>CM068551.1:22765474-25165474 GCA_035048495.1 Euptelea pleiosperma | reverse complement strand
TTGTTCTTTGACCACCCAATTTCCTCTCCAATGTTCTCTTCTCTCTCCACCTTGTGTCTTTGCTTCAAAATCTACTCCAGAAAAAGAGCAAAATTGCAACTTTAAGACAAAACCCATCAACTCACCAGACAGAGAGAACTTAAAACTGTTCTAATTTCTAATTTAAGAGAAACCCAAAAATCCACCGGACATATAGAAGTTATCACTACTCTTGGGTATGAACCAAAGTGCATAAAAACCCCATATTCTGTAAATGCCCAAAAGCTTGAGAGTCAAAGGGAATTACCTCTACTGTCATGGGTGTGAAGAAGAACAAATTGTTGAGATTGAAAAAGAAGGAAGGAAGCAGAAACCCCAGCCGATACCTTTCCAGAGGACGGCAATCTCCATGGATGGAGATAACTGAACAACGCCACCAATATTGCACAACAGACTGCAACCATCAAGAAATATACGGAAAACATCTTGCTCTGCAGATTTCCAAACTGATGCCTTGGAAAATTCCTAATTTTATTGAGAAATCAATGGATAATAAAGGATCTTTTATTAGAAAGTTTAAAAGAAGTTAAAAAAAAAAAGGATTGAGAGGACTTACTTGAACATGATAATTCCCCCAAAGAGCAGCTCCCCAAGCGAAGCTCAAGAGATGAGCTAGTTCAAGAGTGATGGAGAGCTTCAAAGAATACCAGCCATCTGATTTTAATCCAAAGATCGCTGAAGAGGAGGATTTCAAAAGCAAGGAAAGGTACTGCTGTGAGAAACAGAGTTATCCAAGCCATTTCTCTCTCTCACAACTGACTCACAGAGATAGCTTTCAACATTTTAAGGTTGCTTCAGTTTTAAGTCTACACTCATCAAATGCTTATGGTCATCCAATCATGTCAGTTTTATTTTATAAATGCAGGTGATCTCCTAGGTGAGAGACCCAAGATGGTTATGGTGATATGGTCATCCAATCAAGTCCGTTTCACAGATTTGTTAGGCCCCTTATGTGTGCCATGCATGTAGAAGGATGTCTTCCCCGTGATGTGACAAACAGGTAGAACAAAGATTCATGTCTGTCGTGGCATCAAGCCAACAATCTGATCATGCTCAAAGAAATGAATGAATAGCACGTCCAGCAACTTTCTGAGAGTGTATCAGAAGCATATCTCCATCAAGGTGAGGATAGGTCAATCCTCCCTCTACAATTGAGAATTGGACGGTGGTGGATTGAGGGACACTAACACTTCCTCAGAGGACAGGGTAAGTCCAGGCTTTGGACTAAAAAGAGAAAACTGAGAAGGTAACTAAAGATAATGTGTTCTTCAATCCAGCTTGTAAAAAAGAACAAGAAAGGCAACACTTACAGGAAAATAAGAAAAACCTGTTCATTGATTTGAACAGCAATCTAAATTTTTGACATCCATTCGAGCCTTCTCTGATGTCTCGATACCTTACAAGTTGAGATCCAAAATGGAAACCCAAGCTGAAATTGGCAAAGACCATCTTCATGGTAAGGAATTGAGCTTAAGAACACAAAGTAAGTTAAGCACCAGCCTAAAAGATATGGTGATTCGAAGGGAAGTTCATATTGTCTTCAACCGGCTCCTTCGCTGATTGTTTACAACCCACGTGTTGCAACAGTGAGGTTGTGGGCTCAATCTCAACCTACCCACTAGACAAGAAGATGAAAAAGAAAATCCAGTAAGTATCCAATCTGAGCTACAAACAATAACACAAGAACTCAATTCAATTGCAATCAATTCAATTATTGGGCCTAATAAAAACCACCAACATTACCCAGATCTCCATCTTCATAGAACTAAGAGGAGAACAGCAAACTAAATGCATATATAGCATCACCGGAGAATATTGAGAATTTGGAATAACTTTCGTGGTTCTACACACCGAAGGCACTTCAAAATGGTCTAAAAAATCTGTGGTAAGTTGATGAGCCCTCCAAGGGCAATTTTGGTATCATCACTCTTCATCAGCTCTTCTGCGACTTCCGCGGGGGTGACATTTGTACCCTTTATCAGCCCTTCGATTTCTCTGAAGAGATTATGCGTGTGAATCCCGAGGTAGTTGGAAGCAAGGAGCTTCAATCCACAAGGGGTGCAGTAGGACATGTGGATGTGCATGTCCATGCGACCGGGTCGTAACAATGCAGGGTCAATACCATCAGCAGCAACAGTCGTTCGATTCCACATAACCAGCACTAGCACCACCTGTGTCAAACATGACCTCGGCTGTTGGGTTATCGTCATATATGTTATGGAGAAGCTAGTCCATGTTCATGGAACCAAAGTTCTTGCTCTGATCGCCGACTTAACCAACAATGTTCGTGAGCCCCAATGACTACTACTGCTGATGGGAGCGAAGCCATGGACGAAGACATTGAAATACTGCTGCTTGAGTGTATCAACAGGAAGAAACTGGTGAGTCCGAATTGTGGAGGATCTTTCAAACATTTTTAGATGGCAAAGCGAGGTTCATGTGATGAAAATTTCTGAATCCAAGGGGATCCAGAGTAAAAAAATGTTGTGCAAGATTCAGAAGAAGTCGTTCGAGATAATACCAACAGGGTCAGGGAGTTTTATGCTGAAAGAACAATTGGTGTTTGTGTCAAGATGGCTGGAGGTCGAGGAGGAGACACTTCAATGGTTAGATAAGGTGCTTATAGAGGCTGAAGGCTTAGTCTCTGAGGCATACTGGTTCAGACGTCTGAGGAATGACACATACTCCTGGCTAGTTGAAGGAAGAGCAAACAGAAACGGGAGGTTTCTCTCTATATGCGAACTGGCCTCCAATAACAACAACATCATCAGAATCCCAGCTGGGATTGAAGGCGAGGGATGGAGGAAGTTCAGGGAACTCGTAACGAAGACTCTTCGGACATACAGGAGGAAGATTTTGGGTAAAGCACCGGTGGTTGAGGCCGGGGAGGTGGAGTTGGACGCTCTGATAGCTGGCCCTTCTATGGGAATACAGTCAGATTACGTAGCGGAGGTGAGGAGCAGAATTGTACAGGTGGAGACGGGAGTGGACACCATCGCTATATCTGATGATATCTTTTCAACTCCGGCGTTCTTGAAATGGAAGGCAGCGTTATTATGTGTAGCCATTGGAACCACTCCGGACTGGGAAGTGGTCGAAGAGATTCTGGCTCGGAGAGCTAATGGAGTGCCGGTATCAAAGTCGTTTAAAATCAACCCCACCCAGAGGTTGATGTTCGCTGGTAATGAGAAGTGCGCTGCTAAGCTGATCAAAAGTAGATTTTTACGAGCTGAAGGCATCCTAGTTTGGCTTAAACCGTGGACACTTGAAACGGGCATGGTGCAAGGGGTTGCGGAGAAGGAGATGGTTGACTGCAGACGGGTACGCCTTTCTGGACTACCCTTCTTTCTGTGGACCACGGATACCTTCAAGAAGATAGGAAACTGGGCGGGGGGATTCATGGGGGTGGCTAAGGAGACAGCGGACATGTCTGATCTCTCTCACGCAATAATCTTCATTGCCGATCAGAATAAGATGTTTCCATGCCAGGTGAATATTACATGCGGCAATTTACAATACACTGCCACCATTGACGATTTGGGAACTGAAAGGGGTATTCGCCAGAACATTCTATACTCAACGGGGAAGAGAACCAGCTCGCCAGGAGAGTGGTCGACGGATCTAGATCAAAGGTCTTGGAGCGAGGTGGTGCGACCGACTAGGGAGAGACCCCAGAGGAGACTACAGACTGGACAAGTGTCTCAACAACAGTGGGTGGCTAAGACTACCCATCAATTGATAGAGGAGGTGCCTTGTCCGTACAAGCCTGTACAGCACTTAGATGAGGTAGATAAGCTAGCCCCTACGCAGAAAAAGATGGAAAGAGGCCTAAGGAGCGGGAATAGTACTGATTTTGAATCCCCAACTGTAATTGGTGAGGCGCTGTCAACTGATCCGACGTCTCTACAGGCTATGCTATCACAATGTGGTGGGAAGGAAATCAGTGACGCTGAGGTGGAAGAAGGGGAATGGATCCCACCTATAGGTACACCGCAGGAGGCTTACGGGTCTGTGATGGGTAGCCCATTCGCATTTGATGTGGTCCCAGATCTGGGCTCGGCTGCACAATATAGCATTACCGGGCCCGCCCATGTCTTTAATCTTGACCCACTCACGACTTCAAGCCCAGGGTATAAAATTTCTTCTTCTTCTCATCACTTCAGTGATGAGCAAGTTAGGTCAGAGAATGTATTTCCAACATCAGCGCATGGGGAACCATCAGCCTACCAGGTGGGATGCGAGGTTGAAGGGGAACGATCAGAAAGAATTGAAAGGGGACTCGCGATTTCTCCTCTTATGGAGATAGATGACCTCCATCTCTCCTTGGATGTTGAGGATCACAGAGAGGGAACACCGGGGTACAAGGGAGAAAGACATACAGAAAAAACAAGAGCTCTGAGATTGAAAACCAAGTCTTTTGCTTGCAAGAAAAGAGTAGCGTGGAATTTTCCGGCGACAGTAGGAAAAAAATCTTGGGAGAACATTACAGTGAGCTTGGGCAAAGTCTTCTCTCGGTTGTATGAAGAATTAGCCCACCATAGCTCCCAAGAAGTGAGGAAGATTGGGGGCTTAGATCAAGCACTCTACAGGGAGCAATCAAATACAATAGAGGAAGGCCAAAGGGATAACGGCACAGTCTCAGATTTGGGCAAGCAGGGTGATTCGCATCGCAAAGAAGTGACCACTACCTATAGGCATATCAACATGTGGAGGGATGAGCCTACTGGACCACCTCCCAAGCAGAGCACAGGTAATTTTCTCAATCCTATTTCTAGCAGTTCTTGGTCGTTAAGTGAGTCCTCCTCTGTCAAACTTGACTCAATTTTGCTTCCATTTGCTTTATACCCTGATGTTTCTTATGGTAGCTTGTCGTACCCTTTTAATCCTCTCTTTGACTCATTGAATCACCGGTATTTGGGATGGCCCAAGTCATGGTATGCCAAGGTGGTGAAACCGTGTGTGCCTCGAGGTCCATCCATTTTGACTTCGGACCTGCCCTATTCTTTGGATGGCTGTGGCTTCAGTGAGGCTAGGATAGAGGCTAATGGAGGGGTGAAGGAGAATAGCATCTATGGTTGGCTGCACTATTATGGGTCGCAACATCAACAGGCAACTGATGTGGCTTTGGAGGAAGGAAGCATATCCACACCATTGATTCTATCAGTAGGACTAGCATTGGGCTTATCTGTGGAAGGAGATGTGGATCGAGCTTGTGAGTGTATTGAGGCGGCGGTGGAAAGGTCATCTCTAGACAAAAGGAGGCATACCAATATCTCAGAATGGGGGTGGGATATAAGTTTGGCAGATTGGATGAAACATTACAGAAAATTGTCACCAAGGAACAGATCGAGACTTGGCGTTGGAGGATGGAATAGGACCATTGCGGATTGGGTAGAACAATATAGGAATAGTAAGAAACAGAAGGTTCCGAACACCACCTTAGGGGAGGAAGAACTAGTTGTGGTTCCGATTCAGAAATTAGAACCCGTGGGATGCCCAAGTGGGATGGAGAAGGTGTCATTGTTGATAGACTAAAATGATAGGGGAGTAGAGGCATCACGGTAGGGTAGTCTTTAGTTTCTGATGTCTCTCAGATTTGTGTCTTGGAACGTGAGAGGTTTAGGGAGGAGAGATAAGAAAGCAACTGTTAAGAAAGCTTTAGTGAAGTCAAAGCCCCATGTAGTGTGCGTTCAAGAATCTAAGCTGGACTCAGTGAATGAGAGAGTGATTGGACAGATCTGGAAGAACAAAGACATTGGGTAGATCTCTGTTCCATCGCTTGGAGCATCTGGAGGTATCATCCTCGTGTGGGATACCAAGCATGTGGAGGTTGTGGATACTTTGATTGGGGCATTCTCAGCGTCAATTCTTGGAAAGGTTAAGGGGCTTCAGAAGGAGTGTATGATATCAGGAGTTTATGGCCCAGTCCTTAGATCGGAAAAGAATCAATTTTGGACGGAACTGGACGACGTGAGGGGTAGATGGGATGCGCCATGGTGTGTAGGAGGTGATTTCAACGAAGTTCTTTTTAGTTCAGAAAGGAAAGGGGGCCTAGCAAGAAATAGAGGAATGAGACAGTTTGGAGATTTTGTCGAAAGAAACCAATTGCTAAATCTTCCTCTAAGGGGTTACGAGTTCACATGGTCTAATGGGCAAACCACCCCCAGTTTCAGCAGAATAGACAGGTTTCTCGTGGATAGTGGCTGGGAGGAGATATTCCCAAGGGTAGTCCAACAGGGGCTTTCACGCGTTACATCTGACCACATCCCAATCTTGCTAGAGTGTGGGGTCTTCACCCACAAGCCCACACCCTTCAGATTTGAGAATATGTGGTTGAAACACGAGGGCTTTCTAGAGAAAGTGAAACTATGGTGGGATTCTTTTAAGTTTGTAGGTAGTGCAGGCTTTGTGGTGCGCAACAAATTGAAGGCTTTGAAAATAAAGCTAAAAGAGTGGAATCTCAAGGAGTTCGGCAAAGTGGAAGCTAAGATGGGAAGTGTTATGGATCAAATTGAGGTTCTAGACAAATTGGAAGAGCAAAGAGTTTTGGAGGTGGAAGAGAAAATCAAGAGGGAAGATCTTAGAATAGATTTTCAAAAATGGGCATCGATGGAGGAGACTAAATGGAGACAAAGATCTAGGGTGAAATGGCTAAAGGAGGGTGACGATAACACTAAGTTTTTCCACAAGGTGGCGAACTGTAGAAGAAACGCCAACCTCATCTCCTCAATCAAGATCGATGACCAATGCTTTGTGGAAGAAGAGGAAATGAGATCCCAGATTATTTCTTTCTACTCTAAGCTCTATTCGGAACCCCAAGATGTCAGACCAAAATTAAATGGACTTCATTTTGATAGCATTAGGGAGGAATCAAATTTGGATCTAGAGAAAGAGTTCACAGAGGATGAAGTGAGAAAAGCGGTATTTGAGATGTCTGGGGACAAAGCCCCAGGTCCTGATGGTTTCACTATGCCTTTTTTCCATACTTGTTGGGAGATAGTCAAAGAGGACCTGATGAAGGTCTTTGTAGAACTCTACTCCAAGCATCTGGTTGACTTTGGTTGTAACCAAACCTTCATCGCCCTTATCCCCAAGGTTGAAGGGGCTCAAGACATCAGAGACTATAGGCCCATTAGTCTAGTTGGGAGTGTGTACAAGATTATTGCCAAGGTTTTAGCTTCGCGGCTCAAGAAAGTGATGGGTGAAATTATTTCGGGAGAGCAAGGGGCTTTTGTGAAGGGTAGGCAGATTCTTGACGGTGTCTTAATTGCGAATGAGTGTATTGACTCAAGACGCCGCCAAGGGACTCCTGGTATAGTTTGCAAGATCGACTTGGAAAAAGCCTACGACCATGTGAATTGGGATTTTCTAGACTATGTGTTAGGCAGAATGGGCTTTGGACAGAAATGGAGGGTGTGGATGGAAAGATGTGTTAGGTCTCCTTTCTTCTCGATCTTAATCAATGGATCACCAGAAGGTTATTTTAAAAGCTCTAGAGGCCTGAGGCAAGGTGATCCTCTTTCACCCTTCCTCTTTATTATGGTAGTAGAAGCACTAGGAAGATTAATCTCCAAAGGGGTTCTACTCGGAGAATTATCTGGCTTTCAAGTAGGGAGGGAGGGTATGGCAATATCTCACCTTCAATTTGCAGATCACACTCTAGTGTTCACCTCGGGGTCTAGAAGACAGTTGACTTTTTTGAGATGTGTCCTAACGATTTTTGAAGGGTGCTCGGGCCTTAAAATCAATTTTAACAAAAGCAAGATTATGAGCATAGGTGAGATTGAGGATCTAGAGAGTATGGCAACGACCTTATCTTGCTCAATTGCCTCATTGCCATCCTCTTATCTAGGCCTACCACTAGGTGCTCCCTACCGGGCTAAGAAGATTTGGGACCCGGTCATGGAGAGGGTGAGACGGAGATTAGATAGTTGGAAAGGGAGATATCTCTCCAAAGGAGGGAAGTTGGTTTTGTTGAAAAGCGCACTTGCAAGCTTGCCGATCTACTTTCTATCCTTGTTCTCTATCCCCGTTAGTGTTGCAAACAGAATAGAGAAAATGATGCGTAAGTTCCTATGGAATGATAAGGATGACGCGTTTCGATATCACTTGGTGAGCTGGGATAGAGTGTGCCGTTCTAAAAAGGAAGGGGGTTTAGGGATTAGGAGGATTGAGTTGATGAACAAAGCTCTTTTGGGTAAATGGATATGGAGGTTTGGGAAGGAAAAGCGTAGTCTTTGGTGCAAAGCGATGGCTAGCAAATATGGGGAGGAACCGGGAGGTTGGATACCTAAGTCGTCTAGGTTGCCTTACGGATGTGGCGTGTGGAAAGGAATCTTATTAGGTAAGGAGCGAGTTCTAGAAGGTACCAAAGTGGTGTTGGGGGATGGGGCTAGGATTAGATTCTGGGAGGATACTTGGTGTGGCGACACATGTCTTATGACAGCTTTTCCGCTGATATATTCTCTTTCACAACGAAAAAGCCATTTCATTGCCTCCCTTTGGATACGGTCTAATGGAGAAGAATCTTGGGACCTTGGTCTTAGGAGGAATCTCTTGGAATGGGAAAGGGAACAGTTGTCAAACTTGATGAATCTATTGCAGTTACACACAGTTTCAACACAGGAGGAGGACCAGTGGTCTTGGGTTCATGACAAATCCGGATGTTTCACTGTGAGCTCCTTTTACGATGTACTAACTAGCCCCAACATTTCTCATCTCTATATCTGCCCAAATATTTGGAAAGCTCATGTCCCATCAAAAATTCGATTCTTTGCTTGGACGTCATCTTTGAACAAATTACTCACTTGCAACAATCTGATTGCTAGAAAATGGATTTTGGTAAATTATTGCGCTATGTGCAAGTCTAGTGGGGAAAGTACTGCCCATTTACTCTTACATTGTGATGTAGCCACACAGATCTGGTCATATTTCTTGGCGCAGGCAGGCCTTCATTGGGCTATGCCGAGGTCCATTGGCGAAGTGCTAAGAGGGTGGCCCATGATAGATCTCTCAGCTAGGGGAAAGATTTTGTGGAGGATGGTCCCGTTTGCGGTCATTTGGAGCATTTGGTGGGAGAGGAATAGGAGGGTCTTTAGAGGAGAAGAAGACTCGGTCCAAGACGTCATCATTAGTATTAAGGCTTCTCTCCTTAGTTGGGGAAGCATTTTTACAGAGTTGAGAGGCACCTTTTTTAGTGACATAGTCTTCAGGTTTGATACCTTGCTGAGGAGGTAGGGTCGGGAGTTTCTTTAATTTGTTTTATTCTTATATGTTGTATCTGCTTCAGCCTTTCTAGGGCTGCCTTCCTTATCCTCTTGAGATCTTCTCGATCTCTTCCTTTTTTCATTTATTTATATATATATTATCTTGATTTTCTCAAAAAAAAAAAATCTGTGGAGTACTTAAATGTTATAAATGGAGGAATCCTCTTCTGGAGCACTTCACATTGTCGGTCATTGGTGTTCAAGCAAATCCACTTTACGGGAAGACCATTGAGAAATATTCCTGAACCCCATTCATGATATAGACAAAGTTTTTTTTTTTTTTTTGAATAATTTGATATAGACTACGTTTGATCATGCTAGAACAGTTTTCAGCTATTGAGGTATCTTACCAGCTGCTGGTTTGTTATAAAGTGAAAAAAAGATGAGGCTCATTGAACATAGTTAAGCATTGAAATACAAGATTTCACCATAAGTCTTTTGATTTGGGTAAGTTCATGTTTGTAAGTATTTTGCCTATCGATGATATCTCACAGAAACTCGCAAAATGATCATACAATAAGAATAAATATTATGGTCTCACTTGTGTTTAGAGGAAACCACGAATATATGACCAAATTGATTTTCCTTTTAGTTAAACAATGAAATCCAACACGGACATCTTTATATGAATGAATTTAACATTAATAGCATCTCATTCATCTCCCTGATCCTTCAAAAGAAGACCAAAACTATTGAAGCACAAATATGGTGAATTTCCAGAATCCAGATGTTGGATCATCTGGTGTTGTTTAATGGTTGATCTAATGTTGGATCAGACAAGATTGAACAACCGTTCACGAGGAAACTTGGCAGTTGGAATTGTAACGTGTGAATGTGTTAACTGCGTCACTTACACTTTAGAAATCTTGGGCTTATTTTCACTAAAGTTACCTTGGGTCCGATTATCCACAATTCAGCATTGGACGGTCTTGGTCATGTTGGAGATTTCCGCAATCCGTGGTTCAAAGCTTCAAAATAGTTGGAATAAAGCTAGTCTGCATACGTACAAAGTATGCAAGCATTGTATGTACGATTGGATGTACCTTGATGACACGTGATATGAAATGACACGTTTCGTTAAGTGCATCTGACGGTGCAGACAAATTGTTTGCATACTTTATAGTGGGCCACACCACTGGTCCATTAGATATATTTGTAATGGACCCAATATTTTGGTCCAGATCGAATGTTATTGAATTGTATTAGATCGGATCACTGAACCAAGGGATTTTAGCCTAGCCCGGCCCCAAAAGAAGTTGGGCCCTAGGTGGCCAGAGCAGAGCCAGTCCCGTCTGGCCAAATTTACACCCCAACCTATTTATTTAGTCCTACATATTACCATGCATACAAGATGGACCTGCATCTCGCACTGTTGGATTCAACTATTTTTTTTCAATAAATCAGACAGAATGGCTAGAGATCACCAATTATTTGGTTTGTTCCAGTCAGTTTCGGTTCCAGGTATTTTAGTACAAATCTTGATGATATTACATTTTTAACACTACATTTCTATATTGGTTCTGGCTCATATCAGTTTCGGGTACAAATCTAACGACCCGGAACCAGAACCGTTATTTTGGTTCAGTTCTGGTTCAAGTTCTTTTTTGTCAGTTCCCAAAAATGTAGAACCGGACCGATGTTTTCAGTTCCAGTTCTGATTCGTTAAAGGGGGGCAATTGACATGAAGGGATAACCGGGACAACCGGACCCAAGGTAATTTTGTGAAAATAAGCTCGGGCTTTCTAATGTAGCCCAAGCCAGGTCCATTCAACCAGCGTAAAAGCACAGGCCTAATCCCAAAACTTAAAAAGTGGATAAGTGACAGCACATTCACATTTTACAATTCCAACAGTCAAATTTCATCATGAACATGTTCAATCTTGTCTGATCCAACATTAGCTCAACCATTAACCACGAGGAGGGGGGGCCAGCCACAATCTAATCCCATAACTTCCATCATCTTCGATCAAAATTTGAAGGTTGCCTGTAAACAAGAAAAACGAAAAATGAAGAGAAGCACTTGCACTTCAATAAAGAGGACCCTTTCTTCTTACTCTTTGAAGGGTTATTTCTGTTTCTCATTTTACTACACTGGGACAAAACCAATCCTCCTTTGGAACAGCTTCGAGTGGGGGATCACAGCAATCAATCTGGGTACCTCTCCCCACTATCATGGGACCCACAGACTTGGTAGGTGAGATCAGCACTGACATACGACTTCTCTACCCAAGCATGAGTCTTGTAGAGCACATGCCTCTCAAGGGAGTACCCGGGCTTGCAGATATACTCCACCAAGTAGTCAGCCACAATGCAGGGTATCTCATGTCTTAAGAACTCCTGCACCCACGAACCGACATGTGGCATGCCAGGGCTGTCAACAGCAAAATGGACTCTAGATTTGAGGAAATGGGTGTAAGGAGGGGATGTTGCTAAAATGGTGCCATCACCAAACAAAATTTTCAGGTATCTTACTATTGTTCCCTCTTCTTCTTCCAGGAAAGAAAAATAACCAGTATGAAGAAACCAAGAAATTTAATTCGTACAGAAAAAGTGACATGAAAACAGCATAAAGACATAAAATGTACATGAACAAGAACTGATAAGGAAATACCAGAGGGGGTGCAATGCATTCTCCATATATGATAATGCGCAGTCCATAGAAGGCGCCATGACCAGTTCTTTCTCTTAAAAGGCGCCACTTCCTTGGAGCTTCTAAATTGATTGCACCATCTTCACTAAGGCCGTTCTTGAACCATTCATAAGGCTCTTCTTCCAAGAACCTTCCCGCCAGATTACTAGCAGTTAGGTAATCTGTCTTGAGAATGCACCTGCATTCAAGGATGTGAAGAAAGTATCCCATGTCTCAGGAATCACAGCGTCTGTAATGGCTACAGAAGACCAATACTAGAACATACATTGTCCAACTACTTAAATAATAAACCACACAATTTTCTTATATTGGTGTCTGTGCTGTAATACCTGCCAGATGCTGCAGCAGCAAACAACTTCTCCGTTCTTTGAACTGGATCTGGAACAATAAAGTGTGTAGCCTGTTAACACCAGTGGTGAGAATCTCTACAAAGTCTTCCCTTCAAACACCTTATGACCTGCTGGAACTCCTTTCTCTGTAAATCTGAGTATAAACCACAGGCTCAGAGCTTACAAAATTTGGACCTCCACCCCCTTTCATTCTGTTAAGATCAGTTCTATCAACCATTTCATTAACCTGCATTGGCGTTCTAATAGATATAACAGCCACTTTTGCCCTCCTACGTTTACCTGAATTCACACCCCGACTTCCATTTTCTATTGGCTTGTTCTCCTTCTCAGCATCGACGGGCTTCTCTGTCTTATTCACAGATACAGTCTCTCTTGGGTTTACTTGCAGCACCCCTTCCTTCCTTCTCCATCTCCATCTTCTCGTCATTGGTTTTGTTCTTGAGCTCTACTCCATCTTTGCCTTTCCCAGATGTCTCTATTTCTTTCACAGCAGAGACAGCATTTTTCTTGGTTTTACTTGGAGGATGTTGTCTCCCTTTTGACATTTCCTCCTTCACCGCATCAGCTTTAGAAGTCAACTCACCCACCTCAGCCCTCTTGCCACTAAATGCCTTCTTAAGCTCTCCTCCATCTTCCACTAATTTCCTCCTTCACCGCATCAGCTTTAGAAGTCAACTCACCCACCTCAGCCTTCTTGCCAGAACGCACGCAAAACACAGCTTAGAATCATGAAGCAATGTATCCCCGGCAAGAATCCTCTTCACCGGGAACGGAGCTGACACCAACAAAGCCGCCGCTAGAAAACCTAGTTGCATATTGGAGAGTTTTGAGCCAACGATCAGGAAGTCCCACGACATTCTAGCCTCCAGATTGTGGAGCTCTTGGGCGCTCAAGAGTTTGTTTGTCATCGTCACAAACACATGCACCTACGGAAGACTTGGATGAAGGGTCTGGAGAAAACCATCTTTGTGTATACCTTGGTATGGAAGAAATCTCCTTAGCGATTCGTGTTTCTATCAATTTAGCGCCAACTATCAACACACTTACAACTGGCTGCTGTATCGCTTGGGCTTACATAGTGTACAAAGCTAATAAACATATGCTCTGAATGTAGCAAAAGACAATATATGCAAGAGCACTATAGTCATAATGGCTACATTCCTATAAATAGCAGTTATGTTTAGTGGGGACAAGAAGAATGGCATTCGTAGTTGTGATTTAACCCATT
The DNA here is from genome assembly GCA_035048495.1 of Euptelea pleiosperma. Classification (NCBI taxonomy): domain Eukaryota; kingdom Viridiplantae; phylum Streptophyta; class Magnoliopsida; order Ranunculales; family Eupteleaceae; genus Euptelea; species Euptelea pleiosperma. The sequence goes on along the minus strand of CM068551.1, from coordinate 25,151,941 downwards.
ATAGGCGATCTGGGACAGTGTTCTATAGATGGCTCTCTGGAGGAGTTGTGGACGGGAGGTCTTACTACTCTGGCCAAAGATTCTTGCAGGACGAGTTGGAAAGTATTATGTCCTTTGAAGAATATATTATTCGGTGAGAGAGGGGACACGATTGATGATGAAGTCAACATAGAGGGTGTCCATCTCGTGAAGGTTCTAGAGTTCCCTCCATTTTTGGAGCCGCACCACTCTTGGTGGGACTGAGTTTGTGGTGCAAGTCAGCTCAAGTTCCTCCTTCTCTCCTTATTTTTCATTGGACAGGCATATTAGTAAATCCTGCTACCAGGGGTGTGCATGGAAGGACTTATGTCAAAGACCTGGGATGCATTTGCTTGCATCTTGGTACTAGGTTTCTGCATCCTATGTTGAAGAGTTGATGTTTTTTGTTGTCTCTCTCCAAGGAAAAATCCATTTCTGTTCGCGCCTCCTAGGATTGGCAACATGACCTATGCATCTTACGAGGTTCAAGGTTTTGGACTAGGTTGCAGGTCTACATCCGCTTCCTAGATGATTTCTGATCTCCATCTCTCTCCCACTTCTTTACAAGGTTTTAGACTCGTAAGCGTCGGTAATGGGACTGACGCCCCAACAATTATGTAACCGTTTGTAATGGGATTGACACCCCCCAGTGTTCTGCAAGCATTTGTAATGAAATTGACGCCTCTAGTATTATGATTATAAGAAATCACCCGTATTTTAAATTTTTGTTATTATGGCGTGTTATCTGCCATATATCGAATTTGGAGTTTGTAGCATGTGTATTCTCAACCGAACTTTAAGGAAAGTCAAGACTTCGTGTGAATGTCAAAAGAGTATATCGACGATAGTCAAGAGAAATTCTACCAAGCTACTGCAGAGCCATATTTGGTCGACTGAATAGGGGCATAGGTAGTGGTGTAGGCAGCCAAACTATTGGATTAACCATCCCCACGTCTTAGTTAGATAGATAAGGCCTCTTGGTTGACTAACTAGGGGCTGAGGTAGACGCGTAGGCTATCGAGCTATAGGACATAACCATGTCCATGTCTTCGATAGCCCAGGCCACTTGGTCAACTGACAATGGGCCGAGGCAGCAGCGTACGCTACCGAGCTATTTGAGATAACTATGCCCACGTTTTCGATATATAAGGCCAGTTCGATCGGCTAACTAGGGCCCGAGGTAGCGTTATACACTGTCGAGCTATACTTGATCCAATTGAGATAGACGCACAATAAATAGTGACAAGGATTGTAGGTCGGCTGCTAGGGGCCAAATAAAAGCGTATGTAGCCGAGATATGATTTGGCCTGCCGAGATACCCGTTATGTCGATGAAAACAAGGCTTGTTGGTCGGCTGCCAGGAGGCCAAGGATCATGAAGTCCCTTGATCTCTAGGACACGAGATTGTAGAGAGCTCTTGGGTAGTTTGATGTTGGCAACTCTAGAAGTCAAGATGTCAGCTCTCGAACCGTCACCTCGCGGATTGTCAGAAAACATGCAAGTTGGCCCTTGGAAGCACATTAATTGGGCTCTTAAGACCATCTCCGACTAAGCCCTTGGGAGCATGTCGAAAGGAGGAGTATAACTGATCTGATCTTGGGTTTTCTTATGATATGATGATGATGAATGATAATTATGATGATATGATGATGATGATGATGAAGATGATATGATGATAATGATGACGATGATGATGATGATATGATATGATGATAATGATGATGATAATGAAGATATGATGATGATGATGAAGATGATATGATATGATGAGGATGATGATATGATGACGATAATGAAGATAATATAGTCGCATACCTCGTGTAAGAGGTCTTTCGCATCTCGTGGAAGGTCTCTTGCCTTTGGAATAAGGTCATGTCAAGGTCCCTGCAGCTCACGCCATTTAACCAAGAACTCGCGGACAAGCTAGCCCACTGGGGGGGACATAGTTGTCAAGATCAATCCTTAGCTCGCAAGGGTGCCTTGGAGCACTGAGAGGGCTCATGCTTTGTACTGAAACAGGGCTATTTGAACTAAGGCCATGCAAACTCTGATCTTTTCATTCTTCGTAGAAGCGACAATATTGTTTACCGATTCAAGGTATTTTGTCTCTTTAATAAACCCCACGTCAAGCAGCTTTTGTACATCATCTCTAGAGCATGTTCCTTCTCCGGTGCAATTTGTCTTGGTTTCTGTCGTACTGGCGGGTAACGACGGTCGACCTTCAATCCATTACAGGCCACCCGAGAATATATGTCGCGCATAACTTCAAAGGAGGCGTCGAGGTTTCGCTGTAAGAAGGCAACAAGCTCTACTTTTTCTTATTCAATTAAATCTAATCCCAAGTAAATTATACAAGGGGTGCCGTCAATTCTGATATCAACTGAAAAAATCTCTTCCACTAAAGGGAAGTGTTCTAGCTTCACCGGTCCTCCTTCCAAAGGGCGAGGCTCCCCTTGTAATTGCAATTGGTCAGCAACCATAATTCTTCTAGAGTGGTGAAAGAGTCTCTGAAGTGTCTGTCGGATTGGATGATGAACTTTCAAGTGCATCGCATATTGCAAATGTGTAACACCTTTTTGAGGATATACGATCCCCCTGATTTGAATTACTCCTTGGCAATAAGGGAATCAGAGTTGGTGGTATGAGGATCTCACGCCTTTCATTGAATGTATCCACAATCTGCCAAGAATGATGTTGTATAGAGATGGGGCGTTAACCAACATAAATCGAGTAACCCGTTTACCGTTGAAGCCAATCAACGATGACTGTATACGAACAAGGGTATCTTCTCTGAGGCCCATTTTCTAGATAGACAAGTAGAAGAGTATATCTACCGAGCTCCCTGGGTCAATTACGATACGTTGGACGTCCCAAGTTCTAATTCTTGAGTGTAATAGCCAGGGCATCTTCGTGGGGTATATGGACGCCTTCCAAAAAATTTCAGAAATAGAGACGGTGTTAATGTAAGCCCTGGGTGGCCTCTCTTCGTTCTACACCAGAGTTTCAACTAGTTGAATTGGCCTATGATTCTATACAAGAGTCGGATTCCTCTGGTCTGTAACAAACCGTCAGAGATGTACATTCTCCATGAGAGCTTGTAAATGAAACTTCAAGCTCCTGCAATCTGAAGTGAGATGGCTACGGTCATTGTGGTAAGCACATAATTTGCTCTTATCACGAAATTGCTCAGTCTGGCTGCATAGGGAACGAGCGTCGGAAGCAGGGTTCCCCTTTTATATAGTCGAGGACTCGCGCTAAACTAGTATTCAAAGGGGTAAGGTCCCACTACCTCTTCGGAGCTTGTTTTGCATCCGTATCAGACCTTTGTTGTTTCCTAGTAAAGTCTCTCATTTTAGACATATCAAGCGGTGGTTTCCGATTGTCTTACAAGATTTGTTGAGGCTTTGATGCCCTGCCTATGATGTCATCTTCCAGTTTGGTTTATGTCTATGCCTTGGCAATAAGACTCAACATTCTCGGGTCTAGACTTTGTTAGTGACTCATAATTTGGAGCTTGGCGAAAGAGATTTCATGAAGGCAGTCACTGATGATTTATCATCACAGTTCTCAATTCGCAACATTTTTACTTTAAATCTTTCCGAGGTCCAAGAAAATGTTGCTCGACCTCGGAAGAAGTTGGTGAAACCAAATTAATGCCTTTCCCTGGACGTTGATGGGGAACAACTTGCACATGAGTGAGTCGTCGTACTCCCAAAGAGCCATTACCTTCCAATAATGGAGTACATGCACTATAGGGTCATTGGTTCCATTATAAGATGAGAACCGTGGTACTCTGAACATCTTGTAAGACTCCGCATTCTGGATGCTATCGACAATAGGGAAATCACGCGAAGCTCCAGTGGCATAAGAGCATCTTATCAGTGGTGTTCTACCAACCGGTGGAAAAAAACTCAGGCATCTCTCTTTTATGCTTCTGCTTGATTCGGGCTATCTCTTTATGAGTTGGGCCACAGTTGTTAGCAGTTGAGTTCGCCATTGTAAGTTTAGAGTGTGCCAAGGGAGGTACATCACCTTTATCAACACGAGAGTTCTAAGGGTGCAACGCCTACGGAACGCTTGGCTTGGGGATCACACGTGCTGAATTGCAAGCAATATCCTTGTCGAGAATGTCAAATGGATGTCCTAATGGGATCTTCTTATCCAGGATATGTAGGAGAGATTCATTCTCTTTCAAAATCTCCTCTGCGAGCTTTTCCTGATCGGCTAGCTCTAGCTTGAGCTCTTCGATGCCTTCAAGAGGTCTAAGTCTAGAGAAAGTATCTTAAAGAAGTATACCTTTGGAAGGACAGAGACTCCAGCCGAGACTTTCTATTATCCCTGGACTCTTAAGTCCAAGAAAGTCACTATTTCTTCTAAACTGTCCGAGAAGGTCACAACTTCTTAATCCAACTAGGCTTGGGGGCTCTCTATTTCTTTTTCTTTTTTGTGATTAGCCGGAAAGTATCCTATTTAGGTACTAGGCCTGGAGGGAATCCAGTTGTGGAGGAGCTCCAGGCCTTCGATGATGCGGATTGCTTGTTAGCAAGTTCTTATTGCTTGGGAAGGAGTCTTTGCTCACTCAGCAAGATTCCCACCTTACAGCTATAACATGGCTAGTAGGGGATCTTGTTGAAAAAAATTAAAAATATTATATTAACTGTGGCTATATTTATTAAAGTGGGGTCCACAGATCACGTGGTCTTCTATATGTGCGTAGTAGGTGTTAGTGGATTCAAAAAAGCATATGCAGCTTAACAAACCCAGAGAGAAACCCAACAATCACCAAGCATTTTTTCCAACTCAAAATTCATAAATCAAATCATGTATTCATCATTTTAAACTTTATCAGCATACATATTTCATGCAAAACTCATAAATCTACCTCATAAGAAAATCAAACTAAAGTTCTTCAATAACAGAGTTCATTCTAGCAAAGCTACACATTGCAAGATCAGAAAAATCCATACCTTAAAAATGCTCGCAGTGCAACAATCCTACCCGGCCTCATTTCGAACTCAAAGGCAATCATCCATGAATACTGCACCCCGTCTTCCAATTATCCAAATAAACGCCCTTCTTCACAGCCCAAAACAAGACCAACAGAGCGATAAGCATAAACCCCCTCTGCACTGCCGAATTCCTCACCAAAACAAGTAAACGTGACAAATGACTACACCCCCCACCACCACAGCCGTGTACATGAACCCTCTCGCGAAACCCTCTACTCCAAGCAACATCCCCGACCCCTGATAAAAGAACACGATCTTCGTTGGGCCATTCCGGTCAAACAAAACCATCGACATCTTCCTAATTATATTGTGCATCGCACAGGAAACACTGAAGAAATACACAAACACAACGCACGCGAAACACAACTTAGAATCATGAAGCAACGTATCCCTGGCAAGAATCCTCTTCACCGGGAACGGAGTTGACACCAACAACGCCGCCGCTAGAAAACCTAGTTGCGTATTGGACACAACCAGAGGGCGATGGATCAGCCCAACGGTGAGCTTAGTCTTTGATTCGACGAAATCGAACATGGATTCGACAATTAGGGGGAAATCGCTTTGGCCAAGTTTTTGACGTTATGGATCTGAGGGCCAACTTGGCGGATGTGGGGGAGGGCATTGACGCCGAAGAGAGCAAAGCTGGATTGAAATTCTTTGAATTCTATATTGCAGAAGAAGATCTTGGAGTGGGCAGGGGTGTCTTTGTTGTTGTGGATGAAAGTAGAGACGACAAGTTCGAACTCGGAGCGGAGTTGGACAGTGTCGATAGAGGATAAGGAAATGCTGTAGAGAGGGTTTTACTGAGATTGACATTTTTTGGGTTTAAGCTCCAGATACTAGTAATGGATTTAAGGGGGTGAAGTAGACTGGAAAAAGAAAGTCTACCCAACGCAATGCTCCACTGGATGCTATCAACAATAGGGGAATCACGCGAAGCTCCAGTGGCATGAGAATCATCTTATCGGTGATCTCCTACTTACAGGTGGCAAAAAACTCAGCTATCTCTTACGAGTCGGTCCATAGTTGTTAGCACTTAGCAACTGGGTCGGCCATTGTAGGTTCGGAGTGGGCCGGGGGAGGTACATCACCTTTATCAACATGAGAGTTCTGAGGGTACTACGCTTGCTGAAAGCTTGGTTTGGGAATATCAATATAGGCATAATCTCTATATACTCATAAATGCAAAAGCATTATAGGCATTATGGCTATATGCATATAAATAGCTGTTATGTTTAGTGCGAACATAAAGAATGGCGTTCATAGTTGTGATTCAACCCGTTAAGAGTCATCCAGGGCAGTATTCAAGATATGGCTCTATAGAGGAATTGTTGACAGGAGGTCTTACAACGTTGGGTGAAGATCCTTCCGGATGAGTTGGGAAGTATGATGTCCATTGAAGGACATATTATTCAATGAGAGGGGGGGCACGATCGATGATGAAGTCATCTTGGGGTGTTCTCCACCTCTTAGATGTTTTGGTGTGCCGTCCAATTGTAGAATTGCACCACTCTTGGAGGAGCTGAGTTTGTGGTGTATGTCAGCTCAAGTCCCACCTCTCCTTATTTTTCTTTGGAAATAACTACGCCCACATCTTCAATAGATAGATAAGGCCACTTGGCGACTAACTAAGGCCAAGGTAGTGGCGTACGCAGTGAAATTATACTTGGGCCTTTCAAGATAGTCGCCAAATAGATAGTGACAAGGCATGTAAGTCAGCGGCTAAGGACCGAGATATAGCATATGTGGCCGAGATATGATTTGGTTTGGCGAGATACATGTTACGTGGATGAAAACCAAAATTTGGCTTTTGAGGCCGAGATGTGTTTTGGTCTGTCAAGATACCCGTTATGTGGCTGAGAACAAGACAAGTACGACGACCGCAAGGAGACCACGATATGGCATATGTAGCTGAGTTGATGAGGCCCATATGTGGGTTAGGGCTAGAACGAGGAGGAAATTCCAATATATCTGGAGGTACCAATGCTTGAACTAGATTTTATGCTAGAGATCAGAAAGGCCCTTGATATCATGGCCTCCAGATTGTGGAGCTAAGGGGGGCAAGAGAAGTTGTGGATTTTGATCCATGACAACCTGAGTACCAATATCCTTGGACTAGGTTTTGAACCAACGATCCGATACTCCCTAGACATCATAGCCTCCAGATTGTATAGCGCTAGGTGGCTCGAAAGGTTGTGAATTTAGATTCACGACAACCTTGGTAACAGTTTCATTGAACTGAGTTTTTAGCCAACGATCAAGAAGTCCCATGACATTCTAGCCCCCAGATTGTGGAGCACTTGGGGGATCGAGAGTTTGTTTGTCATCGTGACAAACACATGCACAGACAGATGACTTGGGTGAAGAGTCTGGAGAAAACCATCTCTACGTATACCTTGGTATGGAAGAAATCTCCTTCGCGATTCGTGTTTCTATCAAGTTTAGCGCCCACTATCAAAACGCTTCCGACTGGCTGTTGTATCGCTTGGGCTTGCACAGTGTACAGAGCTAATAAACACATGCTCTAAATGTAGCAAAACACAATATATGCAAGAGCACTATAGTCATAATGGCTACATTCCTATAAATTGCAGTTATATTTAGAGGGGACAAGAAGAAGGCCTTCGTAGTTGTTATTCAACCCATTATAGGCGATCAGGGACAATGTTCTATATATGGCTCTCTAGAGGAGTTGTGGATGGGAGGTTTTACTACTCTGGCCAAAGATTCTTTGAGGACGAGTTGGAAAGTATTGTCCTTAGAAGAATATATTATTCGGTGAGAGAGGGGACACGATTGATGATGAAGTCAACATAGGGTGTCCTTCACCTCGTGAAGGTTCTGGTGTTCCCTCCATTTTTTGAGCCGCACTACTCTTGGTGGGACTGAGTTTGTGGTGCAAGTCAGCTCAAGTTCCTCCTCTCCCAATTTTTCATTGGATGGGCATATTAATAAATCCTGCTACCAGGGGTGTGCATGGAAGGACTTACGTCAAAGACCTGGGATGCGTTTGCTTGCATCTTGGTACCAGGTTTCTGCATCCTCTGTTGAAGAGTTCATGTTTTTTGTTGTCTCTCCCCATGGAAAAATCCATTTCTGCTCGCGCACAACAGGACCTATGCATCTTACGAGGTTCAAGGTTTTGGACTAGGTTGCAGGTCTACATCCGCTTCCTAGATGATTTCTAATCTCCATCTCTCCCACTTCTTTACAAGGTTTTAGACTCATAAGCGTCGGTAATGGGACTGACGCCCCAACAATTATGTAATCGTTTGTAATGGGATTGACACCCCCCAGTGTTCTGCAAGCATTTGTAATGAAATTGACGCCTCTACTATTATGATTATAAGAAATCACTCGTATTTTGAATTTTTGTTATTATGGCGTGTTATCTGCAATATATCGAATTTGGAGTCTGTAACATGTGTATTCTCAACCGAAGTTTTAGGAAAGTCAAGACTTCGTGTGAATGTCAAAGAGTACATCGACGATAGTCAATAGAAATTCTACCAAGCTACTGTAGAGCCATATTCGGTCGACTGAATAGGGGCATAGGTAGTGGCGTAGGCAGCCATACTATTGGATTAACCATCCCTACGTCTTAGTTAGATAGATAAGGCCTCTTGGTTGACTAACTAGGGGCCGAGGTAGAGGCGTAGGCTATCGAGCTATAGGACGTAACCATGTCCACATCTTCGATAGATAAGGCCACTTGGTCAACTGACTAGGGGCCGAGGTAGCAGCGTACGCTACCGAGCTATTTGAGATAACTATGCCCACATTTTCGATAAATAAGGCCAGTTCGGTCGGCTAATTAGGGCCCGAGGTAGCGTTATACACTGTCCTATACTTGATCCTATTGAGATAGACGCACAATAGATAGTGACAAGGCTTGTAGGTCGGCTGCTAGGGGCCAAATAAAAGCGTGTGGCCAAGATATGATTTGGCCTGCCGAGATACCCGTTATGTGGATGAAAACAAGGCTTGTACGTCGGCTACCAGGAGGCCAAGGATCATGAAGTCCCTTGATATCCAGGACACCAGGTTGCAGAGAGTTCTGGTGGGATCGAGAGGCTGTGGATTTTGATCCATGACATCCTCAATACTAGTATTCTTGAACTGAATTTTGAAACGAGGATCAGAAAGTCCAGGACCTCAAAATTTTGGAGCTCTAGGGGACTCCAAAAGGTTGTTTGTGGTCGTTGTGGCCTTGCGGGTGATGCAGCCGTTCATGATCCTCAAGATTTACACCCACTTCTCAAAGAGAAGATGATAGATCTAGCATTCAAGAATCCGATAAGAGAGATGAAACAAGAGACGCCAGCTTTTTTACGAGGTTGATCGCCGGGTTGAATGCCGGTCAACTACATCCTCGCACTTAGCAGTAGAGGCAATCCATTATTCTTTCTCCAGTTACAATGTTTTCTTCTGTGCAACAATCTTTTCAGCCCCCTTTTCCAATAGTGGAAGGGTCTATTTATAAGAAAAATACATTTCTCTCTTGCCATCTCATCTTACAAGTCGATCATCGAGATCTGTGTAATTTATGTAGAAATTGGGGTAAAGACATAGCCCCCTCTCGGAGGTGGAGCTCTACAATAGGAGATTGAGTGTATTGCGGTTCTTGTGTAACCATAGCCCAGCTAAGGAGTTAGGGACCGATAACGAAGGATGGCAACATCTCAGGGTACGTGCCAAATGCTACCTCAGGAAGATCGCTAGGAAACTTGTTGTTGGGTAGTTTGATGTTGGCACCTCTAGAAGTTGAGATGACAGCTCTCGGACTGTCACCTCGCGGATTGTCAGAAAACATTCAAGTTGGCCCTCGAAAGCACGTTCATTAGGCTCTTAAGACCATGTCTGGCTGAGCTCTTGGGAGCATGTCAAAAGCAACAGTATAGCCGATCTGACCTTGGGATTTCTTGCGATATGATGATGATGATGAATGACAATTATGATGATATCATGATGATGAATGATAATGATGATGATATGATGATGATGAATGATAATGATGATGATGATGATTATGATGATGAAGATGATATGAGATGATGATGATGATATGATGACGATGATGAAGATAATATGGTTGCATAGGTCTTTCGTATCCCGTGGAAGGTCTCTTGCCTTTTGAATAAGGTCATGTCAAGGTCCCTGTAGCTAACGTCATTTTACCAAGAACTCGCGGACAAGCTAGCCCATTGGGGGGGACTTAGTTGTCAAGATCAATCCTTAGCTCGCAAGGGTGCCTTGGCCCACTGAGAGGGCTCATGCTTTGTGCTGAAACGGGGCTATTTGAACTAAGGCCATTATAGCCGTTAGCTCGCGGACACGATAGCCTACTATGAGGACTTAGTTGTCAAGGTGACCTGTGAGCTCGCGGGTGCCCCGACCCATTGAGGGGACTTACGCTCTGTGCGGAAACAAGGCTCTTTTAACTAAGGCCATTACAACCATTAGCTCGCAGACACGCTTGCCTACCGTGTGGACCTATTCTTTTATCTTCTCGTAAAAGCTCTTTCGCCCTCGTGATGTCTTTTTTTATGCTTGAAGATGATTGCATGCGAAGCCCCCAATCTTGCTAGTGTTGTAGTGATTGTAAATGAAGCCCCCAGTCTGAGAATTGGGATATTTCTCAGGCTAGTGAGAGGTTAACTTCCCACCCTAGAGCTTTGCTAGTTGCTCAGGAGCTTTACTTGGTAGAGAAGTTGGCTTAAGTTAGTAGCTGGATCTGCCGAACACGATTATAGAGCTGCAAACACAAACTGGTCCGTCGATCAGATGTTGCTGGCATGGTTCAAAGTTTCGGACGAAACCAAAACTTTTCACTCATTTCGTTATTCTGTCGCTTTTTGACGAAACTACATACGTTTTAGTTGGTTTCATCCAAAACCGAATGACACTTCATCTTATTTGTAAATTTGCACTAACATTTCGTTTCGGTTTCACGAAGTTTGGTCTGAAACCAAACGATACATCCGATACGTTTAAACATCGCCTTTGAACGATACTGAAATGATATCGTGTGCTTTGAACCTTGATTGATGGCGGACAAAATGGAGCTACATCGGTTACCGTATCATGCATCACTATGGTTCTTGGGAAAGATGGCAAGTTGGAGTTTGTTAGTTGAAATTTGTCGTGAGGTGAGGTGGCTGGCTGGCGTGCATGCATAGAGGGATGAAAGGTGCGCTTGGTGTGGTGCCTCCACCAGATTGGCGTTGGAATGGTTGGCCGGCTACCGAAGTTGTTGGCCACGACGTGACCTGCCGGATGATGACTTGCTGGTTGAAAGTGGACATTGATGTGAATTACCAAGGTGGAGTTTGCTGCCTGATAGTTGGCCTAGAAGTGAGCTACTGGCTGATAGGGTCAGCTGGCTGCTAGTTCTTCGTGCGGAGAAGATGCCAACTGATGGAGTTAGCTAAAAGTTGGATCTTGAAGGGGCATGCGCCAGCTGGGAAGGACCTAATTGAAGAGTCTAGAGAAGAGTGAACGTGTTGTAGTCGTTCAAATTTGTAATGCTTGCATCTTGTTTTTGTCAAAACTCTCATCTTTAATGACAAAACCATTAGTGTATACCTCGCTACTGAGGAAATCTCCTTCGTGATTTGTGCTTCTGTCAATTTTGCACCACTATTAATAGGCTTACAGTAGGTTGTTGCGTCACTTGGGATTGCGTAAAAAACCTTTGGTACAAGAAACAAAATTAATAAACATGTGCTCTGAATGTAGTCAAGAGACAATAAATGAAAGAGCACTATAGTCATAATGGCTATTTGCCTATAAATAGCAGCTATGTTTAGTGGGGACGTAAAGATTGGCGTCTGTACTTGTGATTCAACCCATTTTAGGCAATCTAGGAAAGTATGGCTCTTTGGAGGAGTTATGGACGGGAGGTCTTACTACACTGGCCAAAGACCCTTGCAAGACAATTTGGGAAGTATTATGTCCTTTGAAGTACATATTATTCGGTGAGAGAGGGGGTACGATCGATGATGAAGTCAACTTTGGGTGTGCTTCACCTCTTGGAGGATCTGGTGTGCCCTGCTCTTTCTCCTCCTTTTCCTTCAAATATCCACTGATTTCTCTCTCTCCATGGACCCCATGAAATCTCAGAAGGCAACATACGCCATAAGATCCATGACAACATGAGTACCAGTATTCTTGAACTGAGTTTAGAGCCAAGGATCACGAAGTCCCTTGACATCTTAGCCTCCAGATTGTGGAGCTCTGGGGGAGGGTGGGCGAGTGGTTGTGGATTTGATCTATGACAACCTTAGTACAAATATTCTTGAATTGGGTTTTGTGCCCAGGATCAGGAAGTCCCTTGACATATCTGGCCTCCAGATTGTGGAGCTCTAGGAGGCTCGAAAGGTTCTAGATTTGATTCGTGACAACATGAGTACCAGTATTCTTGGATTGGGTTTTGAGCCGAGGATTAGGAACTCCCTAGACATCCTGGCCTCCAAATTGTAGAGCTGTAGGGAATCTAAAGGAAAGATCCCAACACCACACAGTTATGTACAAATCAAAAGGGAGAGGAACCATCTATGAGTTCCTCCTATCTGAAGACAAAAGCATTAAATAAACATCCTCTAAACACTGGGCATATGGAGGACCAGAGATACAAGTGTGCTTTAACCCTCAGTATAACTCTTAGGGATATATGTTCTTTCCGAGAATTCCCTTCCTTCCAAATGGCCCACATCACAGCGAACAAAAGGAAACGCCAAAAATATCAGCCTCTTCCTCTAAACACTTCTAGAGAAGTTCCTTGGACTAAGGTGGTCACGTGCTTCAGCACCATGTAGAATATGCCGAAGAGGTAAAAGAATGCTCGCCAAATGAAAAAAGGAGAATGGGCATTGAATCATCAAATGATTAACCGTCTCGGCACTAGCTTTGCACAAAGAGCACCTGTTTGTAAGCATCATACCCTTACAATTCAAGTGGTCCACCGTCGGGATCTTGTCTAGAGAAGTTGTCCAAACAACAGCTTTTTTCTTCTGCAAGGTCTAGGTCTTTGCTAATCAGCTCTTCATTCTCCGGTGTGCCAGCTACCCTGCTTCTTATTGTAGGTAGAAGCTCTTTGGTTGGTATGACGTTTTCCATGCCATAAGCCATTGCAAAGGGGATTCTCCGGTACGCCGTCGAGGAGTGGTGCGGTAAGCACGGAGTCATGCAGTCAGCACGGAGTCGTGTGGTAAGCCCATAGCACTCATGTAAGACTATGTCGTAAGCACGGAGTCATGCAGTCAGCACGGAGTCGTGTGGTAAGCCCATAGCACTCATGTAAGACTTGTACCCATCATCTTTTTGCCTCATCAAGTCTTTTCACCTTATTTTCGTGTATAGGTTTGTTTGTAGCCTCTACCTGGCCATTACCTTGAGGATACCTTGGCATTAAGAATTGATGTCGAATGGCATGAATTTTGCAGAAGTTTCAAATCACCCGGCAATAAATTGAAAGTTGTCAATTATAGTTGTATGAGGTCTTCAAAGATCTTGTAAACAAGTCGCTGATAAGTGAATTTGGCATTTTACAATCCAACGTCCAAACGGCACGACCTTGTAATAATATAGCCTTCTATAAGTAATAGAGGTCATTTTATCCGAGTTATCTTCGAAGAGAGAGATCTGGTTATATCTAGAGCATGCATCCATAAATGACAACAACTCGTACCCGACAACGTTCTCTACCAGCGGATCAATCCTTGGCAAACTATGATCTTTCCATTCTTCGGAACAACAACAATATTGACTATCGATTAGGGGTATTTGGTCTCTTTAATAAACCCCACGTCAGGCAGCCTTTGTATATCGTCTCTAGAGCCTGTTCCTTCTCCGATGCAATTCGTCTTGGTTTTTGACGTACTGGCGGGTAACGAGGGGGTCGACTTTCAATTCATGACAGGCCACCCGAGGATATATGTTGGGCACAACTTCGAAGGACAATGCGATGGCGTCGAGGTTAGGCTGTAAGAAGGCGACAAGCTCTACTTTTTCTTATTCAACCAAATCTAATCCCGAGTAAATTATACATGGGGTGCCATCAATTCTGATATCAATGGAAAAAATCTCTTCCATTAAAGGGGAGTGTTCTCACTTCACCGGTCGTCCTTCCAAAGGGCAAGGCTCCCCCTGTAATTGCTATAGGTTGGCAACCAATATTCTTCTAGAGTGGTGAAAGAGTCTCTGAAGTGTCTGTCGGATTGGATGATGAACCTTCAAGTGCATCGCGTATTGCAAATTCGTAACACCTTTTCAGGATATACGATCCCCCTGATTTGAATTACTCCATGGCAATTAGGGAATCAGAGTTGGTGGTATGAGGATCTCACGTCTTTCATTGAATGTATCCAGGATCTGTCAAGAATGGTGTTGTATGGAGATGGGGTGTTAACCAACATAAACAGAGTAAGCCCGGTTACCGTTCAAGCCAATCAGCGATGACTGTATACGAACAAGGGTATCTTCTCTGAGGCCCATTTTCTAGATAGACAAGTAGAAGAGTATATCTACCAAGCTCCCTGGGTCAATTAGGATACGTTGGATGTCCCTGGTTCTAATTCTTGAGTGTAATAGCCAGGGCATCTTCGTGGGGAATATGGACGCCTTCCAAATTTTTTCAGAAATTGAGATGGTGTTGGAAGCTTCCTCGTCAAAATCCAAGAAAAGCATCTTCGTAGGGAAGCAGATACCTGATAAACTCTTTGCAGGTGTTCCACCTAAATCTAACTTTGAACTTGACCTACCTCCTTTGATATCTCTAGGGGTTGGCCGTGTATGACGGTGTTAATGTGAGCCCTGGGTGGCCTCTCTTCGTTCGGCACCAGTTTCAACTAGTTGAATTGGCCTACGATTCTATACAAGAGTCGGATTCCTCTGGTCAGTAACAAACCGACGGAGATGTACATTCTCCACGAGAGCTTGTAAATGAAATTTCAAGCTCCTGCAATCTGAAGTGAGATGGCTGCAGTCATTGTGGTAAGCACAAAATTTGCTCTTTTCACGAAATTGCTCAGTCCGGCTGCATAGGGAATGAGCGTCGGAAGTAGGGTTCACTTTTATATAGTCAAGGACTCGCTCTAAACTAGTATTCAAAGGCGTAAGGTCCCATTACCTCTTCGGAAGAAAAGACTCAAAATTCATAAATCAAAGCATCTATTCATCATTTAAAACTTTATCAACATACATATTTCAAGCAAAACTCATAAATCTACCTCATAAGAAAAGCAAACTAAAGTTCTTCAATAACATAGTTCATTCCAACAAAGCTATACATTGAAAGATCAAAAAAATTTGTACCTTAAAATTGCTCGCAGTGCACCAATCCTACCCGGCCTCATTTCAAACTCAAAGGCAATCATCCATGAAAACTACACCTCGTCTTCCAATTATCCAAATAAAAGACCATCTCCACAGCCCAAAACCAGACCAACAGAGCGACAAGCATAAACCCCCTCTGCACCGCCGAATTCCTCACCAGAACAAGTAAATGTGACAAATGCCAACACCCCCCCCCCCCCAACCACCACAGTCGTGTACATGAACCCTATCGCGAAACCCTCTGCTCCAAGCAACATCCCCGACCCCTGACAAAAGAACACGATCTTCGATGTGCAATTCTAGTCCACTAAAACCATCGGCATCTTCCAAATTATATTGTGCATCGCACCTGAAACACTGAACAAATACACAAACACAACGAACACGAAATACAATTTAGAATCATGAATAACGTATCCCCGGCAAGAATCCTCTTCAACGGGAACAGAGCTGACACCAACAACGCCGCCGCTAGAAAACCAAGTTGCGTATTGGAGAGTTTTGAGCCAACGATAAGGAAGTCCCATGACATTCTAGCCTCCAGATTGTGGAGCTCTTGGGGGCTCGAGAGTTTCTTCGTCATCGTGACAGACGCATGCACAGACGAAAGACTTGGGTGAAGAGTCTGGAGAAAACCATCTTTGTGTATACCTTGGTATGGAAGAAATCCCCTTCGCGATTTGTGTTTCTATCAATTTTAGCGCCCACTATCAACACACTTACAACTGGCTGTTGTGTCGCTTGGGCTTGCACAGTGTATAGAGCTAATAAGCATATGCTCTGAATGTAGCAAAAGACAATATATGCAAGTGCACTATAGTCATAAGGGCTACATTCCTATAAATAGCAGTTATGTATAGTGGGGACAAGAAGAATAGCGTTCATAGTTGTGATTTAACCCATTATAGGCGATCCGGGGCAGTGTTCTTTATACGGCTCTCTGGAGGAGTTGTGGACGGGAGGACTTACTACTCTGGCCAAAGATTCTTGCAGGACGAGTTGGAAAGTATTATGTTCTTTGAAGAATATATTATTCGGTGACAGAGGGGACACGATTGATGATGAAGTCAACGTAGAGAGTGTCCTTCACCTCGTGAAGGTTCTAGTGTTCACTCCATTTTTGGAGCCGCACCACTCTTGGTGTTACTGAGTTTGTGGTGCAAGTCAGCTCAAGTTCCTCCTTCACTCCTTATTTTGCATTGTACGGGCATATTAGTAAATCGTGCCACCAAGAGTGTTCATGGAAGGACTTATGTCAAAGACCTGGGATGCGTTCGCTTGCACCTTGGTACCACGTTTCTGCATCCTGTGTTGAAGAGTTGAGGTCTTTTGTTGTCTCTCCCCATGGAAAAATCCATTTCTGCTCGCGCCTCCTAGGATTGGCAACAAGACCTATGCATCTTACGAGGTTCAAGGTTTTGGACTAGGTTGCAGGTCTACATCCGCTTCCTAGATGATTTCAAATCACCATCTCTCTCCCACTTCTTTACAAGGTTTAAGACTCGTAATCGTCGGTAATGGGATTGACGACCCAACAATTATGTAACCGTTTGTAATGGGATTGACACCCCCCAGTGTTCTGCAAACATTTGTAATGAAATTGACGCCTCTAGTATTATGATTATAAGAAATCACTTGTATTTTGAATTTTTGTTATTATGGCGTGTTATCTGCCATATATCGAATTTGGAGTTTGTAGCATGTGTATTCTCAACCGAACTTTAGGAAAGTCAAGACTTCGTGTGAATGTCAAAAGAGTATATCGACGATAGTCAAGAGAAATTCTATCGAGCTACTGCAGAGCCATATTCGGTCGACTGAATAGGGGCATAGGTAGTGGCGTATAGGCAGCCAAACTATTGGATTAACCATCCCCACGTCTTAGTTACATAGATAAGGCCTCTTGGTTGACTAAATAGGGGCTGAGGTAGAGGCGTAGGCTATCGAGCTATAGGACATAACCATGTCCACGTCTTCGATAGATAAGGCCACTTGGTCAACTGACTAGGGACCGAGGTAGCAGCATACGCTACCGAGCTATTTCAGATAACTAAGTAGCGTTTTCGATAAATAAGGCCAGTTCGGTCGGCTATTTAGGGCCCGAGGTAGCGTTATACACTGTCGAGCTCCGCTTGATCCTATTGAGATAGACGCACAATAGATAGTGACAAGGCTTGTAGGTCGGCTGCTAGGGGCTAAATAAATGCGTATGTGGCTGAGATATGATTTGGCCTACCGAGATATCCGTTATGTGGATGAAAACAAGGCTTGTAGGTCGACTGCCAGGAGGCCAAGGATCATGAAGTCCCTTGATATCTAGGACACCAGATTGTAGAGAGCTCTTGGGTAGAATGATGTTCGCACCACTAGAAGTTGAGATGTCAGCTCTCGGACCGTCACCTCGCGGATTGTCAGAAAACATGCAAGTTGGCCCTTGGAAGCACGTTAATTGGGCTCTTAAGACCATGTCCAGCTGAGCTCTTGGGAGCATGTCAAAAGGAGCAATATAGATGATCTGATCTTGGGTTTTCTTGTGATATGATGATGACGAATGATAATTATGATGATGGTGAACGATAATTATGATGATATGACGATGATGAATGATAATGATGATCATATGATGATCATGATGTGATATGATGATGATGAATGACAATTATGATGACATGATGATGATGAATGATAATGATGATGAGATGATGATGATGTGATGACGATGATGATATGATATGATATGATGATAATGATGATGATGATATGATGATGATGTGATGACGATGATGATATGATATGATATGATGATGATGATGATATGATGACGATAATGAAGATAATATGGTCGCATACCTCGTGTAAGAGGTCTTTCGCATCCCGTGGAAGGTTTCTTGCCTTTTGAATAAGGTCATGTCAAGGTCCACGCAGCTAACGCCATTTAACCAAGAACTAACGGACAAGCTAGCCCACTGGGGGGGGGAACATAGTTGTCAAGATAAATCCTTAGCTCGCAAAGGTGACTTGGCCCAGTGAGAGGGCTCATGCTTTGTGCTGAAACAGGGCTATTTGACTCTGGTGCATAACGAAGAGAGGCCACCTAGGACTTACATTAACATCGTCTCAATTTCTGAATAATTTTGGAAGGCGTCCATATTCCCCACGAAGATGCCCAGGCTATTATCAGATCATATCATCAGGTCTGTAACAAACCGTCGGAGATGTACGTTCTCCACAAGAGCTTGTAAATTAAAATTCAAGCTCCTGCAATCTGAAGTGAGATGGCTGCGGTCATTGTGGTAAGCACATCATTTGCTCTTATCACGAAATTGGTCAATCTGGCTGAATAGGGAATGAGCGTCGGAAGTAGGGTTCCCCTTTTATATAGTCGAGGACTCGCTCTAAACTAGTATTCAAAGGGGTAAGGTCCCACTACCTCTTCGGAAGAAAAGACTCAAAATTCATAAATCAAAGCATGTATCCATCATTTTAAGCTTTATCAACAGACATATTTCAAGCAAAACTCATAAATCTGCCTCATAAGAAAAGCAAACTAAAGTTCTTCAATAACAGAGTTCATTCCAGCAAAGCTATACATTGCAAGATCAGAAAAATTTGTACCTTAAAAATGCTCGCAGTGCAGCAATCCTACCCGGCCTCATTTCGAACTCAAAGGCCATCCATGAAAACTACACCCCGTCTTCCAATTATCCAAATAAAAGACCATCTCCACAGCTCCAAGCAACATCCCTAACCCCTGAAACATCCCTAACCCCTGGTCCACTAAACCCATCGGCATCTTCCAAATTAGATTGTGTATCGCACCTGAAACATAGAAGAAATACAAAAACACAACTAACACGAAACACAATTTAGAATCATGAAGCAACGTATCCCCGGCAAGAATCCTCTTCACCGGGAACGGAGCTGACACCAACAACACCACCGCTAGAAAACCTAGTTGCGTATTGGAGAGTTTTGAGCCAGCGATAAGTAAGTCCCATGACATTCTAGCCTCCAGATTATGGAGCTCTTGGGGGCTTGAGAGTTTATTTGTCATCGTGAGAAACACATGCACAAACGGAAGACTTGGGTGAAGAGTCTTGAGAAAACCATCTTTGTGTATACCTTGGTATGGAAGAAATCTCCTTCGCGATTCGTGTTTCTATCAATTTTAACGCCCACTATCAACACAGTTACAACTGGCTGTTGTGTCGCTTGGGCTTGCACAGTGTATAGAGCTAATAAACATATACTCTAAATGTAGCAAAAGACAATGTATGCAAGAGCACTATAGTCATAAGGGCTACATTCCTAAAAATAGCAGTTATGCAAACATTTGTAATGAAATTGACGCCTCTAGTATTATGATTATAAGAAATCACTTGTATTTTGAATTTTTGTTATTATGGCGTGTTATCTGCCATATATCGAATTTGAGTTTGTAGCATGTGTATTCTCAACCGAACTTTTAGGAAAGTCAAGACTTCGTGTGAATGTCAAAGAGTATATCGACGATAGTCAAGAGAAATTCTACCGAGCTACTGCAGAGCCATATTCGGTCGACTAAATAGGGCATAGGTAGTGGCGTATAGGAAGCCAAACTATTGGATTAACCATCCCCACGTCTTAGTTACATAGATAAGGCCTCTTGGTTGACTAAATAGGGGCTGAGGTAGAGGCGTAGGCTATCGAGCTATAGGACATAACCATGTCCACGTCTTCGATAGATAAGGCCACTTGGTCAATTGACTAGGGGCCGAGGTAGCAGCATACGCTACCGAGCTATTTAAGATAACTATGCCCACGTTTTCGATATATAAGGCCAGTTCGGTCGGCTAACTAGAGCCTGAGGTAGCGTTATACATTGTCGAGCTATACTTGATCCTATTGAGATAGACGCACAATAGACAGTGAGAAGGCTTGTAGGTCGGCCGCTAGGGGCCAAATAAAAGCGTACGTGGCTGAGATATGATTTGGCCTGCCCAGATACCCATTATGTGGATGAAAACAAGGCTTGTAGGTCGGCTGCCAGGAGGCCAAGGATGAAGAAGTCCCTTGATATCCAGGACACCAGATTGTAGAGAGCTCTTGGGTAGTATAGTTGGCACCTCCAGAAATTGATATGTCAGCTCTCAGACCGTCACCTCGCGGATTGTCAAAAAACATGCATGTTGGCCCTCGGAAGCACGTTAATTGGGCTCTTAGGACTATGTCCGACTGAGCTCTCGGGAGCATGTCGAAAGGAGCAATATAGCTGATTTGATCATGGCTTTTCTTGTGATATGATGATGATGAATGATATTTATGATGATATGACGATGATGAATGATGATGATGATGATGATGACGATGATGAAGATGATATAATATGATGATGAATGATAATTATGATGATATGACGATGATGAATGATAATGATGATGATATGATGATGATGAATGATAATTATGATGATATGATGATGATGATATGATGATGATGAAGATGAAGATGATATGATGATGATGATGATATGATGACGATGATCATGAAGATGATATGATGATGATGATGATGATGATATGATGACGATATGATATGATGATGATGATGAAGATGATATGATATGATGATGATGATGATGATGATATGATGACGATGATGATATGATATGATATGATCATAATGATGATAGGATGATAGGATGATGATGAAGATGATATGATATGATGATAATGATGATGATATGATGATGAAGATGATATGATGATGATGATAATATGATGACGATATGAAGATAATATGGTCGCATACCTCGTGTAAGAGGTCTTTCGCATCTCGTGGAAGGTCTCTTGCCTTTTGAATAAGGTCATGTCAAGGTCCCTGCAGCTAACGCCATTTAACCAAGAACTAACGGACAAGCTAGCCCACTGGGCGGGGGGGCCTTAGTTGTCAAGATCAATCCTTAGCTCGCAAGGGTGACTTGGCCCACTGAGAGGGCTCATGCTTTGTGCTGAAACATGGCTATTTGACTCTAGAGCAGAACGAAGAGAAGCCACCAAGGGCTTACACTAACACCGCCTCAATTTCTGAAAAATTTTGGATGGCGTCCATATTCCCCACGAAGATGCCCTGGCTATTATCATATCATATCATCTGGTCTGTAACAAACCGTTGGAGATGTACATTCTCCACGCGAGCTTGTAAACTAAACTTCAAGCTCCTGCAATCTGAAGTGAGATGGCTGCGGTCATTGTGGTAAGCACATCATTTGCTCTTATCACGAAATTGGTCAGTCTGGCCGCATAGGGAACGAAGGTCGTAAATAGGGTTCCCCTTTATAATAGTCAAGGACTCGCTCTTAACTAGTATTCAAAGGGGTAAGGTCCCACTACCTCTTCGGAAGAAAAGACTCAAAATTCATAAATCAAAGCATGTATCCATCATTTTAAACTTTATCAACATACATATTTCAAGCAAAACTCATAAATCTACCTCATAAGAAAAGCAAACTAAAGTTCTCCAATAGCAGAGTTCATTCCAGCAAAGCTCTACATTGCAAGATCAGAGAAATTTGTACCTTAAAAATGCTCGCAGTGCAGCAATCCTAAATCAAAGCATGTATCCATCATTTTAAACTTTATCAACAAACATATTTCAAGCAAAACTCATAAATGTACCTCATAAGAAAAGCAAACTAAAGTTCTTCAATAACAGAGTTCATTCCAGCAAAGCTATACATTGCAAGATCAGAAAAATTTGTACCTTAAAAAAGCTCGCAGTGCAGCAATCCTAAATCAAAGCATGTATCCATCATTTTAAACTTTATCAACATACATATTTCAAGCAAAACTCATAAATCTACCTCATAAGGAAAGCAAACTAAAGTTCTTCAATAACAGAGTTCATTCCAGCAAAGCTATATATTGCAAGATCAGAAAAATTTGTACCTTAAAAATGCTCGCAGTGCAGCAATCCTACCCGGCCTCATTTCGAACTCAAAAGCAATCATCCATGAAAACTACACCCCGTCTTCCAATTATCCAAGTAAAAGACCATCTCCACAGCCCAAAACCAGACCAACAGAGCGAAAAGCATAAACCCCCTCTGCACCGCCGAATTCCTCACCAGAACAAGTAAATGTGACAAATGCCAACACCCCCCCCCACCACCACAGTCGTGTACATGAACCATATCGCGAAACCCTCTGCTCCAAGCAACATCCCCGACCCCTGATAAAAGAACACGATCCCCGATGTGCCATTCTGGTCCACTAAACCCATCGGCATCTTCCAAATTATATTGTGCATCGCACCTGAAACACCGAAGAAATACACAAACACAACGAACACGAAACACAATTTAGAATCATGAAGCAACGTATCCCCGGCAAGAATCCTCTTCACCGGGAACGGAGCTGACACCAACAACACCGCCGCTAGAAATCCTAGTTGCGTATTGGAGAGTTTTGAGCCAACGATAAGGAAGTCCCATGACATTCTAGCCTCCAGATTATGGAGCTCTTGGGGGCTCGAGAGTTTGTTTGTCATCGTGACAAACACATGCACAGACGGAAGACTTGGATGAAGAGTCTGGAGAAAACCATCTTTGTGTATACCTTGCTATGGATGAAATCTCCTTCGCGATTCGTGTTTCTATCAATTTTAACGCCCACTATCAACACACTTACAACTGGCTGTTGTGTCGCTTGGGCTTCCACAGTGTATAGAGCTAATAAACATATGCTCTGAATGTAGCAAAAGACAATATATGCAGGAACACTATAGTCATAAGGGCTACATTCCTAAAAATAGCAGTTATGTTTAGTGGGGACAAGAAGAATGGCGTTCGTAGTTGTGATTTAACCCATTATAGACGATCCGGGACAATGTTATATATACGGCTCTCTGGAGGAGTTGTGGACGGGAGGTCTTACTACTCTGGCCAAAGATTCTTGCAGGACGAGTTGGAAAGTATTATGTCCTTTGAAGAATATAATATTCGGTGAGAGAGGAGACACGATTGATGATGAAGTCAGCATAGAGAGTGTCCACCTCGTGAAGGTTCTGGGGTTCCCTCCATTTTTGGAGCCGCACCACTCTTGGTGTGACTGAGTTTGTGATGCAACTCGCTCAAGTTCCTCCTCTCCTTATTTTGCATTGGACGGGCATATTAGTAAATCCTGCTACCAGGGGTATGCATGGAAGGACTGATGTCAAAGACCTGTGATGCGTTTGCTTGCATCTTGGTACCACGTTTCTGCATCCTGTGTTGAAGAGTTGAGGTTTTTTGTTGTCTCTCCCCATGGAAAAATCCATTTCTGCTCGCGCCTCCTGGGATTGGCAACATGACCTATGCATCTTACGAGGTTCAAGGTTTTGGACTAGGTTGCAGGTCTACATCCGCTTCCCAAAAGATTTCTGATCTTCATCTCTCTCCCACTTCTTTACAAGGTTTTACACTCGTAAGCATCGGTTATGGGATTGACGCCCCAACAATTATGTAACCGTATGTAATGGGATTGACACCCCCCAATGTTATGCAAGCATTTGTAATGAAATTGACGCCTCAAGTATTATGATTATAAGAAATCACTCGTATTTTATATTTTTGTTATTATGGCGTGTTATCTGCCATATATCGAATTTGGAGTTTGTAGCATGTGTATTCTCAACCGAACTTGTAGGAAAGTCAAGACTTCGTGTGAATGTCAAAGAGTATATCGACGATAGTCAAGAGAAATTCTACCGAGCTAGCCATATTCGGTCAACTGAATAGGGGCATAGGTAGTGGTGTATAGGCACAGCCAAACTATTGGATTAACCATCCCCACGTCTTAGTTAGATAGATAAGGCCTCTTGGTTGACTAAATAGGGGCTGAGCTAGAAGCTTAGGCTATCGAGCTTTAGGACATAACCATGTCCACGTCTTCGATAGATAAGGCCACTTGGTCAACTAACTAGGGGCCGAGGTAGCAGCATACGCTACCGAGCTATTTGAGATAACTATGCCCACGTTTTCGATATATAAGGGCAGTTCGGTCGGCTAACTAGAGCCCGAGGTAGCGTTATACACTGTCGAGCTATACTTGATCCTATTGAGATAGACGCACAATAGACAGTGAGAAGGCTTGTAGGTCAGCCGCTAGGGGCCAAATAAAAGCGTATGTGGCTGAGATATGATTTGGCATGCCGAGATACCCGTTACGTGGATGAAAACAAGGCTTGTAGGTCGGCTGCCCGGAGGCCAAGGATGAACAAGTCCCTTGATATCCAGGACACCAGATTTTAGAGAGCTCTTGGGTTGTATGATATTGGCACCTCCAGAAATTGAGATGTCAGCTCTCAGACCGTCACGTCGCGGATTGTCAGAAAACATGCAAGTTGGCCCTCGGAAGCACGTTAATTGGGCTCTTAAGACCATGTCCGGCTGAGCTCTTGGGAGCATGTCGAACGGAGCAATATAGCTGATTTGATCTTGGCTTTTCTTGTGATATGATGATGATGAATGATATTTATGATGATATGACGATGATGAATGATAATGATGATGATGATGATGAAGATGATATAATATGATGATGATGAATGATAATTATGATGATATGACGATGATGAATGATAATGATGATGTGATGATGGTGATGATGATGATGATGATGATGATGATATGATATGATGATGATGAATGATAATTATGATGATATGATGATGATGAATGATAATGATGATGATATGATGATGATGATGAAGATGATATGATATGATGATGATGATGATATGATGACGATGATGATATGATATGATATGATGATAATGATGATGATGATATGATGATGATGAAGATGATATGATATGATGATAATGATGATGATAAGATGATATGATGATGAAGATGATATGATATGATGAGGATGATGATATGATGATGATGATGATATGATGACGATAATGAAGATAATATGGTCGCATACCTCGTGTAAGAGGTCTTTCGCATCTCGTGGAAGGTCTCTTGCCTTTTGAATAAGGTCATGTCAAGGTCCCTGCAGCTAACGCCATTTAACCAAGAAATAACGGACAAGCTAGCCCACTGGGCGGGGGGGACTTAGTTGTCAAGATCAATCCTTAGCTCGCAAGGGTGACTTGGCCCATTGAGAGGGCTCATGCTTTGTGCTGCAACAGGGCTATTTGACTCTGGCGCCGAACGAAGAGAAGCCACCCAGGGCTTACATTAATATCGTCTCAATTTCTGAAAAATTTTGGAAGGCGTCCATATTCCCTGGCTATTATCATATCATATCATCTGGTCTATAACAAACCGTCGCAGATGTACATTCTCCACAAGAGCTTGTAAATTAAACTTCAAGCCCCTGCAATCTGAAGTGAGATGGCTGCGGTCATTGTGGTAAGCACATCATTTGCTCTTATCACGAAATTGGTCAGTCTGGCCGCTTAGGGAACAAGCGTCGGAAATAGGGTTCCCCTTTTATATAGTCGAGGACTCGCTCTAAACTAGTATTCAACGGGGTAAGGTCCCACTACCTCTTCGGAAGAAAAGACTCAAAATTCATAAATCAAAGCATGTATCCATCATTTTAAACTTTATCAACAAACATATTTCAAGCAAAACTCATAAATGTACCTCATAAGAAAAGCAAACTAAAGTTCTTCAATAACAGAGTTCATTCCAGCAAAGCTATACATTGCAAGATCAGAAAAATTTGTACCTTAAAAAAGCTCGCAGTGCAGCAATCCTAAATCAAAGCATGTATCCATCATTTTAAACTTTATCAACATACATATTTCAAGCAAAACTCATAAATCTACCTCATAAGGAAAGCAAACTAAAGTTCTTCAATAACAGAGTTCATTCCAGCAAAGCTATATATTGCAAGATCAGAAAAATTTGTACCTTAAAAATGCTCGCAGTGCAGCAATCCTACCCGGCCTCATTTCGAACTCAAAAGCAATCATCCATGAAAACTACACCTCGTCTTCCAATTATCCAAGTAAAAGACCATTTCCACAGCCCAAAACCAGACCAACAGAGCGAAAAGCATAAACCCCCTCTGCACCGCCGAATTCCTCACCAGAACAAGTAAATGTGACAAATGCCAACACCCCCCACCACCACAGTCGTGTACATGAACCATATCGCGAAACCCTCTGCTCCAAGCAACATCCCCGATCCCTGATAAAAGAACACGATCCCCGATGTGCCATTCTGGTCCACTAAACCCATCGGCATCTTCCAAATTAGATTGTGCATCACACCTGAAACTCTGAAGAAATACACAAACACAACGAACACGAAACACAATTTAGAATCATGAAGCAACGTATCCCCGGCAAGAATCCTCCTCACCGGGAACGGAGCTGACACCAACAACACCGCCGCTAGAAATCCTAGTTGCGTATTGGAGAGTTTTGAGCCAACGGTAAGGAAGTCCCATGACATTCTAGCCTCCAGATTATGGAGCTCTTGGGGGCTCGAGAGTTTGTTTGTCATCGTGACAAACACATGCACAGACGGAAGACTTGGATGAAGAGTCTGGAGAAAACCATCTTTGTGTATACCTTGCTATGGATGAAATCTCCTTCGCGATTCGTGTTTCTATCAATTTTAACGCCCACTATTAACACACTTACAACTGGCTGTTGTGTCGCTTGGGCTTCCACAGTGTATAGAGCTAATAAACATATGCTCTGAATGTAGCAAAAGACAATATATGCAGGAACACTATTGTCATAAGGGCTACATTCCTAAAAATAGCAGTTATGTTTAGTGGGGACAAGAAGAATGGCGTTCGTAGTTGTGATTTAACCCATTATAGACGATCCGGGACAATGTTATATATACGGCTCTCTGGAGGAGTTGTGGACGGGAGGTCTTACTCCTCTGGCCAAAGATTCTTGCAGGACGAGTTGAAAAGTATTATGTCCTTTGAAGAATATAATATTCGGTGAGAGAGGAGACACGATTGATGATGAAGTCAACATAGAGAGTGTCCACCTCGTGAAGGTTCTGGGGTTCCCTCCATTTTTGGAGCCGCACCACTCTTGGTGTGACTGAGTTTGTGGTGCAAGTCAGCTCAAGTTCCTCCTCTCCTTATTTTGCATTGGACGGGCATATTAGTAAATCCTGCTACCAGGGGTGTGCATGGAAGGACTTATGTCAAAGACCTGGGATGCGTTTGCTTGCATCTTGGTACCACGTTTCTGCATCCTGTGTTGAAGAGTTGAGGTTTTTTGTTGTCTCTCCCCATGGAAAAATCCATTTCTGCTCGCTCCTCTGAGGATTGGCAACATGACCTATGCATCTTACGAGGTTCAAGGTTTGGGACTAGGTTGCAGGTCTACATCCGCTTCCTAAATAATTTCTAATCTCCATCTCTCTCCCACTTCTTTACAAGGTTTTAGACTCGTAAGCGTCAGTAATGGGATTGACGCCCCAATAATTATGTAACCGTTTGTAATGGGATTGACACCCCCTAGTGTTCTGCAAGGATTTGTAATGAAATTGACACCTCAAGTATTATGATTATAAGAAATCACTCGTAATTTGAATTTTTGTTATTATGGCGTGTTATCTGCCATATATTGAATTTGGAGTTTGTAGCATGTGTATTCTCAACCAAACTTGTAGGAAAGTCAAGACTTCGTGTCAATGTCAAAGAGTATATCGAAGATAGTCGAGAAATTCAACCAAGCTACTGCATAGCCATATTCGGTCAACTGAATAGGGGCATAGGTAGTGGCGTATAGGCAGCCAAACTATTGGATTAACCATCCCTACGTCTTAGTTAGATAGATAAGGCCTCTTGGTTGACTAAATAGGGGCTGTGCTAGAAGCGTAGGCTATTGAGCTTTAGGACATAACCATGTCCACGTCTTCGATAGATAAGGCCACTTGGTCAACTGACAATGGGCCGAGGTAGCAGCGTACGCTACCGAGCTATTTGAGATAACTATACCCACGTTTTCGATATATAAGGCCAGTTCAGTCGGCTAACTAGAGCCCGAGGTAGCGTTATACACTGTCGAGCTATACTTGATCCTATTGAGATAGACGCACAATAGATAGTGACAAGGCTTGTAGGTCGGCCGCTAGGGGCCAAATAAAAGCGTATGTGGCTGAGATATGATTTGGCCTGCCCAAATACCCGTTATGTGTATGAAAACAAGGCTTGTAGGTCGGCTGCCAGGAGGCCAAGGATCAAGAAGTCCAATGATATCCATGACCCCAAATTGTAGAGAGCTCTTGGGTAGTACGATGTTGGCACCTCCAGAAATTGAGATGTCAGTTCTCAGACCGTCACCTCGCGGATTGTCAGAAAACATGCAAGTTGGCCCTCAGAAGCACGTTAATTGGGCTCTTAAGACCATTCCCGGCTGAGCTCTTGGGAGCATGTCGAAAGGAGCAATATAGCTGATCTGATCTTGGCTTTTCTTCTGATATGATGATAATGAATGATAATTATGATGATATGACGATGATGAATGATATGATGATGATGATGATGATGAAGATGATATGATATGATGCTGATGAATGATAATTATGATGATATGACGATGATGATGATGATGATGATGATGAGGATGAGGATGATATGATGAATGATAATTATGATGATATGAATATGATGAACGATAATGATGATGATATGACGATGATGATGATGATGATGATATGATATGATGATGATGAATGATAATTATGATGATATGATGATGATGATGATATGACGATGATGATGATGATATGATATGAAGATGATGATGATGATATGATGACATGATGATATGATATGATATGATGATAATGACGATGACAATATGATGATGATGAAGATGATATGATATGATATGATCATAATGATGATGATATGATGATGATATGATGCCGAAGATGATATGATATGATGAGGATGATGAAATGATAATGATGATATGATGATGATAATGAAGATAATATGGTCGCATATCTCGTGTAAGAGGTCTTTCGCATCCCGTGGAAGGTCTCTTGCCTTTTGAATAAGGTCATGTCAAGGTCCCTGCAGCTAACGCCATTTAACCAAGAACTAACGGACAAGCTAGCCCACAGGGGGGCTGGGGACTTAGTTGTCAAGATTAATCCTTAGCTCGCAAGGGTGACTTGGCCCACTGAGAGGGCTCATGCTTTGTGCTGAAATAGGCCTATTTGACTCTGGCACAGAAAGAAGAGAGGCCACCCAGGGCTTACATTAACACTGTGTCAATTTCTGAAAAATTTTGGAAGGCGTCCATATTCCCCACGAAGATGCCCTGGCTATTATCATATCATATCATCTGGTCTGTAACAAACCGTCGGAGATGTACATTCTCCACGAGAGCTTGTAAATTAAACTTCAAGGTCCTGCAATCTGAAGTGAGATGACTGCGGTCATTGTGGTAAGCACATAATTTGCTCTTATCACGAAATTGGTCAGTCTGGCCACATAGGGAACGAGCGTCGGAAGTAGGGTTCCCCTTTTATATAGTCGAGGACTCCCTTTAAACTAGTATTCAAAGGGGTAAGGTCCCACTACCTCTTCGGAAGAAAAGACTCAAAATTCATAAATCAAAGCATGTATCCATCATTTTAAACTTTATCAACATACATATTTCAAGCAAAACTCATAAATCTACCTCATAAGAAAAGCAAACTAATGTTCTTCGATAACAGAGTTCATTCCAACAAAGCTACATTGCAAGATCAGAAAAATGTGTACCCGAAAAATGCTCGCAGTGCAGCAATCCTACCCGGCCTCATTTCGAATTCAAAGCAATCATCCATGAAAACTACACCCCGTCTTCCAATTATCCAAATAAAAGACCATCTCCACAGCCCAAAACCAGACCAACAGAGCGATAAGCATAAACCCCCTCTGCACCGCCGAATTCCTCACCAGAACAAGTAAATGTGACAAATGCCAACACCCCACCACCACCATAGTCGTGTACATGAACCCTATCGCGAAACCCTCTGCTCCAAGCAGAATCCCCGACCCCTGATAAAAGAACACGATCTTCGATGTGCCATTCTGGTCCACTAAAACCATCCGCATCTTCCAAATTATATTGTGCATCGCACCTAAAACACTGAAGAAATACACAAACACAACGAACACGAAACACAATTTAGAATCATGAAGCAACGTATCCCCGGCAAGAATCCTCTTCACCGGGAACGAAGCTGACACCAACAACGTCGCTGCTAGAAAACCTATTTGCGTATTGGAGAGTCTTGAGCCAACGATAAGGAAGTCCCATGACATTCTAGCCTCCAGATTATGGAGCTCTTGGGGGCTCGAGAGTTTGTTTGTCATCGTGACAAACACATGCATAGACGGAAGACTTGGGTGAAGAGTCTGGAGAAAACCATCGTTGTTTATATCTCGGTATGGAAGAAATCTCCTTCGCGATTCGTGTTTCTATCAATTTTAACGCCCACTATCAATACACTTACAACTGGCTGTTATGTCGTTTGGGCTTGCATAGTGTATAGAGCTAATAAGCATATGCTCTGAATGTAGCAAAAGACAATATATGCAAGAGCACTATAGTCATAAGGGCTACATTCCTAAAAATAGCAGTTATGTTTAGTGGGGATACGAAGAATGGCGTTCATAGTTGTGATTTAACCCATTATAGGCGATCCGGGACAGTGTTCTATATACGGCTCTCTGGAGGAGTTGCGGACGGGAGGTCTTACTACTCTGGCCAAAGATTCTAACAGGACGAGTTGGAAAGTATTGTCCTTCGAAGAATATTTTATTCGGTGAGAGAGGGGACACGATCGATGATGAAGTCAACATAGAGAGTGTCTTTCACCTCGTGAAGGTTCTGGTGTTCCCTCCATTTTTGGAGCTCCACCACTCTTGGTATGACTGAGTTTGTGGTGCAACTCGGCTCAAGTTCCTCCTCTCCTTATTTTGCATTGGACGGGCATATTAGTAAATCCTGCTACCAGGGGTGTGCATCGAAGGACTTATGTCAAAGACCTGGGATGCGTTTGCTTGCATCTTGGTACCACGTTTCTGCATCCTGTGTTGAAGAGTTGAGGTGTTTTGTTGTATCTCCCCATGGAAAAATCCATTTCTGCTCGCGCCTCTTGGGATTGGCAACAGGACCTACACATCTTACGAGGTTCAAGGTTTTGGACTAGGTTGCAAGTCTACATCCACTTCCTAGATGATTTCAGATCACCATCTCTCTCCCACTTCTTTACAAGGTTTAAGACTCGTAATCGTCGGTAATGGGATTGACGACCCAACAATTATGTAACCGTTTGTAATGGGATTGACACCCCCCAGTGTTCTGCAAGCATTTGTAATGAAATTGACGCCTCTAGTATTAGGATTATAGGAAATCACTTGTATTTTGAATTTTTGTTATTATGGCGTGTTATCTGCCATATATCGAATTTGGAGTTTGTAGTATGTGTATTCTCAACCGTACTTTTAGGAAAGTCAAGACTTCGTGTGAATGTCAAATAGTATATCGACGATAGTCAAGAGAAATTCTACCGAGCTACTACAGAGCCATATTCGGTCGACTGAATAGGGGCATAGGTAGTGGCGTATAGGCAGCCAAACTATTGGATTAACCATCCCCACGTCTTAGTTACATAGATAAGGCCTCTTGGTTGACTAAATAGGGGCGGAGGTAGAGGCATAGGCTATCGAGCTATAGGACATAACCATGTCCACGTCTTCGATAGATAAGGCCACTTGGTCAACTGACTAGGGGCCGAGGTAGCAGCATACTCTACTGAGCTATTTCAGATAACTAAGTAACGTTTTCGATATATAAGGCCAGCTCGGTCGGCTATCTAGGGCCCGAGGTAGCGTTATACACTGTCGAGCTCCACTTGATCCTATTGAGATAGACGCACAATAGATAGTGACAAGGCTTGTAGGTCGGCTGCACGGGGCCAAATAAAAGCGTATGTGGCTGAGATATGATTTGGCCTGCCGAGATACCCGTTATGGGATGAAAACAAGGCTTGTAGGTCGACTGCTAGGAGGCCAAGGATCATGAAGTCCCTTGATATCCAGGACACCAGATAGTAGAGAGCTCTTGGGTAGAATGATGTTGGCACCTCTAGAAGTTGAGATGTCAGCTCTCGGACCGTCACCTCGCGGATTGTCAGAAAACATGCAAGTTGACCCTCGAAAGCACGTTAATTAAGCTCTTAAAACCATGTCCGACTGAGCTCTTGGGAGCATGTCGAAAGGAGCAATATAGCTGATCTGATATTGGGTTTTCTTGTGATATGATGATGATGAATGATAATTATGATGATATGATGAAGATGAATGATAATTATGATGATTTGATGATGGTGAATGATAATTATGATGATATGACGATGATGAATGATAATGATGTGATATGATGATGATGAATGATAATTATGATGTGATGATGATAATGATGACGATAATGATGATGATGATGATGATGATGAAGATGATGATGATGATGATGATATGATATGATATGATATGATATGATGATAGGATGATGATGAAGATGATATGATATGATATGATGATAATGATGATGATATGATGATGAAGATGATATGATGATGATGATGATGATATGATGACGATAATGTAGATAATATGGTCGCATACCTCGTGTAAGAGGTCTTTCGCATCTCGTGGAAGGTCTCTTGCCTTTTCAATAAGGTCATGTCAAGGGCCCTGCAGCTAACGCCATTTAACCAAGAACTAACGGACAAGCTAGCCCACTGGGCGGGGGGGACTTAGTTGTCAAGATCAATCCTTAGCTCGCAAGGGTGACTTGGCCCACTGATAGGGCTCATGGTTTGTGCTAAAACAGGGCTATTTGACTCTGGCGCAGAACAAAGAGAGGCCACCCAGGACATACATTAACACCGTCTCAATTTCTGAAAAATTTTGGAA
This sequence comes from Euptelea pleiosperma, assembly GCA_035048495.1. NCBI lineage: Eukaryota > Viridiplantae > Streptophyta > Magnoliopsida > Ranunculales > Eupteleaceae > Euptelea > Euptelea pleiosperma. The sequence goes on along the minus strand of CM068551.1, from coordinate 25,118,647 downwards.
GGCGTCCATATTCCCCACGAAGATGCCCTGGCTATTATCATATCATATCATCTGGTCTGTAACAAACCATCGGAGATGTACATTCTCCACGAGAGCTTGTAAATTAAACTTCAAGCTCCTGCAATCTGAAGTGAGATGGCTGCAATCATTGTGGTAAGCACATCATTTGCTCTTATCACGAAATTGGTCAATCTAGCCGGATAGGGAATGAGCGTCGGAAGTAGGGTTCCCCTTTTATATAGTCAAGGACTCGCTCTAAACTAGTATTCAAAGGGGTAAGGTCCCACTACCTCTTCGAAGAAAAGACTCAAAATTCATAAATCAAAGCATGTATCCATCATTTTAAACTTTATCAACATACATATTTCAAGCAAAACTCATAAATCTACCTCATAAGGAAAGCAAACTAAAGTTCTTCAATAACAAAGTTCATTCCAGCAAAGCTATACATTGCAAGATCAGAAAAATTTGTACCTTAAAAATGCTCGCAGTGCACCAATCCTACCCGGCCTCATTTCGAACTCAAAGGCAATCATCCATGAAAACTACACCCGTCTTCCAATTATCCAAATAAAAGACCATCTCCACAGCCCAAAACCAGACCAATAGAGCGATAAGCATAAACCCCCTCTGCACCGCCGAATTCCTCACCAGAACAAGTAAATGTGACAAATGCCAACACCCCACCACCACCACAGTCGTGTACATGAACCCTATCGCGAAACCCTCTGCTCCAAGCAACATCCCCGACCCCGGATAAAAGAACACGATCTCCAATGTGCCATTCTGGTCCACTAAACCCATCGGCATCTTCCAAATTATATTGTGCATCGCACCTGAAACACTGAAGAAATACACAAACACAACGAACACGAAACACAATTTAGAATCATGAAGCAACGTATCCCCGGCAAGAATCCTCTTCATCGGGAACGGAGTTAACACCAACAACACCGCCGCTAGAAAACCTAGTTGCGTATTGGAGAGTTTTGAGCCAACGATAAGGAAGTCCCATGACATTCTAGCCTCCAGATTATGGAGCTCTTGGGGGCTCGAGAGTTTGTTTGTCATCGTGACAAACACATGCACAGACGGAAGACTTGGGTGAAGAGTCTGGAGAAAACCATCTTTGTGTATACCTTGGTATGGAAGAAATCTCCTTCGCGATTCATGTTTCTATCAATTTTAACGCCCACTATCAACACACTTACCACTGGCTGTTGTGTCGCTTCGGCTTGCACAGTGTATAGAGCTAATAAACATATGCTCTGAATGTAGCAAAAGACAATATATGCAAGAGCACTATAGTCATAAGGGCTACATTCCTAAAAATAGCAGTTATGTTTAGGGGGGACAAGAAGAATGGCATTTGTAGTTGTGATTTAACCCATTATAGGCGATCCGGGACAGTGTACTATATACAGCTCTCTGGAGGAGTTGTGGACAGGAGGTCCTTACTACTCTGGCCAACGATTCTTGCAGGACGAGTTGGAAAGTATTATGTCCATTTAAGAATATATTATTTGGTGAGAGAGGGGACACGATTGACGATGAAGTCAACATAGAGAGTGTCCTTCACCTCGTGAAGGTTCCGGCGTTCCCTCCATTTTTGGAGCCGCACCTCTCTTGGTGTGACTGAGTTTGTGGTGCAAGTCAGCTCAAGTTTCTCCTCTCCTTATTTTGCATTGGACGGGCATATTAGTAAATCCTGCTACTAGGGGTGGGCATGGAAGGACTTATGTCAAAGACCAGGGATGCATTTGCTTGCATCTTGGTACCACGTTTCTGCATCCTATGTTGAAGAGTTGAGGTTTTTTGTTGTATCTCCCCATGGAAAAGTCCATTTCTGCTCGCGCCTCCTGGGATTGGCAACAGGACCTATGCATCCTACGAGCTTCAAGGTTTTTGGACTAGGTTGCAGGTCTACATCCGCTTCCTATATGATTTCTGATCACCATCTCTCTCCCACTTCTTTACAAGGTTTTAGACTCGTAAGCGTCGGTAATGGGATTGACGCCTCAACAATTATGTAACCGTTTGTAATGGGATTGACACCCCCCAGTGTTATGCAAGCATTTGTAATGAAATTGACGCCTCAAGTATTATGATTATAAGAAATCACTCGTATTTTCAATTTTTGTTATTATGGCGTGTTATCTGCCATATATCGAATTTGGAGTTTGTAGCATGTGTATGCTCAACCGAACTTGTAGGAAAGTCAAGACTTCGTGTGAATGTCGAAGAGTATATCGACGATAGTCAAGAGAAATTCTACCGAGCTACTGGAGAGCCATATTCGGTCAACTGAATAGGGGCATAGGTAGTGGCGTATAGGAAGCCAAACTATTGGATTAACCATCCCCACGTCTTAGTTAGATAGATAAGGCCTCTTGGTTGACTAAATAGGGGCTGAGCTAGAAGCGTAGGCTATCGAGCTTTAGGACATAACCATGTCCACGTCTTCGATAGATAAGGCCACTTGGTCAACTGACTAGGGGCCGAGGTAGCAGCGTACGCTACCGAGCTATTTGATAACTATGCCCACTTTTTCGATATATAAGGCCAGTTCGGTCGGCTAACCAAAGCCCGAGGTAGCGTTATACACTGTCGAGCTATACACTGTCGGCTGCCAGGAGGCCAAGGATGAAGAAGTCCCTTGATATCCAGGACACCAGATTGTAGAGAGCTCTTGGGTAGTATGATGTTGGCACCTCCAGAAATTGAGATGTCAGCTCTCAGACCGTCACCTCGCGGATTGTCAGAAAACATGCAAGTTGGCCCTCGGAAGCACGTTAATTGGGCTCTTAAGACCATGTCGAAAGGAGCAATATAGCTGATCTGATCTTGGCTTTTCTTGTGATATGATGATGATGAATGATAATTATGATGATATGACGATGATGAATGATAATGATGATGATGATGATGATGATGATGATGAAGAAGATGATATGATATGATGATGATGAATGATAATTATGATGATATGATGATGATGAATGATAATTATGATGATATGACGATGATGAATGATAATGATGATGATGATGATGATGATGATGATGAAGAAGATGATATGATATGATGATGATGAATGATAATTATGATGATATGATGATGATGAATGATAATTATGATGATATGATGATATGATGATGATGAATGATAATTATGATGATATGATGATGATGAATGATAATTATGATGATATGACGATGATGAATGATAATGATGATGATGACGATGATGAATGATAATTATGATGATATGATGATGATGAATGATAATTATGATGATATGACGATGATGAATGATAATGATGATGACATGATGATGATGATGATGATGATGATGATATGATGATATGATGATGGAGATGATATGATATGATGACGATAATGAAGATAATATGGTCGCATACCTCGTGTAAGAGGTCTTTCCCATCCCGTGGAAGGTCTCTTGGCTTTTTAATAAGGGCATGTCATGGTCCCTGCAGCTAACGCCATTTAACCAAGAACTGACGGACAAGCTAGACCACGGGGGGGGGCTTAGTTGTCAAGATCAATCCTTAGCTCGCAAGGGTGACTTGGCCCACTGAGAGGGCTCATGCTTTGTGCTGAAACAGGGCTATTTGAACTGAGGCCATGCAAACTCTGATCTTTTCATTCCTCGTAGCAGGGACAATATTGTTTACCGATTCAAGGTATTTTGTCTCTTTAATAAACCCCACGTCAAGCAGCTTTTCTACATCGTCTCTAGAGCCTATTCCTCCTCCGGTCCAATTCGTCTTGGTTTCTGACGTACTGGCGGGTAACGAGGGTCAACCTTCAATTCATGACAGGCCACCCGAGGATATATGTCAGGCATAACTTCAAAGGACAATGCGAAGGCGTCAAGGTTTCTCTGTAAGAAGGCAACATGCTCGACTTTTTCTTATTCAAGCAAATCTAATCCCACGTAAATTATACATGGGGTGCCGTCAATTCTGATATCAACTGAAAAAATCTCTTCCACTAAAGGGGGGTGTTATCGCTTCACCGGTCCTCCTTCCAAAGGACGAGGCTCCGCTTGTAATTGCAATTGGTCGGCAACCATAATTCTTAAAGAGTGGTGAAACAGTCTATGAAGTGTCTATCGGATTGGATGATGAACCTTCAAGTGCATCGCGTATTGCAAATGTGTAACACCTTTTTGAGGATATACGATCCCCCTGATTTGAATTACTCCTTGGCAATAAGGGAATCAGAGTTAGTGGTATGAGGATCTCACGCCTTTCATCGACTGTATCCACAATCTGCCAAGAATGATGTTGTATGGAGATGGGGCGTTAACCAAGATAAACCAAGTAACCCGATTACCATTGAAGCCAATCAGCGATGACTATATACGAACAAGGGTATCTTCTCTGAGGCCCATTTTCTAGATAAACAAGTAGAAGAGTATATCTACCGATCTCCCTGGGTCAATTAGGATACGTTGGACGTCCCAGGTTCTAATTCTTGAGTGTAATAGCCAGGGCATCTTCGTGGGGAATATGGACGCCTTCCAAAAAATTTCAGAAATTGAGACAGTGTTAATGTAAGCCCTGGGTGGCCTCTCTTCGTTCTATGCCAGAGTCTCAACTAGTTGAATTGGCCTATGATTCTATACAAGAGTCGGATTCCTCTGGTCTGTAACGAACCGTCGGAGATGTACATTCTCCACGAGAGCTTGTAAATGAAACTTCAAGCTCCTGCAATCTAAAGTGAGATGGTTGCGGTCATTGTGGTAAGCACATAATTTGTTCTTATCACGAAATTGCTCAGTCTGGCTGCATAGGGAATGAGCGTCGGAAGCAGGGTTCCCCTTTTATATAGTCGAGGACTCGCGCTAAACTAGTATTCAAAGGGGTAAGGTCCCACTACCTCTTCGGAGCTTGTTTTGCATCCGTATCAGACCTTTGTTGTTTCCTAGTAAAGTCTCTCATTTTAGACTTATCAAGCGGTGGTTTCCCATTGTCTTACAAGATTTGTTGAGGCTTTGATGCCCTGCCTATGATGTCATCTTCCAGTTTGGTTTATTTCTATGCCTTGGCAACAAGACTCAACATTCTCGGGTCTAGACTATGTCAGTGACTCATAATTTGGAGCTTGGCGAAAGAGATTTCATGAAGGCAGTCACTGTTGATTTATCATCACAGTTCTCAATTTGCAACATCTCTACTTTAAATCTTGCCGAGGTCAAAGAAAATGTAGCTTGACCTCGGAGGAAGTTGGTGAAACCAGATTAATGCCTTTCCCTGGACGTTGGAGGGGAACAACTTGCACATGAGCGAGTCGTCGTACTCCCAAAGAGCCATAACCTTCCAATAATGGCGTACATGCACTATAGGGTCATTGGTTCCATTATAGGATGAGAACCGTGGTACTATGAACATCTTGTAAGCCTCTGCATTCTGGATGCTATCGACAATAGGGAAATCACGCGAAGCTCCAGTGGCATAAGAGCATCTTATCAGTGGTGTTCTATCAACCGGTGGCAACAAACTCAGGCATCTCTCTTTTATGCTCTGCTTGATACCGGCTATCTCTTTATGAGTTGGGCCACAGTTGTTAGCAGTTGAGTTCGCCATTGTAAGTTCAGAGTGGGCCAAGGGAGGTACATCACCTTTATCAACACGAGAGTTCTGAGGGTGCAACGCTTGCGGAACGCTTGGCTTGGGGATCACACGTGCTGAATTGCAAGCAATATCCCCGTCGAGAATGTCAAATGGATGTCCTAGTGGGATCTTCTTATCCAGGATATGTAGGAGAGATTCGTTCTCTTTCAGAATCTCCTCTGCGATCTTTTTCTAATCGGCTAGCTCTAGCTTGACCTCTTCGATGCCTTCAAGAGGTCTAAGTCTAGAGAAAGTATCTTAAAGAAGTATACCTTTGGAAGGACAGAGACTCCAGCCGAGACTTTCTATTATCCTTGGACTCTAAGTCCAGGAAAGTCTCTATTTCAGCTAAACCGTCCGAGAAGGTCACAACTTCTTAATCAAACTAGGCTTGGGGGCTTTCTATTTTTTTTTTTTTTTGTGATTAGCCGGAAAAGTATCCTATGTAGGTACTAGGCCTGGAGGGAATCCAGCTGTGGAGAAGCTCCAGGCCATCGAAGATACTGACTGCTTGTTAGCAAGTTCTTATTGCTTGGGAAGGAGTCTTAGCTCACTCAGCAAGATTCCCACCTTACAGCTATAACATGGCTAGTAGGGGATCTTGTTGAAAAAAATTATAAATATTATATTAACTTGGCCTATATTTATTAAAGTAGGGTCCACGGATCACGTGCTCTTCCATATGTGCGTAGTAGGTGTTAGTGGATTGAAAAATAGCATATGCAGCTTAACAAACCCTGAGAGAAACCCAACAATCACCAAGCATTTTTTTTAACCCAAAACACCATTATAACATCCAATAGTTACCACAATATCAAAAAGAAGAAAAGACTCAAAATTTATATATCAAAACATGTATTCATCCTTTTAAACTTTATCAGCATACATATTTCATGCAAAACTCATAAATCTACCTCATAAGAAAATCAAACTAAAGTTCTTCAATACAAGAGTTCATTCCAGCAAAGCTATACATTGCAAGATCAGAAAAATCCGTACCTTAAAAATGCTCGCAGTGCAGCAATCCTACCCGGCCTCATTTCGAACTCAAAGGCAATCATCCATGAATACTGCACCCCGTCTTCCAATTATCCAAATAAACGACCTTCTTCACAGCCCAAAACCAGACCAGCAGAGCGATAAGCATAAACCCCCTCTGCACCGCCAAATTCCTCACCAAAACAAGTAAACGTGACAAATGCCAACACCCCCCACCACCACAGCCCTGTACATGAACCCTATCGCGAAACCCTCTGCTCCAAGCAACATCTACGACCCCTGATAAAAGAACACGATCTTCGATGGGCCATTCCAGTCAACCAAAACCATCGGCATCTTCCAAATTATATTGTGCATCGCACATGAAACACTGAAGAAATACACAAACACAACGCACGTGAAACACAACTTAGAATCATGAAGCAACGTATCCCCGGCAAGAATCCTCTTCACCGAGAACGGAGCTGACACCAACAACACCGCCGCTAGAAAACCTAGTTGCGTATTGGAAGTATTGAGCCAACGATCAGGAAGTCCCATGACATTCTAGCCTCCGGATTGTGGAACTCTTGGGGGCTCGAGAGTTTGTTTGTCATCGTGACAAACACATGCACAGACGGAAGACTTGGGTGAAGAGTCTGGAGAAAACCATCATTGTGTATACCTTGGTATGGAAGAAATCTCCTTCACAATTCTTGTTTCTATCAATTTTAGCACCCACTATCAACACGCTTACAACTGGCTGCTGTATCGCTTGGGCTTGCACAGTGTACAGAGCTAATAAACATATGCTCTGAATGTAGCAAAAGACAATATATGCAAGAACACTATAGTCATAATGGCTACATTCCTATAAATAGCAGTTATGTTTAGTGGGGGCAAGAAGAATTGCGTTCGTAGTTGTGATTTAACCCATCATAGGCTATCTAGGACAGTGTTCTATATATGGCTCCCTGCAGGAGTTGTGGACGGGAGGTCTTACTACTCTGGCCAAAGATTCTTGCAGGACGAGTTCGAAAGTATTATGTCCTTTGAAGAATATATTATTCGGTGAGAGAGGGGACACAATTGATGATGAAGTCAACATAGAGGGTTTCCTTCACCTAGTGAAGGTTCTGGTGTTCCCACCTTTTTTGGAGCCGCACCACTCTTGGTGGGACAGAGTTTGTGGTGCAAGTCAGCTCAAGTTCCTCCTCTCCTTATTTTTCATTGGACGGGCATATTAGTAAATCCTGCTACCAGGGGTGTGCATGGAAGGACTTATGTCAAAGACCTGGGATGCGTTTGCTAGCATCTTGGTACCACATTTCTGCATCCTGTGTTGAAGAGTTGAGGTTTTTTGTTTTCTCTCCCCATGGAAAAATCCATTTCTGCTCGCGCCTCCTAGGATTGGCAACAGGACCTATCCACCTTACGAGGTTCAAGGTTTTGGACGAGGTTGCAGGTCTACATCTGCTTCCTAGATGATTTCTGATCTCAATCTCTCTCCCACTTCTTTACAAGGTTTTAGACTCGTAAGCATCGGTAATGGCACTGACGCCCCAACAATTATGTAACCGTTTGTAATGGGATTGACACCCCCCAATGTTCTGCAAGCATTTGTAATGAAATTGACGCCTCTAGTATTATGATTATAAGAAATCACTCGTATTTCGAATTTTAGTTATTATGGCGTGTTATCTGCCATATATCGAATTTGGAGTTTGTAACATGTGTATTCTCAACCGAACTTTTAGGAAAGTCAAGACTTCGTGTGAATGTCAAAGAGTATATCGGCGATAGTCAAGAGAAATTCTACCAAGCTACTACACAACCATATTCGGTCGACTGAAAAAGGGCATAGGTAGTGGCGTATAGGCAGCCAAACTATTGGATTAACCATCCCCACGTCTTAGTTAGATAGATAAGGCCTCTTGGTTGACTAACTAGGGGCTGAGGTAGAGGCGTAGGCTATCGAGCTATAGGACATAACCATGTCCACGTCTTCGATAGATAAGGCCACTTGGTCAACTGACTAGGGGCCGAGGTAGCAGCGTACGCTACCGAGCTATTTGAGATAACTATGCCCATGTTTTCGATATATAAGGCCAATTCGGTCCGCTAACTAGGGCCCGAGGTAGCGTTATACACTGTCGAGCTATACTTGATCCTATTGAGATAGACGCACAATAGATAGTGACAAGGCTTGTAGGTCGGCTGCTAGGGGCCAAATAAAAGCGTATGTGGCTGAGATATGATTTGGCCTGCCCAGATACCCGTTATGTGGATGAAAACAAAGCTTGTAGGTCGGCTGCCAGGAGGCCAAGGATCATGAGCTCCCTTGATATCCAGGACACCAGATTGTAAAGAGCTCTTGGGTAGTTTGATGTTGGCACCTCTAGAAGTTGAGATGTTAGCTCTCGAACCGTCACCTCGTGGATTGTCAGAAAACATGCAAGTTGGCCCTCGGAAGCACGTTAATTGGGCTCTTAAGACCATGTCCGGCTGAGCTCTTGGGAGAATGTTGAAAGGAGCAGTATAGCTGATCTGATCTTGGGTTTTCTTGTGATATGATGATGATGAATGATAATTATGATGATATGATGATGATGAATGATAATGATGATGATATGATATGATGATGATGATGATGATGAAGATGATATGATATGATGATGATGATGATATGATGACGATGATGATATGATATGATAATAATGATGATGATGATGATGATGATGATGAATATGATATGATGTGATGAGGATGATGATATGATGACGATGATGATAGTATGACGAAGGTCTCTTGCCTTTTGAATAAGGTCATGTCAAGGTCCCTGCAGCTAACTCCATTTAACTAAGAACTCATGGACAAGCTAGCCCACTGGGGGGGGACTTAATTGTCAAGATCAATCCTTAGGTCGCAAGGGTGCCTTGGCCCACTGAGAGGGCTCATGCTTTGTGCTGAAACAGGGCTATTTGAACTAAGGCCATGCAAACTCTGATCTTTTCATTCTTCTAAGCAGCGACAATATTGTTTACCGATTCGGGGTATTTGGTCTCTTTAATAAACCCCACGTCAAGCAGCTTTTGTACATCGTCTCTAGAGCCTGTTGCTTCTCAGGTGCAATTCGTCTTGGTTTCAGTCGTATTGGCGGGTAACGAGGGTCGACCTTCAATTCATTACAGGCCACCCGATGGCGTCGAGGTTTCGCGGTAAGAAGGCGACATGCTCTACTTTTTCTTATTCAAGCAAATCTAATCCCACGTAAATTATACATGGGGTGCCGTCAATTCTGATATAAACCGAAAAAATCTCTTCCACTAAAGGGGGGTGTTATCGCTTCACCAGTCCTCCTTCCAAAGGGCGAGGCTCCGCTTGTAATTGCAATTGGTCGGCAACCATAATTCTTAAAGAGTGGTGAAACAGTCTCTGAAGTGTCTATCGGATTAGATGATGAACCTTCAAGTGCATCGCGTATTGCAAATGTGTAACACCTTTTTGAGGATATACGATCCCCCTGATTTGAATTACTCCTTGGCAATAAGGGAATCAGAGTTAGTGGTATGAGGATCTCACGCCTTTCATCGAATGTATCCACAATCTGCCAAGAATGATGTTGTATGGAGATGGGGCGTTAACCAAGATAAACTAAGTAACCCGGTTACCGTTGAAGCCAATCAGCGATGACTATATACGAACAAGGGTATCTTCTCTGAGGCCCATTTTCTAGATAAACAAATAGAAGAGTATATCTACCGATCTCCCTGGGTCAATTAGGATACGTTGGACGTCCCAGGTTCTAATTCTTGAGTGTAATAGCCAGGGCATCTTCATGGAGAATATGGACGCCTTCCAAACTTTTTCAGAAATTGAGATGGTGTTGGAAGCTTCCTCGTCAAAATCCAAGAAAAGCATCTTCGTAGGGAAGGGACACCTGATAAACTCTTTGCACGTGTCCGACCTTCTAAATCTTACTTCAAAGTTGACCTTCCTCCTTTGATATCTCTAGGGGTTTGCCGTGTATGACGGTGTTAATGTGAGCCATGGGTGTCTTCTCTTCATTCTGCGCCAAAGTCTCAACTAGTTGAATTGGCCTATGATTTTATGCAAGAGTCGGATTCCTCTGGTCTGTAATAAACCATCGGTGATGTACATTCTCCAAGACCTCATGTACATGAAACTTCAAGCTCCTGCAATCTAAAGTGAGATGGCTGCGGTCATTGTGGTAAGCACATAATTTGCTCTTATCACAAAATTGATCAGTCTGGCTGCATAGGGAACTAGCGTCGAAAGTAGGGTTCCCCTTTCATATAGTCAAGGACTCGCTCTATACTAGTATTCAAAGGGGTAAGGTCCCGCTGCCTCTTGGGAGCTTGTTATGCATTTGTATCAGACCTTTGTTGCTTCCTAGTAAAGTCTCTCATTTTAGACTTATCAAGCAGTGGTTTCCAGTTGTCTTACAAGATTTGTTGAGGCTTTGATGCCCTGCCTATGATGTCGTCTTCCAGTTCAATGTATTTCAATGCCTTGGCAATAAGACTCAACATTCTCGGGTCTAGACTTTGTCAGTGACTCATAATTTGGAGCTTGACGAAAGAGCATTCATGAAAGCAGTGATTGTTGATTTATCATCACAGTTCTCAATCTGCAACATCTCTACTTTAAATCTTGCCGAGATCCGAGAAAATGTTGATCGACCGTGGAGGAAGTGGGTAAAACCAGATAAATGCCTTTCCCTGGACGCTAGAGGATAACAACTTGCACATGAGCGAGTCGTCGTACTCCCAAAGAGCCATTACCTTCCAATAATGGAGTACATGCTCTATAGGGTCGTTGGTTCCGTTATAGGATGAGAATCGTGGTACTATGAACTTCTTGAGAGCTTCTGCATTCTGGATGCTATCGACAATAGGGAAATCACGTGAAGCTCCAGTGGCATAAGAGCATCTTATCGGTGGTCTTCTACCAACCGGTGGCAACAAACTCAGCCGTCTCTTTTTTATGCGTCTGCTTGATGTCGGCTATCTCTTTATGAGTTGGCCCATTGTTGTTAGCAGTTGAGTTGGCCATTGTAAGTTCAAAGTGGGCCAAGGGAGGTACATCACCTTTATCAACACCTGTCGAGAATGTCAAATGGATGTCCTATTGGGATCTTCTTATCTAGGATATGTAGGAAAGATTCCTTCTCTTTCAGAATCTCCTCCGCGAGCTTTTTCTGATCGGCTAGCTCTAGCTTGAGCACTTAGATGCCTTCAAGAGGTCCAAGTATAGAGAAAGTATCTTAAAGAAGTATACCTTTAGAAGGACATAGACTCCAGCTGAGACTTTCTATCCCTGGATTCTAAGTCCAGGAAAGTCTCTAATTCTGCTAAACCGTCCTAGAAGGTCACAACTTCTGAGTCCAAGTAGGCTTGGGGAGCTTTCTATTTCTTTTGTGCTTAGTTGAAAAAGTATCCTATTTAGGTACGAGGCCTGGAGGGAATCCAGAAAGAGCTCTAGGTCCCTCGATGATGCGGATTGCTTGTTAGCAAGTTCTTATTGCTTGGGAAGGAGTCTTAGCTCACTCAGCAAGATTCCCACCTTACAGCTAAAACATGGCTAGTAGGGGATCTTGTTGAAAAAAAAATAAAATATTATATTAATTGTGGCTCTATTTATTAAAGTGGGGTCCACGGATCACGTGGTCTTCTATATGTGCGTAGTAGGTGTTAGTGGGGACGCTTGTTTGGTCCAAATTAAGCGGTAGGATATGATATCCATAGTTAGGAAAATTTCTCCAACTGATTTTAGAGATGGTCCGATACCTCGTGAATTGGAATTGGACAAAGGTTGAATTATTCCACTCTGTAACTCTTGCTGCATTTTTGTCAATGTTGGATTTACAACCTCCATTCAGTTAGTTATGGTTACAGAGGATTCAAAAATAGCATCTTCAGCTTAACAAACCCAGAGAGAAACCCAACAATCACCAAGCATTTTTTTAACCCAAAATACCACTTATAACATCCAATAGCTACCACAATATAAAACAGAAGAAAAGACTCAAAATTCATAAATCAAATCATGTATTCATCATTTTAAACTTTATCAGCATACATATTTCAAGCAAAACTCATAAATCTACCTCATAAGAAAGCAAACTAAAGCAAGGTTTAAAGGAGGCCGTTTTAACGGTTAATCGGACTGGGGGCGTTACCGTTTAAACTGTTTAAACAGCCGTAAAAACGGATTGAAACGGTCAGGGGCAAAAATGGAAAAAAAGGGGGAAAAAACGGAATTAAATAGATTTTAACGGTTTTAACGGAAAAAAAATGGAAAAAGTGGCGCTGAAATTCAAATTTTGAAATTTGAAAATTAAAAAAAAAATGGATTTTAACGGAATTAAACGGTTTTAAGGGCCGTTTTTTTACAAAATTTTTTGAAATTAAACGGCCGTTTAAACGATTTTAACGGCCGTTTTTTTCAAAACCGATAAAACGGGTTTAAACGGAAACGGGCTTGGGGAGTTACCGTTTAAACGGCCGTTTTTAAAACCATGTTCTTCTTCAATAACAGAGTTCATTCCAGCAAAGCTATACATTGCAAGATCAGAAAAATCTGTACCTTAAAAATGCTCGCAATGCAGCAATCCTACCCGGCCTCATTTCGAACTCAAAGGCAATCATCCATGAATACTGCACCCCGTCTTCCAATTATCCAAATAAACGACCTTCTTCACAGCCCAAAAGCAGACCAGCCGAGAGATAAGCATAAACCCCCTCTGCACCGCCGAATTCCTCACCAGAACAAGTAAATGTGTGACAAATGCCAACACCCCCCCACCCCCTGCTCCAAGCTGCATCCCCGACCCCGGGTAAAAGAAAACGATCTTTGATGGGCCATTCCGGTCCACCAAAACCGTCGGCATCTTCCTAATTATATTGTGCATCGCACCTGAAACACTGAAGAAATACACAAACACAACGAACGCGAACCACAACTTGGAATCCAAAAGCAACGTATCCCCGGCAAGAATCCTCTTCACCGGGAACGGAACCCACACCAACAATGCCGCCGCCAGAACCCTAGTTGCGTATTGGAGACAACTGGATGGCGTTGGATCGGCCCAACGGTGAGCTTAGTCTTTGATTCGATTAAATCGAACGTGGGTTCGGCCATTCTTGCTTGTCGCCGGTGCTCGTGCTTGTCGAGGAGTTGGACGGTGTCGATAAAGGAGGAGTAGAAGGAAAGGGTGGAAAGAGGGTTTTACTGAGATTAAGCTCCAGACTCTAGAAATGGGTTCAAGAGGGTGAAGCAAACTGGAAAAACAAAGTCCGCTTCAAAATATATACGAAAAGTTTCTTTTTAAAATACAATTAAAGAATTAAAAAAAAAGGCTGCGTGAAATCGACGCCCTTTCATAGTCGGTTAAAAATAAGGACCCACCCCCCCCCCCCCCCCACGATTTGAAAAAGCTGACATACCCCCGTAGGACACACCCCCTCCCCCCCCACCCCACGATTTGAAAAAGCTGACATACCCCCGTAGGACACACACACCCCCCCCCCCCCCCCCCCCCATGATTTGAAAAAGCTGACATACCGCCCTAGGACTCGGTCCAATGTCATTTGACCAGTGTTGACCCGAGTTGACTACGATTTGAAAAAGCTGACGTACCCCCCTAGGACTCGGTCCAATGTCATTTGACCAGTGTTGACCCAAGTTGACTACGAAATTTCGTACTAAAAGACGAAAGTGCCCTTCTCTTCAACTTTAGAACCAGGGTTTAAACCCAAACCCCAAATCAAACATGAAAAGATGAGATTAAAAATAAAAATTAAAACCCATGTAGGTAAACTTGAGATTTTTTTTCCGATTTTTTGATGAATTAAGTAAATACTGAGAAGAAAAAACACCCTCAAACAAAATAGATAAAATTCATGAACGAATATTTTAAAATTGAGAGAACCCATCTTTCCAAAATCCATGTCTCAAAAGCTTAAAATATAAATTGCTTTGTCTTGCTTTAATTTTCATTTATTTTAATGAAAATTTTAAAACTAAAATTTTATGTTGTTGTTTTTTTTCTTTTTTTTTTTTAACCTTAGGTTTTAAATTATTGCTGGAGTGGTGGCCAGCTGAGCATGAGACTCCGATGGGATGGTCGCCGATGATGGGCGGCCAACCCATTGGAGTCCCTTGGTTGGTCGTCCGCCACAGCCGTTTGTGAGGTCTTTTCTCAAACCCTTGTGTCAAAGGTTGAAAACAAGGGCATTTTTGCCATTTTAGTAAAAAAATTGGTAGTCAACTCGGGTCAACCCTGGTCAAATGACCGTGGACCGAGTCATAAGGGGGTATGTCAGCTTTTTCAAATTGTGGGGGGTATGTCAAATTTTAAAGATAACATGGGGGAGTATGTCAAAAATTCCCTAAAAATAAAGGGCATTTTTGACATACCCCCCATGTTATCTTTGAAATTTGAACCCCCCCCCCCCCCCCCTTTGAAAAAGCTGACATACCCCCTATGACTTGGTCCAAGGTCAGTTGACCCGAGTTGACCAGCTTATTTTACATTAAAAGACAAAAATACCCTTGTCTTCAACCTTGGAACAAGGGTTTGGACGAAAACCAATCCCCCAAATCAAATGGCTGTGGTGTATGGCAAACCAAATTAAACGACCGGAGTCTCATGCCGGTCATCCACCACTCCGACAAAAATATAAAAAAAAACCATTGGGTTCTCTGACCATAGACTCAAGCTTGTATTTCCTAACTAATTTTAGCTTGAAAACGGATGATCTCCTAACTATTCTTGTTTAAAAATATTCAATCAATATACGGAGTGGGAATCCCCAATGCTAGTTGAGATACCAAAAAAAGATTCAGAGCTTAATATTTGTATTACAATGCCACTTTAGCCCTAGAAGTTTTTTTTTTTAAGTTGGTGTTTCAAAAAAGAAAAAAAAAATGAAACTCCAGATACCAATGGGTTTTTAAATTTTCGCCGTAGTGGTCGATGACCGGCATGAGACTCCGGTGGGTTGGTCTTCGATGATGGACAACTAACCCATTGGTATCTCTTGGCTTGCCGTCCACCACATCCATTTGATTTGGGGGTTTGGTTTTGATCCAAACCCTTGTTCCATGGTTGAAGACAAGGGTATTTCTATCTTTCAATGTGAAATATTGTGGTCAACTCGGGTCAACATTGGTCAACTGACCATGGACCAAGTCATAGGGGGGGTATGTTAGCTTTTTTAAAGTGTGGGGGGTATCAAAAATTCCCAAAAATAAAACATGAAAATACTCTATCCGTTGAGGAATTTTTATAAGTTGGTCTACCTAGGGATAGGACAAACATCCATACGGTCAGTGGTCTCTGATAGTGTGACACGTGGCTCACAATATGTTTCATTATCAACGTTTTGTCATTGGCCAAAGGTTTTGCCTTGCGTTTTGTACAAGGCCCAACGACCTTCCCTCTTAAGGTCTTGGATTCCTCGTTACAGTATTTTTTTTTTTCAGGCAGCCGGGCAGGCACATAAAAAAGACATGTGGCATACTCTTAGACACCAATGACCGCATGGATGTTTGGCCCATCTTTATGTGGACCTGCAAATAAAAAATCACCCAGATTGGTGGTTTATAACCGTTAGATTATAGTTTTTTTCATGGGTTGATTTTCAACCATGGGATTCGAGCATTATTTTGATGTACTTGGATCCAATGGGTATAAATTATGAATCATGTTGAATTTTGGTCTGTAGGTCCACCTAGGGATGGGCCAAGCATTCTTACCGTCGTTAGTCTCTAAGAGTGTGTCATATGGTGTTTTTAGGTGGTGTCTGCACGCTTGGATAAAAAACTTCTTGATCAAAGCTTTTCTCACCCCTACCCTACTTTGACAGTCACCTGCTGCCTTGCCCCCTTAACAAAATCCTGTCTCCACCACTGACCATAGTCCATACGAGCCCTATGACTTAGAGACCACTGGTTTGTATGGATGTTTGGCACATCCTTTGGCGGACCTACCAGCCAAAAATCAGCTTGATTGGTGATTTCTAGCCGTTGGATTTAAACCCCAAGTAATGCTCGAATCCTAGAAATAAAAATCTACCTGAAAAAAACCAAGGGTTAGAGGTCACATTTTAGTTCTACCGTATCTTATGTTTCATCTTTTTAGAACAGTCACAAACACTTTTTTATTAGGGATATACAATCAGGAAGATTTTGGGTAAGGTGGCATTATTTGTACACACCTTTTTTTTAGTGACACCCACCTCTTATCTGCACATACCCAAAGTTGTGAGAAAAAAAAAGAAAAAAATCGAACGAAGAGGAACTCACCACCACCGTCTCTTCTTCTTCACCACCACCACCACCACTCCCTCCCTCTCTATCTCTTACCTGATGGTGAGCAACAAGCCTCCTCTTCTTCTCCGGGTGGCCTCCTCTCTCTCTCTCTCTCTCTCTCTCTCTCTCTCTCTCTCTCTCTCTCTCTCTCTCTCTCTCTCTCTCTCTCTCTCTCTCTCTCTCTCTCTCTCTCTCTCTCTCTCTCTCTCTCTCTCTCTCTCTCTCTCCTTAAAAAAAAATTCACCCCGTATCGATAATGCAGGGCCATGTCAACAGCTGGCTACCGATATGACCAAAGTCATGTCTACCTTGTGTTACCAATACGGGCGATTTTTTTTTTAAGGGAGAGGGGGAGAAAGAGATCTCTCCTCCCTCCTCTTCCTTCCCCTCATCTTCTTCTTCCTCTTCCTCTCTCTCTCTCTCTCTCTCCCTCCCTCCCGGAGAAGAAGAGGAGGAGGAGGAGGAAGAAGAAGTCGCTCGGAGAAGAAGAAGAGTTTTTTTTGTTTTTGGTTGTTGTAACTTATTTGCACACACCAAGAGGTGGGTGTCACTCAAAAAAAAGATGTGTGCAAATAACGCCACCTTTTTTGGTATCCACCTAGGGATGAGCCAAACTTCCATATGATCAATAACACACTATTATAGGGCGTTGACCAAATGGATGTTTGGTCAGTCCCTCGGTGGACCTACAAACCAAAAATTAGCCTGATTATTGATTTACAACCTTTGGATCTTTGCACCAAAATAACACTCAATAATGCTAATTCGTACAGTTAAAATTAACCCATAAAAATAACTTAAATCCAATGCTTAGAAATCACTAATCATACTGATTTTTGGTTTGCAGGTCCACCAAGGACTGGCCAAACATCCATACGGCATACAGTCAGCGCCCTCTAATAGTGGACCACGTGGCTGGTATTGTGGGCTATGACCAACTTCAGTCACAGCCCGTTGTGAGTGAAGTTTTACTCAGTAAATCAGTCAGGATTGAGGAGTAAGGAATGAGGACTGGGGAGAGTTTCAGGATTTCTATTTTGAAGCTTTGAACCACGGATTGCGGAAATCTCCAACATGACCAAGACCGTCCAATGCTGAATTGTGGATAATCGGACCCAAGGTAACTTTAGTGAAAATAAGCCCAGGATTTCTAAAGTGTAAGTGACGCAGTTAACACATTCACATGTTACAATTCCAACTGCCGAGTTTCCTCGTTAACGGTTGTTCAATCTTGTCTGATCCAACATTAGATCAACCATTAAACAAACACAAGGAGATATACAAGGGGGGGCAACTACACTCTAATCCCACAACTTCCTAAATCTTTGAAGAGAAGTAATCACTTGCACTTCAATAAAGAGGACCCTTTCTTCTTACTCTTTGAAGGGTTATTTCTGCTTCTCATTTTACTACACTTTGGACAAAACCAATCCTCCTTTGGATCAGCTTCAATGGGGGGATCACAGCAATCACTATGGGTACCAACCCCACACCCCACAGAACCATTCTCATGACCACAAATCAGCATCATCTCCCATCTATCATGGGACGCACAGACTTGGCAGGTGAGATCAGCACTGCCATCTTCTGATGGCATCGAGGAGGCTTTGACGATCTCTTTCGACTGGCTCAAGAGGTTTGCAAACGACTTCTCCGCCCAAGCATGAGTCTTGTAGAGCACATGCCTCTCGAGGGAGTACCCAGGTTTGCAGACATACTCCACCAAGTAGTCAGCCACAATGCAGGGTATCTCATGTCTTAAGAACTCCTGCACCCACGAATCGACACATGGCATGCCAGGGCTGACAACAGCAAAGTCGACTCCAGATTTGAGGAAACGGGTGTAAGGAGGGGAAGTCGCTAAAATGGTGCCATCTCCAGCCTTCACCACACGCTTCAGAGTATCCTGGTTGATGGTGCAAGATGTGTAGAGAAAAGTTCGAATCAACAACAATACAAGGAAAAACCATAAACAAAACAAAATTTTCAGATATCAACACCGATCTTGAAAGAAAAATAACCAGCATCAAGAAACCAAGAAATTTAATGTGTACAGAAAAACACATGACATGAAACCAGCATAAAGACATAAAATGTACAAGAATGAGAACTGATCAGGAAATACCAGAGGGGGTGCAATGCATTCTCCATATATGATAATGCGCATTCCATAGAAGGCACCATGACCAGTCCTTTCTCTTAAAAGGCGCCACTTCCTTGGAGCTTCTAAATTGATTGCACCATCTTCACTAAGGCCGTTCCTGAACCATTCATAAGGTTCCTCTTCCAAGAACCTTCCCGCCTGATTACTAGCAGTCAGGTAATCTGTCTTCAGAATCCACCTGCATTCAAGGAAGTGAAGAAAGTATCCCATGTGTCAGGAATCATAGCGTCTGTAACGGCTACAGATGACCAATACTAGAACATATATTGTGCAACTACCAAAACAATAGACCGCACAATTTTCTTATATTGGGGTCAAGCCAAGTTTAACTAACCAGAAAGAAAAAGTACTTCCTAGTAATGGTGTCTGTGCTGTAATACCTGCCAGATGCTGCAGCAGCAAAGAACTTCTCTGTCCTTCGTACCGGATCTGGAACAATAGAGTGTGTAGCCTGGTAACACCAGTGGTGAGAATCTCTACAGAGTCTTCCCTTCAAACGCCTTATGACCAGCTGGAACTCCTTTCTCTGTAGATGATGTCCACTGAGTATAAACCACACAGGCTCAGAGCTTACAAAATTTGAACCTCCACCCGCATTCATTCTGTCCAGATCAGCTCTATCAACCATTTCATTAACCTGCATTGGCGTTCTATTAGATTTAACAGCCACTTTTGCCCTCTTACGTTTACCTGAATTCACACTCTGACCTCCATTTTCAATTGGCTTGTTCTCCTTCTCCGCATCCATGGGCTTCTCTGTCTTATTCACATATACAGTCTTACTCTTGGGTTTACTTGCAGGACATAGCACCCCTTCTTCCTTCTCCATCTCCATCTTTTCATCATTGGTTTTGTTCTTGAGTTCTACTTTGTCTTTGCCTTTCCCAGATGTCTCTATTTCTTTCACAGCAGAGACAGCATTTTTCTTGGTTTTACTGGGAGGATGTTGTCTCCCTTTCGACATTTCCTCCTTCACTGCATCTGCTTTAGAAGTCAACTCACCCACCTCAGCCTTCTTGCCACTAATTGCCTTCTCAAGCTCTCCTCCATCTTCCCCTGAAGCCATTATCCCACCATCCATACATTCAATATCTCTCTTAATTCCATTTGCTGAATGTTGCAACCCTTCTGACTTTTCTTCCAAGGCTACATCTAATTTAAAAGTTGGCTCCACCTTTTCCTCACTACCTGCCTTCTCAAGCTCTGCTCCATCATTGTCTCCCTCTGGAGCCTGAGTCTCATCACCCTTGCACACAGTTGCATTCTCAATATTATTAGCAGA
Organism: Euptelea pleiosperma; assembly: GCA_035048495.1. NCBI lineage: Eukaryota > Viridiplantae > Streptophyta > Magnoliopsida > Ranunculales > Eupteleaceae > Euptelea > Euptelea pleiosperma. Next base: position 25,098,247 of record CM068551.1, on the reverse strand, counting down.
ACATTGAACCACCTTTTCCTTTTCCCCAATGACTTCATCTGCTTTAAACGTTGGTCCGGCCATCTCGGGTTTAACACTAAATATATTTTCATGCTCTCTTCCATCTTTGCCTTCTACTGAACATGAGTTAGCTTCGTTTGGGGTGTCTGTTTTATCCAAGTAAAGAGAACCTTGGCATTTACTAGTACTACCTGTACTTAGCTTAGGTCTGGAGCTCAAATTCCTTTTTTTAAGTGATCTTGAAGATGCTTCATTCTTCCTTCCTTTTCCTACAGCCAAGTTAACAGGACTTCTGGACTGCTCAATCCCAGAGTTTCTAGTATTGGGAGACGAGATCTCTCCATCCTGGTGCTGTTTCTGGGGCTCTTCTATTTTGCCAGCCAGGTATGTTGATCTGTTCATTCCAAAATCCCCAACATCAAGTGCAGTAGCCAAGTTGGACTGTTTCAATCCACCCCAAGATGTTTCAGGTGTCCTCTCCTTGGTAAAGTCCAACATTTTAATATCTAAAGGGAATTCAATTCCATCAGAAATTGTAGTTCTTGAAACAGGCAATCCACGTTTCAATGATTTCTTGTTGAAATATAAAGACTTAGTTTCTGACAGGCTAGCAAATTCATTCTCTGTAGAATTCACAACAGAAATCCCATCCATAGAATGGCTACTACTTCTAATAGAAGGAATGGAATGCATCTGGGGTGCACCAATCGCGACTCCTTCAGGTCTAGTACTTGTGGATGGACTTCCTGTGGTGCAGCCTTTTGAACTGGGACTCCCTTTCGTAGGTGATCTACAGCTAGTAATGGAAATAACCATTGTTCTTTTCTGAGCCAATGTACCACTTTTCCCTGCACCATGATGTAACTCTGAGTCATTCCTTGGAATTTGGATTCCACCAAAATTAAGGTTATTCTTAGATCGTTCTACTTTTAGAGGCGAGATGTCAAAACCATCCTTGTCTTTGTCTTCTTCTGAGTGTCCTTGAGGAGAGCCGCGTGCATGACTTGACAGTTCTTCCGAGAACATTGAAACTGGGGATCTCCTTGGGTTTTTCCTTGAGTAACTGAGAGTACTTAATTTTGCTGCACCAGTCGTGACTTCGTCAGGTCTAGTATTTGCGGATGGAGTTCCTGTGGCACGAGCTTTTGAGCTAGGACTCCCTTTCGTAGGTGATCTAATGGAAAGAACCATTGTTCTTTTCTGAGCCAATGTACCAATTTTTCCTGCACCGTGATGTAACTCTGAATCATTCCTTGAAATTGGGATTCCACCAAAATCAAGATTATTCTTAGCTCGTTCTACTTTTAGAGGCAAGACGTCAAAACCATCCTTGTCTTTGTCTTCTTCTGAATGTCCTAGAGAGCCACGTGCAGACAGTTCTTCTGAGAAAATTGACACTGGAGATCTCCTTGGGTTTTTCCTTGAGTAACTGAGAGTGCTTAATTTTGCTGCATCAGAGTGCGGGGATCTTTTAGCATTTCTTGTGTTAGATTTAATGCCTTCTCTGCTAATGTTGGGATTTTTGCCATATGGGGAGGACACCCGACCACTAATATCATCCCTACAATAAGCTCCAGTGCCCTCACAGTCAAACTCCTCTTGGCCCTTTTTATTTACATCATGTAAGTCTGGAGCTTCATCAGATCTGGTCTGTTTTGCGGGACTAATTGACAACCTCTTGTTAGTAACAATATCTTCAGTGATATCTGGCAAGCTTTTAAATGCATCTGCATGTTGATGGATCTTTGACACTTCCCCTATTGGCATGGGCAACTCAGAGACCTTTGAAGTCAAAATTTCACTTCCACCTTGCAAGTTAAAAGGATTCCCTGCAATATTTCTCTCCCTAGATTGCTTAGTATCTCTATCCTCTTCTGTTTCTTCTTCGGAATCCTTAGCTTGAGCCTCCATCATCTCTAACTCATAACCACTGTTGTGAAGAAACAAATAAAAATAATATAAAATCAGAACAGGCAGGATGACATTATTTTTAGCAGTGAAAATGACCGTGGTTTAATCACTCATAAACTCAATGTGTTCAGAAGAATATACAATGTTCAAAAAGAGACAAGAAAGTTAAACAATAGATTATTAGTAGAATCACAGAAGAAATGGTAGAAAGTAGAAACAATCATGGCCCAAACAAACAGATTAGTATGGACTCGCCTCTTGTTATAATTACATTCTGGGAGGATTTCCCATGCTTTTAAACTGTGCAAGAAAATAAGAACATTTTAGTGATAGAAAACCCTCAATCAGGAAACAAAAAAATATCAATTGGAGATGTTATTTGAATATTCAATTATAGATGTTAAGTTTTTAAGTTTATATTAAAGTATATTTAAAAGGAATAAGAACAAAATCTAGGAGTACCAGTCTTCCAACCACTGATGATTGACAAGCTTTATCTTCTTCATTTTCTTCGCAAGCTCGTACTTCTCACCTGTGTAAAAATGACAACGCACACTCAAATGTGATTTGTTCTCCTGATAAGAAAAACATCATTTGACAGTGTTTTCAAAGATGAAAATAGGTTAGCAAAAAGATGTATACCCAGTTCACCCTAATTTGGGATAAGCAAAATATCTAAATAAGAAATGCTTAACAACAAGATTGAATATCGCTAAACTGACATATATCTCCCAATTAAGAAATCCTAATGTGACACGTGAAAACAACCAAATAAACTTCCAATTGAAAAGAGGTTGGAATATGCACACCTTAAATAGTTCATGTCTTACAAACTAAGTGAATGGAAAAGATTTTTAATCCACTTAAGTGTACTCTGTTTGTAGGAATAAGAAATCGCACCCTCAAATTTGTAGCATATAAGATGAGTAACTTTATTTGCTACCAAAGGCTTGGAGAAGTGTGCACCCATCAGCCCTACCATTCTCTGAGAAGTGAAACAAGAGCAAATAGTAAGACGATAGATTCTTGTGAACAATCTTTTCCGAAACAACATTGATCTTTTTTTCCGGCAAACGTTTTCATAAATCCTGAATTCATATGCACATAAAGAGGATATATCACATACAAAAAAAGTAAAAGTTCCACAACAGAGAGGAAAAAGATAAGCCTACCATAATATCATCTCGATCTTGCCTTTGGTATCCTGTCGAGCAAATAAACAGTGATTTGGCACCCAGAATTCCACGTAAATCTTTAATAGGTCTATACAAAATCTGTAACAGAAAGAATTGACGGTGAAAAAACATATATATAAATATCTAATGGTATACCAAGGGCAATACTAGGAAAACAACACAGCAATTACTAAAGACTAAAACATAAATGGACTGATATCCAATTTTAATATATACATAGCAAGCAAGCCTCTTTAACATATTAAGGAGAATCAGCTACACGCACACACACACACACACGAAAAAAGGGATTTGGCTATGAACCCATTAGGGAGAAAGCTTGCATTGACTGTATTATATTGGACACTAAGAATCAAAATGACATATCCAAGTAAGCATAAAGTGATAGGGCACTTAAAACATCTGTGAGTTTAATATCCATCACATTAAATCAAGGGAGAATTGCCTTCTTGGAAAAAACCTAACTAAGGAGTGGAAAGGTCTAAGATTCAAGGGATGGCAACACTGATTGAAATAATAATAATCATAATAACATATTTTAAAAAAAAAAAAAAACATTAGCTGCATGCTCCATCATTAAAATTTAAGTAGCTGAAGTCGAAACAAAACACTACAATAAACCCCGTAGGAGATACAGCAAGATCTTTCTCTCATTCAAATCTGGATTAGATCGAGAGATTTGAAGCTGCAGAGCATTCATAAACCAGTTCCAAAAGCTACCAAATGATTGGCGTTTGCTAGAGACCTACTGTTTTAAGTCTGATAGTACCAGGTCTACCCCATCATTCCCAGTTACATATATCCCAAATTTCATTGCCTATTGATCTACAAGCCCTTGTCAAAATTTTATGAATTTCATATAATAAAAAATTGGCTTCACTCGATTAATATGGAAAGAAAAACAGAATAGAAGAAAACCTACCGAACTGGCATCAACAAGCATTCCAACATCGAAACTATGATTGACCCATAAAGCGGTAACAAGTGTCTTGCCGTCACTTCGTGCAGCAACGCAATTAGAATCATCCTACACAACACAAGGAAAAAAATCCGATCTTTGTATGGTCAAAAAGGTTGGCGATGATAAAACAAATCCCTCTAAAAAAATCTCAAATGATTGCGAAGAGAAATAAGGACAGTGATTGTGGAAAATAAAGGAACTTACATAAACTATCTTGTCCACAATCACGTGTGTGCAACTCGGACCATATTCGCCGGCATCAACTCCACCACCATTAACGAGCTTTGACCGAACCTACAAAAGAAAATTGAAGTGTAATTTATTCGATACGTTTCTTGTTTCCTAGTTAATTAATAAATTAACTTGATTCCAATTACATTCGACTGTGAAAAATGCGAAAAATAAAAATTCACCTTAGCTTCTTCGATGGGATCGAATCCGAGGAGAACGAAACAGACGCCGAGAAACATCTTCGACGGACCATCTTCGTTGGGTGAATCTGCGCCGTTTTGAAGCATTTAATAAAATCGACCTGAAAAATATAGTTGGGTTCTGATGCAAGCTCGAAGATGAGATTGGAGAAAAACAGGGAAGGAAAAAACCCTAGAAATGAGAAATGGAGTTCGAAAAAAAGAAATAGAGGGAGATTCTGATGTCTTTGAAGTTCGGTCGATCGCTGAGACGAACTGATAAGCGATTTCTGGTTATGAAAGGTAAGGGGGGGAAACAATGAGAGATTTTAGACGAGTGTTTTAATTTGAATTTGGTTGCGACGCCCTGGCGGGAGAGGGAGATGGCGCCGAAAACTCGTTGCAAGTGTCGGTCAACAAACTCGTGAGTGAGTCTTTTGGGGACGGGATATTGGCACCCGCGTTTACGCTAGTAAACCCAAAAAAAACTCTCATCGTTTTTCACTCATCACATCCATAAATAAATAAATAAAACTGAGAGAAGAAAACAATGAAGAATAAGAAGATGATGAGGAGGCCGCCACTGTAGCATGTACACCCCTCTCTCTCTCCTTGGCTGCCTTGCCAACCCAATTGAGTGTGGCATTAATTTCACACTCGGCCTCGGGGCTGCCGAGGCAACCCATAACTGAGAGAGAAGGAAGGAAAGAAAGAGGAGAGAGGTACCTAGCGTGGCCTCGTCCTCCTTCTTCTTCTTTGTATTTTTTTTTTCTTTTTTTTTGTGGATGGGTGTGATGAATAAAAAAGGAGGGATGGGTTTACTAAGTGAAACTATGGGTGCCAATATCCCGTCCCATCTTTTATCATTGCCCCTACACTTAGGTGTACCTGGCACAATATGATTGAGGCATGATCGCCCCTTCTAAATTTGCTTCAAAAATTTTCTCACACAGTATGAGCCAAGTGGCATACTACACACTCTTAGAGACCGCTGACTGACTATATGTTTGGCAGTTCCTAGGTGGACTTACATACCACAAATCGCCTGGTTAGAGATTCCTAACCTTTGGATTTGAGTACCACAAATAATGCTCGAATCACATGGTTAAAATTCAATGCAACGGCCAGAAATTGCTAATTAAGCCAATTTTTGGTCTGTGGGTCCACTTAGAGATAATCCAAACATCAATACGGTCAATGGTCTCCAAGAGTATGCCACGTGTCATCAAAGATTTATTCAAAATTTGTAGTGCAAAAGATATGAGCCCATGAGTCTCCCTTGCTCAACTACACTGTTAGAAATCATCTCTCTCTATTTCACATAAGAAATTTCGATTTCTTCTCAAAGTACACAGACTTTAATAGAGTGACGAAGGTAATTGGTGCGCCATTCAACTTTACAAAAATTTCACATGGGATGTCGGAAAAAAATCTCAAACCCATATCAAATTACCTTAAAATCAAATTAAGGAAGTGACAAGGGGGTGCAGCTTCTATGCGACAAGGCCGCACAAACCAAACAAAACGGCCCTGCTCAAGTTGTGCCATGTCGGCAAAAAAGCAAAAGCTCTTGTGACTAACAACACAACCACAACCCAGGTTAGTCGGTTTTGATTTATTTTATTTATTTTTATTTTTTAAACTTTTTGAAATTGAGGTGACGTGGGGAAAGCTCCGTAGGGCTGTTTTGTTTGGTCTGTGTGGCCCTGACGCATAAAAGCCACTCCCAGGCTAGGTGTACACATATGGTTGTGGTTTACGAGAAAATCCAAACCCCGACAAATCTTTTGGAGAGAGAGATTTGGCGTACAAAAATCAACTTTTGCTCGGATGGACAAAAAATTTGAAACGAACTTCAAACAATCCCTAAATAAAATTAAGGGGGGCGGCAAAGGGTAGTAGTACACCATTTTTCACATTTTTTAGAAACAAGAAAACTCGAGAAATCTCTCTCAATGAGCAAACATCTGAAAACACGTACGAAGCTCACTAACTTTTAGAAATACAAAAACCAAACATCAAATACACCGTAGATACACACCTAGGTGTAAACAAACCTTAAACGGATGACTTCCAATGTTTTGTTTTTATCAAAACCTTATAAACTTTACACCAACTTGAAGAAGATGAATAAGAAGAAGAAATGACAAGAAAGGAAGAGAATTAGGGTTACTTAGGATAAAAAATACATGACATGGTTTTAAACAATGAAGAAGGCCTTAAAAGATAGTAGTCCCTACACCCAAACACATTGGTGTCCACTTATTGATTAGAAGAAATCATGGGCACATCCTAAATTATATAAGGGGGTATCAAGTTACCCATAACTGGAACTAACGGTTCCGGCTCTTATTGGTTTTGGTTCTATCGTTTTTGGCTCTTAAAATGATGGACTCGGAACCAAAACCGATGATTTGGTCCTCGGTTCCGGTCAGTTCGTACCTGCTCCGGGTATATTGGTTTTAATCTTGATAATATAACAATTCTAACACTATATTTATATATCGGTTCCGGTATCCTTTTAGTTTCAGGTCCATATCAAACTACATAGAACTAGATTAAACTATCAAACTATCGGTTTCCGGTACTAGTTCCGGGCATATAATAAACCTGAATTATACTCAAACTTTTCCCATAATAGATCTGTGCGAAATTGCGAACTTAGCAACCAAGCGTTTTTTTTTCTGAAAACAAAGACCATCACTAGTTAAATCCAAGTTTTCATCTGCACCACTTAGAGATGGGGATAGTCTATTGCAGTACAAATAGAAACTCGTTACCAAACACCCCTTAATGAGCATTTTAGGTTGGGCTTTAACTAGCCTTGACGATTGAGCTTGGGCTTTAATTAACCTTGACGATTGAGCTTGGGCTTGAGCGAGTAGAACTTTGTTGACTGCCGCCGGTAAGCAAAGTTTCTTACCGCCCACAATGTGGACCACGTGGCACATTCATAGAGATTTTTATACAGACCAAAAATTTGCCTGATTAGTGACCTATTTTTTGGGTACAAAGACCCAAACTCAAAGGTTTGAAGTCACTAATCATGCTGAGTTTTGGTCTGTAGGTCCACTTAGGGAGTGGCCAAACATCGATACGGTATGCATCCTCTAAGAGTGTGCCGCGTGGCTCATATAGTGGACGGTCAGCAAAGTTATACTCGGCTTGAGCGTTAAAAGCCCATCAGAAGCCATTCTGAAGTCCCTAAAACCCTCACTCCCTCAAGTCTTAAGTTCTCAACAGCCCCTAAAACCCGTTCATTTGCTTTCTTCGAGCTTCAACGGGGACATGAGAGGGTTTTCGTCTCTAGCTTCCAGGGCATTTCCTGCAACAAGAAACCTAACCGAAGAAATCTACAATCCGAGAAGTATCAGCAGAGAAAACTCCATCAAGGAGAAATCAAAATCATCTCTTGATCGAAAACCCTCCTCCCCAGAAACTCCATTAAGCGGTAAGCCTTCACTTAATCCTCCCAAAACACACGGTTCTCTCTATGGATTTAAGCAAAACGATGTTTTCTCGAGCGCAAAGGATCGCATTTCCACTAATAAGTACAATTTACCCATTAAGTTGATTGACCATCAATACTTCTCTGAGATTCTCTCAAGAAAGGACTGTTTTTTCTTGTTAAATCACGAATTTAAAGCGAAACAAACTAGTTTGAATCCACAACTAGTAGTGCAAATTTTACAGAATCAGGAAAACCCATTAAACTCCCTTAAATTTTATATCTGGGTTTCGAATATTGAAGAGGGATTAGCGAAGAACCAACCAGTTTGGAGAGTTTTAGTTGACATCCTGTTTCGTAAAGGTCCGGTTGTATTGTCTGTTGAATTACTTCAAGAGATTAGAATCTCTGGGTGTCGGTTTACGGAGGACTTGCTTTGCATTTTAATTGGTAGCTGGGGGAGATTAGGGCTCGCAAAGTACTGTGCCGAAGTTTTCGGGCAGATTTCCTTCTTGGGTCTTAGTCCGAGCACTCGATTGTATAATTCGGTCATTGATGCCTTGGTGAAATCCAATTCCCTTGATTTGGCTTACTTTAAATTCCAACAAATGCCAGCGGATAACTGCATCCCCGACCGGTTCACTTACAACATCCTCATCCACGGAGTCTGCAAGATTGGGATTGTGGATGAGGCACTTAGGCTCTTGAAGCAGATGGAGGGCTCAGGATACTCCCCAAATGTGTTCACTTACACGATTCTGATTGATGGGTTTTGTAATGCAAAGAGGGTGGATGATGCCTTTCGACTTTTAGAGACGATGAGGAAGAGGAATGTGGGTCCAAGTGAAGCTACAATTAGATCGTTGGTTCACGGGTTGTTTCGGTGTTTGGCCCCAAATAAGGCATATGAGTTGCTATTGAGATTTGTAGGAAGGGAGCCCATCTTGCCTAAAAAAGCTTGTGACACTATACTCTATTGTCTTTCGAAGAATTCTATGCCAAGAGAGGCAGCAGAGTTCTTGAGTAAGATGGGGGAAAATGGTTATTTCCCAGACAGTTCGACATTTAACATCGTGATGGCTTGCTTTATTAAGGGTTTGAATCTCAACAAGACATGCAGCATATTGGATGATTTTATTGGGGGAGGCAGAAGCCTGGGGTTTTATACGTATCTCATGCTGATCGAAGCTCTGTACAAGGCTGGAAGGGTTGAAGAGGGGAATCGATATTTGAATTGGATGGTCCAGGATGGACTTCTATCAAATGTGTTTTCCTATAATACGTTGATTGATTGCTTCTCCAAAACCGAAATGATGGACAGAGCATCCAAGACTTTCACAGAGATGCAACAAAGAGGTGTCACTCCTAACCTTGTTACTTTCAATACCCTTATCAGTGGCCATTCCAAGGCCGGGGAGGTAGGTAAGGCGCGTGAGATGTTGAAGATGCTCTTGGAGCATGGATTTAAACCTGACGTCATCACCTTTAGTTCGATAATTGATGGTCTTTGTAGGGTCCACCAGATGGAAGATGCTTTCGATTGTTTCAAGGAGATGGTTGAATGGGGTGTTGCTCCAAATGCTGTCACGTACAACATCCTGATCCGGTCTCTTTGTGTCATTGGTGATGTTGCTAAATCAAAAAAGTTGTTAAGAAAGATGAAAGCTGATGGAATAAAGCCAGATGTTTTTTCTTTCAATGCTCTCATTCTAAGCCTTTGTAAGATGAAAAAGGTTGAGAGTGCACAGAAGCTTTTCGATTCCATGTTGAGAGTGGGCCTGACTCCTGACAATTACACATATAGTGCTTTTATCAAGACATTGAGCGAATCTGGGAGAATTGACGAGGCCAAAGAGATGTTCCTCAAAATGGAAGCCAATGGATGTACTCCTGATTCTTATTTATATTGCTCGATTATAGACTCTCTATCTTGTTCAGGCCGCTTGCAGGAGGCTCAGGATTTAGTCAGGAAATGTAAAGAGAAAAGACTTTTTATGACTTCCATTTCTAATTTGTAGGATGGGGTTTTTGCCAGACGGTTTAAGTTGGTTCACGTGTTCCTGCTTCTTCCTGGAGTTTTTGGCTTGGGAGGGGAAAGACAACTATCAAACATTGAACTGCTGTTCTGCCTACTGCGTTTGTTGAAGCAAGCGAATTATAGGTATATGTAACAAGACACTCCATTTTGCTCCTATTGAACATTGTCACCATCTTTGGCAATGGTTGGGCTTGTTCCAAAAACACACATCAACATGGATTTTCAAACCAGACCATACTATTATATATTATTATCTAATTCTAAAGTATTGTTTTTACACAAACATTTTCATATCATGTACTAATATTAACTAATATTTATATAACAATGAAAAAACCTTTCGCGTTTGAGAAAAACACATGTTTTTGGTCCTTGAAGCTGTTCTGTATATATTGACCGCTATTCTGTATATGTGGCCCACCTATGCGTCAATTTGACTGTTCAATTGGTGGGTTACCTCTTAAATGGGATAGCATTAAAAATCATAGATCTGACAATTATAACATGCCCGTCCTACATTATATTGTTCTTTTTTTCCTTCACTGTCAAATCCTTTTAAATTTAAGCAATTCTCATTTTTTTCCTCTTTAGAATGGTGAATGTAGGTAATCAATAGGGTTTTACAGCTCTGGCCCATTCAAAATGTGCATTGAAAAACTATCCTGATCGATGCGTAGGTAGCCACATGAACAATATGTTGTCAAGAACACAAATGGCATAGAAGTCTAACCCTATAATTATGCATCTATTTGAGATCTGCACCCCTGTCTTCGGTGTCTAAGGTACATAACTGTTGCATATTTTCTCGATTATTGTTCCAGCTTATATTCCAAGGTTGCCGTTTTCTTTCCAATACAAGCTATGTAGCTATATTTTTTAACTTTTGTTTTATCAATTTGTGTTTTCAGTGAATCTCTTGGTTCTCTTGAGACGAGATGCCTACATTCCGATTCTCATTCTTTATTATGAAATTACGCTTGATAATAAGTCTGGCAGCTGTGTATCGTTTGGAATTATTTATAGACAGGTGATCTGGATTCTGGAAATTCATTTGTCACCATATTTGTGCTTCAATAGTTTTGGTCTTCTTTTGAAGGATCAGGGAGATGAATGAGATGCTATTAATGTTAAATTCATTCATATAAAGATGTCCGTGTTGGATTTCATTGTTTAACTAAAAGGAAAATCAATTTGGTCATATATTCGTGGTTTCCTCTAAACACAAGTGAGACCATAATATTTATTCTTATTGTATGATCATTTTGCGAGTTTGTGTGAGATATCATCGATAGGCAAAATACTTACAAACATGAACTTACCCAAATCAAAAGACTTATGGTGAAATCTTGTATTTCAATGCTTAACTATGTTCAATGAGCCTCATCTTTTTTTCACTTTATAACAAACCAGCAGCTGGTAAGATACCTCAATAGCTGAAAACTGTTCTAGCATGATCAAACGTAGTCTATATCAAATTATTCAAAAAAAAAAAAAAAACTTAGTCTATATCATGAATGGGGTTCAGGAATATTTCTCAATGGGCTTCCCGTAAAGTGGATTTGCTTGAACACCAATGACCGACAATGTGAAGTGCTCCAGAAGAGGATTCCTCCGTTTATAACATTTAAGTACTCCACAGATTTTTTAGACCATTTTGAAGTGTCTTCGGTGTGTAGAACCACGAAAGTTATTCCAAATTCTCAATTTTTTTTATAGAATGTCTTCAATATTCTCCGGTGATGCTATATATGCATTTAGTTTGCTGTTCTCCTCTTAGTTCTATGAAGATGGAGATCTGGGTAATGTTGGTGGTTTTTATTAGGCCCAATAATTGAATTGATTGCAATTGAATTGAGTTCTTGTGTTATTGTTTGTAGCTCAGATTGGATACTTACTGGATTTTCTTTTTCATCTTCTTGTCTAGTGGGTAGGTTGAGATTGAGCCCACAACCTCACTGTTGCAACACGTGGGTTGTAAACAATCAGCAAAGGAGCCGGTTGAAGACAATATGAACTTCCCTTCGAATCACCATATCTTTTAGGCTGGTGCTCAACTTACTTTGTGTTCTTAAGCTCAATTCCTTACCATGAAGATGATCTTTGCCAATTTCAGCTTGGGTTTCAATTTTGGATCTCAACTTGTAAGGTATCGAGACATCAAAGATGGCTCAAATGGATGTCAAAAATTTAGATTGCTGTTCAAATCAATGAACAGGTTTTTCTTATTTTCCTGTAAGTGTTGCCTTTCTTGTTCTTTTTTACAAGCTGGATTGAAGAACACATTATCTTTAGTTACCTTCTCAGTTTTCTCTTTTTAGTCCAAAGCCTGGACTTACCCTGTCCTCTGAGGAAGTGTTAGTGTCCCTCAATCCACCACCGTCCAATTCTCAATTGTAGAGGGAGGATTGACCTATCCTCACCTTGATGGAGATATGCTTCTGATACACTCTCAGAAAGTTGCTGGACGTGCTATTCATTCATTTCTTTGAGCACGATCAGATTGTTGGCTTGATGCCACGACAGACATGAATCTTTGTTCTACCTGTTTGTCACATCACGGGGAAGACATCCTTCTACATGCATGGCACACATAAGGGGCCTAACAAATCTGTGAAACTGACTTGATTGGATGACCATATCACCATAACCATCTTGGGTCTCTCACCTAGGAGATCACCTGCATTTATAAAATAAAACTGACATGATTGGATGACCATAAGCATTTGATGAGTGTAGACTTAAAACTGAAGCAACCTTAAAATGTTGAAAGCTATCTCTGTGAGTCAGTTGTGAGAGAGAGAAATGGCTTGGATAACTCTGTTTCTCACAGCAGTACCTTTCCTTGCTTTTGAAATCCTCCTCTTCAGCGATCTTTGGATTAAAATCAGATGGCTGGTATTCTTTGAAGCTCTCCATCACTCTTGAACTAGCTCATCTCTTGAGCTTCGCTTGGGGAGCTGCTCTTTGGGGGAATTATCATGTTCAAGTAAGTCCTCTCAATCCTTTTTTTTTTTAACTTCTTTTAAACTTTCTAATAAAAGATCCTTAATTATCCATTGATTTCTCAATAAAATTAGGAATTTTCCAAGGCATCAGTTTGGAAATCTGCAGAGCAAGATGTTTTCCGTATATTTCTTGATGGTTGCAGTCTGTTGTGCAATATTGGTGGCGTTGTTCAGTTATCTCCATCCATGGAGATTGCCGTCCTCTGGAAAGGTATCGGCTGGGGTTTCTGCTTCCTTCCTTCTTTTTCAATCTCAACAATTTGTTCTTCTTCACACCCATGACAGTAGAGGTAATTCCCTTTGACTCTCAAGCTTTTGGGCATTTACAGAATATGGGGTTTTTATGCACTTTGGTTCATACCCAAGAGTAGTGATAACTTCTATATGTCCGGTGGATTTTTGGGTTTTCTCTTAAATTAGAAATTAGAACAGTTTTAAGTTCTCTATGTCTGGTGAGTTGATGGGTTTTGTCTTAAAGTTGCAATTTTGCTCTTTTTCTGGAGTAGATTTTGAAGCAAAGACACAAGGTGGAGAGAGAAGAGAACATTGGAGAGGAAATTGGGTGGTCAAAGAACAAAGAAGTGGCTACGCTGAATCCAAGGCTGCTTCAGGTTGATTTTGAAGCAGCCTTGAACAAGAAGTTCTGGATGATTAATGGGTTGTTGTGTCACTCACCAATTTTATGTCTTTTGGTAGCCTTGCCATGCATTCGTGGTACTGAGATGGTAAATCAACCTGTAATTTAGATTCTCCCTCCCTACGTTATTGGAGAATGTATTCTGGGCCATCTGGCTATAGCATTACATTTGAATTTAGGAAATCCAGGTGCTCTCGTATGTATTATCTGATTCTTATGGGTTCGTTCTCATTGTCGGAGTACAACATTATAAGGATAGTAAGTTCTATTGTTTTCTGAACAACATTTTATGGAAAATCTCATGGGTGATGTCATTTAAAAGATATTTCCTCTGTTGAATAAATTTTCACCGGTATTAATTTTCTTGTTCTTGTTCTTTTTTTATCATTTTTTTTTCATTTGTGGAACTTTTCGTTTTGTGTTTACTGATATACTAGAGTTTTGAATTTGGGTTAAATAATTATTTGTCAGAAGTGACTATTTGCCAATGTGCTGGCACCTAATCCATCAGTACAACTATTAGATAGTCACTACATATTCTGATTGTGTTAGCAAGGGACTCTTAACATGCTTATTGGGGCAAATTCTTGATTCCATTTTTTTTCTTGTTTCCAGTTATTATTTATAGAGCAAACCTACCACACTGAAGATCTTTTCTTAAAACACGATTATATTCATAGTAACAGCAATTCATAATAATATGTCCTTTAATGTTATGGATTAACTGCACTGAGGTTCTGGCATATCGTGTTTACCTGTGATACGTACCTAGCTAATTAAAGAAAAGAGAATAATTATTCTTATCATGAACTCAAGGATTAGATCTATATATAGATTAAGAGTCCTGCAGAATTAGAAACCTAAACAAACAACAACAACCTAATCTTGAGCATTTTCAAAATAGAAACTACTAAACTAAGAATTCTACGATTAAAATTTAATAAACTAGGAAACCAACTAATAAAGGAACTAATGAAAAGGGGAATCCTAACAATTTCGGAGTTTGTCTCGGTTTTTCACTTGACCGAGACATTCCTCCAAAATGAAATTTTAAACCTTACCTACACTGTAAATTGGAAATTGGGAATATCTTCCCTAATAAAATTCATTAAAACATATACTATACTTGTTGAAATTTTATATTTTCATATAGAAGCTCTCTCCTGAGACTGCTCAAATAATTATTTCTTTAGTAATAGTTGTAAAATCAATTGAGCAAAGAGGCAGGAATGCTGATTGAATTCCTACATGCATCTTTTTTAGCTTGAAGGAGAAGCAGAAAACTCGTCTTTAGATTTGATTAAGCAAGCGATATTCAGCTTTACATATATTAGTACATCAAATGAGAAAAACTACACTCACAAACGTTAAAACAGTTGAATGATGCTAATGTTAAAAATACCAAAGATTCAAAACCAAAAAAAGGTAAAATTTTAGAAACCCAAAAGCATGAAGAGGGTCTCTGATAATATAAATCAAAGTCCAGTATTTTTTTTCTTTTGAAGGGTTTTAAACCAAGGGAATTGTTCCATTTGCTAGAGTAAAATTAGGTGTCAATTTTTTAAAGTTCATGGAACTGTGGAATTTGAAAATACTATGCTAACAAAGAGATGGCTTGTTATTATGCAGACTATAATAACCAGTGAGAGGATTAGATTGTCTGAGCTCAAGCTACAATCACTGCCTTTAAGTTCGAGGAGGGATGAGAACTGTCCAACACCAAGGAGGGTATCCCAGGCTTCATTTCTCACTGCCTTTAAGTTGAAGTTTCAGATTTCCATGCAAATCGCTAAGATCCGACCATCCAACATAGATGGATGCATCTGATCTCAACCCCTCTTTATCTTTATGAAGCCTGATAAGATAACGGATAAGACAACTTCCCTGTTTTGTTATATAGACTAGTAAATGGCCCGTGCCCACGGCACTCTCCGACAAAAGCGTTTGTAAAAATTGGGTGCCTTTGGCACTAAAACAGTATAACGGACTGGGGCGTTACCGTTTTTTCCATTATAACGGTTGTTATAACGGATTGTAAAGTACAGAGGGAGAAATGGGAAAATAACAGAAATAACAAAAAATAACGGTCTTAAAATTCAAAATTTGAATAAATTGAGGTCAAATTAGGCTGATTGAGTGGCTGAATTCTAACCATCTACATTAGATCGATGGATTTGATCTCAACCACTCTTTATCTAACCGTCCACATTAGATGGATAGATAAGAGAATACAACTAAGTTGTCATGTTATATGCGTGGGTGGCCCGTGCCCGCGGCACTTTCCTTCGAAGTGTTTGTCAAAATCGAGTGGGAGTTAATCTCAGCCATCGATATCTCAGCCACTCGTTATTGAAGCCATATAAGATAAGAGGGGTATATGACAACCCCTGTCACTTGTTATATAGATAGTGGGTGGCCCGTGCCCACGGCACTCTCCAACAAAGCACTTGTCAAAATTGGGTGTGAATGGCTGAGATCCACCATCAATTTGGGGGATAAGATCTCAGCCCTTCTTGTCTAAATAGTTGAGAGGGGGTATAAGTGGGGAGACAACTTCCCTGTTTTGTTATATAGATATAGATATCGAGTCAGTATGAGATCAGAACAAGGTCGATCCGGCCTATTATCCGGTACTGATCCGATAACAAAAACTAAGGTTCTGGATCCGATCCATTGCCAACCTACCGTTAAGCCATTAGATGGGTTCTGAATATACCCTGATCCGAACAATCATAGAAAGATTAAAAAAAAAAAAAAACAGATAAAGAAATTGGCCATGTCTTGACAGGCTGGACTGCGTTGTCTTGCGCACAAAGTCACACAATTTATTCCCTGGATAGATATTTCTGAATCCACAGTGACCAATCAATTTTCTCTCCATCTCAGTGTAAGAGAAAACAACTTTAACCGTTCTCGGCCCACACGTCTCAGCAACTATCTCCGTTCATTTATTTTTATTTATTATTTTTTAATTCACTTGTAATTATTTTAAATAATTTAAATATATTAAATTATGAGAGTCTGATATAGGAGAGAGAAAGAGCACATGATTTCCTCACATGCTCACCCTGACATCATCGTCACTCCCCACGACCCTCCTTTCCTCTGTTTCTTTTTCCTATGTTCCCAACATTCAAACATCACATGCTCTTATCTTCATTAAAATTCCAATTCTATCCTTCTATGAGGTGGTGTTTGGACAAAGGAATAGAGATAACTAGAGCAATATATTTCCATCTCTTTTGAAAGTTAAGTTATACCACAATGTGAGAGCCAAAAGAACAAAATTTGACTACCCTATTACTTGACCTTGTCTGTTTTTTTTGCCTCCTTTTCAAAGGGTGTGTTTGATTGCCAAGTGAGAAAATTACATTTTCCTTGGAAAAACACAATTGTCCATTGTTAGTGGATGGTTTTTTCCTACACACTAATTGTGTTCGCCCAACGACCCGTTAGTATATATAACTGTTTCGTCTTTACCTAACAGGTCGATCTTTTGGGGTAAATGGTTGTTTAACATGGTATCAAAGCCTCAAGGCCTAGGAGGTTGCAGGTTCAAATCCTTACCGGAGTTTATTTCCCGTTGAGGGGGCGTGTCAACGAATGATTTTTTTCCACGCATGAGTTGTGTTGGCCCGATGACCTGTTGGTATACATAGTTATTTTGCCTTTCCCCAACAAGTCAATCTTTTGGGGTAAATTGTTGTTTAACAGTTAGATAGCCATTTTAAATTTGTATGATTTTCCCTACCAATCCATCTAAATTTGGATAATTTTTTCTACTAAGCCCGAAATTCATTTCCCATCCAGATAGGTAAGAATTTATTTCCACACGAAAATGTCTTTAATTTCTCACATGATTGACGTATGTCTTCTCAGTTGTAATCAATCAGCCGTTTAAGACATTTCTCATATGTATTTTCTCAGAAAAACTATGCAATCACACCTTCCTCCAAACTGTTATGATTCCACCATTATTTCTTATGTTGAAGCAAATTATCTTTTTAATTTTTTCTCTACTTTTAACCAAACACCCAAAATCTCAACAAATTTGATTTATTGGAATCAAAATCAATATATAAAATTGTCATATTATCAAGATTGGACTCAATGTAGCCGGAATCAAAATCGATCAGAACCAAATAATCGATTCGATTTCGGATCTATTATAGTCATGGAACTGAATTGGAACCGTTGACATACTCAAAGTTCATGGAACCAAACCCAGTAGTGATAGTCCTTCACAAAAAGGGTATTATAGTCATTATGTAAGCCGGAATGGTTGAAACTTGAAAGTTGGAGTGTGAAGACACTATAAAACTGCGACTAATGGTTCCCTCGTGGGTAACCGTGACACCCCCTTCCTTTTCTTTCTCTACAAGATTTAAAAAAAAAAAACATTTTTAGAAAGTAAAACAATCATTAAATTAATTAAAATTAATAAATTTATTAAGTGGCTTTAATATTTTAACAATTCCGAGATAAAAAGACGGAGGTGTGAAGGCATGTTTCTTCTCGCATCCGCTTCCCTCTTTTTGGTCCTTTCCAGCTATTTTTTTTGAAATAATCTTTTTAAATTTTAAACTTCATAATTTAAAATTACTTTATTCTCTGTCACTGTCAGACACTAAACAGCTACTATTGCTCTATGCTTACTTAATTCCGTGCCTTTTGTTAAATGACCCAAATACCCTTTATTACACAAAAACGTGCAGTTTCAGAGAATCCAATGTGTGGGGGTGTTCGTTTTGTCTTGGTTTAGAACTTTAGAGTTTAGACTTTAGAATATGGAGTGGCAATTTCGTTATTTTGAGTAATTACAGTCACTGTTTTCTTGAGAAGAGAGAGAGCCATGTGGCTTACGTTTTGGCTTTTTATGAGGAGAGGATGAGAGACGTCGGAGAACTGACTTTGGAGGCAATCCTGGTTGACAATATCGAAGTCTGACTTGTCTTTTCTTCCAACAAAAGTCAGACACGTTAAAATATCTGTATCTTGTGTATGACAAAAATACCCCGAAGATCTTCTAGGAGGACATACATGCCCCCTGTTTAATCAAACGGTTAGGGTGATCCAGTGATATCTCATTGTGGGACCCATATGATGGTAGTTCACACCCTTGAAATGTTTTTGATCCGGGTCGGATCTAGACATATACGTGATTCATATGTAAAGATTATGATCCACTAGAAAATACCTCAAAAACCACATTTTTTTTGTATTAAAAATTTTATTTTTGTCTTTTAGTGCTTGACATCTGTGCAACTCAGGTAGTGCATTGTTTGTTAACATTCCTTTGAATCAAATGTTCGAGTTGCATAACTCTAATTTATATCATACTAGTGGGTCGCCTGTGCCCACGGCATTCTCTGACAAAGCCACTCTTTATTGAGATCTACCATTCATTCGGAGGAAAAGATCTCAGCCACTCTTTGTTGAAACCGGTTAAAATAAGATAAGAAATACAACAACTTCCCTGTTTTGTTATATAGATTATGCTTGAAAGCAGCTCTTTCATTAGATTTCAAAGCTCTAAACCCCAATCAAAATTCGACAACAATGTTACGATGTGGTAGCCATAGAGGTATCCTATTAAATTTTCGCTTGATTCTCAACCCTATGATTAAGCTGGTAGCATAATCAGAGCTATCATGAGGCTTAAATAGTTTCACAAATAATTGAGCAATTATTTGCACTGCAATATTTGTACACTCCAATTAACTCTATTATGAATAGGATTAGCATTGCAACCAAACACCCCTTAATAAAGAATAGGTCGTGGTTAGTAAAGGTCACTTTTGGAAGAAAAGTGACAAAAAACGCTGGTGACAGCTCAAGGATTGGCTTAGGACTCTGAGGATGAGCCCCATTATAATAGTAGAGGTTATAATGACCCTCAACTGCTTATCAAGAATATAATAAGCCCCATTTATACGAGGCTTACCTTTATCAAGGAAAGAAGAAAAAAAATGAGACTCACCCCACCTTTGGCACTTTTTCCCCGAAACGTCACGTGGCACTCTTTCGGGCCACAGACTGACTTCCAAAATGTTTTATTGAGTCAAATCTTGATAAGTCGTGGGTGGCTCTCTAAAAATGCCATATAGCACGTTTTTTTTTGTCCCACTCACGGCAAGGATGTTTGGCCCACCCTTGGTGGTTCTACTTCTACGCACCAAAAGTCAGCTTTGTTGATAATTTCTAGCCGTTAGATTTAATACTAAAAAGTGCTTAAATATGACGGCTCGCATCACAAATTAAAAATTGC
Source organism: Euptelea pleiosperma (assembly GCA_035048495.1). Lineage (NCBI taxonomy): Eukaryota > Viridiplantae > Streptophyta > Magnoliopsida > Ranunculales > Eupteleaceae > Euptelea > Euptelea pleiosperma. The sequence goes on along the minus strand of CM068551.1, from coordinate 25,078,373 downwards.
TAGAGGGCCACCCATCGAGATTGACTCATCAACATTTTTTCCAGACCTACCCTATGAATGTTTGTGCGATCTCTTGGTGGACCTACGCGGCCAAAAAGACATCCATCCTGATTAGTGATTTCTAACCGTGGATTCAAATATTTTCATAATGGGCTTCATAAACAGGCCCATAAATGGATTCCAACAAGAAAAACGCTCGAATTCAACTGTCAGAAATCACCAATCTGGCTGATTTTTAGTACGTAGATAGGTGATAGGTCCACCAAAGTATAGGTCAAACATCCGTGAAAAAAATTATGCCACGTGACATTTTGGTAGGACCCAACTACTCCCTGCAAACAACAACCATCTTAAATGCGCTCATTAATAGAAAAAGAAAAAGGAGGAGAGTAAAACTTCTGTCACAAGATGTTGGGACGGAAGCCGGTCAGAGCACACAATACACGCCACGTGGCATACTATTAGAGGACGATGACCGTATGGATGTTTGGCCAGTCCCTCGGTGGACCGGTACACAAAAAATCAGCCTGAGTAGTGATTTCTAACCGATTCAATTGAAGTTATTTTCATGGGTTGATTTTAACGGTAGGAATTTGAGCACTATTGAGCGTTATTTGGGTGCAAAAAATCAAAAGGTTGTAAATCACTAATCAGGCTGAATTTTGGTTTATAGGTCCACCGAGGGACTGGCCAAACATCCATACGGTCAGCGCCCTCTGATCGTGTGCCACGTGGCTGGTATCGAGTGCTGTGACCGGCTTCCGTCGCAACATCTTGTGACACAAGTTTTACTCAAAAAGAAGGATGGAACTTTAAAGTTTAAAGTTTAAACTACGACACGTAGAAAATGAGTACAAAATGTACATCTAAAATAGAGGCTGGAAACAAACGAGAAGGAAACAAAATTTTCCGGCGGTCATTTTTTTTTGTACAACATAGATAAAGAATCAGATCTCCCTGCCGACGAAATCTGACGACCCATATTTATTCTGATAATCAGCAGCTCAATGCCTCATACTTCACTGGCATCGGACGAGTAAAATTGGTCTGTGATAACAAGTTCCCAACGGTTGCGATGTCTCTGCAGAAAACCCCTTGAAAAACTGATGCTGCCGTGGCCGCTGCTGTCGCAAGCTTCTTCTCAGGCAACTCAATGCCTCCTAGAGTATAATCTGATAAATCCATCATCTTCTGATCTTGAATCTCCACCGTTGGTTTTCTTAATTCCTCTTCTAATTTTGGTTCAGGAGCTGTAACTTGAATTGCTGCAGCCTTCTGTCTTTGCTTCTCAGCTGCTTCCTCGTCCATGATTGATGCCATCACGCTCGAATACCCCTTTTGCAGCAATCGGTAGAGCAACAATGCCGACATCCTTGCTTGATCCTTAACCAAATCAAGATCACGATCATCTACAAACTCGCATCGATCGACAAAATTTGTTGATTTATCTGGTCTGTGCCGCAAGCAGAGCAGCAAATGAGCCCGCTCTAATTCCGATCGCGAACAACCCCGTCTTAGCCCAATTAAGGCGTAATAATCCACAGTGCCAGTCTCCCCCGATGTGATCCTCAGTCTCAATTCCTGAATCTTGCAGGTGAGTGCCCGGAGGCTACTAGGGACGTCGCAGTACCTGTTTATTTGGAAAGTGATACGAGATTCAGAATCGGATCTCCCGATTAATTCATAATTCAGGCATTGTAGAACCACAATTAAAATTACCAACAATCAGGTATTTGGAAAGCGAAAAGAGGTACAGAATCGGTATTTGAAAAACAATCAACATTATACCTGACATTGTGACGCTTCCAGGCAGAGCCTGGGAGTTTTCTGTCTCGAAGAATTGCGTCGTATAGGAGCTTCAAGTGTTCAAGATCACGGAGGCAATCGGGAAGACATCGGATGGTCTCAAGGAGAGTAGCCCGTGTACTGAGGGCTAGAATGCAGGTGGGGTCGAGTGCGAGAGTCCGATTGCAATCAGCAATGGACTCAGCAATTCGACCTGCGGCACGGTAAGCTGTCGCTCTGTGTACATAGCATTCGGCAAGGAATCCCTGTGGGGTGCCTCGACGGCCATCAAGGATCTTGGAGAAATGGCGAATGGCCTCAGAGTAGATGCCTGCGTCAAGAGCAGCAAGTGCAGCGGCACGGCGGCGGAGGAAGAGCTTAATGTAGCTGAGGAGTTGGGCTACGCTGTCAGCCTCCGATGATGGCGGTATTGTTGGTGGATTGGGGTTGTTTATATCACTGCAGATCGCAATGTTGGAGAAGGAGAAACTGTCCTCCGACCAGCACACACTTTCTCTCCGGAATGCCGCAGTGGCGAGGCGTTTTCCGGTCTGAAGGAGAGCCATTGCATCCTCCATTAGCCCAAGATGGCAACAGGCTTGACCCAAAACCAAGTACCTGCATTGTAGAGAGATGGTGAGCAACCGGTTTGATTATCTATACCGGTCGATCCGTAGACCGACCAGTTCACAAAAAGAAGAAATTTGTAGTTTTTCTCCAATTGATCATATTTCATCGGTTTCAAACAGGGTTCAGGCTACCGAACCGAAACCTATAAAAAAATATTTCAGAAATTCCAAATTTTCGGACCAAAATATGGGATATTTTCGAAAAGTGTAAAAATTTCGATTTTTTGTTGAAATTTCATGTAAAATTTCAGGTTTATGGCGTGCGAAACAGAAATTTTGAACCTTGATTTCAAATGGGCCTAATAAAGGAACGAACCGGCCGGTTCACAATCTGAAACCAGAAACCATAGAACAACAGAGATGAAGTTATTTACCTCCACTGTCCTTCCTTTTCGCAGTTTTTGCAGAGCCCGGCCATGACTTTCTTCTTCAGATCCGAAACAGAGAAGCATTTGAACGAAGGGTCTCGATCCGATGAGTCGGACGATGAGGAGGTATCAGAGAGGAGCTTAACTCGCTCTCTCGAGAGCGGCTGAGAACTGTTGTCGGAGGAGAGAGACGAATCATCGGAGACCATTTTGAAGCTGGGTATGTGTTCTTGGAGCATGTCAGCGACCTCCTTGAAGCGGCGCAGGTAAAGAAGGGATCGAGCTTTGAGCTCGAGAGCTGTTTCAAGCCGAGGAGAAAGTGCGAGGGCTGAATCGAGGAGATTAAGGGCCGAAGCGATCTCCGAGTGTTCTTGGGTTGCGATGAGGACTCGAGCGTCTTTGACATATTTGTCGACAATCTGTTCAAATAAAACGAAGAAAATGCAGTTTAGCAGAAGTTGAGGTTCCAGGAAAAAAAAAACCAGAAAAGAGAAAACCCAACTCTAAGAACAATCCAACGACCATTAGAGTTGCAAAGAAGCTTCATTGAAGCTCGGAAAACTCATAAAAACAAAAACCCATATATCAAAAACAAAAAAAAATCTTCAAAAAACCCATCAAAACAACGTAAAATCAAAAAAACAAGGAAAACCCATTTCGATTCACACCTTCAAACAACAACCCGAAACAAAAGCAAAACAAAATACCCATTACAGCTCCAGAAAACTTAAGAAATCGATTGAAAAAAAGAAGAAAGCAAAAACGAAAAACAGAAACCCAACCTTTCTGTTGGTAAGCCACCAATGCTTCTTCTCCGCACCAGCAAAAGATGGAGAAGTCGACATGGTTTCAAACTATCAACCTTCCCTCTCAAACCCACCTTATTTTTCTCCCATTAAAAAGAGAAAAAGGAAAATCAGAGAGAGAGAGAGAGATGCAGAGAAGAAACAGAGAGCGGGTTTTAAGCCTAGATTTCCAGCTCGGACTCAGTGATGAAAGCTTTGATCCTTCAAATTCTTCGTTGGCACAGAAACCTTTCTCTTTCACATCCTCTACTACCCAACCCCCAAATTAAAAGAAAAAAGAGAGAAGACCACTTGACTGCCTATACCGGTAAAAGCGTCGCCATCACTGGCTATAGACAGTGACTCAATCACGGGTCCCCAAGTTCAACTACCGGGGGAAAAGATAAGACGCCAGCAAATTGCCCTAAAAGAAAGTAAAAGGAAAGTGCAAGAAAGTGAATAAACCTCTCTCTTATTTATTAGGAATCAAAGTCAATTTACCAATATGCCCTTGATCATTTATTGGAATGACTAATAAGCCGTTCTCTGACTAATATTAGATTATTGAAACTAGAAGAGAAATTAAAGAGACTGGTCAACTAAATTGCCACGTCAACATGCCTTAGCCATAATGTTGTGGCAGGGCGGATTTGACTCAAGATCCACTCCGATTCAAACTCGTTTATTTGCAGGTTTCTAGATCCCTAAAATTAGATCCAGATCTAGACTGATGGATCTTATTTGATCTTGTTGTTACAAATTCGGGTCTGGTTGAGTCCGATCTTTGATCTTGGCTCTCCACATCCAACCCGTCTATCTATATACGGATGGGCCTGAGCATCATGGTTGAAATCTTGGGATCGGTGGCTCCCACCCGATCTGGATGCTAATTATACCCGAATAGTATTTTTTTTTTTGATAAAAACGTTTCAAACGACCGTACGGTACACATTGGACTGCACGAATTATCCACCATTTTTCTCTAGAACACGTATTTCTATTTTTTTTCAATAAAACTTTCCAAAAATACTTCAAATTTGACACCTGCATGGGAAAAAAAAAAAAATTCGATGACGCATTCTTAGTGATCAATGATCTGACTTTCTTTTATGTGGGAGATCTCCAATCTCGATCGGTTGAAAATCAGCATGAGTGGTGATTTTTAGCCATTGGATCTTTGTACCCACCCCAAAATAATGATCCAATCCCATGGTTGAAAATCTACCAATGAAAAAGACTAAAATCTGACGGATATAAAGCCTAATCATGCTAATGTCCGATCTATACATACATGAATTTTTGGTGCTGGACTCTTTATACTAAATCGTATTATATATGAATTATTTTTGAATTGGTTTTTTTTTTTCTGTTTCCCGTTGACGGTTTTTTACCGTATTTCAAAATTTTTAGAACGGATTGATTATATTTCGTACTATTCCCGTCCTAAACCCAAATTATTTCGAATGATGAATTGCTAATTAGGATCCAGAATGGGATTGGCATAACCTTGAGACAACGTTCTCTTCTCTTGGAATCATTGATCTCGGGCAAGACAATCCATTTTTTGGGTCGGATCAGTGGGCTCTGATCGGCCGAGATTTCGAACCATTATCGACATGCACACTTCTTTTGGTAGATTTGCGAAGTACTGGATAGCTTCTCTTTGGATTAATTAAGGAGTGAGGAGATTGTTGTCATTTGGTTAAAAGAGAAAGGAGGATTAAGTAAATGTCTGCCACTATATTTAAGGGGAGAGAAAGTGACCAATCTCGTAAGGCACAAGAATCACGCTTTTCCTTTTGTTGGTGCCTTTTTTTACCGAGATATTTATTTATTAATGAAGGAGGCACATGTTGATGGGGCTGTCTTAAAGTCTCTCCAACCGCTTAAAAGAAAACCAACTACTACAATCTCGTGCATAAACCCTTCTCATGCCACGCTTTTGCCACCTCATCAAGGCTTCCAACCTGTCTCCACGTGTCACTATAACTTGTTGGGTCCCACATATTTAGGACTTCCTTTGTGTCCAGCTCAGCCTAGGTTCGGAACATCCCCATGTCCGTAGGGTGTAGTTTGTACTCTGTAACATAGTAGCTTGAAAGGCAAAGAGGTGGAGAAAGGATACTACAAATCGAGAATAACCCTAAAAATTTCAGGTGATATGGAAATCAAGAAGGTCCTGTTGGGTAATGTTTCCGTAGAAGTATTGCGTAAAAAGTGCTTCTGCATGTTTGGGAATGCTTCCATAGAAGTACGTAAAAGTGCTTTTGCAGAAACACTAGAAAAAGTTGTTGAGAAGCGTTTTTTTTAGAATAGTATTTGGTAAACTATATTGGAGAAGTGTTGTTCTGTATGTAGAAATTGTTATTCTTGTTTAGCAAAATCAACTGTGAGCTTCTAGATTCTATCAAAATGTTAAGAATATCTTTCTCAACTAGCATACACGTGTAAAGAACATATATATAACGGGATTTTGCAATAGTGAGAGAGCGGTGAGAGAAGTGCAGACGGTTATAAAAAAATTGGTACAACGGTGGCAAATCCTCATATTTTGAAGACGAAAATAATGATAAAAATGGAGTTAAAGAGTTTTAAAAATTATTTTGTAATATAAAAGAAATAGTGGGGACAAAAAGGTCAAAGCGTGAGACTCGTTTTGATGTTGATATGCTTTCAGTAAAACCGCAAAATCGTTTCTCAAAAAAATGTTAATTTCTTTTAGATGTTGGAAGCCAAAATGCTCTTGCAAATCAAATAAAGATTTATGCTAAGCACTTCTCAATGCGAAAAGCTAGAAAAAGCACTTCCCAAAAAACATTCCTAATCACTACCAAAACAATTAGGAAAAGACAATGAAAACGACAAGAAAAATGTCAAGAAGTTGTCGATTGAAGAGTCCTAACTCCCTATCTATATAGTATATACCAACATATCACTATTGTATTGAGCCAACTTGAAAGATTTTCTACGTTGAAATTGAAAGTTAATATGTATGAGACTAAAAACCATGTATATTTTGAGGACCCAAAATAATGTGATAGATATTTATTAATTTATTTCCTTTTTGGTTGGCAATTAATGATGGTTAAAATAAACAAGTTGATTTACCATGTAGATAAACCAACGAAGAGAGATATATTAGATGAGAATTGTAGTCATAAATGTTTTGGCAGTAAATGAGTTTCCTGATGACTATACTACGATTTTAATGGTCTGTTGCTCTGTTACCAACGAAGAGAGAGATATTAGATGAGGAGTAAACCTTCGTTGACACCTGCAGCCAGTGACTGCAGCCAATATGAGCCACACGACACATTCTTAAAAGGATACTAATCGTATGGATGTTTGGCCAATGACTAGGTAGACATACAGACCAAAACTAAACCTAATTAGTGATTTTTAAGCAGCATGCATGGGTTGATTTTAACCGTAGGAATTTGAGCATTACTTAGGTACAAAGATCTAAAGGTTTGAAATCACTAATTAGACTTATTTTGTTTCTGTAGGTCCACCTAGTGATTGGCCAAACATCCATACGATCGGTGTCCTCTTAAGAAAGTGCCAAGTGGCTCATATTGGTTGCAGTCAGTGGTGTCGTTGACTACAGGTGTCATCGAAGGTTTACTCTTAGATGAATTGTAGTCATAAATCTGTTGGTAAGTAAATGAGTTTCATGATGACTATAATAAGATTTGAATGGACTGTTACTCTGTTATATCGTTGTAATGGACATTTAATGTTAACTGATGTCCGTTGTGATGGGCCACATCAGTCACATTTGAATAAAAAATATTTTAAAATATTATTATTATTTTATTAAAATAACTACAATAATGGATAACGGACAAAACAATGGCCATTGATTAGATTCGCCTACCAAAATAAAGCACATAAATGTAGCTTGTCTACCTTCATTAGGGTCTCCAAGTAGAAGTATTAGATCACTTTGGGGCCCCCCAATTTGATGAATGAGACCAATTTGCTAGGTTAGGACCAACAATATATGTGGGTGCTTGTACTGGCTAAAAGGCCCACTCAGGTTATCAAATGAAGTATTGTGAAAACCTCTTAGTTGTGTATCACGTAGTTGTCAAAATGTCAAGAATACCCTTTTCAACTAGTGTACACATATGTAAAGGGCATATATATAGTGGGAACTTGCATCAATAAGAAAGCGACGAGAGAGGTGCAGAGGGCCACAAACAATTGATACAACCGTGGCAATCCTCATGTTTTGGAAGATGAAAACAATGATAAAAATGGATGAGTTTAAGAGTTTTAAAAGTTATTTTGTAATATGGAAGAAAGAGTGGGGACAAAAAAGTCAAAACATGAGACCCATTTTGTCATTGATACGTTTTCCGTAAAAATGCGGAATCACTTTTTAAGAAGCATCCTCCAAAGTATTTCTCAAAAAGTGCTTTTAGTTTCTTTTAAATGTTGGAAGCTAAAATGCTTTTGCAAACCAAATTAAGATTTATACTAAGGAAGCGCTTCTCAACACTAAAAGCTGAAAAAAATGCTTCACAAAAAACGTCCCCAATCACTACCGAAACAATTAGGAACCGACAATGGAAATTAAATGAAAAATATCAGGAACTCGTTGATTGAAGAGTCTTAACTCCCTATCTATATAGTATATACCAACATATCACTATTGTATTGGGCCAACTTGATAGATTTTCTATGTTGAAATTGAAAATTAATATATATATATATATATAGGGTCAGGGTTAAGGGACAACAATTTTATACATTTTTTACAACGAAAATTAGGGCGGGCCAATTTATAAATTAGAAGTATTTGAATGGGATGATTTTTGGCGAGGACGGTCTCTAGGTGAGGAGATCATCCTCACAAAAAATCAAATCATTCTGATATTCTTAGACTGTTTACAAGTTGAAGAATTATGAACCATCTATTTTTATCGTTAACTTGAAAACCTCATTTGATTGGGCTAGAAATTTTAGAATAAGCTGATTTTTTGTAGGGGTGACCTATGACTTGGTCCATTGTCATTTGACCAGTGTTGACAACCAATTTTTTTTTTAAAGGACAAAAATGCCCTTGTCTTCAACCTTGGAATTGGGCAAAAACACAAACCCCAAATTAAGCGGCTACAATGGACGGCCAGCCAAGAGATTCCAATGGGTTGGCCGCCCATCACTGGCGACCAACCAACCAGAGTCTCATGGCCAGCTGGCCACCACTCCGGCAATAATTTAAAACCCATGGTGTAAAAAAAAATAGAAAAAGAAAAAAAAAACCATAAAATTTTCATTAACATAAATGAAAAACAAGACAAATCAATTTATATTTTAAGCTTTTAAGATGTTGATTTTAGAAAGACGGGTTCTCTCAATTTAAAATGTTCCTTTATGAGTTTTATCTTTTTTTTTTTTGGGTTTTTTCTTCTCAATATTTTCTTAATTCATAAAAAATAAAAATAAAAATCTCAAGTTTACCAACATGGGTTTAAATTTTTATTTTCAAAAAAAAAAAAATCTCCTCTTTTCATGTTTGATTTGGGGTTTGGGTCAAACCCTTGTTCTAAAGTTGACGACAAAGGCACTTTCGTCCTTTAATAAAAAATTTGGTAGTCATCAACACTGGTCAAATGACAGTGGACTGAGTCATAGGGGGGTATGTCAACTTTTTCAAATTGTGGGGGGTATGTCAAATTTTAAAGATAACATGGGGAATGTCAAAAATTCCCTAATAATAATAATGAGACAGAGGATTAATTAATTAAGGGTCATGATGTAACAAGGTATACCTGAGATCATTTCATTTGCGGAAGTGGCAGTTTTGGTAGTCACTGCTGCCATCTGGACCCACTGACCGCAAGGATGTTTAGCCCACCCCTTAATAGACATTCATACCAAAATTCACCGTGTTTAATGATTTATAGCCGTTGGTTTTAGTACTCAAAAAATGGTTCCATTCAACGGATATAAGAACGCCTTAAAAGTTCTAAAAAATACTAAAATCTAATGGTTATAGATTACCAATCAAGGTGATTTTTGGTGTGTATATCCACCAAGGGGTGGGCCCAGATGACAGTGGTGAGTAACAAAAATCGTGCTTCCGCGTTTGCTACAGTTTCAGGCATACCTTGTTACATCTTGTTCCTTAATTAATTAATTTTTTGGTTGGCAATTAATGATGGTTAAAATAAAATAAGAGTTTATTTACCACGTAGATAAATGAACGTAGAGGAAGATATTAGATGAGAGTAGTCATAAATTGTCATAATTGACAATTTAATGTTACCCTGGTGTCCCTTATAATAGCTGATATAATGGGCCACGTCAGTCACATTTGAGTAAAATAAAAAATTAAATATTAATTTTTTAAATAGCTGCAATAATGGATAACGGAATAATATCGGCCATTGATTTGATTTGCATACAAAAATAATGCACAGAAATGTAGCTCTACGTCTACCTTCGTTAGATCATTTTGGGGGCCCCGGCCGTTTGATGAATGAGACCCATTTGCTATATGGGGGAGTTTGTACGGGCTAGAGGGCCCACCGTGTTGCCCCCACCTCAATCTCATAGCTGCTCTCCGGCCCACTGACCGCATGGATGTTTAGCCCACCCCTTGGTGGATATTCACACCAAAAATCACCCTCATAGGAAATCTATAGCCATTAGATTTTAGTACTTGTTAAGGCATAATTCTAGCTGTTGGATTAAAAAAATTTGGGTACTAAATCCAGCGGCTACAAATCATCAAACAAGATGATTTTTAGTACGAATGTCCACCAAATATAATTTCCGTTATCTATACTAAAAGAAAAATGACAGTAGTTGTTAGCGCTGAACTGGCATTACTTTTGACGGCACTAACAACCACCGTTGGATTCTCGAAAACCACGGCCGAGAACACGACTCACGAGATGGGTTCAAAAAGGGGAGCTCCTGAGCCTGACCCAAATTTTGTGCGCTCTAACATTCTTTCGGATTGACTTACTTTTGCAGTAATTTCCAAATTATCAACACTTAAATATGACCGTAGACTCGATCTAGTTGATCACCAGGATGAAATACAAGATATGTTTTAACGTGCAGGTGGCACAAATCCAGGAGCATCAGATGTACGACCCAAATTGGAAGGATCACTTGATGAAAAAATGCTCGAATCCAACGTCTACAAATCACGGATCGAGCTAATTTTTTTTTTGTTAGCATTAATGGAATCAATGTGCTCAAAGGAGTGGCATGTAGTATTTTGTAGTGGTCTGATCGATCGTTTTGCACAAGCCATGCTTTAACAAAAATTTATTCCCATATTATTAGATCATATCTATTAGATACTAATATAAAAAAAATAGAAATAATTCCACAAAAATATATAATTTTGAATAAATTTTCCAAATGGAAAGTCCAGGTGTCATTTTTTCTTCCATAAAATTAAAAGAAAAAAGATTTTTTTTTTATTTTATATTAGGGCATATTTTGTGACGAGTACCGTTCAACTAATGCGAAAATGGCCAACCACAAAAAATAAATAAATAAACGTGACCACCTGATATAATGCCGTATATGGTGCGGGTTATAGTGGCATGGGACATTATTTGACTTCTTTTTGCAGGGTGGGCATACTTAACAACAAGGCCCTTATTTTTAAAGGATTCCCATTTGCAAGGGTGGGTATACTTAACAAAAAGCTCCTTATTTGTGTGAAATTGTGTGAAAATGTGTGTCCGCTGAGCCTAATCCTACTATAAATAAGTATAGAATTATTTGACAAAAGGGAGAACTCCAAGGATGCAGGGTTACGAGAACTCCTAAATATTCTCTTATCAACTTTGATAAGGACATTATTGTAATGCACAACCTCTGGTTGACGGCACATCAACCATATTATTCGTTTCCAGCCAATCTGTTGTTCCTTGTGGTATCCAATGCGACCTATTTGTGCTGGTTACGTGGGCCCAACCTGAACCCAACGAGCTCAACTCGACTTCTGGTTGGGTTTGGGTTGACTTTTGGTCGGTTCTTGGTACACTGGGTAGCTAGAGCGGACCAGAACCAGAACCAGTACGAACTTATATAATAGTGCCAAGGATGTGAAGTCTCTTTAAAATTTGAGAATGAGTGTACCCAAACACGGAATCGATTATTTGTTCCAATTCAAGAACCACCTGCTTCAATACTGGAACCGATAAGACCGGAATAGTCGTAAGCCGGTACCAATCCATTGACACGCCATTGTACTCAAGTACATAAATATCATCCGGGTGCACAATTTAAGACACTGGAAATATATAACCTTCGACATATACCCATTGTAACTCCTAGGTGTATCAAGGCCCAACCCAATTAATAATTTGGTCGCGAAATGGACCCATCGACTCAGACCTAGACAAAACAATTGGACCAGAGGCTGGATCTGATTCAATTCAAATTTAGGCCGAAAATCTCTCATGGGCGGGCCCATTTACACCCCTAGCTCTAAGGATGATCCCAACCTGAATAATTGGGTTTGTCGGGCAATTGGACACACCTCCAGAAGCGAATCTATCACCCCTAGCTCTATCCCTTTTGCATTTCCGTCATCCACAGGGAGAATAGCAACAACAGCTCAATCCAATGAGGCCATTTTTGTTCAACAACGTTGTTTTCAAAAGAAATTTAAATTTCAAAAATGAAAAAAACCGTGTCATGTGGGATGCAGAACCGCTGCTGAGCGCTGTTGCTCAACAGAGCTGTTAAGCTAAAATGAACTCCCATCCGATGCTCAGTAGAAAATCTAAGTAGGGTCGGCTCCCACCTCTCAAGAAACACTAACGACATGTAACCGTTTATCACAGCTATTGGCGCCAATTATATAAAAAAATAGGGTGGGGGCGTCGATTCCAAGAATCCAACGGTGGTTGTGCTTTGGCAAAAAGTCAATCCGGTGAATGCCAGCTCAGCACTTGCAACCACCGTTGGATTCTCGGCATCGATGCCCGAGAGTGAACGTGCATTTATTGGTGCGAAAAAGTTGGGCCCTTGAGCTTGACCAAAAAAAATTATTTTTTTCCATGAATGTTTTCAACTCTCCATACCTTGCTACCAAATTGTTAGGAATGTGGTTTTGACTAAGTGAATTTTCAATTCACCCACCACGTTGACCAGTTTATTTCTCTTAATAGCTGACATAACAGCCCCAGCTACCAATTGCCTTCTTAAAAATGTGAAAATTTCAAATAAAAATATTTAAAAACTTCATTTAATTTGGTCGTTGGAGACACTTAAAAGTTACTAGTGGACCGCATATGAGTGATTGCAGGGCCTTCTGGCATTAATGGTAAAATAAGAAAGTTTTAACTCAAAGGGCAGTTTGGAAGATTAGTTTGGAAGGTTGAACTTGTAAATTGTTGCAATTTTTTTTGTTGCATATTTGGATTTAATTGCAGTTTTTTTTTTTGTGATGGGTTGTCTGGATCTCTTCGAAACCCGACTAAATCCCTCGGGTGCGTGCCGACCCTTTGATATAGAAAGTAATTAAGTATTTAAACCAGCCTTTTTTTCCCATGACTGATTAGTATTTTGAAAGCAAAGTATTGGATTTAATAATAGGTGAGTTCGGTGAAGGGAATTTAGCGAACTTTTTTCACTTCCGATTCTAGTTTGGTTCAGTTAAACAAGTACAAATTGACACCTCTACTGTTGGGTCCAGGCTGACCTCATTGTAGAGGTTGCCTACCAATAGAATGGCCTAAATAGAGGTATTAGAGTAACTCAAATTTTGGCTTTAAAAAAGTTATCTTCTTTGAATTTGAAGATAGAGATACCTTTAAAAAGTGTTAAACTGCAATCAACACATCTTAAAAAAAGCATATTTGGAGTCAAAAGGACACAGGAGGTATTTATAAATTGATACGAAATGAATTAAAATTGTTAAAAAGATTACTAAAAGGATAAAGATGAAAATTCAAAAATATAAAAAACAGATCTCTACAAGGTTTAAAAAATGGCTGTTACTTTCAACAGCCTTTATAACGGATTCGGACCTACCCCGTTCCATTATGGACCGTTAAAAGGCCCCAAAAATAATTTTCGTTATAACGAAAATAATGACCGTTATTTTCTGGAAAATTTTGTGAAAAAAAAAAACGGGCGTTATTTTCGTTTTTTCCGTTATATTCCATTTTTTTTTCTGTTATTTTAAAATTCAAAATTTGAATTTCAGTGCCATTTTTTCTGTTATTTCATATTTTTTTCCATTTTTGCCCAAGTGTTTTTTGCCAACAGTAACTCCCCCAGCCCGTTATACCATTATAACGGTCCCCTTTAAACCTTGGATCTCTATATTTGAAATCAGATAATAGAGATCTCTATATTTGGAGTCACAAATAAAAATAGAATGGCCCGACTTCAAATTTGGAGCCAAATATAAAAACGAGTTGGGGTTGAATTTCAAAAAAAACATCCCTATATTTGAAGATACAGTGACTGGTTGGAGTTACTCTTAGTCAGCCAGATTAGCAATGGTAAGAAAATTTCAATAAATGGACTATAACTAATCCATTAGGTATGAATTGGATGAATTAAAACATTTTCATAGATTCAAGCCAGAAAGTTCAGCTACATGAAACAAATGCCGCTTCATTGATGAAAATGTCGGAGTTGTTATTGAACAATATAAACCTCTATCTTGAGCCCTTAAGAGGTTTTTACGCGCAATCTGCCTGCAACATCATCAAACCAGAATATAATTAACCTAATCTTCGATCTCCTTCAAGTATAAAAATACTACTTAGAGAACAAAATGCGATATGTTCGATCTTAGAACTCACCTCACTATCCCTGCCAGATGTACAAGCCGGTCTCCGAGGGGGGAGCTGTTGGTGAGGTGTTCGCTGTCAATTTCCACGTCATATGACCAAATTACCAATTAATTTATTATAAACAAATTCATTTGTGATTACTGATATAGTAATTAATACCTGCCAAAATTACAAAAAAAAAAAAAAATAATACCTGTAATTTTGGGCGTAAAGTCTCGACTGCTGCTTTTGACTTCTGACCCAAGCTTGCTCCTTGCTATGAGCAAATAAAATACGAAACATAAAAAAATAAAAAAATAAATAAATTTAGAGAAAACAGTAATCAAATTAGTATGTTTTACTCTAATTTTTTTTTTTTTTTGGAAAATTACCTTGCCTAAAACCCAATCAGCGGAGTCGAAAAAAGCCCGTTCGTGATCCTGGAATAATAATAATAATTAAAAGAAATTAATTTGATTATTAAGAATTTGAAAAAAAATATTTTGATAAAAGTACGTAACAGGTCGTCCAAAATAAGAAGAGCATGCATTTGATAGAGGTTACCTTGGAGATCAGTGGCTTCTTTTTTGGCACAAGTCCTCCATATTTCTTCTCTAAGGAACTCGCCTGTCATTAATTGACCAGATGGAATGATCATAGCCATTGGATATATGGAATTCATTTTAGTGTAGAACAAGTCCTGCAGGAGATACCGACTTCTGTATCAAAATTTTGATGCAGAAGTCCCTCAATTTGCCACGTAGTAGACTCTTTCAGGCCCACTGCCTCCATGAATATTTGGCCCACATCTTGGTAGACCTACATACCATACATCAGTGTGATTAGTGATTCCTGGCCATTGGATTTGAGCACTTTTTCATCATGGGCTTGGAACCAACTCATAGGCCTGTTCATAGAGCCTATGATGAAAAAGTGCTCAAATCATACGGCTAGAAATCATCAATCATGCTGATTTTTGGTGTGTAGGTCTATCATAGTGTGGGGCAGACATTCAAGTGGCAAGTGGGCCAGCACGAGTCTATGTCGTTGCAACTTGAGGGACTTCTGGATCAAAATTTTGATACAGAAGGTTGCACAAAAGAACAGCCCCCATGCAGGACGCATGCAACTCATTGCATGTACCCCACGAGTACGATTATCTGATTTTTAAATGCTGCCATGATTACATAAAGAGTCTTGACAGTCTTTTAAGTTGCGGTTTGGAGTAACGACAAAATAGTGATGGACCACCACCACTTGATTGAGTTACGGAAACCTATTTTGGCTTTGTTCACTTCTGCCGACACTTTAGAGGAGTGATCATATAAAGGTATTGGTGTAAGCACGAACCTATTCTTGATCATAGTCGTTGCATGTGAGGACCACCAACTGCTCTGCTGGGGCATGTCACACTTGATCATTTTAAGGTGTGGCCCCCACAAAATCAAGATTAGATTGTATCTTTCCTCTTTAAGCTTTGGTTCAGAGAAACTTTGATGACATGGTCCTGTCATTGGCGCAATATTAGCCACGTGACACACTCTTAGAGGACTATGACCGTATGGATGTTTTTCCAATCCCTAGGTGGAGGTACAAACTAAAAATCAGCTTGATTAGTGATTTGAAACCTTTGGATCTTTGAACCTCAAATAATGCTCAAATTCCCACAGTTAAAATCAACCCATGAAAATAATTCCAATCCAACGCCTAGAAATCACTAATCAGGCTGATTTTTGGTTTGTAGGTCCACCTAAGGATTGGCCAAACATCCATACGGTCCGAGTCCTCTAAGAATGTGCCACGTGGCTCATATTGCGCCCTGTCATCAAAGCATTACTCGCAAAAGATCTCCGAAATCTGTGGAATATTTTCATGCATGCTAGGATTTCTCGTTTTAGTTAAAGAACACTGAAAAGAATTATACTGTAGCGGCGTGTACCGAAAGACTGTACACATGGCCCACTGACTCATATGATACTGATTACTGACCGTTTGATCAGTGAGCCACATTTTGGATTGGACCGTACCCCCCCAAAGTCATGCTGCTCAATGAATTCAAACCATGCGGTGCGCAGACTTTTTGTGACTGTTACAGAACTTTTGGGCTGTGCTAAAAAACGGGTGGGCCAAATGTATGGTTTATGGTGCGGGTCCCATCTTTTGTCAACCATCGGATCCTATGTAAGTGACACTGATGGAGTCTCAAAACACTGAATAGGGTGAACTGTTCAAACTATCACTCTCCGTTAAAGCAAATTTTCATCAAAACATATAAAAAAATGAGAAAAAGTTTGCTCTTAGCAGGTATAATCCAACTGTGTTCACCCGCCCTCCAAGAATGCCACGTGGCACACTCTTTCAGCTCCATTGATTCCATGGACGTTTCTTCCACCTCCTTGGTGGACCTACACAACAAAAATCAATCTGATTGGTGATTTCAAGCAGTTGGATTCGAGTCTTATTTTCTTTATAGGCTTGGAACCCATCCATGGGCCTATTCACGAAACCCATGATGTAAAATGATTGAATCCAACAGCTAGAAATCATCAATCAGGCTGATTTTTTGTGTGTAGGTCCACCAAGGGGTGGAAGAAACATTCATGGGCTAGTGGAGCAGAAAGAGTATGCCACGTGGCATTTTGGGAGATGTTATAGAAAATTTTCCCATAAAAAGAGTTCTTTTTCTTCTGTTTTTTTTTCTGGTGCTGCCCAATATCTCATTAATAATTAACAGGGAAAAAAAAAAAAAAAAAAAGCCCAGCGGTAAATTGTTTATGACGTGTTACCTCCTTGTCTTGGGAAGGAAGAGACTCTTCACCTCTGTTGTAACCCGCCATCTCTTAGCTCTCCTGCTATGTAAACCAGCAAGTCTTTCTACCCCAAGAAAATGAGAAGAGGGAGGGAGGGAGAGAGAGAGAGATCTTACCTTCCCTTTCCTTCAAGAAAACATAGAGAGGGGGAGATATATATAAGAGAAGAAAGAAAGAAAAGAAAAGAAAAGCGAAGAAAGAGAGATGAGGGAGAATATGTGCCTGGAAAGAGGATGGGTGATGGGGGAGGAAGGAATGAAGGATTGAGTGAGCGGGTGAGACAAGAATATTAGATCCGTTGCTCTCTTATAGAGAAGGTAAAAAGGTGAAACCAAGTATTAAAGGAGTAAAGGACCCAAAAAACAATGGGTATTTTAGTAACACCCTCCTGAAATTTGAAAGTAATTAGTAATACCCCCTTGTACTTAGAGAAAAATTTTGAAGCGCCGGATTTTTGAAACAGTGATCATGGGCCAATGATCTCATGCCACATATACAGATAAAAATTTAGATGCAGAACCGTTGCAGTCCTCGCAGAGGACTTTCGTGGCTCTACATAGATTATTTTTGGGGCCTAATAACTACGTAGATGTTCAGCTTACCTATTGGTAGATAAACACACTAAAAATTAGCTTGATTAATGATTTCTAGCCATTGGATTTATTACCCAAAAACATATGCTTTAATCCAATGACTAGAATCAATCCTAAAAAGTACTCAAATCTATGGTTAGATATAACCAATTAGGTTGATTTTTGGTTTGTATATCCAACAAAAGGTGGGCTAAACATCCATGTTGTTAGTGGATGGGACCTTCTCCCACCTAGGTGCCTAAGGCGACCGCCTTATGGTAGATACAGCCCTGACGATGCACGTCACGCTTCAATGGGGTAATCGTAAAGTTTAAAAGTATAAGGGGGGGACGACTAATTACTTTCAAATTTCAGAGGTGTGTTACTAAAATAGTCAAAAACAAATAATAAATAAAGAAGGCAGACAAAAGAGTAAATAGGGAGCGTTGTTGCCGTGCTTATATCACAATCCTTGCTCCATCAAAAAACTACACTGTACCTTCCCCCACATGTTTCATACGGTCGATGACCGACACGCCCCGACATGAACTTCTAATTATAATATCTAATCTTACAAACCTCTCCTCTCCCTCTCTCTCGCTTTGGTTTCTAATCTTCATTTTAATGGGAAGCGTTACATGTCGCATCGTTTTCTTTGAGAAAAATTTCTAATATGTCTATTGATTCTACTTTGACGTATTTTTAACAAAATATATTATACGGTTGTATTATTCAAAGATTTGGGAAAATTCACGTAGTATTTTATGAGAAACAATATTATTCCCATACTAAATGTGTATTATACAAAAATTATTGAAATAAATGAATTTTAATGTGAAAAAATGCAACAAAAATCTTTTTTTTTTTTTGTTTTAAAATACTAATTTTATTCTTTTTTGAATTTTTAAATGAATTTTCGAATGACAAATACAGAATTATACTTGAACTTTTCCCGTACTATATAGTTGCCGTATGTCAAATAGCTAGCTAGGGTCTAGTTTAAAGAGGGGGTTAGCCTCAGATTTCTGCCCTACCGAGGAGAAAGTTCTTAGAAGTTGGTATCACTTGTAGTCTTTTGAGGACTTTGGATAGAGAGAAATAGGAGAATCTTTAGAGGAAAAGTAAATTCTCTTCGGTAAACATTTTTAAATATCAAGGCTTTCTTATTCAGTTGGGGAGCATTCTTCTTGAAACGAGAGACATTTGCGGTTTCCGCCGCTCCATGTTTTTCTCGAGATCACCTCGATCTCTTTATTTATTTATATTTATATTTATATTTTTTTTCCTTGAGATAACCTCGATCTCTTTATTATCAATACATTATTGGGTTTATTAAAAAATAAAAGAGGCAAGTTCATATTATTACAAATAATCTTTTTTTATTTTTTTGTAAATAATATAAATAGCATGTTGTATAACCATATCTGGATCAGATTTGGATCCGATCTTGATAATGATCAAAAGGCGGAAGCAGATTTGAAGGTACACCTATATCTGACCTGAGTCGGACCCATTTCATGTCCTATGTCATGTACACATCTAAAGGTCAAAAACTAACTTGATCCAAGCTAGTTACACTCACCTAAGTTAACTATGCCTTTTTGTATATGTGGAACGTTTCTATTGGATTTTTTTTATTAGTCAAAATCTCGATGATCTCTAAAATGTCGCGTAGGACACTTTTACGGGTGGCCCACCCCTTGTTGATTCTAGTTCTACACACCAAAAATCAATTTGATTGATGATTTTTAGCCGTTGGTTAGTACCCAAAAAAGTGCTTGAATCCAACGGCGAAGTGCTAAAATCTAATGGCTAGAGATAACAAATCAAGATGATTTTGCCATGTATATTTTAGCAAGGGATGAGCTAAACATCCAAGTAGTCGGTGGGCCCAAAAAAATGTACTACGTAATTATTTTGACTCATCAAAAAAGTTTTCGTTTCTATTTGATCCACAATGCCACAACGAGAGACACGAGAAGCAAAATTTTCTCCCCCTTCCTTTCAAATGCTACGTGGCACACTTGGGCCCAATGACCACATGTATGTTTGGTTACCTCTTGGTGGACCTGTACGGTTGAATTCTAACCCAATAACCCTCCTTCCGTGGGCATAATTGACCCCATTATCATTCCCATATCTAACCCGAACCATCAAAGAAATCACTCAAAACACACTCTTTCGGGCCCATGAACCCATAACTGTTTGGCCCACACCTTTTGGACCCATAATTAGTAAGTTTGCAAACCGAATAATTCGAAAATACGAACCAAACAACGATCTATTGAAAGGTTCGGAAAATTTTGTGAACTAATGAGCATGACTGAATTATTCGTGATTATTCACTTTTTTCGACATATAAGTCCATTCCATAATGCAAAATAAAACCGTCAATTTCTTTTTATTTATTTTTTTACGCATTTTGTCGGATTTTTAAACAAATTGAACTTTTCCGTTTAGTATTTTCGCCAAACTCCAAATTGCTATGGGTGGACTCGACACCAAAAATCAGCTTGATTGGTGATTTGTAACTGTTGGATTAAAACTTTTTTCATCATCGGCTTTATGAACAAGCCTATGGGTTGGTTCCAAGCCCATGATGAAAATGTTTTCAAACCACATGGCTAGAAATCACCAACCAGGCTGATTTTTGGTGTGGACTTTCACCAAGAGGTGTACCAAATTGGGTTAGTGGGCTCGCAAGAATGTGCCACGTGGCATTCCTTTTATAATAAAAAATGGCATATAGCTCTTCCTAAGGTCGCCATGTGTACAAGAAAATAAAATTAAATACACAAAAAACAAAGTTATAACCGTACTTTGATGGAATCTCTTTCTATCAAAAAAATAATAATAATAATAATAATAATCGTCTATCATCCTCAATGAACCTTACATGCATACCAAAATCTTGGGCCCTACAAACACAAATCATTGGTCCTAATGAGAATTGATGGGCCAGTTCGTGGATGGGTTACAGACGTGCCAAACTAGCTAGGGAGTCTTAATTGGCCTGGTGGCCCAATGAGGATTCAGGCTTGGATTGCTATGGACTCGGGATTGATTACTTAATTTTTGGGCCTAGTAAATAACTTGGATGGGCTTGGGCTCAACTCTTAAGACAAACCAGGCTCGAGGACACTTACTGAATCCAAATAGGTTGGGCCTAGAGAGCCAAACAACCACTCCTGGTCAGAAATGGATTTGGGCAAGAAATCAGCTTGATCCCAGCCTAAAAAGAGTCGAAAGACCCAGCCCAAAGAAATCAGATTGGTTGGGCTTGTAGCTATAACCATGGGCCAGCCTTGAGCTAAATCTTTTTATGCCCTTATTGGGCCTAGACCAAACTTGGTTCCTTGCTCATAATTCATTGGCTTAACATGGGCTACAGTAAAAGGATGAGTCAATGGGCCATCTGCATAAAATCGAGTTTAGCAGGGTCCATCATTTATCGAAATTCTATCTTATAATAGTGTCTAAAGTTATAGTTAGATCACAAACGCGCGTACCCATATGTGGTATCCTGGCGTTTTGCCAATCGTGACTTCGTAGCTGATCTATAAGTAAGCGGGTCAGTGGGTGAAGGTGAGTTTTGAACCTGAATCGTCGTATCAACACCCACAAACCTTACCAACTTAGCAAGCTGGCACATTCCACATAGTTACCAAGTGATTTTCATGACTTTCACATTGTACATTGTCATATAGAAGCAAACCATATGGCTGAAATCAGTCATTTCCACCCAAGTCCTAGGAGTCTTTTTCTGAGAGGTGATACTCATGGAAGAGCTACATTTCGAGTCGATAGAACGTGCGATGCCACGTGGGGATACGGGTGCCGGGTGGTGACAATTAAGAGCTGCCAATGTTGATTAGTAGGATATCAAATTATTAATCCAAGTGTCATTTCAGGTATGAATTGTATAATCAAATGTCTTAAGTTTGAAATTAGTTGCTCTAGCCTCTAGGGGTATGGGGTAGGTACTCCAGGCTCTGAGATGACACAACAGACTTCATCCTTGCAAAGATGGACCAAGCTCGAGGGGCTCATCTTTTCACTCGTGCTCTCGGCCGTGGATTCCGAGAATCCAACAACCGTTAATCAATGGCTAAGAGTATGAGTGAAAAGATGAGTGCAAAAACGGTGAGTCCCCTGATCCCAACCCTGCAAAGATAGGGTTTTCACACGTTGGATCAGCTCACTTTCTTTCCATGTAACAAGTTTCAGCCCAATTCATTTTGCCCATGTTGCGAAGAGAGGAAGGTTTATTGCACTTCTTTTCTTTGAAAATTTTAAAAAGGTTCAAGTGTGTGGGAGTGAGAAATTTTTTTTTTGAACTAGCAATTCCAGGCAATCAGTGGCCCTACATAGAACATTTTTCTGGTCCCACTGACTGCATGGTTATTTAGCCCACCCATTGGTGGATATACACACCAAAAATCAGCTAGATTGATGATTTCTATCAATTGGACTTAATACCCAAAAAAACATGCTTGAATCCAATGGCTAAAATTACTTCTTAAAAAGTGTTGAAAATCTAATGGCTAGAAATAACCAATCAGGATGATCAAGGACTGGGCTAAACATTTAAGTGGTCAGTGTGCTTAGAAATATGCGCTACATATGACCAGTGATCGACTGGATCGAAATGTGGGTGGTTAAAACAAAAAAATTACCTATCAGATGGATGGTCTGGATTTTCCATGTCAGCATTCTAGGTGCGCAGAGAAAATATGTGCTTTGAAGTCTGGGGTGGCACGTCTATAAGCAGCCAAATTTGACGGGTTGAGTTGAAGTAAAAGCCAATGATTTGGGGTTTAAAACTGCATTGGCGGGCTTACCATAACTATGAGATTAAGATAAAAATTCACATGTGTGAAGTGACTAAATCCATTGTAAGAGAGAGTCGTGAGAGACCTTCAAAGCTTTCAAAGGCTAATCATTTAATCTATAAGTATGATGGTGGGTCTCGCTCATTACTGATGGAGCCAGGATTTTGTTCAAGCGGGGCACGATCAAATGAGTAGAACCACCTACAATCTGAGCCACGTGGCATATTCTTAGAAATTTATTACCGTATGGATGTTTGGCTCAACCCTAGATGAACATATAGATCCAAAATTAGCCTGATTAGTGATTTCTAAGCATTGGATTGGTGTCGTTTTCATGGGCTGATTTTTTTTCTCTAGCCCCTTCTTGGCTCCGCCCCTGCTCATCACATTCACATGTGTGAAGTGACTAAAGCTACTGAGAGAGAGAGAGAGAGAGCTTCAAAGCTTTCAAAGGCTAATCGTTTAATCTATAAGTATGATATTGGTGGGTCTCACTCATTACCAGCGGCGGACCGTGGAGCCAGGATTTTGTTCAAGGGGGGCACAATCAATTGAGTAGAACCTCATACAATATGAGCCACGTGGCATATTCTTAGAAATTTATTACCATATGGATGTTTGGCTCAACCCTAGATGAACATATAGACCAAAAATTATCCCGATTAGTGATTTCTAAGCGTTGGATTGGTGTCGTTTTTATGGGCTTATTTTTTTCTCCGACCCCTTCCTCGCTCCGCCACTACTCATCACATTCACATGTGTGAAGTGACTAAAGCTACTGAGAGAGAGAGAGAGAGAGAGAGACCTTCAAAGCTTTCAAAGGCTAATCATTTAATCTATAAGTATGATGGTGGGTCTCACTCATTACCAGCGGCAGACCGAGGAGCCAGGATTTTGTTCAAGGGGGGCACAATCAATTGAGTAGAACTGCCTACAATATGAGCCATGTGGCATATTCTTAGAAATTTATTACTGTATGGATGTTTGGTTCAACCCTAGATGAACATACAAACCAAAATTTATCCCGATTAGTGATTTCTAAGCGCTGGATTGGTGTCGTTTTCATGGGCTGATTTTTTTTTTTTTTGCCCCCAACCCCCGTTGCTGCTTATTACATTCACATGTGTGAAGTGACTAAAGCTACTATGAGAGAGAGAGTCATCAGAGACCTTCAAAGCTTTCAAAGGCTAATCTTTTAATCTATAAGTATGATGGTGGGTCTCACTCATTACCAGTGGCAAAGCCAAGATTTTGTTCAAGGAGGGCAGAATCAATTGAGTAGAACCGCCTACAATATGAGCCACGTGGCATACTCTTAGAAATTTATTACCGTATGGATGTTTTGGCTCAACCCTAGATGAACATATAGACCAAAATTAGCATGATTAATGATTTCTAAGCATTGGATTGGTGTTGTTTTCATCGGCTGATTTTTAATCGTGGAATTTGAGTGATATTGAGCATTATTTGAGGTACAAGATTGGGGTCCCCCCCCTCTCGGGTTACATTCACATGCGTGAAGTGACTAAAGCTACTAAAAGAGAGAGAGAGAGAGAGAGAGAGCCCTTCAAAGCTTTCAAAGGCTAATCTATAAGTGGGTCTCATTCATTATCAGCGGCGGAGCCAGGATTTTGTTCAAAGGGGGCACAGCAGAACCACATACAATATGAGCCACATGGCATATTCTTAGAAATTTATTACCGTATGAATGTTTGGCTCAACCCTAGATGAACATATAAATAAAAAATTAGCCAGATTAGTGATTTCTAAGCACTGGATTGGTGTCATTTTTTCTCTATTTTCAAAATAATCCCTTATAACTATTTAAATTAAGATTATAAAAGCAACATGTTTCACTACTTATCTATTAAATACAATACAGCCCATAAAATCTTGATGATTTTGCACGTAATTATAAAATATGTTACATCTATTACTATTTTAAAGCTAAAACTGCAATAACACCACACATCGTTCGCTTAGCACCTATTAGTTCAAGAAAAGTCATGAGATCTTTTCTAACAAAAAAAAAAATAGTTTCGTTAAATATCTCTTAATCATACTCCCGTTATTAAAGCAAATGATTTGCTTTCGAAAAGATTATCAATCATGTCCGCAGATAAGACTAATTGCACTGGCTTCGTTTGCCTCAATTGCGCTCACTCTTAATATAATGTGCCAATTAATTAAAAAAATTGAAAAAAAAAGTATATATTATGTGATCTTCATTGGCAAATAAACCTCTTTTCTATTACTACTTTATAGACAAAACTGCGTACGTCATGTGACGTGTGACGTTCACCTAGACACCTATTAGTTGCCTTTTAATCATATACTTTTATGTCCAGTTATTGATGGGATATCATTTTCTAAAATTAAATTAGTTGTAAACGAAGAAATTAATCACCTCTATTAATTAATATTTGGTAGGAAGAGAACAAATTTTAAATGCCTCTTTCACCTTTTCTTCTAATATAGGAATTTAGTAAAATATCCTTATGCTGGCCTTTTCTGTCATATATACTAGTAGGTGGCACATGCGTTGCACCTGAGTGATTGTAAGGAATTCTTGGAAGAGCTGGAGATTGAGAGAGAGGTTGATGATGGAGATTGAGAGAGATTTTGGCGATGGTTGCACGTTTTCTTATCAGATGTGGACTTATCATATGTTGAAGTGTTTATGTGGAATAATCAACGTGGATCGATTTTCTATAGCGTCGTTCCAAATCTGTTTTTTGCACAAAAGGCGTTTTCTTACACGTGGTAGTTGAAGTGGCAGACCCAAAAGGTTTATCTGTTTTGCGACCTCACCATAATCGCGTGTCAATTTTTAAGCTGCCACCTTAGAGAATATTTGAAGCAATGGATTTTTAAGCGGCGATGCAGTGGCCAATCACATCACGGCACAATCCCAGAAATGCTTTTGAACAACCCAATGATGCTTTTGAAGAGCGGTTTGTGGCGTGATGCGATTGGCCACTGCTTAAAAAATCTACCGCTTCAAAAATTTTCTCTGCCGCCTTATGGCAAATGAAGAGGGCATGTTTCTTCCACATTTTCTTTATTTTGAAAAAGGGCAAAAAGGTTTTCTGGAGCGACACCACACACACGCCCCTCGTCATTGGAGTGGTTTTACTTGCCACGTGGAGGATTGAAGTAGCCAATCCAAATTATCCATCTATTAAAAATATTATTTTTTAAACTAACTAGAGTTAACTTTTTATTCCTTCTAGAAAGTTGGTCAACAGCGTTTAAAGGTTTTGGCGCCTATCGCGCATTTGCAAACAGTGGCGGAATCAGGAAGGGGCCGGGCAGTGCCCCCGTCAACTTTTGAAAACTCTTCACTTCTCAATCTGCCATTTTCTTTTGGTCTGTCCCCCTATTTTTATTTCCTTCTTGCGATTTTGCCCCTTGATTTAATTTTTGTGACGGGCTTGGGGCGGTACCATATTAACCGCGTTAAAACCATTAAAAAGGTGTTATTTTAAACCATGGTCTTGGTTCCTCGAATCTAACATGTAGAAACTGCCAATCAAACTGATTTTTGTGCGGAGGTCCACCAAGGATGGACCATCCAATGGGATGTTATTGCCATAAGGGGAGATTCACGTGGTCAAATGTTTGAATCTCTTTTTGGCCTGCCACATTAGCTGCCACGTATAAGAAAAATCCCGCCATTTGCTTTGCAGTTTTGGTGAGTAGAACTTTGATGACAGATGTATGATAAACCACAGAGAAAATTTTGAAGCAGTGGCCAATCACATGGCGCCACAACCTGCTGTCTGCTTCACTGCTTCAAAAAAATTCTCACGTAGCAGACGGTATGAACCACGTGGTAGACTTTTAAAGATATTGACTATGTGGATGTTTGGCTCATCCTTAGGTGGACCTACATACCAAAAATCAGACTGATTAGTGAATTCAAACCTTTGGATCTTTGTACCCCAAATAATGCTCGATTAAAAATCAACCCGTGAAAACGACTCCAATACAACGCTTTGAAATCACTATACGAGCCATGTGGCACACTGTTCCATACCACTGACTCTAAAGGTGTTTGGCTCATCCTTAGTGGACCTACAGACCATTAAATCAACCTGACATCCCATGAAAAAGACTACGTGGCTTCCAAGAATGCGCCGAGTCAAGTGGTTCACCTAGACGTTGGTGAGCAAAATCGGACTCATGGAATTCTGAGTAAAACTTCTATCACAGCTTCTGACAGATGCTTCTGTCACAATGCACAGGACACGTGGCACACTCTTAGTGGGCTATGACAGTATAGATGTTTGGCCAGTCCCTCAGTGGATGTTTAAACTAAAAATCAACCTGATTAGTGATTTACAACCTTTGGATCTTTGCACCGCTCAATAATGCTCGAATTATTACCGTTAAAATCAACCCATGAAATAACTTTAATCGAATTGATTAGAAATCACTAATCAGTAGGGGTGTCAATTTTACCCGTTTAACCTGAACCGAATAGAACTTGGAACCGAAAACACTGATTCCGATTCACATTTTTGGGAACCGATTAAAAAGTAACCGAAACCCGAACCGAACCAACAATAACGGTTCCGGCTCTGGGTAGCCTAATATGGAACCGAAACCGATAAGAACCGGTACCAATAAATAAATATAGTGTAAATATTCTAATATTCTCAAGATTTGGCCCAATATACCCGGAACAGAAACCGGAATCGACATAAATACATAATCGGTTCCTGTTCCGGATCCATCACTTCGAGAACCGGAACCGTTAAGGAACCAAACCGATAAGAACCGGAACCGATTGTTCCGGTTCTAATCACCTTAGGAACCGAACTGGAACCGACCGTTGACACCCCTACTAATGATTTTTGGTTTAAACATCCACTGAGGGACTGGCCAAACATCGATACGGTCAGCATCATCTAAGAGTGTGCCACATGGTCTGTGATTTTCATTATGACAGAAGCATCTGTCAAAAGCTGTGATAGAAGTTTTACTCTGGAATTCTACCCATGGAGCCATCCGTGTGACTATTAGATGTGACCGTTTGATCGGCCAGTCTTTTCCTTCCCTAGACGTTTTTTTTCAGTGCGGACAGAGACCATTTCGCTAGGGTCGCGATGTAACAAGCTGTATGTCAAACCAGTAGAACCATATTTGTGAGAAAAACTTCTATCACACGAAATTGTAAATCACACAATCACAAGCCAATGAGTTCTCGGCACGTACACAAGTGCTTTGCAACGTACCATGTGCTCTTGTCTTTTAGGTGTACGTGCCGAGAACTCATTGGCTGTGTTTGTGTGATTTACAATCCCATTGTGACAGAAGTTTTACTCCATATTTGTAACTCACCGCTATCATGGGCCCACCGACTGCCTGGATGTTTTAGCCCACTCGTTGGTAGAGATATACATACCAAAATCACCATCGCGACCCTTTTCCATAATCAATACAACGAACCTAGTCCCTACCTGCAGTGACGAGGAATGGGGCCCACGTACCAGCTAAATTAACCAGGTTAGGTCCATCAGTCCATTAAGAAAGACGGTGGGCCCAATTAGTTGCTGATGACCCATTATGCCGGCGCTTTTTATATCAAAGGATTCGGCTTCGATCTGTCTTTCACTAACTTCAAATACGACCGTACGACAGCGAGATCCGGAATTATTTATAGGGATCCCGCCACATCGTTCCCGCTCAGGCGGCTCGTGTAACTACGAGCAAGGTTTAAAGGAGGCCGTTTTAACGGTTAAACGGACTGGGGCGTTAGCGTTTAAACTGTTTAAACGGCCATTAAAACGGATTGAAATGACCAGGGGCAAAAATGGGAAAAAACGGAATTAAATGGATTTTAACGTGTTTTAACAGTTTTAATGGCGCTGAAGTTCAAATTTTGAAATTTGAAAATTAAAAAAAAAAAAAAAAACGGAATTAAACGGATTTAACAGCCGTTTTTTTCAAAAAAAATTTCAAAATTAAACAGTTGTTTAAACGATTTTAACGGCCATTTTTTTTCCAAAACCGATAAAACGTATTTAAGTGGTTTAACGGAAACGGGCTTGGGGCGTTACCGTTTAAATGGCCGTTAAAACCGTTTAAACGGCCGTTTTGAAAACCATGACTACGAGAACATCACTACCTAACCATTTTTGTCGCTCAGCTGTTGGCGAAGCCGATCACAGCCCACATTATGAGCCATGTGGCACACTCTTCGGCTGACCATATGGATGTTTGGCCAATCACTAGGTGGACCTACAAATTAAAAATATACCTTATCAGTGATTTATAAGCATTGGATTGAAGTTATTTTCATGGGTTGATTTTAACAGTAGGAATTTGAGCATTATTTGGATACGAAGATCAAAAGGTTGTAAATCACTAGTCAGGCTGATTTTTGGTTTGCAGGTCCACCGAGGGACTGGTCAAGCATCCATATGGTGAGCCCCCCATAAGAGTATGCCACGTGGCACTCTCTAAGATCCAAAGGTTGTAAATTACTAATCAGGATGATTTTTGGTTTGCAGGTCCTCAGGCTGATTTTTGGTTTGCAGGTCCACTGGTGGCCCTAACTAACCATTTTTCTGGGCCTACTTGATGTTTAGTGGGCCCAAAAACATGCACTACATAGGGAACAAAGGTCTTTCTGGAGCGATGGAGCAAAAAATTTCCACAGCAAGATATCAACAGGCACGTTACGATTTACACTTACCGCTCACATGTTTGACTTTGACCTATCTGAATCCCAAGATTAGATCATAGCTTCCATTGCAGATAAAGAAGCACCATCCATGTATACATGGCAGGGTGGAGCCAACATGATTTTACAGGAGAATCAAAAAAATCCCTTAGGCCCCACATAATCACATTTATGTGTTATTATTGTTTATATGTTTGACTTTGACCTATCAGAAATCGAAGATCATGGCTTCCATTCGCAAAAAGAAAGATTTTTGTCGTTGCTTTCTTTTAAAACAAAATAACTTGATCCAACCTTAAGCAATTTAATTTGAAGTATCTTTTGGACATTGTATTGTAAAGAAAGGCTTAATAAGGGTTATTTTTATGTGAGATCTGATTAAATTACGGTGGGTCCTTTTGTGCCACTTCAAACTTTTAGATGCAGAGGAATTTGGATGAGAGATCTTGTGTCCAATGGGGCACGGATTATATGCGCTAGACGTGTATTTGCAAAATAGAACGGCCCCATGGAGCTTTCCCATGTCACCTCAATTTCAAAAAGTTAAAAACTTGATCAGGGCCTTCTTTCGGTCTGTGCTGCCCTGAGGCATATAATCCCAATTTTTTTTTTTTTTTTTTTTATAGTTTCAAAAAGTAACCTCAGGTATATGTGGCGTGCGGTCGTTGGGGCATATGGCTGCTTCAAACATCCTGTCGCTTCAAAATTTTTCTCTTTGATGAAGTCAATGTGGATTCCTGTGACCTGCATATTTTTGGGCCCACCAACCGTATGAATGTTTAGCCCACTACTTGGTGGATAAACATACCAAAAACCAACCAGATTGGTTATTTCTAGCCATTGGATTCAAGTGTTTTTTGGGTATAAACCCTAATGGCTAGGAATCATCAATCGAGATGATTTTTAGTGTGTACAGAAGAAATGGATGGCTTCAACATCCATGTGGTCAGTAGGCAAAAAAAATGAGCTATTTAGGGTTACGAGAGTCCTCTGCATTGACCGCATCAGGAAACCTATAGTTTAAGTTCTTAAATAGTGATTTTGGTACAAGTTTTCTATGTATTTTATACTTAGGCTCTGAGTGGCTGAGATCCACCGTCTAGTTGAGGGATAAGATCTCAGTCCTTCTTTGTTGAAACCTGTAAGAGGGGGAGACAACTGAGCTCCCTTATTAAACAGATGTCATACAAACCTTTATTTTTTCATGTATTAACACTTTCTGATATACAAATTTTTTTTCTGTAAAACTTTTTGTTGATACCCATACATAATATGAGCCATGTGGTACACGTTTAGAGGATGCAGACAGTATATGGATGTTTGCCCAATCCCTAAGTGGACCTACAAACCAAAATCAGCCTGATTAGCGATTTCAAACCTTTGAATCTTTGTACCCAAGTAATGGTAAATAATGCTCAAATTCCTAAGATTAAAATCAACCCATGAAAATGCCTTCAACAAACACTTCGAAATCACTGATCAGGTTGATTTTGGGTTTATAGGTTCACCTAGTGATTGGCCAAACATCCATACGGTCAGCGTCCACTAAAAGTAAAATTTTATGAGTTGTGATCATATAGTCCGGGTGGTACATTTTGATTGGTCTTGCAAACATGGGACTCCTGTAATATAAATTAAATATTATTAATAACAACACAAATCAAAATATGCCACCAGTTGAGTACCACATGGATCCGGGACCATATGATCGCCACTCAAACTTTATTTGCTCGTGTCAAGTGGACGAGCAAATTGATGTCCGTACCCTTGAAATTACTTGAGCCAAAATCTGTCAGTTATCAGTTGTTGTCCTTGTACCATATGTATCACAGGAGTAAAACTTCTGTCACAATGGGATTGCAAATCACACAAAACACAGCCAATGAGTTCTCGGCACGTACACCTAAAAATCAAAGCACATGGGTACGTTGCAAAGCACTTGTGTACGTGCCGAGAACTCATTGCCTGTGTTTTGTGTGATTTACAATTTCGTGTGATGGAAGTTTTACTCGTATCCCAGTGACAGAGTAAAAGTTTGATGATGGGTTTTTGCTTTTTAAAAAGGAAACCGGATCTAACTTCGCTGACAGCCACAGTCAGCAAAACCGATGACAACCAATAATATGAGCCACGCGACACGCTCTTAGGGGAAGCTGACCGTATGGATGTTTGGCCAATCCTTTGGTGGGTCTGCAAACCAAAAACCATCCTTATTAGTAATTTTACACCTTTGTATCCTAATACGGGAGTAATGGCCAATAATGCTCAAAATCCCCTAGTTAATATCAACCAATGAAAATGACTCCAATCCAACGCTTACAAATCACCAATCAGTTGATTTTTAGCTCACATTGTGGGCTGTCAACAGCGAAGTTTTACTTGTATTAGAGTAGACTTGTTCAGTGTTGTGTTAGAGTAGACCTGAGGTGTCCCCAAAATTTTACTGGAGTAAAACTTTGTAATATGTTTTCCTTGGGTACAGCACTACACAGGCCTACTCTAATACGAGTAAAACTCCACTGAGTCTCTGAGTCTGTAAAGCTGTTGACAGCCCACAATATAAGCCATGTGGAATATTTTCAGAGGACGCGGATCGTATGACTGTTTGGCCAATCCTTAGATGGACCTACAACCAAAAATTAACTTGATTGGTGATTTCTAAGCGTTGGACTTGAGTCACTTTCATTGGTTGATTTTAACCGTGGGAATTTTGAGCATTATTGACCATTACTGGGGTACTAGGATCCAAAGGTCTAAAATTACTAATCAGACTGATTTTTTATTTACAGGCCCACCAAAGGATTGACCAAACATCCATACGGTCAGCATCCTCTAAGAGTGTGTCACGTGGCTCATATTGTAGGTTGTTATCGGCTTCGCTGATTGCTGGCCGTCAGCAAAGTTAGATGGTCCTCGTTTCCAGTTTTATCCCTTTCTTTGTGGGTAGGTAGATGGACTTTAAGATGAGCGGTTTTGCTGTCAGTTTTGGAAGACCACTTGGAGGAGGAGCAGTTTTACTCATGGCACGCCCTAGAGGGAAAAACCTATGATACCGACTTCTCTATTAAAATTTTGATGCAGAAGTACCTCAATTTGCCACGCAGTAGTCTCTTTCAGGCCACTGTCCCCGTGAATGTTTGGCCTACATCTTGGTGGATCGGCACACCAAAAATAAGTGTTATTAGTGATTCCTAGCTATTGGATTTGACCACTAGTTATTAGTGATTTTTGGTGTGTAGGTCTATCATGGTGTGGGCTAGAAATTCAAGGGCAAGTGGGCCCAAACGAGTCTACTACGTTGTAATCTAAGGGACTTCTGCATCAACATTTTGATACAAAAGTCTGCATCAAAGAACAGCCGCTCTTAGAGACTACTAACCATATGGACGTTTGGCCCATTCCCAGATGGACCCTATAGACCAAAATTCAACCTGCTTAATGATTCTAACAGTTGGATTAGAGTCTTTTTCATTTGTTTATTGTTGATTCTAGTATTTTTTGGGAGTAAAACTTTGATGACAGGGCCTGTCGTCAAAGGAGATGACAGGGTTGCAGATCTCGGCACTTGGATTTTGTACGGCTGACCGCGTTGGCCTGAAACTATTTCACTTGTGGAAGTGGCATTTTTGGTAGTCACTGCTGCCATCTGGGCCCACTGACTGCATGGATGTTTATCCCACCCCTTGGTGGACATACAGACCAAAAATCACCTTGATTGGTAATCTATAACCATTAGATTTTAACACTTTTTAGTACTTTTTAAGGTGTTCTTATAGCCGTTGAATGCAACCATTTTTTGAGTACTAAAACCAACGGCTAAAAATCATTAAACAAGCTGATTTTCGTATGAATGTCTATTAAGGGGTGAGCTAAACATCCATGCAGTCAGTGGGCCCAGATGGCAGCAGTAACTACCAAAAATGCAGCTTCCGCAAATGAAAAGATCTCAAGTATACCTTGTAACATAACGACCCTTTTTTTTTTCCTCTTTTTTTTTTTTTTTTTTTGTAGTTACCATCATGGGAGGGCCCCATGGATGAAGTCAGGTGAAAGTTCTCGGCACGTACACAAGTGCTTTTGCAATGTACCGTGTGCTTTGTTTTTAGGTGTACGTGCCTAGAACTCATTGGCTGTGATTGTGTGATTTGCAATCCCATTGTAACAGAAGTTTTACTCAAGCGGGTCAAGGGGATTTCTATTCCTGGCACACTGCTCAAGGAGGAAATCTACCCCCGTGGGTTTGACCGTTACGACCTCCGAAAGAGGTGGATACACACCAACCATTTGAGCTGCCATGTTGGGTGTCCTATTATGACAGCATTGACAGGTCGGTCATCAAAGTTTTATTTCTTATTATTTGGGATACTCAATTAAAAGTTTAGAGTTTAGGGTCTAGGGTTCAGAGAAATCAGATCATAGGTTCATGTGCCAATGATCTCCCGCCACATATACCCAAACCAAAGTCTAAATCATGGGTATATGTGGGGAACCATCATTGGGCCCACGATAGCTGCTTCAAAAACCATGTCACGTGACGTCACAACGTGCAAAGGGCAGCCTATGTTATGAATCCTAAGGAGTACGTCGTCCTGAGACTGAAAGAATCATTTTTTATTTCCCAATCATTTTCTGGAGTATGCATCGATTTTTTTTAAACCCTAGCATTGTTTGGGGTACTCATGTCCAAAGGTTAGAAATCAC
This sequence comes from Euptelea pleiosperma, assembly GCA_035048495.1. Lineage (NCBI taxonomy): Eukaryota > Viridiplantae > Streptophyta > Magnoliopsida > Ranunculales > Eupteleaceae > Euptelea > Euptelea pleiosperma. The sequence goes on along the minus strand of CM068551.1, from coordinate 25,044,434 downwards.
TAGTCAAGGCTGATTTTTGGTTCTCAAGTCCACCTAGGGATGGGCCAAACTTCCATACAGTCTCATACTGTGGTCCGTCCGATCATCAAAGATTTACTCCACCTTAATCACTAAGAAAGTCGGCTTAGTAGATACAAATCCTCGCAAATACATTGACGCTGGTACAAGGTTATGATACAGTGATGCTCCCCTAAACTCCACACCGTCCTCCTGTCCCACTAATCCACAAGATATGGGGCATATCCTTGAATCTCATCGATCACGTAGTTTTCAGCAATTTGATCAAGGGATGAAAGTTGATGATCCGGGAATTAGAACTATCCAGCTGGTAGACTTTTAGAGAGATTACTTACGACCCATCAAAGATATGATATGGACCAACCCGATGGATAAGCTGGTTTGCCAACTTTTGGACAAATCTAGTCTGCAAGCATTTGCAGACTGAAAAGTATGCAAACATTGTATCCACCATCAAATGCTCATTGAAAAACATGTTTTTAATTTATAATATCCACCATCAAATGCTCATAGAAAAACGTGTTTTTAATTTATAAAATATTTTTTCTGAAAACATTGAAATAACACATTTTTCAAGGGACATCCAACAATACTGACAATGTTTGCATACTTTTAAGTGCAAATGGTTGCAGACTAGATTTGTCCCTTTACATTACAGGCTGTTGACGTTCATCATCCTCAATTCTCCTGCGTAACATCTTATATCTTCTCAATAAATAACCGCTTTCAGACAAAGATTTTAAGATGTTGACAGAAATGCCCCTAAAAGGACAGATAAGGACAGTTTTGGTATAGGGGTATTTTCGTCAGCGTGAGAAGACTGGAAGCCAGAGAGAGGGGTAAAAACTTAAAAGCTCTACAAGATAACCGTGAAATTATAACGGAGATCAACCTATCTTCTGTTATCGGAAGATGCACAACGCTCAAACTCGTAAATCTTTGTTAACCTGAAATGACTATTTTACCCTCCACTTTCACAATGATGAACATTAACCCCCATTTCAAGTCCTGAGGTGAAAGTTGGAATACAAATATATTCTATAAAGTACCCATTACATGTATTAGTGTTATATTAATGCGCATTTACTTGCTCTATTATGGAAAGCGTTCGTTTTGCGTTCTGCCAATTTTCCCGGTTCAGTTCTTGTTCGTGGACAGATGAGTTGGTCTCCATAAGCGAATCAGTCTGTCTACAATTCTCCCTCTCTTTCTTTGATTAGGTACTCTTCTTCATCGAGCGATCTTAACTTATCTCAGCTTCAAATTCAATGAAGCTCTGTTATAGCTTTTGAAGCTCTGATTTCTTGTTTTTCTGTGGTTTTTTGAAGCTTTTGGAATTGTCTGCTATCGGTTGAAGTTTCAGATTACTTTGATAACTGGGGTTCTTGTTTGAATGTTGAGTAATCGAGCTTGTTGAACGTTTGAGAGGATTTCACCATGGAAAGTAGCGTCCCAGGGCGACTTGCAGGTTGGGAGACTCATGGGTTTCATACGATGGAAGGTAGATTTAGAATCCATTTGTTCGATCTTCTATTTTTGTTTTGCTTGCGTTCAAGGAATGTTGTTTCGGTTTTTAGTTCGGGTAGTTTGGGAGATTGACTGTTTTTGTGCTTGTTTATGAGTTTGGTGAATTAGGTTTTGTAACTGAGGTTTTAAATCGCAGTTTCAGTATAAGGTGCGGACTGAAATTGAAAGGAAATCTGAATTTTGGTTGAGATTTTGAAATGTTGAAATTGATCGGAACCAAAATGAAATCTCAAATGTTGGAAATTTTGTGGAAATTGAAAACCTTGTCAGAAGAGAGACAAGTATATATATGGAGTAATTTCAATTGCTGTTAGGTTCATATTGAATTTATTGTAATGTTTTTGTTTAAGGATTTCATCAGCAAAGTATCTATCAGTTTAGAATTCATGGTTCTTAACTCTGTCAGCATATTTGACCTAAGATTAATCCATGTTTTCTGTTACCGGCAACATTGAATTCTGTTTGTTGTTTCATCTGGAAATACCCACAATTCAAGAAGAATAGTTTTAGCAGATCCCTGGAGTTGTTCGAGTATGTGTTCAAGTTGGGATTTTGTTTTATTTTATCAATTTTGTTAATTTTTTAAAGGCAACTTTATTAATTTTCCAGAGACTTACCTTTTTGTACATATTTTCAGTTTAATTATGGTTCTGGATGCATTTATTGATCACTGTTTAGTAATATGTTAGTGTCATGGTGTTTCTTTGATCAGTAGTTTTTTATTATATTTATCTAAAACTAAAGGTGTGATGCTTATAGCTTCTTCTGGTTCCCTTGCTTCTATGGACAGATTTGGATGTTGAGAAGATAATGGAGGAAGCCACAACAAGGTGGCTGCGGCCAAATGAGATTCATGCAATATTATGCAACCACACCTATTTCATCATCCATGTCAAGCCACTGAACTTGCCAAAAAGTAATTACTTGCTTAAATCTTTTCATTTTCCTAAGAACTTATTTAATGCTCAGAATGCTTTTCAGTAGGGTTTATGTAACATGCAAGTTTATGTGGAAAATCTATCAACTTATAAGTTTCTTTTCTAGAATGTTTTGACAACTTTGGATTTTTATTCGACATTTCCAAATACCTGGTTTACAATTACCTGTAAACTCCATTTGGGACCCATAAGTCCATAAATTTGCAACAAAGTGATGACCCATAAAATTATCTTTGCTATGTTCTTGATTTTTTTATCTAATGTTTATGTTCAGCCCAGTGATATTGTTAAATCCATTGTTTAATGAACCACATTCATCTTGATGTCTCAGCCTCATTTTTGTTAATTTTTCTTCTCATGCTGATAAAATTGTACCATCATGTTTTGATCCATGATATTAGTTTCTCTCACGGGAACTAACTCAATTTTTGTTTTATTGTGTTTTCTCCTTAATGTTGTCCCTCTTTATTTCTGCCAAAATATCTTCAACTGGCCTTTAACCCTATCAAGGTTTTAAATCTTAGTGATAGTACCTAGCCATATCTTCTGAGCCATCTCTACTTTGGGATTACCAATATGGGTCCTTAAGCTACTTTGCCTAGTGATGCGGGCTAAAAAAAAAAACACTTCGAAGAAATAGAAAATGTCAATGCATTAATCACCTACTTGGCTACAATGGCCAACCACCCAAGAGACCAATATTCCCAAACAAACAAAGAAAATCCAACTACAAGATAAATCTTGAGGGTATTGATCATAATATATGGCAATAAAGAGGATAGGGTGGAGAACTTTGATTGCAGGTCTCCGACGTAACACAATAGAGAAAGAGGTGAACTAAGACTTCACTCCAATCAATGAACTTGAGCAGGTTGGGGATGGATCCACGTGCAAAAATGCAGTGGTTAATAAGAAGATATGTGTTCATTGTATAAATGATCGTGGCAAAAGGTCATTGAACATGGGTGGAGCAGTTGTCTTAAAGAAACTTCATGGTAACAGTGGATAAAACCCTAAAAAAGGGAGCGCACAGATAGGGTTGTCAATGGATCGTTTCCAATTCGAGTACCAATGTACCCAGAACCAGAACCTATTATATATGATGGTTCCAGGTCCTATCGGTTCCTGTTCCGATACTAAAATAGGTGATCGTAGAACTGAAGCTGACAAATATTCTGTTCTACCATCGGGTATCGGGTACCCATCTGTTGTATAAAAGTAAAGTTAAAAAACAAAGAAAAAAAATAAAATAATGGCTTATATGCTCAAATATGGGAGAAACTTGACACCCTTAGTACTATTATATACATTGGTTCTAGATCCTCCCTGTTTTGTTTTTGGTTTAGTCTGGGTACTAGTGTACCTCGAATTGGACCCTATCATATACTTTGGTTTCGGTCTTATTGATTCCGGGTCCATCACAGAAAGAGGTAGTCTTGGAACCAGGATAATTGGGACTAGGACCAGGTCATGTCTGGTATTGGTGAATTTGGTATCCATTGACACTTCTACACCCAAGCTTATTTCTTCAATACGTCAAAAGAGGACTAGTCCCAAATGGGCTCTAATGCTCTACTTCTATCAAAATGCTAATTTTCATAGAGGGAAACTAGGTAACTTGACAAAAATAACCATATTCATGTGCTCAACATGAAGAGAGAGGATGTTACAGGTTGGAGGTCAAGGTGAGGACATCTATGCATCAAATGCTTGGATTGGAGGATGAAGGGGCATTTTTAAGGGTTTTACTTTGGATGGGTCATAACAAATCTAAGGTTACGATGGATAGGTTCAATGGGATTAGATGACTTCCATTTGAGAGGTGATAGACTCAGATTGTATAGGACTGTCACGGATTGGTCTAGCTTTGATAGGGAGAAGCTCGGATGAGTAATGAGCTTGGATAGAGCTTAGATTATTCATTCCAAGACTGGGATCTTGGATCCCTGGATGATCACCTTAGATGGGGGAGGATTCTTGGATAACACCTCCTCAAACTAGTATACCTTAAAGAGCCCCCACTCATCAACATCACCTAGTTGTAGCTAACTTCACATACTAATATGACAACTTGGTTGAGTCCTACACGATATGACTTACTAGAGTTAATACTGTGTAGTATTGATTTAGCTTTGGCCGAGTCTGCCACCAAAATTGAGTTTGACAATCTTTGACATATGTAACAACAACCAAATCACAAAGGCTGTTTTCGTTGAAAGTTGAAAAGAAAGATATCTTTTTTGCACTGCTTACTTGTTTGGCATGTCATATATAAGGTATTATTGGATCCAATAATTCATTCTTGACCTTCACTTAGATCACCATAAATGAGGAAAGATAATAGAACTAGGTGATCAGATATTTGAAAATGAAAGGTTAGAAGGATTTCATTTGGATGTAATACCATGTAACTTCTCTACTTTATGTGTTAGAGCAGGCTTTGATGCATATATGCATGTAAGGATGGAAAGGATCTTGCAATCTTAATCCGTTGCTTTTCAAGCTGGAGTTAAATGTTCTTTTGGGTGTGTGTTCTAGTGTAATAATAATTGAATTAGGGTTTCAAGTAGTTGAAGAAGAAGAAGAGAGAGAGAGAGGAAAAGGATGTCATGTGTGTATCGCATGACTCCAAGTATACCCCTCATACTGAGAGGTATTCACAAAATTACCCTTTACATGGGAAATACGTGTAAAATACGTCTATCTAATAGTACTCCCCCTTAAGTTGGTGCATAGATATCTCTCATGCTCAACTTGCTGAGGCACCGGTGAACTAGGAACTCCCTTGGTGAATACATCGGCAACTTGCTCATCTGTCTTCACAAAAAGAGTACACACTTCTCCAGAAACAATCTTTCCCTGATGAAGTGGCGGTCCACTTCAATATGCTTGGCTCGATCATACTGAATTGGATTGTGAGCAATACTAATGACAGCTTTATTGTCACAGTATAAACTTACGGAACCCGATACAGGGAATCCTAGCTCAGCCACTAGGATTTTCAACCATAGCATTTCACACAAACCATGGGCCATTGCCCTAAACTCTGCCTCTGCACTGGCTCTAGCAACCACAAGTTGTTTCTTGCTCCTCCAAGTAACCAGATTGCCCCCAACAAAGGTGCAATAGGCTGAGGTGGATCTCCTGTCATCCTTAGCACCTGCCTAGTTGACATCTATATATGACTACTCTCATATGGCCATGCTTCTCGAATAGAAGACCTCTACCAGGAGTAGATTTGAGATATCGCAAGATCCTGTGTGTCGCTTCTAAGTGGATGTCCCTAGGTGAATGCATATACTGACCGATAACACTCACTGCATAGGTAATGTCAAGTCTAGTCAGGGAAATGTAGATCAGCCTCCCAACTAGTCTCTAAAAACTCCCTACATCCTGTAGTAGCTCACCATTGGCATCACCCAACTTGTGATTCTACTCTATAGGAGTATCCGCTGGCTTGGCTCCTAACTTTCCAGAATCTTTTAATAGATCTAGGACATACTTCCTTTGAGAGATGAAGATCCCTTGGCTCGACCTTGCAACCTCTATACCCAAAAAGTACTTGAGATCCGAGATCCTTAGTCTCAAATTCTCCTACTAGATGACCCTTCAGTTTGGCCACCTCTTTTGCATCATTCTCTGTCAAAATAATGTCATCAACATAGACAATGAGGACAATAGTGCTCTTCCCTTGGTGCTTTACAAACAGTGTGTGATCAGCTTGGCTCTGAGTGTAGCCCAGCTTCGTTATAGTTAAAGTGAACCTCTCAAACCAAGCTCTCGAAGACTGTTTAAGCCCATATAGAGCATTTCTAAGTCTACAGACCTTACGACCTACCCCTGATGGGATGAAACCTAGTAGAGGAACCATGTACACCTCTTCGTGTAAGTCGCCATGAAGAAAAGCATTCTTCACATCCAACTGATGTAAAGGCCATGCTTGGTTTGCTGCCAATGACAACAACACCCTTATGGAGTTCATCTTAGCCACTGGTGCAAAGGTCTTCTCGTAATCAATTCTGTATGCCTATGAATATCCCTTGACCACCAATCTAGCCTTATACTTTTCAACCGACCCATCTGCCTTGTACTTCATAGTGACACCCATCTGCAACCAACTGGATTCTTGCCTCTTGGCAAGTCGACTAGCTCTCATGTTCTCTTCTTGTCCAAGGCACTCATCTCTTCCACCATAGCAGCTCTCCATCTAGGGTGCTGCAACCCCTCTGCCACAGAGGAGGGAATAGGAATAGTGGACACGGATGTAACAAAAGCCTTGTGCGAGGGAGACAAAGCCTCATACGAAACAAAGTTGCTGACGGATGCCGAGTACAACTCTTAGTACCCTTTTCTCAATGTAATAGGAAGAAGGTCAAAAGCACAAGCATCAGTAGAAGAAGGAACAACATGCACATAAGAAGAAATATTATATGGATCCAAGGATGGTACAACTGGGACTGGATCAATTGTAGCTTTCCCCCTTCTACTATAGACTTGAAGCTCCCCTTGAGCTCTAGGAGGACCACTATCAGTCATTGTAGTAGATGGAGTAGGCTAAGTCCTTTCAAACACAAGAGGAAATGGAGAAATAGCAGGAAGAGCACTCCATGAGGATGCTGAGTTCTCTTCACAACGGTTCTCCTCTTGGAGAGAGGCAGGGAAGAAAAAAGGGACTTCCTCACGAAAAGTGACATCCATGGAAACAAACTTCTTTCCAGACAAGGAGTGATAACACTGATACCCCTTGGGAGTGGAAAACTAGCCAAGGAATACACATTTGAGAGCCTTGGGATCCACTCATCCTTAGCACCTCGGGAACGTTTCGTTTCGGAGTTTGTCTCGGTTTTTCACTTGATCGAGACATTCCTCCGAAACGAAATTTTAAACCTTCGCTGCAGTCAAAACAACATTAGACCAATAGGACTTAGGGACATTGGAATCTATCGGAAGGGAACGAGCAACCTTGGTCAAATGGCACATTTTGTGCTCAGCTACACCATTTTGTTGAGGTGTGTAGCTGCAAGAGTTTTGGTGACAAATCCCATGGTCCAAGAAATATCGCTGGAGACCTCCATACATGTTCTCACTATCCTAGTCAAAACGAAGGACCTTGATAGTAGCACCATACTGGGTCTGGATCATCTTATGAAAACCTTGGAAGATGGAGTAAACCTCATCTTTGGTCTACATGAGATAGACCCATGTACACCAAGTATAGTCATCAACAAAAGTAACAAAATAACGAAAGCCAAATACAGAAGTAACCGGGGAAGGTCCCCACACATTAGAATGCACAATATCAAAAGGAACAGAACATCAATTACCTCTGGAAGAATAAGTAGAACGACAATGCTTTGAAACTCACAAGTCTCACAGTGCAGTTCATTTAGGGAAATTGAAGTAAATAAAGCAGGAAATAACACTTTCAAATACTGAAAAGAGACATGCCCCAGATGAGCATGCCAGCACAACACAACCTCTATACTACTACTACTACTACTACTACTACTACTACAATGATGTGACTACAGTGCTGTGGGCTCAGAGGGTTGTTTATCTAGAAGGTATAAGCTATCAGCCTCACGTTCGGTGCCAATCGTCCTCCTCGTCTCCAAGTCCCGGAAGACACGAGTCGAAGGAAAGAATGTTACACTACAATTCAACTTCCTAGTAAGGGCACTAACAAATAAGAGATTGGATGTAAATTTAGGAACATGTAAGACAGAAGATAAAGGAAGTTGGGAAGAGAGAAGGACATTCCCTTTCCTAGACACAGGATAAGGTCCCATCAACAATCTTGACCTTATCTCTACCAGAGCAAATGGAATAAGTGGAAAACAAGGACATACCCGTCATGTGTTCCAAGTCACCTGAATCAATGATGCAGGTGGACTGGATGGAGTGGACACATGATGAGCAGTACTAATGGTACTTGACTGTGCAAAGGAGGAAGATGAAGGGGCAGAAGGACCATCTAGCTATGCCAATACGCGTTGTAGGGTCTCAATCTGTGACACCGAAACAGGAGTCGGTGAAGCCATGTGCAGATGCTGGCCTGGTGTAGGACTCGACAGATGCTTGCCTGTTGTAGTCACAAAGGTATCCAGACTAGCAGAGTGTGCACCAAGGAAGCCCGACTAGCTGGAGCATGGAGGATGGCCATGTAAGATCCAGCACTTGTCCTTCACATGCCCAAGTCGACCACAGTGGTCACAAATGGGCCTTTCCCTAGAAAAGGACTTCCCAGCAGGAGGAGCATACAAATGAGAAGGAAGTGGAAGGCTAAAAGGGCCTACTCGCCTGAGAGTGTTGAGGCTGAGCTATTGAAGCAAGAGCGGATCGATCAAGTGTCAGAGAGGATGTGACAAGCGCTGATTGCTTTAGAACTGGAGGTGCTGTGACAGCACTCCGTCGACTCTCCTCACTCTGAACATAGGAATATACCTTACTGAGGGAAGACAGAGCAACTCGGCTACTGAGAATCTGAACCCTGGCTAACTCGTACTCAAAGTTGAGCCCTGAAAGGATCTCAAAGATCTGACACTCGTCCACATGCTTCTGATAGTTAGCAATATTCCCTACACCGGATGGACGAAATGCATGATAGTAATCCAACTCCCCTCACACGCTCCGAAGAGTACTAAAATAACCAGAGAGGGACTTCTCGCCCTAATAGAGTTGGAAGATACTTTGTTTCAACTGGAAGGCTCGGCCTATGTTCTGCTGTTGAGAATAGGTCTTACGAGCAGTTTCTGAAACCTCATGGGCAGTGCATAAGAACAGAAAGCCTCGACTGATGTGAGGCTGCATAGAGTTGAGGAGCCAAGACATAATTGTGAGGTTCTCGGTCTCCCATTTCTCATACAAGGGGTTGTTGATCAATGCAGGCTCAATGGTACGACCAGTGAACATTCTAGCTGCCTGAGACCATTCAAATTAATTCTTCCCATCCAACTTAATTGTAGTGATCTGTAATCCAGGGATGCCATGTGATGCACCATAGGCCTTCCGACAACGCTGGAGGTGGCTTTTGTGCTCATAGTGGACCCTGAAGTAACCTCTGGAGTAGTCATAGTGACTCAAGAAGAGCTAAAAACAAGCTAGAAAATTAAATCTAGGGAATCAAATCCCCAAAGACCCAAAACAGAGGCAAACAACAAGCATAGAAGGCAAATCGAACCCGCGAAGCCAAGGAGGAGGTGCGCCGACAGATGGACAACCACTAAAAAGGTGCAAAGAGGCCCTCACAAGGCTGTGTGAGATTGGTAGAGGGACATATTACAGTGCAGCGGCCCAAGGAAGGGCAAATAGGGTGCTAACGGCATGTCATACGAACAAAATGGATGCAAAAACATGTCAACCACGTCACATAAGTAGAGAAAATAAGCTGTAAAGGTACATTGGTGCAGCCACCAACTGTTTGAAAACTCCACGAAGTGATCAGGCGCTGGATCCTCCCAAGAAAGGTATCTATGGGTAGGAAGTTATATATGGGACTAGAAAGGAGCAGCAAATCAAGGCACCAAGGGCCATACACAACGGGAGAGCGGCTGGAATAAAAAAACAAGGCATGACCTTTAATCGGGGATTTTGGCTAGAAGACCTTCAAAACGATCTCAAAAAATTCAGTAAAAATCACCAAAAAAATCGAAAAATGGAGCTTCACCAAGAAGTGGAGGTTCCGAAGGTCGAGCCCGTATGGCTGTTGACGTCAGCCATACGGCCTGATGACGTCAACATAACGTCAGCACCTGTTCACTGGTCCTCTGGTTCCGAAGTTGCACAGGAGAGGTCCACTAATGAACGGATGATGATCGGAGAAGTATCCAAAGGGTTTGGCTCTAATACCAAGTTGAATTAGGGTTTCAAGTACTTGAAGAAGAAGAAGAGAGAGAAGAAAGGGATGTCATGTGTGTATCACACGACTCCAAACTCATATATAGAGAGAGAACATTACATGGACAAGTATACCCCTCATACTGAGAGGTATTTACAAAACTATCCTTTACATGGAAAATATGTGGAAAATACGCCTATCTGATAACAATAAGCACTACTTTCAACAATTTTATAATTTGATGAATAATGATTTTGTTGTTCTAATCTTTCTTTTTTTTGCATTGCAACTTAGGTGGCACAATTGTAATGTTTGACCGTAAAATGCTAAGGAACTTCAGGAAAGATGGCCATAACTGGAAGAAGAAAAAGGATGGGAAGACTGTTAAGGAAGCTCATGAGCACTTAAAAGTGAGATGTTTCCATTTAGTGCAATGAGTTATGTTGTGCATTCACATATACCTTTCTGAAGTTTGCAACTTATGCTGGTTAAACAGATTATGGATACTCCAAGCATGCACGTGTGAATTATTTTTTGGTTTATAATTATCATGGGATTAGATTAATCACATGTTGCTTATCTCTGTATCTATCTAGAGCATATATTTTTCCAACTACCCATCTACTTGGTTTGCAACCATTTCTGTTTACAAGTTGATGCTTGTCCTTTAAGTGTTTTGTCTTAGCATGGCAGACAGGGTTAGTCAATTGTTGTGTAACATTTTGTTCACTGCAGTTCAAGATAACTTGTCTTTAAGATTAAAAAAAAAAAAAAATTAAAAGTCTAACTAGTGGAACCCAATACAGTAAAGCAAACTAAGCATGGAATTAGCTGAAAATCAAAGAATAAAACATATATGTTAGAAGGACTATGACACTCTGAGGATAGTGCTCTCCAGGCAGTAACAACCATTGCATTCTTTTTTAACTCAATGACCTGAATCGAAGCCTGTGTTGGAAACATGGAATTAGATTAATCACATGTTGTTTATTTCTGTATCTATACAGAACATATATTTTCCAATTACCCAGCTACTGGGTTCACAACCATTTCTCTTTACGTTTTGGTCTTAGCATGGCAGACAGGTTAGTCAATTGTTGCATAACACTTTGTTCACTGCAGTGTAAAATAACTTGTCTTTCAGGGAAAATAAATTAAAAAAGTTTAACTACTGAAACTGAAAAAAATAAAGTAAATTAAGCATGGAATTAGCTGAAAATCAAAGAATGAGACATATATGATACAAAGATTATGGCACTGAGAGGGTAGTGCTATCTGTTGAACTCAATGACCTTAATTGAAGCCTATGTTAGAATCTAGGTTGTAAAGATTGAAAAAAAAAAGATAAAACTGCAAGCAGGCAGGTGAATAGAAACCTACATACAGTCGAGGGAAATACCCAGCAATACTGTTCCAAATCTGTTTCACTAACAGATAAATCATAGGTTAGAATAGACTAATTGGTTTATGACAAAGACTGAGGCAAGCATTAGATGTGCTATCCTTCAGGTAAAAAAGCAGAAATTACCCCTGCTTAGGTCATGTGCCCATTTGTGTTGAGGGGATTGTTGGATTCTCTACCCATATGATTCAACTGTCTAAGATCGTTATAGCTAGCACTTGCAAAACCACGAACTCTGGCAAACTCTACAATGTATTCACTTTCAAAATCGTGGTAAAATAGTAGTGAAAAAGAGTTTTTGTTCTGGAGTATGCAGAGAAGGGACTGGGCCCTTCCTATAGGCTCACGAAGCAGCCACTAAAACTCCTAATTAAGAGGGCAAAACAGTCAAAAAAATTTAAATCTTTAAGAACGGAAGACAATCAGATAGTGCTAAAAGAGATAGATAAACTGAACAAATGTAAATGTGTAAATAAACTTGTGGGGTAAAATCGTTAATAAATCAAGGGATTAGGGAAAGATGGGCATTTCACACTTGTTGTATGCATGCACACATGCACATAGCATGTCACATCCTGCCCGCCCAATTGTTTTGGCTTGGCCCAACACACACACACACACGCTGTGGGGATGTGAAAGATTGCTCCACAAATGCGCACACTCTGCTAAAGGGTCTCAACTCCTAGAGCACCAAACTCCATAATGCGGGACTGGAGTTACCAAGAGGTACCAAAAGACAAGAAACTTAAGTGAGGAAAAGTTTCCCACTATTCAAATTTTATAAAGTTTTAACCTTAGGAAACTTGTAAATTCTTCATAAAACTTTATAAGATTCTCTATATTGAAAGGAGTGAGGAGTACAGATTTGCAACATCTAACTAGAAGCATAAACTATTCTAAGATTTCCTTTAAAATGTGTGTGTCGCGGAGCAGGTGGGGGAACCTAGGTCTTCATACTTGCACACTCAGTTTGTGCACAAAAGGTGTAGGACACTCCTTTCGATGGGTTTTGCCTAAGAGATCTCTTATGCTAAAATCTGACATGATTGGATGACCGTAACCTTCAATTCGTCGCACTATATTTTACGGTCAGATGAACCATGGCAAATGATCTGCAAAAAAGTCTATAAAACAGATGGTTATGGTCATCTAATCAGGTCAATTCTTTTGACATTGGTGATCTCCCAGACGAGACCCGTTGAATGGTGGGTACCACTCCCTACAACATCCCCTCCAACATATCATACCTTCTTAAGCTTCTCATATTTAGGGTTCCTCTTTCTTAGTCGGGCAATTGTGTGCCTATTGCACTAGCTTAGGACATTTGTGAACCACTTGTAGATATTTGTCACTCTAGGAACTTAATTAAAAGAAAAGGCATTTTGAGGTAACTGTTGTTTGCGAACTCTGCCAATGGTAAGTGCTTGCTCCAACTGCCTCTGAAGTCTACTACACAAGCTCTTAACATGTCCTCTAGGATCTGAATGGTGGGTTTTGATTGTCAGTTTGTCTGAGGATGAAACATCGTGTTGAAACGAAAATGAGTTCCATGTAGACTCTGCTAGAAACGCGATGTGAACCTCAGGTCTCTATCTAATACGATGGAGAGTGGAATGCTGTGTAGTCGCACGATCTTCTGGATGTAGAGTTTGTTCAGTGTCGCTAGTGCGTCCATTGCTCGTATCGCTAGAAAATGAGATGGATTCGTCAGTTGATCCACGATTACCCATACTGCATCCTATCCTCACCGAGTCTACGGTTGTCCCATCATGAAGTCCATAGGGATGTGATTCCATTTCTACTCTGCCAATGGTAAGGGCTGTAGTAAGTCTGCCGGTCTCTAGTGCTCCGCCTTCACTTGTTGACAAGTGAGGCACTTCGATACAAAGTTGGCTAAGTCTCACTTTATACCTCTCTACCAATACTGATGCCTCAAGTCGTGCTACATCTTTGTACTCCTTGGATGAACGGTGAATCTCGAACGATGAGCCTTTGCGAGTACCTCCTCTCTCAGCTGAGCGGCATACCTCATCTTGAACGATGAATGGCGAATCTTTGTAAGTTTGTATTTGTCTGTTCCTCTCCTTGAGGGCAGATTGTCTTTTTCTGTTTTTATCTTATGTTGTCCTCTTCAGGGGTATAATGGGAAATCCCTCTTTTACATATATGAGAATAGGGTGTGAGAGAGGTGATATACTCTCATACCTCTTTTCCTTCTTTTTCTCTTCTTCTTCCTTCTCTCTTCTTTTTCATGTGCACATTAACCTTAGAACCATATCAACCAACTTCAGACATGAATACAACGCGGTGTCCAACACGACAAACTCTTGGAAAATGGAATGTCGTTGTTACATAAGTTGTTTTCAGTTTTTTTTCCTCCCGATTATTCATATTTTTTCTTGATTCTATCTTTGGCTGTTAACATATTTGTTCCAGTGATCTGTTAAGAAACACTGAGTACCTGAAAGCTGCCTTTAATGTGTGTCTTTGTTTCACGTTACAGGTTGGTAATGAAGAAAGGATCCATGTGTACTATGCACATGGCCTGGATAACCCCAACTTCGTACGCAGGTGTTACTGGCTACTTGATAAGTATGTAATAATTATAGTGTATGCTGATCTACATGTCAATTTTAACTACTTGTGTCCTATGTCATTTATTGCGGGTGTAAAATTCTATATGATATAGTTCTAAACTTTGTTTATGTTAAAATCCTGACATTTCTCTCTTTCTTTTTCTTTTTCAGGAAACATGAGCACATAGTCCTTGTACATTATCGTGAAACATTGGAGGTTGGTTTATTGTACCTCGTCAAGCATTTATTTCAAGTAACTCTGCCCAAATGTTGAGTTCTACTTGCATCATAATTTGCTTCCTGTGGTCAAAAGCATTTTTTACTTGCAAACCTTTGGTCTAATAGCTTTGTTTTCATCTTAAAATCCCTTTATCTGTTGTCTTTAATCAGAAAAAGGATTCTGGATCGACATTCCAGGTTTCTTTCTCTGCACCTACAGGGATTTTCTTATACATCACACATGATCACCAATCTGGAAGAGTCAAACCATGGCCAGTCTTTGGATTGGCCAAGAACCAGAATTCACACTGATTAGACAATCATAACAGGCTGATAAATGAAATATTATGCCACTGAAATTGGATAGTTAGGACATGTCCAAATGAAGTTTGTTGTTTGGTTGGTGAGGATCGTCCAAATGTCATGGGTTAATCCGTTCAATCCAACAGGTGGCCTACTATTTGGATTTTGGATGCAAATTGATGACTTTGAATGTTCTTTTTTTTTCTGTGTAGCCCTGTTGATTTTGTGATGGTTAGGATTCATCAAGAAAGTGTGCATGTTGGTTTTTGGCCAACATTTGGATGGTTCAGTTTGATGACCTAGTATTTTGCGAGCAAGGAAATCCCCTAGGTGAAGCATGGACCAACAGTCCAGTAAACCAGACCTCTTCTTTAATAAGTGTGTTCTCCTGCAAGGAAAGGGATTTTTTTTTTTTTGACTGATCTTCACCACTTTATCCCTTTTTATTGAAATATTTATGCTCATTTGACAGTTTGGGAGTTGGTATATCCACTTCCAAATCAGGGTATTGTTTTTCTTTGGTTTCTGGTGCTGCAGTCCAAAATCAACGGTCCACCCCAACGAAAAATATGATTAGACCTAGGGAAGAAGAAACTGTGTTTGTATGTGTAATTGATGATCAAAATGTTGGTTCATAGAGGCACCTTTTTTTTTTTTTGGGTGGGGTGCTGGTGGTGGTGGTTCATAGAGGCACTCAATTATTATTTTTGAACTTCACATATGTTTTCTTGGATAGTTATAGCTGTAGAACTAGAAATTTGTATTTACCTACTTGGAAGAATATGCTCAACAAGGCAATGGATCCAGGTTGGATCTAGGTAGATCCAGATGTAACTTTGAAATTGTCATCATAAATCCAGATCCGTCTCAGACCATAACGCGTGATCTGTATCCTAAACACGATTCATATGCAGAGATCTATACCCGACCCATAAAGAGATATACAGGTTGGACTGCTACAGAATGACTACTTATAGTAAGGATCTGATCAGATCCTAGACCCAAACTTGTATCCAAAACATGATTCATTTGGATAAAAAATGTCTCTAGAGAGAGGACTGTTGACCAAACTACCCTATGTCCACAGCAAAAAACGCATCGACTACTTGATGAAATAAGACAAAACTTGGGGGACTAGTTTACTATAGCATATAAATAGAACACTTGCCAACTCCAAAGTAAGTGGTTTGTATATGACATTAGTTTAGCTGTCGACTCTGATCTAATGTTTCTATGGTTGGCTTATGATATAGCTGCAGGGTTCTCCGGTCAGACCTGTAAATTCAAATTCTGGTTCGACCTACTCAGACACATCTACTTCTAGGGTTTTTTCTGAAGAAACTGATTCTGGGGTAAATAATGCATTTTATGCAGGTGAGAGAGATTTACATGATCTAAAGGTAACTCATGGTTGAAAGTATCGTATTGTCTTAGAATGTCTCGGCTGAGATGTTTTGTTGTTGTAAAGTACTGAGATGATATATAGGGGAATGTATCATCGTGTACCTGAAAATTAATATAAATGATTAAAACTTGTTTCTTATAATAAAGATACCATGCAAAGTAGTATTATTTCACTAATAATTATATTTTAGTATAATTAAGCATCAAAATAGTTTAGTGTAATGTATCTTTGTATAATGAGACGTATTGTTATTTTCAATGTTTTGTTCCATCTCTTTTCATCTTGTTCAAGACATCTTGTTCCATCAGCATAACGAGTTGCTGAATGAGACTAAGATTTTAAACACGCTCTCTACAGGTACAGATGTATAGTTCTCAGTCTGTCAAAGGATCATTTCTTTTCCAACGGATCACAGTAAAATATAGTTTTTGAGTTCAATGAAATTTGGAAAAGAACCTCATTTTTCAAATAAGATGAACACTTTTTAGCTCCTATCATTGATGTTACAGTTATACTTCATCATGTTATGATTTAATATATAGTCTTCTATTGTTCTTGAAAATGGATATATTAGGTTCTGGCACTTCTCTTGTTGGCGAATTAATTGAGCTTGGTCATAATATGACTGCAAGAAATCTTGAGAAGACACTTCGTGAAATTAACACACTTGACTGGGAAGAACTCTTGGTGTCAAATGATCCCAACGATTCTACTGCACCTAAAAAAGGTAACAACTTAGAACGCGTTTTTATTAAAGCTGGCAACTCAACATAGGAAATCATTAACCACGTTTTATTTATGACAGATGATGTTTCATGCTTTGAGCAACAGAATCAATATGAAATAAGTGACTCTGAAAGTAATGTAAGTAAAATCATTTACAGGTGTCGAATTTTCTTCATTCAAACTTAGAGCTGTGGCCTCTCGATCAGAATAGCTGTTTATATCAGTAGGACGAGAGAGATGTTGGATTTTATTTGAGCTCATAAACGTTGTAGATGCAAAGTCATGTTGCTAGTTTTGTCTTTTTCTGTTTATGTATTTTGCTTACAGCCTTTTTATGTTTATATTTTCCGAGTGGGAAGGTTTATTCCACAGTGGTTATTATAGGAAGTTATCATATTCTCGTCTGAAACAGCGTAGGTTCTATTTTTTGTCATCTTAAATACAATTAAAAGGTTGCGTCTGGTGCACCTGGGAGCCCTACTACTTTTAATTGCCCTTTTTTTTTCCACAAATACAATATTTCTTTTTTTTTTTTAAATGTTTTTATGCTTTTGCATCAATGTATTAACAGTAAAGCATGCTTCACTAGCCACCGTTTGGGAGGACATAAGTTTATACAGATAAGGAGAGTGTTTGAATTTTTATCCAACTTCCACCATCCACTATCCACTATCCCTTGTGCCATATAATGTGTAAACTTGCAAGAACTAAAGAATAGAAACAAGCAAATAAAGAAACTTAGTCAACAAGAAAATCCAAAATAGAAACAAGCAAATAAAGAAACTACTTAAGGACCAAGTAACTTAAGTGTGGGCCCAAGGGGCCCAACATGTTTTCTTCTTTAACACTCTCCCTCAAGCTAGAGCATATAGGTCATGCATGCCCAGCTTGGAACACATAGTAGAGAAAGGACCCCGAGCCAAAGGTTTGGTGAAGACATCACCAATCTGATCTGCGGACTTGACATATGGCGTGATGATCTACTTGCTTAACACCAAGTCTCGGATAAAGTGGCAGTCAACCTTGGTGTGCTTCATCTGCTCATGAAAAACTGGATTACTAGCGATGAAAGTAGCCACCTGATTGTCACAATACATAGTCAAGGGAGCAGACTATAAAATGCCCATCTCATGTAGAATGGATTTGACCCTCATCATTTCACAAACAGTATGTGCCATAGCTCTGTATTCAGCTTATGCACTATAACGGGTGACTACAGATTAATTTTTTTGCTTGGCTAACTAACAAGATTGCCTCGCACAAAGGTACAGTAGCTAGAGGTAGAATGACGACCAAACTTACTTCCAGCCCAATCTACATCAAAATACCCAGTAATGTACAAGTCTGAGAATGGTCGATAGAGTAAGCCTTTGCCAGGAGCATTCTTCAAGTATCGTAAGAAACGGTAGATGGCATCCCAATGTGGTTGGCGAGGAGAGTGCATAAACTGACTAACTGCACCAACTGCGAAGGTGATATCTGGACGAGTAACAGTAAGATAGATCAATTTTCCAACCAAGCGACATTACTGACCAGGGTCACTGTATAACTCCCATTGTTCCCCATCCAGATGGACTGTCAAATCCATAGGGGTATCAATGGGTTTAACACCCATCATGCCTGTCTCCTCAAGTAAGTCGAGGACATATTTCTGCTGAGAAAGACGGATGCCAGCAAAAGAACAAGCTACCTCAATACCCAGAAAGTAGTGAAGAGTACCAAGATCCGTAGTGTGAAAATGCTAACTCAGACGAGTTTTAACAGATGCAATCCCACGACCGTCACTTCTAGCAATAATAATATCATCCACGTAGACCATGAGAACAACAATACTAGAATTTGTATGCTGAATAAAGACTGGGTGATCGGGGGACGATCGGTGAACCCGAACTTCAAGACCACCTTGTTAAACTTGTCAAATCTAGGCACAAGAGAACTGCTTACGCCCATAACTGTCGTTCTTCAGGTGACAGACTTGGTCAGATTGACCACCAGTAACATAGCCAGGTGGTTGCTCCATATAGACTTCTTATTGCAAATCCCCATGCAATAAAGCATTTTTTATGTCAAGTTGATACAAAGGCAAATGATGAGAGACTGCAACTGATAGAAGAATCTGAACGAAATTCAGTCGAGCCATTGGGGAGAGTCTCAAAATAATCCACACGAAAGGTTTGAGAGTAACCTTTAGCAATCAGTCGAGCCTTGAGGTGCTCAATAGTACCATCGGGATGGTATTTCACAGTATAGACCCATCTACAACCAATTGCCTATTTCCCGGAAGTGAAGTCAATTCCCATGTCTGATTCTGTTGAAGAGCCTGAATCTCAGTATTCATGACTTGTTTCCAGACATAAGAGGTGATAGCCTGCTTATAAGTCTTAGGAATGCAAACAGAAGACAAAGACAAAGCGGAGGCACACAATATAGGAGAAGCACGATGAAGAAACACATGATTCGCAATAGGATGTTGAGTGCAAGAGTGAATACCTTTACGAGAAGCAATAGGTAAATCAAGCAACGGATCGTCAACCGAAGTCGATGATGTAGCAAAGGGCAAAACAACAGCAGGTGTAGTGGTAGTAGTTATAGGAGCAGCAAGAGTTGAATTGTAGAGTTAGGGTTAGATTTAGGTTGGTGGAAGAGAAGAGAGAAGAGAGAAGATGGATGTCTATTGTGCTTAGGTCACAATGACTCCATAAATCTTATTTATATGAAGGGACATAAATAAAGACAAGTATACCCCTCATATCAAGGGGTATTTACATAACAGTCCAATACGTATAAAATACGCATCTGATAACACTCCTCCTCAAGTTGGTGCATAGATATCTCACATGCCCAACTTGCATAAACATCTGTGAAGCTGCCAACTGGGAACTCCTTTGGTGAAGACATTTGCAACTTGTTCATTGGTCTTCACAAATGGAGTGCAGACTTCTCTAGATACAATCTTCTCCCTTATGAAGTGGCGTTCCACTTCAATGTGCTTGGCCCGATCATGCTGTACTGGGTTATGAGCAATACTGATAGCAGCCTTGTTGTCGCAGTATAAACTCACCGACCCTAAGACTGGAAAACCAAGCTCAACAACCAACATCTTCAACCATAGCATCTCGCATAAGCCATGGGTCATTGTCCTGAATTCTGCTTCTGCACTGGATCTGGCAACAACAAGTTGCTTCTTGCTCCTCAAAGTAACTAAATTGCCCCCAACAAAGGTGCAATAGCCTGAAGTAGATCGCATATCATCCTTGGCACTTGCCCAATCTACATCAGTATATGACTCAACCCTCATGTGGTCATTCTTCTGGAAGAGAAGGCTTCTGCCAGGGGCAGACTTGAGATATCTCAGAATCCTGTGTGCTGTCTCTAAATGGATCTCCCTAGGAGAATGCATATACTGGCTGATAACGCTGACTGCACAGGCAATGTCTGGTCGAGTCAGGGAGAGATAAATCAACCTTCCAACCAATCTCTGAAAACCCCCCACATCAGATAAAGGCGTACTACTTGAGTCGGCCAACTGGTGGTTCTGCTTTATGGGAGTCTCGACTGGCTTAGTCCCCAGCTTATCAGAGTCCTGCAATAGGTCTATGACGTACTTCCGTTGTGAGATGAAGATCCCTTGACTGGATCTTGCAACCTCTATGGCGAGAAAGTACTTGAGAAGCCCCAGATCCTTAGTCTCAAATTCCCCTGCCAAATGGTTCTTTAGTTTGGTCACCTCTTCTGCATCATTCCCTGTCAGAATGATGTCATCCACATAAACGATAAGGGCAGTAGTGCTCTTCCCTAGATGCTTCACAAATAGGGTGTGATCGGCTTGGCTTTGAGTATACCCCAGCTTCTTTACTGCTAGAGTGAATCTCTCGGACCAAGCTTTGGCAGACTGCCTAAGCCCATAGAGGGCTTTTCTCAGTCAACACACCTTACTGCAATCCCCTGGGGAGCTGAATCCTGGAGGAGGTACCATATAGACTTCTTCATGTAGATCACCATGAAGGAAAGCATTCTTTACATCCAGCTGATGTAAAGGCCAGGCTTGGTTTGCTGCCAAAGACAACAACACCCTAATTGAGTTCATCCTTGCCACAGGTGCAAAGGTCTTCACATAGTCAATCCCGTAGGTCTGAGTATACCCCTTGGCTACTAGTCTAGCCTTGTACTTCTCAACTGACCTATCTGTGATCTGCCTAATACTTTACTGTGAATACTCATCTGCACCCAACTGGCTTCTTGCCTCTTGGCAAATCAACAAGCTCCCATGTCTTATTTTTGTCTAAGGCACGCATCTCTTCGACCATAGCAGTTTTCCATCTGGGATGAGCCAATCCTTCTGCCACAGAGGTAGGAATAGGGATAGTGTCCACAGAAGTAATGAATGCCTTGTAGGAAGGAGGCAAGGCATCGTAGGAGACAAAGTTGCTCAAGGGATGTTTTGTACAACTACGAGTGCCCTTTCGTAAAGCAATGGAAGATCAAGAGCACACACATCAGTGGAAAAAGAAATGACAGGAGCAGGCTTGGGAGATATGTTACCTGGATCCGAGGATGGAACCACTGGTCCTGGGGCAGCAATAGCCTTCCCTCTTCTGCGATAGACCTGAAGCTCCCCCTGTGCTCCAGGAGCACTATCAGACACCATAGTAGGCAGAGTAGCTTGCTCGATGACCAATGGGAATAGAGGGAATGGAGGAGTCATAGACACAGCAGGAAGAGGATAAAGATCAGACCTCTCTTCACTACTTTTCTCCCCCTAAAGAGAGGTAGGGGAGAAAAAAAATGTCTCCTCCCGAAATATGACATCCATGGAAACATACTTCTTGCCTGTTGAGGGGTGATAACACTTGTACCCCTTGTGAGAAGAAGAGTAACCAAGGAAGACACACTTAAGAGCTTTAGGATCCAACTTGTTACGATGTGGACCCAGAATATGAACAAATCAGACACACCCAAATATGCGAGGTGTGATTGGGAATAAAGACGAGCTAGGAGCAAGAACCTGAACCGGAGACTGGAAGTGGAGTGCTCGTGACGGCATCCGGTTAGTCAGGTAAGCAGGGGTCAAAACAGCAATGGACCAATAAGAGCTTAGGACATGGGCACCGATCAAGAGAGATCGAGCGACCTCTGTCAGATGACGCATTTTGCGTTCAGCAACACCATTCTGCTGAGGGGTGTAGCTGCAGGAATTCTGATGGCAAATCCCATGATCAAAGAGATACTGCTGGAGACCTTCAAACATGTACTCCCTACCTTGGTCAGTGCGAAGGATTTTAATGGAGGTGCCATACTGTGTGTGGATCATCTTATGAAAACCCTTGAAGATGGAATGGACTTCATCTTTGGTTTTCATGAGATACACCCATGTACATCGTGTATGGTCATCATCGAAAGTAACAAAGTAGCGGAAGCCAAAAATAGAGGTAGCTGGGGAAGGACCCCACACGTCAGAATGCACAATATCAAAAGAAGTAGCACTTTTATTACCTCTAGATGGATAAGTGGATCTACAATGTTTGGAGAGCTCACACGTCTCACAATGTAACTCAAAAAAAGAGGCATAATTAAGCAAAGCAAGAAATAAGTGTTTCATGTACTGAAAAGAGACATGCCCCAGATGGGCATGCCAACAGAGAACAGAAGGTAAACTACTACTAAGACTACTATGAGACTGCAGTGCTGTGGGCTCAGAGATATGTCCATCCAAAAGATAGAGGCCATCGGCTTCACGTCCAGTGCCAATCGTCCTCTTCGTTTCCAGATCCTGAAAGACACAGGAGGAAGGAAAAAAAGGCACACTACAGTTGAGCTGACGGGTAAGGGAACTCACAAACAACAGGTTAGAAGTAAAAGTAGGAACATGCAAAACAGAGGATAAAGGTAAATGAGGAGAAGGAAGGATATTCCCTTTCCCAGAAATAGAAGACAAGGTACCATATGCAGTTTTAACCTTATCCCTACCAGAACAAATAGAGTATGTGGAAAAAAGGGAAGACATACCTGTCATGTGTTCCGAGGCCCCTGAATCAATGATCAAAGGGGAACTAGGAGAAGATATGGACACATGATGGGCAGGTCTAATGTTACCTGACCGGGCAAAGGAGGTCGAAGGAGTGGCAGAAGGACCGTCCAGCTGACTCAGCAATCTCAACAGTAGAAATACCAGCCGGAGTTACCAAAGGACTCGGCTGTGGATCCTGAAGGGGCACAGAGGCATCCAACCGAGCAATATGGGCTCCAGTGGGTGCTGGTTGGCTAGGGCAACCATGAAGCTTCCAACACTTATCTCTCACATGCCCCAACTTACCACAATAATCACACTTGGGCCGTTCCCTCGAAGAAGACTTCCCTGAAGTCGTGCCAGTAGGAACATAAGACACAGCCGTAGAAGAAGGCTGAGAAGAGCGACCCTTCTGAGACTGCTGAAGCTGGAAGGAAGGAGGTGCAGAGGAACTGGCAAGCGCTGATCGCTCGGGAACTGGATGCTCATCCTGTAGGGAAAACCGGCGGCTCTCTTCACTTTGAAGATATGTATACACCTCGCTGAGAGATGGAAGATCCATCCTGCTACTCAAGATCTGAACACGAGCAAGCTCATAAGATGGATTGAGTCCAGCAAGGAAGTCAAAAATCCGACCCTTCTCCAGATACCGCTGATAGGGAGCTATCTCTCCTGAATGAAGAGGCTGATATGAATAGTAATGATCCAGCTCCTGCCACATAGTGTGAAGAGCGGTATAAGACTGAGAAAGGGACTTCTCTCCCTGCCGAAAGTGGGAGATACTCTGCCTCAACTGAAATGCCCTTCCAGCATTTTGTTGCTCTGAGTAGGTCTTCCGTGTAATCTCCCAAACCTCTCTAGCTGTTCGCATGAACAAGAAACTTTGGCTGATGTTCGGCTTCATAGAGTTGAGGAGCCATGACATGGCAGTGAGATCATCTGTCTCCCGCTGTCGATACAAGGGGTTAGTCTTGGGAGGCTCAACTGTATCCCCTGTAGTGTGGCCTAGCTTACCACGGCCTCCAATGAATAATCATGCAACCTGGGCCCTACCGTAGATAGTTCTTGCCGTCCAACTTCACTGAGGTGATCTGGAAACTGGGGTTCTCATAAGCCAAGTGATGCACCATAGGGCCTCCAACACCAGTGGAAGGAACGTCCGTGCTCGCTTCTGACTATGATGGAGAAGCCGAGGAAGGTGGAGTAATCAGGGAGGGTGGCGGAACTAAGGAGGGCGGAGGATCTGCCATGATAAGTAGCAAAGGAGGCACACAAGGCTACAATACCCACAAAGAAGGTATAGAGAGCAAAAAACAACACTCAATGATGGCCGACGATCAACAAAACACCTATAGGGACCTCCAAAATGCAGTAGAAATCGTCCGATATAGGGAAAAAGAACATAGATATGAAACAAACCACTCTAGATCCATAAGGAAAGGTTTAGAGGGTTTAAGAGATCAAGTTGGGAAAGATTGAAACCCAACCGACAGTCCTATAGGACTAAAACAAGTCGCCGGCAGTAATAGGTGTGGGTATTTTACTTCATAGGGACTTCAATCCTTAATTGTTCCTGCCAAATGAGGTATCCTCATGTAGATATGATTGGTAGGGACCAAAACGAAGGAATAATCTCCAGAAAAAAGTTTGAAAGGAGCTCTAAAATCGAGTTGGTTCAAAAACACGATTTTCTTTAATATTCAGGGAGATTGGATAAAAAACTACCCAGAAGGCCTCTAGAAATTCTCCAAAAATCACCAAAAAGAAGGAAAAAATGAGATCTACCTATTCGAGAAGTTTCAGGTTGATCGGAAAAAAGTGTCCATACGGCTGACATCAATAGCTGTACGGCCTTGATGGCGTCATCAACCCCTCGGGTTGATCTCCGATAAACCTCCTTCAGAAACTCCCTTGTAATATTAGCTCTAATACCAAGTTGAATTGAAGAGTTAGGGTTAGATTTAGGTTTGTGGAAAAGAGAAAAGAGAAGATGGATGTCTATTGTGCTTAGGTCACAATGACTCCATAAATCTTATTTATATGAAGGGAAATAAATAAAGACAAGTATACCCCTCACATCAAGGGGTATTTACATAATAGTCCAATACGTATAAAATACGCATCTGATAACAGCAAGTGTAGTAGCGGTAGGTGCAGTGATGCGGTGGTGATAAACGCGCAATGGTGGTGATGAGTCAGTGACAACTAGTAATGGGATAGGAGACAAAGTGGAAGAAATCACAATATTCTCCCCCAGAGTACAACGGAAGAGGTCATCATCTAAAGTATTGCTAGAAGTAGAAAAGAATGCAATAGTCTAAAAAAAGGTAACATCGGCACTCACAAAGTAATTGTAAGAGGGACAGTAGCACTGATAACCTTTTTGTGTGCGAGCATAGCTAAGAAAAACGCATTTGGCAGCACAGGGTGGCAGTTTATCCAGATTAGGTCCAAGATTCTGTACAAAAGCAATACAAGCAAACACACGAGTAGGAAGCCCGAAGGGTGGTTTTTTGGATAAAGAAGAGAGAATGGTGATTGATTTCCTAGAACTGACGGAGGCATGCGATTGATTAGGCAGGTAGTCAAGACGGCATCGGCCCAATAAGGTTTTGGGACATTCATATTAATCATTAAGATACGAGCAACATAAAGAAGGTGACGATGTTTGCGTTCAGCAATGCCGTTTTGTTGGGAGGTATGAACACATGTAAGATGCGAAGCTTGGCATTAAAATGAACTGTAATTTCATTATAGAAAATTTGAAATACACGAGGTAGTTTTGACCGATCTTTTAACAAAAATAACCATGTCATTCTAGAGAAATTATTAACAAAAAAATGAAATAGACAAAACCGTCTAGACCACGAACTCGAGCAAGACTCCAAATGTTAGTATGGACAACATCAAAAGGACTCGAAGAACGACTACCAATGCGAGAAGGAAAAGAGCTACGATGATGTTTGCCCAGTTGACAAGCTTCACATTCTAAAACACAAATAAGACTCAATTTAGGGATAAGTTGGCGCAGTTTGGAGATAGATGGATGAGCCAGTCGATAGTGCCACTGATAAGGTGTGATGCTGGAATGAAGTGTGGAAGTGGTAGCAGGTGTGGTAAGTGGGTTATCTAGGTAATAAAGGTCGTATTGCTCAATGCCCGGAACCAATCACTATTTTCATGCTGAGATCCTGAAAACACGAGATTTAGGAGAAAAGGTTATGGAACGTTAAAAAGATTTGGTTAGTTCACTGACAGATAAAAGATTAAAAGGAAGATGAAGAACATAAAGAATAGATGATAGGGATATGGAATGGAGGAGGTGGGATGAACATCACCTTTTCCCTCAACACAACATGTGGACCCATCAGCTAATACAACTTTAGAAGAAAAATGTTTAAAAGTAGAAAAACAAGATGAGAGACCGGTCATGTGCAGAGGCTCCCGAGTCAATGACCCAAGAGGACGATGCATGTAGGACTACCTAAGTTGGCCATAGTCGTCGTAGGGGTAGAGAGACCAACTTTAAGAGATTGAAGCTATTGAAGGAGATGTGTATACTCTTCACGAGAAACTAACATAGAAGTTGAATTCACGTTCCTAGTAGCAGTAGGATGATCAATAGACAATTGTGCAGGAGCTTCGAAAGCCTAATTGGCCCAAGCTGGTTTGCCCATTTCTGCCAACAAAAATCAGATTCATGGTTGGTCCGGACACAATGAATGCAAGTGCGATCCTCATATAGGGAAGCATGATAAGAACCATGACCACCGCAACCTCCACGGCCATGGCCATTACCACGATCACCATGGCCACCATGAGAGGAACTATTACCACCACGACCCCCACTTTCCTTAGAACTAGACAAAGCCTGAGTAGATGTGCCAATAGCAGCTCGCCGAAGGCGAGAATAAGCGTTATGGAGCTAAGAAGAGACTCACGCATTGAGACCAGACACAAAAAGGGCAACTTGAAATTCTCCGTGCTGTTGTTTTTGCGTCTCCAAGTCAGTAATAAGCGGTTGATAGATGTGTAACTCCTCCCACATACCACGGAGGGTGCTGTAGTATTCACTGAGGGACTCGTCCCTTGCTTAGTTTAGAACATTGTCTCAAAAAGTTGATAAATAGGAGACACCCATGAGTACATCTCCTTGACGGAGTCCCAGATTTGCTTGATAGTGTCTAAGAACATAACATTGGCAAAATCAGATTGCTCCATCCTGTTCTATAGCCATGTCATCACAAGAAAGGTGTTACGTTGCCAATCTTCATAATTCTTGTCAGTAGATGCAGGAGGATCATCAGTAATGTATTTCAATTTCGTCTTTGCACCCAGAAATACTCTCACAGATTGAGACCAGAGCAAGTTGTTGGAGTCGTTGAGATTGATAGTAGTAATCTGAGCTCTAACTAGTGTTTTATCATCAGAAGGGGGAGCCATCTTCCCAAAAGATCAAACACAAAAGTAGAGAGATTGGCACACAATGCCAAAAATAGTTTTCGGGCTTGGAAAGGGCTCGAAAAAAATCAAAATTTCATCGGAGTGTTAGAAAAATCCCAAATAAATTCAGTGTCTAAAATCGCCCTAAGTGGGGCGGTTTGGCGTAGAGGATAGATTCTCTCAAGGGTTTGAGAATAATCTCAAAACCCAATGGTGTTTTTAGTCTATGAAATAACCGATTTTACGGAGTGAAGAAATAGTAATAAAAGAGGTAGAGATATACTGAGGGATTAAAACCTCAAAGAGAGAACAGTAAAGGGGAGAGGGGTGCGGCACCACTAGATGGAGCAAATAGTTGGCGAAAAAAAATTGGGAGCAAAACCCAATAGAGCAGGAAATTACCTCTTCTTGGGAAAATAGTAGAGATCAAGCACCAAGATCATTGTAGAGACTCATAGACAAGTAGAATACAGCCGGAAAATTATCACTGGGCTGGCATCAATAGAGCAAGATGGGACCCCAAACCATAGTTGACAGAGCAAGACAAGGGCTTGTGGCAGCTCTTAAAGCATAGCTTGGATGAGCTTAGATCGAGAGAGAGAGAGAGTCGCACGTTTTCTTCTTTAACAATATGTATTAGTACCTTTTATTTTTTATTAATATGTATTAGTATGTTGTGTAAGTTAGGCTGTTTTTCGTGTTTATTTCGCAGTTAGGTCGAGGCTCCACACTGCCCCTATCCAAATGTTTTAAGACTTTGTGTTCCTCTAATTACGTATTCTTTGCAGATTCAGTGTTCAGAATATCTGTTTAAGTTAAATTTGTCATTTATGATTCACAACCATCAACTTTCAGTTGGCTGGCCTGCTTTACAATGTATTTAGGCCGTTGTCTTTGCCTCCTGATTTTGTCAAACTATTTGGTATTTAAAAAAAAAATTAATCCGCTATAATATTTGAATTCCTTTATATTTCCATCTCTTTCACTTCTTTTCTTACTGCAGGCCGTACGTTAATCATTTTAATTGCTTCATCATTGCAGGCGAACCTTCTCCTATCTAACAATATACCTGGGCCTATATCTTCTTTTGGGCATCCAACCAAACTGATGTCTAGAAGTGATGTTAAACTACCAACCAGTGCCTGCTTTCAGACAATGGGAAATCAAATGAATTCAAATGTCCAGAGAAAAGACTTTGAAACGGTTACAGGGGGTATGGACGAATCATTGGACATGTTTGTCAAAGGCAGTTTGCAAACTCAGGACAGTTTTGGAAGGTGGATGAACTACATCATGATTGACTCCCCAGGCTCATTAGATGATCTACCAGTTGAGTCCCCAGTGTCAACGGGTAATGAATCAAGCACATCCACTATTGTGGATCATCATCCATCTTCTATTCAAGAACAAGTTTTCAGTATAACCGATGTTTCACCTGCATGGGCTTTTTCAACAGAAGAAACAAAGGTTTTGTCCTTAT
Source organism: Euptelea pleiosperma (assembly GCA_035048495.1). Lineage (NCBI taxonomy): Eukaryota > Viridiplantae > Streptophyta > Magnoliopsida > Ranunculales > Eupteleaceae > Euptelea > Euptelea pleiosperma. The sequence continues at coordinate 25,015,553 of CM068551.1, read as the reverse complement.
TACCACCCTGTGTTTTTAGTGTTCTGAAAATATGGTTGCCATTGGCTTATTCTTCTTTACTTTAGATAGTGGACTGGACTTCATAAACCATGCAGTTAAATAGAACAAATTGATGATAGTTATTGATAGGAAACAAAATCGATGCTGATTATATTGTGTATATTCTACATATGTGTTGGTTTTATGGAGCAAAGAATGTAATCTCTTTAGAGAGGTACCTTTTTCCAATAGGCACAAAAAATGCCCTTAATGTATGTGTGCATGATGTGAAATAGAGGTAAAAAAAAGTTTTACTCGAAAAACCCTTCTTCACTTACAAGAGTGGAATAATAAAAATGAAACATATGTACATAAATGAGCAAATTTGGTAAACTACTGATAAATCTCCAGCCTCAACAGCCTCAGCACAATACTCTGAGATCTATTGACCGATCTCAGTTGCTATCAGGCTAGAAACCTGTTTTTTTCTGAAGCCCCTATGTCTATGTTATAATCTCTGTTGACCTTTGAAGATTGTAGATTTTGATGAAAGACCTTAAATTTGTTGCAAACTTGTAATTGATAGGATTGTTGCTACACCCATTCTTGCCACAAAGCTAAGATCTCTAGAATCTAACTTTAAGACTGGTGCCAATATTATGATCATTTCGACAAAGCATAGGGTGAAGAAGAATGGCGTAACTGCAGATCATGAGTATGTGGTGAAGAAATTGGTGGAACTGAACGGGTACTCCCTATGTATGACAAGTTAACTGTGAGCAAAGTGGCAAGGTTTTAGTGGCTTAAGGTGGCTTGAAAAGCAATTTTTTTCTCAAAACCTTTTGTGGGTGTAAAAAGAAATTAAAAAATATAGAGATTGAATTGCTTGAAGATGATGACATGGCATCCATCCAACAAATTCGCCCGTATATCAGTCAATTTCTATGGCCTTGATTGAGCACATGGGCTAGACTGGAAGAAGGATTCTCAAACCATTAAGTTTTGGAAGCTCCTAAATCTCTTTTCTATAATAAAACCTTGACATTGGATGATTTTCCTAGATGACCATTTACTAGAGAGAAGGGGTGATGAGATCTGTACTGCATATATATTTGTTGAGAATGAAGTTCAGCTACATCAGTTTTGATCATGAAGATCCCTTTGGTCACCACCAAATCAGAGCGCTCATTAAGACGATGTTGCTGGTTAAGTTTGAGTGATAGTCTAACTGAGATTGTGTCAAGTTCTTTTCTGGCAATTTTTGTTTTAAGCCACTTCTGTTCATACTTTTCATGTATAACCATAGTTGCAATAACATGTATATTTTTTGATATTAGGCTTTCCTCTTGTATGGCTTGAAATTTAAAATTCAACCTCGAGAAATCCCCATGTTATATGTTGTTAATTTCAGTAACTATATAACTGGGCTTGGTTTTTTGAGCTTTCGACATTTTGGCTTATGACTTTTGCAGGTCATAGTGATCGGATATTTTCACGGAGCACATTCTCATCTTGAAGAATCCAATTTATTTTGTGTCTTTGGCGATGTATGTGTTCCAGCAGAAATGGTTCAAGTTGGGGTATTTCGCTGTATGGCATTACCTCGTACCCCTGCGTTAGTAAATTTTTATTTGAGTCTTGATGGTCGTACTCCCATTAGCCAAGTTATGACTTTTGAATATCGCTCTCCTTTGATGGAGAACGGGTTGTTTACACAAGAAGATAGGTCTAAGTGGGAAGAGTTTCAAGTTCAGATAAGGCTTGCTCATCTGCTCTTCTCTACGACAAACAGCCTTAACATTCAATCAAGCAAGTTATCACCAAATGCCCTGAAGGAAGCAAAAAAATTTGCAGCGATAGCCTCTTCCATTGACAAAGATTGCGCATATTTGATCAAGTCAATTGGGAACAATGAGATCTCGTTTCCAACAGCCAAAAACAGTTTGTGTGATATCATTTTGAAGAACAAGTTACAGGAGTGGCTTTTGGAAAGAGTGATTGAAGGGGGTAAAGCAATTGTTCGTGATCGTAAAGGTCAAGGAATTATCCATTTGTGTGCTATCCTGGGTTATGGATGGGCTGTCCGTCCATATGCACATTCAGGCCACTCGTTAGATTTTCGGGATGCATTTGGATGGACGGCTCTGCACTGGGCTGCATTCTATGGGAGGTATAATTCATTTTTCTATTGCATGAAATTGCACAATATCTGTTCCCTTTCACTAGTTAGGTTTCCACATCCTGTTTTACTATTAAAGCTTTTGCATCAGAATTGGCTTAACTATTCTGTCTCTTCCAAACAAGATCTGCATCCCTTTCTAAAGTTTTATTTTGATTTTGCTTGATATTACTGATAATTATTTGTATGAGATCTAACACACATTCTTTTTAAGCGACATCTGAATCAGAAGCCAAGCTACCGCTTAGCTACATACATAGGGCTGGAGTGAAAAACTGCTTTGCATCCTTTCATTAACAGGATAGGGATTGTTTATTTCGCTACTTTACAGGCTTTTCTGGAAACCTGTTTAATTCTTGGGAAGTAGCTTTTCAGTAGTCAGTTTTTAACATTTGGAAGTCCCTTTGCGCAGGGAAAAAATGGTTGCAGTTCTTTTATCTGCAGGGGCAGATCCCAGTGTAGTCACTGACCCCACTTCAGAATTCCCTGGTGGATGCACCGCTGCTGATCTTGCATCAAAAAATGGTTATGATGGCTTAGCCGCTTATCTTGCAGAAAAGGGATTAACAGCACATTTCAAGCGTATGTCCTTATCTGGAAATGTAAGTGGCTCCCTGCAAACTAGCACAACCGATTTGTCGAACTCCGGGAACCTCAACGAAGAGGAATCATGTCTGAAGGATATGTTGGCAGCATACCGAAATGCTGCTGATGCAGCAGCCCGTATACAGGCTGCATTCAGGGAGCGCACGCTAAAGCTACAGACAAAAGCACTTCAGTCTGCCGCACCAGAGACTGAAGCACACAGCATAATTGCTGCAATGAAGATTCAGCATGCCTTCCGCAACTATGACACACGGAAGAGGATGGCAGCTGCTGCCCGAATCCAACATAATTTCCGTACTTGGAAGATCCGAAAAGATTTTCTCAATATGCGTCGGCAGGCAATCAGAATTCAAGTAAGCAATAAGCCCTCTTAGATCATGGTTCACTGTCGCGTCTATTGCAATACAGCCTCTCCAGGTCGTATGGTTGTTGGGAGCAGTAAGAATACATATGTGACACTGGCTTAGTCCAACACAAGGAATCGGATCAGTCAATCCCTATGTTGCATTGATATGGGCATGGGTATCAAAGTCCGACACACGTACGTAGTGTCGGATTTGGCTAACCCAGAAATACAGGATTGGTGGACTCCACAGTATATCTTAAATAACGTAAACAAGGGAATTACTATTTCCAGATCACATTTTAGTTCTTCCAGAGCATTAAAAAAATTTCAGGCAAATTTTGCTTCATCCCTACAGTGAAAAAACACTGGTGCTCTGGAAATAATAATTCCCAAAAGTAATTAATAATAATAATAATAATAATGGATTATATGATGAGATATCTTATGATATGTATCATATACCTATAGACAAGAGAAAACCTGGGTAATATTATACTTATATTGCTAAATAGAAAAGTGCAACTGGAAAGGTAGAGCTTATAATTTATAGTAAATTTCAGATATTATCTTTGCAAGAAGAGAAAGTAAAAACAAAAAATTCAGAAGTCTTGCAACATAATCCATGGAATGCAACATGAGTTCGACTCTGGTACTTCACCTGTTTAGAAGAATCCATGAAACATAGGTCAATCCAAGTAGTGTTTTTTGTTGACCGAGTCAAAATATTATCCACCAGGTCAGCCCAACCCAAATAGTTTTCTAAGTCACACTAAACTGAGTCATAACAACTTGCCTAGTCATATATGTACCGGCTGAATTAGCCTCCAGAAACCTTGCTTTCTTGGGTATTCATTGAATAATATTTGGGATACATTATCTATCAAGATTCAACATGGCTTGAACTTTTGGAACCTTGTGATTATAACATCCTGATTGTATCGTATGTTCTCAAATAGATTGCTCCAAGAAATACGCAGACTGGTTTAATTACGTTTTCCTTTTCTTTATTTCTAAATTTAGGCTGCTTTCCGAGGCCACCAAGTTCGGAGGCAGTATCGCAAGATTATTTGGTCTGTTGGAGTTCTGGAGAAGGCGATTCTAAGGTGGCGTCACAAGAGAAGGGGCTTCCGTGGGCTTCAAGTCGAACCTATTGAAGCTGTCACAGTAGATCAGAAGCAAGAAAATGATGTGGAGGAGGACTTCTTCCGACTCAGCCGGAAGCAAGCCGAAGAGCGTGTTGAGAGATCAGTAGTGCGGGTCCAAGCTCTGTTCCGATCATTCCGAGCGCAGCAAGACTATCGGAGGATGAAGCTGACCTATGATCAAGCAAAGGTAGGTAGTTTTCTGGGGGAAGCCCTAAACTTGCAATTCAATTTATGTGGGTCACATAATCGAATTGACTTGGTTTTTGCAGTTGGAATATGAAGAGCTTCTTGAACCTTAAGTGAGAACCATCGGCGAAGCTGAGGGCACATCAGAAGGGGCTGTGGGCATTCAAGCAGCACAAGTGAGCAAACACTTGTCCCAGAGTGTTTTTTACTGTATATTTCTTGTAAAGTTGATCACTTTTTCTAATATATATGTGAAGTTTGACTATTTTGAACTGAATTGTGAAGTTGAGTTGGCCATGGTTCCAGTACCCATTTTGGTCTGTAAACCCATACAAAGTTTTAATTTTTGGAAATTGTGATGGTTTTAGAGGTTGAACTTCTTGTAAGAAAACTAGCTTCAGTACATGATCTGATTATGACATGAACATGATTTCCCAAAGATGAATGCGGACAGACATGCACTGATCTATGAAACCCCATTTTTAAGAACTTGTGATTCATTTACCAGGTAATGTTTCTTTTTGAGGAGGAGCATTTTTTTCATTGGGTTGCCCTAGTCGACTGCTCCCGCCATCTGATCACCATCTAGTAATCAAAGATTTTTTTTTTTTTGCTAGTGTATGAGCTGGGATCGAAGTCAAACATAGAAAATACACTCTTGGATCTTGGATTAGATGGTGCAGGAATAATTAATATGCTTTTCCCTTCTTATAACCATCACATTTTTTTTCTATCTAAATAGATTAGAGAAAATAACTGTTATTAGAGCGTGCTAAATCTTCTTTTACACACACACACCCTTTTGCTCTAAGTTCAACCATTTCATTAACTTGTACAAGGCATGTCTCTTGCACCCCTTCCACATAAAACACCCATGAACAATGCATATCTCTATCTTCTATGCAACACGTACACATGGCAGCATTTCCTGACTCCATAAAATCCACCATTAGAATACTTACCTGTCTAAAACAACCAGTGAGGGACCTTCATCTCAACTCCCTTCTCCTTAATTGTATCTAAAGTGGGCTTCCACCCCTTGCCTGAAAATTGCCTACTCAGAAACTCCGGCCTTTCATCGAAAATTTCCGGCAGAAACTCCGGCTTGTCACTTTTCTCTGGCTTCTCGACTAAACCAGCTTTTCTATGCAAGATAACCTCATGTCCTACACCAGTGCCAACCGTACACATCCGGGCAAACAAAGGAAGAATCCTTGCCGAAGACAAAAGAGACCCGGATCTCAAACCCAACTTGGCCTTTAAAAGAATTCGGCGAGCTTCATCGGCCGACATAGAAGCAGCCTTCCCTCCCTTCATAGGCAACATTAAGTAGACCTTCTCCATGTCTAGCTTCTTATCTGCAGGCAATGGAGTTGGCCTGTTTCGGGTCCTGAGTGATCCGAATTCAACGACAACTTGTTGCGGATGCTCTAACATAAGCTCTGCAACCGTCAAAGGTTGGTCAAACTCATGAACTGTGCCGTCAGCAAGTACGACTTTTCCGGTGGTGTCGGAAAGGCGGTGTGAGATGTAATTTCCCATGAGAAAAAGAGAGAATTGAAGAGAGTTGAAGGTGGAAGTGAAAAGCACATAGGCTACAAATTTACAAAGAGAGAGGTGCACCGCTCGTAAAGGTGTGAGTTGAATAAATGCATGAATGTTGTAGTATTTTATTAATATGGGGATGTGAAGGAGGTGTTCGTTAAACCGCTCCATCTTGTGATAGTTGGGGGTGGTGGACTTGGTACCTATGAAAATGATGGGTTCGGTGGTTTTAAAGTCTCAATTTGATCCAACTCTGACCTGCTCCTCAAGATGGTGTAATCTGACCCGTCAGCGTGTTTTAGTCGTAGAAGGAGTCATAGGGGGTGAAACATATATGGGGCTGAGATCATGCATGCGGCTCGATCGGATGGTGTCACAAGTCACAACGATGTGGGACCGGTGCAACCCCATCTACCCAACCAAAAACAGAAGTCAAAAAACCGATTAAGTCGTATTGTCTAGAGATGATGACCTGGGCCGGCTCGACCCAAGTTGAGGCATAAGGCGAAAACTCCGTACGAGGCCTTTTTGTAGAGAAAAAGATGTAAGAAGAGCACGATTTTCGTTATCGCTGCCATCTGGGCCCACTGACCGCATGGATGTTTAGCCCACTCCTTGACCCTTGTTGGATATACACACCAACAATCACCCTGATTGATAATCTCTAACCATTAGATTTTACTATTTTTGAAGGTGTGATTATAGCCATTGGATTCAACCATTTTTTTTTAGTACTAAAACCAACGGCGAAAAATCATAAAACAAGCTGATTTTTTGTATGAATGTCTACTAAGGGGTGGACTAAACATCCATGCGTCATTGGGCCGAGAAAATTTATTCTTCTCCTTCGAGGCCTTCTCTTAATATTTTCTCAATTTTTTTGATATTCTTTTGCTGCGAGACCCGGCTCGGGGCCTTCTAGAAAGAAAAACTTTATAAAATCTATTCTTCTCCCAATCCACATGAGGCCTTTTTTTAAATGTTTTAGACTAGTGGGTGGCCGGTGCCCATGGCACTCCTCAACAAAAAATTGTCAAAATCAGGTTTGAGTGGCTGAGAACCACCGTCCAGTTGGGAGATAAGATCTCGGCCCTTCTTTGTTGAAGCCTATAAGAGGGGAGACAACTGAGCTCCCTTGTTATATAGATAATCTTTTATTGACCAGTGTGCGGCGTCTTCTCTATATATATTTTTTACAGTGGGACTTGGGCCGGGGAGCCAAAGGCGACCGCCTTAGTGGTTTTAGGTAGAGCCGGCATTCATGACTTAGTCAAACAATATTGAACACTTAAATATTATGTCTCGTCCGAGTCATGATTTAACTCAGCCAAGTGATCTTCAAGCCTAACGAGTCGGTCCGAGTTAGCAGTTCTGATGCCTTGGTTTGGTGAGTTTAGCTCGTACCATGAACACACATACAGTCCATCAGTTTGGACAATCTTGGATGGGCTATGATTAATCATTATCAAGAGCTAACACTTGGATGGCTAAAAAAATCTATACAGTAGAGGGTTAGGATCATTGGATCATCCCGATGATGGGGTCTCACACTCCGTAATGTACGGTAATCTACTTGCCTAAGACATTTATATACGGGCTGTTCTTTGATGCAGACGATGATGGGGTCTCATTATTAATATATAATATTTGATGGAGTCATTATCGAACCAGATCAAGGAAGATCCGGAACAGATCTGATATCATGACTCCTGGATCCAGGCCCAATGTTATTGAATTGGGTTGTCAGGGCAACCCGGTCCATTGACAGCCCTGAACAACTGATCTACTGTCAAAGGACGGTGATGGAATCTCTCCACCGATGAAGACTCTCTCCTAACAACTCTGGGTATCTCACCCAAATAAAATACATATATTTATAAAAACCAATAGAGAAACCTAACCTAATCAAACTAAACTACTTCCAATTTCTTCACAAGTAACCAATCTGACACAAAAAAATTAGTAAAGAAAATAAATAATCCTAAAACTGATGTGGATCCATTTGTTGTGCATGGGCCTCGATTTTGGACTTCTTTTAGGACCACGTTTGTGAGTTGTTGGGCCATGTTCTTCTGTTCTACATCAAAGGGACAATTTATATTACTTCTCAGTAAGAACGGGGAATAGTGACCAAAATGGAAAACCTTCCAAGATAAAAGGGCAAAAAACTCTTTCACTAAAGCAAATATTTTCTTTTTTACATCTACAATGTCGGCTTGCAAGGATGAACATAATTGTATCCAGGGAATCCAAAACTTAACTGAATCGAAGAGTGTGATTGGAGACAGTAAAGAGAATAAAGAAAACTGCAATTAGATCTGAGGATTAGTGAATGTGGAGAAACCATGGATTGGATCTGAGTATTCGGGACTGACTGCGAATTTTATTTTTGATCCCACCTCGGATTCAAGCTATAGTTGCATGGAGAAACGAGTGTTTTGAGTCTTTTGAGATGATTTGTTTCTGAACCCGTTATTGAGAAGATTTGTTCCTGTAATTTGCTCTACATCTCAAAACTTGGCGAAGAAAGAGTGAATTTAAAAAAAATGCTCAGCCTCTCATTTTGACTAACCTTGCGTCAATCCAAACAATACCCTACGGGCTGGACTTCAATGATAACTGAAATCTGTAGTGCAGCACACATGAGCACCATATATATGACACATGATCGATCAGATGAGGATGGTGGGCAGATTTTGGTTCCGACCGACTACTTTAGTCATGTGGGCAGATTTTGGTGCCAATAATGTGTCAATATTCCCATAAATGGTTTGTATTAAGGTGGAATTCCAGTAACTTCACCTGTCCAACTTTGCCCTTTCACACTGAATCTTAAGAGATATCTGCCACTTGCATAGCCCAATGCCATCATATACTCCGCACCACATGATCATCTTTCATTTGGACGGTCAAAAAAGCTGTATTCAACATCCATACCACAAATTAGCTCCAATGGTTAAAGGATCATTTGATCACGCAAGCAGAGGCTAGAGTCCAGCAACATGATCATTACAGCTATGCATCCCAGATCTAATATAAAGGCCAACAAACACAAATGCTCCCCAGGCAATCTATGTTTCAGCAACATAGCGTCTGCATTTTATGTAGGAGTAATGACTGAAATGAAAATTCAAAAAAAAAAAAAAGGCGAAGATAGGAGAATTTCCATCAACCAACCAAAATCACGCACCATAAATCCATTTATCAGAGACACCAAAAGAATTGTGGCGTTTTCAAAATCGTCAGCAAATATAACCACCATTGCCTACCTTACATTATTACTTCTTGCAAATCCTGATTTCCATGCAATAAAAATACAAACCCAAATTCCTAGTTCCTACTTCCCTACCCAAGGAAGAAAACAAAAAAGTAAGGGTAACAAGTATCTGAAATTAAGAAGCTACGGACTCAGTCTGAGATTTACTACACATTCACTTTACATAGCAGTAAAGATTAAATAACCCCCCATCAAACACCACAAGTCCAGTGAGAAACTGCAGCATAGCAGTAAAAATACCATTTTGGTAGCCCAGGGTACATACGCCTGCCCCTTCCTCTACTTGATGTATTGAGAGACCCACTTGAAGCCATCGCCGTAGCCCATCTTGCGGACAATGCTGCACATGAAGACCTCAAGGGGACGGACATTAGAGTCCGTAAGATTCACCTTTCCCTTGCCAGTGGTGAAATTGGTCAGGCCCAAGTGGTATCGTAGCTCATCTTCTGAGGCTGCATACGGTATGTCGATCTTATTCCCCAGCACAAGGAATGGGACATTGGCCAGGGACTCATCTGAGAGGAGGGCATCCAACTCCTTCTTTGACTCTGCAAACCTCTCTTTGTCAAAGGCATCCACCAGATACACCACCGCATCCACCTACACCAGAAAGAATTACATATTATGTAATATCATTAGTATCCCAGGAACACTAATCAGAACGAGAAAAATCTACAGAATGTAACTATGAGAGTACTACTGACATAATCAAATGCATCAGTAGATGATTTGCAACAACTGGAAAGAGAGAGTGAAGTTACAACCCTATAAACATTACAAGGCATGGTTTAAACCCGCACTAAAAAATCCTGGGTAGAAAAATTGATCCTAGAGTATTATTCATATAGAATTATAAGGAAAAAATAAGTTAACCAAACTACCCCATAACACCAACATGTGTCCACCCAAGGAAAGAACATCAATGGGCCTACAATTATCTTCCCAATGCAAGTTACAACTGCAAATCAAATGCTAGCATGCTTAATTAGATCAAAGCAATATGAGCATTCTGACTCAGCTCAACATAAGAAATAACCATGACAGAACATAGCCGAGCAAGAATAGACTTTCTGAAACTGTAAAAAAATAAAGTTGTGGATCCAAAGTATAGTGAAATTCAGGTGGCATTGCAACAAAAACAAGGATGAGATGTAGACTGCAAAGGGAGATGAGGTTCCAGAATTCATTATTGCAATTGAAAGTCTTGAAGATACAAGAAAAAAAGAAAAGAAAAAGGGAAATCAAAATATGTCATACAAATCCATATGTGAAGAGATTATTTGTATCAACTATCGACAACTTGAATTGTACAAATTTACATAAGAGAGTCTAGGAGGGAAAGAGATCTTGGAATATGGCCATAAAAGGACAGATAAATCATATCCTCTCAGTGAATACAAATCACAAGCACACAAGACGATAAGAACAAAACACTAGTCAAACACTCCAAAATTTTACCACCCAAATTGAACACCATGGCAAGTCCATCTTAAGATGCCAACAAAAAACCAGATAGACTCCATATATCCATTGGAATGCTATGGTTCAAACGCACTATGTTTCCTAATTGTCGTAAAAACACCAAACATAGACATCCTAGCCAACAAAAGTACGGTGAGTCCAGACAGAAAAAAACACCATGTGTATTTATAGTGAAAAGGAAAAAGATGTAACAAGGTATGCCTGAAACTTTTTCAAATGCGGAAGCACGATTTTCGTTACTAACCACTGTCATCTAGGCCCACCGACCGCATGGATATTTATCCCACCCCTTGGTGGATATACACACCAAAAATCACCCTGATTGGTAATCTATAACCATTAGATTTTAGCACTTTTAAGGTGTTCTTATAGCCGTTGAATGCAACCAATCTTTTAGTACTAAAACCAACGGCTAAAAATCATCAAACAAGCAGATTTTTGGTATGAATGTCTACTAAGGGGCGGGCTAAACATCCATGCGGTCAGTGGGCCCAGATGGCAGCGGTGAGTACCAAAAATGCCGCTTCCGCAGATCTCAGGTATACCTTGTTACATCACAACCCTAGTGAAAAAATCTAAAAATCTTTTGGTGCATCCCATCTCACCTACATCACAATCGACAAGTCCAGACAAAAAAAAACCCCAGGTGTATTTATGGTGAAAAAATCTAAAAATCTCTTGGTACATCCCATCATCTACATCACAATAAACAGATCAAAAACCATCATTAAACAAATCCCATGCTAAAACTTCTCTACTTATCCATTCCAAATATTAGGTTCAATAAACCAGATATCACAAAATAAAATGGGTAGCAGAATAAAACTAAAAAAAAGCAATTTATGCCAAAAAAAAACTGTTGATCTGGCAGCCTTTCTGGTGCCAAATAAGAAAACCCTTGCAACAAACAGAATACAGAACATTAAAGTCCTAAGCAAATGCCTAGAATGTGCACAAAAGCACGATACTTTCCTAGCCATATACTTGTTTGTTAGGGCGTGTTTGATTGCACGGAGAATTTTGCCGAGAAAATACATCTGGGAAATGCCTTAAATTGCTGTTGGATTGCACCTGAGAACGCATATTTTAATCATGTGAGAAAATAAAAGCATATTTTCAGGTGGAAATGAATTCTCACCCATGTTGGAAGGGAAATGGATTCCGGGCTTGGAGGGGTTTTGTTGGGGAAAGATTTTTGGATCCTTCGTATTTTCACCTCACTTTTCACTTTTCACCTTTGTCATGTGAGAAAATAAAGGCTTATTTTCAGGTGAAAATTACAATTTTCCCACTTGGTTGGCAATCAAACACGCCCTTAGTTCAAACCAATGACGCTAATGAAATTTTCCCCAACGAACAATCTAAGTCATTAATCCCAGCTATTGTGTGGTTGGAAACTTGAAATGGTATCACGTGCACCATCTCCTTACAGATTCGTGACGAATTTTTCATTTAAAGAAAAAAGATCAAAAATTTGCTATTGAGATTACGAGACCCGACACATCCAATTTCTTGATTCCAAGAACAATAAAAAAAGATGATACTCAGATCTAAAATCATACACAGCAGCTAACAACAACATCAGGAAGTGCTAACTTGTTCAAAATAACTAATAAAGTTTCTCGGAATTCATCGAATCTGTAAAACGAAATATAGCCAGAAAAGAAAATAAAGACAACCAGAATCTACCTTCGCGTAGTAATCTTTCCAGACACGACGAGCAATCTGATGCCCTCCCAAATCAAAGGCCTTGAACTTGATCTTCCCAATACTCAATTCCTCTGATGTCGGATACTGTGTTGGCTGATGCTGAACTAATCTCTGCAAATCATCCAACGAGAACAAATCAATTAAAAATTTCTATAAAAAAATAGCATTAAAAAGTAAAAACCACAAATACTAATAAAAATAATAATAGAGTAAAATCTGAAAATTTTCAAAGATCGAACAGAGACAAACCTCATCTTTCAACATATGAAGCAACGTCGTCTTTCCAGCATTATCAAGCCCAAGAAACAAGATCTTGGCCTCTTTCTGCCATAGACCGAGCGAAGCCAGAACGCCGTAGAACCAATCGAGAAGAAACATTTCTTCCGACGAGAATCAAACTCCGAGTCCAATAACTCACCTCAAATCCGTCAAAATTCACCAGAATCTGGTCGGAGGAACAACCAGATCGGCCTATCGAATGCCTCCAAAATTCCTATATCCGATAAATTGGCCCAAAAGTGTCAGAAAACAGAAGGATAGATACGCAAACAGAGATCGAGCTAACCCGAGAGAGAGATTACAAACTTTCGATGAAAAGAAGAGACGCTTTGAAAAAAGAAAAAACGATTTTATTCGTCTTGTTAAGGGGCATTTAAAGTGTGAGCTGGATTCAGTTTACCGCTTCGACGGGTAAAGAATCGGCTGGGTTGTTTCCTTTCATTACTTAGAGTGCCGGTTTGGGTAACCGGAAATTTCCGGTTAAGACTACGTTGTCCAATTGGAAGCTGATGATTGGTGGGTGGGTGTCATCGAATGTTTTTTAGCCGTCGATTTAGAAACAGCGGCAAGGATTTGATCCCTTTCACGAAAAATAAATGCCGACTTCTAAGAAATTTAGGGCGGAGAGGATTACCAATCTTTCACAACGGACCACAGCATGAGAAACGTGGTATGGATGTTTGGCCCATCCCTAGGTGGACATACATACTAATTATTGGCCTGATTAGTGATTTCTAACCTTTGGATCTGAGCACCAAAATAGTGCTTGGTTCCGACGGTTAAAAATAAACCCATGAAAAAGACTCTAATCCAACAGTAAGAAAATCACTAATCAGGCTAATTTTTTTTGGTCTGTAGGTCAACCTAGGGATTGGAAAAAGATCCGTACAGTCAGTCTTTTAAGAGTGTGCCACGTGGATCATATTGCGCCCTGTCATCTACCCTGTCATCAAAGTTTTGCTCTCGACACGGTCAGAGTCGAGTAAAACTTGCCTGGGCAACAAAAATGCTTAGCATTTGAAAAAGTCTGTATTTTCCATAAAAAAAAAAAAAAATTGTAGAGAAGGGGAAGTCACTTACCTGTGGCTGTAGGAGGAACTCAGACAAGTAAAAACGAGACTTATTGTTTTCGAAATAACAATGAAGAACAAATACCAGGAGAAGAGAAGCAGAAAACTTCTGAAGAGTGGAGATTTTCGTTTGGGCGGGAAAGAAATTTTCGTTTGGCGGTATGTTCTTAAGAGTGAATGAGTTACTTTACTCATTTCCCCGAGGGTTTGTTAACCAGAGGAGGAGAGCTGGAATTAAAGTCTCGTGCGGATGAGACTTCCTTCCGTACAGACTACCACGTGTCAAGCAATTTGTGTATAGTCTGGTAGCTACCAAACCACGTGGCATACTCTTAGAGGACTCTGACCGTATGGATGTTTTTCCAATCCTATATGGACCTACAAACAAAAATCAGCTTGATTTGTGATTTCAAACCTTTGGATCTTTGTAACTCAAATAATGGTCAATAATGCTCAAGTTTGCACGGTTAAAATCAACCCATGAAACCAATTCCAATCCAACGCCTAGAAATCACTAATCGGGTTGATTTTTGGTTTGTAGGTCCACCTAATTATTGACCAAACATCCATACGGTCAGAGTCCTATAAGAGTATTCCACGTGGCTCATATTGTGTCCGTGGTCAGGCAAGTTTTACTCGGTCAGAGTCCTCTAAAAGTGTGCCACGTGGCTCATATTGGGCCCTGTCATCGGCCTCAATGACAGGTCATCCAAGTTTTACTCCTCTCTTAAGTGCCACCTAGGAGACTTGGTAAGTTGCTGGACACCCTAGCCTATAGGATTTACTCTCTTAAAAGTATTTGCAATGACCTCATAAAAGGAATTAGGAAAATACTACCCCACGTATAACCGGACAAAAATATGTTCTGTTGAGACCTTTGGCCGTTGGATTCAAGAAATCTACTAGGCCAACAATTGCAGAGATTAAAATAGTTGTTGCCTTGTGGACCGTGGATTTCTTGAATCCAACTGCAAAGGCCTCAACCGACATATTTTTGTCCGATTATCAGCGAGGTAGCATTTTCCTCCCTACCCTAAATTACCCCGTGGCACACTTTTCGGGCACATTGATTCATGAATGTTAGGCCCACACCGTGGTGGACCTACACATCAGAAAATCAAAATCAACCAAATTGATGATTTTAGTGGATTTGAGCTTTTCTTCGTCATGGTTCTTAACAAGCCTATGGATGGGTTCCAACCCATAAAGCCCATGATAGAAAAAGCTCTAATCCAACAACTAGAAATCATCAATCAGGTCAATTTTTGGTGGGTAGGTCCAGCAAGTGGTGGGCCAAACATTCAAAGGTCAGTGGGCCCGAAAGAGTATTCCACATGGCATTTTAGGTGTTTAAGACCCGGTCCTATATAAGCCGGAGTCATACAATTCCTTGAGTCCGGTTGAGGCCTCTGACTGTTGGATTCAAGAAATCCAATCCACGAGGCAACAATTGTAGAGAGTAAAATTGTTGTTGTCTCGAGGGCCGTGAATCTCTTGAATCGAACGGTCAAAGGCCTCATTTGTACATATTTTTGTCCGCTTATCCGTGTAGAACGATTCATTTAGGGAGGTCCTATCAAACTTTGTATAGGACCAGGTCGTCCTATGTGAGCCTGACGGCCCTGACCCAGTACCGCTCGGGTTACAAACTTACAACACCGACAGATATTTTCGGTAAGCCATGTGATTAAAGACACGTGCGTCACTATCAATTGGCACCAAGCTATAAAAGTAGAGTAAAACTTCTTTCACAAAAAATTGTAAATCACACAATCACAAGCCAATGAGTTCTCGGCACGTACACAAGTACTTTTGCAACGTACCATGTGCTTTTCTTTGAGGTGTACGTGCCGAGAACTCATTGGCTGTGATTGTGTGATTTGCAACTTTGTTGTGACAGAAGTTTTACTCATAAAAGTGAGGCCTTGATGAGAACAGGAGTAGATGTAAGATCACAACCTTCCCTACCTACCCATTCGAATAAATCATTGATGACGGAGGTCCGGGCCACAGCATGAGACACGTGGCATACTCTTAGAGAATACTTACTGTATGAATGTTCCGGCATCAAAGTTGATGGACCACATTATGAGCCATGTGGCACAATGATACCTCTGTTCAAGTGGAGTTATTAACCAGGCATAAAAAGCAAAAAAATCTGAAAAAAAAACTGCTTTCAAATAAATTAATTGACTTTTAACTTATTTTAAGCTTACGCAAACGGAACCTTAATGATATATAAATATGGTCAGTTTTTATTTAGAACTTGTGTGTTTTGCACGGATTCTACGTGATTTATTAAAAAAGTGTAATAAAAATAATAATAGTTGTAAAAATTAAAATAAAATAAAAACTAATATTTTTTTTATTTTATTTCTAACATTTCTAAGTCTTTAGAAAAATATTAGATAACATTAAATGGCATCGAGATTTTAGGAAGAGATGTGTAGCCATGTAAGGAGATTCATTTTTTCCCATTGGATTTAGTATTTTAAGATATCGTGTTTGGTTAACTGTTGGATTGATCAAATTCATTTTTGGATTTGATGAAATTCATTTTTGGTAAGTAGATCAGCCTAGAATCCAATGGTGGTTGTCAGCGCCGAGTTGGCATCACTTTTCACTTTTTGCAACGTCGAGAACCACCTGTTGGATTCGTGAAATTCACGGCCGAGCTTGCGAACATTGCGAGGGATCAAAAAAAGGGGGGTCCTCAGAGCCTGAGCCTTATTTTTATTGCAAACCAACAAATGGATTGAAAATTAGCAGTAATTGAAATTTCATAAAAAGATGTTAATTCAATTTTGTGAAAAGAGAACTTAGGAAGCACGTCATGTTTATCTCTTCTTTAAGTAAATGAATGGAATGAAATGAGAGATGAGATGAGGATGACTGGATGAGGTAGCAAATTTATAATATTTGGAATCTCAAGTTAACTAATTCAAGAGAAAAAGAAAAGACATTTTGTATAGAATTAAAGAAGAGATTATTATGGAATGCAGAGAGATGTTTTGGTTGGAATCTAGGAGACGTTTTGGTCGGAAACTCATAATAAAATTTAATAATTAATTGAAGTGCTTAAAAAGACTAAAATACCCTTTTTAATTACATCTATACTACTTCTAAATGTGGCTATCTGAAAAAACTTTGGAGAGAAAGAGAGAGAGAGAGAGATGGGTTTGGATAGCTGCAGCCTGCAGATGGGACTACTTATCAAGAATCCCATGATGAAAAAATGTTAAAATCCAATGGCTACAGACTCTGTGGGTCCACCAAGGGATGGGACAAACATTCCTAGTCATCACCACCATCAAGATCAAGAGAGACCGCTTACCCTGAAAAAAAAATTATAAATAAAAGAATTCCAAATTAAAAAAATCAACCAGAAACATCCTATAGAATCAAAGAGGAGATTGTTATGGAAAGAAGAGAGACGTTTTGGTTGGAATCTAAGAGAGACGTTTTGGTTGGAAACTCATAATAAAATTTAATAATTAATGGAAGCGAAACTTGGTATATAACTCCATGTAGGACCCATCAATAAATAAATGAATAAATTTTTAAGTAAAATAAATAAATGAATAAAATTCAATTAATTCCTCAATATTACCACCACAATACTTTCCCATTATTATTTTGTACCAAGGATTTCCCACTCAAAAACATTATGGAGATTATTGTGAGGAAACCTAAAAATCCTACTAAGAGGAAGCAACGAGAAGCAGAATCTGTTGCAACACCAGCAGCAGAACCTCTATAAATTACCTGACTAGATCCCATGGAAACCCGTTTTACCATTACAAATTTCTTGTTACACAGTAAGTTGATTACACTTTTCCAGTTAGAGTATAGATATACTGCAGAACGGTGAAAATACGCGCTTGGGTCCAGGGCCACCACCAGTGCTTACCACCCTCTACCCTACTTGATGTACTGAGAGACCCACTTGAAGCCATCGCCGTACCCCATCTTGCGGACAATGCTACACATGAAAACCTCGATGGGCCGTACATTGGAGTCTGTGAGATTCACCTTCCCCTTGCCAGTGGTCAAGTTGGTCAGCCCCAGATGGTAGAGCAGCTCCTCCTCTGAGGCTGCGTATGGGATGTCTATCTTGTTACCCAACACCAGGAAAGGAACATTGGCAAGGGACTCGTCCCAGAGTAGGGCATCCAGCTCCTTCTTAGACTCTGCAAGCCTCTCCTTGTCAAAGGCATCCACCAGATACACCACAGCATCCACCTGCCCATGGAAAAAGAATTGAATGTTTAATTGTTTGCTATCACAGAGTTAACAAGCAAACAGCAGATTAAATCACAAGCAACAATCAACATAGAAAGAGACTAGAAGGATAGCGAAGAGAAAGGATAAACTTGGAAAGAACCCACGGATACAGCATTAGAAAATCTGCATAACAAGGACTTTGCGGGAGCCGGACCATATCATGATTTAAGAATTTGGATACAAACAGGCGAGTGAACTAAACTACTCCAAAAACAGCCACGCATCTCTATGGGATCCCTGTGGGTATGTGCACCCTTGGACCCACAACAATCCCTACATGCAAGTTCCATCGTGCAAGTGTGGAACGCACTGATGTCAACCATATCGCCATTTAGGAATTAAATAAGCCAGCGCAATAAGTGATATAGCAATAGACTATTTTTTAAGATTCTCCAACATATTTTCTGTCCAAGTGGTACATCCTCTTAATTAATAATGAAGCTACTGTGAGATACCTTAGAAACCATTTGGGTGCTCCTCTGTTTGCTTTTGGGCTGTAAAACATTGCTGGGGCCCGTTTACCATGTATACCAATAGTGAAAGAGATTATACAGCCACCTTCAGATAGAGATTACTAAAAAAAGTGCTAAAATGGCTTGGGGTCCAACAAAGCAAGAAAATGGAAAAAAGGAATTGATTAGTTGAACATTTGAGTTTCTAACACTGCACATCTCATTCAAGAGTCGGCACTTCATTTTCATACTTTCTGCTCCTTCTCTCTGTTGGGATGCTTGTTTTGCAATTGAAACCCAATGACTGGTGAGACAGTGAGAGAAAGTAATCCTTTGACATTTACTAATAGTTTAGAATATAGGTATAATATATTAATTAGTTTACTTATCAAAAAAAATATATTAATCAGTAAAGCAGCTTCAGAGAATTTGAATACAGCTGAATGGTGCTGCCATGGGAACAAACATGCAGAACCAAACAAGATCGTTCTACCTTCTCCCTTGACTGTAATTGACACATTCGAGAAATGGCATTTAATTTAGATGCCATTTAGGTTTAAATTATCAATAACTAATTCTTTAGATATTTGAAACTATACATTTATTTTCAAATATGTAGAACTTGTGGAAAACATAATTATGTACGGCAAGCTACTATAAGACACCTCCTGGAAAACAAGAAGGCACTATCAGCGAAACTTCCATGACTAATGTTGGCCTCCCATGAATCAGACAAACACTGATAAGTCAATCTGGGATTATGAAGGCACAAAACAGCATACAACCATAATGGGGGGACCTATTCGAGAACACACAGGCAATGAGGCAAAGCTGGGAGTAGTTAAACATTTATTGACAATTTGACATAAACCTGCTATTTGTTTAGATGTGCACAAAATTGGACTATGTAAACAGACATCCATAGAAGGAAGAAAAATAGGCCTACAACATTGTGGTCAGTGTCTCAGTGAAGTTCTTCAACTACAGCTTGAGGATGTGCACATGGAGCAATAGAAGAAAAAGTGGAAAACCAAATTGTACTTATTTCGGCTTATTTTAGTGAAGTGCAGGAGGATGGTTAATGGAGACTGGAGAGGGACCACCCTTGCTAGAGAAGTATTTATACCGTCAATGAAAGCACCACAAAGCCATATGAATATGATGTAAATGCACGAGAAAAGGTGTTCGGGTAAATATTATGGAAATACTTTCACAGGTGTCAGGCAGTCTTCAGAATAAACCAACCTAAAATCAATAACACGTTTCAGAGATTGTATGCATCCCCAATCAATTCCTCACAGGATGCTCATCAGTAAAGTCTGTATAATGCAAGCACAGATGCACAACTGTTTTATCCAAAACATAATCCAATAGATTTATTTTAATAGATAGAAAAAAAAAAACAGCAGTCTGCAGGTTTTCGTTGAAGTCCTTTAACACTAAATATACAGCAAACAATAACTATAGAGTCAGGTTATTTTGACATATCTCATGTTGACACGTCATTTGATAGCCTATGTGCGGTCCGTATGAAGATGAGTCAAGGACTGATTTTTGGTGAGAATAATCTCGTCATCATGGTCCTCTTCGACATTTTCTAGCCCTATGAAAAGGTGATTACAAGTTGAGGAATTCTGGACCATTCATTTCACCATCAGGTAAGTGCATTTTGATAGGGCTAGACGTTTCGGAATGGGCTGAGTTATTTGAAAGGATGATCTCCATGGTGAGGAGATCATACTCAACAAAAATCCGCTCTTAACTCATCTCCAAGTGGACCCCACAATGGTGTGTCAAATAGTGTCATTTTTTGGCGTGTCAAAATAATGGGACGCAAATATATAGGTGTGAGTGAGTGAGTGATTGTGTGACTATCTTCCACCAAAAAAATTCATCTTGTCCCATTTTCTCACTTCACTCGTCTCAAAAACCAGCAAGCCAAACATCAGCAATGCGTAACTGGAATTACAGAATATCAAAAAATCCATACCAGCAATTCTACTATTTTGCCCTTGACTGGTACACAATGTATTGAAAAAACAGTGTCTTAATAACTCTCATTAACAGTTACAATACATTAGAGCTGTCCTTTTAATGAAATCAAGAGGGCAATAAAATGGACTGTTATAACACCACTATAACTGCTGTCAGAGTTTATAACGCTAGCTGCCAACAACCATCAGTAAAAAATGTACAAAACATGTCCAGGACTATTGTTCGCTTCATACACAGAACGAATTAGATTAAAAGTTCTCAATCGAGTTTATAAATGTGAAATTAATTCAAAATCCAAGCTTGATGCAGGAAAAATCTAGCAATTAGATGGTATACAGATCTAAAATCATGTTCTGTAACGAACTCCAAGCTTATAGAGTAATATGTTGCTAGAAAAATTTCAACTTGCATCCACGGAACACAATGGATTTCTTGAAGAAGAAAAAAATCCTTACTTCTATTAAACAAAGAGCAACAAAATGAAAACGAGATCAAAGGAAAAAACTTACCTTGGCATAATAATCCTTCCAGACTCTACGAGCGATGTGATGCCCTCCCAAATCAAAAGCCTTGAACTTGATCTGTCCGATATTCAACTCTTCTGATGTCGGATACTGTGTAGGCTGGTGTTGAACTAATCTCTACAATTAATCGAAATTTTTGAACAACTATCAGCTATATATAAAAAACAAGATCATAAGAAATCAAAATAGACAAAAATCGATTCTCTAAAATCAAACTAACGAACCTCATCCTTCAACATGTGAAGCAACGTTGTCTTTCCAGCATTATCGAGCCCTAAAAACAAGATCTTGGCCTCTTTCTGCCACAGACCGAGCGACGCGAGAACACCATAGAACCAATCGAGTAGAAACATAATTCCCGACGAAAATCCGAATCCGATTCAAACGAACCACTCAAAATCCGGCGAAATTACCAGAATCCAGTCGGAGAAACAAACAGACCCGCCGATCAAAGGCAACCACAGTTCATAACCTTTCGACCGATTCGCCGGAAAATCGCAGTAATTCCGGCAACGTAGAGAGATAAATAGAGATGGCAAACCCTAGAGAGAGAAACCAAAGAACGAGGACAATTCTCACTCTTATTTCCCAGCTATTTTCGTGTTACTTGTAAATGTGGCATGAGCTGGATTCTGATTACCGGTTCCGCCGGTGAGGAATCTGCTGTTTCTTGTTTGAAAAAAAACGGTGACTGAGTGGATAACTGGAACTGAGCAAACATCCCCTCACACCTGTGTGTGAGCAAAGCCGATCACACACCACAATATGAACCACGTGGCACACTCTTAGAGTACAATGACCGTATGGATGTTTGGCCAGTCCCTCGTTGGACCTGAAAACTAAAAATCAGCCTGATTAGTTCTGTTACACCTTTGGATCTAGTACTCCAAATAATGGTCAATAATGCTCTATATTCTACGGTTAAAAGCAACCCATGCAAATGACGCCAATCCAAAGCTTAGAAATCACTAATCAAGCTAATTTTTGGGTTACAAGTCCAGCGAGGGACTAGCCAAACATCCATACGGTCATCGTCCTCTAAGAGTGTGCCCCGTGGCTCATATTGTGATGTGCGATCGGCTTTATGTGTGAGCCTTACCAGTGTCGATTCTTTTGTCCAATAGCGAGACAGGGTAAACTGATTTGTCGTCATATGAGTGGGTTTGAAAACTTTGACGGTCAGTTCAGCTAGCATCACTCACGTTTACGTCTGGGAGCACGGTAGGTAGACACGTGATGCGCGTGTGACACTGACGCAAAGTGAGTGCTAACTGCTAAACGCTTCTTGTTTTCACCTAAATATGGTCAGTCATCCTTCTAGGTGAAATTTAGGCCCGTTTGGCAAACCAGTGGAAGCAAAAAGTATCTTCTAAATTAAGTTGTTAAATTTAAAAGTTGTCATTTAGAAGCAAAAGTTTATTTAGTGAAATACTGACTTATAAGTCAAAAAGTAAAAAAGTTAGTTTGGCATAAATTAAGTTAAAAAGTCATTTTCTTATAATTTTATATATATATTATATTCTAATAAACCATTAATAAAGATCATAAACCAATATCACATATGTTGCTGTTTTGAAAATATTTTAATTATAAATGGTCAATAATAAATGACGTACCAAATGAGTCATTTTATGGGTAATTATTTAAAAAAAAAAAAGAGATGGTCTATTGACCTACTCCTTAGCAAATCATCCTTATTTTTACTCCTTTATAAGATATTTTTTATTTACTTTTCATAATGTAAAGTTTACAATGGTAAAATTGACATTTAGAAAGATTCACTCAAAATTAGAAGAGTCAGCTCTGCATTTTTTTTTTGACTTTTGCTTCCACTAAAAGCAAGAAGCAACAAAAATTTGCTTCTACGAAAAGCAATATTTTGACTTTTGAGAAGCAATTCCAAAATGGATACCCAAACAAACTTTTCAACTTTTTTGCTTTTGGAAGTAAAAAAGTAACTTATTTCGGTGTTGCCAAACGGGCCCTTAGTATACCGACTCCCCAAGACCACGTGGCACACTCTTTTGGGAGGGTCGTAGGGCTGTCAATGGATCGGATCAACCCGAAAATCCAATATGATAATTTCGGATCCCAAACTACTTATGTTCTTATCGAATTCGTACCGGGTCCATGTATGCTAGTTCTATTTCTTATCGGATCGGTACCGGATTGAGCGTGTACCAATCTTATATATATACACTAGTTGGGACTAATATGGGAGATGATACAACTAGTAGTTATGTAGGATATCTGGTTAGAAAGGAACAAGAGAACTTTTGATGGCAATGTCAGTTATACACATTAAAGTGCTTCTATTTAGTTATCTCAGGAGATGCGAGGAGCCTTCTTTAGCGATTTTGAGTTTAGGTTCGACTTGATTTTGTGCTAAGGATTCCTTTATCCCTTTCTTGTACTTCCTGAGATCTTCTCGATCTCCCATTTATATCATTTTTGACTTATCCAAAAAAAAAATTTCTAAAAAACGATTCATATGTAAAACTATGTTGATTTAGATACCTTTGATGGCCATTCATGGGTTGATTTTAACCGTAAAATTTTGAGCATTATTGAGCGTTATTTTGGGTGCAAAGATCCAAAGGTTGTAAATCACTAATCTGGCTGATTTTCGGTTTGTAGGTCTACCGATGGACTGGCCAAACATCCATACAGTCAACACCCCTCTAATAATGTGCCACGTGGCCCGTATTGTGGGTTGTGAGCTGCTTTGGTCATAACATCTTGTGACCAAAGTTTTACTCCCTTTACGTTGGTGGGTTAATATAAGGGCCTGTTTGGAAATCTCATTGTTCCCGGATTTAGCCCCGTCCTAAGTTAACCCACCGGAACCAGTTCAATGTTGCAGCTACTTTGAAAAGAAAAAAGCATCTATGGTCCTGTTTTAAGGGCAAAATCTGAAAAAGTGGGGCAAAAATGTGGGCCCTACACGATTTCCGACACAGGCCAGAAGGACAAGACTTGAACCAAGCACGGCTAGCCCATATTTTTGGATTTCCAGGCCGACTTTTTTGATTTCTCTCCAGATTTTTTCGCTCTACATTGGGTTTACGGCGACGAATAACCTTAACCAGGGTGAAACTATTCAGATTTGTTTTGTGTTCCGTACCAAACACCCTATAAAGGGGCATTTTTGTAATTTGAGCAGATTAACTAGGGTTTCGATCCTTTCGAAGACCTCATAAGCAACAAGTCATCTCCTTCGTCCTTCTCTTCTTCCGGAAAGAACCTCTTAGCCCTAACCCTAAGAGAGCCGTCAGAACTCCTTCTCTCTCTGAAATGGCGAAGTCGAAGAATCACACGGCTCATAACCAGTCCCGCAAGGCGCACAGGAATGGGATCAAGAAGCCGAGGAGGCACAGACACACTTCCACCAAAGGGGTATTACTTGTTTTTCTCATTTTTCCTATTCTTTGGTTTTTTGTTTCATTTTTTTGATTTTCGTAATCTGGGGTTGATTATTCTTCAATTTTAATGGATTTCATGATTTTTATGGTATTTTTTTTTGTTCTTAATTTTTTTCGGGTGGTAGATGGATCCGAAGTTCTTGAGGAACCAGAGGTACGCGAGGAAGCACAACAAGAAGAGCGAGGGATCGGCAACCGAGGAGGAATGAATGATACGTGGAACTATGAGTAGTTTTTCCTAATTAGGATTTCTTAAATCGAAGGTTTTGTTTCTTCTATTTTATTTTTCAGAAAGACAATGTTTTGATTTTAGACTTGCGAAGATAGACAATCCGTTTGTTGTGGAATGCAAGTAGTGATGATCAATGGTTTTACTTGAGCAATATTTCTTAGTCGATTCTATCTTTTCTGAATCATATACTTGTTTCAGTTCTTGCCAATTATAGGCCCTGTATGATGACAACAGAAAAGTCTTCTAGAAAAAGATTTGTAAGCCAAAAAGTGTTGATCTAGAAAACTATAATGAACGTTTATAGGCAAGAACGGTATCCAGAAAACTTTACCCAAGGCAAACCATATATGGCTATAGTTTCTGAAAAACATGCCCCGGTTTTGGTGGATTTGGATGCATGTTATGTGTAGTTGTTAAGATCCAACCCAATATGTCAAAAGCACGTAGGCGATAATAGGCACCAAAAGCTTAGGTCTTAACTATTAGGATATTAACATACCACCACGTTATACCACCACGTTTCTGCAGCCGTTGTCCTCTGCAGCCTACTATGTGGTCCAGGTAGTCCTTACCACACGGTGGCTTTCACTGTGGCCTCTTATTTTCCGCAGGTTGCCTCTTCTGTGACTCCTCATTCTGCTTAGGTTTTAACCATTAGGATCCTAACAGTGTAGTAGTGTCACTGCATCTAAATTGCAATTGCTGGACTTGCAGATTTATGATTAACTGTTCTGCAAATTTCTTCTCTTATTACTCTTTACTCAAAACACTGTTGTTACCAAACAAAAAAGGACTCTATTTGGACCTTCTCTTTGCACTTTGTTGTTTAAGTTGGATGTATACGAGTCCCACGGTCATTTGTGGTGTGGAGTGTCATATACACAACGCCCAAGATATTTTTATGAGTAGGAGTTGCTTCATATGGTTGTACTAAGCATGGAAACACATATTTTGTTTTGATCAAAGAAAAATTGGGAGAATTATATAATCGAGGTGGTTGTTCAGTTTAGTCTGTTTACATTGTCTATTAGGCCAGGGAGGTGAAGAACAGACAGCCCTGGTGTGATTATGTTTCTAGAATTATTTGGTCAAAGCATGTATTTTCATAAGGAAGGAGAAATTGAGAAGGATGTTGTCTATACTCCATAGAATTAGAGGGGTGGTTAAAGTGGAGATGTGCTTCCGGCGTGCTATGTGATTGACGCGTGTTAATCAGATTAGAAGGAAAATTCTACAAGACAACAATAGGACCGGTGTTGGTTTTTATATGGAGTAGAATGTTGCGCAATCAAGAAACGTAATGTTCATAAAATGAGTATAGTCGAGATGAGGGTGTTGAGATGGATGTGTGGTAGGACAGGAAAGACAAAATTAGAAATGCATGCACTCCTAAAAATATAGGATTAGCGTCAATAAGGTGTCAATGAGGGAAAGTTAATTGAGATGGTTTGATCATGTACAATGAAGACCAATGACATCACCAATGAAGAGGAGTGTGTAAGTTGTAGGTCCTAAAAGGGCAAGGGAAGGGCCAAAACGGATGTGGATTGTGCTTATAAGAGAAGATTTTAAGGAACTTGTCTTAA
Source organism: Euptelea pleiosperma (assembly GCA_035048495.1). Classification (NCBI taxonomy): domain Eukaryota; kingdom Viridiplantae; phylum Streptophyta; class Magnoliopsida; order Ranunculales; family Eupteleaceae; genus Euptelea; species Euptelea pleiosperma. Next base: position 24,989,254 of record CM068551.1, on the reverse strand, counting down.
CGGAAGATATGGCTTTAGACAAAGATTGAATGGAGGAACATGATTCGTGCAACCGACCCCATACCATTTGGAAAAGTCTTATGACGATGTTGATGATGTATTTTGATGAACTTATTGTGGATATGGACAAAGGTGTAAACTAGAATCATTTAAGGTAGAACCTCTTTACTAATACAAATTTGTGACTGAAAATCAGAACTGTCATGTTCTTTTCTATTACAATCCGATATCTAGAGGTTGCTGTAGTATTGATTAATGTTCTGCTCATGATTCCAAAATAAGTCGTCTGAGTTTCCTCGTTTTTTTCTGAATTAGGATACGTCTTCTTCTTCTCGTCTCGGCATTCCTTTGTTTCTTGTTGGAGATGGAAGTGGACTTTGGGGGTAGAGATGAGGATTCTCTGTTAGCTTTATATGATTGTTTCAACAGTTGTCTGAGCCATGTTTGTGTTTATAGTATTTTTTGTGTATAGACATCCCGAATTAACTCGAGTCCTTGAATGGTGGTTACCCTCATTTTATTTATGAGCAGTAGAAGGGTTTCAACTAGGACAGGTTTCAAAATGTCAGCCGGGTCAGATGTGACTCGGTCAGAGTTTAATAGTTGATTGTGCATGTGGCTGGACCAATACATCGAATTACATGAGTTTGACAATGTCCTGAGCTTATTAGGATTATTGTTTTTATAAGTTTGATGCTGGCAGGGTTGCACACCGAAACTGTTTTTCATCCTCGTTCTAGGTAACGACTGCATTCTGATAGTGGGAGCATATACAGGTTTAATAGGAAGTCAGCTTAGATTAGATGTGCAGGTGGGGTAGAAACTGATGGTCCACACTTGTGAATGTGATTTCGAAATATGACAATCAGTATGATTGTTCTGATGGAGATGGTTGGGAATTTGCATGATTGGGCAGAACATATCATTTGGTTTAGTCTGTGATGTCCTGTTAGACCTTTCAAAAGCGTTCTTAAATCAAAATGTTCTTGGAAGGATATATCATTTGTGTGTTGACCTTTGATCTTTTTGAAGGAACAAGTGTTTAAATCTTATCCAGGTGCAACTTTTTTTTCTTACTGGGTATTTTTGTTCACTCCCTGAAAAATGTTTCAAATTTTTGGACAGTAGTTAGAGCCATTGGAATTCAAAGGGAGTGCATATTCGCACATCCCATGTCCAATCGGGGCGGGCTCCAGTCGGGCCACACCCCAAGAAGAGATCTCTCTCTCTAAAACTCGACTGATCGCTGAATGTCATTGACCGCCCATAATCTGAGCCACGTGTCACCAACAAACCAAAAGTCAGACTGATTAGTCATTACTAAGTGTTGGATTAGAGCCCTTTTCATTGGTTGATTTTAACTCTGGGAATTTGAGCATTATCGACCATTATTTGGGATACAAGATGTAAAGGTTTGACATCACTAATTAGGCTGATTTTTGATTTGTACGTCCACCTAGGGATTGGCCATACATCAATACTGTCAAATGCTCTCTCAAAACTGTATCTTCTCTTCAAAAACAAGAATTTTGAGATTGAATCCAACTGATAAAACCGGAAAGAGAGGTGGGTGGAGAAAGGTGGTAGAGAATAAGCACACGGATAGGATCGTCCTATCAGTGTGATTGTCAAGATATGCTCCATTGATCCACGGTTTAGATGAATGAGATGACCCACCAATTGGAATTTATTCTCTTTGATCACATGAATCTCGTTTTTTTTTTTCGACTGATCGTGATCTAGTATCACATTTCTTGATAATAAGCGAACGGGCAGAACTCTTTAAGGGAGCACATTGTCACAACTCACAAGTACATTATTTTCCCATGATTTTCATGGTCTTCTAGAGTTCTCTAATTTTTTTTTTTAGAATCTAATCATGCCTAAGAAAGATGATAAAGTTATAGAATTGACTACTACCGATGGATCTTTGCCATTTGGCATGATCTTAAGCATGCAATCATCATCCTGTCTATATAAGCGGAATATTTCATTTCGAACCATTTGGAGGAATAAATCTTTGATGACGGATGTTTGTATGGGCCACGTACCACACTTTTAGAGACCATTGACTTAGGATGCGCCAAACATCCATATGGTCACTGGTTTCTAAGAGTGTGCCACGTGGCCCATACAGACGTCCGTGAGCGTCGTCATTAAAGTTTTATTCTCATTTGGAATGCACAACAATTTAATCTTTCATTTCAAAAGTTGATGTCGAAGAGAATTTGAGAGGAGGTTAAAGCATTTCGAAAAGGCTCAGGCTCCAACTACCCCCTTTTTTCTGATCCCTCTCGGGACTCGGGAGTCTATGTCCTCAGCTGTGGATTTCACGAATCCAATGACGGTTGATGTGGCTGACAATTAATCTAACTCGAGTAACGTTGTAGCGTTGAATTTTACAGGCCCGTGACAAAATGGTGGGTTAGCCGGCAACACCACCATCTACTTAAAACGGGAATATTTTGGTTCGAAAAGCATTTGAGTAACAGTTTAGTGAAGGAAATGACAACCATCTAAAGGTTCAAAATTTGTCTAAATGGCCAAAAGAATGAAAAGTCTGGGGATACCACTAATTCAAAACCTTTTTCAGGGTGTTACAAAAACCCAAGTTTTCCCCTAAAATACCCGCCAAGGGAGGCTCAAGGACTACAGTTGTTTTCGCTTAAGAAATAGTCCCCTCCGGCTGGCTGGCTTACTGACTATCGACTTTGGTCCCTCGTTCGCTGTTGATCTCATGGGAAGAATAAGTGTTGTTCGAAGAGTCGGGCTCAGGAGCCCCCCCTTTTTCTGTCCCCTCTCGGGAGTCGTGTTCTCGGCCATGGATTTCAAGAATCCAACGGTGGTTGATAGTGCTGAGCTGGTGCTGCAAAAAGTGACCAACTCAGCGCTATCAACCACCATTGGATTCTCAGAATCCATGGCCGAGAACACGACTCCTGAGAGAGGGCAGAAAAAGGGGGGCTCCTGAGCCTGAGCCTGAGCCTGAGCCTTGTTCAAAAGGGTTTATGATTTTGGCATCATTGATATTGTTTATAAGCAGGGGTATTCTTAAGTCGTTAGCACAGATGTGTGGCCTTGAATTGCCGCTTCTGTTGAGCACACTACTTGGTTATAAACTAATAATATACACTCAAATTTGCTCCTTTCTGCACAGTTATTCCAGATGATGGTGGAGCTTGATTCTTTTTTATTTTCTCCTTGTTTCAGTTTTTAATGTTAAAACATGCATCACAAATGTGGTCAAATGTTAATCCAGATGTTGGGATCACTTTTGCGTTTTGTATATCCGTAAACTTTGAATATTCCAGTTTCTTTTGCAAATTTCCAGTGAGCGATCCTTTTTCTACCTCTTTGCTTTACCTGGATTGGAACACCCATATTCTGAAATGAGAAACAGAATGGCGCAGTATGGAAAAATAGTGTTTAGATATGTATGCTTAGGATTTAAGTGCTTTTCTTTTCCCGCTAAAAATTATTGTCTCAAATTAAGTGTTTAAAACAATGGACTACAAAACAGCATAAGATAATATGATGGGCAGAAAATTGAGTAAACAAGATACTAAGACACAAAAATTGGGACCTGATTATTCTTGAAACATTGGGAAAAGTTGCGAGGTTTCCTTCCATACTGTAGTGGATGTGCTGATCTCCTCTTACGGGACGATGTACAGCTTCCAGTGACCCCCTAATATGACTATATTTCTCCATAAATTTATATCAAATGCTGAGGAGCTCAGACTGAAACTGGTTCACTGATTGGACTAGAAACATCGGCACTAACCTGCTCCAGAAAAAAAATGAGAAAAAAGAATTCCATTATTGTCCTCAAATGGGGTATCAATTTCTTCAATTTATAGAATCTCATTGCCAATCAGAAGTGGGAAAAAAATGGTTAGGTACAGTTGAAGCAAATTACTTGTTTGAAACAGGTAATGAAATGCCATAAAAGGAAATTAAAGAGATTTTGAGTCAAGGGAGTTGAGACTCAAATTTGGGTGGCTCCGCTCACCCATGCTGAAAACATTGACCCAATCGAATGATCCTAACCATTTGATCCTTTGCATTCTTTTGGCAGTAAGAAACAAATCTATGATTCTATTTTTCTATTTGACATTTAACACGGCTCGAGGAAAATTCCATGACATGCAAACAATGCAGTCCTGCGCAATCAAATGTAACAGAAGAAAGCAGAATACCTTGGCTGATTTAAAGAGTTCATCGAGCACTTCGGACAAGGTTGGATGTGCATGAACAGCAAACTTTATGTCCTGCAGATGCCAGAGATGCAATTAACAATAAATAATAAGAATAACATCCAGGGGCTGAATCAATAGACCTAAACAAAGAGGATATGCGGTAGCATTTTAGATGCTCAAGTTGAACCCCTAGCGAGTTATTCAAATGAGAAATAAATTGTCTTAAATAGGTTAACAAGTTTGATAAAGTTACTATATTTTTCTTTGATTTTGGGATAATTTTATTCCAGCCATTTTTCATGCTACAAGCCCTCTACTGGTTCACTCTGAAGGTTGCCATGTACACCTAGCCGTCCATGTGTTTAAAAATTGTTGTTTCGGGACATGAGAATTACCTGAATACGCGTTCCCAAGGCAATTGCATTGGATGCTTCATGGATGAGGTCTGCCGCATGTAACCCGAAAATATGAACTCCAAGAATCTCCCCATTATCAGGTCTGTATATCAACTGCATCAAAAGAATACAGCAAAAATTTAGGAACACTTCCAAAAAAAAAACCAGATTTCTCTAGACAAGTATGGGATACAAAGCTGGAAGAATCTTCAGAAAGGACTACAGCAACAAGTAATGCAATAAGATCCCGGTAAAGACGGAAGATATCCATTTAGAAATCTGCATGCACAATGATTTTATATATTTTTAATGATAAAAGAACACATCCAGAAAGGCAAGTGCAAACCCAAAATGAAAAGCTTTAGAACTACAATAGGAGCAAGTTCCAGGCTGAAAAGTTAGGGAAAATACTCCAGGGGCCAGGGCAATGGGAATCAAACTTTTGCGCTTGTTTGCATTTCTTGTATGAGGCTTTTGCATAAATTATTGCTCAAGATATATGTTAGAGCTCTGATACCATGTAAAGTTAGAGAAGATGGAGAAGAGAGAAGAAGAAAAAAAGAGAGGAGTGAAAATAGATAGTCGAACTTAGCTAGTTCCGCCTCCCCATCTGTGTATATGTATCACTTAAGTACATAATATAATGTAAAATGACCATAATACCCCTAAGAGCAAAACACACTAACAATATATCCTTGGTTACCAATAAAGAAAGTGCCAAGATGATCAGATAACCCTCTATATTGAATCCAACGAATAGGTTGTAAATTTCCTCATTTAAGGTCATTCAGGCGAAAGGTCTGACTCTTGACTTGAGCAATAATGTGAGAAGACTGTTTTAGTGACGAACATTCATTTCATCTTGCAGAGGAGTTTTAGAGAGCAGGATGATCTATTCACTCTCTGTCATGTTAGATATTTGTTTACACAGATATTGGGTAAAGGGTGCGGTAATCAATTGTATCTTATGTAAGTGGTAAATGTGGAGAACCTCCATTATTCATTCTATATATTTTAATTCATGATTGAAACATGTCAGTTTCAATTACTCACACACAAGCATATGTGAAACATCGTGCAAATGTCACAGAACAATAATCCAGGTGTCAAATAATGGAAATTATATTAAAGGAATGGGAAAAAAGGAAAGATCTTTTTGCTTTTTGGGTAGGTAAGCTAGGAATGTCACTCATTATATAAAAAGTGGGCCAACTTGCACCCATTTGGCCATCAAATGTGGTCTATTGGCACAGTGCAAAGTATGATTATATAAGATATCCATGCCCTGGACCAAATCTCCTTATTGATCGACTATATTGGTAAGCCTCCAAGGGCTTATTGATTTCGTAGAGGCTGATGAGATATTACTACAAGAATTCCCTTCGACCTCTAGGGAACCCTGAGAAGGTAGAGTTTCGCTACATCTTTTCGAGACATGATGTTGAGCAAAGTGACTATATGAGAATTAATGAAATATATAGGTTCTATCTACAAAGATTTCTTATTCAATGTTTCTGCTCATGCATAGTATATAAAGAGGACAAGAGTTAAATAGCATCACCTTAGCAAGACCCTCCCCTTCATTTTCTGCTAGGGCCTTTGTGTTAGCCTTAAAACTTGTCTTCGTGACACTTATTTCAAATCCCTCTTTTTCAGCTTTCTCCCTTGCTTGAGGCTGTAAAAGTGTACAAGTGTTCAGTTGGAATGGAAAATAAAAAGTAATGCTCTAAGAAGAGCCCCTATTTGAGCAAATTACTGAAGAGAAAAACGTCTAACATCATAGCAAAATTGAACTTTGCCACATGACCTGCATCAGAAAGATAGGTATTGTTTTCAACATATTTTATTAAAGACTTAAACTTAACTAAAAGCCTATACTATTTCGGAATGTAGAATTACATAATTGAGGTGGATTAAAATAATGTCACTGATATTAGGGATATCAATGTAAATCATTTTCTTTATATTTACATCCCATGAATATATTGTTATCCCCAATAACCAGATGGATAAAACATGAGGCGTTACCCCCAAGAAAATTGGTCAAATGTTTGAAGATCTTATCTTAACGTCAGCTTTATACTGTATTCACATTTTTAATTTGAAGTAAACCATTTGGGAAATAAATTGCAAGTCACGGTGCATGATTTTTTCAGGTCGTAAGGGTCTCCTTTGTCAGTCAGTGTAATTCTATTTTATTTGTCAAATTTATGTGACTGCTAGAAAAAGCAATAAATATTTGTTTTCTGGCAAAAGATCACAAACTTATCCAATGTGAATGACTGATATTAGATGTTAAACTATAAAAGCTGATACTAAAAGAGACTTTCTAAACTGCGCAGATCCTCTGAATTGATCCAGGTTCACAGGCTAGATGTCAGCCTAATGTTTTTCTTAGCAAGTCTCCAGCTGCTTTTTAACATACATTCCTTTTTATGGAAGAGCTTATATTCGGTTCCAGACTCGTTCTCAATCTTTCAGTTAAGCTTTGAATTCAGACCTATCCACATGACCTAAGAACAGTTCTATAATCTAAAACTGTCAATTTAGGACTTAGGCAATTACAATGGTCTTGGGTAAGATAAATCTGAAAAACATTAGCACTCCTGGATAATAGAGATACAAGTTGACTTTAAAGCTTTTGATCTTCCACTGATATTTCCATGGATTTCCTATCACCTTTCAACGTTATCCCAGTGGTTAGGTCAACCTTCCTAACACATTCTCAAACAGATGGATGGCCTGTTGCAAAACTTGGAACAGTCAAAGTCTAGACACTCGCTGGTGCTACTACTTAGTGCCAGATCTGAAAACTAACCATATTGCATGGGTTAACCATATCTGACTGGCTAGAAGAGCAATATCTGTGACATCTATTGGGAAAAAGATAATGTAACATAGCATACAGGGAAGTAGAGTATATAACCAATGCACAATAACATAAAGAGAATTGAGTAGGAAAGGCATAAAATTTACCTCTGTCAAGCCAACCATACTGATTTCAGGATGGGTGAAGCAGGCTGCCGGGATGCTTAAATGGTTTAGCACATGATCCTTCCCACAAACTTGTTCAATAACTATGTTAAAAGAGCGATGAATGGTGTCAAATGGATGAATGCTTAAATGAATAACATAAGTATTACACTGTTGAGAGAAAGTGGCAAACAACAAGGTTGTACCTGAAATCCCTTGTGCACTTGCAGCATGAGCAAGCATCATTTTCCCATTTGCATCACCAATGCAGTACAAATGAGGAACCTAATTATTAAATCTCTATGTCAGTAAAAGTTGCCAATGGACAGGTAACTGTGAAGTCATTAAGGAAATTCATGACAGACCAGATTGCCATCCTTATCAATTACTTGCATTCGCTCATCAACAGGAACAAAACCACGTTGTGTTTCTACACTAATCTGCAGATAAAGCAAGCCGGTAAATATAACCAATTGTGAGTGTAACTACTTTAGCACTTCTAACGCACTAATACCTTGGTTCACTTACATTCTCCAAACCAAGCCCTTTTGTGAATGGAGCTCTTCCAGTTGCAATAAGTGCAGCATCTACCTGCAGCAACAACATAGTTTACTTTTTTTTATGAACGCTGTGGCATGACTCGGTACTATGGAAAAATGAAAAAAAAAAATACTTACCAAAAAAAGGGGGAAAAAACAAAAAGAATCTGGGAAGAAGGTTGTAATCTTATCAATCAAATAAAAAAGAAATAAATATACAAAGTTAGAAGGTTGTAGTTTAGATTAGAGGCATCCTGGTATATTGCCTCTATCAATGTGAGGCCAAATAGTAGGACATGCATATAGAAGGACAATGATTGCTCAAGTGTGAGAGACACCTCATGGACAAAACCTTGTGAAATTATCTGCCTAGCTAATTTTGCATCAGCAAGTACATTTTGAGAGTTGAGCTGTATGTTTAACCTCAAGGTATGTATTTGACCGATATGGCCCTAAATGTACTGCAAGTCCATGTTTCATTTCTTTCTCCTTTGTCTTTTTAGTTAATAGGCTACAAATATGCACACGCAAACCTTTTTTTTTAAAAAGAGATCAGTAACTCAGTGAAGGGGGGTTTTGAACCCAGGTCTATGGTATCATCGCCCACAAACTTTACCAACTGAGCAAGCTGGCACCTTCTCAAAATTTGGTAGTTAAGCCTGTTTTTAAAGAGATTAGTAACTCCGTGAAGAGCAACAAATCTAAGGTGACATAATTGAGCAATTTTGGAAATGGTTTGTTTTTCTTCTCTCACATTTAACTAGATCTTAAGTATTCACCATGTTCTCTGGTAGTTATCTCATTGCGCTTTACTGCTTTCATTGCCTACAAGCAGCTCTTACGCGTTTTCTTTTTGGTTTTTTTTTGGAGATTGCCAATATGCAAGACTACCAATCAAGATAGGATAACTCTGCCTTAAAATATGTCGATCTGCATTTTTAGCCCATACCTGTATGTCAGATGATTGAAAATTACCTCTAATGTATCTTTTGGTTCTTTTGTCTTTGCATCAATAAGCTCAATAGTGACAGGTTTTCCATCCTTTGCTGGAGTAATCTATATATAACAAACACCAAAGAAAATGGAATGAGTCTATTACCTTACTCCCAACTACAAAATATGTAAAAGGTAAATGTGAACCAAAAAACACCTTGGTCGCAAATACACCAGTGTGGTAATCAATTTTCCGTGGATTTATGAGTACTCTTTGGGCCAACTTCCCAATCTCAGGATCAAAGCCGGGCATAAGCTGATCTAGCGCTTCAATAAAAGTAACCTATGTAGTAGCTTCATGGTTAGCTTGGTTCACTTTGGGTAAGAAAAAGAACTACTGCATTCACACTGTACTCAGAGAAAGAAATATGGATTGCATCAAATTATAATAACCTAGAAAGAGTAAGAAAACAATATGATGAAACTGAAGAAAATCAATTTATATAAGAAAAAAACCTTGACATTTATCTTCAGAATGAATACAAATTAGTGAAAAAGGCTGTATAGATGGGTTTGTTGAAATGGCGAAGATCACAGGCATCCAAAACATGGCACCTAGTACACATTAACAAGCAGTTCAAGAAATAAAAAATTCTGAGATGCTTTCAGTAACCCGAATAGTTGTGCATACAGCAGCTAACCTGTCTCCTCTTTTATTTTTTAGTATTCCCAGCAAACAGCCAAGAAAAAGTTTGAATTATGCAAAACAATAAATGTGTATCTAAACATAGAGCCACTGATTCCAAAATGCGAAAATGAAGATCTATAGGCATGGGTCGTTTTTTTTCTTCCAGGAATTCACTTCCTTACGTTCAGCTTCTTCTTGTCTTTTTCAATTTTAATCATTACTTATCTGAAAAAAGAATACTAAAACAAATAAAAAAAACACCATTGCACTTAAACACAAACATCAATCTCCTCACAGTGTCCATGCATGAAAGTGATCTAATAGAAATGCTAAGAAAAAGAGAGACTAGTTTAATGAATGAAGGCTGCTCCATCATTCTGCAAACAAGTGACAGACCACTAACCAGAGGTAAAAACGACTTGAAATTATGTGACTGTGTCAACTGAAAAAGAAAAAAAAGGATAAGAAAAGAAAAAAGTAACAGTTTTCCCAAACCCAACATTAAAACTTAGTAGTAATTGATTACTGCTTCCAAGTTGAATAAAATTCACTCATTCGTTCAATATAATATGTAATAGTAAGGATAAAATATGCCTACCTCACTTCCAAGAGCTGTATATACATCACTGAATTCAAGGCCAATGTAACCACTGCCTACAATAGCTATCCAATCGGGAACAAACTCCAGCTTGAGTGCATGATCACTGGTAATTACAGTCTTCCCTGCAGGTCATTATCCAACAGTATTCAGTAGTCCTAAGAGCATTTAAAAAAGAAAAAGAAAAAAACAAGCAGCAGATTGTCAAGTCGGAATTATAGACACGGCAAAAAATTGGCGTCCAACATTTTCGGCCATAACCACGAAATGAAAAAGGTACTCAAAACAATTTCCCATGAACTTATGTAGAAAACTTATGCCTTTTTTTTCCTTGTTAGATTGTGCTCTGGCTGCTCATGCTTTTTTTTATTTCCTGGTTATGCAGCTACTTTACCTTCTATTGTGTGATTTTCTGCTTATATTCCCCCTTTATACATTCTATACACCTATATTTCAAAAAAGAAATCAGAAATAGCTATGCCAATGTTTTGAATACGACATCAACAACTCAAATGTGCAAATGGGTGTTGAACCCAGGACCTGTCTTTCAATAATATAAGTCCTTACCAACTCAACAGTCTGTTGAATCTTTAAATCAGTGTGTTTGATTTCAAGCTGTCTGACAGCATATGCATAGCTATTCCCAAATAATAGCTACAGAAGACCGTGGACCAGTATCTTGTATAATATCAATTCACGCCTTGAAACACTTTCAACATTGGGTAATTCCTTAAAGATGCATGGTATGACAACTAACAAACAGCATTATGAAATCAAGAACATCATGCATCTCCAAGAAATTCTGAGAAATGCCTCTAGTCCCAAAGAATACTGCTTTTGAAGCAGCAGCTTAATTAAATAGAAGCCTAAAAGTTAGTAATATGGGGGTGGAAAATCTGCAATTCTGCACTTACCATCAACCTCAATGCCCTTGGGGACAAAAGGAACAGAACCAGTAGCAATAATTATGTCTTTTGCAGTTATTACATTGTCAGAGAAGCCAACTTTTCCATATTTCACCTTTTGTGGACCCTGAAATAAATCCATACACGAAATCATCACTAGCAACATAACTCATGAAGATCCAGTTTAAGTGTGAAATTACACTTAAAATCACAGGACAACCGTAATCTGATGGTTCAGGATTACGCAAAAAAAGTTTTTATACAACTGATAACAGTTATAGATATAGTTATACAAAATCCCCATGATAGCATTTATTACTTACCAAAATTGTGCCGACACCTGTCAATATGTCCACACCAATAGCTTTCATTGAATTTGTCAAGTTATTACGAATTTTTGAAGCAAGATTATTTGCATGATCAGCAACCCCCTGCCTGTCATACCCAGCAGCTGAAACCTATCATCAGAAGTTATATGATGTCAAAGCACTAGGATATATGTTAAATAACATTGTCGAACAATATGATTCCAAGCAATCTATAATGTATCCATTGACAAGTGTCCATGCACAAATTGAAAAAGATGCAGTAAATTAAAGAAACTCAGCCTAATTAAACTGATCTGATTACTGCAACTGCATGCTCAAAAAATCGAAACAACCCAAAGTTGAGAAGTCTGAAGTCCCTTCCAGTTGAGCTATACACATATATGATGCCATGCACATAATAGCAACCAGCAAAATGATTTTGCAGTCCAAGAAAAAAGTTGAAATTCTAGTATTGTTTCACGCTTGCAGTGTCTTATTGCATAAAAAATCATGTCAATATTTAATATGCATATGCCTTAGTGCTTGCCATGATGCAAGCCTATGTCACAAATAAAGAAACGATCATAAACTATTTAGTGGACAAACTACAAGGAGTTCTAGATCACCCAGGCGGTCAAGAATGTTTCTTAACCCAGAGCTAAAGATAATGATGGATTTGACAACAATGTAGATTGACCGAGTGTAGTTAAATAGATATTGTGGTGTAGAGAAAAAAGACAGCATAGATCATATCATTCTAGTGACAACTGTCATGCTGTAAAAAGTATGATATCCAGTACTTAAATAGAACAACTACAAAATTATATTTGATTTTGAATAGGAAATTAGCTTCATGTTTGAATTTCTCAGTACATGATGACCAGGGAGGACATGTTTGTTCAATTACCTGTAAACCCAAAGCCTTCAAGTGATGCTCATTCTGAAGCTCACGCATCCGACCGCTCACAGCAAGAAGAGCTTTAGAAGGAACACAGCCTCTGTTCACACATGTTCCTCCCACCACATCTCCCTCAATGATAGCAGTTTTCAAACCCTGCAACCATTGTGCTTATCATTCTTTCATTTCACATGCATCTCAAAGCGGGAAAAGGCACTAAAAGCTTATCATCTACACTGCACTAAAGTGCCATGTGCATGATGTAAATGGTTAGCAAACTTAAACAACAATCAAAATTGTAGTAAAGCAAAGGAAGCCATAAAACCAACAACTACAACCAGTGAAGATAGAAAATCACTCTTTTAAAGATTAAGCATATGGTCAACTCTCATTAGAAGCACGTTTGATTCTTTGAAAATTCAATTTCTTTAATATGATGATAATGGTCCTGCTTAAGCGCATGCATGAGCACATTAGATAAGTTTGATGTTCAAATCTTAGATTTTCAATTTTAAATCAGCTACCTCATAAGATGTGCAGCATCATGGTATATCAACATGCTATACCACGATGTGATAATAAGAAGCACTGAGAGTCTGAGACCACATAAATGTTTCTCAAAGGATTTAGAAATTGAGACATGACAACACAAATATGTATTCCACTTCCTTCCCAAGCAACCAAACCGTTGAGATGCTCTCGAATGTGTAGTCAATGCTTTCCAATTGATGTTCGAACCAAGAGCAGTAAAACCCCAATTATTCAGCGCACCGCTGTTCTAACATTGTCAATAATTCCATGCTAAACATTGTAGGAGAGAATATCAAATTTCCAATATGTTTAATGTTTTAACTTTATTGAAAGGAAAACAAACAGTAGCAGTTAAAAACTCAAATTTTCAGCTAATACCTTAACCTATTTTGTCTTAGTAACTGCTGCACTTCTACTTCATCAACAATCTTGTTTGATCCCAGTTCATAAGGAACAGAAGTTCTAAAGCGTTGAAGATCTGGGCTATATACTTAATTTCAGCTCCAACTAACAATGACTGGAGCTTCATTATCTTAATTTATAACCACTTCACTGCAAATTCCACTAAACCGAAGCTAACAAATTCAAATTTTCATATCCCACAAGCACGCCCACACAGAAAGATCAAAGTTCATGTATCTAACTTTTTCCAATTAAAACAAATGAGATTTCCAGAATCCACTAATTATAACATTTGAAGTCCAATAACTGCAAATTCAACTAAGCCAAAGCTAACAAACTAGAATTTTTTCAGATCTAATCAATGTAATAACCCACTGTACCTTCTCAACAGCATGAAGAGCAGCTCCGTGACCACCAACACCAGCTCCAATTATAACCAGATCGTAATCAAACCCCTTCGGCGTACTCCCGTTGTCCGATATCGATGCCGATAACTTCTTCAAGAACCTTCGCCTCGACAACGTAACTCGACTCGAATCCGACCGTTTCAGAGCAGAGGATCCCAAGGCCTCTCTTCTGAGACCACAAAAACGAAGATTAACAGGATATGTGGCACTGGAGGAGAAGAACTCGAGTGTGCGATCGGATCTGGTAATGACGGGTGAGGAAGGAGAAGCGACGGAAAGAGACATCAAAGCCTGCATTTTGTGGATTACTAAGGTTTTCAGGCGAGAGCAATGGATTGAAATATTAGGGTTTCTAAATGAAATTTGAAGAAATATAGTTTCTTGTTGTTGGGTTGGAGGGCCTCGACAGCTCCGTTGAAGCCTTGAAGGAGGCGGAGATATCAAAGTGTGGCAGATAAACTACTTTGCTGACTCACTCATTTTTTCTCATTCTTTTGGCGCTCTCTCTTTCTCTCTGAAAACACAAAATTTTGATACAGAAGTCTCTCAAATTGCCACGTGGCACACTCTTCGGGACCCAGTGACTCATGAACGTTGGCCCACAACCTGGTGGACCTGCACACCCAAAAAAGCGTGATTGATGATTTCGAGCCATTGGATTTGAACATTTTTTTATATCATGGGCTTGGAACCAACCCGTAGGCCTGTTCATGAAGCCCATGATGATAAAGTGCTCAAATCCAATGGTTATAAATCACCAATCACGCTGATTTTGTTTCGTAGGTCCACCAAGTTGTGGGCTAACGTTCACGGGTCGGAAAGAGTGTGCCACATGGTAATTTTGGGGACTTCTGTATCAAAATTTCGATACAGAATTCTGTATCATAGAAGATAGAACAGCTCCTCTCTTTCATCCGTTTATTTTCTCACTTTAGCTAACCTACGCGAGGTGCGCAATAGCCTCTCTCCCAAATTTATGGGACCAGGCCCATGCGACGTACTCAAATCAAAAGTCTAAAACCCCAAAAAGAAAACCCTATCAGTAAGCCCATTACCCTCCTTCGTCGTCCACGGTCCGCTACTCTCTGGTCTCCGGTCTCCATCCGCCGTCAATCGGTCGACGTCATCTCTCCCGGCTCCCCAAACCTTAGTACGTTTCGTCCTACTCTCTCCCTTTTCTTCCATTCTCTGCGAAATCTGGATTCATTTTGATAATGCAGAATTGTTGTGGATTTTTGGTTGAATTTTCTGTTTCTGATCCCATTGGTCTGGATAAGATGCTCTCTTGATGATGCCTTGTAAGTGCTGTTAATGCTACTATGGTTTTTTTTTTTACATATTCTTCGTAGAATTGTGGCAATTTAGTTTCAGATTCTTTTAATTGTTCTCCTGATTCGATCATCACAGTTTTCAAAATTTCTCCTGTTTTGTTTTGTTGGTGTGTTTCGATGGAGTGAGTGAATTTGGTTTTTTTTCTACTGTTGATTCATGCCTGAATTTGGATTTCCACTTCAACACACATTTGATTTTGTTTGAATTTATTTTATATCTAGGGACTGTGTGGTTGCATTGTTAACTTTATCAGATATGGGTTAGCCCCGTCGACTGTATGAAAAAATGCCGAAGAAAAAAGTTCTCATGCTCAAATTCAGAAGAAACTTGACATCCTCAGTACTGTTTAATACGTTGGTTCTATCCAGGCCCTATCAGTTCCGGTTCCAATTTTGGTTCCAGTCCGAGTACCAGTATACCCAGAATCTAACCTTATAATCAGGATTGGGTCCTGTCGGTAATGATTAACTGGGTACTCATTGACACACCTACCCAGTGCCCACATTTGGCTATAAATTTAAGTAAAGGGACAGTATAGTATCCTTTGTGTCTTCAAGAATCGAACCCTGCGTGCAATCTTCTTTTATACAAAAAACAGGGTAAATTTGGGAATCCAGAAGAGAGCGAAACCTGCACCCTCCTCCTATTGTCTTCTCATCTCTACTTGCAGTCCTGAAATTCAAGATGGAGATTCGAGGTGGAGTCGGGGAACCTTAACCCCTGGAAAGCTCGAACTGCATCTCTCTTGGTCTTCGTCCTCCAGAGATTGACGAAAGTTTTCATCACTAGCAAGTTGTTTTGCTAATCTTTTCTTTTTTCTTTTTTCTTCTCGTTTTTTCTGCATTTGATCTTCAATAGAATCACAATTTCACATTCAAATCTCATTATTTCATGGTATTAAGTGTACATTTTGTGTTACCTTGATAGAAATTCAGCCAAGCTCTAAGGAATCTGTTCTGCCAAACTGATAACTCGAATGGATTTTGAGATTTTTAACCATCGTTTGATGTGCAATTGTAAGTTTACTTGCACCTGCTTTAATCACATTAGTTTTTCATTTCCTTTTGTAGTTCATGGCCTGTAAAATGGGAGCAATTATGGTGCAACCAACCATGCTGATAATGGATTATGAAAGCTTTGAAAGGTCTTATATTACCCTCACAACTTGTCGTATGATGCAAAGCTGGAACCTCAAACCAAGATTCAGTGGAAAAATTTCTAAGCTTGGCATAAAGCCTGCACCAAATACCAGAAAGAGGTTATGTTTCTCACTTTTTGAACTTTGAAGCATGGTCCAAAGTCTCTATCTGTCACTGCCAAGACGTCTCGTTCAGTAAGGTACTGAGATGATACATTGGGGTATGTATTGTCTCGTACCAGAACCTAAATTTATATAATTTAAACATTGTTTTTTATTGTTTGTCTTTTATAATACATAGATAAACAATACATTAAACTTAATAAAGCATTAAAATTCATTGAATGTAATGTATATTGTTATCTTTGCGTATCAAGATGTATCATTGTTTCCAATATCCCATCCCACCAGCTTATCAATACTGAATGAGTCTCAGATCTTAAACCTTGCATTCAAGCTGTTAGAGCCTTCTTGTGGATTTTTTGTAATGGGTGATCTACTTAGATGGTTGATTGCCATGGTCATACCAATTGGATGGGCCATAATCTAAATTCATACGGATTAGGGTATATATCCTAACTAATATTGGGGTGAATGGTACAAAAGTTCTATTTCTTTCACAAACAAAAACTTTCATAAACTGTTGTACTAGTTGCCCAAAGCCTGGTCTACCAAGTAATTTATTAATTAACCATATTAATATAACAAAAACAAAAAACCTTACTCAAAAGTTAAATATTATGCTCCAGAAGTAATAAACTTACTATAGAAAGGCAAATGATTACTGGAAGCAAAGAATTCAATAGTTGCTATTTCGCTTCTTGCATATCGTTGGGTACTTCTCAGAAAGTATATTATATTGGGACAACTAGCTTACCAATCGCTGACAGTTTACGGCCCATGCTGTATAACCAAGCACTTTCTGTTTAAAATTGGGTTCATGATATAATCAGATTTTTTTCTTTTCTTTTTCCTTTTTCTATTTTTGTGGTTAGAAGATAGAGTTGTATGATAGATGCATACGCGCTTGTTCTTTATTCCTGCTGCAGTGAACTGAAAAGTGAGGACAAGATGCAGTACTAGTTGTATGAATTTCTCACTACCTTTTAAACATTTTTTCTTTGATAAGTCAAAGAAATATTAATAAGGAGATCAAGTAGATCTCAAGAATACAAAGCGAACTACCCCACTGGGGGGAGCACAAGGACAACATGTGACACTAATTTCTCATCAAAGCATCAAACCTGAAGACCATATCACTGAAAAAAGTGCCTCTCAACTCGATGTAAGTAATACTCCAACTATGGTGGAGTAGTGCCTTGATGCTAATGATGATATCCTGCAAGGAGCCTTCTAGACCTCTAAATACCCTCCTATTTCTCTCCCACCATATGCCCCAGATAATTGCAAATGGGAGCATTCTCCATAAAGTTCTATCCCTAGCTGAGAGGACAATCTTGGGCCACCCACCCAGCAAAGTACCGATCGACCCTGGCCTAACCCAAGGGAAACCCACATGAGCCAAGAAGTGTGACCAAATTTGTGTAGCCATATCACAATGCAGGAGAAGATGGTCAGTACATTCATCATTAGACTTACACATAGCACAAAAATTAACCAAAATCCGTTTCCTAGCAATCAAGTTATCACACATGAGTATTTTGTTCAAAGAAGCCGTCCAAGCAAAGAAACGAATTTTAGAGGAGACTTGGGCTTGGACTTGGGCTCACACCTTTTAAACATTATTATCAAGAACAATCAAGCAATTGGTGCTGAAATGGGTTGGGGATCATGATTTGGGGGTTTGGAGGTGGAGAATAGTAGAGGTGGGGGTTAAGATAGCGATGTATTACTGATAAAAAAAAAAAGATAGAGATGTATTATACATGCATTAACGTTAGTTCTTGATTCTTCTAGTAATAAACGGAAATGAAAGGACATGATGCAGTACTGGTCCCATTAATTTCTTGCTACCTTTTTTCCCTTAGCCCCTTATATTTCATATTTTAGTTTAAAGTATCAAATGTTTCTTTATGCCATTTCTTAGTAATGTTTTGAGTTAAAAGAATAGATGAAATATAGCTGTTGTCAAGACTTAAACAGTTGAACCACAATCCAACAATCAGTTGATTCAAAAGCCAATAACAATAATTTCCATGATTAATAAATCAATAGGTTCCCTGAAAGACGAATCTTTTGTGATTTTGATCGAAGAACCTTAAGAGTGGCATCCCAACTAAAACTCCATTGTACATGTCATCATTGAGACAAAACATAATTTTCTTTGTATGCTAATGCCAACATTCTCTAATTTTTGTTAATTTGGAGTGCTGAATCCTGGAGTTGGCTCATCAATCGGGCTTTTTGGATCAATGAAATGTTCCGCTAATTGTGTAGGGGAAGGAGGGGTTGGGGACTGGAGATTTTGTAGTGGGGAGCATTGTTAAGTACCATGTTATATGTCCAACCTCATCTTTCTCTTAATTTTTTATTCATTCTACCTTCTACATGCGATGCATTCATCAGTGCTAATCTTATCACCAAATTGCTGATAATCTTGTGGCAAAGTTTTAATACTCAAAACCAACATAATTTGTGCCAATTGATTCATATCATTCAGATCCTAGATTCAGTGGAGACAAATAAAGGACAAATATGGTCGTTGGCTTAAGGCTGTCACAACTCATGACGAGTGATCTATTCCGAAGCTGGTTGAATGAATCGAAGAGTAGGTTGCACCTGAAAATAGAAAGGAATGTCCTCTGTTAGTCTGCAGGTGATATTACAAAACATCTAAATATCATTCTCTGCCGCAATGGTTTTGACTGATTTATGTGTGAATGATGAATAAAACTTTTGATGGTACTTGAAGCAGCTTTCTGTTTCTTGTGTCATTAACCTCCTACCAAGATACTAGTAGAAGACGGCCTTCTTAAGACAACGCAGATCATCCTACTGTGATTGTTCAGATTCATCCGACTCTGATTCATACTTGTTCAGCAGCCAAACAAATTCAATCAAATCATTTTTTTCTTTCAAAACAAGACAGGATGGCTGCATGACTGCCCATGTGCTGTGAACTGCATGAACCCCTCTCCTCAACGTTTACCTTTTCCAACAAATGTACAGTGATAGAGGCACCACGGTACTACTAGAGTGCAGTACAGACACATCTGAAATATAAGAGATGATCCTTAACATGCATGCTTGTCCATTTTCGGTGTAGAAAGCTGTTGTTATTATACTTCATAAAGGTTCTCATCCTCTCATCACATTTGCCAGACACAAGCCCATCATGAGAGGTTCTTGGAGCAGAACTCCTGCACTGCCAACCTCCCACTTGAACTTATCTTACACCATTTGAAAGGTCCCTATGTCATAGATCTCCTAGGACGAAAACTGACAGAGATCAGAAGATCCTAACCGTTTGATATATTAATTTCTACATTGATCACCATGCCTATTTTTTTTTCTTGGAGTGTCCAAAAGAATGCATGGGGATGTATGATGTCAGCCTGATTTTGTCTTTGGTTTTTGTGCCTGGAACAGTTATCAGACAAGAAGGCATGGTTTGGGCATAGCCCTTGCATTAGACACAGGTGGGATTCCTGATAATGGAGGCCAAGACAGCCTCAATGGTGACAGTCCTGGTCTTGGCGGGACTCGATTGGGCAGGATAGTGGGTGCCGGCGGCAAGCAACTATTGGAGAAGCTGAATGCAGCTAGAAAGAACTTTCCAATGAAAGTCTTTCTCCTCCTATTGGGCTTCTACACAGCGAATGCACTGGCAACAATACTTGGACAGACTGGTGACTGGGATGTATTGGTGGCAGGTGTTGTGGTTGCTGCCATTGAGGGGATTGGGATGCTCATGTACAAAAAGCCCTCCTCTGTATCTAAAGGGAGGTTCCAGTCCTTGGTGGTTATGGTCAACTACTGGAAAGCTGGTGTTTGCTTGGGCCTCTTTGTTGACGCTTTCAAATTGGGGAGTTAAAGCGGGGATCCTTTGAACACATCTGTATCTTATCAGGTCTCTTATTTAGTTGCTAAGGTTCTGTGAGTGATGGGTGTTTTTGTTTTTTATGTCAGTTCAAGCCAAAGGTGGAAGACTGTCATCATAGACGCCGCCGTCACCTGTAATTACCATGCCATGTGAATCCAAACCGTGGGTTTTAGGGGACCATAAAGTCGTTCACCTTTTTGTACGACGTCATGGTCTCCCAATGGCTTTAAGTATGGTGAAGTTACCAGTAAACACACAAAATTTGCTTTCCCTGGGGTATTTCAAAGTTCAAAAATAACCCTTACCAAATGGCAACATGGAAACTCTTCTGGGCACACTGACCATGAATGTTTGGTCCACACTTAAGTGGATCTACATACCGAAAGCCAGCCTGATTGGTGATTTCTAACTGTTAGATTCGAACTTTTTATTTTTTTGATAATTATAAAGTTTATAAAAGAGGCAACAACCAGAAGAAAACAAAACAGCAGCCTAGATGGTTGAGATCATCTACAAATATTTAAAGAAAAAAAGAAAAAAACAAAGGGGGCAGCCTAAAGGACTGGAAAGAAAAGGGAAGAAGAGCTAAACACAAAGAAAGAAAGAACTTTCCTAACAGCCATCTCTAGAACACAATCTTTAACGAACAGACCTCTGCACTCCGAAAAAACTCTAGATACTGATACATCAAACCTTTGATGTTAAAAATGACCGAGGCAATGGCGCTACCACATCTTCCTTGCCTTCCAAGGCTTTTTAACGATTTCTCTCATAAAACCCCCAACAGCGCAAAAGGAAGCATCCTTGTCTTTGACGGCTCTAAGATTTGAACCTTTTTTCATCATGGGTTTAGAACCAACCAGGTGGTTTTTTTCATCTGATTGGTTGATTTTGATCCAAGGCTGCTTCTGATTCGTGCAACTTTAAGGCCGAAGAAGCCTCCTTGCCTTTGAAGGCTCTAAGATTTGAACATTTTTTCATCATGGGTTTAGAATCCACCATGGGGCCGAATTGGCGAAGTCACGGTGGTGAATAATTGGCTACTTCATTGAGATGTTCATGTTGCTCATTCAAATTCGAAATACCTTGCCTATTCCATAGGAGCTGGTAGTGCCTGCTCACTCCATTTTCACAAACCAAGTTCTCTCATTCCTGTTGAAAAGGAAATACCGTCGCTAACCTTTCTTGTTGAATTCCTATTTCATAGTTACATGCAGTTCAACCTTGAGACGAAACTGATTCGTATTTGCTATTGTATAGTTACATTCAGTTCAGCCTTGAGACGAACTGATAATAATCCACATTTTACACAAAGGGACACACAACCATATATACAGCCCTCTTGTAGAATTCAGACCAACGTGTGAATTATTGCTTCGGACGCTTCACGATTAAAACAGGACACTTAGCGTTCTTGGAGCAGTGATCGCTCACACTTCCTAGAAGAGCCCTGCAAGCATAAAAGTTCACATTAAGGAAATAAACCAACATCTATATATATATTTCTACCGATTCAACAAACAACTAACATTGTTTTAATTACCTCTTAAAGAAACCATAACCATGAGTTCCCATGACCAAGATGTCAGCTCCAAGCTTCTCCACTGTTCGACATATCACATCTCTTGCATCTCCACTCCCTACTTTCTTCTCAACTTTGATCTGGTGGGAACCCTTCAAATTGTTAATAACAGAGACATTCTGAGGTAGGGGTGTCAAGGGGTATGGGTAGCAATGTACCCAAAACTCTTAGAAGATAGAATAAATAACACGAAGATGTAAACACACGACATAGAGATTTATATGGTTCCCTCAAGATAGAGGTATGTCCCGATTCCTCTATGCTCTGAACCAAAAGAAAAAAAGTCACAATATAAATAATCGCCTAACAAAAACCAATGTGTATAGGAACAGTTCCGTGGACTCGCAGAAGTGAACTCATAAGTTCACTCATGTTCTCGAGCGTGGATTCCGAGAGAATCCAATAGTTGCTTGTGCAAAAGTTAATGCCAGCTCAGTGTTGGGAAGAAAAAAATGATAAGCAATCAAAAGAACAAAGATGCAATCACCCACAATACAGAGATTTATATGGTTTCATCTAGATTGAGGTATGTCCACGGATCCACGCCCATTCCATGTGTTCTAGGCAAAAAAGAAACACTCGATACAATGAATAATTGTCTCTGATCAAATGAGGTATATATAACCCCAAGATGAAACTAGGGTTCCGTATCTCTATGTAAAAGTATGAAAATGCCCTTAAAGGAAAAAGACCTCCCCCCGAAAAATTTTCCCCAACCCCGCTTCATATAGTGGGGCGTGCTGCCACCTTGTAACCCCCTGAAGCTGGCCGCGGTGTCGTGCCTTCATGTACAATCCTCTAGCACCATCAGGCTCCACATGACATAACACTTAGCACTATCAAGTTATCAAACACCGTTGGATTCTCAGAATCCATGCCCGAGAACATGAGTGAATTTATGAGTTCACTTTTGCGAGTCCAACGATCCCAACCCATGTATATATAATCTCAAGATGAAACTAGGGTCTCCGAATCTCTATGTAAAAGTAAGAAAACACCCTTTATGAAAAAATTCTTCCAAAAACATAACAAAAACCGGATCCTAATCTATAATTCAGTTATTTGACTTATTGGTCCTGTTGATCCTGGTTCAAGTAATTGATCCTATCCTATCAAATTGAGCATGTAGACAAGTTGCAGGGTAAGAAAAGAGAATTAGAAATGGACAGAGATGAGAAGAAAATTACATTGTGGTAGTCTCTGTAGATCACTTCAGCTCTCTCCATTACTGAACTCGCAAAGTCGTTCCCATACTTCTCCATCGCCGCAATTACATCGCTAGCAAACACGTACCCTAAAACATCCAATACATTCAGCTACCACAATTTCCAAAAAAAATCACCAAGTCGGTCCTTGCTACAATACGCCTTAAGTTTAGTACAACGAAAAAATCTAGAAAGTACCGAGAACATGCTAAAAATCGAATTATGGTACCATGTAATGGAGAGTAAACGGGAGGTGGGGGTTTCACGTAGAGGAGAAAGAGGGTATTTTCGGTCTTTTCAGAAATAATGTTTCTGAGACACCAAGATAAAGCATACATGCTCTCCTCGCTTTCGTCCACTGCCACCACTATCCTTCGCTCCTTCGCATCCAAATCGGCCATCAAAACCCAAAATTTTGGCCTGAAAACCAGATGCTAAGAACTTCAAGGAGGTTTACTGATATGTGGACGATGGGTAAGGAGTTTTTATACAAGTGGATCAGCGGTTTCTGGTTTTGTCTGGGTAATCGCGGTTTTGAGGTGGAGAAAAGCTATGATGATTAGAATCATTAGATTACTTACGTGTCCTTGGGGGATAAAACTTTGATGACAGAGCCCTGTCATCGAAGGAGATGACAGGGCAGCAAATCCTGGCACGTGTATTTTGTACGGACTGGTCACTTCAGCCTCACCACACGTACCCAGGTGAGCACTTGAGTGCTTCTTGCCAAAAGACTCACTTGTGTACGTGTGCGGAGAGGCCGAGGTGGTCCAACCGTACAAAATCCAGGTGCCGTGATCTGCTGTCATCGAAGTTTTACTCGTCCTGGGGCATGCAACAAATTACTGACGTCTCCCAAGTCCAGGTATTTGGGGAGTAAAACTTCTATCACACGAAATTGTAAATCACACAATCACAAGCCAATGAGTTCTCGGCAAGTACACAACTGCTTTTTGCAACGTACCCATGTGCTTTGCAATTAGGTGTACGTGCCGAGAACTCATTGGCTGTGATTGTTTGATGTGCAATTCGATTGTGACAGAAGTTTTACTCGTATTTGGGGTTCAAAGTTGACGATTAGCGGCGGAGCCAGGATTTTATTCAATGGGGGAACACAATCAATTGAATAGAACCATCTAAAATATGAGCCACGTGGTATATTCGTAGAGATTTCTGACCAAATTTGGCTCAACCCTAGATGGACATATAGACCAAAAATTAGTCTGATTAATGATTTCTCAGAGTTTGATTGGAGTTGTTTACATGGTTGATTTTCAACCGTGGAATTTGAGCATAATTTGGGGTACAAAGATCCAAAGGTTTCAAACCATTAATCAGGCTGAGTTTTTGTCTGTAGGTTCAGCTATGAACTGCCCAAACATCCATTCTGTCAGCATCATCTGGGGGCACGTGTCCTCCCTGCCCCTTCTTGGCTCAGCCGCTGTTGACGTTAGAGACCACTGACCGTATGAATGTTTGGCCCGTCCCTAAGTGAACCTACGTACCAAGCCTTTGACTAAAAATCACAAATTAAATTTAGTTTTGATGTGTAGATACAACAGGGGTGTTCCAAACATCAATAAGATCAGCGGGCCCTAAAAAGTATTCTACGTGGTATTTTGGGAGAAAAAATAGAATTTTCTTTTTTATTTTATATGATTCTCTTCTTTTTTTTTTTCATATTGAATTTATAATTTATATATATGATTATCAATAATCAATAATCAATACAATATCTTAATTAGTATTAGTGGAAATTAAGATTTGATTTTTCATTTTTGAATTCAACAATGAAAAGAAAAAATAATTTAGTTTTATATTCTAATGATTAGTTATAGCACTCACATTACGATATGAGCCACGTGGCACACTCTTAGAGGACATTGACCGTATGGATGTTTGGCCAATCCTTAGGTGGGCCTACTAACCAACAATCAGTCTGATTAGTGATTTCAAACCTTTGGATCCTTGTACCCCAAATAATGGTCAATAATGCTCAAATTCCCACGGTTAAAATCAACCCATGAAAATGACTATGATCCAATGCTTAGAAATCAGTAATCGGGTTCATTTTTGGTTTGTAGGTCCACCTAGGGATGGACCAAACATCCATACAGTCATCATCCACTAAAATTGTGCCACATGGCTCGTATTGTGGGTAGTTAGCAGTGAAGATCAACTAAAATTTACACGTATTTTAGGAGGGGACTTAAAAACTCGGGCTCTTAATAAAGATATTGTATCTATAATAAAGCATAGACATGCTGATGTGGCATCATCTACGTTCAAAGTGTCACATCATCATCTTAATTTCTCTAAACGATTTGTACCTTCACCTACCAGTTTGAATCAAACACCAAGGATTTGTATCTGCAATGCCCCATTCTCAACTACTCCTTGAAATCAAGATTTAAAAAATGGCCGTTGTAACGAATATAACGGCTGTTATAACGGATTTGGACCTACCCCGTTACGTTATGGACCGTTAAAACGCCCAAAAAATAACGGCCGTTATAACGAAAATAACAACCGTTATGTTCTGGAAAATTTTTGTGAAAAAAATGGCAGTTATTTTCATTTTTTCAGTTATTTTCCATTTTTGAAAATTTGAATTTCAGCGCCATTTTTTCCGTTATTTCGGTTATTTTTTTTTTTTTCAGTTTTTGCCCCTGAGCATTTTTTCATTATAACGGAAAAAACCGGTAATGCCCCCAATCCATTATACCGTTATAACGGTCCCCTTTAAACCTTGCTAGAAATGTCCACCTTTTTTTTTTTTTTTTTGAAACCGTGGGTATCCTGGCCTCTTAGAGCACCCGACTAGTCCCCAAGGGCATGATAGTCACTCCTTCCACACATGTTGGAGTGTACTGGAAGAGTTAATGTGGACATAGCTACTTATTAACCTCTACTCTTTCCAGGGGGTGGCCCCAGGGAAAGTTGAACTCAAAACCTCCTACTTTTTGGAGTGGAGTCCTGGCCATCTGCACTCAACCCTTGGGGGTTAAATGTCTACTTTTTCCCAAACATCACTAATCTTCTTTAAATCTTTCAACCGTTATATAATTATTCCAACCAAAATGTCATACTTTTTTCTCAAATGTCACTATTCATCTTTCAAAACGTCTCTATCTCTTCCTCTCATTCTCTATCCCTCCACTTCCGATCCAACCTGCCGAAGTTGCAACCCTAGCTAATAGTTATTCTTCTCTCTTTCGTTTTCCTCAATTATTATTCTCCCTATAATATATCCAAAAAATGGGTAATAAAAAGTTAAGAGTTCTACTAATTATGAAGCATCAGTTAACCATTACTTCATCGTGTTGAGCGACATATGATTCAAGGCCTAAACCCAACCCACGTTAACCCCTTGGTTAGTTGGTTAAGGGTGGTTAACAAAGGGTACATGTCAGGCTTTTTGGTAGTGGAACCTTCAAATTAAGTTTGAAGGTCTCGGGACCAGCGAATCTTTTCTTCTCATCCCCACGTGCGCTCATCTGCTACCGTTATCTAACCCTTCTTCAAGCAAGCTCCCACGTCTCATTACATAACCATTACCGAGCTGCCATCCAAGTTTATGTAGAATAGCATGTGAAAGCCTGACTGTTACAATATTAAACCTTTCAATCTTGGCCACACACAATCATCTCTTTGTCTCACATGGAATAGTTAGGACTTTGGAAGAGGATTTATATAATCTTACTTCTTTGAGGTTTGGTGTACACCTATAGAGAGGATATGATTATGAAATTGACAGCATGCGCATCAAGTTGGGCACGCAAGCGCACACAAAATCGGACCCATTACTCATCCTCTCTCTATAGGAAGTATTGATGTTTTTCCGCAAATAATACCAATATGAGGTACTTCAAAGTTCAAAATAACCCTTCCCAAATGACAACGTGGTGCACTCTTTTGAGCACGCTGACCATGAATGTTTGGTCCACAATTTAGTGGATCTACGTACCACAACTCAACCTGATTGGTGATTTCTAACTGTTAGATTCAAATTTTTTATTATTTTTTGATAATTAATTATAAAGCTTATAAAAGAGGCAATAGCCAAATGAAAACAGAACAATGCCTAGAAGGTTGAGATGACTTACAAAGATCTAAAGAAAACAAAAGCACAAACAAAAGGGACAGCCGAAGGAATAGAAAGAAAAGGAAAGTAGAGTTAAAAACAAGAAAGAAAGAAAGATAGAAACATCCATTATTAATAGTCATTTCTAGAACATAAGATATCCCAATGGAAAATAAAATCTTTAAAGAATAGACTTTTGCACTCTGAAAAAACTTGGAACATTGATACATCGAACTTTTGATGTTAAGAAATGACCGAGGCTACTGTATCTTCCTTGCCTTCAAATGCAAAAAGAAGCATCCTTGCATTCGAAGGCTGTAAGATTCAAACATTTTTTCGTCATCCTCGATAGCTATGGATTGTCGTGTTCATCTGATTGGTTGATTTTGATCAAAAGTTGCATCTGATTCGTGCAACTTTAAGGATGAATTGGCGAAGTCACAGTGGTGAATAATTAGCTACTTCATTGAGATGTTTGTGTTGCTCATTCATATTAACAGTACCTAGCCCATTACATAGAAGCTAGTAGTGCCTGCTCACTACATGCATTTTCACAAACCAAGTTCTTTCATTCCTGTTGAAAAGGAAATATGGTCGCTAACCTTTCTTATTGATTTATAGAAGGCCAAAAGAGCCAAAAAGATTACAAGGCCAATCTTAGAGGTCGAGCTGGCCTACTAAAAGTGAAACTCTGGACAAACACGAAGCTAACAAGAAAGCAAGCAAATATAGTACAAAATAGGAAACTAAACTAATCCCCCTCTCTAGAACACAAGAGATACCAACGGAAGACAAAGCCTTCGAAAAACAATCCACGACACTCGATAAAAGTTTTGGACCAAAGAAACAAAGACCCCTTGATATTGAGAATGATGTTGGCCAAGTCTTCCCCGTTCACTTCGAAGACTCTGCTATTTCTCTCTCCAAAAACTCTAGAAGAAAATGCCGTCGTGAACGAGATAGCACCCAATCTCTCTATTCTATTGTTACATGTAGTTCAACCTTGAGACAAATTGATAATAACCCACATTAAAGTTGCACAAAGGGACCCAATCAATGTATGTGCAAATTAGTGTTTTGGACGCTTCACGGTTAAAACAGGACACTGCGCGTTCTTGGAACAGTAATCGCTCACACTTCCTAGAAGAGCCCTGCAAGCACAAAGTTCATATTAATGAAATAAACTAAAATCTATATATTTTCACCAGTTTAACAAACGACTAAGATTGTTTTAATTGTATTGATACCTCTTAAAGAAACCATAACCATGGGTTCCCATGACCAAGATGTCAGCTCCAAGCTTCTCCACTGTTCGACATATCACATCTCTTGCATCTCCACTCCCAACTTTCTTCTCAACATTGATCTGGTGGCAGCCGTTTTAATTTGTTAGTAACATGGGCATGGGTAGTCCGAGACTCCGAGTAGGGCTGTTAATGGATAATGGCCTAGATAAAAATTTCTCATGTGGAACACTCTTAGAGACCATTGATCGAATGGATGTTAGGCCCATCTTTAGGTGGACATACAGGCCAAACATTAGCATGATTAGTGCTTTATATCCATCAGATTTAGTCTTTTTCATGGGTGATTTTCACCACTGGGATTGGATCATTATTTTGGGGTGGGTACAAAGATCCAATGGCTAAAAATCACTAATCAGGCTGATTTTCAACTGAGATTGGAGATTGCCCAGATGAAAAAAAAAAGTTAAGTCAATATTGATCTCTAAGAATGTGTCAATGGACTTTACCCACGTGCACAGAATTTTAATTATTATTGAAAAGAACGGAAATATTATAATCGGCTTTAGAGAAAAAAATGAAGAATAATCTATACTATTCGGGTAAATACACGGAATTACTAAGGGACTGAGTAGGGCTGTCAATGGATAATCGAAAATTCAAATTCGAATAATCCATAATCGTTTTTTGAGCTGAGCCCTCCTTTTTCTGACCGCTCTTCGGAGTCGTGTTCTCGGTTGTGGATTTCACCAATCCAACGGTGGTTGATAGCGCTGCAAAAAAGTGGTGCCAGCTCAGCTATCAACCACCGTTGGATTCTCGGAATCCATGGCCGAGAACACGAGGTCAGAAAAAGGGGCTCCTGAGGAAAAAATCAATGATAGATACATATTTCTGTATCAAAATTTTGATGCAGAAGCCCCTCAATTTGCCACGTAGTAGACTCTTTAGGGCCCCCTAGAATGTCTGGCACACACATTGATGGACCCACACAGCAAAAATCAGTGTGATTAATGATTCCTAGCCATTGGATTTGAGAACTTTTTCATCATGGGCTTGGAACCAACTCATAGGCTAGTTCAAAAAGCCCATGATGAAAAAGTGCTCAAATCCTATGGCTAGAAATAAAAAAATCACGCTGATTTTTGGTGTGCAGGTTCATCATAGGGTGGAACAAACATTCAGAGGGCAAGTAGGCCTGAACGAGTCTACTACGTTGCAATTTGAGGGACTTCTGCATCAAAATTTTGATACAGAAGTCTGCATCAAAGAACAGCCCGCTACTGAGACCGAACCGATCCTATCAAATTGAACATGTATGATGTACACAAGCTGCAGATTAGAAAAGAGAATTAGAAATGGACAAGGATGAGAAAGAAAATTACATTGGAGTAGTCCCTGTAGATAACTTCAGCTCTCTCCATTACTGAACTTGCCAAGTCCTTCCCATACTTCTCCATAGCTGCAACTACATCGCTAGCATACACGTACCCTGAAACCATCCAATACATTCAGCTACCACAATTTCCAAATTAAAAAGATCACCAAGTAGGTCCTTGCTACAATACGCCTTAATCACAGTCGGGGATTATTAGTTTCCTCTAACCTGTACCATCTAATGGAGTGTAAACCGGAGGTGGGGGTTTCACGTAGAGAAGAATGAGGGTATTTTCGGTATTTTCAGAAATAATGTTTCTGAGACACCAAGATAAAGCATACATGCTCTCCTCGCTTTCGTCCACTGCCACCACTATCCTTCGCTCCTTCGCTTCCACGTCAGCCATCAAAACCAAAAATCTTCGCTTGAAAACCAGATGCCTAGAAGTTCTGAGAGGTTTGCTGATATGTGGACGATTAAGCGGATTAGCGGTTTTTATAGACGTGGATCAGCGGTTTCTTGTTTTGTTTGGCTAGTCGCGGTTTTGAGCCTTTGAGATGGGGAAAAGCTGTGATGATTTAGATTACGGATATGCCCTTGGGTATGCAAGAAATTACAGACGTCTCCCAAGAAATAATAAGAGAGGTTTGTGCAGTCAACGATCAACCCTAAAAACAAGAGTACATTTTTGCAGTGAAGTCCGTCATCAACGTCGATGACGGAGCACCGTATGAGCCACGTGGCATTTTTTAGAGATCACTGACTGTATGAATGTTTGTCCCGTCTCTAGGTGGATCTACATACCAAAAATCATCCTGATTAGTGTTTTCGAACCTTTGGATCTTTGTACCCCAAATAATGCCCGAATTCCACGGTTAAAAATCAACCCATGAAAACGACTCAAATCCAATGCTTAGAAATTACTAATCAGGCTAATTTTTGGTCTGTTGGTCTACCTAGGGTTGCGCAATTCATCTATACAATAAAAAATCTCTAATAATGTGCCACGTGGCTCATACTGTTGTTCGTCATGAACGTTTGATGATGGACTTCCGTGAGCAAAAGTACACTAAAAAAAAATTAAAATAAAATAAAGGGACGTGCTGTTTACTAATGCCACGTCGTGTCGACTGCAAAATCTCTCCCAAAATCTCCACGTGGAGTTTACTTTAAGTCTCACTAACTTCATGGATGTTTGGTCCACCTCTCGGTGGACCTACATATCAAAAATCAGCATGATCTATGATTTCTAATAGTTTATTTTAGCATCCAAAAATATGCTCAAATCCAACCGCCAAAAATAACTTTTTAAAAATGCTAAATCCAATGACAAGATATCACGAATTAAATTTATTTTTGATGCATGGATCCGTCAAGAGGTGGACAAAACATCGATAAAGATCAGTGGGCCCTAAAAAGTAGACTACATGGTATTTTGGCAGAAAAACTTTGCTTATTGTGGATGGTCGGATGGGAGCCGCTGACCATCCACAATATGAGCCACGTGGCATATTCTTAGAGGACGATGGCTCTATGGATGTTTGGTCAATCCCTAGGTGGACCTACAAACCAAAAATCAGTCTGATTAGTGATTTAAACCTTTTGATCCTTGTACTCCAAATAATGGTCAAAATCCCACGGTTAAAATCAACCCGTGAAAAATGACTCCAATCCAACGCTTAGAAATAACTATTCAGGTTCGTTTTTGGCTTATCGGTGCATCTAAGGATTGGCCAAACATCCATACGGTCAGTGTCCTCTAAAAATGTGCCATATGACTCATATTGTGGGCGGTCAGACGGGGTTGGCGAATTTTATTCGTATTTTGGGAGAGGACTGAAAACACGTGGGCTCTTAATAAAGTTAACCAAAGCCCATGCTTAGCACGGGTATAAAATTTTAATCTCATATAAAAAATAAACAGCTTGGCATTTAGTATCATAACATGATTTGATATTATTTTTTGTGGTGAGAGAGAGATTTTAATACAAAAAATGCTTTTCTTATAATATAGGTCACTAATATAAAAAAAATCCCTTGCCCGTGTTTGTGCACACACATATATATAGGGGTCGGGTTCGGGGGACAACAATTTTTACAACAAAAATTGGCGCGCAGGCCAATATATAAATTATAAGTTTTGAATTGGATGATTTTTGGCGAGGATGGTCGCTACGGGAGTAGATCATCCTCATAAAATTCAAATCATTTCTGACATTCATAGACTGGTTTAGAAGTTGAAGAATTATGGACCTTGTATTTTTACAGTTAACTTGAAGACCACACTTGATGGGGTTAGAAATTTCAGAATGGGCTGATTTTTTGTAGGGGTGATCTATTTGGTCAGGGGACAACCATTTTGGCGGACCCACATAGAAGATGAATCAATGGCTGATTTTCGGTGAGGATGATCTCTTCATCATATAGATCACCCCTACAAAAATAGATGGTCCCTAATTCATCAACTTGTAAACTGATCTATGAATATCGGATTGATTTGAATTTTTGTGAAGATGATCTCCTCACTATAGAGACCAATATAGGAAAAAAGATTGGTGATAAATTATCTACTGATGTTATAGTATGAATGATAACAAATTCATTAATCAAGGTCAAGTAAATTCTGAGAGAATAAAAAATCATCCTGATTAGTGATTTCTAGGTGGATTGGATGTACATACCAAAAATCATCTTGATTAGTTATTTTAAACCTTTGGATCTTTGTACCCCAAATAATGCTCGAATTCCTCGGCTAAATATCAGCCCATGAAAACGACTCCAATCCAATGCTTAGAAATTACTAATCAGGCTAATTTTTGGTCTGTTGGTCTACCTAGGGTGCAATGTATCCATACAGTCAAAAATCTCTAATATTGTACCACGTGGCTCATAATGTGGTCCGTCGTCAACATTTGATGATGGGCTTCCCTCAACAAAGTTCTACCCTAAAACAAATTAAAATAAAATAAACGGACGTGCTGTTTACGCTTGTAAAGTCACGTGGCGACGATTTCAAAGGATAAAACCAAGGTTTAAAAAGGAGGCCGTTTTAACGGTTAAACGGACTGGGGGCGTTACCGTTTAAATGGCCGTTAAAACAAATTAAAACAGCCAATGGCAAAAATGAAAAAAATAGAAAAAATGGCGCTGAAATTCAAATTTTTAAATTTGAAAATTAAAAAAAAATAGAATTTAACAGAAATTTAACAGCCGTTTTAATTTAACGGTTGTTCAAACGGTTTTAACGGCCGTTAAAATAAAAAAAACAGCCGTTAAATTCAAAATTGCTAAAACGTATTTTAACGGAAATGGGCTTGGGGCGTTACCGTTTAAACGGCCGTTTTTAAAACCATGGATAAAACAATTATTTGGATTTTTGCTGTAATAGATTTGAAGTCTTCCCCTCCAAAAAAAATGGAACGTGGAGGCAGGTGGAGCTCACTTTACGGATCACTGATTTTATGGATGTTTGGTCCACCTCTGGATGGACCTACATACCAAAAATCAGCTTGATCTAGGATTTCTAATAGTTTTATTACATAGCATCTAAAAATATTCTCAAATCCAACAGCCAAAAATAAATTTTATAAAATGCTAAATCCAATGATTAGAAGTCACAAATTAAATTTATTTTTGATGTGTAGATCCATGAGAGGTGGACCAAACATCCATAAAATCCATGGGCCCTAAAAAGTACTCTACGCAGTATTTTGGGAGTAAAAATTTGCTGATTGTGGACGGAAGCTATTGACCATCCACAATATGAGCCACGTGGCACACTTTTAGAGGTTGATGGCTGTATGGATGTTTGGCCAGTCCCTAGGTGGACTACAAACCAAAAATCAGCCTGATTAGTGCTTTAAACCTTTAGATCCTTGCACCCCAAATAATGGTCAATAACGCTCAAATTCCCACGGCTAAAATCAATCCATGAAAATACTCCAATCCAACGCTTAGAAATAACTAATCATGTTCATTTGTGGCATGTGGGTCCGCCTAGGGATTGACCAAACACCCATAGTTTCCTATAAAAATGTGTCACGTAACTCGTGTTGTGTCCGGTCGTGACTCATTGTGAGGATCAGCGGTTGGGGAATTTTTATTCCTATTTTGGGAGAGGACTTAAAAAACGCAGGCTCTTATAAAGTTCATCAAAACCCATGTTCAGCATGGGTATAAAATTTTAATCTATCTATCTATCTATCTATACTACTTTAAAGCAACAACTTGGGTTGGGCACGCCCCCCCCCCCCTCCTTATACGGGCTTCAACGGACATTCACCTTCATTGATTGACACGTGTGCCACCCATCCATGTGACACAGTTAAATCCCTCTCTACTTTCAAAGGTAAAACTTTCATTTCATTAAATGCCTTTCTTATACAGAAAAGATAGAACCTGATTTGGAGTACGTCCTGCATGGTACATGATGTCAAGTACGCTCACATCCCTCATCGATGATGATGAGGGACAATCGTATATGCCTATATGCCACGTGGCACACTCTTAGGGACCACTGACGGCATTGATGTTTGTCCCATCCCTAGGTGGTGGACCTATATAAATCTGTTTTTTGATCTTAAATCTTTGGATTTGAATACCCATATAATGCTCAAAATCTATGGCTAAAAATCAACTTGTGAAAGTGACTCCAATCAAATCCTTAAAATTCATGGATAGGCTGATTTTTTTATTGTAGTTCCATCTAGGGATGTGCCAAATATCAATGTATGGCGAGTGATCTCTAAGAGTATACCACGTGTAAGGTGCTGCCAC
This sequence comes from Euptelea pleiosperma, assembly GCA_035048495.1. NCBI lineage: Eukaryota > Viridiplantae > Streptophyta > Magnoliopsida > Ranunculales > Eupteleaceae > Euptelea > Euptelea pleiosperma. The sequence goes on along the minus strand of CM068551.1, from coordinate 24,954,736 downwards.
ATGTAAGGTGCACGTGCATCGCACGTGGCGTTCCCCTAGTCTTATATAAAAAAACAAAGGCATTTACTATCTTAACATGATTTAATATTTATTTTTGTGCTAAGAGAGATATTTAATACAAAAAATGCTTCTCTTATAATATTATAATAAATAGGGCTTTTTTGTTTTACCCCCTTACTCTATTGAAGCAATTTGCTTTTCATCCAATGTTTTCAAAATATTTGCGTCTCACCCTTTGACCATGATCAACGTCATTGACCATTGACGGTCTCCGGATGGACATCCCAATATTTTTTAAATGACTATAATGACCTTGGGTGAGACGCAAATATTTTGAAAACATTGGGTGCACTGCAAATTTCATCAGTAAAGTAAGGGGGACAAGTAAAAAATCACTTTTTTATTTGTTTTTTTTTTTTTTTTTTTTTTCTTCAGATTTTGTGTTTTTTTTCGAGGATTGTGAACTATAAAAGGAACTCACCTTCACAGGTTGTTAAGCACTCTAATATCCCTCATCATGGCCACAATATGAGCCAGATGGCAGACTATTAGAGGTCACTAACCGTACGGATGTTGGGCATCACTAGGTGCAGCTACATTCCAAATATCAGCATGACTAGTGATTTCAAACCATTGAATCTTTGTGCCCCAAATAATGATCAAATTCTACGGATAAAATCAACTCAGGAAATGAAAGGTTTTGAGCTCACAATCCTCAAAAAATAAATTTCTAAAAAAAGAGATTGATTGTTTGCTTGTCCCCCTTACTTTATTGATGCATTTTGCATTGCACCCAATGTTTTTAAAATATTTGCATCTCACCCAAGGTCATTATAGTCCTTTAAAAAATATTGGGATGTCCATCCAGAGACGGTCTCTATTGTCAATGATGTTGACCATGGTCAAAGGGTGAGACGCAAATGTTTTGAAAACATTGGGTGAGATGCAAATTACATCAATAAAGTAATGGGGTGAAGCAAAAAAGCCCTCATAAATATCATAAGTCAATAATATAAGAAAAATATCTCTTGCCCGTGTTTGAGACGTGCATTATTGAAAAGTACTTTGAAAAACTTTTCAAATAATTTTTACAAAAAATTTCTAAAAAGAAAATAAACTTTAATCTATTTACAAAAACAAAAATAAATTTTTGACATTTCCAAACAAAGTAACTAAACACCCTTTGCAAGGGCGTTTCTCCCTAACAGAAATAAAAGCTGAAAAGATTGGTTGTTAAATGTTGAAAAGACAGACAAACACCCTTTTAAAGGGCGTCTGTCAGGTACAGACGCCCTTTCAAAGGGCATTTCTCATAGAGGAGTAAAACTTTTGTCCCAATACGAGCCACATGGCACACTCTTAGTGGACGCTGACCGTATGGATGTTTGATCAATCCCTTGATGGACCTACAGTCCAAAATCAGCCTAATTAGTAATTTACAACCTTTGGATCTTTGCACTCAAATAATGCTCAAATTCTTACGATTAAAATCAACCCATGAAAATAACTTCAATCCAATGCTTATAAACCACTAATCATGTTTCTTTTTTGGTGTGTAGGTCCACCTAGTGATTTGCCAAACATCCATACGGTCATTGTCCGATAAGAGTGTGCCATGTAGCTCATATTGGCACAAAAGTTTTACTCTTCTATGGGCAAACACACTTTTAAAGGGCGTCTGTCAGCCTTTTCAGCTTTTGTCCGGAGAAACAGTCGGGGTCTTTTCACCTTTTATATCTGTCAGGGAGAAACGCCCTTTCAAAAGGACGTTTAGTTACTTTTTTGGGATTGTCAAAAATTTAATTTTGTTTTTGTAAATAGATTAAAGTTTATTTTCTTTTTAGAAATTTTCTGTAATTTTTATCTTGTCGATTTTTGACTTAAAATAAATTTTTATTAATAATTAATCAAAACTCTATATGTGCACTCTTAAGGTAAGTAAATACACTAGAGTTCATACATCATGATATAAATTTAATAATGCTATACAAGTTTATCCATCCAACTCATCAAGTTCTTTATTTTTTCATTTATCTACACTTTTTTTTATTTATTCTTCTACCCTAACTCTTCTGTAACCATTCAACTTTTTAGTTTGCTAATTTTTTCTCAACAAATTAATTTTTTAAAGATATTCATGTAGGATAAAATTTTTTCTACACTTTCACCCTCTAAATGATCAAATTATCTTAACTTTTTATTATCAAATTACCATAAATATTATATTTCATCTATAAATATCACATCCATCTAAAGAAGAAGGATATCGTTCTAAACTCTCTTTTAGGCTTAGAGAAGCATACTCAAAACCCCTTAGAAATCCTTAAAATATCCTCTAAAGATTCATTTGTTTTAATCGATCAAGGGAAAAGCAAATTTTTTTTTGTTTCTTAGTTCATTTTTCTTTTTTTTTTAAGAAGAAAAAAATATCAAATAAAGAAAGATGTTCACTCAAAAATATAATGTAAACTGCATAAGGTGATTAAGGCACCACACCCATTTTTTTCTTTCTTTTATTTGGTTTATCTAGTTTCTTTTTGTTTTGTCTTATTCCTTATTTAATTTTAGATTTTTTTAACTTTCTTTTATATTAATTTCTTTATCTCTCTAACGTTTAAAGAGATTCTAAAATACTTATAATTGTAGGTGATCTATTTATTTTCTATTTAATTTTTTTTTTATGTTAATCTATTTCTTCTTTAATATATGAAAGGAATCTGAAATACATGCATATTAAGGCGATCCTACATTTTTCTTCTATATTCTTGTATATGTATATTCATTTTACACATCTTTTTTTTTATCGGTAACTTGAGAGAATGATTGAGGGTATAAGAGTAATAACTATTTTAAGACGGGTAGATTGAGGTGTCTAATACTTTCTCTAGTCTACAAATGACCTATTTACTTAATGATTTCTCAAAATGGTTAGTAGATTAAATAGAATTTCTAATTAGCATATTGTTTATTTTCAGAAAATTATGTTATCAACTTTCAAACTTGGTGATCACCAATCACACTCTTAAAAGGGGTTGGTGGAGACTTCATAAGATTTAACCTTTTTATTTCTAGTTGGATTATGCTATCTCACAAATCTTTGTCTACTATTTAAATTCAATTCAAAGACATCTTAAAAACATTAGATCACACATGAACATGTAAGTTTATTGCTTTTACACAAATTTACGTATATATATATATTTTTTTATTTCCATTATATTGAAAGTTAAATTTTTTAATTTGAAGTGCCATTAAAGTGTTAGAAGCATCGACCAGAGAACTAAGATCAAATCCAGTTTGGCGTGACATAAAGGTAAAGAAAATAGTAGTTTTTATAATTTAAGGTCAATTTCTTACATTGAACATCATTTACATTCATAGTAGTGATTAATGAATTTTCTTTCTAAAAACACTCATTGTTGCTATAGTTGTAATTATATTATTTAATAACCAAATCATATCATTGCTTGGGAACATGTTACAGTTCTATGGACGAAGCATATTTACAAAATAATAAATCGATGACGTAGTTCATTAGAGAAATAATATAAGTTTCGAGATCAATCAGGAAATATGTTTGAAAAATATGTATACTTTTGTTGGGCTTTACACAAGTATCCATAAACATGTTATTTACCTTAACATTAAAAAAAACGAGATGTCTTTTTTATGTATGGTAATTATTTGGTATACATGAAGAGTATTATGTCAAGAGCATGTAGTATTAGTTAACCTAATAGGATTGTATCAAGGGCCCTTTTGAGCACAATAAGTGCTTTAGTGTTCCAATCATTTTGGATACATGGTTCACCCAATGTGAGAAATGTCCATGGAGATAGCCATAGATTTACTCTATGAATGAGAGGTCACCAACTAAAGGAACGTGTAGCTCCTCTTTATTTTTACAAGAATAACAAAAGAACCTAAAGCTCAAAATTGCCTCATTTAAACGACTTTAAATAGAAGTCCTATACCCTAAAGTCAATCAAAGCCATTAGATTTGATCTTATAATGAATAGATGAGATTTATCTATTGCCCACTCTTGGAAGGTCTAAATGCGCACGGCTGATCAAGCTCCATAATCCCTTCATTTTGGGTTTCAATAGGCATGCTCCTCCCATTTAGCTTTTCACATAAAGGCACTAGTGCTAGATTTGACTATCCAATAAATAATAATTTTCATACTACACCAAATCTTTTCATACTATGAAAATTATTATTTATTTATTTTTCACATTTTTTATACGGCACCTAATACTTGTTGGGAGACCCAAACATTTATTAGGTTCCGGCTTTGGATACATTGATACATGAACTATAGAGAGCCATGCTTGAACATAGACCCCCACCCCGTTTAAGGGAGTTGATTTTTTCAGTGAGCTTTTTACTTTTTTCTGTCAACTTTTTCACAAAATGCCCCTCACTTCACATTTTTTTAATGAAAAGTTAAATAAGGCCCTTTTTGTTTATAGAGTTTTGGTACATGGGTATTTCACGAATGCAAATATTTTGGTAGGAATAGATGTAAAAAGCTAACTGGGAAAGTTAATCTCTTATTAATGAGCCTAGATTTTAGACTCAAACGAGGTCCATGGGCCTAATTTAATTTCAGATTTTTTTTCTTTTTTCATTAAGTCCTAGTTTTCTAAACTTATGTTGTTACATGTAGGCCCTGTATAGTTGCCCTTAGACAAGTTTTTAGAAACAATTCTTGCCTATATATGTCTATAAAAGTTTTTCGATCTATATTTTTTGGCATACAAATTCTTTTCTAGAAAACTTTTATGTGGTCGTCGTACATGGCAGTAGTGTATATTATGTCTGTTCATTTGCAACCATATAATATTTATTGATCATAATTTCTTATGTTCCTATTTTATCTTTGTTTTATGCTTCATTGAATTAATATTCATGTTCGGATTAAAATGCTCACACTGGAGGACAAAAATTACATTTACATTTATGATAAAATTGTGGAATGTAATACATTTTTTTACTATAAACAATTAGTTGGCTGAACTAGACCAGAAGCAGATCCCTCCGCATTTGTACATGAGGATATTGCCGGTTGATTTCGGTAAGTAAGCTTTACATTATCTAATCTGATCCAGATGCACAGGTTCGTGGTGCCTAGTCCGATGGAGATGCAATCATCCCCAATCTTGATACCGGTGTTCATGATTGTGACACTGGTCGATAATTGCACGTGTATTCCATCTGTATTAGGGCTATTGCCTGCTTCCGTAATCTTCACCCCTCGCACGTTCACATTCTGGCAACCGTTGATGACAATGTGAAACATCTGGCTGTTTATGGTTATTAACCCACTGATCATTACGCCTTTCGAGTTTGTAAATGATACTACGTCATAAACACAAATTAAAAAATATCAATTATTTTCCATGATTTAGTACCTAGCAAGCTACCATATTAAAGAATTTATGATTCCTAATTTTAATCGAACCATAAAGAGAAGTAATCTCCCTAAATTATAGGATCTATAGTGTAATCTAACTAGGTCAATGGGGGTAATCCTACAGTTTGAAGGGTAATTACTAATTACTTTAAAATTTTAGGGGGTACTGATGTTGCTAAAATACCCTTAAGAAACTGTTTTTTCAAATGACCAAAATGTCCTTCAAATTCTAAGATTTATTCCATTAAAAAAGAAGAGAAAATGGAAGGGAAATTTCATCTTTAAAAGTAAAAGAACCATAGTGTTAATGAAATACTATAATTCACTTACTATAGTTCAATCGGAGCAATTCTTGTTGGCAGAGTTGCAAGCCCACAGAGCCGTCCCTTGTACATCGATGGTCCTACCGTATATAGAGACCCATGTGACGGAGAGCTATTTTTCATTGTTGCCAAAAACATGATAATCTGATGGAGCCACAAGGGTCCGATCGACTCAAATGGTGATATTTGTGTTCTTACATTTCCCAGCGAAGACGATACGGTTTAGCAAATACCTTCCTGGTAGAACATAGATCATAGTAAACTTAATCGACCCACAAGCTTTGGCATATGCGTTAAGGAACGATTTGGTCGAGTCAGTTCGATCACTGGGTTTGACCCCTAACTTGACCACATTATAGATTGCATTTGTTGATGATGAGTAGAGAATGAGGAAGAGAAGTGTGAGCGGAAAACCCATGGGCCTATACATTTTTACTTAGAGAGAGAGAGAGAGAGGGTTGGAAAGTTGGCGTGAGAAGTTGGGACGGATTGGGCTGTTTATAGGATTTAATGGAGTTTGGATGGTTGAAACCCTAAGCAAGCTGCACCTAAATTTAATGGAATTGTTGTTTTTTAAATTTTAGGCACACTTACCAAAATACACTTGTTATCTCTACTATTTGTAATCAAATTTGTTAATTGCAAGAATAATAATGTTTTTTTATTTGAAATCAATAATTTGTTAATCGGATGGTTGAAAGTAACTGTTAGATGGGTCCATTTTCAGATTCAACACTAATCAGATAAAGCAAACCACTTCATGTTGAGCAAAACTAATATAAAAATTTTTCTATCAAAATACCACAGGGCAGTCTTTTGGGCCTACTGATCCCGTATTGTAGCGAAACTACACACGAAAAATCCGATTGATTGGTGATTTCTAGCCATGTGATTTGAGCACTTTTTTTTTTTATAATGGGCTTGCAACCTATCCGTAGGCCTGTTCATGAAGTCCGAGAACTAGGAAAACTTTGCCTCACGCAGTGCTTGGACCAACTGGGGTCACGCAAACAAGGGCCGTCAAATCTTTACATGGGGAGGTGGTGTCCAAACAGTTTTTGAAATATTTTCCTATCAAATAAGGTGGCCCCATCACGCATTCGCAAATTATTCACTTTATAGGTGTAAACGAATTATTTGGGCGAACTTTTCAAAAAGTTAGAATAATTTGCGTACAATTAATGCCTGAAGCTCTACCAAACACGTTTTATTTCGTGGAGACGTACAATTTGGCCCTTTAGTTCGGCTGAAAATAGAATTAAAAAGAAACAAACAAAAGGAGGAAAGAAGAAAAGCCCTCATCTCTCCCCCACACCACTGTTACAATCCAGTTTCCAGAAGGTTAGTCTTCTCTCTCCGCCGCAATCCGCAAAGCTCTATTGCGGCTTGATCCGAAATGATCTCGCAGAACCCACTTCTCTACTTACCTAATCCAAGGCCCAAGAGTAAATCTCTGACAACCATAAAGATTCTAAGAGGATGGGCTTTCTCCTTTGTCGTGTCTCCAATCTCCATGAAAATATGACATCGAACATTTCCCCGTCTCAAACTTTTGCCGAATCAAAACTTGGCAACTAGGCTTTGAAGGGATGTTTGGGAACATTGTCAGTGCCTTGCGCAAATTCAGAACTTGGTGCCTAGATATACTCGAACGTTTCCGGTCTCGAACTTTTGCCGAATCCGAACTTGGCAACTAGGCTTTTGAAGGAATGTTTGGGAACATACTCAGTGCCTTGCGCAAATTCAAAACTTGGTACCTAGATGGAAAAGACCAAAAAGCAGGTCCAAATAGTTACCAAACATGGTTAAGCCTATGTTTGGTAACCCTGTGAGACCAACATTTCAGGCTCCGCTTTTCCAGAGTTTGTCATTGAAATTGGACCAGGGCTGGCTTTTGGAGAGGAAGTTCCAACATCGAACCAATTCTTCCAGACTAAGAAAGAATGAGCTACCATGAATCAAAGGCTTCTCCAAACAAAACCCTTCTAAATTTCTAATAGGTTTTTTTTTTGGGTAGTTAAGCCTGTTTTTAAAGAGATCAGTAACTCGGTGAAGGTGGGGATTGAACCCAGGTCTGTGGTAACGGTTTAACGGACTGGGGGTGTTACCGTTTAAATCGTTTAAACGGATTGAAGCGGCCAGGGGCAAAAATGAAAAAAAATTAAAAAAAAAAAAGGGAAAAAACAGAATGTAACGGATTTTAACAAAAAAAAGACACTGAAATTAAAATTTTGAAAAAAAAAAAGGAATTAAATGGATTTTAACAGATTCAATGGCCATTTAAAAAAAAATTCAAAATTTAACGGCTGTTAAATCCATTTAACTGCCGTTTAAACGGTTTTAACAGCAGTTAAAACAAAAAAAAGGTCATTTAATTTAAAGCATCAAAACACGTTTAAACGATTTTAACGGAACGGGGCGTTACTGTTTAAACGGCCATTTTTAAACCACGGTTTCGATTAATATTTCCCTGCCCACCCCCAAAAGTGCCACATGACACAAATCTTTCGGCCACCATCAGGCTGATTTGTTATTTCTAGCTGTTGGATTCGAATGGAACAGTTTGCAACTCAATTCACCGGAACTTTATAAACAGTACCTTATAAGTATACAATACAACACATTCCATATTAACAAATTTACATACTCTCAACAAAATCTATAAAAACAACAAAAAGACGGATCAGAATTGAGTACAAGACAACACACGGATCATTTGTTTCCAGCCGTTGATTTTGGCCTTTTCACGATCAAAACAGGACGCTTTACGTTCTGTGCACAGTGGTTACTCACACTCCCAAGAAAAGCCCTGCCATTATCAAAATTCCAACCTTATTACTCTGTTAAACAAACGGCTTTTTATAAGGTCACCCGTTGTTTGACTCAAACGAGCGCTGTCGGGCCACATGAGAGCGCCCTTAGGGCTGATTTTGGGTGTGGATGATCTCAGTCCCTTAGGGCTGATTTTGGGTGTGGATGATCGGTGTGGATGATCTCAGTCCCTTAGGGCTGATTTTGGGTGTGGATGATCTCCTCGTCACTGCGATCATCCTAAAAAAATAAAATAAAATAAAGACCAATCTGAAGTTTCTGACCCCACCAAATTTGCTCTTCAGAAAATGAAGAAGTGAAGAACTCAGAATGAAGAGCACATTTTGGTGGGGTCAGAATAATCAGACTGACCTGATTTTTTTGGAGGATGATCTCAATGGGAGCAGGTCATCCTCATCCAAACTCAGCCATAGGGGCTCACCCATGTGGGCCCCACAGCGTTCGTTTGAGTCAAACGCCGTTGGACACTATAATTATCCTAAACAAAATGTTTGCATAAACCCCTCAATCAATACACATACCCCCGAGTCCAGTTTCGCTCACGGATGCTCACCGAGCCACGTGTTACATTCTTAGAGACCACTTGACGGTATGGATGTGTGGCCATCTCTAGATGGACCTACAGACCAAAAAAAATCAGCCTAATTTGTGATTTCTAACCGTTGGATTTGAGTCTTTTTCATGAGCATTATTTGCTGTACTCAGATCCAACGGTTATAAATCTCTAATTAGGTTGATTTTTGGTTTGTAGGTTCACTTAAAAATGGCCAACATCCATATAGCCAGTGGTCTGTAAGAGTATCCACGTGGCTCATAGGCTGTCGTGATCAGAGACGTCCCTGAGCAAAAATGGACCCATGCCCCACTATGCCATCCATCCGATTAATGGGTCGCACACACAAACAAGAAGTGACACATCGATCTTGCTGTGCAGATGAGCTTATACAAAAAAGGTGCTTGTATGAGACTTGATATGGTAAATTAAATGGACCCCACCTCTTGATCAGACCATAACCATGTGTTCCCATCACCAACACATCAGCACCAAGCTTCTCCGTCATCTCACAGATCACATCTCTCGGGTCTCCATTCTCCACCCTTGTCTCCACCTTAACCTGCACGGTTGCACCAGCAATGTATACCTATAAAACACACTGAAAATGACCATTTTACCCCCAGAAAATTATTATAACATACATTTTGAAGGTCCTTGCAAAGTCTTTTGGCCTTCTCAATCACAGAGTCAGCGACGTCCTTACTGTATTTCTCCATGGTTGTCAATATATCGGAGGAAAATAAATACCCTGCAAATAACCCAAATTACCAAAATACCATTGAACTTTTTCCCCAAAAAAACCCTTGACGTGAAAGAAAAATACCTTCAGGGTGCACCCTCATACCTGTTCCATCTAAAGCAGTGTAGACGACGCGAGGCGGTTTGGCATAGAGGAGGATGAGGGTATCTTTGGAATTTTTGGAAACTACGTTCTCGAGCGCCCACGATAGTGCGTACATGCTCTCCTCGCCTTCGTCGATCGCAACAAGGATCTTCCGCTCCTTCGCTTCCACGTCAGCCATCGAAACTGTAAAACTAGAATTCGAAACCACTTATCTCGCCGAAAAACCAGATTTCTCTTTACTAAAGAGCTTTGGTTTCAATCTCTATGGTTTGTCGGCTAAGCCCCGAAGGTGGTTTTATATAGGAGGAGGAGTTAGCGGTTTCTGGTTTCGTTGATGGTAGTTGTTTTTGTTACTATGGGACGCCTCAGGTTCAGAGTTTATCTACTTCTTGGAAATTAAGTCGAAAGATTACCCCCTGTTTGTTAAAACAATTACGAAACTACCTTCGTTTAGATATAAGTTAGTAAGCACAACGAACGGTAGATCTTTCTTTAATTTTACACGTGGCAAACATATGACTACATCCCATAGGCTGACAAATGAGTGATCCAAAGTTATGGGGAATGATTTTAAGAAAACAAGTGGATGATTAGGATCAATTTGATCTCGAATTTTTTAGTATTTTCTATCTAAATGGTGGGTCCTACTTGCACGTAGAAGCCATCATGACGGTCCATATTAATGAATTCTATTAGCTACCCATCATCTCAAGCAACCATATTTAAATCATGGGAGATACCCAGTGCAAAACCTTTGGGAGACAGAACGCATTAGAGGGCCAAGATGAGACCCATTCTTTCAGTTCTTTTAGCAATTTAGGAGTAAAACTTGTGTCACAAGATGTTGTGACGGAAGCCGGTCACAGCACTCAATACGAGCCACGTGGCACACGATCATAGGGCGCTTACCATATGGATGTTTGGCCAGTCCCTCGGTGGACCGGTACACAAAACATCAGCCTGATTAGTGATTTCTAACCTATTCGATTGAAGTTATTTTCATGGGTTGATTTTAACTGTAAGAATTTGAGCATTATTGAGTGTTATTTGGGTGCAAAAATCCAAAGGTTGTAAATCACTAATCAAGCTGATTTTTGGTTTGTAGGTCTACCGAGGGACTGGCCAAACATCCATACGGTCAGCGCCCTATGATAGTGTGCCATGTGGCTCGTATTGAGTGCTGTGACCGGCTTCCGTCGCAACATCTTGTGACACAAGTTTTACTCGTAATTTTGCATTTTGATGTTTGAAGAAGATTCCCTCGACAAATGATATGGTTGTAATTTCCAAGGAAAATTAGGGTTATTTTGGTAATTGAAACAAGACGAGGGGCTCATCCTAAAACAGCGGCCACGTGAAGACCCAAAATCCGGAACCAGATGTCAAAGAACGGAAAAATTTTAGATGCAGAGGACTTTGGATGCAGTCGATGCAGAGGCTCTCGTGGCCCCACATACCTCATTTTTCTGGGCCTACTAACCGCATGGATGTTTAATACAGCCTTAGCTTGATTCATATACCAAAAAAATCAGTCTCATGATAGTTTCTAGCCGTTGGATAAAGTGCCCAAAAAATATGCAAAAAAAAAAATGCTTGAATCCAACGGCTATAATTAATCTTAAAAAACGCTAAAATCTTTAGCAACAGAAAACCAATCAGACTGATTTTTGGTATCTGAAGGGCTGTATTAAACATCCATACGGTTAGTAGGCCGAGAAAAGTGAGGTATGTGGGGAAACGAAAGCCCTCTGCATCGACTGCATCCAAAGTCCTCTGCGTCTAAATTTTTTCCTCAAAGAACTAGTACGCTAGCGTGGCATCTTAAAAGTTTAATTTTTTATTATTAAATTCGCTAATAATCCTAGCTTAGCAGACAAATAAGCCTTATCTATGAATAACACTTTGATGACAGCGTGCGCAATATGCGCCACGTGACATACTCTTGGTGGACTCTGACCGTACTGATGTTTTTCCAATCCCTAGGTGGACTTACGAACCAAATATCTGCTTGATTAGTGATTTCAAACCTTTGGATCTTTGTACCTCAAATACTGATCAATATGCTCAAATTCCGACGGTTAAAATCAACCAATGAAAATAATTCCAATCCAATGCCTAGAAATCACTCAATGTTTTGGTCTGTCGGTCCAGCTATGGATGGGCCAAACATCTATACGGTCAGAGTCCTTTAAGAGTGTGCCACGTGGCTCGTATTGCGTGCCGTCATCAAAGTATTACTCCTTATCTATACTTTATGTGAAGCGAAATGCCGAAATAATTATTTTTTACAAAATTAAACAAAATATAAACTGTCTGATTAAAGGGAAAGGGTAATAAAGTAATTTTGGTTGGGTAATTTTAATGCTAGAAGCCTCTCAAACAAATTAATGGATTGCTTCAAAGAGATATTTAAGATATTTGCTTCCCCTTCCAGAAGTTATATTCAAGATTTCAACCTGATTATTAAAATGGTGGACTTTTCTTTGAAAAATTCTATTTGCAACCCACAAATTCCATAAGCACACCATTTGAGTGTTTTTTGGCCAAAATTGTCCTTAGACGAAAAAAAAAAAAAAACCCAACACCCCTCTTCGTACCTCTCTCTCCCTCTCCATCTCTCTCCCCTAGTTAGTAAATTAGCGTATTTTACGCATTTAATACCCAATTTTTTTTAAGAAACATTTAATACTCCCGTATAAAATAAAAAATCAGAAAAAATCGCGAATTTAAAGACTATATGAATAAAAAACGTATTATTCATGTTTAATACACGAATTTTGTGTTTTTAAAAAAATAAAAAAAAGTGTTAAACGACTCCATAAAATGAAAATATTGGTAAAATTCAGGCTTTAAGGCTAAATGAATATAACATTTCAACGATGACTGAATTTTTTTTATCTCGAATCCAAATTAAACTAACTTTTCCAATCTTCGTCGTCTACCGAATTGCTAACTATGCTCTCTCCCTCTCTCACCATCCTCTCCCCCTCTCCCTCTCCCTCTCCACCTCTCTTTCTACTTCTCTCTCTCCACCTCTGTCTCTCTCTTACCCTAAAAAAAAAAAATCTAAAACAGAAAAGAAAAAGAATAACGCCGCCTCTCTCTCTCTCTCTCTCTCTCTCCCCCCACGGTAGTGTAGTACCGTGGGGATTGTGTAGCCCAAGGCCAGCCCAACCGTGGCTAAGATAGAGAGAGAGAGAGAGAGGGGTGCTTTTTTTTTTTTTTAATCTAAGGACATTTTTTTTTTATCAAAAAACACCCAAATAGGGTGCTTATGGAATTTATAGGTCGATGGATCATATCCTCACATGCATCTAGTAATTTGTACGCCATAGGTGCACAATACCCCTCCATGTATCAGAGGAAAAATGTACAACCATAAAGGGAGGGGGGGGGGGAGGGAGCTGTCTTTGTACCTCATATTTTGGATTTGGTACATTTAACTCGTTGATCTAGGCTGTTGGATTTGTGGACCACCTATTGGACGAGCCATAATCCTGAGAAACATACTAACATTATGATCCTGACTTATTCATAAAGAAAAACTATAAACTATATTGAAGAAAAATAAAATGTAATCTTTAGGTGGCGTGGGTTTTATTCTTAGAGATGCTTCGGCTTCCTTTCTTTTAGTAGGAGGCGGTCCAGAACGAGTTGGGTCAGCGGAGGAGTTAGAGGCGTAGACTATCCTTGCCGTGCTTAAATCAGTTCGTTAGGAGGGGTTCCGACTCTATTTTGGTAGAATCTGATGTACCTCATATTTTGGATATGGTACATTTAACTCGCTGATCTAGGCCGTTGGATTAGTGGACTACCTATTGGACGAGCCATAATCCTGAAAACATACTAACATTATGATCCTGACTTATTCATAAAGAAAAAGTATAAACTATACTAAAGAAAAATAAAATGTAATCTTTAGGTAGCGTGGGTTTTATTCTTAGAGATGCTTCGGCTTCCTTTATTTTAGTAGGAGCCTATCCCGGACGAGTTGGGTCAGCGGAGGAGTTAGAGGTGTAGGCTATCCTTGCCGAGCTCAAATCGGTTCGTTAGGGGGGGTTTCGACTATATTTTTGTGGAATCTGATGCAAAAGAGCTGGTTGGTCTGCTGCTGCGCAAGTCTACTGAGGCTAGATGGTTTTCATTAGGGTTATGTGAGTCCATTTTGGCAGTAGCATCTTCTTTTGCTCATATATCTTTTTCTTTCTCTACTCATGTTACAAATAACTTTGCTCACTCTATAGCCCAACGGGATGGTAATTTTAACTCTTTCCTTATCCGATGGTGGTTCCACTCCTCCCTCACTTTTGCTTATCCAAAGCCCAGCCTTCACACAGTTGGAGGATTATTCCACAATCTAAAGCAGTCATCCATTCATAGTATGAAGTACCTTCCGAGGTATTTTTTGAAAAAGCACTTCTAGCTTCATTTAGATGCTGGAAGCCAGAGCGCTTTCACAAACCAAACGTAGATTTATGCTAAAGAAGTGCTTCTCAGCGTCAAAAATAGGAGAAGCGCTTCCTAAAAAGCATTCCCAAACACTACATGTTTCAAATCCGACATGGGTACCACAACCATGATTCGATGACTACGTAGACGGCTGAGATCAACCTACTCAAGGTAATAAGAACCACACCAATGTCTCTACAAGCGCAAATTAGCATAGGCCACTTGTTTATGAGTTTAAATAGTTTGTCCCTCTCTTGACGGATTAATGGTTTAGCCATGATTGTAAGTTGTAACTTAATAGTGCGTTACACCTAATAAGAAAGAATCTAATCTAATACGTGAAGAACCCCATATGGCCGATAAGGTCAAGATTCGAGAAGAAGTTAAGCACAGAATGTCAGCGTTGTGCAGCTAAAAAGATAATCGAAAGAAATGAAAAGCCAAATGACATCATCGAGCGTCAAAACGGTCCCTGCAAATCCCCTCACCCAGGCCCTTTGGTGCGCATTTTGTTATCCTTCACCCCTCTCCCGAGCCCATTCTGATTAGTCACCTCATCTTTCAGAGAAAAAAATACGCTGGCTCTAGGAGGACTTCAAACTTTGAAGTACCCCTCCCAAAATGTCTGACGAGTACCCCTTGTTAACTACTAACCAAGAGGTTAACGCGGGTTGAGTTGAAGGATTGGGGTGCGTGTCAGACATTGTGCGCCCCCCTTCAACTTTGAAAATCTTAAAAAAATACTAAAAAATTATGAAATTAACTTTTCATATGAGCTTAGTGCCCCTGTTAGAGGACGCTGACCATATGGATGTTTGGGCAGTCCCTGGGTGGACCTACAGACAAAAAATCAGCCCGATTGATGGTTTCAAATCATTGGATCTTTGTACCCCAATTAATGCTCAATAATGCTAAAATTCCACGGTTAAAAATCAACCCATGAAAACGACTCGAATCCAACGTTTAGAAAATCACTAATCAGGCTAATTTTTGGTCTATATGTTCATCTAAACATCCATACGGGCAGAAATCTTTAAGAATATGCCACGTGGCTCATATTGTAGGCGGTTCTACTCAATTGATTGTGCGCAACCCCCCCTCAAGATTAAATTAAGGGCCTGTTCCGTTTGACAATTTTGTGTCAAAAAACACCAATAGGGTGATTTTTAGTGTATAATCTATATTCACCAAGAGGTGGGCTAAGCCAAGGTTTAAAAGGGGCTGTTATAACAGTATAACGGACTGGGAGTGTTACCGTTTTTTTCTGTTACAATAGCCATTATCAAGGTTTAAAGGGGACCATTATAACGCTATAATGGACTGGGGGTGTTACCACTTTTTCCGTTATAACGAAAAAAAAACACTCAGGGACAAAAACGGAAAAAATGGAAAATAACGGAAAAAAACTAAAAAAATGGTGCTGAAAAATTTTAAAAATGGAAAATAACGGGAAAAAATGAAAATAACGGCCGTTTTTTTTTCGCAAAATTTTCCAGAAAATAACGATCATTATTTTCGTTATAACGGAAAATAACGGCCGTTATTTTCGTTATAATGGCAGTTATTTTCTGGGTGTTTTAACGGTCCATAACGTAACGGGGTAGGTCCGAATCCGTTACAACGGCCGTTTTTTAAACCTTGGCCATTATAACGGATTGTAATGCATTGGGGCAAAACAGAAAAAAGGAAAAATAATGGAAAAAAAAAAGGGAATTTTGAATTTCAAATTTTCAATAATGAAAAATAACGGGATTTTTAACAATTTTTTCAGAAAATAAGGACCGTTATTTTCATCGTAATGGAAAAATAGCGGGGCTATATTCAGAGCGTTAAAACGGTACATAACGTAATGGGGAGGTCCGAATCCGTTATAACGGCCGTTATTTTCGTTATAACGGTCAATGGGCCAGAGGGCAAGGGGAGCAACAAAAATTCCGCTACCTTGTCTAACTTGTCACATCTTTTTCTTTACCAGCACTTTCTTACTCGGAGTGAAACTGTTAAAGACTGTCTCTCTTCCTTTCTGCAACGAACAGGCCAGACCGATCTCAAGATTCTCAACCGCCGCCCCATCTTCCTATCACTCTCTCTCTCCCTCTCCGTATCCTCCATTAATGGCGGTCGAATGGCTCTCTTTCTGAGAAAACTCGTAAAAAACTCGATCTTTCTCCGCCATCAACACCGCTCCGAGTCCCAAACCATTCCTCCAATCTCCGACTTTCATGGCCGCCTCCTCTGCAGCTCCTCTACCGAGCTACGCTCTGGAGATCAGAGACGAAGACTACGAGAAAGATGGATTCGTGGACAGCAAATGTGCCTTTTTAATGGTAGCTCTCTGCCCATGTCTCGTCCTCTTCATTATTCTCTTCATCGTCGTTTCGATCGTTCTCATGGTAAAGTTCCATGTCTTTTGCCACACTCCCTTTCACAGTCTCTCTACTCTGTTTTACAAGAAAAAATGCTAGCTTTGAATTCTAGGGTTTCAAATAGAGATCCAGAAACAGAGAAAGAAATCAACAATGGTGATATTGGTAGATCTCTGATCCCGTTTCACCATCTTCGTTCTTCTCTTAATCTTTGTTCCGATCGTTTTAATGGTGAAATTCCATATCTTCTACCTCAATCCTCGCAGTCTGTCCAGTTTGTTTTGCAAGGAAAAATGCCAGCTTTGAATGCTAGAGTTTTTAATTCTAGGGCTTTTTCTAGGGGGTCAAACGTAGATTCAGAGGGAGAGGAAGATAAGGCAGAAAGTGAGGATAATGATAATGATAATGATAATGGTGAGCATGAGTGTGTTAAGTCTACGGCAGATCCGAATGAGGTAGAGAGAGTATGCAAGGTGATCGAGGAATTGTTTGCCTCGGATCGGAACATGGAAGCTGTTCTCGATCAATGTGCTATTGATCTCTCTCATGATCTTGTCGTGGATGTGTTGGCTCGATTCTGGCATGCCCGAAGGCCGGCATTCCGGTTCTTTTGCTGGGCAGGGCAAAGGGCAGGCAAAGGCCAGGCTTTGAGCATGATTCGAGGACGTATAATTCGATGATGGGAATACTTGGGAAGACAAGGCAGTTTGAGAGCATGGTGGTGATGCTTGAAGAAATGGGGAAGAAGGGGCTTCTCACGATTGAAACGTTCTGTATTGCAATCAGGGCTTTTGCTGCTGCGCGTGAGATGAAGAAAGCTGTTGGGATTTTTGAGTTGATGAAGAAGCATAATTTCAAAGCTGGGGTGGATACCTTCAATTGCTTGCTTGATGCTCTTGCCAGGGCAAAGCTTGGGGAAGAAGCTCAAGCTTTGTTTGAGAAGTTGAAGGATCGGTTTACACCAGATTTGAGGACTTATTCGATTCTACTGGCTGGTTGGTGCAAGGAGAAGAATCTAATGGAAGCGGGGAAGGTGTGGAATGAGATGATTGATAAGGGTCTGAAACCAGACATTGTCGCTCATAACACAATGCTTGAAGGATTGTTAAGGTTCAGTCGTAGAAACAGGTCTGAAGCAATCAAGCTGTTCGAGCTCATGAAAGCCAAGGGGCCTTCTCCAAATGTTCGAAGCTACACCATATTGATCAGAGATTTGTGCAAGGGAAACAAGATGAAAGAAGCTGTTGAGTACTTTGACGAGATGCTTGATGCCGGTTGCCAGCCAGACCCTGCAGTTTACACATGTTTGATTGTAGGGTTTGGAAACCAGAAGAAGATGGATATAGTCTATGGATTGCTGAAGGAGATGAAAGAGAAGGGATGTCCCCCTGATGGGCGTACCTATAATGCTCTCATCAAATTGATGACTAATCGGCAAATGCCAGATGATGCAGTTAGGATTTATAAGAAGATGGTCCAGGGTGGCCTTCAACCGACGATGCACACATATAATATGATGATGAAGTCCTACTTTCAGGTGAAGAATTATGAGATGGGGTGTGCAGTTTGGGAGGAAATGGGTCGGAAGGGGTGTTGCCCTGATGACAACTCTTATACTGTTTTCATTGGGGGTCTTATTAGACAAGGGAGATCAGAAGAGGCTTGTAAATATATAGAGGAGATGATAGAAAAAGGGATGAAGGCTCCTCAGCTCGATTACAATAAATTTGCAGCAGATTTCTCCAGAGCAGGAAAGCCAGACATACTCGAGGAACTGGCTCAAAAGATGAAGTTCTCAGGCAAGTTTGAGGTTTCCAATGTTTTTGCAAGGTGGTCTGAGATGATGAAGAAAAGAGTTAAGAGAAGAGATCCTGATCAAATTTGACGGCGGGGTGTCTTGAGTTCATTACTGAAGCCTAACACTATTGTGTTTGATCCAGTGTGGCATGAACTGTGGATTGACATCTCTCAGCTATTCTCCATGATCTTCACTTATAGTATGCATTTGACCGGTACTGTATCTATCGGCTTTATAAATGATTGAATTTGTCTTGTGTTGTATAGTTCACAAATTGGTTCCTGCATTGTAGCAAGATTACTGTTTCGCTTGTGCTGGATTTTCAGCTAGTGTTTGAAGCTCTCTACTTAATCCATCTGACAGTCCTGTTCTTGAGATGGGTAGTTTAAATTGTTATATGCAACATTTATGTTGATTTTATCATTGTTTCAAATTGCTCTCAATACCCCATTTGTGTTTGTTTTTCCCTTCTTTCCTCAAGGTTTGTGATGTGATAAACATGTTCCTTAAGGAAACCAAGCAACTTAAATTTGTGGAAGAGAAAAAGAGACATCTGAACTCCTCTTTAGGAAACATCTGAGTGACATTCGAGTCTTCCTCCGCCTCGAACTCAATGTCGTCGTCACCTGCAAGATCCGGCCAAAAAGCTGTATCGCGCAAGGCGTTCACTAGGTTGAATGCCACTCACAATTATTGCTTTTCTGTCATGGGTATTGTGTTATTTTGTTTGAGATTGATCCTTAGTTGTCAGTTTTCAAATTTGGGGGAAAAACTGAGTTCAGGGGCTGGTGGTGGAATGTTGTACTCTTCAAGATATTGTGACAAAAGGTGGTTGACAGAAGATGTTCTTGTTTCTTTTCAAAGTTAGTTTAAGCAAGCAAGAGGAAGCATCAGTGGACCCAGTGGTTGAAAGGCGGGGAAGACACTCCAAGAAGTAGAGTAATGTTGGAGGGTCACACAAACATTTAGTTTGGTGTGAAAAAGACCCAGACCTCTCAAGATGAAATTGCCATTAGTAACCATCTCCACCATGGTTCTTTCAGTTTCTTCTTGGTAAGAGAGTTTTGAATTGGGGAATAATCCGTTGATCTCATCTTCTTCCTTTGCCCATTTACTGGAGTATAATCTTGTCTGTCTTTGGAGTCCTGGAGACGCTCTAGGATGAGTGTTTGGTCTTGTACATTCTGAATTCTTTGCATCTTTTGATTGGAAGCAGGTGGTCAAGATTCATCCGTATCTAATGATAATAACCAACTGATCGTAACATTCTGTTGGTTGGTAATAATGATAGTACATTTTAAACAGTCCAGAAAACAGTCAACTTCTTTGGTGGTTGTCATCTATCTGGCGATTAGTTCATTTCTGACCTAAGTGATCTTATGTGGGTCCATTGAATGGAGTATCCCCATCCCCACACAAAACCTAAAAGCCTCTGATTAGCAATTATAATAAGATGGAGGCTTGATTGTTGGCTTCCAAGTTAAGTCGAGGGCTTCGAATGAGATTCATTTACTGTAAATGGGTATCGATGTGTGCTTACTGAATAATTTGAAGGTCAAACAAGTATGACTCTTCAATTAACCCAGAGAAAGAATTACCACAAAACTAGGAAAAGAATGACTCCCTTCAATTAACCCAGAGTTAGTAAAACCCAAAAACTCGATTCGACGAAGACTCATTGGGTTGAGTAGACTCGACGACTCACAAGCGGACTCAGCCCAGTTTTAAAACTATGATTTAACCTAAGCACCCCCTCCAATGGACAGGATTCTCTTGGATTACAATTTCAGGATAGTTAACTATCGTGTTGTTTTTAACTATGTTCAGATTTGCTACACTAAAAGCATGGCAGTGGCATCCAAGATGCATGCATTTATCACTGAAACGTAAAATTGATCTTTTTCTTTTGGGTATTTTAGCAACACCCCCTTATACTTTCAAAGCTAGAGTGCACTCCACAATCGAGAGGGAGAGAAAACAGTTAGTTCATACTTCATACATGTGCTCATCCAAGGTGCATGCATTTATAGCCCAACAAATTATTTTTTTCAATATAACTCAGAGAAGAATGCAATTAAACCGCCGGGTTATCAAATGTTATTTGCTCATCTGAACTAGTTTTTTCATAAATGCGCATGAAAGGAACACACACTTCTTTTCTGTTCTAAGGACTTATGTCAGATGAAGCAATAAGCCAAACATTTTTCTCAACTGCTTTTAGCAAAAGAAGATTCCTTCGGCCAAAACGAAAGGAAAAAAATGGAAATCTAATTACTGAACTATTACTAGAATTGTCTGTCGGGCTCTCTCCCTATAGTTCATCCTGCAGACACAAGAAGAGCAAACAATAAGTGAACAAGATGAAATACAAGAACGATAAGGTGTGAATTTAATGAGATAATAGAAACAGAGACATACATGTAAATCTTCATTTTCATCACCGTCATTGTCTGTATCTGCGTTGGCTTCAGCATCATCTTCTGCATCAGTATCGGCACCACCTTCTGCCTCATCCTCGTCCTTGTCATCCTGGTAGATATGTGCCCCCGATTAAAATCAGATACAAATAGAAGATGAAAACGAAATTCTACAGAGATAGCTTTGTATTAAGGGGAATTACATCAGAATCGACTGGATTATCCTTTGACTCCTGCAAGAAAGGATCAAAGACGGGAAGAGTAAGATACCAAAAACATAATCAGGCAGAATGCATAAGTACCCTAGAAAATCACTCTTACTAAAGTTCTCTAGCATTCAAAGGTGATTGATATAGCCTGCTTTTGCTCATGACTACACTAAATTAAAATTTAGAATATGGGTCCTTAGGGTTGTGACTCGGACCACCTCCCATTAAGTGTCAGCTATAAGCTAAGAAGCAAAATAAGGACGTCTCTTTCTAAATCTTGTCAAGAGAGGTGAATTACTGTGAATAATAATCAGTTAATCACCATACAAGCCTCAGGGGGAGTATGGTTAGCTTTGTGCATTTTCTGGATGATTATACTCCATGATACACACAAAAATGTTCATATTTTTAACAATGAACATTTATCAGGCACCTAAAAGAGGAAAAATATTGAGAAAGTTGATACCTCCTCTTCTCTCTTTTTCTCTGCCTCATCAAATGCTGCCTTCTCAGCCTGCAAAATCAGAGACCTCGACATCAATTAACAGTTAAGATTTCTGTGAAGACCAAAACCATGGAAAGGCAGAATGCGTCATACATCCTTGTGCTTTCCCCACGTTTCTTCAGCCAACTTTTTCGCATATTCCGCATCATCGCAAACCAAGACATTGTCAATCATGGTCCCTGATTTTACCTGTAAAATGTATATATCTTACTCAATTTGTATTTATGTTATATAAACTGCGTGGAAAATGCAGGTAATTAGATTTACCTGCCACAACTCAATGCCTACGTATTTCAAACTGGGGTAAACATAAATTTCCGGGTCATCCTTGAAATCTGTGAATATGTTAGCAACTTCAACATTAATAAAATTAATCAATTTAAAATGTTGATGGAACATTGACAAGAAAAAGATAAGCAATTTTAAATGTTAATGAAGCATCGCCAATAACCTGGGTTATCAATCATAGGTGCCTTCCATTTTCCCTTGTAGTTGGGGTTCTTTATTTTCTGCCAGTAGAAAAAAGCAATTAGGAAACCTTTTGCTACTAAGACTCCATTGCACATTTTGTGTAATGATTAGAATTCCACAAACCTTTGGGTTCCATGGTCCCTTGTATTCGGGGTTGGGGATGGTTGGGGCTGTCCATTCACCATCTTCCTCATCATCCCAGTCTTCTGGCTACATTTGTAAAGTATGTCGTTCAGTAACTAGTTTGTTTCCAAGGAACTATGTGTCATGAAACAGTAAAAGTATACACCACAAAATTCTGAATCAACTACCTTTTTGGCATCAACATCAGGGATCTCCTTTGGAATGTCATCATATCCCTTTAAACACACAAAATTAATCAGTACAATTGGTAAAAGATCTATTTATCAGAAGTTATTTTGGAAGTTGTGATAAGGAGCATGGGAACTTTTTGAAATAAGGGGATGAATACCTCTGGCTTCTGATCTTCAGGATCAGGAATATACTCTTTATCATCCCAATCTTCAGGCTGTATATTAACACATACGTCATTATCAAAATTCAAAATCCAATGGCACAATTTGGAAAGATGCTGGATAATTATTAACTAGAAGTACTTACTTTTTTGGCTTCAGGGTCCTTAATTTTCTTCGGAGGGAGAATATCCCAATCAGCATACAAACTCCCAGATTGTTTCTCTTCGTTGTCAATAAGGATGCTGTATGTAGCATCTGGCCGGAGAATGTAAGTATAAACATGAGTCAGCTGGTCGGTCTCACAAGGGACATCCTTCTTGATCAAGTGGTTTGATCCATTGCGTGAAAGAATTGCATGGACCTTTTTGGTGCTGTAACCACAAATATCTGGTCCAAACATGATACTGCAGTTCACCAGTATGTAAACATTTACCACATCAAATCTTTAAAGTGGGGGAAATACCAGATAAATGGGGGAAGACACTGATATTACTGGGAAACAGAATTTATTACCTATAGGGGGTCTCGCCGCCAAACTTCTTTTGATCAACTTCACCGCTGAGCAACTTCATGTAGCCACCACCACAATCAAGCTTTTGCTCATGCTTAACAGAGAACTGGAAAACCAATGTCTTATCCTTGTTACTGAACTCAGGGAATTCAGCTGAGATAGCATAGAACCTATAGTCTTCACTGGTTTGGATGCCTACACCAAGAAATCAAATACTCGCCTCAAAATATTTCAAAAAAAAAGGAGCAAGGAACCTAGCACAAATGAAAGATATCTAAATGGCTCAAAACTTTCATCCACCTTTATTATGAGATGACAAAGATGAGGTAGAAGAGTACCTTTATCGTTAGAATCTCCATGCCATTTACCAGAAGTGTAGTTCCACTCTCCAGCCATGTCCTCATCCTTCTTCCAATCAGATTTAACCCATCGATTCTCCCAGCCATCTTCAATTTTCACCCATGAACATAAATACAAATAAATAAATTCAAGAAAATAACAAAACATTCATGAAAAAACAATAAAGAGAGAAGGATATACAATTACAAATTGCAATTAACAGGAAACACCAAACTGTTACCAATGTACCCTCAGCAATGTACAAGAAAGAGGCAATCATCCTTTTATTTGAGAGGCGGGGAAAGACTTTTCCAAAACACCTTGTGAGGCCTATGCCTTATCCACTGAGGCTTAAAATAGGCTTACGTCTCAATCCTTTAACACAACATTTAACGCCTCATGTTAGACTGTCAGAGCATGATGCTCATGCATATGCTGGTGGTGATAATTATCACACCTTAAAAAATTATTTACTTTTTTTTCTCCCCTAACCCTTGGGTAAATAATAATAATAAGTTATTCTACATTAAAAATATCAACAAAAAATGTCTTCTTCCGCATATAAAGACTAATATTTTTCATAATTGTTCCTTTTCTAAACCTTCCTTTTTATTGAATTTATCATATTGTTTATTTCATTTGTATGCATATAAAAAGGTGTGCTCGTGAGGCACAAGGAACTTCATTCTAAATTAGCTTAATGAAGTTCCAAATTAGCTTAATGCTTTTAGGCCATTGAAATGCCTCAGCCGGCACCTAACATATTTGAATCAGAAGATAAAGAACTTCAATTCTAATCCAAAAGAGACTCAATGTACAACACCTCAGATTTTTGGACATATGTTAACAAAGAGGACTGGATACCAATTAACATACTTTCTTCTTCATCTGTTGCCTTTCTTCACCCCAAGTAGTACTATATACATCACCAGATACAGATCTGATACTTATTGTATCGAACAATGTATATCAGATTTTTGTGGCATTTAAGTGTTTGGATACCGATCTATCAGTTCACGTGTATAACATATAAGACACGTATGCAACAGATACAATCATAAAAAATATTGAAATTCAAACGAATTCCAATGCCATTTCCATCACCTAGAGTGAATAACTTCAGGGAGTCTGTTTTTATTTATACCACATATATTAGTTATGTATTCAGGCCTGGGCAGTGGGCATGGAAACACTTTCCTAGCCTCAAGATGCTGTTTATTGTTCAAGCACAGCCAACTCCCATCAGACTTTTCAAATGGAATAACCTCGATAGCACTGGAATGCAAGAAAATTTTGATCAATACATACACAGGCCATATCGTATTGCCCCCTTTCTCTAATAGGGCAATAGGGAAAGGACAAAGTATTATCAGGATCAGACAATAGGAGAAGTGGTGCTAACTCCGCTTTCACCCCCTGGGTAAAAGATTTTGCCATAATTGCCAGACGGCAGGAAAGACCCTCCTGTTTCCGTCTGATAGATATGTGAATAACTTAATAAGTACTCAATTGATCTTCACAACACAATAAGCAAGTAGATAAAAGTGATGGATGATGGTGGCAATTAATTTAGATTCTGATACCCTAAATTGAACTGGGTCTTTGGCATTATTCAGTTCAAACCAGAAGATCGAGTGCTCGCAGAATCTGATCAACCCAGAGACAACTATGATTTGAGTTGAAGACAAGTAAACAATCAACGCCAAAAACTCCAAAACAACTTGAAATAATTCCTGATGTGATCACAATGTCCTATCCATTTTTCAGGAACTTGATCTAACTAGGAACAATTTATCTCAGAAACTATAGATCTTCTCAACATTTATATCCAGAAACGAACAAAAAATTACATAAGATACAACTATCATCGATAATAACAAAAAAAAAATTAGATCTACTTCTCAAAATCCAATCTTTTCTACATTTATTCTAAAACATGAACGTGGAGATGATATAACGACAGAGAAACAAGAAGATCGAAACATAAACTGCTAAAAAACTGTTCTTTCATCAACCGGATCAAAATCAACACAGATCGGTTCAGGAGAAACCCTAAAAAATCCAGTTAATCAAAATGCGCATGGAAATTGGAATAAAAATGAAGCAAAAACAAGGAAAAAAATCAGTGATATTCGGTGATCGACTGTACCTTCGAAGCGTTCTTCAAAGAACACTTCTGCAGAAACGATCGCGAGAAGAGAGAGGGCGATGAGACCGAGAAGAATGGGTTTTTCTCTGGGAATCGCCATTGTTGCTGAATCGAACGAGAGAGAGAGCGCTCTTCGAAGAAAACTCTGTAGAGAGGTGCGAATAATATAGGGATCTTATTCGAAAGCGTCCTTATTTTTAATCTAATTTACGAAATTAGCCTCAATATTTAAGGGATAAGAGTAGAACTTTGCTGACGGAAGACCGTCATCCGTCATCAACGTTGATGACGGACCATAGTATGAGCCACGTGGGATACTATTATAGAACACTGATCGTATGGATGTTTTTCCCATCCCTAGTGGTATCTACATATCAGAAATAATCCTGATTAGTGATTTATAACCTTTGGATCTTTGCACCCAAAATAATGCTCAAATTATACCGTTAAATACCAGCCCATGGAAACGCCTCTAATCGAAAGCTTATAAATCAATAGTCATGATGAGATTTGGTATGTAGGTCCACCTAGGGATGGGCCAAGCATCCATACAGTCCGTTATCTCTAAGAGTGTTCCACGTGGCTCAAACTGTGGTCCGTCATCAACGTTGATGACGGATGACGGACGTCCGTCAGCAAAGTTTTACTCAAGGGAAACGGTCTCCACTCATTCGACTGATGGAAATAAAGTACATTCGACCTTTTATTGGTTCATAACCCCTTCTACAGCACACACTAACCAATCAAAGCTCGATTACATACTCACTCGAGTGGAAAAGTACCCCGTAGAATGACAAATAACTCACTTACCTTTGAGAGATTTACAGAAATTGCCAAGCCCTTGATTATACATTCAACAAATATAAAAACTACTGCTTATCAAAAAAAAAAAAAAAAACTACCATGGTGGTTGCTAAATTAATGGGGACACGTGTCATTAATATTGGGTTCGAGATCAGTCAGGTAAATTGGTAAATTGATCCTACCTAAAGAGATCTTAACAACCAATTGGATCATAGCCGTCAATCCATATTACTTTGAATCTTTGATTGAATACTTGGCTTTAGAAATAGGAATTCTCCTATAAAATAGTTTTTCCTAATTTTTTTCCAATTTATAATTCTTTTCCCAATTTCCTACATTTGTTTGAGTAGCTTATATTTCTTTTTCTTATACGTTATTGGCAATGGAAATCTTTTTTTCTTTTGTTTGGAAAAAAAAATAATTAATTGATGAAGGGTATTTTAGGAATAGTACCTGTTAATTCAGTCTTTTATTTAAATCACAGGGGTATTTTTCTGCATAATGGGTATTTTATAATTTTCATTCTTCCCTTATGTAAAAGGGTATTTATGTCTTCTTGCATTTCCTATTATAAGCTGTTATAGATAAGACTCTAATAACGATTTGCTTTTATTAAATAATAATAATAATAATAAAGATCTGCTAAATCCATTGAATACGATAAGTTGGGAAAATTCTGTATTCCCCAGTAGACGGCGACCGGCACTCGGCACTTTCGGCTTATCTCGCATTAAACCCTAGATAGTATAAAAGAAAAGGGTCGCGATGTAACAAGCTGTGGTTTGAGCTAGCACCATTTTTTTGTAACTCACCGCTTCTCGATTGATGATGCGATTCGGAGAAGAAGAATCACTCCCTCTAATCGACCCTACTCGAATGCTTAGGAATGTAAATCGGGCAGGGCCTGATACCCTGAGGTTTTTTAGATCTCGGGCCGGCCCAGCCCAACCTGATTTACCTTTGGGCCTAGTTGGTGATTCGATTAGGAGAAGAGGAATCACTCCCTCTAATCCACCACCATGCTCAGATGCTTAGGGTTGGGCCGGCGAAGCCCAAGCTTTTTAACTTTTGGGCCTAGTTGGTAATCCGATTAGGATAAGAGGAATCACTCCCTCTACTCCACCCTACTCGGATGCTTAGGGATGTAATTTGGACAGGGCCTGAAACCCTGGGTGGGTTTTTTCAGGTCTCGGACCGGCCTGACCCAATCTGATTTGACTTTGGGCCTAGTTTGGGTCGGGCCGATGTCTAAAGAGAAGGCATAAGGCCCAAACTATGCATGGGCTTCGGATCAAGCCTCGAGTCAGGCTTTGGGCCAGGCCTATTTTAAGACGTGTGTATGTGTAGGTCAAAAATTCATGGGGTTAGTGAAACCAAAAGAGTGCCACATGGCAATACGAAGGACTTACTCGGGAGAAACAGTTGTATGGTGTATTTACACCCAGCTGCAATCTGGTTCTGAGACTATGGCCCTGCTTGGTTCAATGCAAAACGGATGCAATTCACTCACTTGCCACAGCTTTGGGATTACAAGTGATTGGTTGGAGCGTGCAAATGAGTTGACGTGCAAGTGGTTGCCAAGCCTCTGCAAACTCTTAAAGAAAATGGGTGCAAGCATGTGCAGCTCAAAAACTGTGGTAAGTGACTGCAAAGCATCCCAATGCAGCGAATTGGCCATGCTTGGTTTGCTGCACTGGGATGCTAATGCATTCACTTGCCACAATTTTGGACTGCACATGAGTGGCAGATTGGTTGGAGGTGTCCAAATGAGCTGGTGTGCAAGTGGCTGCCAAGCTCCAGCAAACTCTGTTAAATAGATGCAAGCAAGTGCAGCCCAAAAACCATGGCAAGTGGATGCATTGCCACTTAACTGCATTGCACGGGAGTGCAAAATGCATCCCAGTGCAGTGAACCAAGCAGGACCGTCTCTTTCAGTCCCGGACCTAAACTCAATAGGACCCAAAACCAATGTATATAATAAGTTCCGGTTCTGGTCCTTCTGGATACTTTACTTCTCAGATCAAATTGGAACCGAAAACACGTATGTAATAGTGTTAAACATGTCAAATTTTTTTCCTCAAAATTTGAACACGTAAGCCATTATTTTATTTATTTTACCTTTTCATTTAAAAAATGGGTATCCGATGGCAAATTGGGTGGAACTTGGTATTTGTCGTTTCTGACTCTAGGACCACGTGTTTCAATACTAAAATTGGACCGATAGGTCCCAGAACCATTATATATACTAGTGAGCCCGGCTTGTATTGGACGGGTCTATACAAGATAGATATCAAACAATGCCGGTTCTTTGTCTCGCCTTAGGGCCTGTCTGGTAAGCTTTATGTTTTCATGGCTTAACCCAATTTCTACAAAAAGCCAAGTTCTGTTTTAAGGGCAAAATATGAAAAAAGGGACCCAAAAAGTGGGGCCCCAAACGGTCACCAAACACAAGCATACCGACTTAACATGGACTGACCTCGGCTGGCCCTACCTTTTGGGTATTCATATACATCTTGGGAATGGGCTGAAGATCTCCTTTTACAAAATCAGTTCTATAAAAAGATCACGACCATTCAATCTCTCGTACCACTTCAGGTCATAAAAATCTATCCAACGATTCACAAAGAGGTCTATAGAACAGATGGTTGAGATCCGCCAAATGATGATGACTCAAACTATAAACATAGGTAGCAGAAGAAGATCATAAGTAGGAAACAGAGAACCCTAGAAACGACAAATAAAAGAGAAGATTAAAAAAGTGTTCTTTTCCTTTAAAAAAAAAAAAAAACACAAGAGATAAGGGAAGGGGTAAGCAAAAACCCCTCAACAGCGTCACTTCCCCCCACTACACATCCTCAAATTCTTCAGCGTGACAGCCTAAGTGGGGTGCATTATCATGATGATCCCACCCATTGAAACCTCCACGTCATCCCCCCTCCTCCCTGCTTTTTAAGTCGACCACATAATACCATATACCATGAACTCCACATCATCCATGACCCAACCTCCATCATCCATGATCATCCCCACCCCCTCCCCAAAAAAACGAAAAAAAGAAAAAAAAAATTCCAACTCTACCCTTCACTCCCACCCTTTTCTCTATGTACCTACACCAAGCTTTTCCGGCTACTTACGGCGAGTCGTGAACGTTTGGAACACAACATTTCCGGCAGCTGGGAAGTCATCAATCGTACAACTTCGACAAGTTAATCCAAGTGGCTCAATAGCATCCCTGACACGTGTCCACACATCTTGAGTCGCATTTGTAATCGATACTGACATCATAGCCGGCCGGAACACTTTTACCACCTTCTTCAACATTTCACCGATATCGTTATGATCATCATCAGTGGACCCTACACACTCGAAGCTTCCATAGCTATACCCATCTTCTGGTGTAACGTGTATCGTAGAATAACGGGCCCCATCGATCCCATTCATCGAATACCCACATGGGTCGAATGCGAAATCACACACAAGCGCTTGTGGGTTGATGTCGCAGATACCCGTTAACACTGTCATTTCCTTTCCAGCAACATCTCCTGAGTTACCATCACCGGGTCGTCGAAAGAATTTGCGGGCGAGAACCCGATCGAGCTCTGTCATGCACACCTCTATGGTGAATACATCAGGGATATGTTGTTCCACCATGTGATGTTCATCACTAGCCGTGTAAACATGCCACGAGTGTGAAGTCTTCTTAGAAGGCATCATACAAGCTTTTCTACAGCAAAGATTAGAAGGCAAACTTTCCTCCAAATACATAACTTCCTCTCTAAAGCTTGTGTGAGGAAAAGGTTGAGCTTTAGGAAAGATAAAGCTACCTCTAGTGTACCTACACCCACAAACACTAAGACCCATTTGATGAGCGTGGGATAACAGTGGAGGGATGGATTTTAGTAGCTGGGTGGTCCCACATGTCTTGATGATGATCTTGGTGGGGTACACAAAGAGACTTGATTCCGATAAAACGTATGCGTCGAGGTATGAGTTCCCGACGGCTGATACTACAGTGCATTGCACCGCATCAAGCACTTCCTCTATCGTTTCAAAGTCGAGTCGTCTGAGTCCGATACCGATATCCATCGGGTCGTCGCCAGAGAAATGGAGCTCTAGGCGTTTTTCAAAACCTTCAAACCCAGATAGAGCCATAGATGGATTGAACAGATGAAACCAGAGATAGAAGAGAGAGAAAGAAGAGATTGATAGAAGGGGATTTGGGATTTAGAGAGAGAGAGAGAGAGAGAGAGAGAGAGGAAAGAGATTTGTTGGTTTGTAAGTGAGAGTGAGAAGGGGGTAGATGGGATTTATAGGGAGAGAGAGGGATGAAGAGGGCATGCGTGTGAGGCAACCAAGAGTAATGATTGCAGGCATAATGAGTGAGATGATGATTATTTTTGTGAGATCTTCATGAGACAGGAACGGGCAACGGAATTTAAGCCCATGCGCATTCTAGTGGGACTCCCCAGTTTATTTTAATATATTTCGGTATCACCCAATAGTGATTTTTTTTTTAGCTTATCAAAAAATTTTGCAACTTTTTTTTTCTATTTTTTTTTCTTCAAGATTTTTTCAATTTTTTAATTTGTAATTATTAAAAATTGAACTTTCACGAACCAGTAAAAATAGAGAATAGAAAAGATCAATCACAGTTGCACAACAAATTTGCATGGTGTGGCCATGTCCATGGCCCAACAAAATATGACATTAACTTAATCAACAGAAATCCTTGCAAAACAATCTCATGGTGTGATGGGCGGTGTATAAAAGGCCCCGGAACGAATTCACTATCGCATGGCCAACCGGCGATTACTAGATTCCAGCTTCATGCCGGCCAGCTCGCCCTGCAATGAACTGATGACGATTTTTTGGGGTCAGCTCACCCTCGTGGGATGGCGATTGACCCTTTATCCTGACGAAAATACAAGATATCTATATAACAAGTGACAGTAGTTGTTTCCACACTTATACCCCTTCTTATAAGCTTCAATAAAGAAGGGCGAGATCTTATCGCTCAACGGGACGGTGGATTTCAGAGACTCACACCTGATTTTGGAAACTAATTCAAATCTAAAATATATAAGAAAAAAAAAGTGTAGTAATAAGAATATAATTTTAACAGAAATTTTACTTAATTAAATTAAATAAATGATGGGTTTTTATTTTTTCTTTGAAATTGTGAGAAATTTCTTGAGTTGGAAGGAGATTTTGTTGACTTGTTAAGGTAGATTGATAGCACTGTTGACGTACCAACTTCCATACAAACGTGCCTTGTAATAAAAGAGGCTTAGTAGTAGTAATTTGTAATTATAGTTGTAGTTGCAATTATTATAATATGTATTAATATTAATTAAATAACTGTGATTCAGTGTGACTCACCCACAATGTTAAAATGTTACAAAACTTTTCTCAACCATGTGATGTTGTCAAATGAGGCGATGGACATTGAACCCATCTAAAAGTTGATATGGGGTCTGAAATGCAACTGGGTAGCTATAGAGGATGCATTTCTTGGAGTTATTTTAATTTACCTCCTTTGTTAATTAGACAATTGGACATGCCTCCCTAATTTGTCTCACCCAAGGGCTAATTTTATCCCTTGGGAGTCAAAGTTGATGGTCAAGGGAGGCAAGTCTAATTTCTTTTGATCTAGTGAGGCATCTCTAATTTTTCTAATTATCAGGAGAGGTGAGTCAGAAAACACATTATTATTATTATTATTATTATTAATATTTCTAAAAAGAAAAAAAACTTTAATCTATTTACAAAAACAAAAATAAAATTGTGATAATTCCAAAAAAAGTAATTAAACGCCCTTTGGCGTTTCTCCCTGGCAGAAATAAAAGTAGGAAAAAGTTGAAAAGGCTGATAAACGACCTTTTAAAGGGCATCTGTACCTGATAGACGCCCTTTAAAAGGGCGTTTCCCATAGATGAGTAAAACTTTTGTCCCAATACGAGCCACGTGGCACACTCTTAGTGGAAGCTGACCGTATGGATGTTTGAGCAGTCCCTTGATGGACCTGCAGTCAAAAAATCAGCCTGATTAGTAATTTCCAACCTTTGGATCTTTGCACTCAAATAATGCTCAAATTCTTACGATTAAAATCAACCCATGAAAATAACTTCAATCCAATGCTTATAAACCACTAATCATGTTTCTTTTTTGGTGTGTAGGTCCACCTAGTGATTTACCAAACATCCATACGGTCGTCGTCCGATAAGAGTGTGACATGTGGCTCGTATAAGGACAAAAGTTTTACTCCTCTATGGGCAAACACCCTTTTTCAACCTTTTCAGCTTTTGTCTTTTGTAAATAGATTAAAGTTTATTTTCTTTTTAGAAAATTTCTGTTATTATTATTATTATTATTATTATTAATTGTTACATACGTCAAATTGAATCCAACGGTAGTTATCTTTTGGCAAAGTGAATGCCAGCTCAGTACTTCTGCCAAAGCACAACCACCATTGGATTATCGAAATACACGCCCGAGAACATTACTGAACTTATTAGTTCACTTTTGTTGGTCCACGGATCCCGACCAAATTATAAAATATTTTAATAATCACTCGATATTCACTTAAATTGGCATTAACATGGGTGATGGGTCTTCTCGCCGTGCAAAATTAAAAGTGATCGTTATTTTAAAAAATTTCAATTTATTTTAAAATAATAATTAGAGTCGCTAATCACTGGTTTATAGTCATCCCTCGAATCCATATTTATTTCCTTTTTTTAAATTATTTTTTAGCTGTTGCTCAACAGAAAGAAAAAGAAAAAGAAAAAGAAAAAGAAAATCGAAATGTTTTGTCGGCAAGATGTAGTTATCAACGTAAAAAGTAAATAAAAAAGAAAAAAAAATGTATCAAGCGTGGCAGATAAATTATGAAAAAAATCCTTTAATTAGGGGGAGTCCGTACGTGAACTCAAAGGCATTGCCATCGCATTTCTCTGTACAAGTTTTTTCGTATTTCTCAATATGTTCCGCTTTTTAGCAGAACTCGACTTTTGAAACTCGGGGAGGTTTAAAAATCAAACATTATAATTGCAAAGAACACAACTTCAAATTAGTGAAAAAAAAGTAAAAAGAGTACTTAGTATATCCATGATTAGGGTTTTACATAAATCTACATCCAATTCTTATACCCGACATAATCGAACCCTACTGATTTCGACTCCATCTTTTTCGGACCCGACTAATAATTTCATTAGGTCTGGTTGTCCTGTTTGTATAGGTTTTCTATTCATTACATGAACTCAATCTCGATTACCCGACCGGCTGCCTCATTTGATCCATTGCCTGTATACAAATTAATCTAATTAACATCGGACGGTTGTGATCATCCCATCTGAATGATGGTTGTACATTATATCATTTATGTCCAGCTTTAGATTATGTCTATAATCTTATAAGAAAAGGAACTGAAATTTTGCCCCCTAAAGTTGATAACAAAGAGGAGTTTTAAGATAATCATAACAATGAGGGGTTGGGATCAAAGTTTAAAAGGGACCATATTATAACGGAATAATGGTTAGCTGGCATTTCCGTTATGACTGTTATAACGGGTCAAACAACAGTCAAAATTTATGGTATTTTAGTAACACCCCTTGAAATTTGAAAATAATTAGTAATAGCCCCTCATACTTTCAAATTTTAGGATTCTTCACCCTAAACCCTGAATCCTAAACCCTAAAACAAACTTGAATTACACGTTATTAGCATTGTACTAGCAATATTATGGTCCTTTCATTGGTGCATTACCAGGCATCATTTGACTAACGTTTTAACGCGATATGCATCATGCGCTTGTTACATGATGCTGTTAATGCCACGTTAGTCAAATGATGTCTGTTAATGCACCAATCAAAGGACCATAATATTGCTAGTACAATGCTAACGACGTGTAATTCAAGTTCGTTTTAACACAAGTCAACCACTGTTAAACTAGGTCAAGGGGGGTAATCCTAAAGTTTGAAAGTATAAGGGGGTACTACTAATTACTTTCAAATTTTTAGGGGTGTTAAGAAAAATCCAAAATTTATTTTTTTTCTAAATCGTTTTTCAGCTTAATG
Source organism: Euptelea pleiosperma (assembly GCA_035048495.1). Classification (NCBI taxonomy): domain Eukaryota; kingdom Viridiplantae; phylum Streptophyta; class Magnoliopsida; order Ranunculales; family Eupteleaceae; genus Euptelea; species Euptelea pleiosperma. The sequence continues at coordinate 24,920,195 of CM068551.1, read as the reverse complement.
ATAAATAACGGTTAAAATAATTTTTAATAACCGTTATTCTCATCATAATATGCGCTAAATCGTAATGGGGTTGAAGCGTTAATGATATATCGACCGCTCGACGGGTTATAACCTTTTTTTAAAAAAACCGTGGTTAGGATTCCCAAAAGGAAATTGACAAACACATCCCATGAAAGAAAAAGTTAAAAAGTAATTATAAGTTCAAATATTCATAAAACCCATTTAATCCAAGCGTTAGAAAAATAAGAAAATGAAAAATAAATAAATAAATAAAAATAATACTTGAACGTTAACCTTAAGAAGGCACGTAGAGAAGCTAAATGATGTGGAGTTGCGTATTAAAAAATTTTAAAAACCAAATTTACAGTTTTTAGGGCACGAAGGAAATGATTCAAAATGTGCGTCATGAAGGTGATATTATAGTGGCTGGCAGCCCATCATGATCACTTTCCCTCGTCGGGAGCTGCACGCGCGCGCATGCACACGCGAATCACCAAACACAAACAACCACAAAAAAACACCCTAATCTAGTCGTATCTCGTATCTAGTACTATCTATCTACGGTGGTCAATCTACTTCAAAGTCAAAATTTTAAAAAAAAAAACCTCTTCTGAAAATCGAATCAAATCTTAGTTAAAAGCTTCACCCATCAATTACTCAAAATCCCCCTTTTACATCAAAAGATGCAAACCAAATCTCACCCTTTAATCCTAAATCCTTTGACCTTTATCTTAACCTTAGTGTTTTTTTTGACTAAAAAAAGTGATAAGTCACTTTCTAGTTTCTAGTTTCTACTCCAAGAAAGGAACATTTTTTTCCTTCTCCCACCACATCATTCACCCCAACCTATGATTGGTCCCACTCATCAGTTCTGTGTGTTCCGACAACCACTCTGAATGGACCTACATTGCTATCCCCACTACACATCATCCACCTTGTACCCTATCTCCTTGACATCTGGCCCCCATTTCAACCTTGAACCTGTTCGTTTACCTCGACATGTCGTCCCCACCGTGCCCCTAATTGCGCGACACTCGCACTTGTTGCTAAAGATACAATTGGCTTTAGCCGCCATCCATTCTCGCATGCGCGCACATTCGCACACATGTAGGTTATACTATTGCAATTGGATATCGTAAACATTAATGAATATCGATCACTACTGTACCACGCGCAGAATATGCAATTGCATGGCTGATTGCGCACATTCGCGCATGACCATGCATGTATGTGTGTGTGTGTGTGTTAACATGTCATGATGTACGTGGCTATTTTTTAATGTCTTGTGTGTCCCCACATGAATGATTTCTCGTGTGGGCTGAGTTTTCTTGAAAGGGGTTGAAACAAACAATACATGTTAGTGTCCTTAGTGGCTATAATCTCTGCGTTGCCCCCACAAAATATTCCAACTCCTCGAAAACCCTAGCCCAAATCTCTCGATGACCCTCCATAGGAAATCATTCCTCGTGCATGCGACCAACCCTTATGAGTTCTTCCTCTATCCATATCTCTCGATGCCCACACAAGCATCATTCCACGTGTGTGATCCCTAGAGCTCAATACTACCTTCCAGTTGGATATCTCTTTCATCATGTCCCTCAATGCCGATACACACCCATGCATCATTCATGGTGTGTGTGTGTGTGCGCGCGCTTGTTAATTATCCCTCGAAACCTGTTTCATGTGTATGTAATTAGTGTCGATGCCATCCCCGACCCGACCGATCTCTTAGTTTCGGTTCATGACGTTAATTGTCGCAAATTGTCGGGTTATAGGTCGGGTTATAGCTCTCAACCTATTTTATGGAAACACAAGGAACATGTAATTGATTGTCCTAGCTAAGCAATGCACCCCTCTTCCGTAACATTTCCTTACTTGTTATGTACAAAATAGTGTGGCAAATGTGAGCCATGTGCACGTTTGTCGTGCAATATGTACTGAGATGTCATGTGGAAATTAGTACTCTCTCTTGAGCATGATTGCCTAGTTTCAATGACTCGGCCTAAGTCGGCCTATACTTAGGCAAATCATTCATGTAACTGATATCAGTCGTGGTTCTAAAAAACAGCCGTTATAACGAAAATAACAGCCATTATCATTTTTTTTTAAATAAATATATATTTTTTTTAAAAATTATAATACGACGTGACCCGTTATAATGGTCATCTATCTATACTGTTATAAAGTCAAAACTGGGGTTGCCACCCACATTAGTGACAATTAAAGGCCTCCCTATTTAAAGGCAAAACCTTTCCTCGATCATTAAATGTCTCTCTATTCTAAAGACAAACCTGGGTTGGAGTACGCCCTTTAGAGTTCAGGTTGTCTAGCACGCTGATGTCATGATGATGAGGGACAATATGTAGTATAAGCCACATGGCATGCTCTTAGAGATCACTGACCGTGTCTCATTGATTAGTGATTTCAAACCTTTGGGTATGAGCACCCTAAATAATGTTCGAAATCAACGGTTAAAAGCCAACCCATGAAAATGACTCTAATCAAATTCTTAAAAATCACTAATCAGACTGATTTTTTGCATGTAGAGGGATGGGCCAAACATTGATACGGTCAGTGATCTCTACAAGTGTGCCACATGTAAGGTGCACGTGCATCGCACGTGGCATTCCCCAAGTAATAATAATGTTAAGGGACCATTATACTGTTATAACAGGCCATTTAAAACTTTGGTTTCCGTATATATGGATCGACCAAGACCGAGTTGATACAACTCAGTTGAATGTGTAAACATCGGCAAATGCAATTAAGGGGCCCATGATGGGAGCATTTTGAGAATTCCAAGAGATCCATTGCCTCAAAAAAAAAAAAAAAAAATCGAAGGGTTGATATTGTCAGGCATGGAAATGGAAAACATGGAGGCCATGATGTCCCCCCTGCTCCAAACCCTGTGTCCTCCTAAAGTAGGATTAGTTTATAAGCAACTTTCCATAAACCTGACTCAAGTTCATTGAGTGAGGAACCTTTTGGGTTGCAGTGACAAGAGAGAAGAGAGAGACTCTCTCTCTCTCTCTGCTCTCAATAATATAAAGCTCTCACAATTTTGCTTTCCAATTGAAGGAACTAAGAACAAAGTGTGATTAATTAGCTTTTTGAAAGGGTCGATCGAATGAGATTTTACCGACATCTTGGAACTCTTCTAGGGTTTTTTATTTGCTTAATCCCACTAAAACTGTATCTTATTGGTAACAAGATATGATCACTCCAAGTTAAAAAGAGAGGAGAATTCGCTTAAAAAAATAGGGTTGTCAGGGGTACTTGTCGGATGCAGAGCCGTCTCTACCACAAGGCCAATAAGGCCGTCGCCTAAGGCCTCAGCCCACTTACCACATGGATGTTTAGCCATAGATTTTACTACTTTTTAGGATTGATTCAAGCATGCTTTTTTGGGTAGTAAATTCAATGGCTAGAAATCATCAATCATGCTGATTTTGTGTTTTTATCCACCAATAGGTGGGCTGATCATCCACCCATTAGGCCCAAAAAATGATCTATGTAGGGCCACTAGAGTCTTCTGCGTGGACTGCAACATGACTACAGGAGTCGTTTGCATCTAAATTTTTTCGTAGCTTTTGATTATCATGAATAATTGTTAAATAAGATTTTTCTTCTATATAAAGAGTTAAAAATTTTAATTAAATATAAAAATGTCTCATATGGAATTTTCGCCTTAGGCCTCAACTTGCATCGAGACAGCCAGTCTCTAGTACTAGGTATCAGACTCGTAAAGATAATGGGACTACTGGTTGTATTGGTTGCCAGTCGCATGTTTTATTAAGGTTGACATGCCATTTAAGCTAGGCAGCCAGGTTCTCTGTTGAACTGGCCCGCTTCTGTAGCGTTTCTTTTACTGTAAATTGGAACTCGCGTGGAGCCACGTTAGATGTGTTAATACGATTTCTCTGCACATCCTAAGGACGGTCTACCAAATGACAGCATGAAATGGGTTGGGTTTGGGCCGGGACTACGTAGATCTTGATTTGGATCCATGACACAATTATCTGAATCCAAACCATGATCCATATAGAAAGATCTTGATCTGACCCATATGTGGTATATGGATCAGATAGGGTTGGATAAGAATTTTCAAGACCAAACCCAGGTTGATCCGAATTCCTAAAAAGCAGAATCTAACTGGACCCCACTTTTAATCGGATTGACTTACATGAATCCGAATCCAACCCGTTTTCAATTTGGACTACATATCAAATATCCAGACCTGTTATGTATGATCTGGTCAGATATCGGGTCAGGTCCACCCCATTTCATCCCCTACTACCAACACTAACTATGGATCTAGAGCTACAAATCTTTATAATTAATATTACAATTTTAACATTATATTTATACATTGCTTGCGATTTCTATTGGTTCAGTTTGGGTTCCTATCGGTTTCGAGTCCAAATCTAACTACCCAACACTGGAACTGTTATTTATTTTTTTTCGATTCCAGTTCTTTTTTAGTTTGTTCCCAAAAAATGTGGAATCAGAACCAATGTTTTTGGTTCCGATTCCCATTTTGATGTGGGATGGACCATCGGTGGTGACCCCATAAAAGTTTTCTAGAGAAGGATTTGCATCTCTAAATGTACTGATACAGAAAACTTCCATGAACATTTTTGGGGTGGCAGAGGCTACCACTTTGATCAGAGTTGTTTTTCCAGCTTGGGATAGATGTTTAGCCCACCACCCATCCATCAAAGATTGAATACGATCCAAACTATGTTGGAAATCCTTGATTTTTTATCGTCCTATAAAGAGAGGTGTACCCAAGTATTTCTCCGAAATGTGAAGATTCTTGATATTTAAGATGTGGGATAACGCGCTCTTTTTTGACAGTGATGTAGATTGGGACTACACATAACTCTGGATTTTGAAAAGTTAACTTCTTGACCAGGCATACAACAAAACCCTTCAAGAACATCTCTTAACATAGTGCTTCCACCAGATTCGCACGATAAAAGATGATGCAATCATTCACAAACAATAATTGTGATATGGGGGGCATGATCTAGCGATTTTGATCCCATGGATATGATTGGACGTTCCTCTTTGTGAAGAAGAAGAGATAAGACATTAATGCGTAATACCAAAAGAAAGGGGATAGTGGATCACCTTGTCTAAGGCCTTTGGTCAAAGTAAAGTGACCAAACGGAGAGCCATTCGACTTAACGGAGAAGGGAGTAGAGGAGATACATCCTTGATCTAGGACATCCGTTTTTCCGCAAATCCCATTGCCAATAAGGTACAAAGCAAGAAGGACCATTTTATCTTATCATATGCTTCGGCCGTGTCAAGCTTAACTGCCATTAGCCTACGATGCCTTTTTTTTTTTTTTTTCCTTTTGTGGAGTTTTCATTAATTCTTGAGCCAGAATGATATTATTAGATATCTACCTACCTCGTATAAAGGTTCCTTGATTGGCAGAGATTAAAGGGTGAAGCACTAACCTGAGATGAGATGTGAGAATTTTGGATATGATATAGTAGCACACATTGCAAAGACTTATTAGCCGAAAGTGCTGAAGGAATTCTGGGGCTGGGATTTTTGGAATCAGGGCAATGGTAGTTTGATTGAGGATAGTGATTGGACAATCCATAATGAGAAAGGTATGGACAAGTTGGAATATATATATTCTTGAGCAACATGCCAAACAGTAAAGCCATCCGGACTAGCGACTTTAAAAGCTCCAAAACAACCTCCTTTACCTCGTTCATGGTGATCGGTCGAGTGAGAAGAGAGTTTTGTGCATCGGTCACAGTAGGAAAAGGAAGGGGGGAGGTGGATGAAAATATTTGCTCAAAGTGATGCACAAAGGCTTTACCAATTGTAGCTCTAGAATTAAGGTGATGGCCCTAAGAATCCTTAATCCAATCTATATGATTCTTCATCTTCCTGATAATTGTAGAAAGATAAAAAAAAAAAAAAAGAGTATTTCGATCCCCTTCTTTCAACCAAGTTTCTCCAGCTGAGGGAGGGTAGGTGAGTCTGAGTTAAGAACTTATATATAATCGGGCTCGGGTTGGGTCGGGTTGCCCAAGGCCTCAGCCCGAGCCCAACCCGAGTTGTGTTTGGATTCTAATATATGAGCCCAAGCCCAATCCAAACCAACCAAAAGTCAACCCAAGCCCAAGTTGGGCTCGGGTTGGGTCCGCTCAAGTTGCAGCCCTAGTCAAGAGAGCGTTATCGGTTTTGGTTCATTCAAAAGTAAGAAAAAACTAGTTGTTCAGCGGCCTAAAGCGGCCAAAGTAAACAATCAATAGGAAAGGATCAAGATATGGCTCACCAAAAAGGCGTATCATGCAGGAGCTTTTTTGATTTCCTTAAGTTGAGGTTCATGAAACAAGGTACACGTGGTGCAACTTTACTGGTATTGGATGCTTTTTTTTTTTTTTCACAACGTTGTTGGATAGTACAATAATCCTTCCAAAATTAAAGAAAGAAATAATACAAAAAGAAAGAATAATTTCCAAGAAATTCCCGAGGGGTTGGCCAGTAGCTGGCAATGGACCGGGTTCGAGTCGGATTGGTACTGATCTGGTACCGATCCGATAAGAAATCCAATTGATCCGGACTCGGTCGGATCAATAAAATTCAGTTTCGGAACCAATCCGATATGATTAGATCGATTCCAGGTCCGATCCGGCCCGATATGTATATAATATATACACATGTATAATACCTTAGGCATATATTTAAATACCTTTAAGCAATTAAATATATATCTATATAATACATATTATAAATATAGTATAGATATCGTGTCAGTATTGGATCGGAACAAGGTCGATCCAGTACCGATCCGATAAGAGATCAGATCGATAATCTTAGATCCAGTACCGATCCGATAACGAAAAATAAGTTTCCGGACCCGGTTTTTTCCGGGTTGGATTGGATCTCAGGGTCGATCCGATCCATTGCCAGCCCTAGTTGGCAGGTTGCTGAGCAATTGTTGGTTGGCGACCATTAGTAAGCAAAAGCTAACGACCTCCCAAAATCAAAGGAGACCAAAACGACCTCCCCATGCATGTAGGACGTCCTTAAAAAATTTCAACGGACACAAATTAGGCTAATTTGACTTCAAATTCATCTAAATAAAGAAAAATATACAAAAAAAAAAAAACCCTCAAAAGCCCATTTTTTTTCTATTTCCAAAGACAAAAATAGGAAAAAAATCTCAGAGAAATGGGATTAAAAAGACATAAGAAAAGGTTTTACAACATGGGTTCTTATTACAAGACCCTCCGACCTTTCTTCTCTTCCTCACAATCCCACCCACCTCTCTCCTTCCCTTTTATCAACCATTTCCAACCTCTCCTAAACCTTCTCTTAACCAGCCTTCAATGGCTGCTCTTCCTCTTTTCCCCTAAGCTTCCCTATTCAGTCAAGGCAGGATGGCCTTATGGAGATCTTCTCATCTTCCACTCCTTGGCCTCCTGTCTCTCCTCCTTCTCCATCCCATCACCACCACAACCTCAACCATCAATAGCATCCGCCTCAATGTCATCCGTAAACCATCCCCGTATGTTCCTATCTTTCGCGAGGCCCCTGCATTCCGCAATGGGGAGTCTTGTGGATCCTCTGATACGGATCACATCCATGTTGCCATGACTCTCGATGCGAATTACCTCAGAGGGACAATGGCAGCTATCTTGTCGATCCTACAACACTCCACATGTCCCGAAAACGTTGCATTCCACTTCCTCTATGTAAGGTTCGAGCCCGAGCTCTTCTCAAGCCTCAAGTCCACCTTCCCTTACCTTAACTTCAAGGCGTATCGTTTTGACTCAAACCGGGTTCGAGGGAAGATCTCCAAGTCAATTCGCCAAGCTTTGGACCAACCACTGAACTACGCGCGCATCTACCTAGCAGATATCATCCCAGCCAATGTGGGTCGTATTATCTACCTCGACTCTGACATTATCATGGTCGATGACATTGCGAAGCTATGGGGGGTGGAGTTGGGTGACAAGGTAGTGGCTGCACCAGAGTACTGCCATGCAAATTTCACTAAGTACTTCACCAAGGCTTTTTGGTCGGACCGAGTTTTGGCAGGAACATTTGAAGGTCGGAATGCTTGTTACTTCAACACAGGGGTTATGGTGGTTGATGTTGATAAATGGAGAGGAGGAGGTTACACCCAGAAAGTTGAGGAATGGATGGCAGTACAGAAGCAGAAGAGGATCTACCACTTGGGTTCCTTGCCTCCTTTCTTGCTTGTCTTGGCTGGGAACATCAAAGCAGTTGATCATAGATGGAACCAACATGGGTTGGGTGGTGACAACCTTTTAGGGAAATGTAGGAGCCTTCACCCTGGTCCCATCAGCCTCCTCCATTGGAGTGGAAAGGGTAAGCCATGGTTGAGATTGGACTCTCGAAAGCCCTGCAATGTTGATTATCTATGGGCCCCATATGATCTCTATCGCTCATCAAAACTCGCTCTAGAAGAATGAAGGAGAGAGGGAGGGAGAGAGAGATGGGGTAAGACTGCTAAGGGAGCAAAAAGAGATGAAGAAACAGAGGAGGGAAATAAACAAAAGGAATGAGTAAACAGGAGGAGATAATGGGTATGTAAAAAACCATTCTAAAAAATTGGGAATTTTTTTATTAATTTGAAATTGTTATAGAGGGGAAAGCCTTAATGGGGCTTTTGTTCTTAAGAAGGGGAGTAAAGGAGGGTTATGAGTCTTGCCAATGGTGTTTACCCATGGGCTTATGCAAATGTACTTGGGGCCTGTGATGTCATGGAACATGGAGGGAGATTGTGTTTTCTGATCTGTAGGTAGCTTTGGTCTGTAAGCCCTGATGAAGAAAACCCAAATATCATTTTATTTATTGACACAAGAGTAGGGTGTCAACAGGCTATGCGACAGCTACCAATCGGCGATGAATCCTCCGTCGAATCAACCATGTCACTGTGATTGACTTTTATATGTTTTTCCTGCAATCATGTTTATCATGTTATCTAATTTCAAATTAGTTTCAGGGTTGTATGAACATATGTATCCTTATGTATCCTAACTATGCTTACTTTTGAGTCTCCCTCCTTGTAGAGTTGTAGTAATTTATGATTTTACAGTCCTCCGACTTTACTTTTGTGGCCTTAAATGTATACTTCTATACTTACGGGACTGTATTTTTTTCACCATGAACATGTATAATATATCTTTAGCAAAAAAAAAGTGAATGAAATTTAATGTGGGTTTCCAGGACTTTGTTATACTATACATAGCAACAATTCACAGCTTCTACTGAATACTGATAATCTCTCAATCCTCCTTTAATGTGGTTGCTGGGTCATGGATTCCTGAATGAGGTATAATTCCATATGTAAACAAAATACCTAGAGTGAGTAGATAATTCATCTGTCATTGAAAATGATCCAGACCATCTGATGGACCACCTTGACAGCCCAAATTCCATCCCAATTTGATGTACCTAAACGTTGGATCAACCGCCTGCTTTTGGATGGTCTATAGAATTTACTGAGCATGTTCCACAAACAAGACCATTGAATAGGTGGTTAGGATTATTTAATCTGTGCATATTTTTTAGCATTCGATCCACATTTTTTTTCTCTTTGTTTTTTTTGTTCTTTTTTTCCTAGACTGATGGACAGCACATCGAATCCAAAGGAGCAATGGTTTATGCACAGGCATTCTATTTTTTAATAACTACAAATATAATCAACTTACCAAGAAAATTATTCTCGTTAATTTTGATCAGCATTGCAGCCAAGTACATTTTTGCTCGCCGAAATGACGAGGAATTTTTTTTTCTTTCAAAACTTAAAAATCTGGCAGAAAAACTAAAAGTGCCTATAAGGAACTATAGTTACAATGCACCTGATTTTTTTTACTTAGGTTTCAAATTGTATTTGCTTAGGTCTTGATCCATTTTGATTGGCCTTCACAGCACAAAAAAAAACCATTCCTTTCCTTTTCTTTTATGACTTTTTCTCATTTCCAAAATTTTTATCATAGGCATCACAAAGACAAAAATTAGGTTTCATTTTTTCTCAATCACAAAATCAATACTGATCATAAACTTGTTTCAGTCCCACTACAACTGCACCCCCCAACAGAATAAAGGGAGAAAAAAAGAAGTGCTGATTCTACAACTTGTCAATTGAGTATTGGTGCATCTCAATAAGCTTGTTAAAATCATGTGCCCAATAACTATTTATTGCATGTGATTTGATTGCACACCTTTCAGGCTTAATGGTTCACTATGAAACCCAAGAATAGTTACCTTGATAAGTGGATTCAATCAAGTCAAATATATACTATCCAGGACTGCAAATCCAGTAGCAACTCCACCTTCGTTTGATGATGACACCTTCGTCCGCATCAGGTAACCGCCTTGGTCATTGATGATCACCTTCTCTTTGTTTCTGTAGATTCAAATCCATCATATTATATGGGAGTGTTGAGCTTCAACGAAGTCTAATTAAGATTTAACACCTTAAACCTTTAAATCGCAGGTTTGATCGCAATTTATCTACCATCCCTCTTCCCCGACGAAAGAAAAAGGAAAATATTTTATTACCTTAGATAAACACCATATATCCCAAGTTCCGATATAGCATGATCTTGATGACAAATGCCATCTCGGACCAGAAATGCAGGAGAAGCAGTGGGGAAAATCCTTTGCATGAGGATGTAAGCAGCAAGTTCCTCACTCGCATCCTTCTGCAAATTCAGTATGGTTTCCCTCACATTGTTGCCATAGATGTTGTTCCCTGAAGGTGCATAAGACCTATCACTAAAGATATAATCGTAACTATACAAATAAGAGCAGCAAGAGTTAAGAAAGAACTGGACCTCCTCCTTCTCGTTGGGGTTTGAGAACAAATAATTCAGGTCTTTCAATGGCATCCTTCACGACTTTTGAATCATCCAAACTCCACAACCCTGCAAAGCATTTCCGTAGTTTTGCAATGTCATCCTTGTTCTCAATGAACCTGCTCACATAACAAGCGAAAAACTCAATGGGAAATGTAAGAAGTCTAAGTTTTTGCTATTATTATGGATCCTCCTAATTTGAAAAAACGTAATGTGTTAACCAGAAACTCAACTAAGTTGACTCAACTTGGTGAGAGAGTTGAGGTGAAATGAAGTTTTTATAAACTCGGAGTAGAACTCAATTGTGTATTAAAAAACCATTTTTTATAAGTAATTGCATATTGAAAAGGTTGAGTTTTTTTTGGTTCAATTGAGTTACAATTCAACCTAGTTGAATTTTAGTGCGTGCGCATGCACACACATATATGGGTTTGGATAAAATGCTTTGTGACAGATAAAATGGCAGTCATGGGGCGGCCCACATGCAGATGAGTAAAGGAATGATTTTTGGTGAAGATAATCTCCTCATATGGAGATCATCCTTACAAAAAAATCAGCAATTCTGAAACTTCTAAGCCTATCAAAAGGTGGAGTTGAGTTAAAGTTAACGGTAAAACCGGACAGTTCAGAATTATTTCAATTTGTAATCCACTTTTCATAAGGCTAGAAAATTCAGAATTGGATATTTTTTTATGAGGTTGATATCCATGCTGAGAAGAATATCCTGAACAGAAATCAACCCTTAACTCATTTCCGTATGTGGCCCCACGGTCATTTGTCATTTTATTTGTCACAAAACCATGAGTCATTTTATCCTAACCCATTTATATTATGATACTCCAATGTGGGGCCGTATGGAGATGATTCAAGAGCTGATTTCTGGTGCGGATGATCTCCTTACAATGGAGATCCTCACAAAAAATAACCCATGACAAAACTTCTAACCCTACCAAATGTGGATTTAAAATTAAAAGTGAAATCAAAGGTGAAGAATTCTTTAATTTAAAATCCATTTTTCATAAGGCTCGAAATGTCAAAATGGGCTGATTTTCGGTGAGGATGCGAGGAGATCATCCTCAACAAAAATCAGCCCTTGACTCATCTTCATGTGGGCCCCACATAGGCATGTCAGACAGACAAATATTTGAAGCTCAAAATAACTTTCATTTTTCTAAAGTTTTTCAGCGGCCTTAGATTGGTAGGATTCTAAGCCAATGCACCACAAAAATTTAATTACCATAATGACGTGAACATACAAAAGAATTAGAAAGATGGATCCACAAAAAGTAAATCTGTTACCTTTCAAGTACATTGGGTTTTGCCAGCTCTTGCTGAATCTTCTTGGTGCCTGCCAAATGGTAGGAAATTGATGGACACTTGACAGCAGAGGACTGCTCCATTAGTAGCCTAGCTCTCCATTCCTAGTTAATAAATAAAAATATAAGCACTCAGAAAATCATAAAGGCGAATATACAACATTTAAGACCCCCATCCGGTACAGTTTGGACAGTCTAGCAACAGCATACCAGCGTGCGTGGTGCACATGCAAGGTTTGCAATCCACAATTTGATGGGAGCCACCTAGGAGATCTGCTACACCAGATCAACCCAAAACAGATGATTGTACCAGTTGTTCTATGGACTTCCTTTTCTGATTATCCAAAAGAATGTGATAAATCATATGGTTACCATATATTAGATAACATGATTCAGTTTTTGGCATAAGAGAGATCCTAGGTGGAACTGGCTGAGTGGTGGATCTCACTCTCACCCCCATGCATTTGCACTACATGTGCTTAAACATTATTGGTTGAGTATCCTTAGCTTCTGCTCAACAGGTACCTTAACATATACCTCTTACATGATAACCAGTGTTAGCCTCCACAAGGAAAAGCAACACGTTTCATTTTAGAACAAAACAAACATCAGAACGATGTAGAAGAAGAATGAAGCATAATTGCTTACTGAATCTGAAGGATAATCACTTGGCGCATACCCAGCTCTGAAATATACGACTGCAACTTTTTGGCCACCTCTGCATTTATAAAGCTTTCAAATTATAGAGCAGAAACGCCAATGCTGCATGCTATGGAGCTCCACATGCACACACACACACACACACACCAAGAAAAGAGAAAAAAAAAAGTGCTAGCAAATAAGTAACATACATAAGAAGTGTTCCATCTGGTAGAAGCTCCCCCTCTGCATCTATTTCTGCCAAAGTTCTCCGAATGGTTGTCACATCATGTGTGTTATAAGGTTAAGGAAGATATCTCGGTGGGAAACTTGGAAGAAAATTTTGTTGCTAATGGAAATTGACAATCTCAAATCTTATTCTCCAGAATTTTTCAGCAAGGATATTTCAGGAAAAAAAATTGTATTTCTGAGGCTTCCACGGGAAAATAAAAGAGAATTTTTATTTATTAAACTATGCCTATCAAAAACTTTTGAATACCTCACGAGACTTTTGCAAGAAAAAATATCTTGGGATATATCCATCTCTCATGAATTGAAGTTGTCATTATTTTCAAAAATTTCATCAGATTTTACAAATATAAGAGGAATTTGTTGGTATAAAAGGATATTTCTCCTTCAATACAGCAGAAAGCCAATGTTGGTCATACATGTTGTTTTCTTTATTTTGAACCACAACCATAACTACAGCCCTGTACAAACATATATTGAGGTTAACAACAAGCACAAGGACCTTGGTCAGATACAACAACAAAGAAGGGAAACAAGGTAACGTATTTCACTCCTACCTGGAGTTATTGTACTCTTTCCAAGCTTTAGCTAGTGCCTCTGCATACCGATCGACAGTAGTGTTTTTGGGGACCCTTTCGAAATCTAACCCAAGGTGTTTTCCATAGTGATTAAGTAAGCTCCTGCAAAATGACCAGCTCCTAATTAGATTAGTTCATTCTATATTTCTTTGTCCGTCTGTCCTTATTTATTTTCTATTTTGATAGGTAATGATATAAAATTCTATTAACAAGGGAAAAAAGAGTGATGAGCAGATCCTCAGAGAATACTGTTTTTAAAGGATCTGTTTAAAGTACTACCATACATGCTTAGTAAATGGATAAGTCAAAGTATATTATTGAAGGTTCTGTAGAAAAGATCTCAAGAAGCACCTAAAGACAGTCTTTCTAGGCATGATTCCTGAAAGAAGCATTGATCTAATGTTTATGATATTGGTAAATCTCTAGTCTTATTCTTCAAGGCAGCACTTACCATCTTAAAACAGAATATCTCTACATTTTCTTAGAGGCAGTAATTACCATCTTAAGACAGAATACCTCTACATATAACACACATGAGAGGGATGGGGCCCACCATTCAATAGGTTCCACCAAAGAGACCTTCTAGGTCAAAACAATTGGTCAATTATAACCATTAACCTAAGACATTATTTCAATTTTCAATGTTTAAAAATCTGGAGAATGATCCAGAAAAAAGTCTTCAGATAGGATGGTTATGATTGCACAACTGGTTGACCTTTGAGCTAGAAGATTTCCTAGGTTAGATCCACCAAATGGAGTTACCAACCAGCTGCCCATGCACCATGAGTAGGTATATTTCATTATATACATTAAAGACCGTCTATAAGGTTATATTTCTCTTTTACTGATAAAAAAAAAAAAATCCGTCTATAGGGTCTATATAAGAGATTTACTCTAGCAATAATATTTCCCGTCTTTCTCTGTTTAAGTCACTAAATTCTGCAACATGTATATTATGTTGCACGGATAGAGTTGCACCATGTAAACGCTAAACACGTGTCACAAACAATAATGAAAAAGAAAGAAATGCTGAATCAAACACGCAAACTGACTTGAAATTTTGGATTCTGAAATTTATGAAAAAAAAAAAACCAATGAAAATGATATTAGAGAAGTATCAAATGTTCTAAAGTTAATAAAAAAAAAACTACTTAACCTGTGAAGCTCACTGACAAGACAACTAAGACCAGGAAATGAACAAGAAATCGTGTTGAGCTCTATTTGGAGAAGATCTCTAGTTTGAGCATCAAGCATATAATCTGAGCGATGTAAACCCAAACGTATTTCCTATCATAGAGATTGAAATGGGATTAGTATATTTCCCACCATTATCAGTAAGTTCCATATTCCATTTCTCTTTACACCAAACAGTACATGCAGTTTATCTGAATGAAGAGGTTACGTGCAGAGACTCACCTCTTTTTTATTGATTTCCAACATCTTGGAATGAATATCTAAGAGTCTCCTGGTGAAAGCATCCACATTCTTAGTTCTGCAATGTAAGGAGAAAAACAAAAAAGAATATCAGTTCATTAGTATTTACGATCTCACAAGTCACAAGAGATGCATACTTTCTCTTTTTTATTGGTGGGTCACCTCAAAATTGATAAATTATTAAATACATGAAAAAGCATACAAAAAGACAAATATGATAAAAAGGCGAAAGAGACACTAGAGGAAGTGGAGTGTCTGCAGCAAACCCTATAACTGCTGATTCCCAGTACCATAGTACTGCAAATACAACTTCCTTTTTCTCCACAGATGAAATAATGTTAGACAAAGATAGCCAGCATTACAAAAGATGCTACTCAAAATGTGAATCCTTAAAAAGCATCTATTGAATGCATATCCACCAAGAAATTACTAAAATCAACCTATTTGTAAATCACAATATTACATTAAGGATTAAAAAGAAAACATTTCTACGTATCCAATGGCCTAACCACCCCACTGCAAATGATTCTCATATTCTCATGTATTGAACAAGAGAGCTTTTAATAACGGAAGAGTAGTACATTTTAGCCACTCATAAAGTGCTTTTGTCAAATTCAACTGACCCAAGGAGACCTTTGGCAATAATATTCAAACTAGAAACCTGTGAATTAGAAAGTAATTTTCGCCAAAAAATGATAGGCTCCTAAAATGCATTTGGATGATTCTCATGGGGAATTCCAGCTACCAACCAATGACAGGAACACCAATGTTATGTTCCTAGAAATGAAATAAGGGATCATGTGAGGAATGTTACACTCAGTAAGGACACAATAGAAAGGAAAATGCAATAAAGAAAAGGGATTCAGAAAATCAGGGAACACAGGTCAAATGTTCAAGAAACATGTTTGTGAAATTAACTCAATGGGATAAAAAAATTGAGGAGTGTCTCTCCAAATGAAGGGAATCCTCTTCTTCTAATCAAAGGAGCTCCTATGGAAAGTTTCTCCAGAATGATGAAGTTTTTCTTTCGCTTCTTGAACAGGGGATGAAATTAACTGGAAAAACACAATTACTATATAGATATTAGATAGAGATAGAGAATAAGAGAGGGAGAGAGAACCTGGACAGTGAGTCCTGTAAGAATTCTCCATCCAAGCTCACACGATCTACTAGCTCATTGAAAATAGGGGTTAACTCACATGCTTGTCGCCAATGACTTTGAGGGAAAGACATGGGCAATAAGGAAAATGGGGCATGTACCATACCCACACCAGGAACAGTTCCTGACTTCTGCAAGTCAATCACCAGATTTGAATATAAGACTCAATAATTCTATTTCCAACACATTGCATCAAGAATATATTGAGTACACTCTCTGCCTCATTTTCTAATTAGCAAGTATGCATTTGAGACCAACCAACAGGATCAAAGAATTTGAATAAATAAAAGTGGATCACAGGATTAAAAAAAAAAAACTTATTGGTTGCAAACCTATGACCAATTACAAGCCAAATAAAAGTTTAGAAACTCTCCATAATTTTTGAGATACAAATATTCAAATCAAATATACTTATAAAAAAACAAAAATAAAAAGAAAATTACAAATGGATACATCCTGAATACAAATAACGCTAATAAATGCAAAACAAGAAACACTAGAACCAATTCAGTAAGCGGGGTAGTCAGAGAAAGAAGAATATTGAGTTCATCCAAACTGGATACATTGTGATTCGCTAAAAAACTAACTAAGCAAACCAATTCAGCAAGTGGGGTAGTCATAAAACGAAGAATTTTGAGTTTATCCAAACTGAATACGTTGTGATTCGCTAAAAAACTAACTAAGCAAACCAATTCTTCAAGTTGGTTTGTCATAAAAGGAAGAATTTTGAGTTCATCCAAACTGGATACATTGTGATTCGCTAAAAACTAAGTAAACAAACCAATAAGTTCACAACAAATTACTCGACAGAGAGAAAAAGATTTCCCACATAAGAAACTAATTCCAAAATAAGTCTCAAGAAATCATGTAAAACCAGTGGATAGAAAGATATACCCAACAATTCTAGTCTACCAAATCACGTTTCTTCCACATCTATTTAAACAACAAGAACGAAAAACAATCAATAAAGTAAAACAAAGTAAATTTTTCTTTAACTGCATAAATGTCAAAGAAAGACACCTGGACGCTTTTGTCTCCAACAACAAGCCCATGGAGAGAACTCCACACCAGAGCTTCATAAACCAGCTGCTGAAGCAAATCTGGATTCATATTTAGGACAGCAGACATGGGTCCTGTAGTATTTTCATCTTGGGTTTCTCTCACTTCAACTTCCCCACATCTCAGAGGCAGAACTGAGGAAGATATAGAGGAAAATGAAGATTCATTCATGGTTTTGGTGGGTTTTTACAGATGGGCTTGAGGGATACTGGTGGTGGGATTGAGAATGAAGAGAGATTTGGGTTTGTGAGGAAAAAGTGTAGTGGAAGGAAAGCAGATATAATTGGGCACATACAGGGTGAGAGAAGAAGAACCTACACCCATATTTTGTCTTGGTGAGGTAAAAAATTGATTTTCAACATCTTTAGCAGCCACGGAGAATTTTGTTGGGTTGAGCAGATCTTCCCATGAGGGAAACGGGTGCGTGAAAGGGAAACGGATCACAAGCAGCAAAGGAAACATGAAGGGAAACCGAAAGGAAACGAATTTAAAATGAAACGGTAGGAGAAACGAGTTAGCTCTTCAATTTTTTTTAATTTTTTTTGTTGATTTTGATAGACTAATCAAAATAAAAGAATAAATACTCACTTTTTTTTCCTCTTTTGCTCTTCAATTTCTTAAAACAACCACTTTGGTGAATGAGATAAATGTTTTGGAAACTATGAACTTTGCTTGCATATTCTGAACTTAAGGGAAGCATCGGTAGTAGTATACATATATTGCTACCTAGTTGATATTACATCATGAGTATACACGGGTATATGTTTGTGTTTTTAAAGTGTGTAATTTTGGATTAAAAAGTATTAAATTCAAAGTCTTCACTTATTGATCTTTTGACGTTCTCATCTTTTTTACCCTTATTTTTACGTTAATTATTTGAACTGAAAGTGTTTTGAACTTTCATTTTTCAGTGGGCGAAGTTTCCTTGCTTCACGATTTGCTTGGAAGATATAATAAAGCACATACGAAGAAATTAGAGTTCCTCTGGTATTTGGTATTTTCATTTTCCTTCAATATAAAATAAATAGCTATGGTGTTTCCAAATTCAAATATACATTTTTCCCACAAATTTCTCATATAGATGCCTACACGTTTCATTTGTCCTGACGTTTCCAGGAAAATGCGTTTCCGATCACTACGGATCTTCATAATTAAAGTGTGGGCCCTTTCAAAGAAGCTTGATATGAATTGTATTCTTAATAAGGCCACCAAACCCAAAAGAGAGAATCTTCCTAAAAGGTCTGTTGAATTCCTAATGTTTCCTTTTAGTTTTTATTATCTTCCTTAACGTGGGTTAACCTTTTAATCATGTTCGAAGCCGATGTTGGGGAGATGTGTTGGGAGAGGGTGGGACGAAGTTGGAGATTTAGGGAGTGACATTCAGGGAGAGGAGAGTTGTAGGGTAGGGTTTAGAGATGGGAGAGGATAGCAAGAGTCGAAGGGTTAAGAGGAGAGAGCATCACCTCATGCAAGGGTGTTTTTGGAAAAAACGGTAAAAAAAAAAAAAGATGGAGAGAGCATCGCCTCAGCAACGTCGAGCTTTAGTAGAGATAATAGATAGATAGGTGTGTGTACGTGTGTAGAGAGTCTGCGTATTAGATAAAGGAGAGTAAATCACATTCTACATGGCGCCTTGGTGGAACCCAAAGGAGATCTCCAGGTCCAAAACTCTAAGGCAATTAAATGAACCTAGCCC
This sequence comes from Euptelea pleiosperma, assembly GCA_035048495.1. Lineage (NCBI taxonomy): Eukaryota > Viridiplantae > Streptophyta > Magnoliopsida > Ranunculales > Eupteleaceae > Euptelea > Euptelea pleiosperma. The sequence continues at coordinate 24,901,203 of CM068551.1, read as the reverse complement.
TTTAATATACATAACCATCTGGAACAACTCTATCCGTCGTTGGCTGGATCATAAAGGGCACTGCGTTTTGGGGGCCGTCCAATACCAGGCCCACCAAAAAATCAACAATCAAAATGGATCGTGACTTGCATGTGGGAGCAACTGCCCACGCATCCAATTTGAACCTTTTCTTTCTCAAACCAAGTTTGTTTGGCCATTTTGCTAGAGAAATAAGCATCTAACAAGTTGAAACGAAAGAGATCGAAATTAAACAATCACAACCTCTTCTAACAAGTTGAGGCTGGACCAGTGTCAGGGTTAGAATAGAATCCCCACAAAGCAAGTCCACCGGGCTATACCCAGGACGAGGTGATTTCAACTCCTCGGCAAACCATCAGCATATTGAGGAAACCTGCCTTAATGGACTTTAAACCACGACCTCCCCCCTCAAATGGGTGGCGGAGGGGGGGGGAGTTGGATACATCAAATACCAGGCCCTGCTCCCGTCAACGTAAACCATGTGAAAGGTACTCTGTTCATATTAAAGTCACCCAGATATCAACACCATTCCTTGCTAAACTTTTATTCGAAAAAACAAATGACGTGAGGCTGTCGTGCCTTGAATTATGTCACATTATATGAACCTGACAACACCATAATCACAAGGTACTTGGGCGTCGCATGGCTCAACCCACCGCGATGCTCTCTTAATCTATCCTGGCTCACACTTTAAACACAGGAGCAAGGTAAATTTCTCAAGTCAAGCACAAATATCTCTTGTACTAAAGCGCATACATTCTACCTTCCTGATCAAACATCCCCTATTCTTTTGGTGAGGCAGCAAATGGGCATTTCCCCAAAGTATTCCACAAAATATAATCTCCAGAGGAAACCTGTGGCAACCAATCAACAGATTAAAACTATAAAAATTAAAAAAAAAGTAATAAAAAGAAGTCCAAATGGAAGGCATATATAATATGATCTTGGTAATGCAATCAACTTTAGAAAGATTCCTATAATATGTCATTTCATAATTCATTTTCCCTCAGCTTTAAGAACTACTGTCTAACCAATGGAATTTTGAGGGACAGCAAATGACAGAGACATAGTCGGTGCTCGAACAATTTATACTGGTTCCAAAGGCTTAAGAAATACTAAAGCATATAAATCAATGGCATCTCTCGCATAGTTTATATAACCTTTGTTTAGTGCAAAACCTTAAGTGGTCATTATAGGAACCCTCACAAAGTTATAAAGCCCTGATTCTCTTCTGTATCCCCTTGACAGCTTCCTATACAAAGAAACTTCACACATTTATTTTATTTTATACTCACATGACTAGATCCCCTAGATTACATACAAACTGAAAGGAATTTAGAACTTACTAGTTGTTGGCAATGCAATGATGCTTACTATCACCGTCTGAAGGTATTAAAGAATATTAAGTCACACGAAGTTTTATGATTGCCAATTCCTAACACTTCAACCACGGTCATCAGGTACTGCAATTTGAATTTACATACCTTGATGTGTGTGTGTGTGTGTGTGTGGAAGGATTTGGTTTCTTTTTTTGTTGGATAAGAAAGTGATCCCATCACCTCTCGATTGTGGTGCAGTAGATCGGCAAATTGAGTTACAGGCTGTCCTGATGATTTTAAATTATTAATTATGATTTAAAAAAGAAACCTTTTTTTTTTCAGTTAACTTTCAACTTTGCCAGTTTCCATGACTGGATCATATGTTCGTGGTTAAGCTGAGGTATTATAGTAACTCTGAAAATGGTGAAATTTGCTTGCACTAATTATAGTTTAGTGTACACTATGATTTAGAGAACTCTTGCAAGCTTTAAAGAAAACAAGCCTATTAAAATAAAAGATTCTGCTTCTGTGAAGGTGACTCTACCTGAGATGAGAACTCCACTGGTGCTTTAACAGATGGATAAATTGTGACCTGCATGCCATACATTATTTTATAAACAATTAAAAGAAAAGCTGATGTATAAGCAAACATTAAGCAGTTTCCAACATAAATATAATTATTCATCTGTTGGGTTTTCTGGAGTTACACTCCAGAATTCTCAAAAGTGGCAAGGTTCTCTTTACACGAGGCAGCTAAGATATCAGACCCAAAGGAGTCCACATGCTTTGAACACCTCAACATCTCAGCCCAATACTCTGCCACATGGCAAAAGAGGCATGTTTCTTTTACCATCTTCTATTTTGAATATTTCAAATTTAATTACTGCAATTCATAGTGGAAAGTACAACACAGAGGGAATAGGCATGACGTGGACGATGGCACTATGCACAAGACCAATTCAGTCTTTTATCATATGGACGGTCTGGATTGACCACTCAGCCATACATTTAAAGAAAACCCCGCACTTGAAAACCTTTGCCAATTATTTATATATGCAAACCCACTGTGCATGGCCAGGAAAACAAATTAATGGCTATAGCCAAAACATAAAGCTAGTACCTTTTCCTCCAAACACCAAATATAAAGTATATACTAAGAGATTGAAAAGTTACGATGCATCCAATTCCTCAGAGATGCACGTAAAAAAACAAATAATAATTTAATGGTTAGCTGACAGTGGGAATGAACCAAGATTAGCTTACGGATTTTGGATCAATCGACATTCCTGATAGTGTTGCCCCCACAATTTTAAAAGATACCTGTAAATCATGGATTAGCAATTGAATGCTTTAAAATATAAAAAATAAAAAAAGGAAAAACTTGTCATGGTATTATAAGATGTATTAATCCAAAGATGGTCATGCCATAATGATAAATTCCATTCCCAAGAGTCAACTCTGTTTCAAGTACCTCACTTTTTACAGATCAAAAAGATCTCCATATCATGTACCCGATTACACTCATCATAATTTACAAACATGTCTGTAGCCTAGAATAATCTATAATCATAAAATAGCTGAGATGCTAAGAATAAAACATATGATTAACAAGAAATGAGAGCATTTCTTAATTTATTGTTTCTTCAATTATTCTTTCAATCCACCCTAACTGCAGGTGCACACTAATCCCAAGTGTGAATTGGGTATTCAGTTAACCTTTGTAATCGTAACATCTAACCATTCAAGATACTATGGGTCATAAGTCACGTCCATGCAAAACAAGAGCTGCATGAATGACCTTTCCTCACGAGGTGAAAGGTTGATTGACAGTTGACTGATAACCATATGTACTGTGCATTCTAATGCCAATTTGTACAAAGAAAAGAGAAGGGAACTGTTTATCAAATGTATGACCACTGCAGATCTCATGTCAGCAACAATTGAACACCCAATAGATCAGTTCTTGCTCTCACTTTCACCTAACTACCCATAATGAGTCTGAAGCCTATGTTGACAAACCAACTAAAATCCAAATTTATTAAAATGATGGGTCGTATGCTTTACAGATACGACTATGAAAGAATGAGCTCATTATGGATTTCAAGGCAAGGCCAAACAAACAGCAAGGAACACTGGGCACAATTATTCAACAAAACGTCAATCTTTAAAATCTTACACCATCTAGCACTCTTAGCCTCTTAACATCATTTTGCTCCCCCCAACAGCTACCATAATGATCAACCTTAACCGAATCAAATGTGTACAGTATATAGTTTTTGTCAAATTTAGATATTCTATGTATATCCCCAAAAAAATCTGGATATTCTAAGCTTTTAAAGACAGTCACCAAATAGAATAATTTATTCATTATAAGTACATGTTTCAATACTCTCTTATATCATTTTATGTAGAAGCTTTCTGAATTTTCTGAAACCATCACTACCCTGCTCAAAATTGAATCTACTCTTTTTTCTCCTACTTTGTGCCACTAAGCTAAGGAAGCTTGGAAGAGAAAGATCAAGTGATGAACATAACCCCCCCCTTTAGACTCTAGTAGAAGATACAGTCAACCCAAGTCCTGAACCACTGAAGACGCCTTACCCATCTCCCACCTTAGTATTTCTGCACACTACAAGACTTTAAATTCGACATCTCTAAACTCCACGTGGAGCTGAGGCTTCTTTCATGCTAAGTTTGTAAGCTCTTACAAACTCATGTTTATATTACCTTTTATTCTTTTTCTTATAAATAGTAGAAACATAAAATAAAAATGAAGGGGAGATATAAAGTAGGTTTTATATATAGTAAACAATATAAAAGGGTTATTGCCGTTGGCAATATTCTTTCTTTAAAAAGAAAAGAAATAGAGCATTTTTTTTTTGCAGTTTCATTCAGCTATGCATGCAAGACTCCAACTTCAGTTGATGATTGTACCAGTAAAACCCTGAAGCAATGTCATAAGAAAAAACGAGAACCCAGCACATTTCCACAAAAACAATAAGTAGTTGGGAGTCTTGGGACATCAACACTTCACCACTAAGAGTGGCTTGAAAGGCATAGTTCAATTTCAATACTTCGGTTATTACATTCGAGTTTGCAACCAAAACTAAGGTTAATTTTACCATATGAAATAATATTAAAAGTAAAGAACCATATTTCAGGACGTTAGGAAGAAAGAAATCCAGATAATTGCAAATAAATTCACTTAGGCCCTGCTTGGTATCCTGTCTGTAGTTTGCAAGCAACTTGTTTGAAGTGGTAAATATTTGTAAGGCAGCTTGGGCAACATTTTAGAGAGAGAGAGAGTAGGCTCCATCCAAACATTTGCTGTTTGAAGTGCCACCAAGCACGCACAAATGTTTGTGCGCAAACGTCTACAGCGCCACCAAGCAGGGCTTAAGCTTTGGAACTTGAAAGAATAAAGAGAGAATACATACTTTTGCATAATTGTATGCTTGCCAGCAAAACGGCTCCTCTAAATCAACTGCTGGAAGGTCTTTGTTCAGTTTTTCCATTAAGAATTCCTCTATGTTTACCATATTATTAGAACTTTCTGGTTCGATATCACTATCTTCTTCAGCTATACTTCCATGAACTGACGGAGACAAGGAGGACAATCTTTGAGTTGGCCTTGGTGCAAACCTAATTGTTCCCGGAAAAGTTGCCTCAATACTTTTCCCAGTAACACCCCGTCCACTTGTTATAATTTTCCATTCAACTGAATGTTCTGTTGTTGAAACTGTTCCAATGGAAGGATTTCCATCAAAGGATACTACCCTTCTCCTAGGAAAGGGCATAGTCAGAGTACAGAACTCCATAGTTAGGGGGGCCTTGTAACCTTCCATTAGACGCAACTTGAACAAAAATGCGCCTTCATCTTCTGAGACCATTGAAAGCTGGTAAAAGCCTTTTATTGGAGGTCCAAGGCCACAGAATGCCTGATAACGCACTAAAACAAAATTCCCAAGTGGTGGTGAAAACATCATGGCTTGCTTATCCACACCTTCCTCTGGTACTTGAGCACATGGATGGAATGATAAAACCTCAATGTGGGCTGTGTTCAACCCTGTCAAAGGTAATGAGACATCAGGCAATCCTTCCAACTCTGCTCTGCAGTTTATTTGACCTGAAATTGATATAGTATCTGGAATTTCATCCCGATCATACATTGCAGCATAGACTGTTTCATTTATTGTGAACAATATACGCTGCTTTCCTTTATACAGATATGGCTTCCATGCTGGTTGCTTGAGGTCTACGGGAGGCATATCTGATGAAGAAAATCCATTCACCTTTATAGCATAAATATTGAAGTAGTTGAGGTCCAAGGGCGTCCCTATATATAAAAAACCACTTAGATGACTACAAGTTGCAAGATACAGAAGACAACATAAGAGAACTTTGAGATGAGAAATACCATAACAGAAAGTACCAACCAAAGGGCATTGAGCTACTTATAAAAGTCCGAAGTGAATCTTTGTCAGCAGGCCTCGAACTAATCTTTGGAGTGTCTGATGTAACAGCTCCAATCGCAGCGGTGCCTGAAGTGGTGGAAGCCGCAACTGGTGCAGCCACAGGTTTTGCTCTAGCAGAAATGCTCGAAATTCCAATACTACCAGTTAAAGAATCCAATAATCCTCCCACTGAAGGAGATGCACTAACAACAACTTCAGGTTCTACCAAATCACCAGTGATTACATCACCAATAGCATGTGCCACCATAAATGCCCTAAAAATAGAGAAAGAAAAGTTGGATATGTTTATCATGCATATCACATAAGCTCTTTAACATAAAATAATCTAAATGACATCAACCTGAACCACATTGAATAAGGTAACACCAACTTTATTTTATTTTTAGTACTCAGTGGGATATTTGCAGTGAAAGACAGGTGGAAAAAAGCACGGAAGAAACTGCATTACATGATAGGTGGCAAAAATACTTGATATACAATAGCAATTCATACAAGGGTTGGTCTTAAACATTAGTAGGAGATAAAAAATTGTATACAAAGAAAGTTCAAGAGAAACATAGTGTGTAGTTGATGAAAATGTGACAAAAGAGCACCAACATGTTCCAGAAATAGCAGATGAACAAATGAAGTTATCAATTCTCAGGCTAATCAACGTATAGATCCAATGACTGAAGATGATGGCAAAGCACACGCCCACATGTGAGAAAATGTAAACTCAATCAGTAACCGTAGCACTGGTATAAGACCTATAACCCGAAGGCATCAATTCCCTGCAAAAATAAAAAAGTTGAGAACACCGAACCAAATACATTAACTTAAGAAAGTGGAATATCTATATTCTTTTCTGCACATATGGATCACACACTAAACGATGTAACCATGAACCAGTGGTGAGTAAAGCAGCAGGCCAGATAGACCAGAGACTTTTCAAAAGAGTGAAAAGACAATCATAAGTCTAGAGGGATGGCAAACTTTTAAGACTGTAATCTAGCAGACATCAAGAGTATCATAAAAATCATCTCCATACTAACAAAATATATCAATTCCAAACATGCAATAATCACCACTTTCAGTTTCGTACATGGTTATGGTTACCAGAAGCCATGCAAAGCCAGAGTTCATGTGGAACTGCAACAATAGTAGAAAACAAACTAGGTTATGATCAAAGGTGCCTATGACCATAAGATTAGAAAGTAGGAGTGAATAGAAGACTTATGCAACTACAATTTCGTATCTGGAGACATCCCCATCCCATCCAAAAAACATCCTTCCTAACCTAGGAGAGGATAAACCCAAAGCCGAACATGAATATAATGGCCTTCCCACCTGAGAAAATACAGAATTAATTCCAAATCTGGCAGCGGTGGATCCCACATGGAGACCATGTTGGACAATTCAATCTAAACCATGGACACCATCCTCACAAAATCAGTCCATTCTAACATTCCTAACCTCATGAAAGTTGACTTGAATTTGAAAAATCCACACCATCTAATTGAACCATTATCAACTTTTCACGCGCACACACACATGGTTTTGCTAGTGTAAAAATCCATGTAAGAATATCCATATATATAAATTACAGACTTTCAAGACTTGAAGATCAAATACTGTAAGAATGGGCAGGCTAAGCCCCTACTTAAGATTCTGATCCGAATTCAACTAGAGCTGTCATGATTCTCTTCTTCCAATCTTTGAACGGCTTGATTGTCTTCATGATCAAGATCGATCGTTGGATCTTTCCATCGGCGTCTTCGTAGTGCCGGGTATATGCCGATCCCCTAGCTTCTAGAGTTCGCTGCTTTTCTCAGGCCGGCGAATAGGTTTTTCTTGTTAGAAATATTCCATCTAGATAAAACTTGCCTGAAGAGAATGTACTACATGGTTTTGCACTTCCAAGGGCTTTAAATTTTTTTTGGAGAAAACACAAGTCATTCCACATCCTTTCCTACAATGCTGCAACACGTGCGGGACTTTTCAAAGTTTCTTCTCTCATCTGTGAGAAATTGCCAATTGTCCCACATAACGAGCTCTACATCCATATGGAAAAATCTCCAAGTTTTAAGTATAATCAGTCTGTATGGAACTTACTCATGCTACAGCATCCTGAATATCCAAATCACACCATGGACGTAAAAACCACAAATGAAAACACAAGTTAACAAATGGCCCATGACAATTTGAAGCTAAAAGGAAAGACATCTTACATCTTCTAATCCATTGTAGCGTGACAAGGAGGATATGGGAGAGTTTCTTTTGCCTATTCGGGATGTCTTGGGTGCTGCCTAAGTCGGTTTACAATCTGTTTACCGGATGGAGTTTTATAGCCTTTTCCGCCAGTGGTCGTATTCTTTGGTCCCCCATTCCTTTTGCTATTTGCTGGGAGGTTTTGAAAGAGAGAAATCTTTGGATTTTCGAAGATAAAGGGGTAGAGGTAGATAAGATCATCTAGAAGATCAAAGCTACGATTTATTATTGGGATGCTGTCATTCCCGATCTCCTGAGGTTCAAGTTTGAAGATTATGTATTTCGTTGGGATCTTTTGATTTCCTAAGTGTAGTTTTGCTGCGTTGTGTTGCTTTGGTGTCCTTGCTGCCGGGTCTTGCAGCTGTTGTTTAGTTTTTGGGGGCCCTCTCAGCCCCGTTTTAATATAAACTAGTTGGTGCCCCGTGCCATCGGCACTCCTCGACAAAGAATTTGCCCAAATCAGGTGAGTGGCGGAGATCCACCGTCCATTTGGGGGAGGATTAGATCTCGGCCATTCTTTGTTGGTGCTTATAAGAGGAGGTATAAGTAGGGAGACAACTAAATTGTTTTGTTATATAGAATAGTAAATGGCCCGTGCCCACGGCACTCGATCTCTGACAAAAGAGTTTGCAAAAATCGGGTGGCATTCAAACGGTATAACGGACTGAGGCGTTACCATTTTCTACATCATAACGGCTGTTATAACGGATTGTAACGCATAGAGGGGGAAATGGGAAAATAACAGAAATAACAAAAAATAATGGTGTAGAAATTCAAATTTTGAATAAATTGAGGTCAAATGAGGCGGATTGAGTGGCTGAAATCTAACCATCCACATTAGATGGATGGATAAGATAAGAGAATACAACTGAGTTGTCTTGTTATATGCATGGGTGGCCCCTGCCCGCGGCACTTTTCGACAAAGTGTTTGTCAAAATCGTGTGAGAGTTAATCTCAGCCATCGATACAAAGCATAGTGGATCTCAGCCGCTCATTATTGAAGCCATATAAGATAAGAGGGGGTATAAGAAAATCACAGTCATCACTTGTTATATTCATTTTGGTGGCCCGTGCCGTCGGCACTCCGTCAAAGTATTTGCCAAAATCAGGTGTGAGTGGCTGAGATCCACTGTCATTTGGGGGAAAAGATCTTGGCCGTCTTTTGTCAAAATAGATAAGAGGGGGTATAAGTGGGGAGACAACTTCCCTGTTTTGTTATATAGATCTTTCACCAATCAAAAAAAGACATCTTACATTAGTTTGTCCTTTCTTTCTACTGATGTCTCACAAATTAACCACGGGGTAAGAGTTATGAAGCAACAAATGTGTAGCATTAATATTTGTATGTAGGATGAGCACATAATCAGTTGGTAAATAAAGGACACGACTTATGGAAGAAAAAAAAACAAACGTTTACTAGCATTCTTTTTTTTTTTTATCGGTTTGTTTACTAGCATTCGAAAACACAATATATAGTATTCATACGATCTAAATAAAACAATGATGACATAGCAAGAAACTTACCATACCCTGTGATGCATGGAAGATCAAGCAGGAGGGAAGATAGACTTTCCTCTACTCCTATGGAATTTCCACAATCAGGTCTTTTACACATCCCGTCGTACGCTTTTAAATGCTGAGGTTCAACTAAAGGTAATACTAGAATGTAATAATGGCCCTTCATATGCAAAACCAATGGCCATAACAAAAAAAGTCCACCTTCCTCTTCTTTATTAATGTTAAGGCTGATAATATGGCGTGTAATTGGATCATCAACCCAGGAGTCTGATCCTTTAGCTGACTGAGTGACACGTATGCCAAAACCACGAGCAGAACCCTCTCTGCACAAACACATCCAGCCAAATTAGTCGTCATCAAGTAATAAGAAAAAATACCTCTAAAGTGCATAAACCAAAACCTAGAAAAGATACCTTGAATTGCAATTTTCAAAAAGCAGCAAGGCATCAACAGTTAATCCAAAATGCCAGTTTATACAGTAATCACAAAATCACGACAAAAAGCATTACGTGATACCAACATTAAGAAGGATCTCTGATGTTTTTCTACTCAAGTCCTAGTTATTTCTCAGACTGGGAAAAAAATTGCAGGTGTAAACAACATCAAAATCCAATACCAACAGGCCCCATATATAGGGGGTGATTTTCTTGGCTGAGTGCCATCAAATTTGAGGGCGCCACATTGGCAAAAAAAAATTTGCCGCAGATTGTGAAGATGGATAGAACCTCAATTTCTCCATAGTCAAGTAAATGAACATGCATCAGTCATTCAACTCCCCACTCCTTAAGATCAGTTTTGCTGATGTATTTAGCTCTAAATTTCATGGAGTATACATCAGTCATTCAACTCCACATCCAACAATAGCCAACTAAACCTCGCCACAAAACCAATTGTGAAGCAAACAGGATACATCATCTCGGAAACCATGTGCGCTTTTTTTATAGGTATTTCAAATATTAATTCCAGTGTACAACAAATGACTCTTAACAAACCGATTTGAAAATTAACAAAATTTCATAGACCAACCTCTTCTTCCTCTCAACAAACGCGGTAGCTAACTCTGAATCAGTTGGAAGTAAAGGCGATACAGTGTATCCGAGATTCTCCTTGCCAGAGCTCTCGTTTTCTCTCTTGCAAGCTATAATCCACCGTTTCTCGACTACCGGAAACCTCCTGGTAAGAAGCACAAATACAAAAACGAAAAAAAAAGCAAACTAAGTATAAAAACACATAATTCACACCAGAGTCGTCGACAAAAACAGTAGAAAACAAACAGAGGAAAAGATCCAAATGAAACAACGTGCGAACCCTAAATTTCGGATACGGAACAATCGAGGAATTTAGAAACCCTAGATCCGGAACATGAACGAACGAACGAACACTAGAATTCTTCATTTGTTCGTCAAGAAAGGAAAAAATGGTTGAGGCTGACAAAGCAAACCCTAGATATTGAAAGGGAGAAGGTTTACCTGGAGAAGACGACGGAATCTTGGTTGTTGAGGATCCAGAGAGCTCTGATGCTGCAGCCTGGCATGGTTTTTCCCTGAGAGCAAGAAGAATTGAAGAACGACTGGGGTGGTCCTTAAATAGTGTCTCGTTTTGAAAGATGCGCATATGTGAGGACATAGGAGCTATTTAAGGAGATGTTCATGGGCTGGGCTGGGCTGGATGGGCCAATTTATTTTCCTCGAGAGAAACTTCTGTACAAATTTACACACACAATAAGGTGTACTTGCTTGATGAATCATGCTCTGAAAACTGCAATGACTAGACAATCTGACGGTCTTGATCCCAAAACAAAAGTTTTGAATTCTTCGTTTCACGCCATGTCCATGGCCATGTACACATCATCTAAACCATCCCTTATTTCTAAGTGATCTGGACCATAGAATTAGTGGGCCACCTCATGGATGAACCAAAGCTAAAAAGTCACGTGTGTATACAAGTACCACTGCATGTGTGGTGCATTTGCAAGTAGTTAGGAGCAAGCTAACGACTTTTGTATCAAAATTTTGATGCAGAAGTCCCTAAATTTGCCACGTAGTAGACTCTTTCGGGCCCATTGCCTCCATGAATGTTTGGCTCACATCTTGGTGGACCCACACACCAAAAATAAGTGCGATTAGTGATTCCTAGCCATTGGATTTGAGCATTTTTTCGTCATGGGCTTGGAACCAACTCATAGGCATGTTCATAAAGCCCATGATAAAAAAAAATGTGCTCAAATCATATGGCTAGAAATCACCAATCACACTGATTTTTGGTGTGTAGGTCTATCATAGTGTGGGCAAGACATTCAAGTGACAAGTGGCCCCACGCGAGTCTATTAGGGTTACATCGGTCACGTCTGGGTGAAAAAAAAATGTCAGAATATTATTATTTTTTCGAAAAAAAAAAATGATAAAAGTAGTAAGCAAAACACAAGAGTCCTGTGCATCTAAATTTTTTCAATTCAAGCCAAACAAGAAAATCGCCACTATATATCAGCTAAAATTAATTTGCATATAGTTACAGTTGCAACCAGTGTTTTGAAATTAAGCCGGGGCTGGCCCGGCCGGTTGAACAGGTGACGAAAGGGGTCTGGGTCATTACTAACCCAGATTTATTTTTGTTGTTGCTTTCTTTAAACCAGGAAATAAAACAGCCCGAACCGTCTTCTAATTCTAACCAGCTATTTGAACCTGTTAACCGGCCAATCTATCGGTACAATGACCGAGTTGGTTTTCAGAACACTAGTTGCAACCAAACACGCCCTAACAGTTTACATTAGAGGATAATGCATCAAATAAGGTGATAGTATTTACGAACACGTTAAGAATTCAGATTTCAAGGATGGACTGCTTACATTTGCAATCAACTCTTATTCTAAGAATTCAAGGAACATAATAAACTGTGATAAGCAAGCTAGGATCGATCGAGCCCGCGACCGTCTGGGTGCGACACTAAGAAGATGTTCATGGTTCAGTGCTGGAACTCCTCTTATGAGATTCCTTCTTGCGTTGAATGTACAAATCCGATTTTTCATTTATATTGGAGGAAGACCTCAGAATTGGCTTCAAAGGTCTTGAAGCCTTCCCACTCACATCTTTCTCTGGTTCTATGGCCCGTGTCAACTTTTCCTTCTTCTCTTTCCTCCTCGGCAGCAAGTCTCTCTTCTCTGCACCATCATTTATGCTAACAGTCTTCTTTGGGGCAGTGGGGACTACTACCTTCTCGGGACCGTTATTAGCGTCGCCGACAACGGTTCCTCCTTCATTGTCCTTGGAATCATTAGGCTTGATTTTTGATCCTGGATCATCCGTTGGGATTGTTGACCGAACGTTGACTCCCTTCTGCAATTGGGTCTGACTTCCACCTATTATTGCACTTCCTTTCTCCAAAACATGGGCTGGACTTGGAGCACCGAGTGGAGTTACTACAGTAACAGGAGTTGAATTCTCTAGTCCGTTTGTCTGTTCATGCTCAGCCTTAGCCAGTGAATCCTTGTCGGTCGTTGTCGTTCCATGAACCGGGATATCCACCCAGACACCTTCAATTGGCTTGGTGGTGGTGTCAACAGGCTCTTGGGCTAAACCACTGGTGCGCCCCAAAGTGATACGCTTGAGGCATCGAATAGCGGAGTTGTTCATGAGGAACTTGAAGAGCCGATGACAAATTCCAAAAGGCTGGGTTTGGTTCACCGTTCTCTCCATTTCCTAAGTTAAATGAGGGCATGCAAGAGAAAGCAGGTTGCAGGCTTCAGTTTTAAATAGTTTGGGAGTTTTTTTTTTTTTTAAAGGTAGGGGCCGGGGCTTATGTGATTCTCTTTTTGGGAGATGGGGTAGCGTGGAAGTAACATTTTTAGTGTTTTTGGGATCATTCCTTTCTCTTCAACCTCAAAGGGGTTTAGCTTACACAAAAAAAAAACCTCAAAGGGGTTTATTTCCCCCAATTACTTTTGTAGAAGATAAGACACTACAAGGAAGTGAAAAGTAGATTTGGTTGGTGGGTCCGGCTCAGGATCCCCGTAGTGTTCTCGGCCATGGATTCCGAGAATCCAATGGATGTTGATAGAGCTGAGCTGGCATCACTTTTTTTACTTTTTGGGGCGCTGTCAACCACCGTTGGATTCTCGAAATCCACGGCCGAGAACATGACTCCCGAGAGAGGCAGAAAATGAGGGGCTCCTAAGCCTGAGCCTTAGTTGATACCATGCATTAGAGGGAGAACTGGAATATGCTCTTAGGTTTGATTTCTTGAACGAGTCCATGTTCCCTACTGGAAATCGGAATCAATCACAAAGCTATGTTTTAAAACTTGCTGAGTCGACTCGATTGTATTTTGAGTCGACTCAGCATACAAACTCAGATTTGCATAGTCTGGTGAGTGGACTCGGAAAATCATCTAAGTTGACTCATAATTCAGCCGAGTCACCCGTTTAAAGGCTGAGTCCAGTCAAAACTCAAATTTTTTCTGATTTTCTAAATATTTTTTTGTATTTTTTTCCTATTTTCAAAGTTTTTCTTAATAAATATTATTTTTTATATATTTAAATAAATAATAATCAAATTTAATGACTCGCCGAGTCGAGTCCAAGTTCCGTGTTCCGAGTTTTAGAACATAGTCACAAAGAGAAACATACTTGGGTAATAAAGGATACAAGCCAACTTATGGATGGGTGGACAAATCTAGGATGCAGCAAGCCAACTTGTGGACGGGTGGACAAATCTACTATGCAACTGACATTGTATCCACCCTTGAATGCTCCTTGAAAAACGTGTTTTTAATTTATAAAATATTCTTTTTTGAAAACGTTGAAATAGCACATTTTTCAAGGGACATCCAACAGTACTGACAATGTTTGCACTTTTATGTAAACAGTTCCATACTAGATTCATTCTAGACGGATATAGGTTGGCCACCTATTGTGAATGGGCATAACCATGATAAATTGATAACGCCATCTTATTGGTAACACTCCAACCATGAAATATCTACCGGTTAAAATGGCTATTAATCGTTGTTTAGATATAGGCTTTGAATGGTAATCAACAAAAAGTTTTATAAAAAAAAGGATTTGTATGTCAGAAAGTGTTGATACTTATTTAGGCAACCATACAGAACCTTAATTGAAAATTGAAATTGGAAAAAAAAAGTTAAAAAATAAAATTTTGACCATTATTTGACTCATTATATCTGTAATAACCATGCCACCAGCTACCCGCCATTATATTAATGGTCCCTTTTAAACCTTGGGCCGGCATAACCCATGTTTTAAAATCGATAAACTACAAACTAGCAAAAATAGAGAAAACAAATAATATTAAATACACAAACACATTAGATTTACCTGGTATTGTAGTGTGTGTTTATGTCCATAGGTGTGAAGAGCTCTTTCACTATCTTTAAAGAATTAGGGTTACAATAGTTTCTTCCTTTCTAACTATGACACAATGAAATACCCAAAGTACACTCAATATAAAACGAAAAGTAAGCCATTGGCTACACCCTTGGATCCCCAATTTTGGATGCAGTGCTCAATACACCCATGTAGGCCAGTACTCAATTCCTACACAATACAAGACTGTTTTAAGAAACATCAACCTTGAAATGTCTAGGGATTATAAAGCCCCTAAAAATTAATGTCACCCTCTTGACTCTAGTAATTCTATAGCAACTTTGTTGCATCATTTGGTAAAAAAAATCTGCAATTTGAAGGTGAAAAACATGCCTTCTAATGTAGGCAAGCCGACAGTGGTGAAAAACTATTTGGTTACTGGGTAAAACTATTTTCTTTCCTTTTGATGCAGGTAAAAAAACTTGCAATTTGATAGAATGAATGTCTTTCAAGTAATCAAACAAAAGAACAAAAAGAAAAGAAAAGAAAGCAGATTTTCACCAAGATGTCTATCGATAAAGTAATCTTATAATAAGTGCTACACCCGCTCGCCTAGATTCTAGCCCAATGGCTCATCTTAGTTTTTCTTTTGATAAATAAAGAAATCATTTATTAAAGGCCTTGGAGGCTAAGAAGGCCCATAGAGACAAAAATGTTAAAAACATCAAGACTCCAACAAAGCAATTCTCTCCCACCCAATACCCCCACTTACAGATACTTCAATGGAGCATCGTAAATCGATAAGAAGTCTTTTGGGACAGTAATATTGTCACCGTTTGTCATTAGGATGTACGGGTTGTGGTTCTTGGGACTTAGCTTCTTCTTCTAGTTTAGAGGGGGAACAGAAAGAGTGAGAGGTTGAAGAGCAAAAACCAAAAGAGTTTTTGTTTGAGAGAAAATCCATTTTACTATTTAAAGAGTGAATGCCCTTCTTGTGCTATGCCAAAATGCTCCAAAATTTTCAAAATTCTCTTATTTTATTCATTTCTTTTCTTTCAAGTTATTCATTTAAAAGAGGTCATTTGGTCTTTTTGCGTGCTCATTAAATGTAGTCTCCAATAAATAAATAAATAAAAACTTCCTGTCATCTCACATAAGACTAACAATTAAAAATATCTTAGGTTTAAGACAGATCACAATATGAGCCACGTGGCACACTTTTAGAGGACATTGATTGTATGGACGTTCGTTCCATTCCCAGGTGGACCTAGATACCTAAAATTAACACTATTAGTTATTTCTAACCTTTGGATTTGAATAACCCAATTAATTCTTAAAATCCACGATTAAAAATAAATCGTGAATGACTAATCCAATGGATAGAAATTACTAATCATGTTTAATTTTGGTACATAGATCCAACTAAGGATGGGCCAAAGATCCGTACAGTCACTGATCTCTATGAGTGTGCCACGTGTCTCATATCGTGGTTCCTCCTCATCAATGTTGACAGATGTCGTCATCAAAGTTCTATTACTTTGCCTACTTATCCTCGGCGTATAAAAGCTCATTAATGAGCTCTCTTATTAAGTTTCAATACTATCCCTAAATGAACTCCTAATTACTTCATATGCCATCTAATGACCTTAAACTTTCGGATTTTTGTACCCACAATAATACTCAAAATCTACAGATAAAAATCAACCTATGAAAACGACTCCAGTCGAATGCTTAGAAATCACTAACAAGGCTAATTTTGGGCCTAACATCTCAATGATATCTAAAAGTGTACCATGTGTAAGGTGCATGTGTGGTGTACCCTAACATTAGTAAAGTGAATTGGGGTTTATATAAAGTAGTTTGTTGTGTTGGGGTTCTCCTAAACCAAGTAGGGCAAGGGGAAAAAAATAACAGGCCGTGACACGGTTAAAATTTACACCGTGTGGGGAGTAGAACTTTGTTAACTGACGCCGGTCAGCAAAGTTACTACAGCCCACAATATGAGCCACGTGGCATATTATTAGAGATTTCTGTCCTTGTGAATCTTTGTCACGGATAATGACTTTATATCGCGATTCGCGACCGGCTTTTATTATGTATGGAAAAAATTTTCTTCTTCAATGTGTTAATGGCTGGCCCTTGATCTGCATGATGCCCCTTGCGTCAAGCACTACGCGAGGCCAGAATTATCCACTCAACTGCTGGTCACCTTATAACAAGCAATCAAGCCCAATAGTAGTGCGAAAATGCTATTCCACTTCCACGCTTAACCTCAAGAAAAAAGTGGTTGAGCTGGCCCGTGGACCGTCGGATTCCAAAAATCCATGGTTCACATGGCAGCACCGCTCCTTTTTTTAGGTCAATTGTGTCAGTCTTTGGGTCCACTGACCCATTAATGTATGGTCCACCTCTTGCTGGAACCACACACTAAAAGTCAGCTTGGTTTGCGAATTTCTAGCCGTGTCGTTGGAGATTTGGAGCACTTTTTCATCATGGGCTTGGAACCCATCCATAGGACCATAGGCCTGTTCGCATGACGGAAAAGTGTTTGGATAACCGCACATCTTTTTGTCCGGTTATCAGTGGGTCATTTTCCCACGCGCTTTGCTGGCCAGCTATGGTAGATGGGCCCACATGATTTGAAAAGGTATATTCCTATAAAAAATCCCCTTTTTACTGCAAGGTACACACCAAACTAGGGAAAAATTTTAGATGCAGAGGACTTTGGATGCAGTCCATGCAGAGGGGTCTCGTGGCCCCTACATGGCTCATTTTTTGGGCCCACTAACTGCATGGATGTTTAGCCCACCCCTTGGTGGATATGCATAATAAAAATGAGCTTGGTTGATAATTTTTAGCCATTGGATTAAGTGCCCAAAAATATGTTAGATTAAAATCAATCCTAAAAACTTGCTAAAATATATGGCTCAATAAAATCAATGAGACTAATTTTTAGTATGCATATCCACCGAGGGGTGGGCTAAACATCCATGCGGTTAGTGGGCCCAAACAATGAGCCATGTAGGGCCACAAGACCCCTCTGCATCGACTGCATCCAAAGTCCTCTGCATCTAAAACTTTTCCCCAAACTAGCCATAAGTGGAGGAATAAATCGTTGATGACGGACCAGTGTTTGAGCCACGTAGTTGTATACTCTTAGAGACTAGACCGTATGGATGTTTGGCCCATCCCTAAGTGGATCATTGGATTAATCTTTTTCATAGTTTATTTTATAACCGTGTGGACCAAACATCCATACTGTCAGTGGTCTCTAAGAGTGTGCCACGTCTCTCAAACTCTAGTCCGTCATCAAAGGTCTGCTCCAAGCAGAAGGGTGTCAAAAGGTCTATTCTGGTTCCGTAACAATATACCTAGGGTTGGAACGATTTTGCTTCCTATCTGTTCCAATTCGGTACTAAAACAATTGGATCTGGTAGGGCTGCAACTTGGGCAGGTCCAACTAGACTTTCGTTAGGGTTGGGTTGGCCCCTTGACTCGGGTTGGGCTTGGGCCTGGATTTTGATAACTCGTTCAAATAGGGTTGAGGCATCAATCCAACCAGAGTTGAAAAAAGTATTACCGTTCAAAAAATGCATCCTATTTTTTGACAAATAAACCCCTCTTCCTGTTTGGGCACCCACACACACCCTCCCTCTCCACCTTACTCTCTGAGTAGAACTTCTATCACACGAAATTGTAAATCACACAAAACACAGCCAATCAGTTCTCGGCACGTACACAAGTGCTTTGGCAACGTACCCATGTGCTTTTGCTTTTTAGGTGTACGTGGCCGAGAACTCATTGGCTGTGTTTTGTGTGATTTGCAATCCCATTGTGACAGAAGTTTTACTCTTACTCTCTCTCTCTACTGTTCACTACTCTCCCTTTCCCTCTCAAAAAAAATGTCAAACTGCTCATGTCCGTAGTTTAGAGCTGGCATGGACAGTGCGGTGTATGCATGCCCCGTTGACATGGATTGAATGGTGTCGGCAGGTTGTACTGACATCACCTTGGCGATGTCAGCAGGGCCCGTTGACACCACCCTGTCAATGTACGTTGGTTCTGAATCACCAACATGGGCAGTGATTTTTTTTTATTTTGCTGTGAGGTAGAGAGATATAGCATGTGGTAGAGATAGGGAGAGAGAGTGTGGTGGAGAGAGAGGGGGGACGATGGGGGTGCTGCGGAGTGAGTGTGTGTGTGAAAGAGAGAGAGAGGAGTTGGTGTCCAAAATAGAGGGGTATTTTTATAATAAAAAAAGAGGTGAGTGGGTAGAGCTGCCCTTAACAAAAAGGTGTTATCTCTATTTGCTTCTTCAAAATAGCTAAGAGATTTAAAATTACTATTTGTCCGTTTTAAATTATAAAATAACTTTTGATCTTTGCACATATATGCACTTGAAAAGGGGTAAAATAGTAAGGTTTTAAATGACGGGAAGATACGATGAATGGGTAATTCGGCTAACATTGGCGGGGTTAGCTAACCCCTCAAAATAGCGAGGAAGTTAGTGACCTTGATGGAAGACAAATTTCGGAGGTTTTTCTTGTAACTTTGACTTGAAGCACTCTTAGTACAAATATATATGTTAGAGTCTTATTAGGGCATCTCCAACAGCTATCTATAGCTATTTGCATGTCTGGCTAACAATCAGCCATTTTTACCGATAAGATCTTTAACAAAAAGGTGTCATCTCCATCAGATTCTCCAAAGTAGCTAAGAAATCTAGTCAAATTGCCAAAACACCCTTTAATAAAATTCAAGAGGTTGTATTTGAGAACTTCACTTCAACGGTTTCGAAAAAAAAAAACCACCTTCCAACCCGTCAGCAGTTTTCAGCTACCTTAACCTATCTTTCTCCATTTTCTGAGTAAAACTTTGGTCACCATAACAATACAAGCCACACGGCACACTATTAGAAGGTGTTGACTATGTCGATGTTTTGCCAATCACTAGGTGGACCTACAAACCATAAAAAAAACATGATCAGTGATTTCGAAGCGTTGTATTTAAGTTATTTTCATGGGTTGATTTAACGGTAGGAATTTGAGCATTATTGAGCGTTATTTGGGTGCAAAGATCCAAAGGTTGTAAATCACCAATTAGGCTGATTTTTGGTTTGCAGGTTCACCAAGGGACTGGCCAAACATCCATACGGTCAGCGTCCTCTAATAGTGTGCTACGTGGTTCGTATTGTGTGTGGTTATCGACTTCGGTCACTAAGCTTGTGACCGAAGTTTTACTCCCATTTTCTATTTTCATGTGGTAAAAAGACAAATAGACACATGGATAGCTTATAAGTTTTACACGTTTGAACCAAACTTTGGAAGTCTCGTACGAAAACTAGTCAAAAGAGAGACAAAAAAAAAGACAGTTACAGAGATTGTTTCCGATTTTTGGTTTTTCCTATCAAGAGTAGGAATAGATATAGATGTGGGTTCACCGGTGCTTCACCTGAAAACCGCATTTGTTCTTCACAAAGAACGGGTTCTTGGGTTTAGGTATCTCATGAAGGTCCATCACTTGATTGTTCTTTATTTTTTCGCTTCACACAAAGATAGAGGAGGTGGGAACTTCATCACTCCTCACTCAATCTCTCTCTCGTCTTCCTCCAACTCGATCCGACCGTTGATCTCGATCAAGATGTCTCATCATCAATCTTCTCCACCTGATCCGAACTCTGAACCCTAAGCTCATACATGCCCATCAATTAGTCCACCACCGCTGCTCTTGTGGTTCAAAAACCCAAAGCCGACAGAATTTTTCTTCCTAGTAGCAGGTTTAATGGTGTCGGACTTGAGAACGTTGGTCGATTTTCTGATCACGGCTGGTGGCGTAATTGATAGAGATAAAATTACCTATGTCCAGCGAGTTTCCAACAAAAAGAATAAGAGATTAAAATTTCGACGTTGAGGGTAGTGATAGTGTTGCAGGCGAAGTTTTTCGTCGTCGTCATCAGTGCACATAATATGGCAAGGTTTGGTGGTTTGAAGGCAAATATTTTTTGGAAGGTAAAATGGTAATGTTTTAATAGCGGGAGGATTTGGAGAAGGGAGATGTCTCGTCAACATTGGCGCAAGGGAGAGAAGTTATAGCTAACCCTTTCAAAATGGCGAAGGGACCCTATTGGAGGATGAATTTGACAGTTTTTGCCTCAAATTTGGCTTAGCAAAACAGGATGACGACTTGTTGGAGATGCTCTTAGTTTTAACCGAACTAGCATACCAAGAACCAAAACCTATTATATTTTGGTTTTCAAGTCCTCGGTCTTCTGGGTCTAGTTCTAAAATGACTAGTCCTCGAACCGGATAATGGGGATAGATTCCAATTGGAATCAGTTAATAGGTTATCCACTTACACCCCTTTATTATTGGTGTTTTTTCTTCTTGCTCCAAACAGGTTTTGCTTCATTCGATCTAGTGGTACATATCCCACTGTATTGCATATTTTTGGACCCATTGACAGCATGGATGTTTAGTGCACCCCTTAGTGGATATACACACCTAAAAACCCCTGATTGGTTATCTCTAGCCATTAGATTGTAGTGCTTAACGAGTGATTCTAGTTGTCTGATTGAAGTACGATTTTGGGGTATAATTTGCAACGGTTATAAATCATCATTTAAACTGATTTTTGGTGTGGATATCAACCACGAGATGGGACTTGGAGTAAACATCCATGCGGTCAATGGCCGAGAAAAATGGGTTTGTTGCGTCACTAATCGACTGGAGCAAAAAATTATTCTATTATTGGTAGTACTACTCATCTATTCTACTATTTAAAGAGCGAAGACCCTTCTTGCGTTACTACAGTGAATTATTGAAAATACTCATATTTTTCAATGTTCATTCTTATTAAAAGAATAAAAAAAACTTGTTTAATAAGGAAGTTCAAATTCCTTAAATTTATGAACATTGCTTCTTTCATTTCGAATTTTGTTTTTTCTTTTACAGGAGAGTTTTGGTTCAACATTTTAACATTTCAATTCAAGTGTGAAAGTATTTAATAAACCATGAAAATGCCTAATCCAACGGATAGAAATTACTAATCAGAATGAATTTTGGTATGCAGGTCAAATTCGCCAAACATCTATAAGGTCAGTGGTCTCTAAGAGTATGCCACGTGGAAGGTGCTGACAGTAAACATGCATCGCACGTGGCGTCCCCATAGTTCACTAAAGACAGATCAACTTGAAATTATTTTCGTGGGATTAAAGAAAGGAAAGAATCGGAGGTAGGCTGTGGATCAAAGTTTTATTATCTTCCCAATCAAGAACAAGAGACTTCATCTTCACAAGAATCATCACTTAAGGCGACAAAGGAGTGCACAATACGCACCGTGCGTATCGTAGGAGATCATTACGGCAGATTTCCTCTTTTTCTCGTAGACTCCTGTCTCTTCTCTTCTCTTCTCTCTCAATTTGATTTTTCTTTTATGGATTTCTTCAAATCTGTCTTCTCAGACGATCCAGAACCCTCAGATCTCCATGAAAACCAGATATCAGTACCCGAATCTCCCAAACAAAAACCTGAAGATGAAGAAAAACAAGATTCAAACCCTAACCCTAGCCCTAAATCTTCAGGCGGTAGTGCTTGGAGCTTTGGCGGTCTGATCAAGACATTCGCAACGAAATCCGAATCAGTTCTCCAGACCTACCGCCGCGATCTAGAGGAATTCGGCTCTGGCCTGAAGAAGGAGACGGCGGCTATCCGCGAAGTAGCAAGTCGCGCTGTCAAGGACCTGCCAGTGTCGATCGAGGTCGGTGCGTCTGTTGCTCAGGGCTCGCTTGAGTCGGTCGGACAAGCAATTGATGATTTTGGAAGCTCTGTATGGAGTGGAACGGCCGAGATCATTTCTCAAGGTAAGGATACTCTTCTTACCGCTGATCCCGAAAGTGATTCTTCTGATAGCCAGCAATTTAGGAGTTCAAAGCGGTACAGTAGGTTTGAAGCGCAGATTCATGCAATTCAAACTGATTTGAATACTTACTGTGAAGAACCAGATGATTTGGATGAGTTTAGTAAATGGAAATCAGGGTTTTTGTTGGAGGAGAAGGCTGACGAGATTGAGAATCTATTTGGCGAGAATGGGGTTATGGAGGGGGTGTATACAAAACTAGTTCCGAGTGCCATTGATCACGAGACATTCTGGAGTCGGTATTTCTATAGGGTTTATAAGCTTAAGCAAGCAGAGGATGCTAGAGCTAATCTCGTAAAGAGAGTGATTTCAGGGGAAGAGGAGGAAGATTTGAGTTGGGATGTTGACGATGATGATGATGGTTATGAGGCCAGAGTGTCAGATTCAAAGGGCGATTCTTCAGTAATTAAAGAGGTGGAGAAGGAAGAATCTCCCGAATTAGTAATGGAGAAGAAACCTATTGAGCAATCCCAGGTTGGGAGTTCTGAGGTCCTTGATGATAAAGGTCTTGTTGTGGAATCCATTTGTGATAATGGGTCTGACGAGAAAGTGACCTTGGAAGGAAAGGGAGATCTATCTGAATCTAATAGTGACGTATCAGTAGCAAAATCTGATGAGAAGATGTCTCTGGAAGGGAAGAATGACCCTGGTGAATCTTGCAAAGATAGTGACTTTTCAGTTGTCTCAAGCCAACCATCCTTCCCTGAAGAAGAAGACCTCGAATGGGATGAGATTGAAGATCTTGGCAGCAATGATGAGAAGAAACTGACTGTTGGTGGCAGTCCGAATAGATCTGATCTGCGCAAGCGGCTGAGTGCTGCGGATGAAGACGAAGATTTGAGTTGGGATATTGAAGATGATGACGAGCCTGTCAAGCCCTGATCAAAACTTGATTTTGGGTAAATAAATGTTTCAAAAATTTATTGCATCTTGTTCACCATTTCTCTCATTTACGTGTTGCTCTCGCAAGTTTTTTGGTCATCATATTGATGATGATTATTTGGTCTCTTTGGTTGGTTTATAATGTACATATTTGTCTGTATCTCTAAATATTTGAAGTTGAAGCAATCATTTCCATCAATATTATTTGTTTCCGTCTACTTGACTTTGTTTTTAAATTTTTTGTGGTGGCTGTGATTGCCTTATGGTATAACTTTCTGATGATTATTGGGCTGCATTTGAGGCTAGTGACTCTTGTGATTTTCTGAGAACCCTTGTTTGCTTGTTTTGTGGTATTTTTCATTTGTTTGGCCTAATGTTAATGTATAATCCTTTCGTTCGTTTCCTGTGAGCTTGTAAAATCTCGTGTCTGATGTTCTCAATGTTTTGTGAATAATTTATATGCAATGGAATCTGTGTTGCTGTTATTCCATGATGTAAAATTTGAATCGTTGCTACTATTTACACCCGGCGAAGTTCATTTCTACTTTTTGATTGTTAACTTGTGATGGTTACAACCTATGTTACCCATATACGGCAAGTATACGGGGCTGATATGGTGTGGATACGGTATTTGCACTTATAATGGAAGTATCTTAACACAGATAGGACACCATTTTAAAGTATCCGGGTATCATAGTTCAAAACTCTCACAGTAACAATATTACCCTTTTTCTTTTAAAACGTTTTCTTATTGCATTGATAGAGCTGTAAGCAATGCATTTGCTTTGGAGCTGGTCTGCTTGTGCAAAATAAACTATACTTTTTTTTATGGAAGAAGCCAATGTGAAGTGCACTTTGCATTGCAGCCTTTTTCTTATGTTAGAATTTATTGTCCAAGTGTTTGGTCATCAAGGGGTTAGAAATTGGGTGAGAAGTTGTGTGATAATGGTGTCTTCATTTTCAACAGAAGTTGTGGTTTTGTTTCTCGAAGATAATATATAAATTCAATTTATATATGCATCTCTCTCACCTGTGCATATTCATTGAAATTAAGCGGGAATTCACTCACTTGTACCTTCATAATCATTTGTAGCAACCGGTTGAAGAGTTGTGCATCTAACAAGAGCTCTCGAAGGATATCAAAATGTGATAATTTCAATGGGTTTTTGTGGTGCATTGTGCTCCCAGAATAAGACCGATGGCATTTTCCCTTTAGCAAGTATTCGTTTATTTTCACTTTGATCTGCCCTCACTAGTTGTTCCTGGTTCCCATTTATTTCTTCATTTCTTCTTATCTTCGATCTTGTTTCTGCCTTTTCTCCATGCTCTCTGTTTCTTGTCTACTACCTGAGCCACCTTGCTTTTTCAGCTTATCAATTCAACTTCCCATTTATTTGCACTACATTAATCCCTTTTCCCGTACTCCATGATGTTCTTTTGTCCTTCCAGTGGTAGAATGATGACAAAAAAACCGATCCACCTTTGATTGTTATTTGCAACTCAATCTGATCCGTTTTTAAATTCTATTCTTGATGATCACCCCCATTTTGATTGCCGCCACCATTTTTTTCATCACCTTTCCCCCCCCCTTTATTTCAGTTCTTCAGATAGTAATTTTCACTTTCACGGACCTACTAAGAGTACGCTTCTGCATTGGGTTGTAGTATTGTCCATTATTGGCTTTTCATGGTACCATAATCTGCAAAAATAATAGATGGATATAGGATTGTAGGTCAATGGCAGGGTGAGCAAAGGGCTGAACCAGCACAAGGAAAACTAAAAATGCTGCCTTCTTCAAGAGGGCCTTGGTTGCAGTCCGTTGAACATTTGTTTGAATTGAAGTACTTGAGACTGAACCTTTGGATCAAGGTTTAAAGGAGGCCGTTTTAACGGTTAAACGGACTGGGGGCGATACCGTTTAAACCGTTAAAACGGATTGGAACGGTCAGGGGCAAAAATGGAAAAAAACAGAATTAAACGGATTTTATCGGAAAGAGTGGCGCTGAAATTCAAATTTTGAAATTTGAAAATTAAAAAAAAAAATAGAATTTAACGGATTTAAACGGAAATTAAACGGATTTTAATGGAATTAAACGGTTTTAACGGCCGTTTTTTTCACAAAATTTTTCAAAATTAAACGGCCGTTTAAACGATTTTAATGGCCGTTAAAACAAAATAAATGGTCGTTTTTTTTAAAACCGATAAAACGGGTTTAAATGGTTTAAACGGAAACAGGCTTGGGGCGTTACCGTTTAAACGGCCGTTTTTAAAACCATGCTTTAGACGGCATTTTTATGCTTTTGACAATATTTTTTCTCTGATTGTGTTTTTTCATGGCTGTTGATTACTGGGGCTGTTCCACATTTAATAGCCTCTTTTAGATTAGTCTTCAAGTCGTTTAACAAATTTGTCTGATGATCATATGATCTTTTTAAACAAGAGCTACGGCTTCCCTCTTTCTCTTTCCTATTTGTGAATTATTGGGCTAGCCCAGTAATTTTGAATGTTTTTGCTGACGTTTAGAATAACAAACTCAAATTATAGTTGGAACTTTTCTTGTAACATGCATTTGTTGTACCCGAACTTAGGAACTAGGAGCTCTACTAGATCAATTAAGCTATAAGATATTCCGGTACCTTATGTGATCTTTTCTGGATGAAGGTTATTGTCCAATTGATGGCCCACTTCCAGGTTACCCTTGCATGATCAATGATTATGCCAGTAGCTTATGGGGAAGGCCCGAAATTGGAGGTTAGGCTCATCTAGTTGTTATTTTGGGGCTATCTACTACAAGAGAGCGCATCTATTGAACGTTGAAGATTTGGGTCGGGCTCAGGAGCCCCCTTTTTCTGACCACTCTTGGGAGTCGTGTTCTCGTCCGTGGATTCTAAGAATCTAATGGTGGTTGATAGTGCTGAGCGGCATCACTTTTTTCAATTTTTGCAACACTATAAACCACCGTTGGATTCGTGTCCACAGCCGAGAACACGACTCCCGAGTGGGTTCAGATCAGAAAAAAGTTGGATTTTTTTTTATGAGCAATGGTTTGGATTTGATGAATGTGTGCTCTATTATGTCCAAGGTTTTTAAGTTGAATGAAGTGGGAAATTGTGAACAGGTAAAGAGTTGGACCAAAAAGAAAACTTTCACTTCCGCAGTGCGAGATCAAAAAGTGGTTTTTGCAACATTCAGGGTCTCCATGGAGAAGTGAACCCCACATTATTCAGAAGAGTGTTGTGGGCCCCACCTCCCAATAATAGATAGGAAGCCCTGTTTATTGGGATCAATTCTTTGTTTTGCTGAATCAACCTAGAGGCTTAATCCATCCCATTTTCATATTTTGTTAAATTCTAAATGAACTAATTTGCAAAATTAATAAAATACTAAAAGCTGATTCTAATTTAGCAGAGACAAGGAAGTAGCAAATCAATGAATATGAAGCATAATAGAAATACTTCCACCTGCTTAAAAAAGATCAAATTCAAAATCAAAAACATAAATTGATACAAAATTCCACCATCTATTAAGATTAATTCACATTCCTCAAGCTCTATAAAATTAAGCAGCTCAACTCTTTCTAATTAACCTTCTATCATGATTTTCATCCAACACAACCAAAATTTACCCCGGCCAAAGATCGAAATGGGCCCCTCCCCCTAAGAGAGATGCTACTTCCACAGTGGAGAGAAACATGAGTAGTGCCTTCCTCTTCATTTGTACACCTATGGCCTTTAAAACTTCTATTTGTCTCTACTAAACTTGAAAGACTCACAAAGAGGTTGCTGCCTTGAGTTTTCTCAAAGAGGAAAATGGTTACACCCCAACACCTGGATCAGAAGTGGGTTCAGCCACTTCAGTTTCCATTGGTGAAGGTAATGTGAGAAGCCTTCCTCTTTGGGCACGTGGCGGGAGATGCTTTGCAGGTTTCTTGGGTCCAACAGTCCAAGGCAAGAACACCCCTGTACCGCCAGGTGGGATCTTCCTGGGGTTCATGACCATGGGTCGCACCGGGGCTAACATGACTAGTGGGCCACGGAGGACTCCCCATTTTGGGAGTACGTCCAGGGACTGGTAGCTGGTGAGGGCTCCATTTGGTATGCTCTGTGCTTGTGGCACTCCTGGTTGCCAGAGTGTCATGGCCCCAGTGAAGGGAGGGATCGTCGATGGTTCGATATGGTTGGTATCAGGCCGAACCTTGAAGAATGTGATGCTGATCCTCTTGTTTGGAGATGGGCATATGACGTGTCGTGCCATGTCAGCACTGTTCCCACGCATGACTAGGAGCGACCTGCAATGTAAGAAGAGTTACGTCATAAACTGTTTGTTAATTTATACCTAGTTATAAATAAATTGTGAGGATTTTTTAGGGAGTGCAAGTGCTTCCATGGATTGGGTACGCAAGGTTAAGAGTACTTACGAATTTATAGCTTCATGTTGACACCAATGAAAGATGCAATGAATGGTTTTCTCAAATTCAGTCTATGCTTATGGGCTTGGTTCTCTCGAGTCCGGGCCTAATTAGCAATTTGGAGTGCAGCGAAAATACGGGAAATGTTCAAGTACAATTCGGTTTGTTATTAAAAAATGCATTAAAATATTGACAACTTTTTGGCTTATAAGATGATTTTCCGTGTTCAAAACTGAATAATCTGCAAATAATTCGGAAACGTTCATGACAAGCTTATGGTTTGTTTGGCTGTGTGGCCAGAACTTTGCCTCTGTTAGACTCATAGACCCTTTGATATACATTGTTACGCCTCTTCTAACAGCTTGAGCTTTTAGAGTAAAGTGGTTGTCAACATGGTATCAGAGTTTGAGGTCCTGGTAGGTCGCGTGTTCAAGTTTTGGCAAAGTTTTGAGGGGACATGTTGTTGGAATATATTAATATTTGGTTGTGTGGTCAGCACTCCGTCTTTGTTAGACCCATGAACCCTTTGATATACATTGTTACGCGCCTCCTTCTAACATCTTCAGCTTTTAGAGTAAAGTGGTTGTCAACCGTTCGTTTGTTTTTCAAATAATTCGTACGGTTTGTGAATTATTCGAGAATTTTCTAACTAGGGTCCAGTGTCATATGGGCTGTATCTCCCTAATTTGATTTCACAAATTTCAAACACAAAAGGAAAGAAGGAAAGAAAATTACTTAAAACTTAAAAAGTAATCTGAGTGCGTACCCTTCATTTAGTGAAAGCATGAGTGGACCTTTGAAGTTTCCATGGTGATCGCTCACGAGAACCCGCCCGAAACCCATTGTAGTTTCAGAAAGAAGAAGAGTGGAGATGGGTTGGTCCAAATGTGGTGGTTTCAGGTAAGGTTGTGAGTATTCTCCCTGCGGAAGAAAAAAAAATGTGAGTAAACAAATTCAAGATTGGAAACATTGAAACCTAGAGACAATAGATACCTCATCGAAGAAGTTAATAATGCAACTGTTTGGTTTTCTACTTTCTGGCATTAGATGCCATTGAACCAGATGATCAAGAACAGCTTGGAGAACTGAGGGAATCGGTTCAATGTTACCTGTAAACAGTAAAAACCTCGATTACAATTCCGTCTAACGGGCAATGGAACGAAAAAGCATGGAAAACAACAAAAAACATTGAGAAACGAAAGTCTGTCTCACTCTTTTGGGATTTACTAATTGCATCCTCTTTAATCTGTCCGAAGATTGGAACTCCAAGCTGAATTAGCTCTCTCTTATTCCCCTTCAACTGCTGGTTGAATAAAATAAACGTCTCACCTAAATTCATCCACCAAGTCACTTGGAAGTCAGGAATAACAGAATTTTGCATATGGGTCAGTCATAATCTTGATTCTGCAAAAGCATTATTCCATTATCAAACAATTTCATACAATTACCACTCAAGCATGAAAATCTGTTAAGACCCATACCAATACACCAAAAGCACCTAGGTGATAGAGGTGCAGAAAGCTTAATTCTTAACCTTTAGGATCCCAACATTCCACCACACTCCCAAACGCCGATGTCCACAGTGGACCACTCTAAGGTGGCTTTCACTTCGGTACCCCTATTTTCTCTTTTTGAGCAAGCCCCCAGGTAGTCATTTCCCCAGGTCGCCCCTCTCGTGTGTGGGATTGGCTTTGATACCAAATGTTAAGATCCAAACCAATACACCAAAAGCACCTAGGTGATAGAGGTGTGGAAAAGTTTACGTCTTAACCTTTAGGATCCTAACAAAATCCAAACTGGGGAATCCACAATAGCATTAAGGGTCTCCACATCCACAAAAATCTTAGTCCCAAAGAGTTGAAATTGGATTAGTTACAAAATGAAAAATGGAAATCAGTGGAATCACCTGAAAGTTCGCCGTTTCGACCAGCGAGGCGGAGGTCATTTACAAAGTCAGTGAGTTTGGAGAGCTCTACATCAGTGAAGATGTCCTCGTACAGCTTTAGACCTTTGACAACATTAACCTGCCAGTCACAATTAACAGTTAATTATTAACAATTGCCTACTTTTTCTTTCATTGTTATCATGAGCTTCAATCTTAGACTGTATCATCTCTATAGAAAGAATGTCTTGAATCACGAAAAGATAGAACTCGCCATATGCCCTTTCACTGGCTCCTTGGCTACGAAACCTTTAGTCATTTTGATCTGGGAGCGGCGTGTCTCACAGTCGTCGTGGTTCGAGCAAATTCGAATGTTGTCCAAAGGGAGCTTGCCCTCTTGAAATCCTACCAATCAAAAGCAGAAAAAAAAAGAAGAAGGTTTCATTACCTCTTTAGATAAAGAGAGAGAGAGGAACAAATACAACTAGTGAAAGGAGGAATTGATTTCAAACTCATCTTTTCCTGGTTCTGATTTGTTGAGCTTTGGCAATTTGACAAGGTTGATTTAGTGAGCCATGAATTTTGAAAAATCTAAAGCAAACTCATTCTCTGGCATTGAGATTGATCCCAAAATCATTGTTTGTAAACTGGATTTTCTGTCCTGTTTAATTGGGCTGAAGAGTCGGACTAGGTGGTTGACTTAGTGAGTCAAGGATTTAAAAAAAATTTAAGGCAACTTAGAACCGATAATGGAGTTTTTGGGTCCGTGCAGACATTCACTCTCCAGGGCGCTAGACAAACACTTTCCAAGCTACCCTGTTGTTAATACCATGGTTTAAATAAAACGCTGTAACGGCCATTATAAGATGTTATAACGGTGAGGCCTCAACTCTGTTACATTATTTTGAAAATAATGCCCAAAACCAAAAAGATTGACTTAGCGTCGGAGAAAACAGCCAAATTATTTTGAAAACAAAATATGTATTTTGGCTGTTGTCGAGGTTATTTTGAAAAAATTACGAAAGTAACAAAACAATAAATCCTAACCATTTTGACTCAGATGAAATGGTAACCTATCCGTATCCGTTAAAATGTTGTAACCGACCATTTAAAACCTTGTATACTAGATTTTTGCGATCCAAACAATCCGTTTGTTTTGAACTACAACTCTTTCAGCACTCACTAGGAGATTTGGCGAGTTGACACAGCTGACGCAACTGGTCTGACGAGTCAAACGAGTTTCCTCTTTACTGAGTTCAAATGGTTTCGAGGGTGTGTGGTTCAAGTCCAACTAGGCAAATAACCAACTAGATAAATTTACTTACGAAAACAAAACAAAAGAACAGATAAAACTGACGAGAAATGATCAGAGACGAACCAGATAAAATTGACGAGAAAAATGATCAGAGACGGTGTCTCGCTGCATATCATAAATGATCGCACACATCTCGAGGTGATTTACTGGAAATGGTATTTGCTACTCCCAAAAATAACCGTAATTGTGAAAGCAACCCGTGGGTCTTGAAGAACTCAAACCCTCACTTAACCTCGGGAAAATATCAACCGCTTTTTGTCCTTTTTCATACATTTAATACTATTTTATTCCATTTTCTAAATAAAATAGGGTGGCGATGTAACAAGCTGTAGTCCACGCTTTTGGCGTCAGCTAGCACCATTTTTGTTACTCGCCGCTGCCATCTGGGCTACTGACCGCATGGATGTTTAGCAGCTGTTTTTAAACTTCAGCCCACCTCTTAGTGTTTCATACCAAAAATCACCTTTTTGATTATCATTAGTCATTGATTTTAGTAATAAAAAAATAATTAAATCCAACGGACAGCATCACGCCTTAAAAATTACTAAAATTTAATGCCCAGAGATTACCAACCATGGTGATGTTTGGTGTATATCCACCAAGGGTTAAACATCCATAGAGACAGTGGGCCCAGATGGCAGCAGTAAGTAACAAAAATGATTCTAGCCGACGCCAAAAACGTGAGCTACAGCTTGTTACATCGTCACCAAATTAATAGAACATTTTCAGAAATTAGAAAATAAATGTACAAAACATCTGAATTTCGAAGTCGAAAACGGGACAAAATTGTGTGTGGTTGAGGCCACAGGACTGTTTGATTCAAGAGATCCACGCAGTTGTTGCCTCGTCGACCGTGGATCTCTTGAATTCCAATGGTCATTGGCCTCAAACCGCACATACTTTTGTCCGGTTATCGGTGGGATAGCATTTTCCATTGGGAAAATCGGAAATACTTCCGATGGTTTCAACTTTCAACAATCTCACCAGCATTTTACAGATAATAGTTTCGAATCGAAATCCAAAAACCATTGATTCTTTGGTTTTTATTCCTTGTTTTAAGAACACGAAAGAAAACACAAAATCTAATTTTTCTCCTTGATTATTGTTCTGGAGATCAAAATCGATTTCCGGAAAACCAAAAACATATAAAAATCTAATTTTCTCATCGATTGTAAAGAAAATTCGGACTATTTGCGCAAATTGTAGCTCCGAAGATCGAAACCTACTCTCACCTATTCGATTTCGGGTTCGAACTTCGAAGAACCAAAAATCATAAAAAATGGATTGCTCGCACAAATCGAGTTCTCATCAGGAGAACCAAAAACATAAATAATTCCAAATTTTCCGATCGGTCTCAGTTCCAAAGTCAAAACCTACTCACCTTCTTCAACAACCTTCCGATCTGATGACTCATCTTCTACCACCGCCTTGTCTCCACCGTCACCGTCCTTCAACTCTTCCACCACCACCGAGATTTCTCTCTCCACATCAAAAACCTCATCACTACTTTCCTTATCCTTTGCCTCCTTCAATGAAACTCGAATTTCTTCACTCTTCTTCTTCTCTTCCTCTTCTCTCCTCTTCATCTTCTTCGCCGCAACTCGACGAAGCTCAACCGCTACATCGGCAATAGAGAAGTATTTCTGCATCTGGAGTACCGGAATCCAGTTCAATCGCCTTTGATGAATCGCCGCGAACACCGATTCATAATCCGATCCATTTCCACCACCGAGTCCGTCCAGCTGAGTCAGGTGGGAGCAGAGCGCGTCGATGATCGCGTTTGCCGCTGCGAATTCTCCTCTGAACCACGCGAGAATAGAGTCCCTCGCGAAAGCCTCCGTTATAGGCATCGCCGTTGCCGTCGGCGCTCGATCAGACGGTGATACAGGCCCTGCCGCCGTCGGCATCAGAGAGATTCTTCTGTGTTGAAACCGCAGAGTACTTTTCGTACCGTATCAAATGATTCGTGTCGCCCGACAAGTTTCGGAGATTTTTCGAGGCTTTTTGTTGAATTAGAGAAAGAGGTTGAAACTTGAAAGCGAGGTTTGTTGTTAGGAGGGTTTGGTGGTTATATAGGAGTTTTGGGTGTCTGTACTGGTGGCGGTGGGGCCAGGTGGTGACGTGTCAAGTGAGAGGTGGGTGATGTGGCACGATGAAGTGGAGGTTTGTTGGCTGAGAAGAGAAGCTGGAGAGTTTGTTTGACGGGAAGGTAGGAGATCAAATTACGTAAATGACCTTGAGGAGTGGAACTAATTAGGCTTTTGATCTCCTGCACGTGTGGTTTTTTATTGGCCGAAACAA
Organism: Euptelea pleiosperma; assembly: GCA_035048495.1. Lineage (NCBI taxonomy): Eukaryota > Viridiplantae > Streptophyta > Magnoliopsida > Ranunculales > Eupteleaceae > Euptelea > Euptelea pleiosperma. Next base: position 24,867,607 of record CM068551.1, on the reverse strand, counting down.
AGACAAAAAGTTAGCTACAGCGTGGAAGATGGAGTTGTCTTTTCCTGTAGCTCCTACTGGCACCCACATGTTTAAGCTAGGCACCCCCACACTTTATTTTTGACAAAAATGCCCCCTTTAGTTTGGGCACCTACCCCCTTCTCCTTCACCCCTCTCTCTCTCTCTCTAAAAATAAAAAAATTCGCCAATGTCAGCCTTGAACTGGCCATATGTCCACAGCCCTGCCGACACAGCCATGGCCATGTCAGCAGTTTAGGGCCAGCATTGAAGGACTTTTTTAGAGAGAGACAGAGGAGAAAGTGGGTATCCAAACTAAAAGGGGGACATTTTTGTCAAAAAAAACTATTTGAAATATAGGTGCCCAGCTTAAAGACGTGGGTGCCTGTAGAGCTACCCTTTTCTTTAAGGTATTGTTGTCTCCCCACAAGCCATGCATGTTCCTCACCCAACCAGAGTTTGTACACCGGATGAAGTCTTAAATAGTCCGTTATAACGGTCATTCAACATTACTGCAACTTGTGTTACTGTTATGACCATTATAAAGCCCTTTCTAACGCTAAGTTCCTTTTCTTGGGGTGTTATTTTTTAAATAACGTAACAACGTTGTGGTGCTACTGTTAAAACGGCCGTTTTTTAGGAACATTACCTCTTCAAGTGGCAATTGCTAGGACGCATAGCCCGGACAGCATGGTCATTGAGGAAACGTACGTGGATGTGGAAAAGGCTAAATTCAGTAGATCTTGTCCTTTATGTTGCTCACGTGGTTCACCGGTACCTAAGCGGAATGGGACCATCATCGAGGCCCAGATTGAATGGCTGTAACCATCAGGTCAAGCTGTTATGTATGCCACGTGCGACCCCCTCCACATTCAGTTCCAGCCACTCTATACGGAGCCAATTTATTATGTGGACCCTTTTCAAGTGGAGCCATTTCAGGTGCTGCCATTTGTACACGACAGTGTGGAATCATGCGATTTGACATGAGAATATTCTAAAATGTTCGAATTCTTTTTATAAGTAAAAAACAAGTTAGAATATTCTAAGTTGAGATGATTCCACGTCACGGTTCAAAGTCTCGGCCGATCTCAATCTCATTCTAAATTGAGCGACCCAAATCGAGATTGACAAGTACTAATCCATTTGATCAGGGGGCGACTTCACATTGTCTCGGTCGAGATGGCTCGAGATGGAGTTGGATTGGCCCGATCCGGATTGGCACTAACAAATCCAACCTCCGATCCCAAGGCTTCGTGCTCCACGTAGGAAAATGGTCCACATTAACTCTGGTGGACCCTTTTTATGTGGAGGGACTGCCATGAGTACATGGAAGATCTAGTATGCTTATGTGGCCAAAAGGCGACACGTAACAATTAAATTCCCTTTTAACCCACAACCTCCCTGCTTGATTAATGTGTTTGGATAGCCATTTTAGACTTAGAAAACTCTTTTTTTTTTCCACAAAAGACTATTTTCCAAAATAATAGAATGTTTAGATGACCATTTTTTTAAAAGTATCTATTCAATAAAATATATTTTTTTAAGTCATACAGTCTTTTTATAAAAAAAAATAGCTGAAAGCTCTTTTCAAGTTTTAAAAACAGATTTTTTAAAATTTTGCTACTTCAATGAACATAATAAATAAATAAATAAACGGTTTTGGTAGAAATCTCTTCAAAAAAAAAAAGACATTATAATGGTGGGACCCATGAAGAGAAGATAAACACATTTTGCATTATTGATCCGAACGAAATTTTTTAGAAAAAATACATTTTCGAAAATATACTTTCAGAAAAGTCATTTTTTTTAGATAAATATTTTTTGAAAAATGGCGATCCAAACACCCCTAGGCGAGTCCGTAAAGGTAAATTAGAAGACAAAAATTAGAATGTCAATCGAAGGGCATTGTGGTCTTTTTTTAATCATGAGTTGGCACATTACAGGGATGACGCGGCAGATGCATAGGATGCCATATGCGTGGTACCCACTAAAGCGGCCTGCTATCATCGCCCTATTCCTTTGGCGGTGGGCCCCCCTAGGCGGCTCTATTGTTGGCTTGGAAACGATGAAAAGAAAGGCAATGGGTCCCACCAAAGTACATTTGGGTGGTTGTTGTGACCACCGAAGCGCACTGCGCACATGTCTCACGATGCCCATCTCACCATCCAAAAAGAGACACCACGAACGACAGCTTAGCCGGCTACAAGCTCTCCCATCTCGACTCCGCTCCACGTGGCTGAAAATCCCTAAACCTGCTTTTTAAAGTGGCCTTAAAAGAGGTATGGTAACTTTGGTGTCTTATTCCATAGACCTACCCTAAATTTGCACAAAATTTATGAGGTCCTCCTAGTTTTGCAAAATTGGTAAAGAGGACCAGGTTTATGTCTTTAAATGGCAATTTAGGACCTCTCACTTTTTATTTAAGGCCCGTCATGCCTCCAACTGGACAATAAAGCGGTTTGGTGTCTTATTCCCTAATTAAGAGGAAAATTTACAGGGGTCATGGTTTAAAATAACGCAGTTTTAACGGTTTTATCAACCGTTAAAACGGTAATGTCTCAAGCCCATTATGTTAAAAACCATTTTGATGCTTAGAAAATAATAGCAGCTATTTTCTGAAAAAATTTGTGAAAAGAACGGCCGTTATTTCTGTTAAATTCCGTTAAATTTTTATTTTTTCCATTATTTTTATTTTTGAAAAATTAAATTTCACTGCCATTTTTTCTGTTTCTTACCCATTAAATTAGTTAAAATCCCTTAAATACATGTTTTTTTCCATTTTGCCCATGTTCATTACAATTCATTTTAACGGCCGTTTTAGCGATAACACCCCCAATCATTTAAAACGCCCTATTTTAAACCTTGATAGAGGCTACCCTAAAATTGCACAAATTTCTTAAAAGGACATTTTTTGTTGGGTAGTAAATCCAATGGCTAGAAATCATCAATCACGCTAATTTTTAGTGTGTTTATCCACCAATAAGTAAGCTGAACGTCCACGTACTCATTTTGCCCAAAAAATGATCTATGTAGGGCTTCGAGAGTCTTCTGTACCTAAATCTTTTCTGTAGTTTTTTTATAACCAGCAATAGTTTTTATATAAAGATTTCCAATAAAATAGAAAGATTAATTTTTTAATTAATACCAAATATATTAATATAACAAAAGAGCCTTATATAGAGTTTTCACCTTAGGCCTCAACTTGTATCGAGATGCCCTACTATCGTTAAGCCGGTACAAAGGATCGCCATATTAATATTTCTTAGCGCAAAAACGGCGATCGAAACAAGCTACCCTCCCTAACATTATTAATCTAGTGATGAAATAAGGCCGTGTTTGATTACCAAGTGAAAAAATTGCATTTTCCTTAGAAAACACAACTGTCCATTGTTAGATGGCCAGTATATATCTGTATAATTTGCCCTAACAAGCCATTTAAATCTGATAATTTTTTCTACTAAACCCAGAATTCATTTTCCATCCCATCCAGATAGGTGAGAATTCATTTCCACGAGAAAATACATCTTTATTTTCTCACATGATTGAAATGTGTTCTCAGTTGCAATCAATCAGCCATTTAAGGCATATCCCATATGTATTTTCTCGGGAAAATTTTCCATGCTTCAAACACAGCCTAACAAGAAAATGGAAAGTTATGGCCTTCTATTAATATAATTTTGAAGACCCCCCTTCTTGATTTATAATATTGCGAAGCGACTCTTTTTGTAATACTTCGTAAACTTAATGGGGGCTTCTGCATAACATGGCTAAGAAGATATGAAGCAAGCCAAGCTAACCCAAGTGGGGCCCCGATTCCATTTTGAGTACCTTTTTCAGCAAAAAGTCAGTGCACGTGATGGAGACTATTCTCAGTCCCATCTCCATTCTTTTAAAAAGTCAAAATTGAAATTAAACACAAAGACTTTGATTCCTAATTATAATTTTGCAAAAAAAAAAAGTTTGATTAAAATTGAATAAACAAATCGAATAATATATGGAATATGCTTTGATGTCAAGAAGCTTCTCCCTTTTTCAACTTTGAATGGTGGAGACTCACTAATAAATTTGGACCGTCCAAAACTTTGCTGATAAATTTGGGTAGGCTTTACTTTTGGTAAAGGTGGAGATATGCTTCACATGTTGCATGAAACCTTTGGGGAAAAATCTATGATACCGACTTCTGTATCAAAATTTTGATGCAGAAGTCCCTCAATTTGCCACGTAGTAGACTCTTTCGAGCCCACTGTCTCAATGAAAATTTGGCCCACATCTTGGTGGACCCACACACCAAAAATCAGTGTGATTAGTGATTTCTAGACATTGGATTTGAACACTTCTTCATCATGGGCTTGGAACTAACTTATAGGCCTGTTCATAAAGCCCATGATGAAAAAGTACTAAAATCATTCGGCTAGAAATCACCAATCATGCTAATTTTTGGTGTGTAGGTCTATCATAGTGTGGGCCAGACATTCAAGTGGAAAGTGGGCCCGTACAAATCTATTACGTTGCAATTTGAGGGACTTCTGCATCATAATTTTGATACAGAAGGCTGCTTCAAAGAACAGCCCAACCTTTGGGTTCTTTAAAGTTCAAACCAAAATGTTAGGGTACAGGCGGGTAATGTACTTAATCAGGTGTGCCGTAGAGAAAGACACCTGTTTTAACTAAGGACACCAATGTCAGCCTTTGATGACAGGGCACATATGAGCCATGGCACACTCTTATATGACCTTACCGTATGGATATTTGGCCAATCCCTAGGTGGACCTACAAACCAAAAATCAGCTTGATTAGTGATTTCAAACCTTTGGATCTTTGAAGCTCAAATAATGGTCAAATTCCCATGGTTAAAATCAACCCATGAAAATAATTCCAATCCAACACCTAGAAATCACTAATCGGACTGATTTTTGGTTTGTAGGTCCTCCTAGGGACTACTAGAAATAATTAGCTTGATTACTCATGATTAGCTTGGTTTTATGTCGTCCTACCCATCCAAGTAAAACTTTGATGCAGGGCCATTACATGGCATAATATGAGCCACGTGGCACACTTGTAGAGGACTCTAACTGTATAGAAGTTTGGCCAATCCATAGCTGGACCACAAACCAAAAATCAGTCAGATTAGTGATTTCTAGGTGTTGGATTGGACTTATTTTAATGGTTGATTTTAAGGGGGAATTTGAGCGATATTATTGACCATTATTTGAGGTGCAATCACCCAAAGGTTTGAAATCACTAATCAAGCTGATTCTTGGTTTGTAGGTCCACCTAGGAATTGGAAAAACATCCATACGGTCAGAGTCCTCTACAAGTATCCCACGTGGCTCATATTGCACCCTAGGCTGATGACAGGGGGTCCAGTCATCAAAGTTTTACTCCCAATATCCAAGGGCTGATATTAAGGTGGTACTATTCTAAAGTAAGCCTGGAGCCATGACATCATTGATCCCCAAGCAAAATATTAAGTAGTAAGTTTGTTTGGATGTCGATTTCAAAAGTGCTTTTTAAAAGTAAAAAAGTAGTTTAAATAAATATTTTTGCTAAATGTTCTTATTATTACGCATAATTTTTGAATACGATATGTATATAAAATTGTAAGAAAATAACTTTTTGACTTATAAGTCCGTGTCTTACCAAATATAATAGATAGCAACCTTGAAAATTAGCAATTTAATTTAGAAGTTATTTTTTGCTTCCACTGTGTTACCAAACAAACCTTAAGTAGCGTTGAATGGCAAAACAGGATTCTGAGTTGCAGAACCCAGATTGTTGGGATAAGGTGTACGATGACAACGATGATCCAAATTTAAAATATTATACGGTAATAATATTCTAAATTTAGAATAACATATTTTTGTCAGTTATCTATGTTTTTTTGAAAAATAAATAAATAATAATATTTCAACTTATTTGACCCGTTATAATGGACATAAAAATAAATATTTATCCCAAAATCGAGAAAAATTATGTCGATTAGTTTTTGGTTTTGAAAAAGTATATATATAAAATAAAATAGGACGGTTGTCTCCTCTTATCTGGCTTCATAAAGGATGTTTGAGATCTTATCACACCAAATGGACAGTGGATCTCAGCCACTCACACCCAATTTTGACAAATGCTTTGTCGATGAGTGTCGTGGGCACGGGTCACCTACTATTTACCTACATATAAGGAATGAAATGGGTTGGATTTATATATAGCCCAAGGGTCAGGCTTAGGAGCCCCACTTTTTATGCCTCGAGAGAGGTGTTACCGTTTAAATGGCTATTAAAACGGATTGAAACCGCCAAGGGCAAAAATGAAAAAAATGGATTTTAAATGATTTTAACGAAAAAAAGTGGTGCTGAAATTCAAATTTTAAAATTTGAAATTTTAAAATTTTAAAAAAATATAATTTAACGAAAATTTAATGGTTTTCTTATACCCCTCTTATCTCATATGGCTTCAATAATGAGTGGCTCAGATCCACTATGCTTATATCAATGACTGAGATTAACTCTCACCCAATTTTGACAAACACTTTGTCAGAAATGGGCCACCCACGCATATACAAGACAACTCAGTTGTATTCTCTTATCTTATCCATCCATCTAACGTGGACGGTTAGATAAAAGAGTGGTTGAAATCAAATCCATCGATCTAATGTGGACGGTTAGATTTCAACTACTCAATCCGCCTCATTTGACCTCAATTTATTCAAAATTTAAATTTTAACACTGTTATTTTTCCATTTCTCCCTCTGTGCGTTACAATCTGTTATAATAGACATTATAATGGAAAAAATGGTAACGCCCTAGTCCGTTATACCATTTGAGTGCCGTAGGCACCCAATTTTGGCAAACGCTTTTGTCGGAGAGTGCCGTGGGCATGGGCCATTTACTATTCTATATAACAAAACACATTGGTTGTCTCCTTACTTATACCTCCTCTTATAAGCATCAACAAAGAAGGGCCGAGATCTAATCCTCCTCCAAATGGACGGTGGATCTCCGCCACGGGGCACCCACTAGTATATAATAAAACAGGACGGTTGTCTCCCCCTCTTATCGGCTTCATAAAAGATGGCCAAGATCTTATCACACCAAATGGACGGTGGATCTCAGGCACTCACACTCAATTTTGACAAATGTTTTGTCGATGAGTGCCGTGGGCACGGGTCACCTACTATCTATATAACAAAGCACAGTGGTTGTCTCCCCACTTATACCCCCCTCTTATAGGCTTCAACAAAAAGAAATGGCAGTTGATCTCAGCCACTCACCCGATTTTGGCAAATGATTTGTCGGGGAGTGCCAAAGGCATGGGCCACCCACTAGTATGTGTATATATATATATATATATTTCAATTAATTTTTGAAAAGTATGACTTCATGAGAACTTTATGTAGAATTCTAATTGGAATTGGCTTTTAGGAAAAGGAGGGATGTGGCCCCATGGAAAGGTAGGTCTTCATTTATTTATTTTAGATACAAGTTTCTATCAATGGATGTTATTTTCACTTTCTTTCTTTGACTTTTATTAAAGAAATCAATACTTTGATTATTACTTCCAAATTGTCAAACCCAATCAACACCGTCCATTCAACATACTATATAACATGTATGTGTCATGTGGATGGCAGAGGTCATGTTTGACTCTGTTACGATCCTAAAGGTTAAGACTTAAACTTTTCGCACCTCTATCACCTAGGTGCTTGTGCTTTTGGTCTGGGTCTTAACAGACTCACATAGTGAACAAAACTAGTCATTGATGAGCTTCACATTTTAAAATACTTGACCCGTAATCAATAACCTCCAACAAAAAAGGATTATAGCCACGGCCACGGCCAGAGGCCATCGCTTTATGGTCGAAATCCGACGCTATATCAGCCTGGCCATCACTACCCGTCACTAAAATTCTTCGGTAAAGGAATTAGTGACTACCACAAGAGAAACATCCGTCGCTAAAACATCATTGCCCCACAAAAAATATGGTAGTGGAAGTCATATTGTAACGACAAATATGGTAGTGACGTCATATTATTCGTAAGTCTTTTCACAGTGTAAACATCGTTCTAATCCAAGGTTTAGAAGGGGCCGTTATTACGGTATAACGGATTCGGGGTGTTACCAGTTTTTTCCGTTATAATGGCTGTTATAACGAATTGCAACACTCCGGAGCCAAAATTTGAATTTCAATTGAAAAAATAACGGAATAACAGAAATATTGGCCGTTATTTTGTTAGCATTAAAAGAACGGGGGAAGTCCAAATCCGTTATAATGGCCGTTTTTTAATCCATGTTCTAATCTGCATCAATTTGCATTGCAAATAATAGTTAGTTGCAACAATGGTTTTACAAAAAAAAGGTGTATAACGTCGTGCTATAACTGTAACGCCCCCATCTCTGTGACGTTATTTTGCATTTAAGGCCAAATCGTGTTATAATGGATTTCATGCTATAGGTTATTTACGTTTTTTAAGTAAATTCAAAAAATAATTAGATTAATAAAGATTTGACATTTTTTTTTACTGTAACTTCATAACAGATATTATAACGGAAATAATGGTTATGTTAAACTTCCGTTATGACGTCACAACACCCACCCACCCCCTCTAAACGTCGGGTGCAATAAACCGTAGTTTGATATCGAAACTACATTAATATTTTGCTGATATTTTAATAACCGTTGAAACAACATGTGGCGTGGCATGCACGCCCCAATTATTGGCGTTGGGCTTGACTTTTGGCTGAAATGTGCGACCCCAATTGGTTAACAATTGTCTATCAAGAATCATTTCACAGGGTGTAAGCCCGATATGAATATTAAGATAAATGCAGTATTATTGCTGTAAGGATAATATTTTCTACCTTAATTAGGATAATATTTCACAGGGGATCGGACCACCTGAAAAATATAATATTAGTAAGAAAATAGCCCTAATAACGGAAATTTATTAGGGGTATTTTATACTGTCGATGCAGTTAAATTTTATATAAATTCATATAATTTTAGATAAGAAAATAAATTATATTAAGGGTATTTTCTTATGATCGAAAATAAAAAACAAATTCATATAAATATTTTTCACTTCATATAAATTTTACATTGCATCGACATTTTGGTCAAAATTTCATTACCTGATCTAACATACAAGGGTCTGTTTGGACAGGAAAAGAATGTAATTGTAATCAAGGTTTAAAAGAGGCTGTTTTAACGGTATAACGAACTGGGATGTTACCGTCGTTATACCGTTAAAACGAATTGTAACGGACAGGGACAAAAATGGAATTTAACGAATTTAATGGGAAAACGGAAAAAACGACGCTGAAATTCATAATTCAAAAACGAAAAAAATGAAAAATAACAGAATTTAACAGAAATATCGGTCGTTTTTTTCCACAATTTTTGTCATTTTAACAGCCGAGAGAGAGAAATGGCCGTTATTCTCTAAGCGACAAAACGGTTCTTAACATACGGGCTTGAGGCGTTACCATTTAACGGCTGTTAAAACCATTAAAACAGTGTTATTTTAAACCATGATTGTAATAGTGAAAATCAAAATACCCAAAAAAAACATATTGATGGCAAAATAACAGCTCCTTTCCCCCTAAATTCAAGAATATGTTAGTTTGTAGCCTTGGATGTTAAGTACGGAATCGCGGGTGACCATGGATTGATGTTCCTAGGGGTATAAATTTGGCCCGACGGGATGGGCACGGGCCACCTTGGGCCTGACTTTTTTCGGGCTGGACTGGGATAGGTCAAAATCCAAGGGCCTAGGCCCGGGCCCAGACTGACGTAATTAAAAAACGGTTGATGTACCCATGCTGCCTGCTGGCCCAGGAATGATCGGCCAAGCGGCCTAGAGACAAAGTGGGTAACTTTTTTTGCTTAAGTGGGGGCGTTTGGGAACGAGAAGTAAAAGCACTTCTACTTGTAGTAGAAGTTACTAGTTTAATTTAAAGCATCAAAATGCATGTAAACGGTTTTAACAGAAATGGGATTGGGGCGTTACCGTGTAAATGGCCAATTTTAAAACCATGCTTTTAGCTTCAGTTTTAAGTTAGTTTTTAATTTTTCAAAACTTAAAATATGAAATACATTCAAACTAACTTTTTTGACTTATAAAAGTCAATAATTACTTATTTTTGTGTTGCCAAACACCCCCTAAATATCCACTACAATTCCGCAACATAACTTGAGACAAACTACAAAAAAGTCTGATGACATAAACAATTAAAATTACGTGGGGAGACCACCAGCCGCAAGACGTTCTTGCTCTTTTCTTTGAAACCTCCTCATGTATGATTTAAAAAGTTCCAACAAGCACCTAAATACGAAAGGAAATAAAGCCAAGAAAAGGAGGAGGTTTAACGAGGATAGGTCTTCCGGTACGAGTACGAGTCAATGTTATTAAACCTAGTCCGGCCCGCCGGTTGAACCCGGTAACCCAGTGACCCGGTCACAAAACGGGGTTGGGTTGATCCTGACCCAGCAATATATGAAAAAACCGTTCTAATTCTTGTAACCCACTCGACCCGGCCGGTTGAACCAGTGACCCAGCTGACCCGGACACCGGTTGAACCAGTGACCCAGGATGGTCCACCATGGAATGGGCAAAACATTCATGTGCCAGTGGGCCCCCAAAGAGTTGGCATGTGGTGGGTTGACCCAGTTGACCCAGCGGTTGAACCGGTGACCCAGTGACCCAGTCCCTTGACTGGTTCAATGACCGGTCCGGGTATGAAAACATTGAGTTCGACAGCGATCACGGAAGCAACATAAGAACCCACAATTGAAAATAAGGCCATCAGCAACTCCGATCGATATGGAAATCTAATTGTGAGATAACAGATGATGTTGATAGACGCAAAAAAAAGCTATGGTGTTGAGAGCCAGGAAAACAGCGAACAGTGTTTCGTGAGAAGATTGAAATATATTATCTCCATCTTATTATTCATTGTGGATTTGCTACAAAAATTTTGAACCACTTCAATGGGTTTTATTAAGAATGGTGATTAATTTTGTGTCTAGCTGGTTAGGTGTTTGATGAAAGACCCCATGGAAAATTCTTTCATTCTTTTTGTATATTGTGGAGGGTTGAAGAAACAATATGGTATAATTTTTCAGAGCAAGAAGAAACAGGCAAGTGGAGAAGATGGTTTAGCGTCTGCTCTTCGAGGTGCACAATAATTTTTAATAATCGCTGGATTAAAATCTCATGAACGGTACAGATTTCATTTCTAGTTCGATGTTTTTGGTAAGGTGAGTTTCTTGGGGTGAAAAAAAAAAATTCGAGTATCTAATAAGGATATTTTAGACACTTTATAAATTGGGGTAATGGCTCAGTTAATTAATGCTGCCTGGATTTGGGGAAGGGGTATCACACCACTTTCAAACTACGGGAATACTACGAAATAGTTTTGTTTACCAGGTGGTAGTACTAAATTACCCTATTTTTAAAATATTTACATCTCACCCAAGGTCATTGTAGTCATTTAAAAAGTATTGGGATGTCCATCCGAAGGTCATTGTAGTCATTTAAAAAGTATTGTGATGTCCATCCGAAGACCGTTAATGGCCGTCTATGGTCAACGATGGTCAAAAGGTGAGACGCAAATATTTAAAAATATTGGGTGGGATGTAAATTGCATTAATAAATTTTCTTCATTGTTTTTACCATGGGTAGGGTAGAGTATCTTTGGCCGGTATTTTGCATGAGCACTCGGAAAGCAGTGAGGGCTCGGAGCCCTGAGGTTTCAGAATGATTTAGCCACCACTTAAAAATGTTCCACTAGGTACCACATTCCAACAGACTTATTCGCCATGAGCCACCAGTTTACATTCCCTTTTATAATGAAGGCTCCTACAGTGTTATTTTCTTCATTTCCTTCCTTTCTGAGCTTTTTGCTGACCACATGCAAGACCATTGGCATTGGTAGCACAGGGGGAGAGGCCACGCTGGATGGACTGCCAGTTTATACCTGGCCCTGGGTAAACCAGGATGAGAGGATTTAAACACCACGGCGGCACTGCTCAATGATGGGAACCTGTCTAAGTGGGATTGAACCCACGACCTCCCACAAGAGGAGGTTTCCCAGCTAGGAGTCTCTTTCTCGGCTTAACCATTGTCATTTCTAGTCGCTGCCATATCAACTCTTAGGGCCTGTTTGGTAAAGCACCGGGGCGGGAAAATAAAATATTTGCTCGCGCTAATATTGGCCCAGGCGCGTTTGGCAGCCGCTTGCCCCGGCGAATATTTAGCCGGACCCACAAATTTGCCCGTCGCGGCGGGAAAATATTTGACCACCTCCCCATCCTGTGTAAATATTTTCACACCGATTAAACCTTGGTGGGAAATTTTTATTTACTTGCGGAAAAATCACTATTTTCAATAAAATTGAGTATTTTAATATATAAAAAAGATAAAATGAGTTTTTTTTTATCCTTTGACATAATATGTGCTTCCCATACTCGCCAAACCCATTTTTGATTTACTTTGATAGGTGGGACCCACTCAAATTGAAAGAAAATGAAGTAAGCTGAAGTAAGCTAGCTTATACACTTACCAAACATTGTTAAATATTGATATGAACAAATATTTAGCCAAGATAATATTCGCCTGGCTAAATATTCACCATCGGAAGTCTTGTTCTTACGTACCTAACAGGCCCTTAAAGTCCATACATTCACATAAAAAACTCTCAATCAAGAGATATTGATGTTCCTCGGTAAGTATTTGGTTATAATTCAGATCTAAGCAGGCATAATTCTAGTCGCCAGAGGGTATTTTGTGTTGCAGATAGCGCATTTTTTCGGAGGTTGTGAACCATTTAAAAAATGGCCGTTTTTTAAACATGTCCTAATCTGCGTCAATTTGCATTGCAAATAATAGTTAGTTGCAATAATGGTTTAATAAACAAAAGGTGTATAACCTCGTTTGAATTGTAACGCTCCATCTCTGTTAGGTCATTTTGTATTTAACGCCAAATCGTATTATAATGGATTTCATGCTATAGGTTATTAACGTATTTAAAGTCAATTCAAAAAATAATTATATTAATAAATATTTGACATATTTTTTACTGTTAACTTCATAACACGCATTATAATGGAAATAATGGTAACGTTAAACTTTCATTATGACGTTACAACGCCCCCCTCTAGATAACGTGAAATATTCCGTAATTTGATAGAGAAACAACATTAATATTTTGTTGATATTTTAGTAACTGTTGAAACCTTGGTTTAAAAACGTCCGTTATAATGAAAATAACGGCTGTTATAATGGATTCAGACCTCCCCCGTTATGTTACGTACCGTTAAAACACCCATGTTGGATCTTGTTACGAGAAGTGCTAGCTAGCAAGCAAGGCAGAACCTAAATCTAGCTAGATTTCAACTCTTTTAGTATGTGATGATTACACATGCATTGTTTACTTGCATTCCTTCGCTGTTTTGGTTATGTTAGAATTATATACATTAGATATCCCACACATGAATAAAAATCAGAAGAAAATTTTAAATTGGAATACTATAGAATATTTCCTTCAGTCTTTAACCGCTACTTAGTGTTAGTCCATCGGATGTGTTATTTGGTTAGTAAACTTTCATCTTAAACTATCTTACTTTATGATGTAAATCAAGACAATATACTACACACATGAATATTTTGATAATATGTGAATTCTTACAGTTGTGTTCACTTTGGCCTTGAACATTCACAGGTTTCATGAATACTCTAGAAAATTAGCCATAATTCTCATAGGAAGTGGACCCTCTTCCACATTCCATTAGTAGCGGACCCTCTCATAGATGCTTCTATCAGGAATGTCGTGCATCGATACATCCCATTAGAATAATTCAACTATAGAAAGCATTAAAAGACAAAACATTTTTTATTCATTAAATCCAACTGTTACAATTACAAATGTAGGTTCTCATCAATCAACTGGTATGGAAATCTTTAGGGTTGTGCAGTGAATTACATTATTTCATTTAAGGTTTAAATATCAACTACGTAAAAGGTTACAACATAAGTTAAAGAAAATAGTGTCGGCCGGTAAGACGTTGTTGATGTCTTCTTAGGTTCAGCAACAGCACTGGCATAGAGACTTAAATACGAAATGTACGAGTGCGTACCTTAATGCGGAAGGAATTAACGCCAAGATAAGGAGGACGTTTAACGAGGATAGTTTTCCCGGTGTGACAGTAACAACTGAAACAATAAAAATACCCACAATTGAAAATAAGGCCATGTGCAACTCCATTCGACATGGAAATCCTTTTGTGAGAATAACCATGATGTTGATAGCCGAAGAGAAAGCTATGGAGTTAAGACTCGTGAATAAAGCGAAGAGTGTTTCGTGAGAAGAAGCTAAAATCGCCTCTCCAGCCTTATGCCCTCTACTCCCGTTTTTACTCGATTGCAGATCGTCCTGCCAAACACCACCGGGTGGGTTCACTCCGGCTAGGAAGGTGATAGCAACTATCAGCGTCGCCGCCACCACAAGCATACTTTTATTCACGTCGGTTATCGAATCTTTGTCCTTTGGACATACAGAGTTTCTAATCCATTCAGCTACGTTAGCTCCAAATTTTTTCATTGCGTCCATCCTCAGAAGCTAAGGGATAGTCGGACCGCGATGCATCAAACACCACATCTTTAAATAGAGAAACTCTCGATCGAGACTGGTCCTTCACTGATTCTTTAACAACTCAATTACTCAACTACAGGACACACAAAAATTCGCTAGCTGGTCCAGTTTCAAACCAGTGACGAAAAGAATCCAGTTCTAAATCACCCGACGAAAGAAAAGTTGATTAAAGTAGTAAATGATGTACCTGACCGTATGGATGTTTTACGCATCCCTACATGAACCTTATTTCAAAAATTCATCCTGATTACTCATTTCTATCCTTTGGATCTGAATATCCCAAAAATTCAGCCTGACGAACCAGTCCCTCGGTGGACCTGCAAACCAGAAGTAATTTACAACCTTTGGATCTTTGCACTAAAATAATCTCAAATTCCTACAGCTAAAATCAACCCATGAAAATAACTTCAATCCAACGCTTATAAACCACTGATCATGTTTATTTTTGGTGTGTAGGTCCACCTAGTAACTCGTATTGTGACAGACTCAATGGGCAAAGAGTAAACTTCTGTCACAATCGGATTGCAAATCACAAAATCACAGCCAATGAGTTCTCGGCACGTACACCTCAAAACAAAGCATCGGAAGATTTATTGATGGACAACGTGAACCACGTTATGTGTATTTTGGTCATCTTACCTTCATTAGTTAGCAAACTTAGCACTTTATACGGATAACCCGGCAGATGCGTAGTCTCGAAGTCAAAGTCATAGATATGGTCATCTTACCTTCATTAGTTAGCAAACTTAGCACTTTAGGCTTTTTCATTGGAAAATGATGTAACAACGTATGCGTGAAACTTTTTCAAATGCGTGAGTGCCTGAGTGGGGAGTAAAACTTGCCTGACCACCTGTGGTCTGGTCTCAACCAGACCACAGGCAAGGTGCTTGCCGCGTGGCTGACGTATGGTAGCAAGTGGCATCCGCACGAGTCACAAACTCATGCTCTCGAGTAAAACTTGTGTCACAAGATGTTGTGACGGAAGCCGGTCACAGCGCTCAATACGAGCCACGTTGCATACTATTAGAGGACGATGACCATATGGATGTTTGGCCAACCCTTCGGTGGATCGGTACACAAAAAATCAGCTTGATTAGTGATTTATAACCGATTCGATTGAAGTTTTATTCATGGGTTGATTTTAACGGTAGGCATTTGAACATTATTGAGCATTATTTGGATGCAAAAATCCAAAGGTTTAAAATTACTAATCAGGCTGATTTTTGGTTTGTAGGTCCACCGAGGGACCGTACAAACATCTATACGGTCAGAACCCTCTGATCGTGTGCCACGTGGCTCGTATTAAGTGCTGTGATCAGCTTCCGTCACAACATCTTGTGACACAAGTTTCCTCTCCTCCTCTTGTTAGCCTATTCCAAAAAGAGAATAAATATAAGTAAAAAAGTAAAACAATAGAAAGAAGACAGGTGGCAATTTCTTACAAGGCACTGACTATAGATGTTTGACCCAAGGTTTAAAGGAGGCTGTTTTAACGGCTAAACGGACTGGGGGCCTTACCATTTAAACCGTTTAAATGGCCGCTAAAACGGACTGAAACTGTAATGGGTAAAAACGGAATTAAACGGATTTTAATGGTTTTAACGATTTTGAAAAAAAACGGAAAAAGTGGCGCTGAAATTCAAATTTTGAAATTTGAAAATTAAAAAAAAAAATGGAATTTAACGGATTTAAACGGAATTAAATGGTTTTAACGACAGTTTTTTTTGAAAATTTTCAAAATTAAACGGCCGTTAAAACAAAAAAACGGCCATTTTTTTCAAAACCGATAAAATGCGTTTAAACGGTTTTTACGGAAACGGGCTTGGGGCGTTACCGTTTAAACGGCCATTTATAAAACCATGGTTTGATCCAAGGTTTAAAGGAGGCCGTTTTAATATGTTGATTACAAAAAGAAAAAACAGAGTCCGTTGTAACGGTTTAACGCTCTGGGGCCGTTACTGTTAAAACAGATTGTAACAGCCACGGGCGAAAAGGGAAAAAATAGAATTTAACGGATTTTAATAGAAAAATGGCATGAAAGTCAAATTTTGAAATTTGAAATTGAAAATTTTGAAATTTGAAATTGAAAATTTCAAAAAATGAAAAAATAGATTTTAATGGAATTTAACTGCTATTTTTTTTTACAAAATCTTTCAGAATTTAATGGCTGTTAAAACGGTTTTAACGGCCGTTAAAATGAAAAAAAAAATGGCCATTAAATTCAAAGCGTCAAAACAGATTTTAACGATTTTACGGTAACGGGCTTGGGTGTTACCCTTTAAACGGCAGTTTTAACCGTTTAAACGGCTATTTTTAAAACCATGACTTTGACCCTAGCTAGTAAATTCGTGTATTATACACGTTTAATACTCGATTTTTTTGTTTTTTTTAAGGAACATTTAATATTACGGTATAAAATCAAAAATAAAAAAAAAATCACGAATTTTAAGATTATACGAATAAAACACATATTATTGATGTTTAATATATGGATTGTGTTTTTTTTTAAATAAAAGCATGTTAAATGGCCTCATAAAATGAAAAAATAGATAAAATTCAGGCTTTTTAAGGCTAAACGAAAATAGATTTCAACAATGACCGAATTTTTGACGACATGTTTTTATCCCGAAACCGAATTAAACTCGAACTTTTCTCCTTTCGAATCTTTACCGAATTGCTAACTATGGGTTTGCCCCAAGCCCGGTACGTTAAAAACTGTTAAAACCCGTTTTGACACTTAGAAATTAACGGCTGTTAAAATCTGAAAAATTTTGTGGAAAAAAATGGCCATTATTTCAGTTAAATTCTATTTTTTCATTTTTCAAAATTTCTAATTTTAAATATCAGCACCATTTTTCCATTTTTTTTCCGTTGAAAAATCATTTCTTTTTTCAATTTTGCCCATCCACTACAATCCGTTGTAACGGTAACACCCCCAGTCTGTTGTACCGTAAAAATTGAGTGCTGTGACCGGCTTCCGTCACAACATCTTGTGACACAAGTTTTACTCGAGAGGATGAGTTTGTGGCTCGTGCGTATGCGACTTGCTACCGTACGTAAGCCACGAGGCAAGCACCTTGCCTATGGCCTGGTAGATACCAGACCACAGGTGGTCAGGCAAGTTTTACTCGTGAGTGGGTCCACTTTCAGTTGGGTCCACTGACCGCACAGATGTTTATCTGAAACCTTGGTGGATATACACACCAAAAATAACCGTGAGGGGTAATTTCTAACCATTAGATTTTAGTACTTTTTAAGGCGTTCGTACAGCCGTTGAATTCAACCACTTTTTTTAGGTACTAAAACGAACCGCTAAAAGTCATAATACAAGCTAAGTTTTGGTATGAATGTCAACTAATAAAAATACGCTTCAGCGTTTGAAAAGATAATGGATGCTTTGAGTGTCGGGCTCCGTTGACAGATCTAAAATGACAATAAAATGACAGGGCATAATATAAGCAACGTGGCACACTGTTACAGGACTCTTACCGTATGGATGTTTGTCCTATCCCATGGTCGACGTACAAACCAAAAATCAGCCTGATTAGTGATTTATAGGCTTTGGATTGAACTTATTTTCGTGGGCTGATCTCAACTGTAGGAATTTGAGCAGTATTTGAGGTTCATAGATGCAACACTTATAAATCACTAATCAGGCTGATTTTTGGTTTGTAGATCCATCATGGGATAAACAAACATCCGTACGGTCTGAGTCCTGTAACAGTGTGCCACCTGGCTTATATTGTGTCCCTATCATTTTAGATCTGTCAACGGAGCCTGACCCGACCCTTTGAATAATCTATATAACAAAACAGGGAAGTTGTCTCCCCAATATACCCCCTCTTATCTATTTCAACAAAGAAGGGCCGAGATCTTATCCCCTAAATGGACGGTGGATCTTAGTCACTCACACCTGATTTTCGCAAATGCTTTGACGGGGAGTGACGAGTGCACGGGCCACCCACTATCAATATGACAAGTGACCCTGTTTTTCTTATACTCCCTCTTATCTTATATGGCTTCAATAATTAGTGGCTGAGATCCACTATGCTTCATATCGATGGCTGAGATTAACTCCCACCTGATTTTGACAAACACTTTGTCAAAAAGTGCCATGGGCATGGGCCACCCATGTATATAACAAGACAACTCAGTTGTATTCTCTTATCTTATCAATCCATCTAATGTGGACGGTTAGGTAAAGAGTGGTTGAGATCAAATCCCTCGATCTAATGTAGACGGTTAGATTTCAGCCACTCAATCCGCCTCATTTAACTTCAATTTATTCAAAATTTGAATTTACACACCATTATTTTTTGTTATTCCTGTTATTTTTCCATTTCTCCATCTGCACGTTACAATCTGTTGTAATGGAAAAAACGGTAACGCCCCAGTCCGTTATACCGTTTGTGTACCGAAGGCACCCAATTTTTGCAAATACTTTTGTCGGACAGTGCCGTGGGCAGGGGCCATTTACTAGTATTATATAAATTAAATTTTGTTTCGTCATGATGTGGCCAGTTATAAATAGATAATGGACATAACGGTAATATTATGTCTTTATAATGCTACAACGGAATCATTTTAACGTTATTTTCACACGAAAAAAATGTGATTTCCACGGCTTTTACATAATTTTTCACATTTGACATAAGTTCCACCTCACTAGCTTCCCATTGAGTAAAACTTCTGTCACAATGCAAAACACAGGCCACGTGGCACACTCTTAGTGGACTCTGACCATAAGGATGTTTGGCCAGTCCCTCGTTGGACTTCTAAACAAAAAATCAACCTGATTAGTGATTTCTATGTGATTTGATTAAAGTTATTTCATGGGTTGATTTTAACGGTAAGAATTCGAGTATTATGGAGCGTTATTTGGGTGCACAGATCCAAAGGTTCTAAACCACTAATCAGGCTGATTTTTGGTTTATATGTCCAGCAAAGGACTGGCCAAACATCCACACGGCCAGATTCCACTAAGAGTGTGGCCTGTGTTTTGCATTGTGACAAAAGATCTGCCAAAACGCTGTGAGAGAAGTTTTACTCCTCCGCAATTAATATTTCTACAGATAATTATAGTTTTGCTCATTCTCCGAGGATCCCTTTTCCTGACAGCTCTCAGTGTTCGTGTGCGCGGCCATGTATCATAAAACTTCTGTCATAGCGTTCGGACTTTAGGTTAACCATATACGAAACAAAATCGGAGTCAAAGCATGTCAATCAGTGTCTGCATAATCTACTAAGAATTTGGTCGAGTGGACACCATGAAATCCGTCGCGTCATTTTATCCTAAGACATATATAGTGTTTGTTGAGAATCTCTAGAAGTTTTGAGTCAAAATTGGACATTTGGACTATCAATTAAAACTCAAAATATAAGTAAGTTAAATTTTTTAACAGATTCCTTCAAAATTTGGCTAAACAAAGGCCGCCATGAGATTCAGCATGTCATTTTACCTTAAGAGACCCGGTCTTGCGACCTCCGCCGCGCATAAATCGCGTTGGTGCAAACCAAGTATATCGAATGGGGTTGCAATACACATTTTGATGTGCCGCCGCTACATTGTATCATGCTCAAGGTTAACTTGTGGTTAAAGTAACACTTTGTGGGAGGGAGGCGATCTCTGTTATAACGGGCACTATTTTCGTTATAACGGCCGTTTTTAAAGCATGTTCTAATCTGCATCACTTTGCATTGCAAATAATAGTTAGTTGCAACGATGTTTCAAAAAAAAAAGGTCTACAACGTCGTGGTAACTGTAACACTCCCATCTCTGTTACGTTTTTTTGTAGGTCGTGTAATTAACACTTGGGCGGATATTATCAACCGTGTTAACCTTGGTATGGAAGTTATGCTATAATGGATTTCATGCTAATAACGGCTATTTATGTTTTTTTATGTCAATTCAAAACTAAAATAATTAGATTAATAAAGATTTGACTTTTTTTTTACTGTAACTTCATAACTGGCATTATAA
This sequence comes from Euptelea pleiosperma, assembly GCA_035048495.1. Lineage (NCBI taxonomy): Eukaryota > Viridiplantae > Streptophyta > Magnoliopsida > Ranunculales > Eupteleaceae > Euptelea > Euptelea pleiosperma. The sequence goes on along the minus strand of CM068551.1, from coordinate 24,846,985 downwards.
TGGAAATAATGGTAACGGTAAACTTCCGTTGTGACATTACAACATCCCCCTCTAAACCTTGGTTGCAATAAACCGGGCATGGGCATCTACCCCCAAGGGGAGTGGTTCAGTGGTAAGACGTAGCGGCTTGGGTATGCTCCCCAAGGTCGTGAGTTTGATACTGCGCCCCCTTGCGTAAACCTTGTTTTGTGTACGCAAAGGTTTGGGTAAATTCGCACAACCGTAGGACTAGTCCAGTGTGTGGGGATACCTGCGTTGTCAAAAAAAAAACGGGTACGGGCACCTTGGGCCTGAATTTTTCAGGCTAGGCTGGGCCATGTTAAAATCCAAGCGTCGCTTGTTAGCATTCCGCCTAGGAATGACCGGCCCAGCGGCCTAGAGCTGTGGCCCTAACTTTAACTTCCTCATTCGTACCAACAATCGGTTCTCTGCTCATCTGGGATCTTCACTTTTACTGACCATTTGTTCAATGTAATATTGACCCTTAAACTAGACGGTTGAGATCCTGCCCATATGAAAGCTTTTATTTTGGACTGTTAGATGATATGAAGATTGGTTTATTTATTCTTGTTAGGAGGAATGCTAAGGAGCAACGCACTATCTGAGTTGCACAAATACAATGCAGTAAAAGACATGAAAAAAATGTTTAATACAAAGTTCTGCTTTCAAGGCAGTTTTTCAACTATGCTGAATGCATTAAACCGCGAACTCATGGTTTGGGTGCGGATTTGCGGTTGGTCCGTGCTCTGGCTTTGCTTAATCTGCGCTCCCAATGTTTCTAGTGCGCGCTCCTGAATTTAGTTGTCACAATCAGATATTTTTAGAGACATGAATGGTCTCTACGACTCTTCTCTCCTACTCCTTTGAGTTTCATCTTCTCTTTCTCCACCATTCAGATGGAGAAATTGAAAACAAACAAGGAGAAAGATATTGGGTCGCCAACACTGATCTTAATCCAGCTGTTGAGTTTTCGATATCTAGCGGTCTAGGTACCTGATGTTTAGAATTTCTTGTCAACAACCCCTAAATCTTTTGATCCCATGGAGCTCCAACCGTTGATCAACAATAGTGGGTCCCCTTGAGCAGAAATGTAGAAAATTATCCTTGTATCTAGAAGTGTAAGAACATTAGCCTGCAAGTGGGTGTTGACACAGGAACAAGGCAGATCTAGGGCTTTTAAGGTAGATGGAGGCGCCTTGCGATTTGCATTCCATATAGGATAATGGGCTCTGATTCTGCATTCCAGTGTGGAGGAAGGGACGTGATCTCATAGTATGGTATATATATTAAACACGCTCTGGAGGTGCTTCGAACTTTTGGACCTTATTGAATTCAACGCTCCAACTCCCGCTCTACGCTCTGGTCGCGTAGTGTTTACTGACATTAAAGGGTAGATCAAGATCGGGATGGTTTTACCCCAGGTATGTTGGCGAAGTGGTAGAACTACGGTAAGAGTTTGCTCCCTTTATCGTGTGTTCGAGACTCGCGGACCTCCTGAATTACCCAGTTGTGCGCAGGGAAACTTCAGTGTAGTCGGTTCAACGAGAGGGATTAATCATACCCAAGGATATCATTCGATGGAAGAAAAGAAAAAAAAATTATGACGGTTTTAAATTGGTGATGCATGTCGCCTCACCAATTCTAAAAGGAAAAAAGATGTAACAAGGCATGCCTGAAACTTTTTAAAATGCGGAAGCACTGTTTTTGTTACTCACATGCTGTCGTCCTATGCCGGTGGATGTTTATCCCACCCATCACCCAGATTGGTAATCAATCTCTAACCACTAGATTTTAATACTTTTTAAGGTGTGCTTATAACCGTTAAATTCAATTATTTTGAGCAAGGTTTAAAAATTGTCCGTTATAACGGATTCGGACCTACCCCGTTACGTTACGTACACTTAAAACGTCCAGAAAATAACGGCCGTTATAACGAAAATAACGGACATTATTTTTCTGTTATAATGAAAATAACGACCATTATTTTCTGAAAAAATTTGTGAAAAAAACCAGCCGTTTTTCCATTATTGAAATTTGGAATTTCAAAATTCAAAATTTGAATTTCGGCGCTTTTTTTTTTTTTCGTTTTTTCTGTTATTTTCTGTTTTTGAAATTTGGAATTTGGAATTTCAAAATTCTAAATTTGAATTTCAGCACCCTTTTTTTTGTTTTTTCCGTTATTTTTCATTTTTCCTATTTTTTCTGTTTTTACCCCTGAACATTTTTTTTCTCGTTATAATGGAAAAAACGGTAATGTCCCCATCAACCCAATTTGGTTCGGGCTTTCAAAATCAGGCCCGAGCCCAAATAAAGAAGATCCCAACCCAACCTGAGCCCGAAAATTTTTGAAGCAGTGAAACAGTGGCCAATCACATCACACTACAAACCAGAAATGCTTTTGAACAAACCATTACATGCTTTTGAAGGGGGGTTTGTGGCGTGATGTGATTGGCCACTGCTTCACTGCTTCAAAAATTTTCTCGCCCAAGTTGCAGCCCTAAGATTATATTCTCTGCCACATCAAAGTCCATAGTTCTTTCGCAAGAAAAACTCTCAATCAAGTGATATTGATGTTTCTTGGGGAGTATTTGGTTGTAAATTCAGATCCAAGCAGCATACATCTAGCCAACAAAGGGTATTTTGTGTTGCGGACAGTGCGGTTTTTGGGAAGTGCATTTGTGCATCATTTGAAAGGCCATTTATTAATGCAAAGTACTCACCACATAAGAATTGAATTTGTAGCGGGTCAAGATGTTAGGAACTTAGTTCATTGGGTGTGTACATAGAGTATGTTTGAAGCAACACAGCCACTACAATAAGCACGAAAAATTCCTTCTCCAAAAGTAAACTTCCATAAACATCAGATCCAAGTGGATCAAGAAGGACAAAAATAAATCTGTACCAAGGATAGTGATGGTAGGGGGAGACTCAGCCGGAGCAGCTGACCCATCTCTGTTTAAACATTTTGAAGCATATGTGACAGATACCAAATAACTGTGTTATCATAATTACACAGAATAATGCAAGTGCGAGTTCCTAAAAATATCAGGCAAAGATTGCGGGGTGGATCAACCATACTACCTATCCACTCGACTGCATGCCCCTCAACACCCGCAAGATGGAGAGGAACAAGTTGAGGATGTCGAGATAGAGAACGACTGATGCCCATATGTACTCATCGTATGTGAAGCGCTTTATCAGGTTGTCCGTGTCGTAAACAAGGTACGCTGAGAAAACAATGGCACCAAGCCCACCATAGATGGCAACTGACGTGGGCCCAAGTGGGAAGAACATCTGCTTGATAAAACAAATGTGAAAGGTCAGATTCTACCATGTATACTGTATGTTGACAATCCAATGGATTTGAACCAAGGATAACTCCTGGCTAAGTAAGTACTTGTCAATGCCAGCAAAGCTCCTGAACAGCTGATAACTTCAAAAATAAACGTGCCCATGACCAAAGTACAAACACATATATGTATTGGTTCAAGAAACTCGAGAGAAAATAAAATCCTTGACCTGGATAAAACCAGTAACGATGAGGACAATGAGACTGGCAAATAAGAATGGTCCAAGGTAGCTGAAGTCCTTGCCCTTCTTTGAAGCCCAGAACGTGTATCCAGTCAGGGCAGATACCACGGCTGACGTTAAAATCAATGCTTCAAGTACGATTTTCCCTGCACATATCCAATGCAAAAGAATCAGACCATAATTTTCCAAGTTATTACATAATCAGGAATTATCGACATGATAACATCTACGACTATCTTCAATTGGTGTAGAAGAGGAAAAACTACCAACCTTCCGTATTTGCACAGGCAACGCCAACCGTGACGCTCAGGCATGCAGTGAAGAGTCCAAGGAAAATGAAGTTTAATGGATGCTGCTGATGATATATATACAAGGGCCACATCACTGCATGGGTTTAAGGTTGTTAGTAATGCACAACTGGAGTAAAAGTTAGAACACAAGGGGTGAGTTGGCCCAATACGGAGCGGCAGTAATGAAATTATAACATACATATAGGAAAATAATTAGTCTGCAAAAGGGTAACAAATATCATGTCCAATTGGATGAATGAAGCTTCAACTATGAGTGCACCACAAATTGTTAATTCATCTCCAATGTTATACAAATAATGGTTCTCGTACCATTAATAGTATTTATAAATTAAAAGGCAAGGAGCAATGACAGGAAGATAAATTTCCCCATTAAACAGCCAAGGAAGGTATTCTACTAGAATGATGCTGCAGAGACCTGAGTGGTTCCCATATGTGTTCGATCTGGCATCTTTGGCCACCACATCGACCCTAGTACACTGCCCTGGGTGACTGACAATCAATACAACATGATGGGACTACCAACTCTATTGATTAAAGTCACATTGCGTATAGTTAAGGTTAACATTCTAGCCCAAAAAAGATAGGTTCCCACCCATGTGCAAACCAGGCCAGTCTTCTTGACCAAGGCTCATTCTAATAGTTGTGAGTGACGAGCTGTGAAAGTAAACATATGAACCAGCATTGTAAACTACTAACTCAATATCGATAGGCAATAAATCGACATCCAGCCAAGTGATCACTTGGGAAGACCAGAATTGTAAACTACTACATGTATGGTAATCAGCTGCATATCTTGATTGCCATGTTCTTATTCATGAATGATTTCTACTTGACTATGAAGAAGACCAGAATTCTCAGTTTAAAGCAATGTTCCAATTGAATCCCCAAGTGTTTTCCAACCGCAATTAAAAATTATCAAACTAACAAGTCCAAAACACAAAAATCTGACCCACATATAGAGACCCCAATATCCTGAATAATTTCTTCAGGAATCCTCCACAGTATGGAGTGATGAGGATAAATTAATTTATGGCTCTGTATGGTTGCTCACAGACAGGTTTTCAAGAATTGACTTTTGTTCATAGATGTTCATAAAATTATCTAGATCACCTCTATTTTCCATACAACTTCAATAAATCGTCTAATAACTTCATTACAAAGACACTGAGAAATGATTTAATGGGTTAGTCCCCCCTTCTTTCCCTTGAGGGTAATGTTTTCACTGATCGTGTCTGTTTTTCATGCGAATATTCATTCTGAGGTCTATGGTGAGTTTCTTTTTTATGTTAGAGGTGTTACTTTTATGGTTTCCCCCCGCATTACCTCGTGTTCTTGAGGGAAACGAGTTCCTCATGAAATCCGTCTCCCAGTCAAAGAGGAGATTTTGAGGGTTCTTTTCAAAAAGTTTGTTCATTGGTAATCTGTATGTTAAGACCCAAACCAATAAACCATAAGCACTTAGGTGATAGAGGTGCTGAAAGCTTAAATCTTAACCATTAGGATCCTAACATCCATCACGCTTCCAAGGCCGATGTCCAAGGTGACTAACTCTCTCTGAGGTGGCTTTCACTCCGGTACCCATATTTTCTCTCTCTTTTCTAGCGAACCCCCACATTTTTTCCGGTAGCCCTATTTCCTCTTTTTGAGCGAGCCACTAGATAGCCCTTTCCCAGGTTGCCCCTCCCATGACTTGAACCTGAGACGTCGGTGACTTGAACCTGTGACGTCGGTGACTTGAACCCGTGACATGAGGTTGGCTCTGATACCAAATGTTAAGACCCAAACCAATACACCAAAAGCACCTAGGTGATAGAGGTGCGGAAAGCTTAATCCTTAACCTTTAGGATCCTAATACTGTACTTCCGGACAAAGAACTTCTCCCCAGATATCGAGTGTTGAGCCTTATAGTTTCATATAATCTGATTCCCCAAGCAGGCCATAGGGATGAAGTTAGTCCCTATATCATGTTCCTGATGTACTGTTAGCCAAGAACACTCCTTGTATTTGATTCCCAAGCCTTGTATTTTCAAAAATAAAAAATAAAAAATGGTGGATCGCTATCGATCCAAGATTCCAAATAGGCCCTAAGATAAGACAAAAACAAGCCACCAACCCAACCCGACACTCCATCTCGTTGGCTTGACAACAACAATCCACCAAACACAAGCAATCGAAAGAAAGGGAAAACAAGATATTAACACTAACAAAAACAAATCAGATTCGCAAAATATACAAATAATACACAGTAATCGTGAAAATGAACAAAGCCCCCAACAGGCTCAAATCAATAACAAACAAACAGAATCAAAATCCATTACATTCAAAACTCTTAAACAAAATTTTCGCTAAAATCAAGAGAAAATCAAACCCTAGGTGAGAATGAGATTCAAAAAAAAAAAAATTCCGATCTTTCAAGCCAACATACATAACCACCAACCCTATAACATCGAAAAACCAAAAACCCCACAAGCGAAACAAAAGCAACCCATTAAACCAATACGAGAGAAACAACGAAACATCAAAAACCCATGAAAGATTTATTTTTCAAAAAAAAAAAAAAAAAGAAATGAAAAGGAATTGGGGGCGTTGAGATTGAGATCAAGAAATCAGAAACATACGGAACAAGGGCAATATGGCGAAAAGCAACAAGAGGCCAGAGTTTCCCCTGAGAAGGTCGTTGATGGGAGAATACAAGACCGTCGCAGAGGAGACAATCGTGGTGAGAACGATCTGAGCACAGAGAATTCCGTACACCTTCCGTATGAAACCCCATCGGAGCTCGTTCTCTCCATAGCTCAGACCAGGGTAGAGCGTCCCCTCCTCTAAATCTCCTTTGCTCAGACTCGTGAATCCGTACATCTCTCTCTATTTTCTTCAGGAACGAAGGGTGAAAATGGCGATGGATGCTCGAGAGAGATGTGATATGAAGATATATGTACATGGCGTAGAAGACTACGAGAGGAGAAGTTGACAATGAATTGACCAAACTGACCTTAGTGGGTGGGAACGAGGATACGGGAGTAGAACTTTGTTGACGGAGCACAATATGAGCCACGTGGCATATTCTTAAGAGATTTTTCACCGTATGGATTTTGGCCCAACCCTAGCTGGACCTACAGACCAAAAATTAGCCTGATTGGTGATTTCCAAGCTTTGGATTGGAGTCGTTTTCATGGGTTGATGAGCATTATTTGACCGTTATTTGGTGTACAAACATCCAAAGGTTTGAAATCACTAATCAGGATGATTTTTGGTAAGCAGGTTCACATAAGGATGGACCAAACATCCAGAGCTCAACGTCCTCTAAGAGTATGACACGTTGCTTATATTGTAGTCCGTCAGCAAGGTTCTACTTGGCTAAGGGTATTTGAGTCAAAATGTATTTAGTTTTGGGCAAGGTTTAAAAACGGCGGTTATAACGGATTCGGACCTACCCCGTTACGTTATGGACCGTTAAAACGCCCAGAAAATAACGGCAGTTATTTTTCATTATAACGAAAATAACGGCCGTTATTTTCTGGAAAATTTTGTGAAAAAAAACGGCCGTTATTTTCATTTTTTTCCGTTATTTTCAGTTATATTCCGTTTTTTCCGTTATTTTCCATTTTTGAAATTTAGCACAATTTTTTCCGTTATTTTTCCGTTTTTGCCCTTGACCATTTTTTTTCGTTATAACGGAAAAAACTGTAACGCCCCCAGTCCGTTATACCGTTATAACAGTCCCCTTTAAACCTTGGTTTTGGGTACCTCGCGGCACCCACATCCTTAAGCTAGGCACCCACAAGGACAAAAATGCCCCGAGTAAACCTTTGCTAACACCAGCCCACAATACAAGCCACATGGCACACTCTTAGTGGATGCTGACTGTATATGGATGTTTGGCCAATCACTAGGTGGACCTACAAACCAAAAATAAACTTGATCAATGATTTCTAAGCATTGAATTGAAGTTATTTTCATGTGTTCATTTTAACAGTGGGAATTTAAGCTTTATTTGGGTACAAAGATCCAAAGGTTGTAAATCACTAATCAGGCTGATTTTTGGTTTAGGTACTGAGGGACTGATCAAACATCCATATGGTTAGTGTCCACTAAGAATGTGCCACATGGCTCGTATGGTGGGTTGTGATCGGCTTCGCTTACTCCCCTTTAAGCTGGCACCCACCCCTTCTCCTTCGTCTCCTCTCTCCCTCACACACACACACACTCTCTCTCTCTCTCTCTCTCCCTCTTTGGCCGCGAGGCAGAGAGAGGGGGAGAGGGAGAAAGTGAGAGAAAGAGAGGGAGATCGGGCAGAGGTCAGTCAATAGCATAGCAATTATTGACCCGACCGCCGACAGGCCTACTTTCTTCAAGATACGAAACGAGCAGCCGAAAACAGCTGTCCCTGTTGTATTTTAGAGGGAGTCATCAACAGGCCCGGCTTGACCATTAGACAGATAAGGCGGTCGCCTAAGGCCCCCGTCAAGTAAGGCCCCCAAATTTCAGAAAATTTCAAGTATTTTTAATATTATTCATTTATGAAAAGGCCCCTCCGGTCCATTTGCGTCAGGCCCCTCCAATCACACAAGACTATGCTACAGCCGGACAAATCTAGTTTGAGTAAAACTTGTCACAAGATGTTGTGACGGAAGCCGTTAACAGCACTCAAGACGAGCCACGTGGCACACGATCAGAGGGTGCTGACCTTATGGATGTTTGGCCAGTCCCTCGGTGGACCTACAAACCAAAAATCAGCCTGATTAGTGATTTAAAACCTTTGGATTTTTGCACCCTAATAATGCTCAGATTCTTACCGTTAAAATCAACCCATGAAAATAACTTCAACCAAATCAGTTAGAAATCACTAATCAAGCTGATTTTGTGTACTGGTCCACCGAGAGACTGGCCAAACATCTATACGGTCATCGTCCTCTAATAGTATGCCATGTGGCTCTTATTGAATGCTGTGGCTGGCTTCTGTCACAACATCTTGTGACACAAGTTTTCCTCATCTAGTCTGCAATTGTTTGACTTAAAAGTATACAAACATTAAATCCACCATTGAATTTTCTTCGAAAAATATATTTCTAATTTATAAAATATTTTTTTAAAAACATTGAACTAACACATTTTTCAAGGGACATTTTGCAGACTTAAAGTATGCAACCATTGTATCCATCATTAAATTCTCCCTGAAAAACGTATTTTTAATTTATATATATATATATTAAAACATTGAAATAACATATTTTTTAGGGGACATCTTCTCACTTAGGTATAGGTGTATTTCTGAAAAACAAAAAAAAGCCCTATTTAGAGTTTTCGCCTAAGGCCTCAACTTGTATTAAGACGGCCCTGGTCATCAATAGGGCTAAGAACCTTACTACAGTCAGCGGTACCCATGCTCTTCCTTGTTTATAGGTTGAGACACAACATCTTGAGTACCTATGATGGTGACCACATCTGCTGGCATGTGATGTTTGGACATAGAATCGAGTCCTTGTGAATGGGCAGAGCCAGATGCTCTTATTTTACAGCGGTAGGGACGATTCCTTTCCCGCTTTTCTTTCTTCTGTTAGTCATTCCAACTGGTCCCTTTACTAGTAAGCCTCTATAGGCTTCTATCTCGAATCTCTTTGGACCAACATCCAGCCGAGAGAGGGCAACCTTTAAAAGCAACAGGTTGAATCCCCGGGCAAGGTGGAGAATTGCATTCAGCCGGCCAGCCCCGGCCGTTCACATGAGTGAATCGACTAATCCGATATATTTTCCACATTCATAGGAGTGCATCTATCTCTCTCCTTCACGACTATGATATTTTCTGGGCATTTCTAATATTATCAAATTATCTATCGAACCCTGAAAAAGATTCAACAAAAGACAAACAAATCCACTATCTGTTTTACGTCAAGCGATACGTGGAGTAGAATTTTTCTATGATCAGACCCGAATCACGTTGTGTTGTGCAATTTTATTCCTATATGGATACAAAAGGATAGTGCATTATATTTCTGCACTCACAAAAGAGAATAATTTAGACCTAAGATAAGAAAATTCTTCCGACTCCAAAAACTGGACGAGGGGCTGTTTTGTTTGTCTAAAATGTGGGTGCCCAGCTTAAAGATGTGATGCATGTAGAGGTTCCCTTTAGTTTAAGGAAAGAATCCAAGACTAGCAGGTGTTGATTTGAGTAGCTTTTCCTAAATTTTTGGGTCCAATGAATTAGGTTCCTCTAGCATTGATGCATATTAAACGGTGTTGATCGATGAGTTAGGTTCCTCTTGCATAGTTGCAAGATATGGATGGTGTAGGGACCACACGGATGATATTGCCCACCCTCTTTACAATTTGATCGGTACCCTTCCTAAAGTAGGTCTGTTCTTTGATGCAGACTTCTGTATGAAAATTTTGATGTAGAAGTCCTTCAAAGTGCAACTTAGTAGACTTGTTTGGTCCACACTATGATGAGCCTACACACCAAAAATCGGCGAGATTGGTGATTTCTAGCCGTAGGATTTGAGAATTTTTTCATCATGGGCTTTGTGAACCAGCTAATGTGTTGGTTCCAAGCCCATGATGAAACGGTGCTCAAATCCAATGGCTAAGAGTCACTAATCACACTGATGTTTGCTTTGTGGGTCCACCAAGGTGTGGGCCAAACATTTGTGGGGCCAGTGGGCCCTAAAGAGTCTACTACGTGGCAAATTGAGCGGCTTCTTTATCAAAATTTTGATTCAGAAGTCTGTATCATAGATTTCTTCCCTAAAATATGGTGGCTGCTCTTAGTCAACCGTTTAATGTGCCGCGTGACACATTCTCAGGAGGCTAACCCACGAAGGTTTGGTTGTTACTCACTGCTGCAATCTGGGTCCATTGTCCGCATGGATTTTCAGCCTACCCCTTCTTGGATACACACGAAATATCTAACCATTAGATTTTAGTATTTTTTTAATATATGATTATAGCCGTTGGATTTAATCATTATTTCGAGCACTAAAACCAACGGCTAAAAATCATCAAACAAGCAGATTTTTGGTATGAATGTCTAACAAGGAGTGGGCTAAATGGGGTTAGTGGGCCCAGATGGCAGCGGTGAGTAACAAAAATCGTGCCAAAAAGTTTGAAATTTTGAATTATACCTTGTTACATCACGACCCAAACAAAAATAAGCAGGATTGTGATTTGTATCAAGGAGTCGAAAACTTTTTCATGGGTTGATTCCAAGCCCGATGAAAATTGCTCAAATCCGATGGCTTGAAATCATCGATCAGGCATTTTGGTATGTACGTCCAGGTCCACCAATGGGTGAGGCAAATATTCATGGGTCAGTGGGCCCAAAGTGTGCCAAAGTGGAGATATCGTAGATTTTTCCCGGAAGACGAAGGAAGGAAGCGATCTCCCTTGGATGTTCCTCGAGATACACATTTCAGGGATCCGAAGGACAAACTACTATAAAAAAAAGAGTAAACCTCTTCGTCTTCACTCTTCACTCTTCATCTTCCGATTTCTGTCCTCTAGCTCACGGTCTCACCATGCCCATGTCAACAGCCACGTCCAAATGGAAGAAACACTCCTCCGGAAGAAATACCGGCGCTAAGCGCCTTAAAAACCCTCTTGCATTGTCGGCATTCGGGGGAGTTGTCTCGGAAGAAGACGAGATTCATCTCCTTAAAGCCTTCCTCGAAATTATCGAAACCTCCAAAAACTCTTCGTCTCCGGCCACCACCGCTGCTTCGCTTCTCAAATCTCTCAGCCATGAAGCTAATATGACCCAACTGATCAAAAAGCTCCGTGGATTACGAGAGAAATACAAAGCACAACTCCACAACAAACCCTCCATTAAAACCCCTCACGAGCAGGAGGTTTTTGAGATCTCTCACAAGATCTGGTGCAACTCTCGTCGTTCCTCGAAAAAACCACAACTTGTTAATTTTACCGTGAAAGAGGAATCAAAAACCCTAGCTGATACTTCAAGGAACGAAAATGGAAGAGTTGAGGATGAAGAAGTGAAATTGGGGGAAAAGCATTCAGTTTTGATAGAAGAGATGTCTTGGTCGGCTGGGAAAGCGTTTCTGATGAAGGGATTGCAGTGTTTGGAGGAATCACAATTGGATTATTTGAACGAGCAGTGGCGGTTGCAGATGATTGCAGAAGCAGAGGTTTCAGCAATGAAGTTTGAGCTTTTCCAAATGCAAACCAACTTGATTTTGAACGCCATCATCTCTCCGTCCCCCGGCCCCGCTTGAGAATCCGGACCAGTGGTTAGTAGTTTCTATCCGAATCATGCATTTTCTTTGCAATGTCCATGGAAAGATGTCCTTTACAGGTTTTGGTTTCTGTTCATTTTGTTGTAGTTTTTTGTGAAAATGTGTGATTGGAAATAGTCTCTTGTAGCACCTTTTGCCATGAATTCTGAACTGGACTTGGTTTATGGAATGAGCTTCATTATGTTCTGCAACAATGTTAATTTGGATACCTTTTTTTGGATTATCATATTAATTTGGAATCTGGATACCACAATTTGAAACAATGACTTAGTACTGTTGTGATTTTCAAGTAGGCGAAGAATCAAGCAGTCTTGCACCATTAATCGATGCCTAACGCATGCACGTTTCGTCCGTTTCATTTTGGTTTCATCCTCAACTAAACGATACTCCATCTTATGTGTAAATTTAGCATTTCGTTACAGTTTCACAAAACATACAAATTTCGTTACAGTTTCACGAAACATACTTCCGATACGTTGGGGTATCGCCCATGAATGATACTAGGGGTTGTAAATATGTAAGGTTGTAATATTCTTGTATCATTAAGGTCTGATAGGGTTCCTGCTAACCCCAGTTTACCTATCATGAAAAATAGTCTAAGGGGGCGTTTGGGAAAAAAAAAATATAAAGTCAAGAAGTTGAATAAAATAGTTTGGCTTGTAGTAGTTAAAAATTGACTACAAATAGAAGTTAAAAAAATTGGCTTCTAACTTCGCAAGAAGTTAATTCTTTTTGCTTCGCTTCTATTTAAGCATGATTTGAATTGAAAACTTAAGTTAAACTTTTGTATTATAATATTTGACCCTCTAATCCTTAAAGACAAATTACAAATGACTACTTCAACTATTTTTAATGACAAAAATATCCCCCTAAGCCTTTAGTACAGATTATAAATGATCACCTCTTCCTTCCATATTAAATAAGTTACTTTTTGTTCTTCCAAATACACTAGTTCTATTTCTAGTAACGTCTACTACAAGTAGAAGTGCTTCTACTTTATGGTTCCGAAGAGGCCCTAAGGCATATGTTCCAACATATAGGTGTTGTTGGGGTTCTTGGAAAGAGTGAAACATAAGAAAATTTCAAGACAAGTCCGAGTTCCCATATGGAATTAGCCACACCCTCACCCTTTCCATTTACATTTTGCATTTTTCCCAAGAGAACATTCACTGGCTTCAGAGATCCCATTCAAGTCTCTAGAATTAAGCATTGGGTTGTGTTTTATTATTTCGGCCGCACTAACTCGTTTTCCATGTATAATCTTTTAAAAATTGGTGTTATTTTATAATATTTATTTGTCCTTTTATATATTTCCCAAACTAGGAATCACCCCGAGAGACTCGATCCTCCCCATTGACCTGACCAGCTCAGCTGTTGGATGCTTCTTAGGGCCTAATGACCATTGAATATGGCATTAAAATAATCAACAAATAGAATATAAAGCAGATCACTTGAAATAAAAAAAAAGGAGTAAAACTTCTATCACAGCGGCCTGCAAATCACACAAGCACAAGCCAATGAGTTCTCGGCACATACACCTCAAATCAAAAGCACATGGGTACGTTGCAAAAAGCACTTGTGTACGTGCCGAGAACTCATTGGCTTGTGATTGTGTGATTTGCAGGCTGCTGTGATAGAAGTTTTACTCTAAAAAAAGCAACAATTCTACGCTAAAATCAAACATGTCATGACGCTGTACCTTTCTTGTGATGATGATGATGACGACGACGACAAGAGTATTTAAGTTGGAGCGTCTAAAATCTTTACTTTCCTTGCAATAACCTAATTTACTGAAATAGTTGATGTTTTTTAAATAAGAGTTCAAATGCAAAAATCTGCAGCTGCTATTTTTTCTACTCCCAAAAAGATATGCAGGTTTCCTATCTTTTGCATCTACTTGTTCAGCAAACTTCTAATCTCAAGCCAGAGACTGAACCAAAATACAAGTGAAAAAAAGCATACGAGGAGAACATGCAAGAAAATACATGGCCTAGAGTTCCTGTTCAGCACATCGCCTACACTTTTTCTTGGCGAGTTTTCTTGGAGAATCACTCAATTGAGCTAACAGGCCTAACAATCTTAAAAATCTTGAAACTGAACTTGTTTCTCAGCCGAGAACTTCCCTAGCATTGAAAATCATCGGAGGGACAACATAAATGAAGAACAGAGCATAAAACCCTGAACCCTAAAACATGCTTCTTTCGAACTGTTTGATGAAATTGAAAGGAACTCTGATAGATTCGCTAACCTCTCGGTCTTCTCCGAGGATGTTACCAATCATGATGTAGAGGTGCAGAGGAGGGTGACGAACATGGTTACCTGTTAAATGAGGAGGAATTTGGCTTCGGCGACAAAACAGATAATGGTTTTGAGACTGCCGTCGTCTGAATCCAATTTTGCATACGAAAATCATGGTTTGAGCGATCAGATTAATGTAATGTTTAGAGAGAGAAAACTGGTAGTTCGTGTGACAGTTAATTGGCGCCTAAAAGTTTATATCATGGTTTAAAATAAAGCCGTTTAAACTGTTTTAATGGCCATTAAAACGGTAACGCCCCAAGCCCGTTACGTTAAGAACCGTTTTGATGCTTAGAAAATAGGATGGCAATTATATCCGTTTTGTTTTTCCATTTTCGAAATTTTGAATTTCAGGGCCAATTTTTTCCCATTAAATTTGTTAAAATCCGTTAAATTCTATTTATTTATTTTTTCATTTTTGCCCCTGTCCGTTACAATTTTGTTTTAACGGTAATGCCCCCAGTTATACCGTTAAAACGGCCTCATTTAAACCTTGGTTTAAATATTTGAACTCTGGTAACGATCATCGAAGGGATGATTGTTTAATGTAAGTATCATAGAATGCCATGACTGTCTGAGCAAAAAAATTGCACACGTGGTGAACATGCAGGAATCATGGACCCACCATAGGATGGATTCCACGAACAAGATCTAATTCGGGTAATTGAATAATAGTGATCAAGTGATCTATAGACACTTTTTGGACCCTTCACTAGATGTTTCCTACAGTCCCAAATAATGAGATAGATCAGTTGGTTTTAATCATCCGATCATGTTAATTTTGCCCCCATTAAATCTCCATTTAGGGGACCCATCAGTTGCAAGTGCCAAAACGGAAAATAACAAAAATAAAGGATAATAACGGCGACAAATTTAAAATAACATTTCCATATTAGTTTTTTTTCCACTTTTTAACAGGGATAAATCAGAGAGTAGGAACTTTCTTAAATCCTATACCCCTGCATGCACGTTGCGAGATGGGAGGGTTGAGATCATGGTTTATAAAAGGCCATTCCCGTTATAACGGCCTCCCCCATTACGTTATGTACCGTTTTAACACTCAGAAAGTAACGGCCGTTCCGTTATTTTCCGTTTTAATGAAAATAATGACCATTATTTTCTGAAAAATTATTAAAATTACGCCCATTATTTCTGTTATTTTTCATTATAAAGTTTATTGAAAATTTGAAATCCAAAATTTCAATTTTGGTGCCTTTTTTTTGTTTATTTCTGCTATTTTTCTTTTTTTTTTTTCCATTTTGCCCGTGTGTTACAATCCAGGGAAAATGGTGACGGCCACAGTCCATTATACTGTTGTAACGGCCATTTTAAACCTTGGTTGAGAGTAGAGCAGATCTTACTGGACATCCTACCAGATTCAAACCAATATTTTATGGGCTTGGATCATTGAGATGTGATCGGAATGAAAAGAAGTGGAATACGGGATCGTTGAAAATTAATCCGATTCAGATTCTGGTGTAATGTATTTGAATTGGACCGGATCATTGATTTGGGACTTCGATCCTTACAATGTGGGTCGGATCAGATCTTCTTTATGAATCACGGTTTAGATTCGGATCACGTGTCATGAATCTGGATTCTGGACTGGATATAGATCGTGCTATTCAGTCAGATTTGGATTTGGGTCCACTTAGATCCGCCCGGATTTGACCCATTTAAGAAGTAAGGAGGTTTTACTAATTAAACTTATTTTATAAGACGTAGTGCTAAAATGACCCTTTTTATTACTTAACACCGTAATGCAAACGCATCATTTCTTTCCGTACCCCCATCATTACCCTCCAACCGTACGATTCGCGGATGAGTTTAACGGCGATCGACTGCAACTGTCTGTCCCTCTTCGTGTTTCCTGTATCTCTAGACCGACTCGAAGGTTCTTCGATTCCCTCCAACCGATTCCACCGAAGTTTGATTTATCTTAAACTCTCAACTGATCGAATTGTTCAATCCGTCTCCAATCCTGCAAGCTCTGGTAAATCCCTCTACACGAAACCCTCTGTACCATTTTCGGTTCGATTCGGTCCGGACCTGGCAACTCCTTGGTTTTCTGGCATGTGCTAATTCCTATCGGGGTTCTAATTATATTTTTTTAAGGTGTTTTGATTTGTTGCTCATGTATATTAGGGTTCTTACTTTCTAACACTGTACATAATATTTTTGTCTGTTTCGTTGTTTATCATTATTAGGGTTTTGGAGCATACGTTTAGTGCAAGATATATATATGTGGATTATGGATTTTGTGGTGGGGGTGGGGGTGGGCGGTTGTGTTGATGTGACATTGTATCTTGCTGGTTTTTTTTTTTTTCCTTTATGTTAGGAGTTAAAAACAAAGATCTCACTTGACTGGATTCTTCAATTCCACACGCTTCATGTGTCAATAATGGAACCCCGTAAACAAAATTCTCTTTGTTTACTGTCATAATTTCGTACACGAAGTCCAACTTTAAAATGTAAATGTGTTTGTCTAGTAGAAGTGACAAAGTTATTACATAAAACTTGCCGAAAAGACTTCTGGGACCAGTTGCAAATCAATTCCTGATTCCAATTCCATGCCCATAACCAGAAAACCAAAAGCCTAAAATTGTCTAAAAATGGAAAATGTTGCCGAGTAGTTTTGATTGGATTCTTACAATCGTATTGTTTCTAGATTTCACACAGAGAAGAATTTAAGAAAAAAATAAGAAGAAGATTGAAGGGAACAGTCAATTCGAGGTTGACCAACCTCCTGGTTCATTCAAACCAGATCATTTTCGATGGCCTCTCTGTTACAATTTATTGGCAGCCAATACCTACTATTTAGGAGCTAGCTGCAATGATTCAGCCATCTGAGTGATGAATTCGTTAGGCAATGAGGAGAAGTGCTTGCCACCTGGATGATAGGTTGTTGGGTTGATGAGGGTATAGCTGGGTTACTGGGTAGAGAGATTTGATGGCTGGAAGATAAGATCAGCTAGAGAGATTTATGGGTTTCAAAGAGTTGGGTTGAAGTAGGAGATGATCTGTTGGAGGGATTAGATAAGGCTTTATACGGTGGTTATGGATACGGCTTGATACGGTAGTTAGCTAAAGCGGTGCGCATCAAGTTTCTTCACATCCATATTTTAAAATGATGATGTTTATTGATAATAACATAAACTCAAAACCATATAAATAACTATAAATGGAAATTTGCATCAAAGAAGAGAGCCCTAAGGAAAATAGAGCTCTATAGATTGAACATTGCTGCGGAAGTTAACTTTATCTTAAAAGTCCATATTGAAGAAATCCTGAACTGTACATGTTTATATAGACGTAAAATCACAGAAAGTTATGAAAAACAGTGAAAAGTAAAATGAGGAGAGAAGACAAATAACTTTTATGGCGTGTTTGATTGCCAAGTGGGAAAATTGCATTTTCCTTGGGAAAACACAACTTATCATTGTTAGATAGCCATTACATTTGCAAACAGCTCTTGCCTTCTTCTCCGTTGCTTTTACCCATCCAAGCCCGGAATTCATTTCCGGGCCACATAGGTAAGAATTCCTTTCCACATGAAAACATGCTTTTATTTTCTCACATAATTGAAAAATACCTTCTCAGGTGCAATCAAACAGACATTTAAGGCACTCTCCCAGATGTGTTTTCTCAGGAAAATTTTCCATTCAATCAAACATGCCCTTAGTGTTAAGTAGAGAGATTCTTTTTGGGTCGAAGAGAGAAGGTCTTAGTGATTGAAAATATAACTCTTTCGAGAATTAACCGAAGTACCCCATGTATACAAAGTTCATAAAATTATAACGAGACCCTCAAGCTTGTTAATTTTCTCAAGGTATTCTTTCCAATATTCTAAATTTATCTATCTCTATCAACATTGTAGATTACGAGGATTGCTCATGATTTTAAGTCTTGGGCGAGACTGAGTTGACTCACTCGGCTAGGATTAAGTCATGACAAACCATGCGTGTGATACCCTACATATGAAGAACTATGTTTATACTATGTTACATGGACTCTTCTAAATGGGGTGTCAGGATCCGACGTGTCAAAACAATGCAGATTCAGGTGACTGTTCTAAATTTTGTTTTGGTTGGTCCTTTCCTTACTTGCAAGACAGTAATTAACATTTGCCATAGGTTATGAATTCGACCTTTTGCAATTGAAGTTTTGTATGCAACAAATGTGTGTGTGTATTCTCATGTTTATAAGTATATGATACAAATTAGATATCCTTTCATATTATCAACTATTATCCTTATTATTATATAAAAATAGTTACATTGTTCAACATTTTTTAAAGTATATTGTCAAGTCCACGAATCTTATTTTTCAGGGTTCACTGAATCAGTCTCTCCACACCCGTGTCCGACTCTCATACCCGTATCAATGCAGCATAGTATATATACAGGATCCTTATGCAAATATAAGGCATTCTTATCTCGGCCTAGATAGTCTCGAGACTGAGTTGACTTGTCTGAGTAAACTCAGTTCGGCCCTAACAATCCAGGTCCCAACCAAGACCTAAATCATGGGAATGCTAGCATGCAATATAACGGTTTAGTAGTGCCTTTGCTTCCCACTAGAAGACAGGGAAGTCAACCTGGTGACTGGCTCCCACGGCAGCCCTTTTTTTCCGATAAAAATAGGATTTAAAGATTCTTAAATTTTTTTTTGATAAGTAAAGATTCTTAAATTTTGATAGGGGTTGAATATTAAAAAAAAAAGTGAAAATTGCTAAGAAAAATAATTTTTGGAAAGAAATTTCCACTAAGGATAGTTAGCTAAAAATATTGCAACTAAGAATTACCTTTATACAAATAATTTTCTGTAAGTCCTTTTTCTCACAAATCCTACTTTTCTTCTCATTTAGCCCTTTTACTACTTAAACCGTGGTTTTAAAAACAGTTGTTATAACGAAAATAACTGTCGTTATAACGGTGGCGCTCCAATCTCATTACATTATTTCGAAAATAATGCCCAAATCCGAATAAACGGGTGTTATAATGGCTATTATGACAGAAATAACAGCTATTATTTTTTGTTTTGTTTTTTTTTACTGTTATCGGGGTTATTTTGAAAAAATAAATAAAGATATTAATATTCTGATCGTTTTCTGACTTCAGATGTGACCCGTTATCACGGCTGTTATAATGGACCATTTAAAACCTTGATTTAAACTATGTTAATAAACAAAACATGGAGTGCTTTATCCTTTCTATTAACAGTTCATCACGTTGTAGGACAAATGTTGCATTTTTTTCGTTGTTGCAAGCACATTGAATTCCAACATTTGATCTTATTGCCTTGAAACTGGAGTGCTTTTGTAAGACCTTTTGGAAAAGTTCTTGTAAAACTGATGCCATGTTATTTCTTTGTGCAGCTGAAATCACATTTATCTGATACTCCCTCCGTATCGTATTATAAGGCTGTAGCACGTGGGTCTCCATCTCTAATATCATGGCTAGGTCATTATCTAATATACTCTTGAAGGGCATTGCATGTCTCCCAGCTACTCATTCTTTGAGAGCAACAGTAAGATCAGAGACTTCGAGTGATTTTGTTTTCTATTTTGTAATCTGTAAGTGTCTCTAAATCAGATCCTGAATACAAGCTTGTTGACACAATTAACTAAACCGAGTCTCAAATAGAATATAGTTTACACCTCAATTAGGATATGTTAAATTGAAAATATAAAGCCCAATGTAAAAACAGAGTTAATAGACTAGACCTTTAATTGAAGGAACACATCACGTAAAGAAATATCGAAGCTTCAGTTTGAGGGGCAACCTCCTCTCTGAACCACCCCGGTATGCATCTTACATAGAGAATAAGAGAAGAAATAGTTGAAGGACTCGTATTTGTACACTCGAAACAGAGTAAGAAAGGCATTCTTAGGAGCCATATAACTTAAAAACTCCAAAGAACCAAATTTTAATCCAAATGTGTAGCATTTTTAAGGAAGTACTCTGAGAGCTAAGCACAGAAGATAAAAATCCCCCGATTTTACTCACAAGTTACAATTTTTTTTATTTCCCCTTTTTGATTAGTTACAATGACTCTTAACTTTTTTCCTATTATGAAATGACTTTTATCAGATGCGTTCCTTCACTGTTGTTTTCTTGTGTGATAAGTTTTGCACTGATGCCTAAAAACAACTGTATTTCATTTGTGTAGATCTTAGACATATCTGTAATCTATTCTTTCTTCTTAATTAGTTAAGTCTATATTGGCTTTGAAGGAGAAAATCTTGACTATGGATAACTTGAGAACCAGAGGGAGCATCATTATAGATTATTGCTCAATGTGCAAGCATTGTGGTGAATCAGTCAACCATCTTTTGATACATTGTGGTTTAGCGTGGGAGATATGGTCTTTTTTCTTTTCGGAGTTTGGGATTAGGTGGGTGATGCCCCTTCCTGCTTCTTCTCAAAAGTTGGCAATCTGTTGCCTTCTCTTCTAAAAGGTGGATCCTATGGCGGATGCTTCCCTTTGCAATTGCTTGGGGTATTTGGAAAGAGAGAACCAAAGAATTTTCGAAGGAAAGAGCGAAAATCTGGCAGCGAATAATTTTGAATATCAAGGGGATGATGTTCCCGTGGTTTAAGGCTTGTGAGGAATGTAGAGGGCTTTTCCTCGAAGATTTTGTTTTCCGTTGAGAGGTCCTTTGCTCTAGGGATGAGTGATTGGTGTTACTCTCCTTTTTGTTATTCTTGTTTTTTGTTTGACTTCAACCTATTGCAGGTCATCTCGACCTCTTTAGCTATTATGTTTGTATAGTTTGCTTTTAGCCTTTTTATATATCTTACACTTGTCAAAAAAAAAAAATCTATATTGGAAGATATCTTGTGATGTTCCACAATCAACAAATACCGAGTAAGTTTCCTGCCATCCCAGTAAAGCCATAGCCCTCAGTTACTAAACCATAAATTGCTAGATTTTGAACTAATCAACAAATATCTTGGGTAATAGAAGCTTGGAAAGGTAACAAATATCTTGAGACCTCTTGCCAATATTAGTTCACGACGTCAGACATCATATTGTTGTGTTGTTAAATTTCCTAGTATTTCGATTACGTTTTTTTTTTTTTTTGAAAAGTAGTATTTCGATTACGTTTATTCAGTGCTTAACATTTTAACAACACAGATAATCTTTTTTCTCAGTCTGATTTAAATTTGTGAGTAGGTATCAGGGTCTTTTTACCATCATGGCTTGAGATACTCAACAACTGTGACTAGTGATCCTGACACACATGAAGATTTCAGAGCCACTAACAAGCTTGCAAGTTCTGGCCTTTCTGCAAAGGATGTTGTTGAGCAGGTACATGTTTGTCATGTGCTAGTGGAAAGTAATGTCTGCTCTCTGTTAAGCATTGAACTCTGCCTTGTCTAGCAAGGAACCAAGGAGAACGTTTTTGGAGGTTCCTCACGAATTGTGCTTATATTCCGGCATACAGGATGTCAAGGAAAACCCCGTGATGATTTATATGAAAGGAGTTCCCGATCTTCCTCGATGTGGATTCAGCTCGCTGGCAGTAAGAGTTTTGAAAGAGTACAGTAAGTGTCACATTATTGATTATGTCCTAGGCTTCATTTTCTCTGCAATTATGTTCACTGAAAGCCTATAGTGAGGATATAAATAATGTTTACATGGAGAAGGTTGCAATGTTACATGGTCTCAGAAATGAACCTTGGGGCTTGCCAATGCGAACTCTACTTCACATAGTTTCTCATACAATGAGTAAACCAGAAACCTAGTCATTCTGATTTTAGTATTTTACAAGAGAGGCTTCGCATGAGAAGAGAGCTATTTACCTATCAGGAAAGTTCATGCATAAATTAGCTGAAATGCCAAGAACCTGTTTGCCTTCTAGGTGATTTATGAGTATCTTCTCATTGACAAACACTTTTTAAGCATCTAAAATGCCCTTCCAGTTATTCTAGGTATGCACCATAGGTTGGGTACCTGGCAGTAAGGACTACAGTGGCAGTACTCTGTATCATAGGATGAGTTAGCCACCCCAAATCCCATATATTAAGACATGATCTGGTACAATACCAAGTGTACGTGGATCTGTACAGTGAATTCGCCATTGTTATTATCTATGTGAATCCTTATTGGAAAAATTAACTTTACTGTGTCTGTTGTGTTCTTTTGTGAAAATTAACCTTGCGGAAGAAGCATGTTTTATGTTAGGGGTGATGCAATTGATACTGTTTTTCCTATTCCTTTTCTGGAACTCTATGTACTTTTACTGATAAAACAAACAGGGGAAAAATGAAGAGTTAAGACAGTAATACAGTGGAAATTGAGAAAATTGTAGTGTACAAGTACCCATACAGTTTCAGTAGTGATATCAGTATTGTATTGCGTCAATTTGGGTATACTGGGCATGTTGAAGTGTCTGGGTATTATCATAAGTTACAAGTTTTCAAGTATTAAATTTTGTTTTACTCTGAGAAAAGCTTCCCAGATATATTTGCATATGTAGTCATATCTTCAGAAGTTTCTTGGTGTCATCTTTATGACTCGAACGAGTTTAAGTTTCAGTAAATGCATTTACTAGGTAGGTATTTTTATCATGAGCTTATGATATCCTTGCAAATTTGCAATGGATGTTGCTTGCAGATGTCCCTTTGAGTTCCAGAAACATTTTGGAATACCCTGAGCTGAAGAAAGCTGTAAAAGCCTTCAGGTAAGTCCCTTGTGTTTCTGCATTAAGCGATAGAAACACATTGTTTTTGCCAGTGCTTGTAGTGTCAATTTACATCTTTAGAGCAATGACCAAGACAAACAGTCTGCGTGCAATCCTTGTTCGATTAATCCTGTAACATGGAAATCTATTTTTGCAGCAATTGGCCCACATTTCCACAAATATTCATTAAAGGGGAATTTATCGGAGGGTCAGATATTATTCTCAATATGCACCAGGTAAACAGATAGTATCAAATATAGTATTCTTGTTTAGGTGGTCACGGCCCTAATTCTAAAATTCATCCTTTGCAGACTGGAGAACTGAAGGGAAAGCTCGAGGATATTTCTTCTAAAGCCAACCAGGAAAAGTCAGAATAAGCTTCCCTTACTCAAGATAGATAGTCGTGGAGGTTATGAGAATTCCTTCTTCCTTTTTTCCTCTTTGTAGCTGAAGTGCCGGGATAGGTGACGTTATATTTTCCTTTAATTAGCAAAGTTCAGCAATATACGTAAATTTGAATTATCCATTAGTTATTGTCCGACTTTGGTTAACAAATTCATCTTACTTTCTACTTCTTGCCATGTCTCTGTTTACATAATGATTCAAATACTTGCTTACCATAAATTAAAAAAATCGAAGACTCAGTTCTGTGATAGCCCAATCTGTCTAGATCATGAGTGTTAACAATTTGGATACCAGGACATCCAGACTCGGCCCAACTAATAATTGGGTCTAGAAATTGGACTAAAACTGACCAGATTGATTCGGATAGTGTCTGGGGAATATGTACCCGGGATTCTATATATTGTGAGAACCCAAAAAAGTTTTGGCTCGGGCTCGAGGACCCCCCTTTTTCTGACCACTCTCGGAAGTCGTGTTCTAGGCCATCAGGTTTGGGTCATCTTACTGGGTAATGGGTATTAGAGTATCAAGTCAGGTGGCAAACTGATAAATTGTTTACCACGGTACCCAAACCTGACACGATTAGTAGCCAGGGTATTAAAAAAATAAAAAAATGGACCCATTGACACCCCATAATGAAAAATTATCATAGATTTTTAATACACTTAGGCTGTATAGGGTAGACCTGCATAAGTACAAATCCTTTTTCTGTAAAACTGTTTTGTTTATCACCATACAGATCCTTATAGAATTACTTTAGAAAACCTAAACTAAGCTCTTTGACACACCAAAATATGCAATAATAACCATGTCGAATTGAATTACAGAAATTCTCTCTGCTTGGGTGTCCTTTTCCGAGCCTTATTCATAAGCAAGCATATTGTGGAAAAGAAATACAAAATCTAAACATATTGGATCCATGGAACTTGAGCTTGCTTGAGGTGTGGCATCTTGTCTGAGAAAGGCGGATCAGAATATTTTCCAGTGAGTATTTGTGACGAGACATGTTGATTTGCCGCCTCAGTATAGTGGATTCCATCCCAAATTACATATTCGGTCCTATTATCACACACTTTGGCTGTCACCGAGATACCATTCAAATTCTTTGTTTGTCCATAGGTGATTTGACTGTCATAGTTCAATGGCGGACCACCATTTTTTTTTTTTTTTGCTACGATAAGATTTTATTAAAGAACAAGGAAAAATACAGGTACAAGGATCCAGGGGAGATTTAGCTGCATCACAATGGATGAAGGCATCCCATCTAGGATGGCACCCCTACATCCAACCATCATCTGCACATCTCAACCCAAGAGTTACATTGCTAATCTAAAGTAAGGCATGTCCGGTTCCTCAATCTCCTTGAGGAAATCCGGCTTGTCATCCCACCAATGGCTCTCGCCCACTATGCTGTCCGCACTGAAATTGACCTCCCTCAAAGTTGAGCTAATTTGAATCGAAGAAGGATCTTTCCCTACGTTGTCCCAGCTAGCCTTAACTTTCCATGGAACATCATGCTTGAGAAAAGCTTTGGTAGCTGCCTCAGAATCAGACTCTATCCAAACCTTATTCCAACCTTTAGCTCCTTGGACAATAGCTTCACATTCTGCAATGAAGTTTGACACCACATTCTGCAAGTCATTATAGGTTGTTCAAAGCCTGGAAATTATTTTTTCATGCAATGTCAACTTTCTTCTTCTTTGGTTAGCAAGCTAAGGATACAAGAAAACCACAAAAAATGTCTTGAACAATTGAAATCAAGCTCTCTCATTTGGAGCGAAATTTATTTTCATTAGAACAAAAGCAAGTCATAACTACTTACCATATCGAGCATAATTTGAAATGAGATCGAATTTGGTTGAGAATATGTCGACGTAAGTGGTGCTTGCATAAAAAAATTGGCCCTGCCATTTTCTACAGAGAGCATGAAGCAGCAAATTGAAAAGCTTTGCAGCACGGTTATGCGAGCTCACGCATCATAGCTTGTCAAGCTTAGACGGGTCATTTCCAAATCTGGCAATATTTTGAGATAAGCATCTGACGGGACCGGTGTTATGAATCCTAAACCACCTTGACCCTTGATCGTATAATTTCTGAAAAATGCATTTAAAAAAGAAGACCACATTAGGATTTTATGGTCAAGTAATCCAACAGAATGACAAATGACTAACATCGCAGAAGAAATGCAGGATTAGCTTCATAGCAAGATAAACTAATTAGTAGGAATTGAAGCAAGTACTTGTTCCTCTGATTTGGAATCAAATGCACGAGTGAGATCGTTCTGGCCTATGTCGAACATGTAAAGCCCCTGCTCAAAATAATCCTCATCAGGGATGTATTCGTTTACTATCTAGAAATTTAGAAAGTGGGAATCAGTTAACTTTTTTATACTTACAACAATATTCAAAAGTGAGTCAAATCTGTTCATACTTGTACTGGTATTATAAATTTTTGAAACACAGACAAAAGTACCAAGTACCAACAGACAGCATTTTGAACATCAAATTGATCTAGTTCCATATTATGATGCAAAGACAAGGAAACCAAAAGTCCAACCTTCCTCGAGTCTAGCTAGTTTGAGAACCCGTGCCTTGAAACGTAAATACTGAGCCACCTGAATCGCAAAGGAAAATGGGCCGAGGGATGACGCCGTTGCTCAAAGTATAGTAGACCCTGCAGCTGCAAAATTACAACCGTTCGGAGGGCCAACAGAACCCCAGTAGGGATTCAGACAATAAAATGTAAATAAACAGATACATGTGCTTGCATCTTTAAGACAAACGTATAAAAACTTGTACAAACATGATACTGTACACATGTATATATTGTAGAGAAGTTACCAAGGAAATCGATGATCAAACGGCCGTCGCAGTATCATCCAGATGGCTTCTGAAAGTACAACTGCCCGTTTGGTCGGTCAAGATGTCCACCAATCCCGTCTCAGAATTCGAGTCTCCGAAGTTGAATACCGCTGGATAACTGACATTAACGGTCTCCGTCAAGGACATAAACAGGAAAACTAAGGTGAGAATTTGGAAAGCAGGGATAATGAGAGGCATGGCTAGTGCAAGAGAGTCCTTGGCATAAAAACATGGATGTTTGGCTGACCTCTTGGTGGACCTAAACATCAAAAACCAGCTTGATTGGTGATTTCTAGCAGTTGGATTTTAGCACCTAAAAAGTGCTGGAATCCAACGGCCAGAAATCACAACATTGTGGGGCGAGGCATTTTGGGAGGAATGAGAAGAAGCAACACAGCACACGAAGTTGGAAAACAATACAAGAAGTATAAAAATGTGGGAATTGTTACCTCCTCGGGCCCTACAGCTATAAAGACATCTCGTGGTCCTGTGGTGGCAGCCCTTCTCCCTTCTCCCTTCTCCCTTCTCTATCTTTTTCTCTGTTTCATGCACCCTCCTAGTCCTAGTCAATATAGTCAAGTCAAACTTGGTCAAATGCAAGATATGACCAAACACAACAAAAAGACTATTCCACAACAAATGTTTTGATTTCTAAATAGATTTTTTTTTTTTAAAACTAATAAATAGAATATTTTCAAACAAAAGGATTGAAAACTAGGTGGATACCTGGATTTTCCCTCGTATTATAATACTTCAAAATAAATAGTAATTAGGGCCCTAATCTATGTACATCCGTTTGTGGCACAGATTGTCAGAAGATGAGAAGATGAGAAACAGAGTAGAGGTAAGTTCTCACCTGGATGAAAGTGGAGCTTCAGAATTCTAGTTGGTTCCAGATGATGATGAGGAGGAAAAGCAGGGGAGACTATTCTTCTTCATCGTCCACCTCCCCTTCATTATTTCCATTACACCTCCCCTACTTCCACTCCTTGTTGATGATTCCGCTTCTGATTTGAAGATATTGACTTTTGGAATGTGTGCAATCTTGTGCCAGTCCTCACCTCTCTCCTTCTCGCATCGCCTCTCTAGTTCAGGAGAACATCTTCGCATGTCCAAACTTTTGAGGGCAGTGAGACGTTGCAGCCCTTCTGGCAAGAAAGTGATATTACGGCAATGATCAAACTGCAAATACCGAAGTGATGTGAGGTTGCCTAGCCACTCCGGCAAAGCCGTCAGGCCCGAACAGTTCACGACGTGTAGTTGTTTAAGAGTTGTTACATGTTGTAGGCCCTCCGGCAAAGACGTCAACTGAGGCAAACCACAAAGCCACATATTTCCGAGGGCAAAGAGGTGCTGAAAATCCTCCTCTGACAATTCTAGCTTTGGACATCCAAAAATAAATAAAAACTTAAGGGCTGTTGCATATCGTAGCCAATCGGACAGAGATGTTAGAGCATCACATTTACAAATCTCAAAAAATTTGAGAGAGGTGAGATTTAGCGTTCCCTTTGGCAAAGAAACCAGCTCCTTACAATTCGAAATCTCCAACCACCTTAGCGCGGTGAGATTTTCCAGATCCATAGGGAGAGTCTTGAGCATGTTGCAGGAGTCAATCGTCCATTTTTCTAGAGCAGTAAGATTTTGTATCATCCCTTCTGGAAATGATATCAGCTCACCAATTTCTTTAATTTGAAGGTAAGAAAGACAAGGGAGTGGTACTTCCAATGATCTTACTATCATTTCATTGCATCTCCCCAATGTTAAACATTTGAGATACGATGGTATTGGGAGTGCTGTCAACAAGGGGCATCCATCAATTTCCAACCTCGTGAGATTTTCCCAACAATTCCCAACAATTCCCAGCTCCTTACAAGACCTAATCGTTAACGCGGTGAGATTTTCCAGATCCATAGGGAGAGTCTTGAGCATGTTGCAGGAGTCAATCGTCCATTCTTCTAGAGCAGTAAGATTTTGTATCATCCCTTCTGGAAATGATATCAGCTCATCAAAATTAGAAATTTCAAGGTAAGAAAGACAAGGGAGTGGTACTTCCAATGATCTTACTATCATTTCATTGCATCCCCGTAGTGTTAAACTTTTGACAGACGACGGCAGTGGGAGTACTGTCAACATGGGGCATCCACTAATGCTCAATTTCGTTAAACAAGCGAGTTCTAATTCAGACGACAATGGGAGTGCTGTCAACTTGGGGCATCCATCAATTGTCAACTTCCTAAGACAAGTGAGTTTTACTTCTTGTCTTCCCTCCCACCATTCCTCTAAATTAGGCATCTTCTCCAAGTAGAGTTCTTCTAGTGTTGGGAAAATCACCCTCGTCCAACTTGAAAACTTCACACCCCTGTACCCTATTATAGACAATCGTTTTATATTTGAGTGAGGTCGGAGGCCTTCTAGGACCCCTTCACTGTTGTTTTCTTGTAAGTCAACTTCACCATCACCTGACCAAGATAGTGTTAACGAGCAAAGGCTTTGCTTTGTTATCAAATTAGCTTCTTCCGCATCCCTTGAATTTCTCACATGCTCAAGCCCTTTTATGCTTAGTTCTCCTCTAAGGTTTAGTCCTTGCAACTCTATAATGCGCCGTCCACTCTCCGGGCCCACAATGAAAGAGCATAACGTTTGGAGATAAATCAATTGCCCAATTCCAATTGGCATCTGAGTTAATAAACGACACCCAGTGATATCTAGGTGTATGAGTTTGTTCATTTTTCTCATGTATTCGGGCAACTTTTGTAGCTCTTCGCAATTTCTTAGTTTCAACGTCTGCAAATTTCTTAGGTTGCAAATGGATTCAGGTAATGATGTAATTGGATTTGAAGAGAGGTTGAGGTACCTTAGATGTTTCAACTTGCATATTGAAAGGGGCAATGTTGTAATTCTATTTTCACTCAAATCTAACACCCGTAGGCATCTTAAATTTGAGAAGATGAAGTGAAGATCCATGTCGTCCCTTAGCCAGCTTCTCGATAAAAGGAGGGAGTGCAAGGGTGGTTGGGACTGAAGTAAAGACTCGAGTATAGTTGATGATAATGGTGACTGGAAAATTAGTTTCAAATGTCGAATGTTTTTGGGAATAGTCTTTCCATCGCCAACCTCCACAACAGAACATTCATTCACCATAACTGAACATGCAAGATCATGCACCAGGTCATGCATCTTACAGTTCATTATATTGCCATAATCATCTTTCTCAATGTCTTGGAAGAAAGACCTCCGTAATAAATCATTGAAGATCTCATTTCCGTTGTCGTATAATTCCATTCTTCTTTTAGATTTAACAAAATCATTTGCCATCCATAACTGAATCAAATCTTCCTTGTTGATTTTATAATCTTTTTGAAATGTGGAGCAATAAGCAAAGCATTGCCTCAAACGTGAGGGCAAATGCTTGTAGCTCAATCTCAAGGCGGGTAAAATGGAAGTTTCTTCATCTTCTGGAAGATCCCAAATTTCACTGTCTCTCACAATCAACCACTGGTTTTCCCCACCTTTGAAGCGCATTAAACTTCCTAAAGTCTTTGCCGCCAAAGGTACGCCTCCACACTTTTTCACAATCTGCTTGCCAATCTCTATTAAGCGTGGTTGCTCTTCTCTCTCCATGCCAAATGCACGCCGCTTGAACAAAGACCAACAATCGTCTTCAGATAGAAGTTTCAAGTGGTAAGTACTAAGTGTACCCATGATCAATGCTACTTTTTCAACACGAGTCGTTACAATAATTGAACTTCCTTGAGCTCCGCATGTTAAAGAATATTTCAATTTATCCCACTTCTCTTGATCTTCATTCCATACATCATCTAAAACAAGTAAAAATTTCTTCCCATTCAATTCATTTTGAAGGCATCGTTGCATAAGATCCAAGTCTACAAGATCTTGTGTCTCTCCACTTGAAGATTCTATGATCGATTTTATAAGCTTTTTGACATTAAAATCATCAGATACACAAACCCAAATTCTGACATTAAAATGATGTTTAATCATCTCATCATTGTAGACTAGTTGAGCAAGAGTGGTCTTCCCAAGACCCCCAATGCCATTTATAGGAAGAATTGAAACATCTTCTTGACGACTCGCATTGTTTAGCAAAATGTTTATTATATTTTCTCTGTCCTCGACTCTCCCATAAATTTCTGGTTCATTTAAAACAGAACTAGTTTCCCGATTCTCTCTAAGTTCAACTCCCCTGTCTACATCTCCCGCAGTCAAGTGAAACTTGGATTTTTCTTCAGCAATCTCATCAAATTTCTCTATAATCTCTTTTACTCTTTTCCCGATCTTATGACGAAACACAATTTGTTCAAAACAGAAACAAGATAAGAAAGAGCCGCTTACCTGCTTGGTGCAACTCTCACTTCTAATTTCTGATTGTAGACCTTCCGTTGCCCAGTCATCCAAGACATCGTCCGCATCGTAAGCTGCATCTTTAAGTTTTCTTATCCAATCTCTGATCGCTTTTTCCTCGAATTGCTTCGCTTCTGCATCTTCGAGAACACATCGAATTGCTGATAATGTTTTGGAAAGTTTCTCCAGATCTTTTTTGACACCCCACAATAAACCAAATTCACTCTGGATTAGGGAGTCGAGGTCATTAAAGAGAACTCCAAGAACAGCATCTGCCATCTTGCCTTGGTACGTGAATTTTACAAAGTGATCTAGTTGATTGTGCGTATGCAGAAAGAAAGGAAGGCCTTCCGAAATCTGAATATCTCTTGCAAGTAAAATTGTTGAGATTATAAGTCTCCTTCGTTTGAATTTCCACACATTATTGGTAGGTAAAGTGAAGAACGGGTCAAGCCTGTATTTTGTCTTCTGCGTGTGTACAGTTGTTTCCGTGTGGGTCCAGTTGGAAGCTTTCGTGGGGGTTTGCGCATCCACATGTGTTGATGATAATATTACGGATTTTCTTCATTCGGGGACCCACTTGATGATAATCTATTGGGCAGGGAAAAGTTATTGTCGTTTTAGTGGGACCCACTCGTTGATCTCAAGTCTCAACCGACAGTCGCGGCTTCCTTATTTCCTCGTTTAGGTTGTAGATGCGGGGAGTTCAACCCCACACATGGGAGGAAAATTATTAGCCTACGGTGTACCCACAGCAACACTTATGCTACTGGCTTTCTCTTTGTAAGACACGTAACTAAAAATAATTGTCTGGATCATGTTCGCTGGGGATTTGGGTGGTTACCCCATTCCCAAGCTTCTTTGTTTGACACATACTCCTTTCTAAAGTTGAGTTAGTGTTGGAGTACGTGATCTAAACTCATACTTTTTTTGAAATCAAAATCTCCGCTCCTAGGTCTGCAATAATGTTGTCAAGAACAAGAACTGGCTCCCTCTCCCAACTGTACACGTGACTATCATTCTATGTATCTCAATAGATCCGTAAGCCCAAATCTGACCCTCAATAGAGGCCGAGCTTGATCCTAACGTTTTTTCGATCTAGGTGTCAGGACACCACCTAAAATGCCACGTGGCATACTCTTAGAAATTAATGACCAAATGGACGTTTGGTAATTTATAGCCATTGGATCCAGAGTTTCTCAAAATAATACTTGAATCCCATGGTTCAAAATCAACCCATGAAAATATTAAATCTAACGATTACAAACCACCAATCTAGATGATATTTGGTCATGGCATGGTTCCACGTAGGGATGCGCCAAACATTCATGCGGTCTTTGGTAGGCGTTCGTGAATCATACCAAAAATCAGCTTGTTTGATGACTTTTAACTGTTAGATTTTTAGTACCCAAAATATTTGTGGAATCCAACAGCTAGAATCACTCCTTTAAAAGTAGTAAAATCTAATGGCGAGAGATTACCTATCAGTGAGATTTTTGGTGTGTATATCCACCAAGAAGTGGGCTAAACATCCAAGCGGTTAGTGGGCTGGCCCAAGGAATTTCAATCAATTTTCAAAGTTAAGGGTAATTAGATCAGGTAGTGCGTATAGGTATCGAACAATACATATGTGATTGCTTTATTACAAGTGGATCCACTTGATTATATTCTATTGGGCGGGGAAAAGTTATTGTCGTTTTAGTGGGGATTGCTTTATTAAAGTAAGGGGACCCACTCGTTGATCTCAAGTCGCCACTTCCTTCTTTCGAGTAAAACTTCTATCACAGCGTTCTGACAGATGCTTCTGTCACAATGAAAATCACAGGACACATGGCACACTCTTATTGGACGATGACCTTATGGATGTTTGGCCAGTCCCTCAGTGGACCTCTAAACCAAAAATCAGCCGGATCAGTGATTTCTAATCGATTCAATTGAAGTTATTTTCATGGATTGATTTTAACGGTAAGAGTTCGAGCATTATTTAGCGTTATTTGGGTGCAAAGATCAAAAAGGTTGTAAATCACTAATCAGGCTGATTTTTGGTTATAGGTCCTCTAAAGGACTGACCAAACATCCATACGGTCATCGTCCACAAAGAGTGTACCACGTGACCTGTGATTTTTATGGTGACAGTAGCATCTGTAGAACGCTGTGATAGAAGTTTTACTTGCGTGTAAGAGCAGGCCCCACACGTCAGAGTTGCCAAGAGCTCTAGAAAAATCATTTCTTTATTCAAACTAGCAGGAAAAAGAGTTATATCATGTTTAGACTTCTGGAGTTAATGGGTGGAGTTCACCGAAAATGGATGATGGACACGAAACTCGCCTTTGGCCTTCAGAGTAAAACTTCTGTCACAACGCATAATAAGAGCCACGTGGCACACTCTTAGTGGATGCTGATGGATGTTTGGCCAGTCCCTCGGTGGACCTGCAAACCAAAAATCAACCCGATTAATGATTTACAACCTTTGGATCTTTGCACCCAAATATTGCTCAATAATCATCAAATTTCTTCGGTTAAAATCAACCCATGAAAACAACTTCAATCCAACGTTTAGAAATCTCTGATAAGATTCATTTTTGGTTTGTAGGTCCACCTAGTGAGTGGCCAAACATCCATACGGTCAGCATCCACTAAGACTGTGCCACGTGACTCATATCGTGGGCTGTGATCAGCTTCACCTAAGGTTTGAAATTTCGATTTCCGTGGTCATTTCGGTGAAGGCCAGAAAATCTCGAAATTTCAAAGAAAATCTGAAAAATAAAAAAAAACTAGACTTTTTGAAAAAATCTCGAATTTTTTAAGAAATCTTATCTATTTCTTTCTCTATAATCTCCCATTGGAAGAGAATTTTAATTGTTGCTTTAAAACAGGAAATAAAGTAAGAAATCAGCTAATTAATGTATTTATAAGAGAATTAAGAGAGAGGGCCGAAATTCTTGGGATTTCGGTTTGGTCAACCTCAAAACCGAAATTTTGGCCCGAAATGTTGACATTTTGACCAAAATTTAAAACCATGTACTCGCTAAAGAAAGGTTATGTCAGGTTCATAGCTAATGTAAAATCATGTCAAATCTCTATACATTAATTCAAATTAGTTGACTTTGACTCATGCTAAGTGCATTCTAGAATTGAATGCATTATGAAAGTCTCGTGATTGAAGGCTAAATGATGTAGAACACATAACAGAGGAGTCCAAGGAACATTTGGACTGTCAAAAGACCAAACGATGCTACAAAAGCCGTAACCGACATTAATACTAAAGATGCACTGAAAAGATGTAATAGGCGTTAATGAAATTGGTGTCAATTTTTCGTACATTTTAAGTGTCAATTTTTAGCTTTTTGGTGTAGTGGCCCTTGGAATGTCTTGATACTATGGACCAAGAAGGAGCATGGTTGGTGTGCATTGCCAACCATTGAGGCTTCTGGTAAGATCTTGGTTATGTGGGATTTGGAGGTGGTGGATGTCACCGAGGACTTGATTGGAGTTTTTTTCATTTCCTTGACTTGTCGTTCAATAGCTGATGGTTTGTGTTGGGTTCTTCCTAATACCAATGGACCTACAAATAGAGGGTTGAGATTGCAGTTCCGAAAGAAATGGAGGATATAGTTGGGTATTGGGACTTACCCTGTTGCATAGGGGGAGATTTCAATGTGATTTTCTACACGTATGAGAATAAAAGAGGTTATAGAATTAACAAGAGTATGAAGGAGTTTGGAGAGTTTTTTAATAGCTTTGGCTTATTGGACCTAACAATCAATGGTGGCACCTTCACATAGTCCAATAACCAATATCACTCGACACTCTTAGGTTGAATCGTTTTCTAATTTGTGGGTTCTTGGGAGAAGAGCACCATCCTTTAGTGTATTAATGTGTGCTATCCAAACCTACTTTGGATCATTCTTCAATTCTGCTAGACATTGGTGGTCTATCTACCAGGCCCAAGTCTTTCAAGTTCAAGAACATGTGGCTAATGAAGCTAAACTTTGTGGATCATGTGAGATTATAGAGTTCCTTCTCCTTTGAGGGCAGAGTTGGTGTTGCCTTACACAAGAAGCTGAAAGCTCTGAAGGAGAAGATATCCCAATGGAATTAAGTTGTGGCGAGGCGTAAGACGGGAAGCTGAAGGCAATCCTTTCTGAGATTGAAGTTTTAGATAAGGAAGAAGATGAGGAGTTGTTAGAGGAGGAAATGTGTAGGAGGGTAGAGTTGAAGGCCAGATTCATCCTTAGCCAAACAGATGATGTGTGTTGACGCCAAAAATCTATAATGAGATAGCTCAAGGAAGGAGATGGTAATACAAAGTTTTCCATCACATTGCCAAGGCCATAAGGGACAACCACATAGCTAGCTAAGGTCAAGATAGAGGGGTTTAGTTTGAAGGAAGAGGATTCCATAAGAAATGGGATGATTGATTTCTACTCTAAGTTGTACTCAGAGACATCTCTATGTAGACCCGAGTTTGAAAGCTTAGACTTTAACCACATTTCTTCTTCTTAGAGTTTGTGGTTGAAAAGACCTTTGGAGGAAAATGAGGTTTTTAGAGCTATTAAGGAATTGAAAAGTGATAAAGCATCGGGTTCATATGGGTTCTCTCTTGCATTCTTTAGTCAGTGTTGGAAGATAGTGAGAGGAGATTTCATGACAGTTGTGGAGGATTTCCAGAATGAGGGCATACTTGACCACTAGTCTAATAGCACTTTCATATTACTCATCCATAAGAAATAGGGGGCAGTCAGGAGCAGAGTTAGGAAGGGTCCAGGAGGGCATGTGCCCCAATGGCGTTGGCGCCAATTGACCCTCACCATTTGTAAAGCGATCCCAAAATGGTGTTGGCGCCAACTGATCTAAGTCATGTCATGAATCAAAAGCGGGTTCCAAGTCCAACATCGTAAAGCTCACTCGTGTTGGATCGTTCTTGCTGTCATATATCACCAACTTGGAAAAAAATGATATTTTTTCATTAACGTTTTTCAGCTCGTTGCAGTGTGCTCTATTTACACTCGTGCTGGTCCAAACAGGCCCTTAATGGTTTGTGAACTTATAACAGTGAGAATGAGAGTTGCATTGGAGACAGATTCAAACCTAATCTGATTAGTAGCCAGGGTATTAAACTAAGCCCTTTAACACACCAAAATATGCAATAATAACCATGTCCAATTTAATGTAAACGAGGAATTTTCTTCATAAGCAAGCATATATCCATTTATTTCTTAGAAAGAGTTCACATAAATTAGTAGATTGTGCGAAAGAATCGGGTCCTTAGAACTTGAGCTTGAGGTGTGGCATCTTGTCTGAGAAAGGCGGATCAGAATATTTTCCAGTGAGTATTTGCAACGCGACATATTGATTTGCAGCCTCAGTATAGTGGATTCCATCCCAACTTACATATTTGGTACTATCATCACACCCTTTGACTGTCACCAAGCTACCGTTCAAATTCTTCGTTTGTCCGCAGGAGATTCGACTATCATAGTTCAATGGCGGACCCCCATACCCACAGCAAGCCATTATGGGTTGTTGGAATCCTGAAAATTATTTTTCATGCAATGTGAACTTTCTTTTTCTCTGTTTAGCAAGCTAAGGATACAAGAAAACTATACGAAATGTCTTGAAGAATTGATTCCAAACTCTCTCACAAATATCAGTAATATTTTCAAATATCTCACAATATTTCAAGTTTTCATTTGTTGCTTTATCTCACGTTTAATAAATACTAGTAGGTTCCCACGTGTGTTGCACGTAGGCAATCAGAGTTGGACTGAAAATGTGGATAATTAGTTAAACGAAAACGTTTGAATTAGAATACGAACGAGAGATTGTTGCATGAATCAGAAAATTACCTGAGCGAGGCTTAAACAAGAATCCGAAGTGCCAAGAATTTTGGCATCATAGAAAACAACGTATGACAAGCAGAAAGCAAGCGTAACATTGTGAATCAGAACGTAGAGAGGGATTGCATGAAACCCTAATTGATCCATTAATAAAAATAAATTTATAAAGAAGAAGGAAAATTAATTCTAAGGGGAAAATGAATGTTGTGGGAGAAGAAAAGTTTGGTTTTTATTTTTTTTAATTATAGGGGAAAAGGAAAGTCTCAAGTCGTGCGAGAAGGAAAGTTTCGAGGTAGTAGAAAACGGTATCAATTTAAAAAAAAAAGGTATTTAAGTCAATCAAAAGTTTTTCTCATATCGGTGCTTTTATAATCTTTTAATTTTAATTTAATTTAATTTAATTAATTTTAATTTTAATAAATATAACAGAGATTTTCACTAGACTTTGATGTTTATAATCTAAATTAAGGATTGACACAAACCAAGGATGGGTGCATTTCAGAAAAAGGGTCCAAACCAAACAGTCATTTTGACTCATGCAAGCACTTTATAATCCCTATTTCTACAGAAAAATCAAGTCCATGTATGCCCCTATGGTATGCTGGACACCTACTGAATTACAGAAGAAAATCATAAATACTTACCATATTGAGAATAATTTGAAATGAGGTTGAATTTGATTGAGAATATGTCAACATAAGTGATGTTTGCATCTGAAAATTGGCCCTGCAAATTTCTACAGAGAGCATGAAGCTGCATATTGAAAAGCTTCGCAGCGCGATTATGTGAGATCACGCATCCTAGCTCGTCAAGCTTAGACGGGTCATTTCCAAATCTGGCAATATTTTGAGGTAAGCATCCAAGGGGACCAGTGTTATGAATCCAAAACCACCTTGACCCTTGGTTGTATAATTTCTGAAAAACAAAAATTCAAAAAGAAGAACACATTGGGATTTTATGTTCGAGAAATCCAACAGAACGGCAAATGAACGATGTCACTGACCTTAATTCCGGTTTCAAATTCCGACAAAATAGTTGGAATTGAAGCGAGTACTTGGTCCTCTGATTTGGAATAAAATGCACCAGCGAGATCGTTCTGGCCTATATAGAACATGTAAAGTCCCTGCTCAAAATAATCCTCCTGGGGGATGTATTTATCAAGTTTCTTGCCTACAAGAAATTTAGAAAGTGGGAATGAGTTTACTTTTTCAAATCTGTTCATACTTGTACTAAATGGCGTTCTTGAACTACCCATATGTTAGGATCCTGGTTTAAAATAACACCGTTTAAACGGTAATGCCTGTTACGTTAAAAACCGTCACGACTCTTAGAAATTAAGGGCCGTTTTAAAACGAAAAAAATGGCTTCTAAAATCGTTTTAACGGCCATTAAAATCTGGAAAATTTTGTGGAAAAACGGCCATTATCTTTCCATTAAATTCCGTGTTTTTTCGTTATTCAAAATTTCAAATTTTGATTTTCAGCGCCATTTTTTCCCATTAAATTCCATTTTTCTGTTTTTTTTTTTTTTTTTTTTCCATTTTTTCCCATCTGTTACAATTCGTTTTAATGGTTTTAATGGTAACGCCCCCAGTCCATTATACCATTAAAACGGCCTCCTTTAAACCTTGGTTAGGATCATGGTTTAAAAAACGGCCATTATAACTGATTCGGACCTCCCCCGTTACATTATGTACCGTTGAATCGCTATAAAAATAGCAGCTGTTATTTTCCATTATAACAAAAATAATGACCATTATTTTCTGGAAATTTGTGAAAAAACGGCCATTATTTCAGTTTTTTTCCATTTTTTCTTTTCATTTTTGAAAATTTGGAAATTCAAATTTGAATTTCAGCGTCATTTTTTACGTTAGTTTCCGTTTTTGCCCATGAGCGTTACAATTCGTTATAACGGAAAAAACGGTAATGCCCCCAGTCCGTTAAACCGGTACAACGGCCCCTTTTAAACCTTGGTTAGGATGAATCCGCAAACACTCAATGGTTCTAAAATATAGAATCAACAATTAAGTTACTTTAAAAAAAAAAAAAACATTTTGAACATTAAATTGATCTAGTTCCATATTATGATGCAAAAACAAGGAAACCTTACAGTAAACAGCTGAACAAAACATCGCTTTACTCGATCAATTTAAGTATGTAGAAGATACCTTTAGCTAGCAGTTCAAGAACCCGTGCCTTGAAACGTAAAAACTGAGCCACTTGAATCCCAAAGGAAAATGGGCTGACGGATGACGCCGTTGCCGGAAGTATAATAGACCCTGCAGCTGCAAAATTACACCCTTTTCGGAAAGTTGGAGTGCCGATTGAGTCCAAGTAGGCATTCAGAAATGGTAGGTCTAGTGCATCCACTGCAATAAAATACAGACAAGAAATTGTAATTAAATAGATCATGGCAAGGTTTAAAAGAGCCCATTATAACGGTATATAACAGACTGGGGGTGTTACCGTTTTTTTCCATTATAATGAATTGTAACGATCAGGGGCAAAAAACAGAAAACAACGGCGCCAAAATTCAAAATTTTTAATTAAAAAAAAGAAGAATATAACGGAAAAATAATGGAAATAACGGCCATTTTTTTTTCAAAAAAAATTCATAAAATAACAGTCACTATTTT
Source organism: Euptelea pleiosperma (assembly GCA_035048495.1). NCBI lineage: Eukaryota > Viridiplantae > Streptophyta > Magnoliopsida > Ranunculales > Eupteleaceae > Euptelea > Euptelea pleiosperma. The sequence continues at coordinate 24,807,807 of CM068551.1, read as the reverse complement.
CGTTATAAAGAAAAAATAATGGCCATTTTTTAAACCATGGATCATAGTAACCCAATGGATAATGTTTGAGCAAATTTTTATAAATTTTACAATTACATGTGCTTACATATATCTTTAAGATAAATGTATAAAAATTTATACAAACATGATAAAACTAACAAAATCCCGCCTTCGGCAGGCAGTCGGGTATCGAGACCACGCACACGGCTCGTCGAATTGCTAATCCTAGCCCTTTAATATATGGAATTTTCCTGACATATAATTTCCATTTTTCTTAGCCATCCAAGCCTTATCTTGATCAGCATCATTTTTTATTAGGCTCATTCATAGCTAGCCGAGAATGGCCTGGTACGTTTTAGATTCCGGTTTCGCGAACTCAAAATCTAAATTGCAAGAACGCACTACATGTATATATGGTAGAGAAATTACCGAGGAAATCGATGATCAGGCGGCCGTCGCAGAATCGTCCAGACGCCTGCTGAAAGTATGTCTGCCCGTTCGGCGGGTCAAGACGTCCACCAAGTCCTGCGATGAGCTCTCCGGTATCAGAATTCGAGTCTCCAAAGTTGAATACCGCCGGATAAGTGACATTAATGGTCTCGGCGAGGGACATAAACAGGAAAATTAAGGTGAGAATTTGGAGAGCAGGGAGACTGATCAGAGCCATGGCTAGTGCAAGAGAGCTTGGAATGTGCACTTTCTTAAACGTTAACTACCAACCGCTTTATGAAATTTCTCAATAAGAGCATGGTGGGTTGTGTGTGATGCAATTTTAAAATTTTGGAAGAGCAAGGAAAGCGAAACTGGAAGACCAAGGAAAGCAAAACTTATGGGCAGTGACCAACTTAATCCTCACTTTCCTTCAATTGACGAGATTACCCTTGTCAATTGTTTGATGGGTATGATCTTAGTTTTATAGAACATGTAATCTAAATGGGTCCCTCTTGAGAGATCATAACCATCTATCTAGGTTGACTCATGCTTTTGTGGCTCATAAAATGACTCGTGGACGTGGGGCCCACATGCGGATGAGTTAAGGGCTGATTTCGGTAATGATATTCTTTCTCAACATGGATATCAACCTCACAAAAAACTAGCCCATTCTAACATTTGTAGCTTTATGAAAAGTGGGACTGCAAATTGAAAAATTTTAGACCATCCACCCATCCATTTCACCATTAATTTTAGGTCTATATTTGATAAGATAAGTAGTTTTAGAAATTGCTGATTTTTTGAGAATTTTTTTAAATTTTTTGATAAGTCCAAAATGTATTATTGGGAGATCGAGAAGATCTCGAAAAAGGGCACAAAAGAGAACAGACAAAGTGACTAAAAGTCGAAGAAAATGAAAAAAAAATAAAACAGAAGACAGACGAAACTAGCTCCCCAGTATCAAATCTAAACACCATATCAGAGAAAAAGGTGCCTCTAAGAGCTCGGATGATATGGAGATCAGCTAACTCATCTGCATGTGATCCCGTGACCGCATGTCATTTTTTAAGTTGATTTGTTTTTAGTTCGAGAAATAATTTATTTATGAGAAGATATGGAACCCGTGAACACGCATGGATTCCATCTCGTCAATGGATTCCTCCTGCCAAGCAAAAAAGTATTAGTAACTTTATCCCGGCCAATATATAAAAAAATGATTTGCATGTCCAAAAGATCATGATTAGATCAGCCTGATGGAAGGACCACATTCATAGACTGTATCAATGGTCTACAAGAATTAGATCATGGACCAGTCTTTTATTTGAAATAAATGTTTTTTTTTTGCATTTATCCAATTCTGATAAAATGGGGACATTTTGGTCTGTGAAGAGATTCAGGGGGTCTATGGTTATTTTTGAAAAACCTTGAAAGCAAAGGTGAACTTTCCTTTCACATATGGCAAGCAGGCTTGTTTGCATTTCTGTGACCATGGTGCCTCCTTCTTAAGCTATCTTACCTAGACACGACAAGGACAAGACACACGTAGTGTGTGATACCAAATTTACGCTTAAAATTGAAGTACCTGATACGAACGCTGCGCTCACTTTGAAGCATCCGTGTAATATAGCTAGTCCAAATACTATAGGTATTGGGAAACTCGTTTTCTAGTTAAGCTGGTGTTTTTTGAGAAATCCAATTTCCTTTTTTGTTTCTGTTTCTGGGAAAATCCGTTTTCTCAAATGGATGCCAAACCTCTCTCTTTCTCTCCCTCTCTTAAAAAATGAACCAATGAACACATATACATGAGGTGGCTCTTTCTAAAAGATTTGTAATTTAAATTCTCACATGGGGTGGTAAAATCAACCTAAATAAATAAATCAACCGACTACCATATTATTTTTGGATGATCATCAAAATATGATTTTAAGACTAAGAAACAGTAAAAACATTGTATAGATCGGATGGTCGATAACACTTTATTGAGTTTATTTTGGATATAAAAAACTTCCTAAGTTGGTCTCTTATGTAGAAGGTTAGGAGTTTTACTCAAGATTTAAAAAAACGGTCGTTATAATGGATTCAGACCTCCCCCGTTAAAATAATGGCTGTTAAAATGCTCTAAAAATAACGGCCGTTATTTTTTGAAAAAAATTGTGAAAGAAAATGGCAATAATTTTTCATTTTCGAGAAGTTGATCTCTTATGTAGAAGGTTAGAAGTTTGACCCATGGTTTAAAAAACGGCCATTACAATGGATTCAGACCTCCCCCGTTACGTTATGTACCATTAAAATGCTCTAAAAATAATGGCCGTTATATTCTGAAAAAAAAATTGTGAGAGAAAACGGCAGTTATTTTTCATTTTCGAAATTTTGAAATTCAAATCTCAAAATTTGAATTTCAGCGCCATTTTTTTTCGTTTTTGACCCTGAGTGTTACAATTTGTTATAACGGAAAAAACGGTAACACTCGGATTTTCGGTTTGTTGGATGAAGGTTCCAAAACTACTTCTCATGAGACCGGATCTTTGTTGCTCCATGCGAAAATCCAGCAGCAGTTTCACCAATTGATTTGATAACCCATTCCCCTTTCTAACATATATGGTTTATTTTATTATAAAATACCCATTATATTCCTATAATTCAAGGATAGCAACCAGTAAGACCCACCTAGTACTTGTGACTACCAAGGCAAGTAGGATATTCTAGATATAAATACCTTATTAAAGCAGTCAGGAACATTTAAGAACACGTTGAATTGGATTTTTAAGTGAAACTTTCTTAACATTATGTTTGTTCCTCTAATCCTTAAAGATGTTATAAACTACTACCTCAACCTTTTTGTACTTAAATATTTTTTAATGACAAAAATATCCTTCTAAACCTTTAATACAAATGATATATTTCATTATTCCAAACAAACTTTTGATTTTTTTATAGAAGTTAGATTTCTAATGGACTGGGGGCATTACTGTTTTTCTGTTATAACGGATTGTAACGCAGAGGGGCAAAAAAAAATAATAATAACGAAAAATAATTAAAGTAGCGGGAAAATAACGGCTCTAAAATTCAAAATTTCAGCCCACAATAGATCATTTTTGGGCCTAATGACTGATTGAAAGTTCAGCCCACCTATTGGTGGATAAATACTCTAGCATTGATGCATATTAAACGGTGTTGATCGATGAGTTAGGTTCCTCTTGCATAGTTGCAAGATATGGATGGTGTAGGGACCACACGGATGATATTGCCCACCCTCTTTACAATTTGATCGATACCCTTCCTAAAGTAGGTCTGTTCTTTGATGCAGACTTCTGTATGAAAATTTTGATGTAGAAGTCCTTCAAAGTGCAACTTAGTAGACTTGTTTGGTCCACACTATGATGAGCCTACACACCAAAAATCGGCGAGATTGGTGATTTCTAGCCGTAGGATTTGAGAATTTTTTCATCATGGGCTTTGTGAACCAGCTAATGTGTTGGTTCCAAGCCCATGATGAAACGGTGCTCAAATCCAATGGCTAAGAGTCACTAATCACACTGATGTTTGCTTTGTGGGTCCACCAAGGTGTGGGCCAAACATTTGTGGGGCCAGTGGGCCCTAAAGAGTCTACTACGTGGCAAATTGAGCGGCTTCTTTATCAAAATTTTGATTCAGAAGTCTGTATCATAGATTTCTTCCCTAAAATATGGTGGCTGCTCTTAGTCAACCGTTGAATGTGCCGCGTGACACATTCTCCAGGAGGCTAACCCGTGAAGGTTTGGTTGTTACTCACTGCTGCAATCTGGGCCCATTGTCCGCATGGATTTTCAGCCTACCCCTTCTTGGATACACACGAAATATCTAACCATTAGATTTTAGTATTTTTTAATATATGATTATAGCTGTTGGATTTAATCATTATTTTGAGCACTAAAACCAACGGCTAAAAATCATCAAACAAGCAGATTTTTGGTATGGATGTCTAACAAGGGGTGGGCTAAACATCGAAGGGGTTAGTGGGCCCAGATGGCAGCGGTGAGTAACAAAAATCGTGCCAAAAAGTTTGAAATTTTGAATTATACCTTGTTACATCACGACCCAAACAAAAATAAGCAGGATTGTGATTTGTATCAAGGAGTCGAAAACTTTTTCATGGGTTGATTCCAAGCCCGATGAAAATTGCTCAAATCCGATGGCTTGAAATCATCGATCAGGCATTTTGGTATGTACGTCCAGGTCCACCAAGGGGTGAGGCAAATATTCATGGGTCAGTGGGCCCAAAGTGTGCCAAAGTGGAGATATCGTAGATTTTTCCCGGAAGACGAAGGAAGGAAGCGATCTCCCTTGGATGTTCCTCGAGATACACATTTCAGGGATCCGAACGACAAACTACAATGAAAAAAAAACCTCTTCGTCTTCACTCTTCACTCTTCATCTTCCGATTTCTGTCCTCTAGCTCACGGTCTCACCATGTCCATGTCAACAGCCACGTCCAAACGGAAGAAACACTCCTCCGGAAGAAATTCCGGCGCTAAGCGCCGGAAAAACCCTCTTGCATTGTCGGCATTCGGGGGAGTTGTCTCAGAAGAAGACGAGATTCATCTCCTTAAAGCCTTCCTCGAAATTATCGAAACCTCCAAAAACTCTTCGTCTCCGGCCACCACCGCTGCTTCGCTTCTCAAATCTCTCAGCCATGAAGCTAATATGACCCAACTGATCAAAAAGCTCCGTGGATTACGAGAGAAATACAAAGCACAACTCCACAACAAATCTTCCATTAAAACCCGTCACGAGCAGGAGGTTTTTGAGATCTCTCACAAGGTCTGGTGCAACTCTCGTGGTTCCTCGAAAAAACCACAACTTGTTAATTTTACCGTGAAAGAGGAATCAAAAACCCTAGCTGATACTTCAAGGAACGAAAATGGAAGAGTTGAGGATGAAGAAGTGAAATTGGGGGAAAAGCATTCAGTTTTGATAGAAGAGATGTCTTGGTCGGCTGGGAAAGCGTTTCTGATGAAGGGATTGCAGTGTTTGGAGGAATCACAATTGGATTATTTGAACGAGCAGTGGCGGTTGCAGATGATTGCAGAAGCAGAGGTTTCAGCAATGAAGTTTGAGCTTTTCCAAATGCAAACCAACTTGATTTTGAACGCCATCATCTCTCCGTCCCCCGGCCCCGCTTGAGAATCCGGACCAGTGGTTAGTAGTTTCTATCCGAATCATGCATTTTCTTTGCAATGTCCATGGAAAGATGTCCTTTACAGGTTTTGGTTTCTGTTCATTTTGTTGTAGTTTTTTGTGAAAATGTGTGATTGGAAATAGTCTCTTGTAGCACCTTTTGCCATGAATTCTGAACTGGACTTGGTTTATGGAATGAGCTTCATTATGTTCTGCAACAATGTTAATTTGGATACCTTTTTTTGGATTATCATATTAATTTGGAATCTGGATACCACAATTTGAAACAATGACTTAGTACTGTTGTGATTTTCAAGTAGGCGAAGAATCAAGCAGTCTTGCACCATTAATCGATGCCTAACGCATGCACGTTTCGTCCGTTTCATTTTGGTTTCATCCTCAACTAAACGATACTCCATCTTATGTGTAAATTTGCACTAGCATTTCGTTACAGTTTCACAAAACATACAAATTTCGTTACAGTTTCACGAAACATACTTCCGATACGTTTGGGTATCGCCCATGAATGATACTAGGGGTTGTAAATATGTAAGGTTGTAATATTCTTGTATCATTAAGGTCTGATAGGGTTCCTGCTAACCCCAGTTTACCTATCATGAAAAATAGTCTAAGGGGGCGTTTGGGAAAAAAAAAATATAAAGTCAAGAAGTTGAATAAAATAGTTTGGCTTGTAGTAGTTAAAAATTGACTACAAATAGAAGTTCAAAAAATTGGCTTCTAACTTCGCAAGAAGTTAATTCTTTTTGCTTCGCTTCTATTTAAGCATGATTTGAATTGAAAACTTAAGTTAAACTTTTGTATTATAATATTTGACCCTCTAATCCTTAAAGACAAATTACAAATGACTACTTCAACTATTTTTAATGACAAAAATATCCCCCTAAGCCTTTAGTACAGATTATAAATGATCACCTCTTCCTTCCATATTAAATAAGTTACTTTTTGTTCTTCCAAATACACTACTTCTATTTCTAGTAACGTCTACTACAAGTAGAAGTGCTTCTACTTTATGGTTCCGAAGAGGCCCTAAGGCATATGTTCCAACATATAGGTGTTGTTGGGGTTCTTGGAAAGAGTGAAACATAAGAAAATTTCAAGACAAGTCCGAGTTCCCATATGGAATTAGCCACACCCTCACCCTTTCCATTTACATTTTGCATTTTTCCCAAGAGAACATTCACTGGCTTCAGAGATCCCATTCAAGTCTCTAGAATTAAGCATTGGGTTGTGTTTTATTATTTCGGCCGCACTAACTCGTTTTCCATGTATAATCTTTTAAAAATTGGTGTTATTTTATAATATTTATTTGTCCTTTTATATATTTCCCAAACTAGGAATCACCCCGAGAGACTCGATCCTCCCCATTGACCTGACCAGCTCAGCTGTTGGATGCTTCTTAGGGCCTAATGACCATTGAATATGGCATTAAAATAATCAACAAATAGAATATAAAGCAGATCACTTGAAATAAAAAAAAAGGAGTAAAACTTCTATCACAGCGGCCTGCAAATCACACAAGCACAAGCCAATGAGTTCTCGGCACATACACCTCAAATCAAAAGCACATGGGTACGTTGCAAAAAGCACTTGTGTACGTGCCGAGAACTCATTGGCTTGTGATTGTGTGATTTGCAGGCTGCTGTGATAGAAGTTTTACTCTAAAAAAAGCAACAATTCTACGCTAAAATCAAACATATCATGACGCTGTACCTTTCTTGTGATGATGATGATGACGACGACGACAAGAGTATTTAAGTTGGAGCGTCTAAAATCTTTACTTTCCTTGCAATAACCTAATTTACTGAAATAGTTGATGTTTTTTAAATAAGAGTTCAAATGCAAAAATCTGCAGCTGCTATTTTTTCTACTCCCAAAAAGATATGCAGGTTTCCTATCTTTTGCATCTAGTTGTTCAGCAAACTTCTAATCTCAAGCCAGAGACTGAACCAAAATACAAGTGAAAAAAAGCATACGAGGAGAACATGCAAGAAAATACATGGCCTAGAGTTCCTGTTCAGCACATCGCCTACACTTTTTCTTGGCGAGTTTTCTTGGAGAATCACTCAATTGAGCTAACAGGCCTAACAATCTTAAAAATCTTGAAACTGAACTTGTTTCTCAGCCGAGAACTTCCCTAGCATTGAAAATCATCGGAGGGACAACATAAATGAAGAACAGAGCATAAAACCCTGAACCCTAAAACATGCTTCTTTCGAACTGTTTGATGAAATTGAAAGGAACTATGATAGATTCGCTAACCTCTCGGTCTTCTCCGAGGATGTTACCAATCATGATGTAGAGGTGCAGAGGAGGGTGACGAACATGGTTACCTGTTAAATGAGGAGGAATTTGGCTTCGGCGACAAAACAGATAATGGTTTTGAGACTGCCGTCGTCTGAATCCAATTTTGCATACGAAAATCATGGTTTGAGCGATCAGATTAATGTAATGTTTAGAGAGAGAAAACTGGTAGTTCGTGTGACAGTTAATTGGCGCCTAAAAGTTTATATCATTGTTTAAAATAAAGCCGTTTAAACTGTTTTAATGGCCATTAAAACGGTAACGCCCCAAGCCCGTTACGTTAAGAACCGTTTTGATGCTTAGAAAATAGGATGGCAATTATTTCCGTTTTGTTTTTCCATTTTCGAAATTTTGAATTTCAGGGCCAATTTTTTCCCATTAAATTTGTTAAAATCCGTTAAATTCTATTTATTTATTTTTTCATTTTTGCCCCTGTCCGTTACAATTTTGTTTTAACGGTAACGCCCCCAGTTATACCGTTAAAACGGCCTCATTTAAACCTTGGTTTAAATATTTGAACTCTGGTAACGATCATCAAAGGGATGATTGTTTAATGTAAGTATCATAGAATGCCATGACTGTCTGAGCAAAAAAATTGCACACGTGGTGAACATGCAGGAATCATGGACCCACCATAGGATGGATTCCACGAACAAGATCTAATTCGGGTAATTGAATAATAGTGATCAAGTGATCTATAGACACTTTTTGGACCCTTCACTAGATGTTTCCTACAGTCCCAAATAATGAGATAGATCAGTTGGTTTTAATCATCCGATCATGTTAATTTTGCCCCCATTAAATCATTTAGGGGACCCATCAGTTGCAAGTGCCAAAACGGAAAATAACAAAAATAAAGGATAATAACGGCGACAAATTTAAAATAACATTTCCATATTAGTTTTTTTTCCACTTTTTAACAGGGATAAATCAGAGAGTAGGAACTTTCTTAAATCCTATACCCCTGCATGCACGTTTGCGAGATGGGAGGGTTGAGATCATGGTTTATAAAAGGCCATTCCCGTTATAACGGCCTCCCCCATTACGTTATGTACCATTTTAACACTCAGAAAGTAACGGCCGTTCCGTTATTTTCCGTTTTAATGAAAATAATGACCATTATTTTCTGAAAAATTATTAAAATTACGCCCATTATTTCTGTTATTTTTCATTATAAAGTTTATTGAAAATTTGAAATCCAAAATTTCAATTTTGGTGCCTTTTTTTTGTTTATTTCTGCTATTTTTCTTTTTTTTTTTCCATTTTGCCCGTGTGTTACAATCCAGGGAAAATGGTGACGGCCACAGTCCATTATACTGTTGTAACGGCCATTTTAAACCTTGGTTGAGAGTAGAGCAGATCTTACTGGACATCCTACCAGATTCAAACCAATATTTTATGGGCTTGGATCATTGAGATGTGATCGGAATGAAAAGAAGTGGAATACGGGATCGTTGAAAATTAATCCGATTCAGATTCTGGTGTAATGTATTTGAATTGGACCGGATCATTGATTTGGGACTTCGATCCTTACAATGTGGGTCGGATCAGATCTTCTTTATGAATCACGGTTTAGATTCGGATCACGTGTCATGAATCTGGATTCTGGACTGGATATAGATCGTGCTATTCAGTCAGATTTGGATTTGGGTCCACTTAGATCCGCCCGGATTTGACCCATTTAAGAAGTAAGGAGGTTTTACTAATTCAACTTATTTTATAAGACGTAGTGCTAAAATGACCCTTTTTATTACTTAACACCGTAATGCAAACGCATCATTTCTTTCCGTACCCCCATCATTACCCTCCAACCGTACGATTCGCGGATGAGTTTCACGGCGATCGACTGCAACTGTCTGTCCCTCTTCGTGTTTCCTGTATCTCTAGACCGACTCGAAGGTTCTTCGATTCCCTCCAACCGATTCCACCGAAGTTTGATTTGATTTATCTTAAACTCTCAACTGATCGAATTGTTCAATCCGTCTCCAATCCTGCAAGCTCTGGTAAATCCCTCTACACGAAACCCTCTGTACCATTTTCGGTTCGATTCGGTCCGGACCTGGCAACTCCTTGGTTTTCTGGCATGTGCTAATTCCTATCGGGGTTCTAATTATATTTTTTTAAGGTGTTTTGATTTGTTGCTCATGTATATTAGGGTTCTTACTTTCTAACACTGTACATAATATTTTTGTCTGTTTCGTTGTTTATCATTATTAGGGTTTTGGAGCATACGTTTAGTGCAAGATATATATATGTGGATTATGGATTTTGTGGTGGGGGTGGGGGTGGGCGGTTGTGTTGATGTGACATTGTATCTTGCTGGTTTTTTTTTTTTTCCTTTATGTTAGGAGTTAAAAACAAAGATCTCACTTGACTGGATTCTTCAATTCCACACGCTTCATGTGTCAATAATGGAACCCCGTAAACAAAATTCTCTTTGTTTACTGTCATAATTTCGTACACGAAGTCCAACTTTAAAATGTAAATGTGTTTGTCTAGTAGAAGTGACAAAGTTATTACATAAAACTTGCCGAAAAGACTTCTGGGACCAGTTGCAAATCAATTCCTGATTCCAATTCCATGCCCATAACCAGAAAACCAAAAGCCTAAAATTGTCTAAAAATGGAAAATGTTGCCGAGTAGTTTTGATTGGATTCTTACAATCGTATTGTTTCTAGATTTCACACAGAGAAGAATTTAAGAAAAAAATAAGAAGAAGATTGAAGGGAACAGTCAATTCGAGGTTGACCAACCTCCTGGTTCATTCAAACCAGATCATTTTCGATGGCCTCTCTGTTACAATTTATTGGCAGCCAATACCTACTATTTAGGAGCTAGCTGCAATGATTCAGCCATCTGAGTGATGAATTCGTTAGGCAATGAGGAGAAGTGCTTGCCACCTGGATGATAGGTTGTTGGGTTGATGAGGGTATAGCTGGGTTACTGGGTAGAGAGATTTGATGGCTGGAAGATAAGATCAGCTAGAGAGATTTATGGGTTTCAAAGAGTTGGGTTGAAGTAGGAGATGATCTGTTGGAGGGATTAGATAAGGCTTTATACGGTGGTTATGGATACGGCTTGATACGGTAGTTAGCTAAAGCGGTGCGCATCAAGTTTCTTCACATCCATATTTTAAAATGATGATGTTTATTGATAATAACATAAACTCAAAACCATATAAATAACTATAAATGGAAATTTGCATCAAAGAAGAGAGCCCTAAGGAAAATAGAGCTCTATAGATTGAACATTGCTGCGGAAGTTAACTTTATCTTAAAAGTCCATATTGAAGAAATCCTGAACTGTACATGTTTATATAGACGTAAAATCACAGAAAGTTATGAAAAACAGTGAAAAGTAAAATGAGGAGAGAAGACAAATAACTTTTATGGCGTGTTTGATTGCCAAGTGGGAAAATTGCATTTTCCTTGGGAAAACACAACTTATCATTGTTAGATAGCCATTACATTTGCAAACAGCTCTTGCCTTCTTCTCCGTTGCTTTTACCCATCCAAGCCCGGAATTCATTTCCGGGCCACATAGGTAAGAATTCCTTTCCACATGAAAACATGCTTTTATTTTCTCACATAATTGAAAAATACCTTCTCAGGTGCAATCAAACAGACATTTAAGGCACTCTCCCAGATGTGTTTTCTCAGGAAAATTTTCCATTCAATCAAACATGCCCTTAGTGTTAAGTAGAGAGATTCTTTTTGGGTCGAAGAGAGAAGGTCTTAGTGATTGAAAATATAACTCTTTCGAGAATTAACCGAAGTACCCCATGTATACAAAGTTCATAAAATTATAACGAGACCCTCAAGCTTGTTAATTTTCTCAAGGTATTCTTTCCAATATTCTAAATTTATCTATCTCTATCAACATTGTAGATTACGAGGATTGCTCATGATTTTAAGTCTTGGGCGAGACTGAGTTGACTCACTCGGCTAGGATTAAGTCATGACAAACCATGCGTGTGATACCCTACATATGAAGAACTATGTTTATACTATGTTACATGGACTCTTCTAAATGGGGTGTCAGGATCCGACGTGTCAAAACAATGCAGATTCAGGTGACTGTTCTAAATTTTGTTTTGGTTGGTCCTTTCCTTACTTGCAAGACAGTAATTAACATTTGCCATAGGTTATGAATTCGACCTTTTGCAATTGAAGTTTTGTATGCAACAAATGTGTGTGTGTATTCTCATGTTTATAAGTATATGATACAAATTAGATATCCTTTCATATTATCAACTATTATCCTTATTATTATATAAAAATAGTTACATTGTTCAACATTTTTTAAAGTATATTGTCAAGTCCACGAATCTTATTTTTCAGGGTTCACTGAATCAGTCTCTCCACACCCGTGTCCGACTCTCATACCCGTATCAATGCAGCATAGTATATATACAGGATCCTTATGCAAATATAAGGCATTCTTATCTCGGCCTAGATAGTCTCGAGACTGAGTTGACTTGTCTGAGTAAACTCAGTTCGGCCCTAACAATCCAGGTCCCAACCAAGACCTAAATCATGGGAATGCTAGCATGCAATATAACGGTTTAGTAGTGCCTTTGCTTCCCACTAGAAGACAGGGAAGTCAACCTGGTGACTGGCTCCCACGGCAGCCCTTTTTTTCCGATAAAAATAGGATTTAAAGATTCTTAAATTTTTTTTTGATAAGTAAAGATTCTTAAATTTTGATAGGGGTTGAATATTAAAAAAAAAAGTGAAAATTGCTAAGAAAAATAATTTTTGGAAAGAAATTTCCACTAAGGATAGTTAGCTAAAAATATTGCAACTAAGAATTACCTTTATACAAATAATTTTCTGTAAGTCCTTTTTCTCACAAATCCTACTTTTCTTCTCATTTAGCCCTTTTACTACTTAAACCGTGGTTTTAAAAACAGTTGTTATAACGAAAATAACTGTCGTTATAACGGTGGCGCTCCAATCTCATTACATTATTTCGAAAATAATGCCCAAATCCGAATAAACGGGTGTTATAATGGCTATTATGACAGAAATAACAGCTATTATTTTTTGTTTTGTTTTTTTTTACTGTTATCGGGGTTATTTTGAAAAAATAAATAAAGATATTAATATTCTGATCGTTTTCTGACTTCAGATGTGACCCGTTATCACGGCTGTTATAATGGACCATTTAAAACCTTGATTTAAACTATGTTAATAAACAAAACATGGAGTGCTTTATCCTTTCTATTAACAGTTCATCACGTTGTAGGACAAATGTTGCATTTTTTTCGTTGTTGCAAGCACATTGAATTCCAACATTTGATCTTATTGCCTTGAAACTGGAGTGCTTTTGTAAGACCTTTTGGAAAAGTTCTTGTAAAACTGATGCCATGTTATTTCTTTGTGCAGCTGAAATCACATTTATCTGATACTCCCTCCGTATCGTATTATAAGGCTGTAGCACGTGGGTCTCCATCTCTAATATCATGGCTAGGTCATTATCTAATATACTCTTGAAGGGCATTGCATGTCTCCCAGCTACTCATTCTTTGAGAGCAACAGTAAGATCAGAGACTTCGAGTGATTTTGTTTTCTATTTTGTAATCTGTAAGTGTCTCTAAATCAGATCCTGAATACAAGCTTGTTGACACAATTAACTAAACCGAGTCTCAAATAGAATATAGTTTACACCTCAATTAGGATATGTTAAATTGAAAATATAAAGCCCAATGTAAAAACAGAGTTAATAGACTAGACCTTTAATTGAAGGAACACATCACGTAAAGAAATATCGAAGCTTCAGTTTGAGGGGCAACCTCCTCTCTGAACCACCCCGGTATGCATCTTACATAGAGAATAAGAGAAGAAATAGTTGAAGGACTCGTATTTGTACACTCGAAACAGAGTAAGAAAGGCATTCTTAGGAGCCATATAACTTAAAAACTCCAAAGAACCAAATTTTAATCCAAATGTGTAGCATTTTTAAGGAAGTACTCTGAGAGCTAAGCACAGAAGATAAAAATCCCCCGATTTTACTCACAAGTTACAATTTTTTTTATTTCCCCTTTTTGATTAGTTACAATGACTCTTAACTTTTTTCCTATTATGAAATGACTTTTATCAGATGCGTTCCTTCACTGTTGTTTTCTTGTGTGATAAGTTTTGCACTGATGCCTAAAAACAACTGTATTTCATTTGTGTAGATCTTAGACATATCTGTAATCTATTCTTTCTTCTTAATTAGTTAAGTCTATATTGGCTTTGAAGGAGAAAATCTTGACTATGGATAACTTGAGAACCAGAGGGAGCATCATTATAGATTATTGCTCAATGTGCAAGCATTGTGGTGAATCAGTCAACCATCTTTTGATACATTGTGGTTTAGCGTGGGAGATATGGTCTTTTTTCTTTTCGGAGTTTGGGATTAGGTGGGTGATGCCCCTTCCTGCTTCTTCTCAAAAGTTGGCAATCTGTTGCCTTCTTTTCTAAAAGGTGGATCCTATGGCGGATGCTTCCCTTTGCAATTGCTTGGGGTATTTGGAAAGAGAGGAACCAAAGAATTTTCGAAGGAAAGAGCGAAAATCTGGCAGCGAATAATTTTGAATATCAAGGGGATGATGTTCCCGTGGTTTAAGGCTTGTGAGGAATGTAAAGGGCTTTTCCTCGAAGATTTTGTTTTCCGTTGAGAGGTCCTTTGCTCTAGGGATGAGTGATTGGTGTTACTCTCCTTTTTGTTATTCTTGTTTTTTGTTTGACTTCAACCTATTGCAGGTCATCTCGACCTCTTTAGCTATTATGTTTGTATAGTTTGCTTTTAGCCTTTTTATATATCTTACACTTGTCAAAAAAAAAAATCTATGTTGGAAGATATCTTGTGATGTTCCACAATCAACAAATACCGAGTAAGTTTCCTGCCATCCCAGTAAAGCCATAGCCCTCAGTTACTAAACCATAAATTGCTAGATTTTGAACTAATCAACAAATATCTTGGGTAATAGAAGCTTGGAAAGGTAACAAATATCTTGAGACCTCTTGCCAATATTAGTTCACGACGTCAGACATCATATTGTTGTGTTGTTAAATTTCCTAGTATTTCGATTACGTTTTTTTTTTTTTTTGAAAAGTAGTATTTCGATTACGTTTATTCAGTGCTTAACATTTTAACAACACAGATAATCTTTTTTCTCAGTCTGATTTAAATTTGTGAGTAGGTATCAGGGTCTTTTTACCATCATGGCTTGAGATACTCAACAACTGTGACTAGTGATCCTGACACACATGAAGATTTCAGAGCCACTAACAAGCTTGCAAGTTCTGGCCTTTCTGCAAAGGATGTTGTTGAGCAGGTACATGTTTGTCATGTGCTAGTGGAAAGTAATGTCTGCTCTCTGTTAAGCATTGAACTCTGCCTTGTCTAGCAAGGAACCAAGGAGAACGTTTTTGGAGGTTCCTCACGAATTGTGCTTATATTCCGGCATACAGGATGTCAAGGAAAACCCCGTGATGATTTATATGAAAGGAGTTCCCGATCTTCCTCGATGTGGATTCAGCTCGCTGGCAGTAAGAGTTTTGAAAGAGTACAGTAAGTGTCACATTATTGATTATGTCCTAGGCTTCATTTTCTCTGCAATTATGTTCACTGAAAGCCTATAGTGAGGATATAAATAATGTTTACATGGAGAAGGTTGCAATGTTACATGGTCTCAGAAATGAACCTTGGGGCTTGCCAATGCGAACTCTACTTCACATAGTTTCTCATACAATGAGTAAACCAGAAACCTAGTCATTCTGATTTTAGTATTTTACAAGAGAGGCTTCGCATGAGAAGAGAGCTATTTACCTATCAGGAAAGTTCATGCATAAATTAGCTGAAATGCCAAGAACCTGTTTGCCTTCTAGGTGATTTATGAGTATCTTCTCATTGACAAACACTTTTTAAGCATCTAAAATGCCCTTCCAGTTATTCTAGGTATGCACCATAGGTTGGGTACCTGGCAGTAAGGACTACAGTGGCAGTACTCTGTATCATAGGATGAGTTAGCCACCCCAAATCCCATATATTAAGACATGATCTGGTACAATACCAAGTGTACGTGGATCTGTACAGTGAATTCGCCATTGTTATTATCTATGTGAATCCTTATTGGAAAAATTAACTTTACTGTGTCTGTGTTGTGTTCTTTTGTGAAAATTAACCTTGCGGAAGAAGCATGTTTTATGTTAGGGGTGATGCAATTGATACTGTTTTTCCTATTCCTTTTCTGGAACTCTATGTACTTTTACTGATAAAACAAACAGGGGAAAAATGAAGAGTTAAGACAGTAATACAGTGGAAATTGAGAAAATTGTAGTGTACAAGTACCCATACAGTTTCAGTAGTGATATCAGTATTGTATTGCGTCAATTTGGGTATACTGGGCATGTTGAAGTGTCTGGGTATTATCATAAGTTACAAGTTTTCAAGTATTAAATTTTGTTTTACTCTGAGAAAAGCTTCCCAGATATATTTGCATATGTAGTCATATCTTCAGAAGTTTCTTGGTGTCATCTTTATGACTCGAACGAGTTTAAGTTTCAGTAAATGCATTTACTAGGTAGGTATTTTTATCATGAGCTTATGATATCCTTGCAAATTTGCAATGGATGTTGCTTGCAGATGTCCCTTTGAGTTCCAGAAACATTTTGGAATACCCTGAGCTGAAGAAAGCTGTAAAAGCCTTCAGGTAAGTCCCTTGTGTTTCTGCATTAAGCGATAGAAACACATTGTTTTTGCCAGTGCTTGTAGTGTCAATTTACATCTTTAGAGCAATGACCAAGACAAACAGTCTGCGTGCAATCCTTGTTCGATTAATCCTGTAACATGGAAATCTATTTTTGCAGCAATTGGCCCACATTTCCACAAATATTCATTAAAGGGGAATTTATCGGAGGGTCAGATATTATTCTCAATATGCACCAGGTAAACAGATAGTATCAAATATAGTATTCTTGTTTAGGTGGTCACGGCCCTAATTCTAAAATTCATCCTTTGCAGACTGGAGAACTGAAGGGAAAGCTCGAGGATATTTCTTCTAAAGCCAACCAGGAAAAGTCAGAATAAGCTTCCCTTACTCAAGATAGATAGTCGTGGAGGTTATGAGAATTCCTTCTTCCTTTTTTCCTCTTTGTAGCTGAAGTGCCGGGATAGGTGACGTTATATTTTCCTTTAATTAGCAAAGTTCAGCAATATACGTAAATTTGAATTATCCATTAGTTATTGTCCGACTTTGGTTAACAAATTCATCTTACTTTCTACTTCTTGCCATGTCTCTGTTTACATAATGATTCAAATACTTGCTTACCATAAATTAAAAAAATCGAAGACTCAGTTCTGTGATAGCCCAATCTGTCTAGATCATGAGTGTTAACAATTTGGATACCAGGACATCCAGACTCGGCCCAACTAATAATTGGGTCTAGAAATTGGACTAAAACTGACCAGATTGATTCGGATAGTGTCTGGGGAATATGTACCCGGGATTCTATATATTGTGAGAACCCAAAAAAGTTTTGGCTCGGGCTCGAGGACCCCCCTTTTTCTGACCACTCTCGGAAGTCGTGTTCTAGGCCATCAGGTTTGGGTCATCTTACTGGGTAATGGGTATTAGAGTATCAAGTCAGGTGGCAAACTGATAAATTGTTTACCATGGTACCCAAACCTGACACGATTAGTAGCCAGGGTATTAAAAAAATAAAAAAATGGACCCATTGACACCCCATAATGAAAAATTATCATAGATTTTTAATACACTTAGGCTGTATAGGGTAGACCTGCATAAGTACAAATCCTTTTTCTGTAAAACTGTTTTGTTTATCACCATACAGATCCTTATAGAATTACTTTAGAAAACCTAAACTAAGCTCTTTGACACACCAAAATATGCAATAATAACCATGTCGAATTGAATTACAGAAATTCTCTCTGCTTGGGTGTCCTTTTCCGAGCCTTATTCATAAGCAAGCATATTGTGGAAAAGAAATACAAAATCTAAACATATTGGATCCATGGAACTTGAGCTTGCTTGAGGTGTGGCATCTTGTCTGAGAAAGGCGGATCAGAATATTTTCCAGTGAGTATTTGTGACGAGACATGTTGATTTGCCGCCTCAGTATAGTGGATTCCATCCCAAATTACATATTCGGTCCTATTATCACACACTTTGGCTGTCACCGAGATACCATTCAAATTCTTTGTTTGTCCATAGGTGATTTGACTGTCATAGTTCAATGGCGGACCACCATTTTTTTTTTTTTTTGCTACGATAAGATTTTATTAAAGAACAAGGAAAAATACAGGTACAAGGATCCAGGGGAGATTTAGCTGCATCACAATGGATGAAGGCATCCCATCTAGGATGGCACCCCTACATCCAACCATCATCTGCACATCTCAACCCAAGAGTTACATTGCTAATCTAAAGTAAGGCATGTCCGGTTCCTCAATCTCCTTGAGGAAATCCGGCTTGTCATCCCACCAATGGCTCTCGCCCACTATGCTGTCCGCACTGAAATTGACCTCCCTCAAAGTTGAGCTAATTTGAATCGAAGAAGGATCTTTCCCTACGTTGTCCCAGCTAGCCTTAACTTTCCATGGAACATCATGCTTGAGAAAAGCTTTGGTAGCTGCCTCAGAATCAGACTCTATCCAAACCTTATTCCAACCTTTAGCTCCTTGGACAATAGCTTCACATTCTGCAATGAAGTTTGACACCACATTCTGCAAGTCATTATAGGTTGTTCAAAGCCTGGAAATTATTTTTTCATGCAATGTCAACTTTCTTCTTCTTTGGTTAGCAAGCTAAGGATACAAGAAAACCACAAAAAATGTCTTGAACAATTGAAATCAAGCTCTCTCATTTGGAGCGAAATTTATTTTCATTAGAACAAAAGCAAGTCATAACTACTTACCATATCGAGCATAATTTGAAATGAGATCGAATTTGGTTGAGAATATGTCGACGTAAGTGGTGCTTGCATAAAAAAATTGGCCCTGCCATTTTCTACAGAGAGCATGAAGCAGCAAATTGAAAAGCTTTGCAGCACGGTTATGCGAGCTCACGCATCATAGCTTGTCAAGCTTAGACGGGTCATTTCCAAATCTGGCAATATTTTGAGATAAGCATCTGACGGGACCGGTGTTATGAATCCTAAACCACCTTGACCCTTGATCGTATAATTTCTGAAAAATGCATTTAAAAAAGAAGACCACATTAGGATTTTATGGTCAAGTAATCCAACAGAATGACAAATGACTAACATCGCAGAAGAAATGCAGGATTAGCTTCATAGCAAGATAAACTAATTAGTAGGAATTGAAGCAAGTACTTGTTCCTCTGATTTGGAATCAAATGCACGAGTGAGATCGTTCTGGCCTATGTCGAACATGTAAAGCCCCTGCTCAAAATAATCCTCATCAGGGATGTATTCGTTTACTATCTAGAAATTTAGAAAGTGGGAATCAGTTAACTTTTTTATACTTACAACAATATTCAAAAGTGAGTCAAATCTGTTCATACTTGTACTGGTATTATAAATTTTTGAAACACAGACAAAAGTACCAAGTACCAACAGACAGCATTTTGAACATCAAATTGATCTAGTTCCATATTATGATGCAAAGACAAGGAAACCAAAAGTCCAACCTTCCTCGAGTCTAGCTAGTTTGAGAACCCGTGCCTTGAAACGTAAATACTGAGCCACCTGAATCGCAAAGGAAAATGGGCCGAGGGATGACGCCGTTGCTCAAAGTATAGTAGACCCTGCAGCTGCAAAATTACAACCGTTCGGAGGGCCAACAGAACCCCAGTAGGGATTCAGACAATAAAATGTAAATAAACAGATACATGTGCTTGCATCTTTAAGACAAACGTATAAAAACTTGTACAAACATGATACTGTACACATGTATATATTGTAGAGAAGTTACCAAGGAAATCGATGATCAAACGGCCGTCGCAGTATCATCCAGATGGCTTCTGAAAGTACAACTGCCCGTTTGGTCGGTCAAGATGTCCACCAATCCCGTCTCAGAATTCGAGTCTCCGAAGTTGAATACCGCTGGATAACTGACATTAACGGTCTCCGTCAAGGACATAAACAGGAAAACTAAGGTGAGAATTTGGAAAGCAGGGATAATGAGAGGCATGGCTAGTGCAAGAGAGTCCTTGGCATAAAAACATGGATGTTTGGCTGACCTCTTGGTGGACCTAAACATCAAAAACCAGCTTGATTGGTGATTTCTAGCAGTTGGATTTTAGCACCTAAAAAAGTGCTGGAATCCAACGGCCAGAAATCACAACATTGTGGGGCGAGGCATTTTGGGAGGAATGAGAAGAAGCAACACAGCACACGAAGTTGGAAAACAATACAAGAAGTATAAAAATGTGGGAATTGTTACCTCCTCGGGCCCTACAGCTATAAAGACATCTCGTGGTCCTGTGGTGGCAGCCCTTCTCCCTTCTCCCTTCTCCCTTCTCCCTTCTCCCTTCTCTATCTTTTTCTCTGTTTCATGCACCCTCCTAGTCCTAGTCAATATAGTCAAGTCAAACTTGGTCAAATGCAAGATATGACCAAACACAACAAAAAGACTATTCCACAACAAATGTTTTGATTTCTAAATAGATTTTTTTTTTTTAAAACTAATAAATAGAATATTTTCAAACAAAAGGATTGAAAACTAGGTGGATACCTGGATTTTCCCTCGTATTATAATACTTCAAAATAAATAGTTATTAGGGCCCTAATCTATGTACATCCGTTTGTGGCACAGATTGTCAGAAGATGAGAAGATGAGAAACAGAGTAGAGGTAAGTTCTCACCTGGATGAAAGTGGAGCTTCAGAATTCTAGTTGGTTCCAGATGATGATGAGGAGGAAAAGCAGGGGAGACTATTCTTCTTCATCGTCCACCTCCCCTTCATTATTTCCATTACACCTCCCCTACTTCCACTCCTTGTTGATGATTCCGCTTCTGATTTGAAGATATTGACTTTTGGAATGTGTGCAATCTTGTGCCAGTCCTCACCTCTCTCCTTCTCGCATCGCCTCTCTAGTTCAGGAGAACATCTCGCATGTCCAACCGTTTGAGGGCAGTGAGACGTTGCAGCCCTTCTGGCAAGAAAGTGATATTACGGCAATCATAAAATTCCAAATACAGAAGTGATGTGAGGTTGCCTAGCCACTCCGGCAAAGCCGTCAGGCCCGAACAGTCCATGACGTGTAGTTGTTTAAGAGTTGTTACATGTTGTAGGCCCTCCGGCAAAGACGTCAACAGAGGCAAACCACAAAGCCACATATTTCCGAGGGCAAAGAGGTGCTGAAAATCCTCCTCTGACAATTCTAGCTTTGGACATCCAAAAATAAATAAAAACTTAAGGGCTGTTGCATATCGTAGCCAATCGGACAGAGATGTTAGAGCATCACATTTACAAATCTTAAAAACTTCGAGAGAGGTGAGATTTTGCGTTCCCTTTGGCAAAGAAACCAGCTCCTTACAATTCGAAATCTCCAACGACCTTAGCGCGGTGAGATTTTCCAGATCCATAGGGAGAGTCTTGAGCATGTTGCAGGAGTCAATCGTCCATTTTTCTAGAGCAGTAAGATTTTGTATCATCCCTTCTGGAAATGATATCAGCTCACCAATTTCTTTAATTTGAAGGTAAGAAAGACAAGGGAGTGGTACTTCCAATGATCTTACTATCATTTCATTGCATCTCCCCAATGTTAAACATTTGAGATACGATGGTATTGGGAGTGCTGTCAACAAGGGGCATCCATCAATTTCCAACCTCGTGAGATTTTCCCAACAATTCCCAACAATTCCCAGCTCCTTACAAGACCTAATCGTTAACGCGGTGAGATTTTCCAGATCCATAGGGAGAGTCTTGAGCATGTTGCAGGAGTCAATCGTCCATTCTTCTAGAGCAGTAAGATTTTGTATCATCCCTTCTGGAAATGATATCAGCTCATCAAAATTAGAAATTTCAAGGTAAGAAAGACAAGGGAGTGGTACTTCCAATGATCTTACTATCATTTCATTGCATCCCCCTAGTGTTAAACATTCGACAGACGACGGCAGTGGGAGTACTGTCAACATGGGGCATCCACTAATGCTCAATTCCGTTAAACAAGGGAGTTCTAATTCAGACGACAATGGGAGTGCTGTCAACTTGGGGCATCCATCAATTGTCAACTTCCTAAGACAAGTGAGTTTTACTTCTTGTCTTCCCTCCCACCATTCCTCTAAATTAGGCATCTTCTCCAAGTAGAGTTCTTCTAGTGTTGGGAAAATCACCCTCGTCCAACTTGAAAACTTCACACCCCTGTACCCTATTATAGACAATCGTTTTATATTTGAGTGAGGTCGGAGGCCTTCTAGGACCCCTTCACTGTTGTTTTCTTGTAAGTCAACTTCACCATCACCTGACCAAGATAGTGTTAACGAGCAAAGGCTTTGCTTTGTTATCAAATTAGCTTCTTCCGCATCCCTTGAATTTCTCACATGCTCAAGCCCTTTTATGCTTAGTTCTCCTCTAAGGTTTAGTCCTTGCAACTCTATAATGCGCCGTCCACTCTCCGGGCCCACAATGAAAGAGCATAACGTTTGGAGATAAATCAATTGCCCAATTCCAATTGGCATCTGAGTTAATAAACGACACCCAGTGATATCTAGGTGTATGAGTTTGTTCATTTTTCTCATGTATTCGGGCAACTTTTGTAGCTCTTCGCAATTTCTTAGTTTCAACGTCTGCAAATTTCTTAGGTTGCAAATGGATTCAGGTAATGATATAATTGGATTGCAAGAGAGGTTGAGGTACCTTAGATGTTTCAAATTTTGTATTGAAAGGGGCAATGTTGTAATTTGATTTCTACTCAAATCTAACACCCGTAGGCATCTTAAATTTGAGAAGATGAAGTGAAGATCCATGTCGTCCCTTAGCCAGCTACTTGATAAAAGGAGGGAGTGCAAGAATGGTTGGGACTGATGTAAAGACTTGAGTATGGTTGATGATGGTGACTGGAAAATTAGTTTCAAATGTCGAATGTTTTTGGGAATAGTCTTTCCATCGCCAACCTCCACAACAGAACATTCATTCACCATAACTGAACATGCAAGATCATGCACCAGGTCATGCATCTTACAGTTCGTTATATTGCCATAATCATCTTTCTCAATGTCTTGGAAGAAAGACCTCTGTAATAAATCATTGAAGATCTCATTTCCGTTGTCGTATAATTCCATTCTTCTTTTAGATTTAACAAAATCATTTGCCATCCATAACTGAATCAAATCTTCCTTGTTGATTTTATAATCTTTTTGAAATGTGGAGCAATAAGCAAAGCATTGCCTCAAACGTGAGGGCAAATGCTTGTAGCTCAATCTCAAGGCGGGTAAAATGGAAGTTTCTTCATCTTCTGGAAGATCCCAAATTTCACTGTCTCTCACAATCAACCACTGGTTTTCCCCACCTTTGAAGCGCATTAAACTTCCTAAAGTCTTTGCCGCCAAAGGTACGCCTCCACACTTTTTCACAATCTGCTTGCCAATCTCTATTAAGCGTGGTTGCTCTTCTCTCTCCATGCCAAATGCACGCCGCTTGAACAAAGACCAACAATCGTCTTCAGATAGAAGTTTCAAGTGGTAAGTACTAAGTGTACCCATGATCAATGCTACTTTTTCAACACGAGTCGTTACAATAATTGAACTTCCTTGAGCTCCGCATGTTAAAGAATATTTCAATTTATCCCACTTCTCTTGATCTTCATTCCATACATCATCTAAAACAAGTAAAAATTTCTTACCATTCAATTCATCTCGAAGGTGACATTGCATAGGATCCAAGTCTACAAGATAATGTGCATTTCCACCTGAAGATTCTATGATGGATTTTATAAGCTTTTTGACATTAAAATCATCAGATACACAAACCCAAATTCTGACATCAAAATGATTTTTAATCATCTCATCATTGTAGACTAGTTGAGCAAGAGTGGTCTTCCCAAGACCCCCAATGCCATTTATAGGAAGAATTGAAACATCTTCTTGACGACTCGCATTGTTTAGCAAAATGTTTATTATATTTTCTCTGTCCTCGACTCTCCCATAAATTTCTGGTTCATTTAAAACAGAACTAGTTTCCCGATTCTCTCTAAGTTCAACTCCCCTGTCTACATGTCCCGCAGTCAAGTGAAACTTGGATTTTTCTTCAGCAATCTCATCAAATTTCTCTATAATCTCTTTTACTCTTTTCCCGATCTTATGACGAAACACAATTTGTTCAAAACAGAAACAAGATAAGAAAGAGCCGCTTACCTGCTTGGTGCAACTCTCACTTCTACTTTCTGATTGTAGACCTTCGGTTGCCCAGTCATCCAAAACATCGCCCGCATAGTAAGCCGCATCTTTAAGTTTTCTTAGCCAATCTCTGATCGCTTTTTCGTTGAATTGCTTCGCCTCTGCATCTTCGAGGACACATTGAATTGCTGATAATGTGTTGTTAAGTTTCTCCAGATCTTTTTTGACACCCCGCAATAAACGAAATTCACTTTGGATCAGGAAGTTGAGGTTTTGAAAGAGAACTCGAAGAAGAGCATCTGCCATCTTGCCTTGGTATCTGAATTTTCCAAGTGATCTAGTTGAAAATGCCTATGCAGAAAGAAAGGCAGTCAGTCTGAAATCTGAATCTCTCTTGCAAGTAAAATTGTTGAGATTATAAGTCTCCTTTATTGGAATTTCCAGACAATATTGGTAGGTAAAGTGTAGAACGGGTCAAGCCTGTATTTTGTCTTCTGCGTGTGTGTACAGTTGTTTCCGTGTGGGTCCAGTTGGAAGCTTTCGTGGGGGTTTGCGCATCCACATGTGTTGATGATAATATTACGGATTTTCTTCATTCGGGGACCCACTTGATGATAATCTATTGGGCAGGGAAAAGTTATTGTCGTTTTAGTGGGACCCACTCGTTGATCTCAAGTCTCAACCGACAGTCGCGGCTTCCTTATTTCCTCGTTTAGGTTGTAGATGCGGGGAGTTCAACCCCGCACATGGGAGGAAATTATTAGCCTACGGTGTACCCACAGCAACACTTATGCTACTGGCTTTCTCTTTGTAAGACACGTAACTAAAAATAATTGTCTGGATCATGTTCGCTGGGGATTTGGGTGGTTACCCCATTCCCAAGCTTCTTTGTTTGACACATACTCCTTTCTAAAGTTGAGTTAGTGTTGGAGTACGTGATCTAAACTCATACTTTTTTTGAAATCAAAATCTCCGCTCCTAGTTCTGCAATAATGTTGTCAAGAACAAGAACTGGCTCCCTCTCCCAACTGTACACGTGACTATCATTCTATGTATCTCAATAGATCCGTAAGCCCAAATCTGACCCTCAATAGAGGCCGAGCTTGATCCTAACGTTTTTTCGATCTAGGTGTCAGGACACCACCTAAAATGCCACGTGGCATACTCTTAGAAATGAATGACCAAATGGACGTTTGGTAATTTATAGCCATTGGATCCAGAGTTTCTCAAAATAATACTCGAATCCCATGGTTCAAAATCAACCCATGAAAATATTAAATCTAACGATTACAAACCACCAATCTAGATGATATTTGGTCATGGCATGGTTCCACATAGGGATGCGCCAAACATTCATGCGGTCTTTAATCAGCTTGTTTGATGACTTTTAACTGTTAGATTTTTAGTACCCAAAATATTTGTGGAATCCAACAGCTAGAATCACTCCTTAAAAAGTACTAAAATCTAATGGCGAGAGATTACCTATCAGTGTGATTTTTGGTGTGTATATCCACCAAGAAGCATCCAAGCGGTTAGTGGGCTGGCCCAAGGAATTTCAATCAATTTTCAAAGTTAAGGGTAATTAGATCAGGTCGTGCGTATAGGTATCAAACAATACATATGCCATGTGATTGCTTTCTTACAAGTGGATCCACTTGATTCCCATATTCTATTGGGCGGGGAAAAGTTATTGTCGTTTTAGTGGGGATTGCTTTATTAAAGTAAGGGGACCCACTCGTTGATCCCAAGTTGGGGCTTCCTTCTTTCCAGTAAAACTTCTGTCACAACGTTCTGACTCTTCTGCCACAATGAAAATCACAGGACACATGGCACACTCTAATTGGACGATGACCTTATGGATGTTTGGCCAGTACCTCAGTGGACCTCTAACCAAAAATCAGCCGGATCAGTGATTTCTAAGCGATTCGATTAAGGGCCTGTTTGGTACGTGAGAAAAAGAGTTCCGACGGCGAATATTCAGCCAGGTGAATATTATCTTGGCTAAATATTTGCTCATAGCAATATTTAACAATGTTTGGTACGTGTATGAGCTAACTCACTTCAGCTTACTTCATTTTCTTTCAATTTGAGTGGGTCCCACATATCAAAGTAAGTCAAAAATAGGTTGGGTCAGTGCGGGATCCATATTTTATGTCAAAGAATAAAAAAAAATTCATTTTTATCTTTTTTATATATTAAAAAATTAATTTTTATTGAAAATAGTGATTTTCCGGCGAGAAAATAAAATTTTCTCACCAAGGCATAATCGGCGTGAAAATATTTTCACAGGGGGGGGGGGGGGGGGGTGACCAAATGTTTTCCCGCCGCGGAGGGCAAATATGTGGGCCCGGCTAAATATTCGCCAAGGGCGGGTGGCTGCCAAACACAGCCGGACGAATATTTGCGCGGCTAAATATTTTATTTGCCCGCCGCGGTGCGTTACCAAACAGGCCCTAAAGTTATTTTCATGGGTTGATTTTAACGGTAAGAGTTCGAGCATTATTTGGGTGCAAAGATAAAAAAAGGCTGTAAATCACTAATCAGGCTCATTTTTGGTTATAGGCCCTCTGAGGGACTGGCCAAACATCCATACGGTCATCGTCCACAAAGAGTGTGCCACGTGACCTGTGATTTTCATTGTGACAGAAGCATCTGTCAGAACGGGCTGTGATAGCAGTTTGAAAAAATCTATGATACCGAAGTTCCTCAATTTGCCAGGTAGTAGACTATTTCGGGCCAACTGACCCCATGAATATTTGGCTCACATCTTGGTGGACCCACACACCAAAAATCAGCGTGATTAGTGATTTCTAGCCATTGAATTTGAGTACTTTTTCATCATGGGCTTGGAACCACTTCATCGGCATGTTCATAAAGCCCATGATGAAAAGTGCTCAAATCCTACGGCTAGAAATCACCAATCACGCTGATTTTTGGTGTGTGGGTCCACCAAGATGTGGGCCAAATATTCATGGAGTCAGTGGGCCCGAAAGAGTCTACCACGTGGCAAATTGAGGGACTTCGGCATCAAAACTTTGATACCGAAGTCGGTATCAAAGAACAGCCCTAGAAGTTTTACTCGTGTGTAAGAGCAGGCCCCACACGTCAGAGTGACCAATAGCTCTAGAAAAATCATTTCTTTATTCAAACTAGCAGGAAAAAGAGTTCTATCATGTTCAGAGTCTTTAGACTTCTGGAGTTAATGGGTGGAGTTCACCGAAAATGCATGATGGACACGAAACTCGCCTTTGGCCTTCAGAGTAAAACTTCTGTCACAACGCATAAGATGAGCCACGTGGCACACTCTTAGTGGATGCTGATGGTTGTTTGGCCAGTCCCTCGGTGGACCTGCAAACCAAAAATCAACCTGATTAGTGATTTACAACCTTTGGATCTTTGCACCCAAACATTGCTCAATAATCATCAAATTCCTTCGGTTAAAATCAACCCATGAAAACAACTTCAATCCAACGTTTAGAAATCACAGATAAGGTTCATTTTTGGTTTGTAGGTCCACCTAGTGAGTGGCCAAACATCCATACGGTCAGCATCCACTAAGAGTGTGCCACGTGACTCATATCGTGGGCTGTGATCAGCTTCGCCTAAGGTTTGAAATTTCGATTTCGGTGGTCATTTCTGTGAAGGCCAGAAAATCTTGAAATTTCAAAGAAATCTAAAAAAAATAAAAAGATCCATAAGGTTGGAAAAATCTCGAATTTTTTAGGAAATCTTATCTATTTCTTTCTCCATAATCTCCCATTAGAAGAGAATTTTAATTCTTCCTAATCAGCTAATTAATGAATTTATAAGAGAATTAAGAGAGAGGGCCGAAATTCTTGGGATTTTGGTTTTGGTCAAACTCGAAACCAAAATTTCGGCCCGAAATTGTAACATTTCGACCGAAATTTAAAACCATGTACTCGCTAAAGAAAGGTTATGTCAGGTTCATAGCTAATGTAAAATCATGTCAAATCTCCATACATGAATTCAAATTAGTTGACTTTGACTAATGCTAAGTGCATTCTAGAATTGAATGCATGTATGAAAGTCTCGTGATTGAAGGCGGAGTCCAAGGAACATTTGGACTGTCAAAAGACCAAACGATGCTACAAAAGACGTAACCGACATTAATACTAAAGATGCACTGAAAAGATGTAATAGGCGTTAATGAAATTGGTGTCAATTTTTCGCACATTATAAGTGTCAATTTTTAGCTTTTTGGTGTAGTGGCCCTTGGAATGTCTTGATTCAAGTTTCATAGTTGGACTATGGACCAAGAAGGAGCATGGTTGGTGTGCATTGCCAACCATTGAGGCTTCTGGTGAGAT
Organism: Euptelea pleiosperma; assembly: GCA_035048495.1. Lineage (NCBI taxonomy): Eukaryota > Viridiplantae > Streptophyta > Magnoliopsida > Ranunculales > Eupteleaceae > Euptelea > Euptelea pleiosperma. The sequence continues at coordinate 24,779,258 of CM068551.1, read as the reverse complement.
CTTGGTTATGTGGGATTTGGAGGTGGTGGATGTCACCGAGGACTTGATTGGAGCTTTTTTCGTTTCCTTGATTTGTCGTTCGATAGCTGATGGTTTGTGTTGGGTTCTTCCTAATACCAATGGACCTACAGATATAGGGTTGAGATCACAGTTCCAAAAGAAATGGAGGATATAGTTGGGTATTGGGACTTACCCGGTTGCATAGGGGGAGATTTCAATGTGATTTTCTACACTAATGAGAATAAAGGAGGTTATAGAATTAACAAGAGTATGAAGGAGTTTGGAGAGTTTTTTAATAGCTTTGGCTTATTGGACCTTTTAATGAATGGTGGCACCTTCACATAGTCCAATAACCAATATCACTCGACACTCTTAGATTGAATCATTTTCTAATTTGTGGGTTCTTGGGAGAAGAGCACCATCCTTTAGTGTATTAACGTGTGCTATCCAAACCTACTTTGGATCATTCTTCAATTCTGCTAGACATTGGTGGTCTATCTACCAGGCCCAAGTCTTTCAAGTTCGAGAACATGGGGCTAATGAAGCTAAACTTTGTGGATCATGTGAGATTATGGTGGAGTTCCTTCTCCTTGAGGGCAAAGTTGGTGTTGCCTTACACAAGAAGCTGAAAGCTCTGAAGGAGAAGATATCCCAATGGAATCAAGTTGTGGCGAGGCGTAAGACGGGAAGCTGAAGGCAATCCTTTCTGAGATTGAAGTTTTAGATAAGGAAGAAGATGAGGAGTTGTTAGAGGAGGAAATGTGTAGGAGGGTAGAGTTGAAGGCCAGATTCATCCTTAGCCAAACAGATAATGTGTGTTGACGCCAAAAATCTATAATGAGATAGCTCAAGGAAGGAGATGGTAATACAAAGTTTTCCATCACATTGCCAAGGCCATAAGGGACAACCACATAGCTAGCTAAGGTCAAGATAGAGGGGTTTAGTTTGAAGGAAGAGGATTCCATAAGAAATGGGATGATTGATTTCTACTCTAAGTTGTACTCAGAGACATCTCTATGTAGACCTGAGTTTGATAGCTTAGACTTTAACCACATTTCTTCTTCTTAGAGTTTGTGGTTGAAAAGACCTTTGGAGGAAAATGAGGTTTTTAGAGCTATTAAGAAATTGAAAAGTGATAAAGCATCGGGTTCATATGGGATCTCTCTTGCATTCTTTAGTCAGTGTTGGAAGATAGTGAGAGGAGATTTCATGACAGTTGTGGAGGATTTCCAGAATGAGGGCATACTTGACCACTAGTCTAATAGCACTTTCATATTACTCATCCATAAGAAATAGGGGGCAGTCAGGAGCAGAGTTAGGAAGGGTCCAGGAGGGCATGTGCCCCAATGGCGTTGGCGCCAATTGACCCTCACCATTTGTAAAGCGATCCCAAAATGGTGTTGGCGCCAACTGATCTAAGTCATGTCATGAATCAAAAGCGGGTTCCAAGTCCAACATCGTAAAGCTCACTCGTGTTGGATCGTTCTTGCTGTCATATATCACCAACTTGGAAAAAAATGATATTTTTTCATTAACGTTTTTCAGCTCGTTGCAGTGTGCTCTATTTACACTCGTGCTGGTCCAAACAGGCCCTTAATGGTTTGTGAACTTATAACAGTGAGAATGAGAGTTGCATTGGAGACAGATTCAAACCTAATCTGATTAGTAGCCAGGGTATTAAACTAAGCCCTTTAACACACCAAAATATGCAATAATAACCATGTCCAATTTAATGTAAACGAGGAATTTTCTTCATAAGCAAGCATATATCCATTTATTTCTTAGAAAGAGTTCACATAAATTAGTAGATTGTGCGAAAGAATCGGGTCCTTAGAACTTGAGCTTGAGGTGTGGCATCTTGTCTGAGAAAGGCGGATCAGAATATTTTCCAGTGAGTATTTGCAACGCGACATATTGATTTGCAGCCTCAGTATAGTGGATTCCATCCCAACTTACATATTTGGTACTATCATCACACCCTTTGACTGTCACCAAGCTACCGTTCAAATTCTTCGTTTGTCCGCAGGAGATTCGACTATCATAGTTCAATGGCGGACCCCCATACCCACAGCAAGCCATTATGGGTTGTTGGAATCCTGAAAATTATTTTTCATGCAATGTGAACTTTCTTTTTCTCTGTTTAGCAAGCTAAGGATACAAGAAAACTATACAAAATGTCTTGAAGAATTGATTCCAAACTCTCTCACAAATATCAGTAATATTTTCAAATATCTCACAATATTTCAAGTTTTCATTTGTTGCTTTATCTCACGTTTAATAAATACTAGTAGGTTCCCACGTGTGTTGCACGTAGGCAATCAGAGTTGGACTGAAAATGTGGATAATTAGTTAAACGAAAACGTTTGAATTAGAATACGAACGAGAGATTGTTGCATGAATCAGAAAATTACCTGAGCGAGGCTTAAACAAGAATCCGAAGTGCCAAGAATTTTGGCATCATAGAAAACAACGTATGACAAGCAGAAAGCAAGCGTAACATTGTGAATCAGAACGTAGAGAGGGATTGCATGAAATCCTAGTATCCATTAATAAAAGAAATTTATAAAGAAGAAGAAAAATTAATTCTAAGGGGGGAAGGAATGTTGTGGGAGAAGGAAAGTTTGGTTTCTATTTTTTCGAATTATAGGGGAAAAGGAAAGTCTCAAGTCGTGCGAGAAGGAAAGTTTCGAGGTAGTAGAAAATGGTATCAATTTAAAAAAAAAGGTATTTAAGTCAATCAAAAGTTTTTCTCATATCGGTGCTTTTATAATCTTTTAATTTTAATTTTAATTTAATTTAATTTAATTTAATTAATTTTAATTTTAATAAATATAACAGAGATTTTCACTAGACTTTGATGTTTATAATCTAAATTAAGGATTGACACAAACCAAGGAGGGGTGCATTTCAGAAAAAGGGTCCAAACCAAACAGTCATTTTGACTCATGCAAGCACTTTATAATCCCTATTTCTACAGAAAAATCAAGTCCATGTATGCCCCTATGGTATGCTGGACACCTACTGAATTACAGAAGAAAATCATAAATACTTACCATATTGAGAATAATTTGAAATGAGGTTGAATTTGATTGAGAATATGTCGACATAAGTGATGTTTGCATCTGAAAATTGGCCCTGCAAATTTCTACAGAGAGCATGAAGCTGCATATTGAAAAGCTTCGCAGCGCGATTATGTGAGCTCACGCATCCTAGCTCGTCAAGCTTAGATGGGTCATTTCCAAATCTGGCAATATTTTGAGGTAAGCATCCAAGGGGACCAGTGTTATGAATCCAAAACCACCTTGACCCTTGGTCGTATAATTTCTGAAAAACAAAAATTCAAAAAGAAGAACGCATTGGGATTTTATGTTCGAGAAATCCAACAGAACGGCAAATGAACGATGTCACTGACCTTAATTCCGGTTTCAAATTCCGACAAAATAGTTGGAATTGAAGCGAGTACTTGGTCCTCTGATTTGGAATAAAATGCACCAGCGAGATCGTTCTGGCCTACATCGAACATGTAAAGTCCCTGCTCAAAATAATCCTCCTGGGGGATGTATTTATCAAGTTTCTTGCCTACAAGAAATTTAGAAAGTGGGAATGAGTTTACTTTTTCAAATCTGTTCATACTTGTACTAAATGGCGTTCTTGAACTACCCATATGTTAGGATCCTGGTTTAAAATAACGCCGTTTAAACGGTAATGCCTGTTACGTTAAAAACCGTCACGACTCTTAGAAATTAACAGCCATTTTAAAACGAAAAAATGGCTTCTAAAATCGTTTTAACGGCCATTAAAATCTGGAAAATTTTGTGGAAAAACGGCCATTATCTTTCCATTAAATTCCGTGTTTTTTCGTTATTCAAAATTTCAAATTTTGATTTTCAGCGCCATTTTTTCCCATTAAATTCTGTTTTTCTGTTTTTTTTTTTTTTTTTTTTCCATTTTTTCCCATCTGTTACAATTCGTTTTAACGGTTTTAATGGTAACGCCCCCAGTCCATTATACCATTAAAACGGCCTCCTTTAAACCTTGGTTAGGATCATGGTTTAAAAAACGGCCATTATAACTGATTCGGACCTCCCCCGTTACATTATGTACCGTTGAATCGCTATAAAAATAACAGCTGTTATTTTCCATTATAACAAAAATAATGACCATTATTTTCTGGAAATTTGTGAAAAAACGGCCATTATTTCAGTTTTTTTCCATTTTTTCTTTTCATTTTTTGGAAATTCAAATTTGAATTTCAGCGTCATTTTTTACGTTAGTTTCCATTTTTGCCCATGAGCGTTACAATTCGTTATAACGGAAAAAACGGTAATGCCCCCAGTCCGTTAAACCAGTACAACGGCCCCTTTTAAACCTTGGTTAGGATGAATCCGCAAACACTCAATGGTTCTAAAATATAGAATCAACAATTAAGTTACTTTAAAAAAAAAAAACATTTTGAACATTAAATTGATCTAGTTCCATATTATGATGCAAAAACAAGGAAACCTTACAGTAAACAGCTGAACAAAACATCGCTTTACTCGATCAATTTAAGTATGTAGAAGATACCTTTAGCTAGCAGTTCAAGAACCCGTGCCTTGAAACGTAAAAACTGAGCCACTTGAATCCCAAAGGAAAATGGGCTGACGGATGACGCCGTTGCTGGAAGTATAATAGACCCTGCAGCTGCAAAATTACACCCTTTTCGGAAAGTTGGAGTGCCGATTGAGTCCAAGTAGGCATTCAGAAATGGTAGGTCTAGTGCATCCACTGCAATAAAATACAGACAAGAAATTGTAATTAAATAGATCATGGCAAGGTTTAAAAGAGCCCATTATAACGCTATATAACGCACTGGGGGTGTTACCATTTTTTTCCAAAATTCAAAATTTTAATTTCAAATTTTCAATTAAAAAAAAAAGGAATATAACGGAAAAATAATGGAAATAACGGCCGTTTTTTTTTCAAAAAAAATTCATAAAATAACAGTCGCTATTTTCGTTATAAAGAAAAAATAACGGCCATTTTTTAAACCATGGATCATAGTATCCCAATGGATAATGTTTGAGCAAATTTTTATAAATTTTACAATTACATGTGCTTACATATATCTTTAAGATAAATGTATAAAAATTTATACAAACATGATAAAACTAACAAAATCCCGCCTTTGGCAGGCAGTCGGGTATCGAGACCACGCACACGGCTCGTCGAATTGCTAATCCTAGCCCTTTAATATATGGAATTTTCCTGACATATAATTTCCATTTTTCTTAGCCATCCAAGCCTTATCTTGATCAGCATCATTTTTTATTAGGCTCATTCATAGCTAGCCGAGAATGGCCTGGTACGTTTTAGATTCCGGTTTCGCGAACTCAAAATCTAAATTGCAAGAACGCACTACATGTATATATGGTAGAGAAATTACCGAGGAAATCGATGATCAGGCGGCCGTCGCAGAATCGTCCAGACGCCTGCTGAAAGTATGTCTGCCCGTTCGGCGGGTCAAGACGTCCACCAAGTCCTGCGATGAGCTCTCCGGTATCAGAATTCGAGTCTCCAAAGTTGAATACCGCCGGATAAGTGACATTAATGGTCTCGGCGAGGGACATAAACAGGAAAATTAAGGTGAGAATTTGGAGAGCAGGGAGACTGATCAGAGCCATGGCTAGTGCAAGAGAGCTTGGAATGTGCACTTTCTTAAACGTTAACTACCAACCGCTTTATGAAATTTCTCAATAAGAGCTTGGTGGGTTGTGTGTGATGCAATTTTAAATTTTGGAAGAGCAAGGAAAGCGAAACTGGAAGACCAAGGAAAGCAAAACGTATGGGCAGTGACCAACTTAATCCTCACTTTCCTTCAATTGACGAGATTACCCTTGTCGATTGTTTGATGGGTATGATCTTAGTTTTATAGAACATGTAATCTAAATGGGTCCCTCTTGAGAGATCATAACCATCTATCTAGGTTGACTCATGCTTTTGTGGCTCATAAAATGACTCGTGGACGTGGGGCCCACATGCGGATGAGTTAAGGGCTGATTTCGGTAATGATATTCTTTCTCAACATGGATATCAACCTCACAAAAAACTAGCCCATTCTAACATTTGTAGCTTTATGAAAAGTGGGACTGCAAATTGAAAAATTTTAGACCATCCACCCATCCATTTCACCATTAATTTTAGGTCTATATTTGATAAGATAAGTAGTTTTAGAAATTGCTGATTTTTTGAGAATTTTTTTTAATTTTTTGACAAGTCCAAAGTGTATTATTGGGAGATCGAGAAGATCTCGAAAAAGGGCACAAAAGAGAACAGACAAAAGTGACTAAAAGTCAAAGAAAATAAAACAGAAGACAGACCAAACTAGCTCCCCAGTATCAAATCTAAACACCATATCAGAGAAAAAGGTGCCTCTAAGAGCTCGGATGATATGGAGATCAGCTAACTCATCTGCATGTGATCCCGTGACCGCATGTCATTTTTTAAGTTGATTTGTTTTTAGTTCGAGAAATAATTTATTTATGAGAAGATATGGAACCCGTGAACACGCATGGATTCCATCTCGTCAATGGATTCCTCCTGCCAAGCCAAAAAGTATTAGTAACTTTATCCCAGCCAATATATAAAAAATGATTTGCATGTCCAAAAGATCATGATTAGATCAGCCTGATGGAAGGACCACATTCATAGACTGTATCAATGGTCTACAAGAATTAGATCATGGACCAGTCTTTTATTTGAAATAAATGTATTTTTTTTGCATTTATCCAATTCTGATAAAATGGGGACATTTTGGTCTGTGAAGAGATTCAGGGGGTCTATGGTTATTTTTGAAAAACCTTGAAAGCAAAGGTGAATTTTCCTTTCACATATGGCAAGCAGGCTTGTTTGCATTTCTGTGACCATGATGCCTCCCTCTTTAGGCTATCTTACCTAGACACGACAAGGACAAGACACCCATAATGTGTGATACGAAATTTATGCTTAAAATTGAAGTACCCGATACGAATGCTGCGCTCACTTTGAAGCTTCCGTGTAATATAGCTAGTCCAAATACTCTAGGTATTGGGAAACTCGTTTTCTAGTTAAGCTGGTGTTTTTTGATAAATCCAATTTCCTTTTTTGTTTCTGTTTCTGGGAAAATCCATTTTCTCAAATGGATGCCAAACCTCTCTCTTTCTCTCCCTTTCTTAGAAAATGAACCAATGAACACATATACATGAGGTGGCTCTTTCTAAAAGATTTGTAATTTAAATTCTCACATGGGGTGGTAAAATCAACCTAAATAAATAAATCAACCGACTACCATATTATTTTTGGATGATCATCAAAATATGATTTTAAGACTAAGAAACAGTAAAAACATTGTATAGATCGGATGGTCGATAGCACTTTATTGAGTTTATTTTGGATATAAAAAACTTCCTAAGTTGGTCTCTTATGTAGAAGGTTAGGAGTTTTACCCAAGATTTAAAAAAACGGTCGTTATAATGGATTCAGACCTCCCCCGTTAAAATAATGGCTGTTAAAATGCTCTAAAAATTACGGCCGTTATTTTTTGAAAAAAATTGTGAAAGAAAATGGCAATAATTTTTCATTTTCGAGAAGTTGATCTCTTATGTTGAAGGTTAGAAGTTTGACCCATGGTTTAAAAAACGGCCATTACAATGGATTCAGACCTCCCCCGTTACGTTATGTAACATTAAAATGCTCTAAAAATAATGGCCGTTATATTCTGAAAAAAAAATTGTGAGAGAAAACGGCAGTTATTTTTCATTTTCAAAATTTTGAAATTCAAATCTCAAAATTTGAATTTCAGCGCCATTTTTTTCCGTTTTTGACCCTGAGTGTTACAATTTGTTATAACGGAAAAAACGGTAACACTCGGATTTTCGGTTGTTGGATGAAGGTTCCAAAACTACTTCTCATGAGACCGGATCTTTGTTGCTCCATGCGAAAATCCAGCAGCAGTTTCACCAATTGATTTGATAACCCATTCCCCTTTCTAACATATATGGTTTATTTTATTATAAAATACCCATTATATTCCTATAATTCAAGGATAGCAACCAGTAAGACCCACCTAGTACTTGTGACTACCAAGGCAAGTAGGGTATTCTAGATATAAATACCTTATTAAAGCAGTCAGGAACATTTAAGAACACGTTGAATTGGATTTTTAAGTGAAACTTTCTTAACATTATGTTTGTTCCTCTAATCCTTAAAGATGTTATAAACTACTACCTCAACCTTTTTGTACTTAAATATTTTTTAATGACAAAAATATCCTTCTAAACCTTTAATACAAATGATATATTTCATTAGTCCAAACAAACTTTTGATTTTTTTATAGAAGTTAGATTTCTAACGGACTGGGGGCATTACTGTTTTTCTGTTATAACGGATTGTAACGCATAGGGGCAAAAAAAAATAATAATAACGAAAAATAATTAAAGTAACGGGAAAATAACGGCTCTAAAATTCAAAATTTCAGCCCACAATAGATCATTTTTGGGCCTAATGACTGATTGAATGTTCAGCCCACCTATTGGTGGATAAATACACTAGAAATCAGCTTTGTTGATAATTTCTAGCCATTGGATTTACAAGTCAAAAAAGATGCTTCAATCCTAAAAAGTACTAAAATCTATAGCCAGAGATAACCAATCAGGTTAATTTTTGGTTTGTATATTCAATAAGTGGAGGGCTAAACATCCATATAGTTAGTCAGCTGGGGCCTAAGGTGACCGCCTTAATGGCCTTGTAGTAGAGACGGCCCTGATCAACGGCTAGAAATCATTAATATTTGGTGTATAGAAGCCTCAGAGTGCCACCAATAGGTGGGCCAAACATCATCAGTGGGCTCAAAGAAGATGCCAAGAGACATTTTGAAGGGACTTGTGGAGCAAACTTCGTCCTCCAAGGGACGAGCAAACCTGTACCCGATCTCATTACATATCTCCCCAAATTCAAACGTGCGCAAGGTGCGCACATAAACAAAACCTAAACATCCCGCCCTAATAAAGTCCCAAGAAAAACCTCCAAAGCTATTGAAGCCATGGAGGACGAAGAGCTCGATCCTTCAACCCCTACATGTCTCCACTTGATCTCAGCTTTTCTCGCTATGGAGCCCACCGATTGGTTGATCTCCTTAGCCAGGTATTTTCCCGCCATTTTTTTGTGAAGATTATACCTCCCGGCGCATGTTAGAACTTAATGTTTTTCTTCAATTTGCAAAATTTTTATTCACACAGAGAATGTGGCGGAGGGTTGATTACAAAGGGAGTTCAGAGTTTCATTTGGCAGCACTGTATAAACAAAGCTGTAAGTCGGAGTCCCAGGCAGATTGACCCTGATACGCACCCGTGTTCAACCACCGTCTATTTCAGATCATCATTGATGGGTCCTTAGTGGGACCCATACGAACTGTTGTAGCCATCTCTCTAGAACCCCATTTTAGTTTATTGGCATTCTAAGGTGTTTCTTGGAACTAATCGGTTCTAAGCCTTAATTAGGATGTTCAAAAAATTAAGCTCAATATAATTTTCATGAATTATGATAATGTTTTATGTGAAACAATTAAATTTTTGCGCGCAGATCGCTCAAAACAACGCACCAAGTGATTTATATATGAAGAATTTTCTAAAGAAGGTTATCGTCAACGTCGAATCCAGTTGTGATGATGTGTTGGATGAATTATATGAACAATTTGCGTACTATATGACTTTGTTAAAGGTAAATAGTAATTAACAGTTGCTTGATAGCAAGATTCTAACTTTTGGCTGCAATCCTAAAAATTTGGCATTTTGTTTCAGTTTTTAGGTGATTTTGGCTAAGTTTTATACAACATTTACAGTAAGGCCCTGTATGGTGACCAGAGGAAAGTTTTCTAGAAAAAGTATTTGTAGTTTTAAAAGTTGTTGATCTATAAAAACTTTTAAGGGCACTTATGGGCAAGAATCGTTTATAAACAACTTTTCTAAGGGAAACCATACAAGGCCGAGACCAAAATTTGAGGCCTTGTCCTGATTCAGCCAGGACCAAAACAGATGTTGTAAGCTTGATTTAAAACTCTGAGAATTGTTACTCGTCAAAAAGATATATTAGTTGTACAAGGAAGTAATGCAGTATGCAATTCAATTATCATGCAGTTAGCTTTTGTATATCACTTGTTAATTTTAGATTCTTTCATGCAAATGAACCTTAATGGGATTAAGAGCGTTCGGATTTTCCTTGGGTAGGATGACAGTTCGGCGAAGGACGGCACAAGGATCTGTAAAAGGATTTCATTTCTCTTTCCTGATGGTAAGTATTATTTTCTGTACCATGTTCATGTTTGGCATTTTACATTTTCTTCGCTTCAACTCTTGCTTTACTCATTTAGGTTGCTCAGAACTCTCAAGCTGTCCGAGATCAATGAAAGTGGTAGTTCCATTGCAATGTTCACTTAACATGCTTGAAGGAGATACTGGGTATGCTTTATTAATTTCTCTTCTGATTATGTATTTATTATCTGAATGAAAACGTTTTAGGCCTTGTACCTGTAGCTCAATTGGTCGACATACCGCCCCACAACCATGAGTCATAGGTTACCTGCCAAAAAGAAATTATGCTTGGACTTTAACTTGAGAAGCAGTTTAAGTTCATTGTGTCCACCCTTTCTTCAATGTATCTACTTTCCAGGAAAATTGCACTATTGTTTCTTGGAAATGAAAGGGATTTTTAGACATTACTGAGTGTTTTATTATTTTTTTTTGGAAGGTTTCTTTTGTTAATTAAACTCTCGAGTTGACATAATTAAAGAAGTGGTGTTTTAGGATAGTTAAAATTAAACTCAAACTTGAGTCTTATCATGTTGTTAAGTGAAAATTTGTGATTTTGTGTGAGAAACTAACTATTAGCTTGCATGTTAGTTAAGTTTCATTGTAGGACTTCTATTTTCACAAGGTTTAGTTAGTTTGGATTAGTAAGCCAGCTAATTAAGTTCAAGAATTTGACTGAGAAGCAAGTTCGTTGCTTGTGGCAGTTAAGAGAAAGGTTTCTGTGTACTGTCTGAATCCCGACTATGTTTTCTGTTTTGGAGGCTTTTTATTTACCTTTTTGTTACACAAGCTTGATTTGTTTAGGGTTTTCTTCCATGCTTAATTGAAGCTTGGTGGAATATGAACTGGTCCATCAAATTGTACGCTTATGATCACGATATGCTGCTTGCTAAATTAAAAAGAAAATTTGTTACTCCTATTGAACTCCCAGACGTAGAGTCCTCAGGCAGTACATAAATGCATCTAGCTCATGGTGACCATGACTATGTGCAGCCAATGCTATTGAGAATCACTTATAAATTGCAGTCTCTCACTTGCCATGCCACTCGTGCTCTGTGTATAACACACAAAACATGATGAGGGATTCAAGCAGCATCTTGGGTCACAAAAGGACTTACTCATGTGATAGATTAGTTGCAGGAAGCTGAGAACCACAACAACTCTATAATAATCAAGGTAGTGCATTAGATCTAATAATTGACAATGGTTGATTCTAAGAGTCCAATTTAATAAATTGGTTCTGGTTGTTGCACTTTGGTCTCTTTATGATCATTGTGCTTAGCGAATGGAATCAAACAACCAGTTCTATATTCCCATTAATCCATATACCCAAAAGCCTAAGGGTGAATATAAATGCATATGTCAAATAGTGACCTTAATCATGCAAACTGGATGTCCTAGCAAGTAGCACTTTGAAGATTCTTTTCCTGCTTTCTGTACCACCGTTGTGCATGAATAATACACGTCGTGTAGAAACTAGAAAGTAACCTATGATGAATGATCCTCCTAGGTCTGCTGGCTTACATTGTTCACTTACTTATTTGATAGGTCAGTCATTGAAAGTTGAAAACAAAAGAACTTTTGTTGTACTTGAGTTAGTGCCCTAGTTTTGATTATTGGGACTGGTCGCTTCCAATATATGTTGCATTGATATACAGGTGTTAGAGTCCGACACGGGTGCGGGGTGTCTGAGTTGGTGAACTTTTAAAAATAGGATTTGTGGACTCAGTGGTGTACTTTAAAATTTAAATAATGTAAGACAAAGTAATTATTTTTATATCATAATAAGGATAATAGTGGATAATGTGATGGAATATCTTATGATTTTATCATATACTTATAGACAAAAGAATACGTATGTGTAATTTTATATTTGTTGCATAGAAAACTTCAATTGTAAAAGGTAACCTATGGCAAATTTTTAATTAAGATCTCGCGAGTAAGGAAAGAATAAACAAAGCAGAATTTGGAAGTATTGCACCAGAATTTGTATTTTTTCGGACTCTGACACATATCTGCATTGGGTACTCCACCTTGTTTAGAAGAATCAATGCAACATAGCTTCCAGCAGTTCCAACTCTATAAACTGATACTTAGACACACTCTAACTATTTCATGATGGGTAATTTCATCACCAGACGTGTAGTGTTCGCACCAAAGTGCTGGGCATTGTTGAGGCATTTCAATCACATTAAAGATAAGCACTTCCAATTATAACTGAAGTAGTATTAACAGATGTCAATTCTCACTATTCAACACGGTCTACGAAGTTGTGTTTCAAACGCACAAAATTCCACAACTGTATGAACTGTTGATGGCCAATTTAAATGGCCTTCTAGTCCATTGCATAATTTTTGTGGACTAAAATGTACTGCATTTAGTCCTAGCAACTGTCTCTAACATTTCAGTTGGAGAACTGGAGAAAAAAGTTTTGCCTCTATTGGATGTAGCTGGTGCAAAATCTTTGATGCAATTTCCTCATATTTAGTTTAGTATAAACCTCCAGCTTACCCTTTAAGAGAAATTCGTCTGGTATGCTAGGCTGTAGATTTGCTCCAACTAGACATGCATCTCTTGTTGGATGCAGTTTTCATTTTTAAGAAACGTCTGAATGATCATATCTTCTTTGAACTCGGTGCTCACTTAATTGGTTTAATTTCTCTTTCGAACAATTATTATCAGTTGGGTATGCAGTTCTGCAATATCTTGTTATTAAGGTATTTGAGCTGCAGAACTTTGATCCCGTCGTTTAGCTCTTGAACATGTGCACTATTTGTTCTTAATTAGATCAATATGGTTCTGCTTTAGTTAGGGTAACTGTTCTTTTGATTTCTTTGGGAAATTTAAACCATCTAACTTAGCTCTTGATGAACTGGTTTATACAGGTGTTCTATTTGGCCCTCAAGCCTTTTCTTGTCAGAATTCATACTTTCTTATCCAGAAATATTCTCTAATAAATCTTGTTTTGAGGTAAGGCAAATGTTGGTGGATATCATTTTCTCTTGGTTTATAAAAAGCAACTGTTGGTTAGTAAGAACAATCTGAAATCTACCATGGCTAGTTTGAAGAAGCCCTGAGCTTCAGGAAACAGCCATTATCATAATCGTTTGGTGGAAAACCACTCCGAACGTAACTGTATTTTGTTATTGCAACTAACTTTATCATTTTTTTCTTATATTTGCTGGGACTATCTATTTTTCTTTTAACGTTCAGTTTGTTTTTTCATATGACTACCAGTGTTCTTGTTTCATTTTTGTTGGGTTTGCCGGAACACAGGTTGGCTCGGGTGTTGGTTTAGTTGGTATTTCTCTTTCATATGTGAAAGCCTCCAAGGTATGTTATTTGAAATTCATCATTATCATCATCATCTATGCCTTATTTGAAATTCATATACATAACGGGGTGAAATGGACTGGTGACCACCTTACGTGGCAGCCACATGATGTGAGGAGTATGAGAGACCCAGAATTGGAGGCAAGAGAGTTGAAGAGATGGGGTGAAACCAGAAGGCATCATTGCATAGCATCACGAAGGATGCCTCAGACAGTTGCAAGGCACCAGACGCCCTGAGCGCGTGTCTGTGGCGTCCCGTTACATTTGGAGATGCCTTCTGGATGATATCCCATGTCTGAGGACAGCTTAGGCAGTACGAGTATTTGTTGGACATCTCTAACTAACTTTAACATTGGGCCACTAATGAAGTACTGCTACCTAAGAAGGGCTGACAATGCCTGCATTACAATGTCGGGAGGGGGTATCTCCATCATTTACCCCCTCTCTACATCTATAAATAGATCCCTCACCCTACATATGTGGGGATCATCTCCAGCACTACCTGTTCTTTCCTCTCTCTCTCTCTCTACCTGATCTCCTTGCTCCTCATTGTCATGCTGCAATGGTTCCTGAATAGTTGTTTACTCGAGTTAGGCAGGATCTGGATTCACTTCACCTGACCACCCATTGCTATCTCAGCTAACCTTATCTGCATACTTACAGTATATAATTCTACAAATGTCTCCACTTCAAGCCCTAAAAGTTATTTTCAGGGCTTTCTGGAAATCAGTTTTAGCAACTTGGAACATCTCTGTTTAACCCAAAATACATTAGAGAAACAATGTGATAGCACCTAAGTCATTATATTTATACCCGGTTTCCGTTTTGAATATGTTATGCACATGCTCATTGATCTTAACCATTCAATAGATGGGGTCAATTCTTGTATTGCATGTCCCAGATTAACACATCAATTGAACTCTCCTAATTTCCTAACCGTTGAAAGAACAGGGTTTTGTTTTGGGGCCATTTACCATGGCTTGGTTGACTATTCAAGAGTAGTCAATTGGATTGAAAGGTTAGAATCTCCAATATTGGTCCATGTGCAATTGACAGGACAATCTGGATTGATGATTGTGTGCATCTGGGGTACAGTAATATGCAGAATGATTATAATACAATGACATCAGCTGTCACATTGCTTTGAACAGAATGATTATAATACAATGACAACATGACTAGATAATTTTTTCTTCTAGGCAACATGACTACATTGAGACTTGTGACATCTATATCCTTTCAAAACATTGCAAGGTAGATTTAATGATGGACCCTTTGGTACAGGTGATACTAAGTGATGGTGACCATTCAACTTTAGCAAACATGAAGCTTAATTTGGAACTGAACCAATCGAGTACAGAAACTGAGATTTCACAGGGAACCATCCCAGATCCCAATTTGGTGAGTTATGTTGATGAGGATGTGTGCTTTCTACTGGGTCCCATAGTTTAATAAGACTACTTTTTATTTCAATGCTAAGGTTGTCGGTTTGATCCCACAGTACCCGGTGTGTTCTTATCTACATAGAGGAATTGGATTCCAAAACTGTAGAATAATGACGAAGATAACTCCTTGACCAACTTACAGCTTATATTGATGGGAAAGCATCAAAAGGACTCATGAACCACTTGACTATAGTCATCTTGCAGGTTCCAACACCATAGATCCCTTGATACACAGTGTTTGTGTTTGAACTGTTTTGAAGTGAGCAACTCAAGAGGCATTGCTTACGTCAGTGCGGTTCAAACATCAGGGATTGCAGGAACAATAATTTGATGCCTTAGTGAGATACTGGACCAGCCTCTTTATTGATTTATGTAAAAGAACTGATGCAATAGATATGGTGGAGAAATATTTTGAATATGGAACCTGCAAGTGAGTCTCTAGTGTTCAAGATTGATGAGTTCTAAATTTCAGGTAAAGTGCAAATACCTGCCATGGGAATCTGCATCAGAAAGCGAGCTCCAAGGCTTTAGGCCAGACATAGTGTGAGTGTTTCATTTCTTTTTATTTTGGTAATATGGGGTCTCCACCATTTGATTGTTTGACCCAAACTAGGAGACCCCTTGCCCAAAAAGAGCCCTGATCATAGTAATCTTCTTGACCATCCAAAGGAATGCAGTTGATCAAATAGTTAGGTTTAATATTAGGTTGGCTGTTGATTGGAATTGTCAGGATCAATTAGTGCCTACGCCATGTTTATGGTGAACAATGTACTTCTGTTTTCTCTGCTTCTTTTGTATATCAAAATCATAGTGTCGTGTCCTCACTTCTCTTTCTTCAGCTTGGGTGCAGATGTGATTTATGATCCATTATGCTTGCCGCATCTTATTAGCGTACTTGCCATTCTTCTGAACCCAAAGAAATACAATCCTATAAAAGACAAGTGCAGGGATCCATTGCCTAAAAGTAGCTGTATTGATGATGAACTAGATGGCGCCGCTGATGATAAAGTCGATCTTGATCGAAGAGAAACTTCCATCGACTGCAATTCAAGTAAATTTGATTCTGATGGTGATTATAGAGACCATAAATTTGGTACTTGTGGAGGCATAGCAGGCTACAATGGTGAACCAAGATCTGAATCTCTATGTGATGCAGCAAGGGAAGGACCTGTAGCTTACTTAGCTACGGTAATCCGCAACATAGACACATTTAATTATTTTCTCAGAGTGGCACACCAAGCTCACCTCTCTGTGGTGGATATAACTGAAAGTCGGAAGCCGTTGAATTTGCTACCCTACATGCGATCGTACGATCGATCGAGTATACGATTATTTACTGTCTCAGTTTTGTCCCATTGAAATTCTGGGATGGTTATTGGACATCAGAAATGTGCAAATATTAATCTGAAATGATGACTTCTTAATGGTTTAGTGATTTCTATACAAACCAATTTTCACACATGTAATTTAGTCATTGTACATGCATGATTTAACTCCATAAATGCGAGGGTTTTTTGTGCCATCCATCTAGGAACGACAGGTTTGACTGTTGGATTTGAATACTTGTTTGGGTACTCAAATCAAACCGCTAGAAATCATCAATCAGGCTGATTTTTAGTATGTAGGTCCACTAAGGGTGGGCCAAACATTCATGGGTCAGTGGGACTGCAAGAGTGTGACATGACATTTTTGTGGGTGGGGTGGACATTACACAAGGGGAAATTTTCCTGTGGGGCACATAAAAATGCACCATGTGGCTCACTCTTTTTGGGCCCTCTGACCCACGAGTGATTGGCCCACCACTTGATGAACCTACACACCAACAATCAGCCCGATTGGTGATCTCTAGGCATTAAATTCGAACATTTATCATGGTGTGATTTCTAGCCATTGGATTTGAGTATTTTTTGGGGGTTACTCAGATAGAATGGCTAGAGATCACCAATTACACTGATTGTTGGTGGGTAGGTCCATCAAGGGGTGGTGGGCCCAAATAGTGCCACCTATTGTGTTTTTATGAGCCCACAGGAAAATTCCCCTCAGTAAATTTTCTCAAAAGTTGTTTATCAGATGGACAGTTTCGATGGCCCACATCAACCCTCCACGTGGAAGACAGCTAGATGTTAAAAAAAGGGGTTTGGACTGCCATACAGAAAACTTTTGCCCATTCTTGAATCCAACAGCTAGAAATCACCAATCAGGCTGACTTTTGGAATGTAGGTCCACTGAGGGTGGGACCAAATATCTATTGGTCAATGGCCCCAAACTGTTTGTCACGTGGCATCAATCATTGAAGTTTTTGAGACATCAATGTTTTCAAATGTCCCAAGGATGATGTGACTAATTTAGACCGTTGATCTATTAGACGATCTTCCTGAGCTGGCCACCTACTACGTCTTGCACTTTTCCCGCCATTGATTTTCTTTTGAATTTTTTTATACATAAAAAAAAAAAGTAAAAGAAGGTTGCCCTTTTTTGCCACGTGGTAGGAAATATCATTGGGCTGTGACTTGAAAGAAGAGGATGAGGTAGCGAGAGTCGAGACTGGGTTTTTAGGGTTCTCACTCCTCACATTTCTTCCCCGAAACCTTAATAGACTGAACAACCAGCACCGTAGGCGTAGCTCCGTCGAAGATCGTAGAGATTTCCAGGCTTAGAACGCCACCATGGTTCGATTTCTTCTTCCCTTTTCTCTTGAAATTTCTAAATTTTCTACCAATCGTTTCCGCAAAATACTCGATTTGACTCTCGGTTGATCTTTCTTTTTCTCTGGAGAATTGTTCGATATTTACGTCTCTGTGTGTTTGCTGTTCTAGGGTTATACATATTTCTAGGGTTTTGTTTTAGGACCATAAAGATGTTAGGATTCAAATATTTGTAGGGTTTTATACTTTTATTTAGATGGTAGTCTTAACTCAGATATATACATGTATAGATGCGAACGGGACGATTCATAGTCAAATGTGATTTCCGTTTGTGGATCGATTTGAAGCTAGGGTTCTAAATATTTCTATGGTTTTGTCTTAGGACTGTAAAGATGTTAGGGACTCAAAGATCAGGATCTTGTTTGATGTACCGTGATAGTTTTAGATCTAGTTGAACTAGCAAATTTTCGTTAGTATCGTGGTTAACAGGGAGTCAGGTCATTCGTAATTAGGGTTCAGAAAACGCTAGTCTGGGATTGTGGCCCGGATACAGCATTGATCTTGCAAACTCTAATCTATAGTCTCTAGATAAAGCTGCAATCCTCTCAAGGTTTTGGCAGCAGAGTGATCCTTGGATGAAGTGTTGGGTAGCTGTCCCCGTTGTGGGTTGGTCAGCTAATGTTAATGGAATAATTTAGAAGGGTGATATAGAAAGGCTTGTGAGTTGTGACATTAAGGCAATCCATGAAGGAGAAATTATGTGGCTAGACACCATTTGAGGGATGTAACGACATAAATGCTGACTGTAGCTTAAAAGGCCTTGTAGTAAGGCTGCTGATAATGGCTTCATCTGTGGGGGTCCTCTTTAGCATTAGAAGTGGCCCCTTATCTATTGAGAAAAACCATCAAGAGGGTCTAAGCCCGTTTGGATAGCCATTGTTTTGGCCAGTAAAAGAAATATAACTTCTTTCTGGTGTAAAAGTGGCAATCCAACCTTTCTTTTGGTTGCTAGGGTGGATATCTCCAGGGATGACATTACTTGGGGTTCACGGTGCGTTCATTCTATGGGTTTTTGGATAGGCTTTGGAGATCATCTTCGCGGCTAGCGAATTTTTCTTGGAGACGCTTGTTCCCTTTGACCAAGATTGTTTTATTTTTGATAAGGTAAAGATTTCATTCAAAGGAAAGAAATTACAAAGCATTCAGGAGGTCGAGAAAACCTCCCTAAAAACCGTAAAGACCGACCAAAACTAGCAGTCCCTACACATGATAGACTCCCATCTGAAGACCATATCTTCAAAGGTTAAGCCTTTACATTCCTTATACATCTTAGACCAGAAGAAGAGGAGGGCCTTGATGTTGATTACTATATTCTGGATCGGCATCTCCTTCGACCAAGATTTAAGGACTAAAGTTTCCATCCAAAGTGGCGTTTTTCGTGTGGTGTGCTTCTCTAGGAAAGATTCTCACTATGGATAATCTCATTAAAAGGAACAAAACAATGGCTAATTATTGCGTGATGTGCAAGAAAGCAGGAGAATCCGTCAATCATCTGATGTTGCACTATAGAGTAGCTTGGGAGGTATGGGGCCTTTTCTTTGGTTCTTTTGGGATATGTTGGGTCCTCCCAGAATCTGTTCTTGAGACTATCTGTAGCTGGATGTATCTTAGCTTTCCTCCTTGTAGGCGGAGACTCTCCCCTTTGCGGTTTGGTGGGGTCTTTGGAAGAAGCGGAATAGTAGGATCTTCGAGGGTAAGGAAGTGTCTACCTTTGATGTTGTTATATCTATTGAGGCCCTTATCTTCTATTGGTCCAAAGTGTACGAAGAATGCAAAGGGTTGGCCTTTGAGGACATGGTTTTTAGATGGGAGTCCATCATGAATAGGGGGAACTAAGGGTCTTTTGTCTTTGTTTTTCAGGAGGTTCGCTCGACCTCCTGCTTATCATCTCCTTGTATCTCTGTTTTTCCTCCTTAATACAATTTAATCTTCTAAAAAAAAAAAGATCAGCTGTATTCCTCTTTAAAATCTAAAAAGAAAGTGTAGTTTGTTAATCTAGATAAGATATGGAGGGGATTGAAGCCCTAAAAGAGGTTCTATTGTTGCTAGGCCTAATTAAATTTCAGTCACCAACGGCAGTTTCACTTTGAAATTATATATTTTGAGCTTGTGTGAGTTCTTCTCCATGGTACAGCTTTTGGTGGAAATGAATGCTTACTATCTCTTTTAAACTTAAGAACATGTTGTATAGTAGGATCTGACTAGTTGTGCTGGCAGGACGGACAAGATTCAGAAGATTCGAAACAAAGCACTGCTGATATGACAGTTTTTGTAAGTTCCTTACCATTTCCCCCAAACATGAATACTATGCTTATAAGGAGGGTTGCAAATGGGTTGGGCCAGCCTGATGGGCTTTAAGGCCAGGGCTGCTTTGGGCCAGGCCTGAGTCTGGCTTGGACGGCTTGATGGGCCCTCGTACTATGCTTGAGATATGACTATGTAACAAGCATATACTATATTTAATATTATGCTTTTATTGTTTTCAGGGTAAGACTATGTAACAATTAGCCATTTGGCTTAGTTGGTTCTATTCCCTCTTGACTTAGGACAGCCCCTATACCCAAACTCAAGTCTCTTCAACAACATTTTTAAGTAAAATAATGGATTTGGGCTACAGTATAAGCCCATCAAGGACCTGGTATGAGCTTTCTGGCATGCCAGACCGTGCCTCCGCCTGGCGGCCCTGCACCCTGCACCCTGCACCTCTAACCTGACCCATTTGGGTACAGGAATCTGACCCATTTCTTACATTCTTTTGGATAGTCATATGTTTGGCTTAGGAGATCTCCAAGGTGTGACCTGTAAAATGTTCAGTGCAACCCTTTCTACTGATGCACAATACACATTTTTCAACACTGTTAGGATTGGGATTCTTCATTCTTCCTTGAGATCACAAATTAGTTTCTTAGCTTGTTAAAAGAGAAAAAAAGCTTCAGCCCTAACTGGCTCTTCGTGTTGCTTTTTCAGGTACAAAACCTTCTTCAGCAGATGGTGAGTTTCTTCTTCTATATACTTGAAATCAGATCTATTTGGAAACACATCTGAAAAATAATTGTGTTTGCAGCAATCTAGGTTCCAGACAATGTCCGAATCCATTGTTTCGAAGAATATCCTTTTTCAAATGTTATGTTAGTTGCTGAGTCCTGCCGAGGATTGTAGTTCGATGGCTAGAGGTATTTATAATGGAGGAAGAAGCTGTGCTTATTATGGTGTACAAATGGTGCACATGCAGGGAGGATTGTAGTTCAATTGCTTGGTTCTAGGCCAAAAACCCACTTGCGGATTATCCTAAGCAATGATTTTTATGTCCATTCATGATCTTTTGCTATGTACGATCTGATAGTTCAAAAAAAAAATGCAATGGACAGTTGGTTAGGATAATCCACTTGGGTCAATTTTTTCTAGGAGATCTAAGTGAGACCCACATGATGGTGGGTCCTGAACCAATGGTATGTGTGCCATGTGTTATGAATGACACAAGGATGGCTTCTTTACATCCTTACTGATGCAGCTCTTACTCTTCTTTATATCCCATCTTTTCTAGGCTATTCCAATATTTAGAGTAATTCAGAAATGAAGAATACACATCCAAATGCCTTTCCAATTTTGTATTTATGTGAACGGAGTGAGGTTCTTGGGTTCTTTAACTGCGTTGCACTCGATGAGATGGGCACCCGAATAGAGGAGTTGGAGCAGAGCATCAATGATCTTAGAGCCGAAATGGGGGCGGAAGGCTCTCCTTCCCCTTTGGCCCCGTCGAAGTCAAAGCCTGAGGATGCCAAGCCAGCAGATGGTTCTGAATAAAATTAGGATCTGAGGCCTTGCGAGTTGAAATGGAGGCAATACCAATCTACTGCTTGCTTTCTTCTTCTTTTATTGTGAAAACAGACCTGATAACTGAACTGATTATTTACTACATTGATATTATGAGTTTCTGCAGTGCCTTGTGTAATTAAGGTCTCGTTTCATACTTGGTTTTCCACGATTGAAAGGGAAGGTTTTTGGTCTTTTGCTTTTCCAGGATGTTTTGGTATGATGTTTAATTATATGTGAAAGATAGATGCTCAACACTTGAATCTGAGATTAATCTTCCAAGATCATACATGTCTCTCAGAATCTGGGCTTGGAACCAGCTCATAGGTTTGTTCATCTTACTTCTTCATGGGCTTGGGCTTGTTAATAAACCCAAGTGCTCAAATCCAATGGCTAGAAATCATCACAAAAATAATAATTTTTTTTCCATAAAATAATGGTCATTATTTTCATTATGGCAGCGGTTATTTAAAAAAATGTCCATTGTAACGAAATTAACAGCAGTTATTTCTGTTATAACAGCCATTTTTTATACCATGCTTTGATTGTTTATTGACTTTATATGTGACTGATGTAATTTGTTGTAAAAATGGTAACGCTAAGTGACTGTTATAACTTTGTACAATTTTAGAACCTTGGTAGGTGGTGGTCAACTAATTATCACAGCAGTAAATTTGCGTATAATATGCGTTTAATACATGATTTTTTGTTTTTTTAAGAAACGTTTAATACTTCGGTATAAAATAAAAAATTAAAAAAAATCATGAATTTTAAGACTGAAATAAAACACGTATTATTCGTGTTTAATACATGAATTTTACATTTTTTTAAATTAAAAACATTTTAAATGGCCGCATAAAATGAAAAAATTGTAAAATTCAGGCTTTTTAAAGCTAGACAAATATAACAATTCAACAATGAACGAATTTTTTTAGCCTAAAACTGAATTAAACTGGAACTTTTCCCATTTTGAATCATTGCCCTATACCAAATTGCTAACTATAATTTGGATCACGATAACCACTGCCACCTAGAAGTAGACACACGACCTTGTAGGTCAAGGGATCCAGGCGTGGTACCGAGCACAAAGTAGTGGATCATAATACAAATCCATGGAGTTGTTACCACCTCACCCTTTTCCCCTCTCCAAATGGTAGGAGGGAAGCATGTGTATGTTTCTATTCAAAAATCTTATTACTTGAAGGATTGTTGTTCACAGGGAAACAATCTATAATCTAATGTGAGAGAATTTCTTCACCACATGATGCTTGATGGGTGAGACAATGAGTCGAGATCTTGATTTATCTTCTGAACGGATGGTAGTGGTTCTTGCAAAACACCACGACACTCAAAGAAGGGGAGAAGGAAAGATAAATTGAAATATATTCATTGAAAATGAGATGAGATGAGATCCAATGAATCTACTCATAATCCTTATTAGAGATTTTGAGGGAAAGTCCAATCTTAAAAAGATTAGGATTCAACGGAAATTTGTTATTCTTCCAATATGTATCCAATAAAATCCAAGTCTTACTAGGTAATGTTAAGAAACTATCTCTGAAAGGAATTACTCTTGAAATAGGAGACCTTCTATTCCACGGTTTGATCTCCTAGGGAAGTCTTGGGATCTCCTAGGGAAGTCTTTTTATATAAATTTACTTTTTGTGTTGACTTAACGAGATTCTAATCATGTTGGCATACCTATTACCCTACATAATTCGTTTTTTGGGCATACAAACTAGATTGATGTTCATCCCACCCCAGGTGGATATATCTACCAAAAATCAGTCTGATTGATTTTCTCTAGCCATGAGTTTTAAGATAATTTAAGATTTGATTTTAGTCATTGGATTCAAGCATATTTTTTGGATACTTAATACAATGGTCAGAAATTATCGATGAAGCTGATTTTTGTTATACACATCCACCAAGGGGTGGGCTAAACATCCATGTGGTAAGTGGGCACAAAAAATAATGAGCTATGTATGCCTGAAAAGCCCTCTGCGTGGACTGCATCCAAAGTCCTTTTCAATTAAAAAATTTCCCTCCTATGCAGCTAAGGTCTCAAGACTCTCAACAAATAGGGTCGTCCCTCATTTGGGTCAGAACCTTATGTAAACCAACCTACAATAACCATAGAATTCAAGACACCCAATCAGCATAAAACCGATCCCAACCCCCCAACCGTCACCCCATGATCTTAGAAACCCAAGTTTGCAGTCATTGTGTCGAATTAATGATTGATTTTGATCTGATTATCCTAAAAAACAAAATCAAAACCAAAACTTGAATTGTTGATTATGGTTTAAAAAACAGCCGTTAAAACAAAAATAACGGCCGTTATAACGGATTTGGACCTCCCCGTTACGTTATGTACCGTAAAACACCCAGAAAATAACGGCAATTATTTTCATTATTTTTCTTATTTTTTCCGTTTTGAAAATTTGAATTTCAATTCAAAATTTGAATTCTGGAGCCATTTTTCCCTTATTTTCTGTTATTTCTCCCTAGTGTTACAATTCGTTATAATGAAAAAAACGGTAACACCCCCAGTCTGTACTACCGTTATAACGGCCCCTTTTAAAACTTGGTTAAAAATTGAAATAATAAGGGAAGGTCCCAGATATGGCCCACCCATTAAATGGTTGAGAATCGAGATCGATGGATCCTAACTATATTTCACCGCTAGAAAAATGCTCATTTCCCGCCAAAGGGTTCCCGCCAAAAGGCACATTTAAGTTCTATATCTTGATACGTTTCCGGTTTCCCGTGTACATTAATCACGACCCAGAATCGGATGAATTTCCTAGGCCAGATATCAGGGTGATCGGATGAATTTTCAACCATGATATGTGGATTGTTTTTGGAGCTGCACACGCACTTTTCACCGTCCAAAGAAATTGGGTAAAGTTGAAAGGTTGAGATTATCCGATCATATTGATTTTGACCCAGTAGATCTATCTCTTAGGTTGGACCCATTACTCTCTATCCTCTGCATGCATGCCACGTAACCACATACTGTTTTACGGGCGGTTAATCAGACTCCTGATTTAATACAGAGAATCCCATAGTCCTAACTACCTTATTTAATGTTCCCTCCTCATCTTTCTTCAATCTTTTTATATATATCGGAGCATGGAATCTGAATCAGTTATTTTACAGAGCTGAAAAGGTAAAACCCTAACCCTGCTCATGATCTTGTTGGAGATAGACTTGAAACATATCTGAGAGAAGCTTTACATTGTTGTTTTTTTCTAAAATTTATATTTTGGGTTTCTCTGGTCTGATTTTTATTGAAAATCATTCATGGATGTTTGATTGATCCTTGTAATTTCTTAGAAAGAATTGTTAATCATTCCATGAACCCCACCTGTTATTAGATATTATCGTTGTCGTTCTTGTATTTTTCCTTCCCATATTATTAAATATCGATCCGTATAATTGTAATGGACACTATACAATGCAAAGGGGGAAATTTATTCTAATATATTGTGCGATATGGTACGATATACATCAATGCATATCATTTTCTGGGTCACTGATATGCACTATGATAATAGTCTAGATACTGAAATTTCTCTCGATAAACCTTAGAAATGGGTTCCCTTTAATTGATTTTGTTTATCAAGATTGCCAAATTTAACTTTTATTCATAATTGTGGTTTTTGTTCTGCTATCAATTAAATTGGTTATGGTTAGCATTGCAGTAGCTTTATGAAATTCCGGGTTTTTTCTTTCAATGGCTTCCTCTTAATTTTAATTTTGTTTATCATGGTCACAAAGTTTACGTCTTTGCCTAATTTATGGGTTTTTTTTTTTGCTTTTAATTTTTAATTCGATGTTTTTTCTACCAATGGCCTTAGAATTGGATTCCCCCCAAGTTGATTTTTTTATCAGTATCATGAAGTGTAACTTCTATGCTCAGTTTGTGGGTTTTGCTTTTTAATTATATCATTTATGGTTTGCAACTCTTTCTAGTTGGTAGGAGTTGTTGCACTCTACAACAGATTAGCGCCATTGAAGTTAACAGGCCAAGAAGAAGGAAACCTACATGAGTGGTGAAGAGTGTGCAGAGATCATGGATAAACAAGCATGCCCAATTGAATTCATAAACATCGAAAATCACTTAGTTGGAGAAGACGAAGGAGAGTCGAGAAATGAACCATATGTGGGGTTGGAATTTGATTCTACGGAGGATGCATATGAATTTTACAAAGGATATGCAGTTAATTCAGGATTCAGCATTCGGGTTGGTCAATTATGCCGTTCAAGGACTGACGGATCTGTTGTATCTCGGAAATTTGTGTGCTCGAAGGAGGGATTTCAACAGCCTTCAACGGTTGGTTGTCAGGCACTAATAAGGGTACAGATACAAGAATTGGGAAGGTGGGTTGTTGACCTTTTTCGGAAGGACCATATGTGCCAGAAATCAGGAGCAGGATCAACCGAGATTATGTCGAATCTAAAAGAAGCAGAGGTACAAGCATGCCCGACAGGAGTTGTTAATGTTAAAAACCACACGAGGGAAGAGAATGGAGAGTCGCAACTCGATTCATTCGCAGGTTTAGAGTTCAATTCTACAGATGACGCATACGAATTTTACAGAGCATATGCACTAATAAAGGGTTTAGGATTCGGGTCGGTTAATTGTTTCGTTCGAAGATTGATTTTTCTGTTATAACTCGAAGATTTGTGTGCTCGAAGGAGGGATTTCAACACCATTCAAGGGTTGGTTGTCAGGCATTCATACAGATACAGAGAGAAGAATCAGGGAGGTGGGTTGTGGACCATTATAAGATTGAGCATAATCACAATCTTGAGTCTCTAAATGAAGTCCATCCATACCATTCGCACGGGAACTTACCCACAACTTCAAGATCGTTAATTGACGAATTCCATAAATCAGGAATCACATCGCCTGAAATCATTTCAACACTGGAAGACACGGGTGGTGGATCAGAAAATGTGGGTTTCAATAACAAGGATCATAGTGACTGTATCAAAAGAAGCCGAAGAAATAACATTGGAAGTGATTGGTATTGTGTGCTCTTGGAGTATTTCCAGTGTAAGCAAGCAGAAGATCCAGGATTCTTTTAACATATAGGACAACCACATATTCGGTGCCGTTTGCTTCGTTCATTGGGGTTAACCATCATAAGCAACCAGTCCTTCTCGGATGCGCGTTAATTGCAGATGAATCTAAGGAGTCTTTTACTTGGTTATTTGAAACATGGCTTGTGGCAACATCAGGATGCCTCCCATTTTCAATAATAGCTGATCAAGATAAGGTCATGAGACAAGCAATTGCACAGGTCTTGCCAGGGACTCGTCACCGTTTTTCTATTTGGCAAATCAGGGCAAAAGAACGAGAAAATTTGGGCCACACGTATAAGATGCATCAGAATTTCAAATACGAATACAAAAGTTGCATTTATAAGAGTCAAACACCTGATGAATTTGAATCTGCATGGGAGTCACTTCTTAACAAATATAACTTGAACGAGAATGACTGGCTGAAAGAAATGTACAAAGATCTTGAGTTTTGGGTTCCATTGTATTTACGGGGCACATTCTTTGCTGGCATCGGTGCAAGTGGAAGTGTGAATTCATTTTACGGTAAATTGCTGAATGCTAAAACACCGCTTAATGAGTTTGTTTTAAGTTATGAAAGAGCTCTTGAGCGACGTGGGGAGGAGCGACGTGGGGAGGAAGAAAAAGACGATTTTATTACAACACACAAAAGTGTGATTTTAAGTGTAAAAGCAGCAGCAATGGAAAAGCAGTGTGAAAGGATTTACACCAGGAATATGTTCAAAATATTTCAAAAAGAATTAATGGAATGTTATGGTTTTGTTGTAAAAAAGAATGATGAGGAGGGGGCTATCAGTAGATATTTGGTGCACAAGTTTGGAGATGAGAATGAAAAACACACTGTTACATTCAATGGTTCCAATCTCAATGTAAGTTGTAGCTGTCAGATGTTTGAGTTTGAAGGCATGCTCTGTAAACATGTGTTGAGAGTTTCGAGAAGTAGATGTAATGGAGGTTCCATCTCGATACATCTTGCATCGTTGGACAGGAGATGCCGAGTATGGGATTGTACATGGTGTCAAATCAGTAGGTAACCATCAATATAGCACGGCTTTGATGGTTTGGAGTTTAAGAAAAGAAGCTCGTAAATATATCGAATCAGGGGCGATTTCTTTGGAATGATACAATGTTGCCTTCAAGATTCTACAAGAGGGTAGGATGACACTTGGTCCTCTAAGCAAGATGAAGAGTCAAAGTATTGAAAATGGCATTGCTAAACCAGGCTTGGAGCAGGCTCAGAAGAGGCGCAAGATGTGTAACATCAGTGGTGAAACATGCGATGACCTATGTACCTGCACTCGAACAAAGGTCAGATCTTTTGTGTTTAATTCTATAATGAGCTGCATGCTAATTAATATATGTCAATTCATATAGTTTAGATGATGCGTTTGTTTAATTAACACTCTTTATCAAATGTTGCAGGGACAATTAGACCATTCCCAGACTTGATCGCATGTGTGGTAAGCTTTTGTTCTAATATTAGAAATTATACTCTGCTTTTTATAGTTATGTTCTTCAGACAGAGTGTGCATTCATGGATGTGCATTTTGGATGCGCCACCTTTCATAGTTTATACTTTTATGTATCATTGCAGGAAGCAACAAGAGTTGATCTTTTTGTGAATTTCGGCTTGAGAACTACTAGCTGTCTTATCTCTACCTTTTGCTTGTTAAGAAACCAAGAACTCAAGAACCATTTAAAGATTTGAAATGGGTATTGTTTTTTGGTGATGATTTGGAGAAATTGTTGTGCAATTGGCAGTCTCCAATGCTCAAGGTCTTGCAATTTTACTACCTGTATTTAGATAGATTGGTATGTAAGGTTCCTTTATTTTTAATCCCATGTAGAGCTTCTCCTGGCATATTGGCCACCTATATTGTTTTCTAAAATTTTCCGTCATCTAAATTGAATTTAATGAAATCTGTACATTCGGGATTAATACGAGTTATTGACAGGTTTGCGGGAAATGGCATCAGAGTATGCTCTTGGTAATTTTTTTTTGTTCCCAACTTAATGAAGTTGGGGAATCAAATATATATTTTGGAGAATGTGGAGATTGCTCAAACTCCAACTGTTCCATAGGGACTTGTAGAACACAACTATACATTCTGAACTCATGAAGAATCAATCAGATTTGTGATTTCAACTTTTTTTTATTGTTAGCAGGTGATTGAAATTATCTTTGTTCATAGAAAGGTGTTTGCTTGATCTATTTCTCATGTTCTGCTCCATTGTTGTATGGATTGAATTGATTTTCCATTGTAGTTGCAACCCTTACTGCATGGGTCAAATAAATTTCAGAGTAAATACATGGTTTTTACTGTCTATGAATGAAATATTATTCCACATGGCACACATCAGGAGGGTTGGGACTTGGGATCATAGTAACTTTTCAAATTATTCGCAAACCTTATGAATTATTCACCAAAAACAAGGTCTTATTCAATGGTTTGGAAAAATTCGCGAACTTCTGAAATAGTCTTGAATAACAAGGTTTAAAGGAGGCTGTTTTAACGGTATAACAGACTGGGGTGTTACAATGGTCGTTAAAGCGGATTGTAATGGACGGGCAAAAATGAAAAAAAATGGAATTTTACGGAAAAAATGGAGCTGAAATTCAAATTTTGAAAAAAAAAAAAAAAAAAACAGAATTTAACAGTAAAATAACAGAAATAACAGCCTTTTTTCCACAAAAATTTCCAGATTTTAACGGCCGTTAATTTCTAAGCGTCAAAACGGTTTTTAACGTAATGGGCTTGGGGCGTTACTGTTTAAATGGCATTATTTTAAATCCTGTTGAATAATTTACAAACTATTTTGAATTATTCTTGTATTATTTGATTTTGAACATAGAAAATCATTTTATGAGACAAAAAAGTGTCATTATTTTGCATTTTCGTTTTATTTTATTTTTGTTGATTTTTTTAACACATTTTTGAATGACAAACCCGAATTGGGAAATATCTGGATCTGAACCATATAAAACATGGGTCAGTAGTCGGTACAGATTGGATCTACTACAAAAATAATACGTTTTAGTAAGGATCCAAGTTCCAAACCTAGTATCCGATCCTAATTCTAAAACTAGGAGACCCAAACGAAATTTAATCGACTTACACGAATCCATATTTTGCATTCGGATATTGCAGATTGTTAAAAATACAGATCAAATAAAGTCGGATCTTGGTCTGACCCGCCCCATTTCATGCCCTAGTACCTACTTTTTACAGGCAGTTGAGATCCATCATCCTCAATGAACCTCCCATCCATACACACTGACTCCATCCAGTTCTTATCTAAGGTAAAATGCTCTCATCCACTGCTGCGCGTCCACACCATCTTACATGTCCACTCTGGCCCACATATGAACCCATGTGGACCATATCTTTGATGGACCGTAAAGCAAAAATCATATAGATTTAACCTATAAAATTCTTATCACTTGATCAGATGACGGACCACAGTATGATTCACGTGGCAAACTCTGAGATACCATTAACCGTATGGATGTTTGGTCCATCCCTAGGTAGAGCTAGATACCAAAAAACAGGCTGATTAGTGATTTAAAACCTTAGATCTTTGTAATTTGTATCCCAAATAATGCTCAAATTACACGGTTAAAAATTAACCCATGAAAACGACTCCAATCCAACACTTATAAATCACTAATCAGGCTAATATTTGGTCTGTACGTCCACCTAGGGTTGGGCCAAACATCCACACGGTCAGAGATCTCTAAGAGTGAAACGTGGCTCATACTGTGGTCCGTCATACAAAGTAGATGACGGACGTCCGTTAGCAAAGATCTGCTCGGTGCCTTCCAAGCCAAAAAAGTACCTAATGATCGGACAAATCTAGTCTGCAACTGTTTGCAGACATAAAAGAATGCAGACACATCTAGTATGTAACTGTTTACATACTTAGAAGTATGCAAACATTGTATCCCCCATTAAATGCTCCTTGAAAAACGTGTTTTTAATTTATAGAATATATTTTTTTAAACATTGAAATAACACATTTTTCAAGGGACATCCAACTGTACTAACAATGTTTATATACTTTTAAGTATGAAAATCGATTGTATACTAGATTTGTCCAAAGAATGCAAACATTACATCGGCAGGTGTGCCCGGGAATTAGTAAAACTTCGCTCACAGCGCAGTCAGCGAAACCGATGACAGCCCACAATACGAGCCACGTGGTACATTTTTAGAGGACACTGACCATATGGATGCTTGGCCAATCCTTAGGTGGACCTACAAACCAAAAATCAACCTGATTAGCGATTTCTAAGCGTTGGATTGGAGTCATTTTCATGGGTTGATCTTAACCGTGCGAATTTTGAGCATATTGACCATTATTTGGGATAATAGGATCCGAAGGTCTGAAATTACTAATCAAGCTGATTTTTAGTTTGCAGGTCCATACGGTCAGCATCTTCTAAGAGTGTGTCATGTGGCTAATATTATGGGCTGTCAGCGAAGTTTTACTACTCGGGAATAATATAGTTGGATGGAAAGTTATGCTGTCAACTGAGGAAAACGTCCTCCTTAGGGCTCAGACTGTTGGATGGTATTCTGATTTGTAGTTTGTGAATCTCGAGGAAAACTGGCGGTCTGGGCCTAGAGACGACGGCCAACTTTGGGATGATACCAACACTGCTTGCTTAGATTAAATTTAGAGCTCTCATCAAGAGTCCTCACGGGCGATTCTCAATCTTCAATCATGGAGGAAAAACATGAAGTAGAAGTAATCCATTCATGGTCTGCTCCCAGATCTCTCAGTACCAGTCTCATGTACTCATTTGCTCAGGTACCCATCTCAAATTTCTGTAACTTTTTTTTTTTTTTTTGCTAAAAATGGTGAATCTCTGGAATTATTGAAGAAATGGGTTTATTTGTGCCATATACTGTTGCACGTTGATAGATATTAAATGGGTAGTTTCTGGAATTAATTTTGGTTTAATTCGTTGTTGAGTTTGGATTCCTTGCGTTGGAATGAATGCAGTTTCTCAGTTTTATCTTTTTTTTTTCTGCTAGGAAAATATGCATTAAACCTCTGTTTTTCTTGTGTTGTAAACTTGAAGGATCAGATTTTTATGATATGGGTATTGCATATTTTTTTTTTTGAATTCGAAATGTGTGGTAGCTTCTGATGTCTGAGTTGTTTCAGTTAGTGTCTTACTTGTAGCTTCATGAACATTGAGGGGTGATGTGTTTCTATCTTTCTTCATTTTGTTTACTTTATGTGGAAGTTTTTAGTTGCTTGGATACTCATCATCTCTATAACTTTGGCTCTCAATTCCCTATTTTAGAAATTTAGATCAAGCGGGTAATTGTTTATAACTAAAAAAAATTGTATTTTTTTTTTGCCAAGGCTCTCTTGTTTACATCTTAAAAGAAATGTTTTAAAGTTGAAATTGAAGTTTTTATGTTTGTCTGTAATGTTGAAAATTGGTTTCATGATATGGGTGTTATATCTTTTTGATGAATATGAAATGTCTGTAAATAAAAAAAGGATGGTTTTGATTCTTTTTAAATTTATTACTTGTAGTGTTGAAAAAGATGTTAAGTTGTGCGTATTGGATCTTTCGATGAATTTGACAATGGATAGTTTCTGAAGTCTGGGTAGGTTTACTTGTGGTATTTATAATTTCTTGACAAGGAAATGGTATTCCCTTTTCTATCAGTTGGTAGATGGTGGGTGTGATTGATTTTTCTTTTACGAATTTAGCAGGGAAGTTCAGTAATGCTTCACTTATCTAGCTTTCTTACATGAAATTATCGCCTTTCCTTTCTGTGAGAAATGATGGTTTTCAAGTAGATAATTCCTTTGAGTGATAAATTGTTGTTAAATGCTGAAGTTCTGATGTCTGTTTCTGTTTTCTTTCATGTGGCTTTTGTTTAGAGGAATGATATAGAAGTGCTTGATGAACCTCTCTATGCAAATTTCCTTCGGGTAACAGGTGTTGAAAGGCCATATCGGGATGAGCTTCTATCCAAAATGGTACATTAACTGAAGCATCATCATCTTCATGTTTGTTTTTATTGCTCTAGATTCATTTTCTTCTCTCAAAGATTATTGTTTCTTATTATTATTAAATTGGAGAATGGCCAAATGCACTAGAGTTATTTGGATGAAGAAAATTTTCCATTTTCTTTGTAATATCTTGCCTAGCAACAATTTTGGTACCTAAAATTCCTCCCTTTCTTGAAAGACATTTATCAATGCTTTGACCAAAATTTTTTTTGGTAGGTATGCTTTGACCAGTGTTTTAAAACATGGACCGATCATCGAACCGGTGTATTGCACGGTTTTCTGGTTCACTGCATCAACCAGTTGGTCAGGCAGGCAAATTGTCTGTGTTTTTCCAAATTTTTAGCAAAATGTAAAAGGAATTTAAAAATCTGGATCGATGGTCAACCAGAGCGGTTTTTGGTATGGTTTACCAGTTCAACCAGCCGGTCTGGCTTGGGTTTTAAGGCACTGGATTGACAAAGTAGGCATATGACTACAAGCCGCTAGAGTCACTGGATACCATACATAAGCTTATCTGTACTGGAATTTCATTCCCTATGGAAGTGATTTGATCAACGGTAATATTAGAGAGTACGAACTCCACTTCATGAAAAAGAGGAGTAAGCATGACATCTCAGCCTCTATCCTCAATCAACTTTGAGTGACTTTCTGTTTAAAGTGGCAACAGGAGGATTTGGGTATGAGTTTGATCCCAATCCACAGTGTTAAGAAGCTCAGAGTCTACTGCTTTCTTAGCTCCCACTGGACCAACATAAGCTACAATAGATTTTCATTTTTTGTGATATCCTAATCTCAGCTACTGTTGAAAGAACATGAATTTTTCACTTATTATTTCGCTTTTACAATACGATGTAATTCTATCTAATATCTTCTTTTTTTTATGTGCTTGATATTGAAACTATAAATGCTTGAAATGGAATAGGATTCCGATGGCAACAGGGTTGTAAAAGAGGTGATTTGTGGTCCAGGAGAAAAGAAATATCGGTTTTGCAAGGTACGTAGCGAGCTTTCTAAATCTTGGAAATTATAGACAAGTTTAGCAAGATATAGAAAATAAACTTGTAGTTATTTTGGGGTAGTAAAAGCTTTTATCTGAATTATTTTTTCCAAATTGTATAAAACGTTGTGATTCTGATGAATAACATTTGACAAAATTTAGTACATTTGAAAGTGAAGCATGGTCAAGGAATAGAGAGTGTATAAAAACTGAAAAAGAAGATAACTAGAAGCTCCAAAACTAAATAAACTAACACTAGAAAGAAAGTTTAAGGCAAGAATGATGACCCTACAAGTCGACTCCCATATTCAAAATGTGATAAGTTATTTCATTCAATGCTCTAAGAAACATTTGGTGCATAAAAATTTTGTGAAGAGGACAAATAGTTCATATTGATAGAATCTGCTATCTGGTGCGCGAGGGATCTTCTTTCCTTAGCCGCTTAATGAAATTCAACGCGTCCTATTCAATAAATAGGTGAGGGAACAAACCTCTGCCTAACACCGTAGATCAGTAAGTATGTCCTAGTCTGTTGTAGAAGATTCTTCTATCCTCGATAGGGGATAAATTACATAAAGAACCTAGCGATTGTTGTGTCAAGTAACCCACGAAGACTGTTTTTACCAAGTGGTTCGGTGAGATGACATCAGTGAGTTGATCCACTGTAATTATTGTGGACTTCTAATATATTCTACAATTATCAAAAAAAAAAATGTGAACTTTCTTGCTTATCCCTTCTTTTGACGAACTGGGTATCATCTTGATTTACATTGACCTCTCTTGTAAAGTAAAACTAGAATACATGAAGTATATATCACCACCTGATTATCATAATAAAGACTCGTCAGTTGATCAACTATAAAACACAACTTCAATATTAAGGTCTTGAACCAAATATGCTCATATTTAGCTAGAGATATTAGCTGATACTTTGCTTATGCCAAGAGCTTACTACCATGAACTATTTATTGCTTTTACAAGTAGCAAAATTCCCCCCAATAATAGTGCGGTACCTTGAAATAGACGGTCCATTTGTAGAAGATGTTTTCTTATCAGAATTAGTATAGCAAGATATTTATAGACACCCATTCTATGCCATGCATATATACCTTCCCTAGGGGAAGCATTGAGATATCTCAAGATTCTGCAGATATTAGCTAAGATGAGAAACATGGAGTGATAATTCATATCATTTTTCTAGCTCAAATTCCCTTAGAACTTTGTGTAGGAAAGAAAAAGTACGTTCAATTTTCCCCAAGTTTCTCATTAAAGCTTCGTGGATTGAATCATGTCAGGAAACAATGATGAGCATAGGAAAAAAAGTTCGAGCTATTGGCTTATAAAAAAATGTTTGACCTATCCAAACTCTTTTTTTTCTTTATCTTATGGTAACAATTTTTTTTTAAAGAAAGTAAGAAGACAAATGCAAAGGTAGGGAAGAGAGTTCCCTAGGTATAGAAACTATCTGTTTACACAGCCATTTGGCAGTAAATGGGCCATTCCAATGGCAGTCGTTAGAGTACGAGCAAAGAAAATAGTTGTCCTGGCACAAAGATCGATGATGTGGTGAAGAATGTAAGCCAATATCTCAGGGTCTCCTCCCTACTAGAGATCTAAGAAATGACACTTCAAGGGTCTTCTACTTCAAAAGGACTTTGAAAATGTGATTGAAAACCTGGACGCCTTGCAAAAGAGCACATACTTCAAAATCGTTAGAGTCGACCTCTCCAATTGGGCTAGAGAAGATTTCACTACCTAACCTTTATCTTCCCTTGAGAGTCTTACTACATCCCTATTTATCAGATCCCCGTTGTGCTTCCATCACCTTGGTTCATACTCTTGTCCAGTTTTCTTTGAGTGTTTATTTCAGGTTTTTAATAACCGAATTCCATTCACACTGGCTCCAGTGTTCACTGTCACTCAAGTCCAGTAGGCTGAGTTTTGGATCAACCTTTTGAGTTTAAAGAAAGATGGACGGCCTTAAAGTTCACCTGTGTTAAGAATGGGTAGCACAATTCATCGGCAATTCCTTAACTGTCAACAAAGAACTTAGCCACTTTTTGTAGCTCTTGCGTCAAGCTTGACTGATAAGTGGAAAAGGTGTATTGTTTTGAGCTAGCGGTGAGAAGACAGAATCACCTTTATTGCAAAAACCATGGGCATGGGCTTAAGCCTTGGGCAATTGTGTATATGTGCAGGTGTGCTGCCTATGTTTGTAAATATATTTGTATCTGTAACTTGTTTCCCTTAGATGATGCTAGTCTTTTTCTCTTGGAGATAAGACTAATTGTTTTAAGTATTGTTTACTTTCATTTTTACGTTGTCCAGCATATCGCAAAACAACGGGTGCCTGGATTGACAAATGATTTGATGAAGAAAGGAAAGCACTTCATATTGATAAGAAATCCCCTTGATGTTTTGGTAAGCTGTTTGTAGAATTTACTTTATTCAAGTCATAAATAATGTATAAGAGAACAAGTTGGGTCCTACTTGTACGGTTTCTTTGTGGTGCATTGTTTAGTTCCACCTGGAGATTTTATTCATAACCTTCTCCGCAGATGTTAATTTTAAACATTAGATATAGTTTCAGTAGGAATGAAGTTTGGGAAAGTGCATATATGGTAGTTGCAAACAATTCTATTCATGTTAGTCTTGGACATTCTAATCCACGTATTCTTCCTGCTACTGACTGTGTTACTCTATGCTTTCTTTGATGTGTTGTCAGCCATCCTTTGACAAAGTTGTGCCACCATCCTTTCTTGAGCTAGGTTTATCAGGCTTGGTCTCCATTTACATTGAACTCTGTGAATTCGGGAGGCCTCCACCTATCATAGATGCAGCTGACCTTCAGCAAGATCCTGAGGTTAAAGTGCTCTCTAACTGTACTAAAACATGCCTGAATATGAATTCTTCTAGGCCTTCTATTAAAGCATGGAGAAAATTGCACTGCGCTCATGGTGTAACTCATTTACTGACTTCCTATGTTGGCGGTGACAAGCCATTTTAGGTGCTGACATACTATCAAGAATCAAAATTATATCCTATGAAAAAGTTTTTTTTCTTGTTTTTTATTTTGTTATTTTATTTTATTTTCTGGTATAGACTCTATTGGAGGGAGCAACGTTTTTTTTACTGGAGGTAGCAAGGGGGAAGGAGAGAGAATTATTCACTACTAAATATTTCCAAACTGTATTACTCCTTTCCTGATTAAATATTTGATCAAATTTGTTTATTTCATGTATTTTTGAAATATACGTAGGTACGATTTATTCGGCACTTGCTAATACATGAGTATTTGGCATACAATACACAAATCTCCGCTGAGGGGGCGTGTTAGCGGAGGACGTGTTCCCACACGTGTGTTGTATTGGCCCAACGACCCGTTGGTATACGTAGTTGTTTCGTCTTTCCTCAACAGGTCGGTCTTTTGGGGTAAATGGTTCTTTAACAATGCTGAATAAACAGCTGTGTATCAATACTGTGGGTGCCGTATTTTCCAGCAAGTCAGAATTGGACACGTATCTCTGGCTTAGCACGTGCGGTTTCGAATACACGACGCGTGTTAGAAGACAGCACGCGAGAGTTAATGCGCTGGAATCATCATCAAGAGCCATAAACTGCCCATCGTGTTACACGATTTCCATTAATTGGAAATGCCACGTGTCAAGATGAATGATCGACACATGGATATGATGATAACAGAAGACATTAGCGATTTAGCCTTTAAATATGTCGGGAAGCATTCAATCTTGCTCGACATATTTATTGTTGAAATTCATCCCGGCAAGGTCACATGACTAGCTGGATATATATATCCCGACAAGGTCACCAGACTTACTTGACGGGATCTATTACAATATCATCCCGACAAGGTCATCAGACTTACTTGACGGGATCTTTTATAATCTCATCCCGACAAGGTCACTAGACTTACTTGACGGGATCTATTATAGTTTCATCCCGGAAAGGTCACATGACTAGCTGGATATATATATCCCGACAAGGTCACCAGACTTACTTGACGGGATCTATTACAATATCATCCCGACAAGGTCATTAGACTTACTTGACGGGATCTTTTATAATCTCATCCCGACAAGGTCACTAGACTTACTTGACGGGATCTATTATAGTTTCATCCCGACAAGATCAACAGGCTTGATGGGATCTATTACAATCTTATCCCGACAAGGTTATCAGACTTACTTGACGGGATCTATTACAATATCATCCCGACAAGGTTATCAGACTTACTTGACGGGATCTATTATAGTTTCATCCCGACAAGATCAACAGGCTTGATGGGATCTATTACAATCTTATCCCGACAAGGTTATCAGACTTACTTGACGGGATCTATTACAATGTCATCCCGCCAAGGCTTGACGGGATTTATTTCAATCTCATCCCGGCAAAGTCAGATGAGGTCAAATGACTTATGTGGCAGGATCTCTTACGTACGAGGTAAGTAGACTGAACACAATCGATTTCTTAACTAATGAATATTGGCCACGTGGCAGCAATTTGAGTTATCTCGAATATCTGACATGAAGGATGCCACCTCAGTATCAATTCAGTTATTTCAGGTATAACTGAATCAAGAAAGTCAAGATATAACTATAAGATTCTGTTTTATAACAGAATCTATCTGAGTCATCATTGACTGATAAATGACTAGACACGTGGAAGGTGAGTCATGCCAGTTCTAAGGTTATAAATATGAGACCTTCAGAACTGAGAAAAGGATCTTGCTCTCCAAATCCAGATAACTTAAACTCTGAAATCTTTTACTATTTCCTAAAACCTGTTACATTTCCCAAGCTGACTTGAGCGTCGGAGTCTTGTCAACAGGTACAACCAAATCTCATCTGGAGATCATCCTATCCTTCGCAGAGGAGAAAGTAGTTTCATCCTGGAGCATCAGAGTCGTCCGATCATCACCACGATCCGAATCGTCTGACCTCAAAGATTGTGTGGGTTAGATCAGATATTTTTCCCCCACAAATACCATGCAATGCTATATAAACAGATGTGTCTTAAACTTACTGAAATGAGTCTGTCACGTAGCTTTCCTTGATCAAGTTATTTCTGAGTAGGAAATTTGATCATCTGGTTTCCTTTCTTCCTTTCTTGACTCAAATTACTTTGCATTCTTATTTTATATCTTCCTTGCACCTTCTAAGTGCTTGGGTTCTGTTTGTGCACGTGTAGCCATAGAGTTCTTGTTGTAATTTTGGATGGACTTGTTCTCTCGTAGAGATTTATGCTTCTTAGTGCAGGATTGAAGCTTATGGTTTTCTTTGATGGTATATATGCAGGCTGTGTTGCGTGGTCTTTGTGAAGACTTGGATATTCCTTTTCAAGAGGCAATGCTTAAGTATGCAAAAAGCTTTTCCATTTGATAACCAAAAATAGTCCTCAAATTCATGTATTGTCACTTAGTTATACTGCATTAAAGTCATCATAGCTAGGTTTGCTTCCCTAAAAATGTGGATTACTACATGTCGTATATGTACAGCTTTGCTGTAAATGAATATAATCGAAGTAGTTCACACTGTTTCTTTGGAAGTTGGCAGACAGTATGGGCTCAATGTCCAAAGCCTTAGTTCCTTTTACTTAATTTCCGCTGACAGAATAATTATAGACAATTTTTGTTGAAGTTTGGTGAGCCAAAGTGATTCTTCATCCCAATATCTAGTGTAGACAATTGCTTGCATGATATGTATTAGGAGACTGCGGACAGTGACTTCTTGATCCAAACTTTTTCAGATGGGAAGCTGGTCCAAAATCAGTAGATGGGATATGGGCTCCGTGGTGGTACAAAAGTGTACATGAGTCAACATGTTTCACATCAGCAAGAGAGTATCCCTCGGTATGTGTTTTGTGTGAAGATAGTAATATGCTTTGTTGACAAGATTACTATAGATAAAAAAAATATGAGAGGCTGAATTGACAAATCAACTCACTAGAGAACCCCAATCAGATAGGCCCTTGGCAAACATCAAGAAGGTGGAGCTGCTGTCGCAACTTTGCAGAGATTTTTAAATTCTGTTGCATATATCATGATGATCTTTGAAAATTTATTAAAACTTCGAATTCTCACCCATTCTTGTTATATTCTTCACTTTTGTTTATTATTAGCATGTAGTTTTGGGACTACTGAGAACCTCCGTAACTTGGAAACTGATGCTGTGTTTGTGTTAGACCAGATATGGGATGCCCAACACCAACTCCCAGAGGCCTTAGTTGCCAGCATGCAAACATGTGTATACAAGTATGCATGTTTAGTGTATTAGGTTGGGTAATGTTTTATTTGTAGATTAGGTTTGCTTCTTTGCCCTAATTTTTGTAGTTTTCTAAATTCGGAATGCTAGCAAGCAACGGCTTAATGAAGTTGCACAGATGCAACACCATAATAGACAAGGAAAACTACCATGAAAACCACACCTTATGCAACACCATAATAGACAAGGAAAACTACCATGAAAACCACACCTTCGGTTAAAATATATATTTTTTCTTGGCTATTACAACATTGGGATTAACTTGTGTTTTTAATATGTTCTTTCTTTCAGCCTCTTCCATCTTCACTATATGATTTGCTGGAGCAAAGTCTTCCTTTCTACAACATGCTTAGGCGCAAAATTAGACGGACATCATCCCAATCGAAATCCCCTTTACCTCTCCCTAGTCTCCCTGTTCCTGCCAACGAAAAGCTTCTTGTTTGGGTTGGTGACGAGATTGTACCCCGTGACAGTGCAAAGGTACTCATAAATTGAACTTTGTAAGAATAACTTCTGTAGGAAGTTTGTCAATAAAATTGCATTTTCTCATTTTTTATGTTTTTGGCACAGATTTACTTGTTAGGTTTCTGCGCTCTTACCCGATGTTTGCTTAAAGGTTTCAGTGTTTGACTCAGTTGTCCAAGGTGGTGACGCTGTGTGGGAGGGACTTCGGGTTTATAGCGGGAAGATTTTTAAGCTTGATGAACACTTAGATCGGTTAGTGAAATGATAGCAAGAACTTTCTCTAAAGCTGTTTGATGCATACACTTGACTCTTAACAAGCTGAGGGCGAACCAATTTACCGAACTTAGATCACCCAAGTCAAAATCAACCCAATTAGATGCTTGCATCCATCTGGTGTACTCATTCTTTGTCATGGTTATAAGAAACACCACAAATGGCGTGGGAGAAAGTTCGTAATTGTGTGTTGGTGATCATATGATCTGCTTGATTTTTTACCTCATCTTGAGGAACACATGGAATGGAGGGTTCTCATCACCCTCTATGTGCATGTGTAAGTCATTGGGCTAGGGAAGACAGGAATTTTCTGTCTTCCCAACAATACCTCAAGTTTCCTATTATGTCTTTCTTTGTAGGTTTTAT
Source organism: Euptelea pleiosperma (assembly GCA_035048495.1). NCBI lineage: Eukaryota > Viridiplantae > Streptophyta > Magnoliopsida > Ranunculales > Eupteleaceae > Euptelea > Euptelea pleiosperma. The sequence continues at coordinate 24,738,125 of CM068551.1, read as the reverse complement.
CCATTCAACATCTGGTTAAAACTGGGATTCTTCTTTTATCAGGTTGTTTGATTCGGCAAAAGCTTTGGCTTTCATTAATGTTCCAACTCGTGAAGAGGTGAAGTTCTGAAAATGATTGATTAATTGTTTGCTTGTAAAATGTATGGTGTCTGTTGCCTTGTGCTTGATTGTTAAGGCTGCCTGCATCTGGTCATGGGTTGAAGTGGTTTTGTTCTTTCGTCTTGTGCTTGTAGTTTGTAATGGACTCACATTTCATCCTATTGAATTTATGACTGTTTTAGTGCTTCAAATTGCAGGTTAAGGGAGCCATTTTCAAAACTCTCATTTCAAATGGCATGTTTGATAATGCGCATATCCGACTCACTCTAACACGCGGTAAAAAGGTTACTTCTTCTCAAACTTTTTAACAATTGTTCATGTGGTAATTTTTTTAACATTTTATTTTTCTTTTCTTGATGGGTAAAGGAAGGATCGAACCCCTGAACTCAAAATTACACAGTTATGGTGCATTGGAAGTTGTACATAATTGTAACCAGGCGTGATTTTCTGTATTTTTTGAAATTTTAGAGATCAAGATCTTTCAAAATATACTCTTTGGATGGTAAATACGATTTTAGAGATCAAGGGAAAGCGTTTTTTAGCTCCCAACGATAATAGTAGATGGTGCCATCCCACTATGTTTCTTCTTAAAAATCAACCTAATGAACAAAAGGATGAATCTCTGATTGATTTGGCATTTATGTTAACCTTCTACATTACCAATTTGTAACAGTCATTTCTCCTTCAGGTCACTTCTGGAATGAGCCCGGCATTCAATCTTTACGGGTGCACCTTAATCGGTAACAGTCTTAATTTTCTGTCTCTAGCTACGTACCGATTCTCTGTTATGCATCTTTTGGCATCCTGGCAATAGTTTTTGCACTTCTTGGACACAAAGAACCTCCTTGTCATAGTTTAATGACTGCACAAATAACTTCCTTGGCATAGACTGTGTCTACTTGTCCAATTTGATGTGATTTATTGAAGGCTTTCAGTATCGCTTGGTACTAAGTCTGGTACTTGGCATGATTCTTGACCAAAAAGACATGAAATTGGTGGAGTCAAACCAAATCATGTTTGTATTGGCCAAGACAAACCTTTTGGCAGGAAAATCAAATCGAGTCAGCCCTAGTCCAGGTGTTCTTAATTCACATCGATTTGGTCAAGTTGTATCGATCAGGTATAAGAATTAAAGACTTGTTAGTCAGTGCAATACTAAGTTTTCCTGAACGAGGAAAGTGCTTTGTAAGACAATCCATGGACACTGTACTCAGATGGCACGGATTCCATTGCACACATCCCCCCACACACGCATATATATACACCAAAATTTGCTCTGTTCATATATGGACTTTTATATGCTACAGTAATTGTTTCTTTGGGAAAATGCAGTGCTTGCTGAATGGAAACCACCCGTTTATGACAATTCGGGTGGTATAGCTTTGGTGACTGCTACCACGCGTCGGAATTCACCAAATGTAAGATTTGTGCTAATATTTCATTTTCAATATGTGTATATAATGGAGGATGAGAAGAAACTGTCCAACCTTCCTCTGCCATATGCGTGGCACTCATCCAAGAGAGTTTCTTACCCACTGTTCAAATTTGCCCCACAAGGAGATCTTCTAGGTCAAAATCGGATGATCGGTAAACAATCTTTTGTCAGTTCACTTTTCTTTCTGTCCTCCAAAAGAATGTGAAAGATATGTTAGTTACAACCATCTGATAGGGATCTGATGGAGTCGATTTTCAGAGAATGTCCTTGCTTGAACCCATTCAATGGTGGGTCCTAAATCTCTGCAAGTGGCCTACATGTCTGATACAGGCAGGGACGATGGCTTCTTCACATCCTCTTTATTACTGATGTTAACTATGTAGCTTCAAGAACATATGCATTTCAACCAATTTGGTCTAGGTCCCAAAAAACCAACATACCAAAACAGTCATACAGTTTTATGACGATATCCAAGGATACTTCATGGTCAATATGGTTCATTTGAGTATAATAAAATTACACCAAAAGATTCAAAACTGTGCTGTTAGGAGGACTTAGTATACAAATAAAATCAGTAGAGGAAAAGTAGATCAAGCTTTTTCCTAAAGAAATTATATGATGGACCCTATGTTACCCGGATACGGCAAGGACACGGGACCGACACGGATACAGGTACCCATTTTGAAGTATCCAGGCATCATGACCTCATCGGTCATCCTCAATGAACCCTCACTGCAATGTTGTATACTAGTGATGCGATTCACAAAAGCAAACCATTAAATTAGTGTCCGGATACGGATACGGATACGGATACGGACATAGATACAAGAAGCGAGGATACGACTCAACATTTTCCAAAATCAAGGACACGGATACAGATACGAGTATCCTATTTTGTAGTTCAAATTTTTCATTTTTTCTAATTTTTTATGAAAGATACGTGGGGATACGTGTCGGTAGCATGTCCGGTGTCCGTATCCGTATTGACACAACACAACACTGTTACGAGGCACTAGTACAGGTATCCGGGTATCATAGGTAGAATCTCTAGGATGAAGCATAACCCAGAAATTAGACAAACTGGATACTTACAATAGCTCTTGTATGATATATTTTTCTTGACAGTTAACCATACTTATGAAGCAGATTTACATCTAGATCAGACGATCCTTTGGTTCTTCAAATTTTCCGCCCATGCCTCATCGAAAAAGGTGGCCTACCATTGAATTGTTCGGACAGTTGGGTTGGTAAAATATGAGCACATGGAGTCAGGTTCATTGAGGATGGTGGACCTTAGGTCCATAGTATGCTCTTTTGTTACTAGCAGCTGTCTATCAGTGACATGCATTAGACGATACTTTAAAGAATTTCTTTGTTTCAATTTATTGCTCAGATTAAAATTTCATTTGTTTAGTTGGGAATATATACTCCGACTGTATGGAGTTTGTGTGTGCAGTCAGTTAGATGGGCATATCTGACTGAATAGAGTTTTATGTAAGCAATCAATCTTTTCTTTTGGGCAACTAGACATCCCTGTTGGTGATACGTTGAAGTGCGCTTGCTTATAATAAAGTAAACTAGATACATGGAAGCCTGCAATTCAACATATAAATGAACCAAGCTCAATTGATTACCATAGAAGGATGCTATGTTCTTTCCTTGTTATTCTGTCATTTTTCATACTCAATTGAACTGATTTTTGGTTTTGGCTTTTTTAAAACAGAATCTAGATTCAAAGATTCACCACAACAATCTTCTCAACAACATTCTTGCGAAGGTCTTGCCCTATTCTCAACTAGGCAACTGTTTCTCTTCCCTCATAATATTATACTTGTGGTTCAACTGGGCCTCCATCTTTCCGTACAAACTCCGCACATGCATGGAGGGTTTTAACCATCCTACTCATGGGATCTAACCTAGAAGATCTAACCCAATTTAGCCAGTTGGACGATACTAACCATCTGATAATGGAAAGTTTCTTAGATTACTCCCCATGTTTTTTGACCATCCAAAAGTATGCAATTGCTTGGGTGGTTATGATGGTTTTATCATCACCATCCAACAATTATTTGGTTGGAGATGTCCTGGGTTTGCCATCAAGCGAACGGTTGGATTCATGAGCATGTGCACCTTTGCCATAGTATCACAAGTATAATGCTATGATAATATCCTTTCATTCCCCATTATCTATACAATCTTTTGGGTTGAGTTTCAACTTAGATTGGTTTGAGCTGCTTGGGGTGGTGCAGGTAGAGGGGAATTTTGCAAAGGCAGATGATGCAATTATGCTAGACAAAGATGGTTATGTGTCAGAAACAAACGCTACAAACATTGTGAGGCTATGCCTTTGCCACCATTTTCTCAGATCTACTTCAAATCAGGAAATCTAAGATTTCTGTTGGGCAGACCATATGGATGGTCATTAATAGCATAGTAGTAAGTACACCCCTGAGAGGGGTTGGACACATCATGGGTCTTATGTAGATCTCCCACCCCAGGAATCTACCCAATCAAATGAGCATAACCATTTAATCTATAGCATTTTTTGTGACACAAATACTGTTGAAAAATGTCTACAGAATGGATAGTTACGATCATCTGATTGGGCCACTGTCTGGAGTGGGAAATTTCCTAGGTGAGACCCATCTAATGGTGGATCCACCCACATGCGCAGCAATTGTGTTACCACACTGCTGGTAGACCATCCTTAGAGTTCACAATGGGTGCCTTGGGTTTCCTCTTATCATTGAAGGCAACAGTTCTATGGACGTTGCATGCATAGGACTTCACATGTTGCTGTCCAGAATGAATTTTTTTCTTGTGTTTCATAATGCAGTTCTTGGTGAAGAAAGGTCGTGTGCTGACACCTCATGCGGATTACTGCCTTCCTGGCGTAACTCGGGCAACCGTAAGCTGCATGAACTTCCATCTGTAATATGTAGGGGCCTTGAAAGTGTGCCATGAAGAAATATTTTACATGCTTGTCATCAAATCCTAGTTGGGAATAAAAGTTGCATAGTTGTGTGTGAAATAAACAAAATATGAATCTCTTGAAAGTTGGGGAATCCAACATAATAATCGTGCCAGAGTTAGGGCCTGTTTGGATCGTTATTATTAGACCTAAAAAAGTCTTTTTTTTCACAAAAAAGACTTTTTTCCAAAATAACAGATTGTTTGGATGACCATTTTTAAAAAGGTATTTATTCCAATAAAATATATTTTTTAAGTCAAAGTATTTTTATAAAAATAGCTGAAAGCTGTTTTTCAAGTCAGAAAAGACTCCTTTTTTTAAATTTGCTAGCTATAATAAACAAAGAAACCCTACTCCCACCCCTCCCCATCTATCATTCTCATCAATTATAGTGATTGAATCCACTAAGAGAAATAAAGACAGTTTGCATTTATGATGATCCGAATGACCTTTTTAGGAAAAACACATTTTCAAAAAAAAAAAAATATATATATATATGGGTTAGGATCGGGAGACAATAATTTTCACAACATTTTCTACAACAAAAAATTGGTATGAGCCAATATATAAATTATAAGTTTTGGAATTGGATGATTTTTGGCGAGGATGGTCTCTATGGCAAGGAGATCATTCTCACAAAAGTTCAAATCATTCTGACATGCGTAGACTGATTTAGAAGTTGAAGAATTATGGACCGTCTATTTTTACCGTTAACTTGAAGACTACACTTGATGGGATTAGAAATTTCAGAATGGGCTGATTTTTTGTAGGAGTGATCTATATGGTGAGGAGATCATCCTCACCAAAAATCAGCTATTGATTCATCTTCCATGTGGGTACGCCAAAATTGTTGTAGAAAATGTTGTGAAAATTGTTGTCTCCCGATCCTGATATTTTAAATAAAGCATTTTTTGAAAAATGCAATTCAAACGGGCCCTTAATTTTAATTCTATTGGACATAATATATTTTAGTCTTTATAGCTGTGAAATTTCTAAACAATAAGATCCTTTCCCAAACCATTTAGTTTCTTTCATGAGAAAACAAAGAAAGGTTAGGGAGTTCAATATATAAGGAATAAATTACAAGTGATAAGGTTAAACAGTTAGCCTAGTTATGTTCCATGCCAGTTTCAGCATCTTATGATAATTGTCTCATTACATCATTTATTTATTGGTAATAAATTGATAAATCTGTTCCTTGGGGTTGCAGGTCATGGAGCTTGTGGTGAAAGAAAAGTTGGTCCTACAAGAGCGAAATATCAGTCTCTCTGAGTTCCATAGTGCAGATGAGGTTTATTATTTACTTCCCACTTAGAATAACTGGTTAAGGAGGTTTTATGGAAATTTATAAAAGACTTCAATATTTTGCAGAACAAGTACTCCTGCAATTTAATAAACAGCAAAACTTGATTGGTTTTTAATAGTTGGTATTTTTCGGAAGTGGATAAAGAATCAGAAACCATATCACATTTTAATTTTGAACAATTTGTGAGACAGCTTGTGTTTACCTATATTTTTTTTCCTTCCTTTTCTGAAGTACAGATGTATTCCAAATTTCCAATGAAGTGCACCGATGTGATATACCCAATGCTATTTTAATTAAATTAAAATGGAGCTCTAAGCTGTTTTATTTGGGAACCATGATGATATTCACCTTTTTATGATGTCATGGTCCTATCTAACGGCTTGGAGTCATGTCATAGTATCACATTGTTGCACTTGCAGTAAATGCACATCTTATGATGATGACAAATTACCAATTTTTGAGTGTTATACCTGCATTGGTGAAAATTAATTCATATTTGTCCTAATTATTTATCTTCATTCCCACTAGCACTTCTCTCTAATGCTTTTCTTTACAAGGAAAGCTAAGGTAGCCCTAGGTAGACCATAAGGCCTACCAACTGCACAAAGATGCATGTAGCATACATGCAGGGAGTGGGATCCACTATTTTATGGGTACATGTAGGAGATCTCCCAGGTCAAAAACAAATCCCCTAGACGTAAATTGTGAACAGCTTTTCCAGCCAGGGGTGTCAGGACCCATGATTTCTCATCTTCAGTTCGCAGACGATACTCTTCTATTCATGGGAGCTACCAGGGAGCAATGCCACACCCTTAAAGGGATCTTGTTTTGCTTTGAAGCTGTCTCAGGTCTTAAAGTAAACTTCGGTAAGAGCAAGTTGTTCCCTGTAGGAGATGTTGAGGATGCTCATGCCCTTGCATCGACGTTGGGAGTCCCAGTTGGAACCTTTCCGGCATCTTACCTCGGTCTTCCCCTTGGAGTTGCTAGCAGATCGTCAGCGATGTGGGATCCCGTCATTGAGAGATGCGAGAAAAGACTAGCCATATGGAAAGCGAAATACCTATCCAAAGGTGGGAGGTTGGTCTTGCTCAAGAGCACCCTATCCAACCTTTCCACGTATTTTCTTTCTATGTTTCCTATGCCAACAGGGGTAGTCAGGAATCTGGAGAGACTGTTTCGTCGCTTCCTGTGGTTTGGTAGAGCCGATGGGAAAGGTTACCCTCTGGTGGATTGGACGACAGTCTGTGCATCCAAGAAGGTGGGCGGGCTAGGGGTTAAAAGCCTCCGATTAATGAACCAAGCTCTTCTGGGGAAATGGTTGTGGCGCTTCGCTGTGGAAGTTGACAGTCTATGGAGGAAGGTCTTTGTGGCAAGACATGGGTGCGAGCCTATGGGTTGGTTCGGCAAGAGGGTGAGGACCCCTTACGGATGTGGCGTGTGGAAAGGGGTGATGAAGCTCCTACCGCTCTTCTATCCTGGCATTCGGTTCAAGGTGGGCAGAGGGGATAAAATCCATTTTTGGAGTGATGTTTGGTGCGAGAACACATCCCTTAAGGATGACTTTCCCCTCTTGTACACGCTATCAGTGAACAAAGATAGTATGGTGCAGAGTTTCCTTGTGGGGGAAGGTAGTGAAGTCTCTTGAGACTTTGGCTTTAGACGAAATCTGAATGATTGGGAAATTCCGTCCATGGCTAACCTTATTCATAGGTTAGAGGGGATCTCAGTGGATAGATCTAAGGAGGACGCCATTCGGTGGAGTGGTTGTTCTGATGGACGTTTCTCTGTTCGCTCTCTCTATGTATTGCTTGATGAGGCTAGAAGAGGGACGCAGGTGCTTCCTCATGCCATTCAGAGACGCTCATTCCCATCGGCCAAGATTTGGGGGTCGAAAGTCCCTTCAAAGGTCTCTTTTTTTGTATGGTGTGCCTCTTTGGGCAAGATTCTCACCGTCGACAACCTCATCAAGAGAAACATGGTGCTAGTAAATTGTTGCATTATGTGCAAGAAAGCGGGTGAATCGGTAAGTCACCTTCTTCTGCACTGTAGGATTGCTTGGGAGGTTTGGAGCACATTCTTTAGTTCTTTCGGGATCAGTTGGGTCCTTCCAGAATCAGTCCTTGACACCATGCACGGCTGGTCCACTCCTCGTTTCTCCCCGTGTGGGCGCAGACTTTGGAGCATCTTGCCATTCGCCATTTGGTGGGGAATTTGGAAGGAGAGAAACAATAGAGTTTTCGAAGGAATAGAGGCCTCTAGCTTTGACATCTTACTTTCTATTAAGGCACTCATCTTCCTTTGGTCCAAGCTCTTTGAGGAATGTCAAGGCCTTGCCTTTGAGGATTTGGTTTTTCGTTGGGATTCTATTATGTTGAGGAATCCTTAGCTTTTTTCCATGTTTGTTTTGGGTTTTTGTAGTGGAGGTCTCCTCGACCTCTTGTTTCCTTTGTATTTTCCTTCTATTTCAATATATTTAACCTTATCAAAAAAAAAAGAAGCCGATTTATTAGATGGTTGAGATCATCCATGGGATTGCTCTTTGGCCTATGAGATCTCAACTATGACATTCGTTGATTGTCCTTATGGTCTATTTAATGGGGAATGGCTACTTCTATGCTTTTCCTTTTGCAATTTGCATGATCTGTGTATGCAACCTCAGAATGTGGAAGGTTACATGGGAACATGCCACCTGAAAAAATTATTGTACATATGCCCTGTATGGTTGCCCTTAGAAAAGTTTCGAGAAACGATTATTGCCCATAAATGTCCATAAAAGTTTTCTAAATCAACACTTTTTGTCATACCAATCCTTATCTAGAAAACTTTTCTGTGGTCACTATACAAGGCCGTAATGTCATAGTTGTCTTGTTTTTCACAAGATCCTGTCAAGTTGAAAGTTTCTACTAGCTGCATCCTGAGTAAAAGAAAGAATATTTGTCTCTCAGGTATGGACGACGGGAACAATGGGAGAACTCACCCCGGTAAGTTCATTTTATTTGTACAGTGCGCACAATCTTTATCCTTGATTTTTTGGTGCATACATTGTCTTTTATTTCCCTTTTTATGATTATGGATATGATAACTGAATCTTCAAATCAGTAGCCTATGTATATGAGCTCATGGATACAATGCTCATGATCGATGTTTAAAATCTTATCATTGGTAATTGGCTCAGCAATCCAAAATTCATATGGGCTTGGTAGACTCAGCTGAGTAGGTGTGAATTGAGAACAATTGGACTTGATTTGATTCACGATACGGTTATACGCAACCAACATAAGCATGTCTTGGCTAGCCTGCTCAAAACCCAGTATTGAGTGTGGTAAACCCAGCGACATCTAGTTGAGTTGAATCAAGCTAAATTAGCTAACACAATTTTGTTTTACTCCACACTCAATTTTGACTTTGAAATTCCAAGACACCTCAATCCATCATCAGAGTCAACTATATTTTGCCACTTCTGCTTAGGAATCTCACTACTTATTACTGGCTTCCTGTCATGAAAGAGCCTACCTCTGCTTCATGATGCCCCTCTACCTGCAACACCCAAATTTTTTTCTCTTCATTGATTATTTCTAATGGAAGGGAGTTCCTTTTACCAGGTTGTCATGATTGATGGACGCATTATTGGCAATGGAGAAGTGGGCCCCATTACACGGAGGCTGCAAAATGCTTACAAAAACATGACAGCAGAATTAGGTGAGCCAATACCCGCGTATTCTAAGACTTGAATATTACAGCCCCAAGGAGGGTGTTTTTTTGTTTTTTTTTTCGACTTCTTCCTATATACATGACAATTATTCAGTAATAAACTTTAATTAGAAATTTGGAAATTTTCAGTTATTAATGAAAATAAAGATTCATCCTTTTTCCTCTCTTTTTTTTATGTGATAATTTATATGGAAAGCAATGTTCTGCAGACTGAACCGGTCATCATACTAAGAAAGTGGCTAGGCTGGGTCAATCTGGTTCAGCTGCCTGGGCTGACCCGGTGAACTGTGATTTAATATGATTACATGAATGGATTTATTTAAAATAAAAAATTTTAAATGGACTAGTTTGAGAGAGAAATTTTATTTTCTTGTATAAAATAAAAATAGGGAAATAATGAAATTCCAGGCAATGTTCGTCAGAACCTTTTTTGAGGCTGGTTCACTGGTTGAACCATCTAGTCCAATCGGGTTTTCTGAACATTGATTGGAAGAGTCAGACATTTCCATTTTCTGATTTTTTTTTTGAGTGAAGCATACATCCAGGATCCCAATGAATTGTCAAAGAAAAAAAAAATCTGAAAAAACGGGTCAGGTTTGGTTGGGTCACAGTTACGAAAATCCGACCTGAAGCTTGGACCCAGAACCCAATCAAATTGATCGGGCGTCTTTCATCCAGGAAATGAAAGAAAACTTGCATATCTCAGAGTGCCCATGCCCAACCCAACTTTAATTGGGTCCAGAAGGATTTACTAAATACCAGACTAAATCAGGTCCAGGTCTGTCAGATAATTGGGTACCCCATTGACTCCCCAACCTCAAAATGGATAAACTAAAGGATGAACCATAGCAAATTAGCTGGTTGAATAGAAAGAGAAACAAGAAACACTAAGAATGGAATTCATGGTTATGGATATATATTTGATTTAAAAGGAAACAATCCAAGCACTAGTAGTTGCAAGCTCAAACTCTTCCCCCCATGTTCCTTTGTCGGGCGAAGACATCTGGAAATCCGGCGCAAATTGCAGCCATGCAGAAGAATTGTGTGATGCTTAGAATGATTGTCAGTGTTTCCAAAGCCCGCTGCAAATTAATATAGTTATTCCATTAAACTCATGGGACCCACTTAAAATTATCAGAGGCCAAAAATCGGTCTGATGGTATGATCACAACAATAGATCATTTTTGCACTGGACTACATCGTTGTGATCGCATTTATCTTTTTATCCAGGAGATCTACTGGTTGAGAGTCATCAAATAGTCGGTCCCAAACCCCTTGCTTGTGTGTAATTATGTTCGTAGATCTTAATTACTATCTCTAATCATCAAACAAAAAAGAATTTATTTGGTATTAGTGACTGGTGTTCTACGTACCAAGTTTTCATCCCTCCCCCCTATGTTCATCTCTTTACATGCCAACCTGCAACAGAAAGTTAGGGAAGCTTTCAATCTAGAGAGAGAGAGAGAGAGAGAGAGAGAGAGAATTGAGTACCCCATGGCTAGAAGGGTGAGAGACCATGTTATGATAGAAAAGGTGGCAGCTGAGAGTAAGTTAGGCACATTCCAATGAAATATGTTACTGATTCCAGCAAATGATGTAGCAAAGCCTACAACTCCGGCAACAAGCGAGAACATAACGAAGAACCCGGTCGCCATGTTCCCTATAGGAAAGTAAATCGAAAACAGACGATCCCAGATCGGCGAACCTGATGCTGCATGTGCAAATAGAGATGCATGAAGAGAATCACATAGTATGTCTTGAGAAAAATTAAGACAACTTGTTTTGTTCGTATCGACATGATGCCGCATATTCTGCCCCCTTCTTAAGAACCCAAAGATTTGAGGGTGTTTTGGTATGAAGTTGTTTCTCCTGATCGGATGGTTGAGATTGCTCGACCGATATGGTTTTGGTGCAGGTGGGGAAAGAGTACCATGCAGCTTGAACAACACAAAGTTGCAGACCTTAATCTATGTCATGCTTTCATGGGTTAGGGTGTAAGCAAACTCAAACTAATCCTCTCCTTTGATGAATCTCTTGACCATACATAGTGACAAACAATGAACATAGTACAATATGTTGGATTCAAATCCAACAGTAAAGAAACGATGGGTCGACTGGTAGTTAACTTGTTTTACGGGTAGACGGCGTCACCAACCATATCAAATCCAGCAATGACACCACCATAATCACCATATATTATGATAATATGATGATACCATAGCCATGTTTTTCTCGGTACATCGAAGGACTAAATTCTCATATCTAACAATCTAAATTACCTGTTCTAGGACTGTGTTCAATCCCATAATCGATAGCCCATCCGGCAATGAACGAGACAATGCCGTAAAACACAAGATTGAGGACGAGCAGGCAAAATGCTATTGATTTGGGTACTCCAGCAGCCATGTAGAAGCTTAGAAAGAGCAGAGAAAAGCCTTAGCCTTCTTGAGTCCAAGAGAGATATATGGTTTATCCTAGAGAAGTTGCTCATGTCTTAGTAGAGTGTCTTCAATTCAAAGAAATGACTTAAATTCCTTGCTGTTGTGGTTGGGTTTGCCCCATGTAAAGGCAAAGAACCCCTTTGAAGCTCTAAAAGTAAAACCCATTTACTAACAAAAGGCAAAGAAATCAACCAACCAAAAGCATCAAATAGATGAGGCTTCTTTTATTTTCTTGGTTGAGCTCATCAATATACATTTATGCTCCAAGGAGTAAAGACAGAGATGATGGCTGTTTATGATCACAATTTTCAGGATAGACTTGCAAGGGCTAAGGGATGACCATATGGTCGGAAAGAAGTCGACTCGACAAATCCAAGAAAAAAAAATTCATAAATTTGGATGGTTTTGATCATTAAATTGGGTAGATTTTAGGTGCGAGATCGTCTAAGCAATATCAATCAGTGGTGGCTACCACCCCATTGCACATATGCCACTGTTTTTACTCCTTATTGTTTGGTTGAAAAGTGCCTCATATCCATCTTTATGATGCGACAATGACAAAAAATAGGAAAAATGTCCAGAATATCAATGGGGCAACAACCATGTAAATGCCCATTAATGGCAAAAAAATGTCACTGAGGCCATTACCATCATGAAGTGTGTTGTCTTTTTGGAATCATTTTCAAGCTTGGAGGCCATGAACTCACTTGGACCTTTATTTACAAGGGATCTTCTCTAGAGAGCTCATAAGAAACAGTGAAAGAAAGACATGAGACATGGACACAAAAGGGACATCTGGTTGAACTAAGAGTGATACCAAGTAATCATGTTTTTAAGTCCCTTCACCAATCTTGAACAAGTTTTCAGACCTTCAGTGACATCTTCTGGGCAGCAAGAACTTCAGCCTCGAGCGTTGGCTCCCACAATATCGTAGTCTCTGCTAGCAATGCCGTCACGATATACGGGTCCATGTTCGAAGCTGGACGACGATCTTCCAAGTAACCTAACAGAAGGAAAACAAGATGACAGGATCATCTACATTACCAACATCTTCATGACAATAGTAGTACTGGTGGATTTAGAGGCTTGTCAATGGGTTGGGTTTGATCAGTTACCAGTATAGCCAGACCCAATAACCAATCAAATGGGGTTCCGTAAGCTGGCTATCTGGGAATCGGGTCTGGTAGTGAACATGGAATCTGTACACTAGGTACTCAAACCCCACTCAATTATTCATTTAGGCTCTGTATGGTGATCAGCAAAAGTTTTCCAGAAAAAGGATTTGTTTGTCAGGAAGTTTTGATAGAGAAAAAGGTTTATGACATTTAGGCTCTGTATGGTTGCCCTGAATAAGTTTTCCAGAAATGATTTTTGCATATATGGCTCTGTATGGTGATCAGCAAAACGCTTTAGAGAAAAAGGATTTGTGTGTCAGAAAGTGTTGATATAGAAAAAGCTTTATGACATTTAGGCTCTGTATGGTTGTTCTGAATAAGTTTTCTAGAAATGGTTTTTTTATACAAATGTCATAAAACTTTTTCTGTACCAACATTTTTTAACAACAAATCCTTTTTCTGTAAAACTTTTTGTTGATCACCTTACAGAGCCTTATATGCAAAAATCATTTCTAGAAAACTTATTCAGGGCAACCATACAGAGCCTAAATGTAATAAAACTTTTTCTGTATCAACACTTTCTAACATACAAATCCTTTTTCTGTAAAACTTTTTGTTAATCACCATACAAAGCCTTACATGCAAAAATCATTTCTAGAAAACTTATTCAGGACAACCATACAGAGCCTTAGTTCAAAATCTAAGATCTGAACCAAATATTCTGGTTTGCAGGTACCCTCTTTGACACCTAGTAGTGTTAGTTGACACACACACCTTTTCCCTGTTTCTCAGTTTCACGCCCGACACGGATTGAGCAACCACGATTAGCGACTCCCTGCGAATTGCAATAATAGAATCTTGTAAGAAATAACAAAAAAAAACTTTTTATTCGCCTTTTAGTTTATTTATGTCCACTAAAACTGGATGTCAATATTTCTAAACATACCCAAGAAAAGGTGTCAATGCTGGCAGTTTCGTGCCTCCCCGTCAACCTTCGCTCGTTCCCTTCTCCATAGGCACTGATATGATCCTTGTGGCGAAGAGACAGATTCAGAATGGCCTTCTTTATCACTTCAAATCCTCCTTCCTCTCTCATGCTCTTAGTACTGTGACCCCAATAATCAATATAAATACTAATTATAAATAACAATTTTAGAAGATATTAACGAGCATGAGTAGTCGATGACAGTGCGCACTAGGTAGTAATATAACAACATATTAAATGACATATGGGGTCTCGAACTCATGATCGAGTCTCCATATAGTAAGATTTCAGTGTCCTCAATTATAGTTTGAACATGAAAATATTTCAAAATACCTGTAATTAGTGTGACATCCAGCACCGTTCCAGTCGCCCTGTTCACGACGAAACCAAGACAAATTTGTCTTTAATTATTCAAGTGGATGGATAAACAATGAAGGGAATTTGGGATGTAATTTACCTGTATCGGTTTTGGATCAAGAGACAGAACAACACCAGCTTGTTCAGTAATTCTCTGATAGAACAAAAAAAAAAAAGCAAAAAAGATCAGATGTGTATCGATATATAATTGAAATTTTAGTAGCACCCATCTCCCGATATGTCGATATCTGATCCAATTAATATCACCCCTCACAAAAAAAACAGTTTTCAGTGATAATTATATAGAGAAAAGGCCGAGAATTGCGTGTCTTATCCTATTGATGTTACTGTATAAGCACAACTAAATCTCGGCCTGAATTTTTTCGACATTAATTAAGGGTATTTTCATAATATGAAAACTGCATAAATTCTTAATTCGGGAAAAACTTCTGTATTGGATTTTTTTTGTTTCCATTAATATTGAACCTCGTCGATCCCTGCTCATCTGCAACAAAAAATTAAATACATTTCTTTAAAATTTAGATGAAGTGAATTACCTCGAGAATGTATCTCGAACACCATATATGGTCTCCAGCTTCAATGCCCACACTTGGCCCCACTTGATATTCCCACTGCAATGCAATTAAAAATGTCGACAGTGACGACGAATACGAGCATAGCAACGTAATTACAGTATATATATATATATATATATATAAATGGTAAGAAAGAGGATGGAGAGAAGAAAACCTGGCCTGGCATGACCTCCCCATTAGTGCCACCAATGTTGATCCCAGCATATAAGCAAGCCTTGTAGTGGGCATCAGATATGTCACGCCCGAACGACTTGTCTGCTCCAGCTCCACAGTAGTAGGGACCCTAAAATTAGAAGCAAGCAAATTATAAAAAAAAAATTGTTAATTCATACTGAATAATTAAATAAAAAACAAAACTTAATTGACGAAACATCGAAAATATGGATCGCTACTCGCAAAGTTAACGAATGGAGTAATACGGGGTTAGAAATAAGGTTACCTGGGGACCAGGATAGCCTCCAACAGGCCAACCCAGAGGCCACTTCACATCTGTTTGGAGTAAGGTATACTCCTGCTCTATCCCGAACCTAATTACGATAATCACGAAAGATAAGCAAATCTATTTTCTAAAACCGCAAAATTTAAAAATAATGCATAACCAAAATTAGAACTCCGGATAAAATAATACTATAGTCGTAAATTCATCCCATATTTGATCGAATGTGAGTGTATGTATGTATGTGTGTATGTGTAAGCTCGTAACAAACTTACCATGGAATTTCACCGATGACCTTTTTGTCATTGAAGATCTGAGCAGCCCTGTGGCGTTTGTTCGTCGGGATGGGCTCGCCTGCTGGCGTGTACGTATCGCAAATTACCTTGGTAAAAGATTATAATAATAAATTAGATAAAAATAAAAAAATAAAATAGAACCATCCAGATTACAATCCTATCCTCTTCATAAAATCAAGGGGTTACCATCAGTTCCAAATTCCGGGGTAGCTTATACTCACCAAGATATTGTTACCGCCTCGGAAAGGGTCCTTGAAAATTGCTTGGGGGCTGTAGAAAAACAAAAGAAAATAAAATAAATAAATATTTAATTAATATCATAATAGTATGAAAAATTGGAAATTTGTTATTTTTTGCAAGTATCTTACTATAGAATTACTTCACTATCCTCTCCCGGGGCTTGCCCGGTACTCGATCCATCGTAATTCCACTTGGGAAGCTCAGAAGGGTGTTTAACGGGCTTCGAGATTGTCTGAAAAATGATACAGAAAATCACGAGTAAAATGGAAAAAAGAGAGTATAATCTAATATCATAAAGAACTCAAATTAGAAATGCAAATATCATACCTTTGATTTGCTACGTAGATCGATTCCGGACCCTCCAATCCTGATTCAAATTCCGATAATTTTCGACGGTTAACAAAGATTTATAAAACAATTTAAACTATTATGTGGCAATGCAATCAATGTGCCATCTCTTTGATGGGCCATAGTCCAAAAATTTCATCATCCAGAGGATCCTAATCATCTGGTTAGTAGACCCATTAATTGTTGATCATCTAAAATCGGGTGAACGATGGATTGGTTAGGATCATTTGGTCAGATAAGTTTCAGGTTGTAGCCTTCAACTTGGCTGTTTGGACATGAGCACCATTCAAGTGCAGAGATGATTTAGACAAAGGACAAGCTTTATAATTTCTAAAGAGAGATATAAAAAACTAACATTATAACTACCACTATAACTGTAATAACTGTCAACTAATCTGCTGATTATAAGTAACTATAAAAACCATTTGAAAAAGAAAGATATACCAGATGTACTCAGCAACGATCTTATCGGTGAAAGGTGTGATGTCCAAATTTAGCAGATCTTCCATTCTGTTAACAGTGCCGTTATCAGACTTAAGAGCCAACACTCTAAATTTAGCAGAGCTTTTAGCTGGCCCTTTTCTTTTTTGGTTCAGGAACAGAGAATTCCACATTTTTGCTGTAACGGGACTTGCATTTGTTGTGTTCTTTGTAATTCTCATCTGCCATTGCATTGAAGGGGCCAATATTTGTGCCATTTTCACCTATACACTGAAAATATAATAAAAAAAAATTAAATAAATAAGGTGACTAAAATGACCAAATTGACACTATTTTCTTGAACACCAAATATCAGCCTGATTCCTGATTTCTAGCTGATGGATTGGGCTTGGAACCATGGGCTTGGAACCATTCACAGGCCTGTTCATGAAGCCCACGACGCAAAAAAGCTCAAATTCATGGCTAGAAATCAATCAGGTTGATTTTTTATGTGTAGGTCCACAAAGGGGTGGGGACTGGAGATGTAAGCTTTTTCTGTCATGAGCTTCATGGGCTTGGAACTCATTCATAGGCCTGTTCATGAAGCCCATGACGGGGAAAGCCCATGAATCATTCATATGGTCTATAGGACTCGAACCTTAAGACTACATACCAATAGGGTGTCAACAGGTCCCTATTCGGGTATCAAGGTAGCCAAAACCGGAACCTACTTTGTTCGAGTATAACAGTTCCGGCTCTTATCGGATCCAGATCCTAAGCAAGTGGATCCAAAACCTGAACCTACAAATATCCGGTTTCCCAATTGGGTAACAGGTGCTTGTGTGCTATATAAAAATGTGAATAAATAAAACAATTTTTGTACTAAAATTTTGAAAAAGCTTGACATCTCTAATACTAATATAAATGTCAGTTTCAGGTCCTTTCGGTTCCGGTTTGGATCGAGATACTCGTGGGCCAAAAATCGGAACCCATTACATATTTCGGTTTCAGCTCCTATTGGTTCTGGATCTTTTTGAGTTCAATTCTGAAGTAACTAATCCTGGATCCAGGATAATCAGGACCAGTTTGGGTATCGTTTAATGGGGTACAAATTGACACCCCTACCCACTTGCTTCTTCAAAATAGCCAAGAGATATAGTTAAATTACTACTTTGTCCTTTTTAAAATTATAAAATTACTTTTGATCCTTGAACGTTTAACGAGAAAGTTCGGGACGGTGATGGAGGGAGGACGACTTGGGAAATTTTTCTCTAAACTTTGGCTTGGAGAATGAAGATGAGGAGATGCTCTTGTGACTGAAATAGGGAGGTCAAAAGCTTCAACAGCCTCCATGACTGAAATACCCTCTCTGCAATTCAGAAAAGGCCAATGATGACTCATAGGTGCCCAAAACACCACAGGAAGAGGTAAATTTGGTCATAAAAAACATCAACATTTAAATGACCAAAAAGCCCTCAACTCATCTTGAAATCCTCTTAGAGAGAGAGAGAGATCCAAGGCAAATCGATGTCCTTGTCGGAAAAAAAAGGAGGCTACTGTAATGTGTCAGATTCCGACCACTAGGTCAGACATCGGCAATTTCTTGACGAGTAAAACTTCTATCACAAGAAATTGTAAATCACACAATCACAAGCCAATGAGTTCTCGGCACGTACACAAGTACTTTTGCAACGTACCCATGTGCTTTTGCTTTGAGGTGTACCTGCCGAGAACTCATTGGCTGTGATTGTGTGATTTGCAACTTTGTTGCGACAGAAGTTTTACTCTTTGTTGACCAAGTGCCTCAGACAACAGACATCCTTCCCCCAAGCTCTAACACTCACTTTTGTTTCATTCTTTTTGGAAGCAAATTTACCAAAAAAATTAAAAAAGAGAGATAGAAGACTTACCGAAAATGGCCGGAGAATGGACGGGAGACCCAACTTGGAAACGAGGGTAGTGACCCTGAACTGATTCTGAACTAAGGAGAGGAGAGAGAGAGAGAGAGGTAGAAGTTTTAAAGGGTGGTTTTGGTGCAAGTGTTATAATAGTAGGAGATGGGGAGGAAATGGAAAGTTTTGTTGGCTCTTCCCAGTAGATAGGGTTGTGGTTTGAGTGGTGGAAAATAGTTTTTGGGCTCTTTGAGGACACCAAGAGAGGCTTGGACTCTAAAACAATAAGATAAGGCTCTCTCTTACTGATTACAACAACAAAAAAAAAACTCTCTCTCTCTCTCTCTCTAAACAAGAACAAGATGAGGCCTACAAAGCTTTTTTCTATATAGGGAGATAATTAATGAGGCACTTAACCAAAGCATAGTTAGGCTGGTTGTTCACAGCTTTACATAAATATATTTTATGTTTCGCAGGAGGGATACATGTTCTTGAAATTGATGTTGATCAATAAGTTAACTCGAAGGGTTTTCTGTTGTTTTGTTGTGTGAGCTTTTGCCAATGTCGAATCAATGTTTAGGAAGGGTTGGTGGTGACATCAACTTTTTCTTTTACCATCTTTTTTGGACCACCGGATAAGGGAGTTAAGAGTGTGGTTCATATTTTCAACCTGCCATTTGGACCAATGATCCCCCAGATGGGGCTGAGAAAAAAGTGTAGCGACAGCCGCAAAAAAGTGTAAAATGTTTTACACTTTTTTAAAATAAAAAAAATTTAGATAAGGGGAATGATCTCTAGTGTTAAAAGAGCCCGTTATAGCGGACTGGGGCGTTACCGTTAAAATGAATCGTAACGGACGGGCAAAATTGGAAAAAATGGAAGAAAAAATAGGATTTAACGGAAATAGTGGAATGGCGCTGAAATTCAAATTTTGAATTTCAAATTTTCAAAAACGAAAATAACATAACTAACGGCCAATTTTCACTATTTTTTTTTCAAAAAATAATGGCCGTTATTTTCTAAGCGTCAAAACAGTTCTTAACATAACGGGCTTGGGGCGTTACCATTTAACAGCCGTTAAAACGGAGTTATTTTAAACGATAGTGTTAACTCCAAGACAAGGCTAAAATCTCGTTCAGTTTTTTATTTTATTAAAGGAACATATATTTGAACCCACCATTTGTGTTCATCTTACCCACCTTATATTCGTATCCACCAAAGTGATCAACATACCCATTTTTCATCTTTATACCCACCTCCTGAAAACAAAACAAAACAAAATGATGGGCCCAATGTACTTATGATTGCATTCGGTCCTGGTCTACCGGATTGTCCTAATAACTTGTATACCCCGCCACCCCACCACACCACTCCCATCCAACACCACCACCGTCATCTACTTCTTCTCCGACCACCACCGCACTCGCTCTCTCCACACCCTACCATCCTCTCTCTCTTTCTAGCTCGTTAATGATCGAGAAGAGGATGAAGGAAGTGGGTCCAACGGCCAATACCACCATCCCACCCTATATTTCTCTATTTGTGTGTGTGTGTGATGCGACAGGTTTGTAGAATGAAGTTCTACAAAAAAAAAAATTTCAATACTTGGTTTGCTTGTGGGCTTGTGGGAAAAAGTAATTTTTATGGTCTTTTTTTTCTTTTTTGAAATGTTGAAAAAATGGAAAAAAATTGAGATCACGGGAGCAGTTGGTAGACTAGGCTGAATGTAATCATAGGAATATATATAAATCACCAAAAGTCAATATATTCCAACCCTACTAACCATATGAAAAGTTGACCTAAGGTAACGATTTAATTGGATGGTCTACAAATTTTAGAATACAAGTCAACTTTTTGCCTATAAAACAAAGTCAACTTTTCACGAGATTAAAAATGTTGAAATTGACTGATTTTTTGTGAGGATGAATTTTCGTAAATAGGTTCACCTAGAGATGGCCAAGCATTTATATGGTCATTGATCTCTAAGAGTGTGCCATGTAAGGTGCTGCCATGTGTAAGGTGCATGTGCATCGCACTTGGTGTCCTGTAGTCCATATAAAATGGCAACGACAACAAATTTTAGAGGTAACCTTTATAAAATCTTGAGTCTTTTTCTCCATTGTCCCCCTCCCTTCTCATTCCTCCATTTTTTCTCCTCTCCATCTCCAAATTCTTCACCATTTCAAGCTCAAAACCTCTTAATTTTTGTTTCAGTTTCAATTTTCATTGTTGGTCATATTTGTGCAGACATGCAGTTGGTCATAATTTGTATAATTTTCAAAGTTAAGGTCATCTATATATTACAAAGGAGCTCAGTTGTCTCCCCCTCATGTACCCCCTCTTATAGGCTTCAATAAAGAAGGGCCGAGATCTTATACTCAACTGGACGGTAAATTTCAGTCATTTACACCCGATTTTGACAAATGTTTTGTCGGGGAGTGCCGTGGGCACGGGCCACCCACTAGTACGTATTTGTACAAAATAGAAAGTATATACTGCAACGGCCTAATTTAAGGGGATGTTTGGTTGCTACATAAGTAGATTTTCTTGCCAACAGAATAATTCCAAATTTTTTTAGAAATTATTTCTACTACTTGCTCAATCCACTTTTTTTAGGTATTTTATGAGTGTAAAACAATTTTACTCATAGACTAAACGTCCAAGCCAATCAATGAGTGATTAGCTTGTTGTGAAAGTCTATACAAAATTGCGCGAGAAGTAAATTTTGCGTCTATTTTAGAAATTGTCTCCCGAAAATTGATTAATTGGGTCTTCACGTAACATTGAGTTCTCACGGACTAATAATTTGGTGTATATGTATCACTTAAAAAATCTTGCAGATATCACGTAGGACCTTGATACTTGGCACATGGGATCCCACCTATAGTCCACCCCAGTTAGCAATTTGGAAAAAATTCGGGATGTGAATAGTGCGAATCAAGGTTTAAAGGAGGCCGTTTAAACAGTTAAACGGATTGGGGGTGTTACCGTTTAAACAGCTGTTAAAACGGATTGAAACGGCCAGGGGCAAAAATGAAAAAAAAGAATTAAACGGATTTTAACAGAAAAAAATGGAAAAAATGGTGCTGAAATTCAAATTTTGAAATTTGAAAATTAAAAAAAAAAAGATTTAAACAGAAATTTAACGGTTTTTAACGGAATTAAACGGATTTAACTGCCTTTTTTTTTCACAAACTTTTCAGAATTAAACGGGTATTTAAACCATTTTAACGGCCGTTTAAACGATCGTTAAAACAAAAAAAGCCATTTAATTCAAAAATGATAAAACGTGTTTAAACGGTTTTAACGGAAATTGGCTTAGGGCGTTACCGTTTAAACGGCCATTTTTAAAGCCATGGTACGAATATAATCTGTTTTGAAAAATTAGAAATACGGTAAAAAAAATAGTTAAATAAGCAGGAAAATAAATAAATAAACGGTCTGAGAATAATTCGCCTGGATCAAAAAATTTCTCACGTGGCAGTAGGGCCAACCTGGCATCTGAGACCCACCACCCGATACTTGGATTACATGATACACGTATGGGACCCATGCATATAGGCAAACGCCATCTTGATATGCGATGCATTATTATTGTGTGGGGCCTACTTAGCATGTGGGGGACCCACATGAAATACAGGTATCCTAATATGGGACCCACAAGAGTGAGCCACGTGTCTTTCTTATCTCTCAAGGCTAGATTAAAGTCTTGTCTAGAAGAAGTAAAATATACAATGGAGATTGTAATTACCAGAATATTTAAAAATGAGGAAATGTGTTCGTTAAGAATAAAGATGCAATGAGATAAACCACTTAAAGGACATACTCAATTATTTTTCTAAATTGGAAACCAAAAGGAAACAACACGGGAATTAGACATTTCTTTCATCCTATATTCCACTGTTGACACGTGGAGGGCCTAAATGCCATTAATATCGACCACTACTAGTCAAAACCATGGTTTAAAAAACTGCCGTTATATCGGATTCCCATTTTAACGCTCAGTTCCGTTATTTTCTGAAAAGTTTTTGTTAAAAGAGCATCCGCTATTTCCGTTATTTTCCATTATTTTTCATTATAAATTTTATTGAAATTTGAATTTTAGTGCCTTTTTTGTTATTTGCATTTTTGCCCATGTGCATTACAATCCGTTATAACGGAAAAGCGGTTATACCGTTATAACGGCCCTTTTAAACCTTGGTCAAAACAAGTGTGGGTGTTTACTTGGTGCTATTGTTACAGATGGCCCCACCCATGTCACAAAAAAAGGCTTTTTCATCCAATTAAGATGTGGGACCTTCTCCCTCGAAACCTAAGCTTGGCCAAAGTGTGGGAAGGGACAATAATGTTACTTGACGTGTTGCAGTTGTACATGTCCATTAAATCACCAAAGCATAGATGAAGTACCTTAGTACCTGTTTGGAAACCCATAAAATAGGACCAACCTTGGTCAATTCAGATCTGGTCCTTTTGGGCTGTGTTTGGTAATCATGTCGAACTTATTTTTTGGGCCCCACTTTCAGATTTTGTCTTTAAAACAGGACTAGAGTTGGTTTTAATTTCTAAAATTAGTTGCAATGCTAGCTCTAAAAACACGACATTTCCAACAGTATCTATATAACAAGTGACAGTGGTTGTCTGTCTCCCCACTTATATCCGCTCTTATAGGCTTCAATAAAGAAGGGCCGAGATCTTATCCCCCAACTGGATGGTGGATCTCAACCACTTACACCCGATTTTGGCAAATGCTTTGTCAGGGAGTGCTCTACAAAGTAAAGTTTTTACAAGCAGTATTTAGACCCGTTTGGCATATAGTGAAATGGATTCAGTCTAAAATTAATTCTACCAAAAAAATTTCTGGCATTAGCATTTCTAAAATGCAGCTTACCAAACATCTCTGCAACTCTACTTTTAATATCATGATCTGTGTTCAGATTCATATCCGACTCGATCTAGAAAGATCCGGATTCAAATCTGACTTTTAGATTAGAGCCGAATCCAGGTAGACTCGGAGCCAAATTTGATTTTTAATATCATAATCCATGTCCCTATTTGGACTGAGTCAGGTCTAGGTAGTCCTTTGGATCCAAATTTGACTTTTAATGTCATGATCAATATCCCGATTCACCTCAGATTGAATCTAAACCATTATCTACATGGAAAAATCTGGATCCGACCCATATTCAACATATAGGTCAGATCTTCTACAAATGACAAGTTTTAGTAATGATCCAACTCTCAAATTAATGATTATACCCGATCCGAATACATAACAACACGATTTGAATTTGACCCAAAACTAAGTTGGATTAATGTACATGGATTTTATTTCTCTCTCTCTCTCTTCCATTCAGATTATATAGCAATGATCCAAAACCGATAAATACAAATTCGAATCCAGTCGGATCTTAGGTCTATCGATCTCACCCCATTTCATGACCTAGTGGCGACAGTGAGAGGGAGCACCAGTGATAATGGTGATTGTGAATGGTTTAAAAAACAGTCGTTATAACGAAAATAGCGGCTGTTATAACGGATTCGGCCCTCCCCCGTTGTGTTATGTACCGTTATAAAGCTCTAAAAATAATGACCGTTATTTTCGTTATAACGGCGTTATACTGGAAAATTTTGTGAAAAAGGCAGTTATTTCTGTTTTTTTTGTTTTTTTTTTAATTTGAATTTCAGTGCCATTTTTTCCATTCTTTTCCCATTTTTCCGTTACAATTCGTTATAATGGAAAAAATGGTAACACCCCCGGTATGTTGTACCGTTATAACGGCCCCCTTTAAACCTTGATTGTGATAAAGAAGAAGAGAGAAAATCAATTATTATATAAGTTTTTTTCAATTCTGATTTTAAAGAAAAAATGATTTATCATAATGGAAAATTTGAATTTTTATAATTTCACCAAACGCATTTATTAGTGGTGATGATTGATTATGAGGTTATCAACACCACAATCGATTATCTTGAAATTTGAATGCTACCAGTTGGAATGTTTCATAGCTTAAAAGATCCCTGTTGTTTCCCTAAACGTTTGATGATCACCAGGACCACCACCATTGGATGGCTGGTTTCATTCAAGAGGTGGGCCATCAATTATGATCAGATGTATTATGATCGACATTAGATGGTGCAGTAAATTCAAATACAGTGGTCCCCACTTTGTAACACATAAGGTAGGGGGGAAGCTTTCATCAGTTAGCATTTAAAATGTCCCCCATCTATGAAGATGATTGGAGGGACCCACAGTAGTCCCAACTCTTGAATATCGTGCAAACACTTGAGACTTGAGATAGTCCACCTTCCCAACGGCCCAAGTCTTCCCACGTATGTGGAGAGAGAGAGAGAGAGAGAGAGTTTTATTTTTTAAAACAAGGAAACAAACATCAACGAAGAACGAAGGTGGCTGTGGAACTTCTGTTCTTCCTCTGAGAAGTCATACACCTCTCTTTATATTTATTATAAAATTTAGGGAAAAAATAGAACTGCACATATAAAGTTTTTATTTTTATTTTTTACCTGCCTTCTGAATCGATGGAACAACTCGTCAACTTCATCATTCGCCCTCCAAGGTAAGAATGCAATTCGCAAATTTTCCTTTTTTTCTTTCTTTCTGTGTTTTGTTGTGAAATTTTCGGTTTTTATTTCATTGTTTCTAGTGCCTTAGATGGGTATTTTGTACTTTGCTTATGGGTTTTATTGTTTGTTTCAATTTTCTACCTCCTTTATTTGGTGGGTATGCTGGGATTGAGCTATTGCTCCAGTTATCTTTGTTTGATTAGTTGGTTTGGAATTTATTTAGTTTTTTCCATTTATTTCAGTGGGATTATTTGGTGGGTTGTTGTATTTTCATTGTTCGTTTGGTTTGAATTTGGATATTTTTGATTGATTGGGTGTTTTTCGTGAAATTTGTATCTGGGTTTTTGAGGTGGATGTTGAATTTCTATATTTTCCTTGTGGAAATTGAATTTATCGTTTGTTTTGATAGTTCCAGTGAAAATTTTTTCTTGGTTTTCAATGTGGCTGTCAAATTTGGATTATTGGCCTTTTGGGATTTCATCTCTTGATTGTTTCAGTATTTTTTTAGTTGATTTTCTATATGGGGTTTTGATCTGAGGGCATGAGACATGGTGTTTTAATTTTTTTTCCATAGAAATTGGTGGGTTTCCTTGAGTTGGACGCTTCAGTGAAGATTAGTTGGATCACTAGTGTTGTTTCACTGTTTTTTTCTGTTGGGCTTTAGTGCTCTATGCAACTTCTATTCATTTCTTACACAGTTATGGAGTTTGCCAAACTGTAAAAGCCAAATAGAATTTCTTTTGTTCAGTTTAGGTTGGAAGTACTGAAACTCCTGGATGTTACTTGTGGGTTGTGACGGTGGTCCTGATTTACATACATTGAGCTATCGTTGGGGGCTGTTCTAAGGTACATGGTTATTCAAACAGTAGGTAATGTTAGAGACCGAGGAGTTAAAAGCCTCTTAGTTCCGTAGCTTGGAGGGGATCCTTTTGCATATTCACCGTTCCTGGTGTAGAAGCTTTAATAGGTGTAATTCATTATGGGTTCAAATTCCTCTGAAGTGTAATATGCAGAAGCATCAGAGTTTATCAGGCCAACCTCAGATAGCTGGGATAAGGTGTATGGTGATGATGATTGGAATTTAACAGGCTGGTGATTGGAATCCAATGATTTGTGTCGACTGAGGGGTTTCTTGCTAAGACTCAAGTAAAAAATTATTGTTTTGAAAGGAAACTTGGATTGATAACTCCGGAATTATGATGCTCTCTGCCTAGACTATAGCTATGTTGCATTGATATGGGCGTGGGTGTTAGAATCCGATATGGGTACAGATTGTCTAACACAAACCTTGAAAAATAGGACTCGCGGACTTGGCAATATACTTTAAAGTTTAAATAATATGAAACAAAGTAATTGTTTTTTATATAATAGTGAGAATAATAATGGATAATGTGATAGAATATCTAATGATTTGTATCATATACTTATAGACAAGGAAGATATATATGTAATGCTATATTTGTTGCATAGAAAACTTTGATTGTAAAAGGTAGAACTCATAACCAATTGAAAATGTTAGTTCATACCTTGGATGTAAGGAAAGAGAAAAAAATGGAAGTGTTGTATCAGAATCCGTATTGTGTCTAACTCTGACACATTTCAAACACTTGTATGTCGTCCGTTTAGAAGAATCCATGCAACACAGGACTACAGGCAACCATCCAGACCCCTATGTGGGTTTAGGCAGCTAGGTGGTCACCTTGGCAACCACCTATTAAGCCATGCAATCACCTCGCTTAATATGGTTTATTTGTCCAAGTGCCTAGCATCCCAACCATTCTGAGGCACCTAACTAGCACCTGTGACAACACTTCTGTGGTAAGGTACCTCATCTATCATTGTTGTGGTTAAATTTTCTTTTATCCAAAGGGGAAATTTTCGTTGCCCCATCGAATTCTCTAATCACCCCCAATTTCTTATCTCCCCCCACCCATTTTTATATTCTCGGATTGCCCCTCCACCTCATTGAAATATCTAATCACCCCGGTAAGTTAAAAAGGAAAGGGAAATAAAAAATAGGGGTTTGAGAAAGGGGTTTCTTCTTCTTCTCCCTGCTTCAGCCGTGCGAAGCAGGGGAGAAATGTTCTGTAAATGTTCTACGCCATCCCACATGGTTGGGTTGCAGAGCAAGTGTTCATATATTGTCCAAATCTGTTTTCTCATAGAGAATCTCATATTCTGTCAATCTCTCACCGAACATTGGGTATAAAATGTCCTTGACTGGTAATACAAAGTACAGCACACCTTCTTGATCTTTGTATTTATCTTATATTTTTTTTATTGATTCCTGTACGAAGTATTGCCCAACATCATTTCTAGTGTTGTGTACTTGTGGTCAGATGTTGAGAAAGCTTTTGCTTATTCCTGGAAGGGAAAACAACTTTAAAAAGACATTTCTTTGGTATATAGTGTGCTTGGAGGATACATGGATCACTAGTGTTGTTCCATTGTTTTTTTCTGTTGGGCTTTAGTGCTCTATGCAACTTCTATTCATTTCGTACACAGTTATGGAGTTGGCCAAACTGTAAAAGCCAAATAGAATTTCTTTTGTTTAGTTTAGGCTGGAAGTACTGAAACTCCTGGATGTTACTTGTCACTGTGGTCCTGATTTACATGCATTGAGCTATCGTTTTGGGCTGTTCTAAGGTACATGGTTATTCAAACAGTAGGCAATGTTAGAGATCGAGGAGTTAAAAGCCCCTTGGTTTCGTAGCTTGGAGGGGATCCTTTTGCATATTCACCATTTCTGGTTTAGAAGCTTTAGTAGGTGTGATTCATTATGGGTTCAAACTCCTCTGAAATGTAATATGGAAAAGCATTGGAGTTTATCAGGCCAACCCCAGATAGCTGGGATAAGGTGTATGGTGATGGTGATTGGATTTTTACAGGCTGGTAATTGGAATCCAATGATTTGTGTCGATTCAGGGGTTTCTTGCTAAGACTCAAGTAAACAATTATTGTTTTAAAAGGAAACTTGGATTGATAACTCTGGAATTATGATACTCCTTAGCTATGTTGCATTGATATGGGCATGGGTGTTAGAATCCGACACGGGCGTATTGTCTAACTTAGCAAACCTTGAAAAATAGGATTCGCGGACTTGACAGTATACTTTAAATAATATGAAACAAAGTAATTGTTTTTTACATAATAGTGAGAAAAATAATGGATAATGTGCTAGAATATCTCATGATTTGTATCATATACTTATAGACAAGAGAAGATATATATGTAATGCTATATTTGTTGCATAGAAAACTTTGATTGTAAAAGGTAGAACTCATAACCAATGGAAAATGTTAATTAATAACTTGGATGTAAGGAAAGAGAAAAAATGGAAGTGTCGTATTAGAATCCGTATTGTGTCTGACTCTGACACATTTCAAACACTTGTATGTCGTCTGTTTAGAAGAATCCATGCAACACGGGACTATAGGCAACCAATTAGACCCCTAGGTGGGTTTAGCCAGCTAGGTGGTCACCTTGGCAACCACTGTTAAGCCATGCAATCACCTCGCTTAATATGGTTTATCTGTCCAAGTGCCTAGCATCCCAACCATTCCGAGGCACCTAACTGGCACTTGTGACAACACTTCTGCGGTAAGGTACCTCATCTATCATTGTTGTTGTTAAATTGTCTTTTATCCAAAAAACATTAATAGAATTGGAAGAAACAATCTTTGCTGATGGTTTAGTCGCTTTCGGGACATTCTCATTACTAGTTGAAACAAGGTGAACCCCGTTCTGCAATCGGAGACTCAATGAAATCACTCCGTCAAGTTTTGAAGGCATCACTCCTTCGAGAAGTATCGCTCTTCCACTCCAAGCATCTCACCTGAAAAATTTGGAATCACTCCAAAAAGAAAAAAAATCTCTTCATTCATTTTTCAAAATCAAAGATTATATACCTATTTAACTTTTCCCCCAATCCTAATCAAACTAAAAGACATTCTAAAAGTATTTGAAACTGATTACAAGTCAAATAAAAATATAATAATCTTAAAATAAAATTAATTCTGCCTAATCTTGTGGGCCGCATGCTCTGGCTCTCTTCAGTGATCGGGTGTAGCTGTGGACTATCAAGTAGAATGCTCTTGCATCAAACCCTCCTGGTTGAAAAGAATTCGATCTCGAATTCGGATGCAGACAACAAGAAGGAAAACTGATCTGAACCTTTTGATAGATGGGATTCACTCCCTTGGCTTCGCACCAAATCCCTTTTACAGGAGCAATATCACCGGGCCTTCCATCAATCATCATCTTAGAAATACTTGCACTAGTTGTTGATCTTCAATGAAAGAATCACTCTTCCTTGCATGACATCTCACCATGCAACTTTTTTTGGAAATCACTCTTAAAAAAACTAATTTCTTCATAACTCTTCCAAATATACTTGGATTCTCACCTCTTCTTTTTCAACTAGATAATCATGCCGTAGAAGCATTTTCTTTTGGGAACCATCCTCATTGCCAAACTTGTCCTCGTATATCCTATTTTTTCTTAGTAGTTTTTTTTACCGGGTCGCAGGTCGGGTCATTGATCGGGTAAACGAGTCGGGTTAACCGGTTACTGGACACTTGGGTTATGGGTTCAAGGGCTTATGGGCTGGATCATTGGGCTTGTGGGTTGATGTAATGGACCTAAATATTGGACTGGACCTACAACTAATGGGCTTATGGGTTTAATTATAACGATGGGTTGGGCTCAAGAAAGTTGTATGTTAATGGGCTTTGGGCTGAATTAGTTACTTAAACCCATTAGGACTTACGTTAGGGCACGGTTATAACAAAAGAAGAAGAGAGGTCATCTTCTTCCTCAGCACATGGGTTTTGGGTTCTGAACCCTAAACTATGAAATCATGAGAGAGGGGTCACGACTAAGTTGGAAATGATCCAAGGGCTTACCGGAGTAACGAAGGAGCTTCAGTGACAGCAAGGTGGAGTCCGGCAAGGACTGGTGGTGAAGAAAAGCTATTTTATGGAGAAACCCTCCATTATTGTTGAAGGATGGAGTCCGGCAAGGCTGCGTTTTTTTTATGGAGAAATCCTCTTCTTTTTTTTTTCTTCTTTTTCTTCACCTTCTTCTTCATCCTTCAACAATCTGGTTTGGATTTTTTTTTTCCAAACCACCACAATGATAATGACACACTACGAACAATGGCGTTTGCCAATGAAGATGGCTATAATTAGTCTACACAGGACGGTGCAATGGTTGTGTTTTTTCTTTCTTGTGCTGTTGGACAGCAGTGTAAACTTTCTTGTGCTGCTAGACAGCAGTGTAAACAGGAGATGATGGCTGCAAAAAACAGCAAGATGATAACGATTTGGTGCTGCGTTTTTTCTCGGATGGTTGACAACAATGATAGACGGTGGTGGGCAGCGGTGATGAATGTTACAGCGACAAGTCTGTTGAATAAGCAATAGATGAGGCGATATTGACGGTGATGGCGGTAGCACGTGACTGCGAACGACGACGAGGTTGATGGCGCGACGATGGTAGGATTTTCATCTCTGATACCAAATTTGATGCTGGACAATGGAAACCCTGTTCCTCCCAAGCATCTCACCTAGAAAATTTGGAATCACTCCAAAAAGAAAAAAAATCTCTTCATTCATTCTTCAAAATCAAAGATTACATTCCTATTTATAAATCTCTAACTTTCCGAACCCGAATCAAACTAAAAACCTTTCTAAAAGTATTTGAAACTGATTACAACTCGAAAAAAAAAAGATAATAATCCTAATAAAAATAAAATTAATTTTGCGTAATCTAGTGGGGTCCGCATGCTCTGGCTCTCTTCACTGATCCGGTGTAGCTGCGGACTATCAAGTAGAATGCTCCCGCATCACTAGTTCATATCAAACGAGCCATGGACTTTATTGAAATATAATTCTGCCGTTGTTTCTCTTGTATTTGGTGCTTTTGCCTCTTAATAAGTATTCTACACTTATCAAAAAAAAAATCTGCTGCTAAATTGTCTCAGTAGCTGCAAATGTGAAGCTTTCACAGGCTGGGAAACTGATTAAACAATAGCTCCAACTTCAACAGACCTAAGTGATTGTCCCAATTTTTGTCTTCCAAAATAAAACTGGAAGAGGAAACCCATGCCTCATCTTCATTACATCTGTCAAAACTAGTTTTAACAGCTCATATCTCACTGTTTCTAGATACACTTATTAATGCAGGATATATGTTTTCTCGGTTTCTTTATGCCTGTTAAGGAACTTCTGTCCTATCGACTTGATTAATCAGGCTAGAGGCTGCTGGCACCCTATCTGGTTTGGTTGTTGACTGTGTTCTGTTAGTGTTGCAAAGAACACTGACATTTGCTTGCATTACAATCAGTTATCAAGTACACACGGGGTTTCTACCTCTGTTGAAAATGTGATGATTATCTTGTGGACATTTAGATTAGCAATTGTCTTTGTTTTTGTTAGCCTTATGATGTTGCGGTCCTCTTATTTTAGCACTTCAACTTTACTTCGGCCATTTTAAAAGATCATAAGCCTAGGGTATTTTGGTTGCAGAGCTGATTATGACCCGAAAAATGACTTGTTGGATCAAGAGTTTATGCTAAAAGGACAATGGTTTCAAAGAAAGGATTTGGAGGTAAAATATCAGTTTCGTTTCTTTAAGAAAGCTAGATGTTTGATTGGCTTTACCTTATGATGGTTAAAACCAAAACAATGGTTTCGCTTTGCCTTTTGTTTGTTTTGCTTCTTTAACAATGGTCAAAACAATTGTTAAAGCTGATTACGGAATACTCCAAAAGGTGCCCTCATGTTTGTTTTGCTTCTTTAACAATGGTTTCGCTTTTATTACCTTTGTGATATTGTGGTCCTTAACGGAATACTCCGTAAGGTGCCCTTGTGGTTCTCTTTCATTGAACAAATAATACCTCGGGCTTCATGCAAATCACTTATGTATTTGCATAGAGCCCGAGGTGCAATTATGTCCAATGAATGAAAGGCATGGGGTCTTTACCAAGTTTCTATCAGAAACGCCTGATGGGATCGAACCCATTATAATTTGGCAACCCGAAGGGCCATTTTGGAAGGTAAGGCATGTTTACATATGGAGAGGTGGTTTTGGAAATTTGGCAACCCAAGTGGCAGTTTTGGAAGATTGGGTTTTTTAAACTTGGAAGGGAGGTTTTGGGAAGTGTGGTAACTCAAGGGGCTGTTTTGGAAATTTTGAAATGAAGGAGATGGACGACTCTTCATGTTCCTTTTTTTTGTGGCAGCTGAAATGTTCTACCCTTGTTCAGTTGTTGTTCTTCTAATGAAACAATTGGTGTCGAATGGGTAATTTCGTTAAAATCCTTTTCGTTTTATATATAGTATAGATGGTATTCAATATGGTGTTACTACTTTTAGAAAACTCTCCATTGCTGTTTTATGAATAAAATGGTTCTTGGGAGTTGGGATAACTGTTTTTGATATCATCCATCAAAAACTAAATCAGGGATCCCTTCGCAAATGCGTCATTTTACATTGAGGGGGCCTATGAAGCTCATGGCATAGGACAATGACCTTCTGCCATTACTAGTGTGGAAGATCTGTTTCTGTGAATGTCAAAAATTAAGGATTTGTTATAAACCTTATGAGAATTATAATTATAACAAGTTATCCTTATTAGTGTTTTAGAAGGATTTTGAGGCTTATGCTCGGGGTGAGGAATGAGGATTCCCCTTGTGAAATAGATCAATTGTCGTTTTTCATAATTTTCCATTAATTTATTTTATTTTAAATTTATCCTATTAGTTATTCATTCTTTTTTTAGTATTCATTTAAAGAGTTGTGCTCACAAGGTTTACACACCATGTTTGAAGGCTTGCGCCTTGGGATTCAAGCCATTGAAGCGCCTCACCCCACACCTCCGCGTTTAGAAGCATTGTTCCTTTTAGGCTAGTTTTATCAGATGTATCAGCATGTTGGGCCTTTGGAACCCAGCCCATTGGCAGCAAGTGGGGCTATTTAAATAAGAAACAAGGTTATTTAAGTAAAACTCAAAATTAAGGAGAATCTGATTTCGTAGAAGTGTTTGTTTCAGTCCACATACACCCATTCATATTGTGGAAGTCCAATGTTTAGATTGAAAATACTATTTGAGTTATGTATGCATAAAATGTATTGGATTTAATTATAGCCAGATGTGCTTTTTTTATTATGAGAAATTGAGTCAGCAATGCACAATTACTGTTGACATTAAATGTATCAAAAGTGTTCTTGGAGTTATTATTACTGGAAAACCCTGCTTATTCCTTGGTCAAATGCTTGGTTGTTCAAATTATTGTAGTTCTCTTGATGCTGTGTTGGTTTCCTTGTCTCATCAAGAAGCTTAAAAGTTTCACATAAACTTAAGCCTTACGACTTGAAACATGCTGCAGGTTACCAATAGTCGGGGAGATGTACTCCAGTGTAGTCATTACATGCCTCTTGTTATTCCCGAAGGAACTACACTTCCTTGTGTAATATATTGTCACGGAAACAGGTAAGTCAAGAAATATAGTTGATTATAAAAATTACATTTTAAGGGCTTGCGTGCAACTAAAATTGATGTTGTCATTATAAATTTAGGTATTTTTTGAAATTCCCTTAATACTACTTTGAGCTAGAGCAGGTTGAATAGGTCAATTTTAAAATTATGCTAAGTTGATTACTAAGATGCAAGATTTAACTAAGGCAAATGAAAAACAATAATCAACTCAAGCAAGAATGAGGAAGAGACAATCAATCCACAACACAAAGATATATAGTGGTTCAGTGTACCCACACCTACGCCTACTCTCAAAAACTCCAACGAGCTAACACCTTTTTAATTTAATCACTTGAAGTACAACTTACACAATGAAAGAATGAGGTAAATAACCCAATTCTACACCAATTCCATCTGGGTATGATCGGCTCTCTTCTAGTTTGACGCATCTCAATATGTCCAACTCAAGCTCGTTGGGCAAATTCCGATTTAGATCTCACGTTTGACAAGGTTGGTTTCACTTGATCTCTTTACCCTTTCCCCAAGAAACTCGACGATCCGAATCTCAGAACGCTTGTTCAGCACTTGTCAGAGTTGAGTGAACTTTGTCTCGATGCCATAAGCATATCGAGGCAGGGGAGCAAGTGGTGCCGGGTCTTGTTCTCCACTCTCACTAATTTGCGAGTGTTGAGTTTATCTAATTGTGATCTTTCAAGGCCTTTTAATTCCTCTCTTTTAGAGTTTATCCACGCCGTTGATATTCCTCAGTATTCACAACCACACAAATGCCGAAGACAATCCTCTTATAGGACAACTTTTAATGGGCAGTGGTGGTGGTGGGAAGATGGCGGTGGTGTACATGGAGAGAGAGGAAGGGAGGGAGAGAAGGGAAAAACAATCTCTTCGTGACGGAAATGTGGCTTGCAGTTTGATTCAAAGACGATGAGCTGGTCGAAGGGGGTATTCCCTTAGTTGGAAAGTTGAAGGGGATATTACGAATTAGTTTTGAGAGACAGTTTTTTTACTAAATTACCTTAATAACAATAAAAAACCTAGAATTGACAACACAAGGATTATAACTTAACACTTTTTTATTATAACCATTTGATATATTATCATCGGCATCATTTTCGCCTTGTCTGAACTCCTAATTGTTTGGGTTTGGGTAGATGAATCCTGTTTTGCCATTCCATTCTATCCGAAACCTTATTCTTACCTATGCTTATTCTACATACATAGTGTTTTATTATTTTCCCAACATTTTATTCCATAAACCATAGACGATATTATAATCATCTAATTAAAAAATGTCTAAATTATATGCTGGCGATCACTTGGTATTTTGGAAGAACATCTCCACTTCAACCACCACCCAACTCTAGTTATATGGGTAGCATCCTCCTCAATCTCTCCCTGGATAGTCGAACTGAGTAAATGAAATGATTGCTTTAGGGTATCTCCTAGCCATCGATATAACTAAGTGAGTCAACTAACACCTTGTATCCATGCATGGCCCTACTAAAGCTGCACTATATATACCCGATCTTGGTTCAACTTAGTCCCGTTGATTCAAAGGCATCCTCCAAGGGTCTAGTTTTGCATTTACCCTCTCTTTAGTTTCACTGACAATATACACCAAGAGACCTCCTCTTGAATATGAGTGAACCATTGATATATATATATATAAGGTAAAATCTAAGTTAAACTTAACTGATGTTATACATTTGTCATCATCATCATAAGCCTTATCTCAATGTTACGGAGTCGTCTACACGAATCTTGTTCCTCCATTCAATTTTGTCTAAAGCTATTTCTTTTGTTAAGGCAAGTTTCTTAAAATCTCCTCTCAAAACTTCAATTTACATCTGTTTTGCCCTTCCTTTTGTCCTTTAAACCATTTGGGTTACACATTCCTCCCCACTGGTGCTGTGATTGGTCGTCCTTGTACATGATAAAATCATCTCAATTGACTTTCCCTGATTTTGTCACCTATTGGGGCTACTCCTATATTTTCACAGATGTGTTCATTTCTGATTTTGTCTTCCCTAGTCTTTCCACACATCCATCTCAACATGATGGTGTACTTTCCCTTCTGCATTTGATACACATCTAAGGAATTGGGATCCATCATTCGATGGATCTGACCTAGGAGATCTTATATGCCAAAAGTTCACCTGCTTTGGTGACCTTAATCTTCCCATCTATCACATTCTTTTGGGCAATCAGAAAAAAAATTATGAATGGTCCCAAAAGAAGTAGAAAAAAAAAGCTTTGTACATATAGATGGTTACAATCTTCATATCAGGGGTTTTTGGCATGGCAGATCTCCTTGAAAGACCTATCAAACAGTTGAAACTGCCCTCCGCACCTGCCCCACTTGTGCAGGTATAAGGATGCTAGACCATCCACTGGATCTGCTGGACAGGGACTCATAATGTCCTCTTACAGAAAAGAGGAAATCTAATGTATCTGACTGACCTTTCAATACAGTCAATAACGCTTGAGTATGGAAGTGAGACCACAATTCTGTTGGTTGCACCAGAAAGATTTGTTTGCCAATGATCAGCTGGATGATCATAACCATTTGATCTATCGCATGCTATTAAGTGGTCAAAGTAAATAGAGAGGATGATCCAGAATATCATCTGATCAGGTTGATTTTTATGGGACCCCGTTGAATAGTGGTTCCCATCTCCTTGCACATATGCCATGTGCATGTTGTTCGCTGCTACTGAGTGCCAACCTGACAAGAACATTGTGAATAACTAAGTAGAATGACTGTACCCCTAACATTTTGTGCACTCTAAATTTTCCACAATATACACTCATAAGTGACAGCTTGCCGTGAACATCTCTCCTTGATTCTGGAAAGTGATTAGAACCATTAGTTTATTTTTTATGATTGGTAGACTTTTATTGCTCTGTTTCTCTGTTTTGCAGCTCCAATAAATCCGAAGGCACTACTCAACTAATTTGATTTGTCAGACTTCTGTCATTGAGTCCGTCTTACTGACAAGTACAATATCTTGATTTTTCTCAGTGGGAGCAGAGCAGATGCCAGTGAAGCTGCTATAATTTTGCTGCCCTCATACATTACGGTTTTCACCCTCGACTTTTCAGGATCTGGACTCTCGGGAGGAGAGCATGTCACTCTGGGATGGAATGAAGTAAGTGCAAGGACAGCCTTTAGGGTGCCTTAATATCAATCTTGTTATTGTCATTTACAGATTCTTAACATATGGTTTATAGTTTTCTTTATTTAATGACATATTTGAGGACTAAATCCTTGAAGACCAGAAATCTTCTTTGTAACTCATACTATTGACAGAAATACATTTTAGATTTGCATTATGCACATGGTGTAACTTATGTTTCTTTTCGTGTTTGAACACGTAAATTGTTCACCATATAATCACGGTTCCTTCTGCATTCCACATGGTGGTGGTAACTACTTTATGTTTTTCTATTTCCATCTGACATGGTTTGGTTGTTTTCCAGAAGGATGATCTGAGAGCCGTGGTCAATTATTTGCGGTCAGATGGAAATGTTTCTTGCATTGGTTTGTGGGGCCGTTCAATGGGTGCTGTGACCAGGTTTCCTTCATTCAATAGCCTTTTTATGCATACATGCAAAGAGCCTAGAATGAAGGGATCCACCCTGATTTACTTGTATTAAAGCAACGAAACTATAGATACTTTAGAGGATGGTTATAATTGTGCAACCTAGTCCATGGTTATAAACGATCAAAATCTTGGTATTGGAGGCCAGTTCAGCCAGACCAAAATCCTATACCAGTCCAGTAGGACCAGTACAAATCTACGTGTTCAACCAAATTGTTGTGAATCTTTTTAGATTCTCTTTGGCCCAAACTACTCCGCTGGTACTTACCTGACTTGATAAACTCCTATTTTTTTTCCTTTGATCGGTGAATTAAAATTTTATTAGAAAAAAAGTGATATACAAAGGGGAGAGGAAGAGAGGAGAAAAAACAAAAGGAAGAACGGCAAAACTAAAGGGTTATACACAGGCAAATCAGCTTCTCAATGCAACTCGGCCCTGGTAACCCCTTCCTTTGCTAAATCATTTGCCGACCTCGGAACAAGTGAGAACAAGATGTTCATGCTCAAGGTTAATTCTTGAGTTTCTTTGATGATATATGCTAGTCTCCGAGAACTTTTCTTTCTCACAGAAGCCCAAGTAATCAAATTGTTAGAATCTCCTGCTACAATAAGTCTGCTCAAATTCAAGTCCTTGAAATTTTAAAGCCTTGGAGAAGTGACAAGACTTCTGCTTTGTTCAAATGGCACTCCCCTAAAGGACTTGAATAGATACGAACCACGCACCCCTCCTTGTTCCGGAAAATACCCCCAAGTTCGTTTCTTCTTTTAGAAACCCAACTAATCACGTTGCTGGAATCTCCCTCTACAACAAGGCTGCCCAAATTCAAGTCCTTTGAAATTTTAAGGCCTTGGAGAAGTGACAAGGCTTCCTCTTTGTTCAAATCATACTCCCCTAAAGGACCCGAGTGGATGTAAACCACTCTCCTTGTCCCTGAAAGGCCCCCAATTTCCAAAGGGCCTGAATTGCCCAACAAGCACCAACAAAAGGTAAGTTCGATTGCATCCTCCGAAGAGATAGCCAACCGATATGTGACACATGGAGGGAAAGAGCATACCCCTATTTTCCAGTCTTCAAAATGTCATTAAAGCTCACACCTAAACTTCTTATTCTAGCAACCTGAATGGGTCAATCAAGGCGCGAGACTGATGATCACAAAGGGGCCATGTAACATTATATACTGTAAATACAATGAATTGGGTGCACTGGTCCATATTTACACATTTTTGACTAGTTGTTTGTGTCTGTCTCCTGCTTCATGAATCTTGACACAATATATAATCTCCAATGATGAAACCATCCTTCTTTTGTTTGCCTGAATTGATCAACATGTTGTGTACCTCTGTAAGTCATCATTATAGAAACTTATGTTGCTTCCTTTCCTATTGAGTTGCTGAAGAAGCTTTTCTGTATAGCAAGGCATTTTCTGACTTGCAACCTTGAATGAAAAAACTAAGGCTGCGTTTGATTCACAAGAAAATGATTTTTTGAGCAAAAACCTCATTTTATTGGAATATGTTTTTCCACTGTGTGGATGACTACAAGGAAAACCAAAAGCAATGTACAGTGGAGATCCATCCCCTATCTATATAAACAAAGAAACATAGCATCCACTCATCCAATTACTGTGATTTTTGAGATATGACCCATTCATGAGGTGTTCCATTACATAGACGGGACCGATTGTAGGTGCATTAAGCAGTCAGACTTATAGTAAAAGACTATGCAATTAAGTCGTTATATAGGCTCATACAAAAAAGTCTCATACTTCTTCCTCTTCGTTTTTTCTCAATGCCATTATCGTAAAACAGTTAATAGATACAAGATGTTGGAAGAAGAGATTAATGAGGAGGTGATGGTACTAGGCGAATGGCTCCATTGAAAACAAAACACTTCTACTTCTTTTCTTTCCCTTTTTTATTCTGCAAGGAACCTTCAAGGAAAACTAAAAGCAATGTACGGTGGAGATCCCCTATCTATATAAACACACAAACATAGCATCCAATCATCCAATCACTGTTATGGTCCATTCAGGAGGTGGTCCATTACATAGGCGGACAGATCGAAGGTGCATTAAGCAATCATACTTTTAGTAATGACTAATAATTAAGTAGTTATACAGGCTCATACAAAAGTCTCATACTTCTTCCCCTTCGGGTTTTCTTTCTCAATGCCATCATCTTAAAACAGTTAATAATGAGGAAGAGGAGATTAATGGGGCATGTAAGCATTGCTGATGCTGCAACAATGACGTTGGAAGAAGAAATTGATGTGGAGGTGATGGAATTAGGAGAATTGCTCCATTGAAAACAAACCCCATCTACTGGGTGTGGTGGGGGTGATGGAGGGAGAGATTCAAAGAGGGGTGGTAATGGTGGCAGTGACGAAGATGAGAGTAGGGTGGTGACGACGACAATAGAGAGAGAGGTACATAAAGTAAGTTTGGATACGTTGAACTGGTTAAAGTTTTTGGGCTGTGAAGTAGTAGAATCTGTTACTCAAGAATACGAGCTTGACTAAGAAGGTCATCTTCCCTCAGTTAAACTAAAAGAATGATTTCTTACATGGAGTACTGAAGGAAGAATGGCTAGGTTTTTTGTCGACAGCTAATTGGATATGTGGCCTGCAAGTATTCACCTTGGTGCCCAACTGAAAGAACCTTAATTTCTGACTTCTTGTTTCTCTGTTTTCTTATGGGTAATCTTGTCTTCATTAAATTTCTGACACATGATCTTGTACTTGTATATTGCACTACACACCGCTTTTTAAAAGATGCCATGTGAGACATGTGTCAGGCAAACACCTTCAGCTTATTAAGGAGACATTGTAGTTCATATATATTTTCTTGCCGTATTTATAAATTTATAGTTTCATATAAATTTAACCAATATCTAGTTACCTAGATACATATGATTATATTCTATGCTCCTATGATATTTGTTAATATTATTCATTAACTGTAGAATTGTATGTGTTTGGTGCTTTATCTGTCTAGCTATACACCCAGTAAGTTCTTATATCCATTTTGGCCTCCAACAGTCTTTGGAGCCATCTGCTCCTTGTCTATTATGAACACTATAATTTTGTTCTCACAGTTTAATGTATGGAGCTGAGGATCCATCAATCGCAGGAATGGTTCTTGACAGCCCATTCTCGGATTTGGTTGACTTGATGATGGAACTCGTGGATACCTACAAATTCCGTATACCCAAGTTCACCGTAAGTAGATACATTTCACTTGTGTTTTGTGCATTTATTTCAAGGATTTATTTTGTTGATGTTTTTTCTGATTTTTTGCAACATTAACTTCTCTTATTTTCTTCTTTGTGAAAAAATGTTTCTCTTAAATTTAAAACCTATTTACTTGACAGCTATAGACTTGCTTTTGCATGGTTCTCCACATTTTTTTTCCTAATCATGCAAATTGCAAAAGGCATTAATAGATCAGCTCATTGGGTCATGTGGTAGGGAATAGGTGGGATAGGAGAGCTTACATGGTGGGTGGCTGGGGAGGGGTTGCACGTCAACTGGTTGGTCCAACCCTTACTCATGTTTACCGCATAATCTCCTAATCCAAGTGTTCCCCGCTCTCTATATATGGTGCATTTGTGCAGGACGGGGGGGATGATGTTAACGTTTTTTTCTTAACATGCTGGGGAGTTTTGTCATTTCACTATTATTGGGGAAAAAAGGTGGAGAGAATCTACGGAAAATCTCGGGCAACCCTTTCCTAAGATTTTTTTTTATCAATTTTGAGAAACTTTATTTAAAAAAAGAATATAGGGAATATCATTTCTAGACTTCTAGTATACAGAAAACTCCTAAATATGCCCTTCTTTTTTTTATCGGTAAAAGAGATATATTAAAACAGGGCTGAGAGGGCCCCCAAAAAACTATACAGCGGCAGATAAGACAAAGGCAAGGCGCTAAACAAAAGCTGACTCAGACGCTCAAAAAGACCGACATAACGAAGCAATAATTAGCCAATCAGACGACCCCGCCGACACACAAAATCTGAATCCTTGAAGCTCTGGGATGACTGAAGCCCAAAAGTATACAGAAGCTTTGATCTCCAGGATGATCTTCTCCACTTCTACCACCTTGTCTTAAAAAATACGAAGATTTCTCTCTTTCCAAACCTCCCAACATATGGCAAAGGGGATGAGCCTCCATAGAGTGCGACCACTTTCCAAAAAAGCTCTCTAGTGCCATCCATTGAACAAGTTGAAGATTGGTCTGGGAAGCACACAATTTAGTAGGAAAATATGCTTTCTGGTTACCACTCCCTAAGTGTGCGTTTATACAAGATATCCATTCTATCCTCAATATTTGTTAGCTAATCTCTAATAAGTAATAACTGAGGCTTTGGATAAAGTCCATGATAATGCGTTAGAAGAATTATCTTTGACTACTATACGTCCCACAAACAAGTCTTGAAATATCTTCAACCCTTCTAGAAGAGCTAAAGACTTCGCTCCGTTTGAATCTTTAATGCTGACCTACACAAAAAAGACTTTTACAAGGACTCCTTCATCATCCCTAGAGATCCCGCCATACTTAACAAAATGGGAATACCGAAAGAGCATCAAAATTTAGTTTAATCCTTCTCTTTCTACAGCAGACAAATTTGGCGCATCGGATTTTTCCTCATGCCGCTATGAAGAACCGCTTTCCTACCATGATCAAAATCTTTCCCAGGATCTTCTTATCCTCTTTATCCCGTTGTTGTGAAATGACTGCACTTCCTGTGTTTTGGAACTTATTAATTACGAGGGCAAAAGAGGTCCTCCAGTGAATGTTACCCAATTCGCTAACAATGTGGAATCTAACATGACCCTATATACGCATGGTCTCCCTTGCTAATTTCTTCTAACCTTGTAGACGCACTCTTACTCTTTTAATCTAGATTAATGAGTATTGCTAGTCGCTGGGTTAAGAAAATATATAAGCTTAATATGGGCATTCATGAAAAAAATATTTCCCTTATGATACTTAAATTACAAGTATTGTTGTCATATGAACTTACAATATTTCATTTTTTATTATTCTAGGTGAAGTTTGCGATCCAATATATGCGGAAGGTTATCCAGAAAAAGGCCAAGTTTGACATCATGGATCTAAACACCATTAAGGTCTTATTATTCAAACAATTTATATCATTTTGCATATATTTCTGGCTGAGTACTCTGTAATGATATTTGTACATGGATTCTTGATTTTATTTGTGAAGCATAATATATGATTCATATTCTTAAGAGCTCCGTTTATGTAAATGTACACGATCTAGTGTTGGATTTGCCGCTAAAATCCATATGGTCATGTTCTTTTCCTTCCACATTTCATAGTT
This sequence comes from Euptelea pleiosperma, assembly GCA_035048495.1. Classification (NCBI taxonomy): domain Eukaryota; kingdom Viridiplantae; phylum Streptophyta; class Magnoliopsida; order Ranunculales; family Eupteleaceae; genus Euptelea; species Euptelea pleiosperma. The sequence continues at coordinate 24,695,452 of CM068551.1, read as the reverse complement.
ATACTACTTGACCTCAATGCCAGATCTAGACATAAAATCTGGTTTCTTGGACATAGATTGACTACATCTAATCAGTACATATATGAATCTCCTTATTCAGTGAACAAGCTTCAACTAATGTCTATGGAAAGGAAGATAATGTTCGCTAAATCCTTTTCATATTATATCATGGAAAGCATGTTGTTGTTGTCTCTATTTTCTGCACAATTTGAAAATTGTAAGAGATCAATGTTTAAAGAACCTGACCAACCACTAGAACAATGAGTGAACTAGCAGTTAAAGTGGACTAAACCATAAAGTTCAACTTTTCCAATGAACCAGAAATTAGATAAATTCACGAAGGGAAAATAGTTGGGGAATGCAATAATGAAGAAATCTTAAGAGACAAAAGAATTGTGTTTCTTTTTTCCCTCTTGAGCTCAACTAGTTGTTTGGAACATAAATTGAACATTCCCCATAGGTATTACAAATACTAACACGTGAAAAGTGAACTAATTTGGATATGTACCGAAAAAAAAACAATTTGTTAGAGACCAACCATTGCAAAAGCCAATCATACTGAACGTGGCTAAAAATGCCCATCAAACCTGCAAAGAGGCTTCGTAGAATAGAAGTCAATTCTCTTAATCAATGTAGGAAATCGTCTATCAGATCAGATACAATGTTTTACATTTCAATTTCATGATTGGTTTCGGTGAGGCCTACAACCGAAAATACGAAACTGCGGAAAAAATTTGTATGGGGGGTTTAATGAGTCGAAAATTTTGAAGTTTCGACAAAATTTCACAAAAACATCAAAATAATTTTAAAAAAATCGAAATTTCTTCTGAAATTTCCCCCCCACCCCCCCAAAAAAAAAACCCAAAATTTACAGGAATTTTGAGAAAAAAAAAAAAAAGAACTTAAGCATGTTAGGCTATGCTTATAAACCTCCCTAAAATTTTTCAATTTCACAAATTATTAACTTATATTTAGAATCCAAAACATTAGCAAATATCTAGGGCACAAATCTTAAAGATCCTAATACATGATTAGTTTTGCAATAACAACCACAATGAATAACAACATCCAGAGCACTTAATGGAACCTACAATAAAAATGTCCAAAGTACTCAACAGAACTCATATAGAAATAAAACCACATTAATTATTCAAAGTCCATGCATGGTTGTAGGTACAGTGTACGGGTACGGCTGTGGGTAGTCCATATGGATTTTTTTTTTTTTGATCGATAAAAGGGATTATATTAAGAGGGGCCTGAGGAAGCCCAACAAAACTGTACAAGCAAAAAAGGAAAAACCCCACAAAGACGCAACTACGCCATCAATCTGTCCCACCGGAAAACAAAATCATTGAATCTGAATTGTTTAAGCTCGGGTATGGCGTAGCTCCAAAGATAAAGGGCGGCTTTGATATTCATGATGATATCCTCAGTGTGGGCCACTTTGTCTTCAAAAATCCGACGATTCCTCTCTTTCCAAATTTCTCAGCAAATGGCAAATGGGATGATCCTCCATAACTTGTTACCGCCAGCAGAAAAAGCATTGGAGTACCACCCGACTATGGAGTCAAAAACCGATAGGGGAAAGACCCACTCCACCCCACAAAGAGAAAGAAAATTCTCCCAAATCTCCTTGGACACCCCGCAGTGAATAAGCAAATGGTTGGTGGTTTCCTCGTTTTTACAGCAAAGGATGCATCTATCGGGGATTTGCATTCCACGCTTCCTCATGTTCTCCATAGAAAGGATCTTATCGAGCGTAGCACACCACATGAAGAATGAGACTTTGGTGGGAATGAGGTTGCTCCAAAGGTGTTTGGCTGTGAACACCTCTTGGCTCGAACCTGAGAGGGAAGAATAGAGAGATTTGACCGAAAAAATACCTTTGGGATCGTGGTTCCACCATCTTATGTCCTCAACCCCTTCGGTGGGATGGTTCCCTTCAATACGATTAAGCAGGGAGGCCACATTGTCCACCTCCCGATCATTAATCCCTCTTCTGAGGCCCAGATTCCATGAGATCGTGCCATTCTCTCTAGAGCCCATCTCACGTACCGACGCCCCTTTGCGATTGGAGAGGCCGTAGATGGAGGGAAACTCCTCAGCTAGAGGTAACTCCCCACACCATCTGTCTTCCCAGAACCTCACATGAGCCCCGTCGCCAACCTTGAAGCTGCTTCCTCTTCTAACCTCACCCCCCATCTTGGAGATGCCTTTCCAAACGCCTACCCCATACGATGTGGTTGGCTCTCTACTATCCCAATCAAAATTCTCCGTTCCCTGTTTGGCAGTGATCACTTTTCTCCAAAGGCTTTCCTTCTCCTTCCCAAAACGCCAGTGCCACTTCCCTAGCAGGGAATTATTCATGAGCTTGATCAGACGAACGCCTAGACCCCCCTTGTCCTTAGGTTTGCAAATCCTAGCCCAATTGACTAGGTGAAACTTGTGGTTGTCTTCGCTATCATTCCACAGAAAGTTTTTGATAATGCCTTCGATTCTCTTGGTTACCTCCTTCGGCATAGAAAACAAGGACATGAAATAGATAGGCAAATTGGAGAGCGTACTCTTGATCAGAGTCAGTCTCCCTCCTTTGGAGAGGCATCTCTTTTTCCATGTCGTTAGTCTCCTCTGAAACCGTTCAATCACCGGGTCCCATATTCTTTTGGATCTATAGCTGGCCCCAAGAGGGAGGCCAAGGTACGTAGTGGGGAGCTTCCCTGTTTTGCAAGTCAAACTTGCTGCAACCGAATCAAGGCAGTTCACCTCTCCTACCCCGAAAACTTCACTTTTAGAGAGGTTGATATGAAGGCCAGACACTGCTTTAAAGCACCGCAAAGCACCACGCAAGGCTAGAGCTTGACTATGACCTCCAAGAAAAAGATAGTATCATCTGCGAACTGTAGGTGAGAAATGACCGGGCCTTCCTCACCAACTTTAAAACCTGCCATGAAACCACCTTCAATCGCCTTGTAAGCCATCCTGCTCATAGCCTCTGCTATAAATAGAAACAGATATGGGGAAAGAGGGTCCCCCTGGCGGAGCCCTCTAGAGCTTCTGAAGAATCCAGCTGGAGCACCATTGACTAGGATCGAGAATCTAGCCGTGGACAAGCAAGTACTAATCCATCTCCTCCATTTGGCACTAAAATCCATGCGACCGAACAAGTGATCAAGGAAGGACCAGCACACATGGTCATATGCCTTTTCCAAATCGACTTTGCAGATAATTCCCGGGGTTTCCTCTCGCAGTCTAGAGTCAATAGCTTCATTAGCGATCAAAACACCATCCAGGATCTGGTGTCCTCTCACAAAAGCCCCTTGGGATGGAGATATGATACGATCCAGAACTTCTTTCAGTCTGGAAGCCAACGCTTTGGCAATAATTTTATAGGTGCTCCCTATCAGACTGATCGGTCGAAAATCCGTGAGAGATTCAGCCCCTTCTTTCTTGGCTATGAGGGTAATGAAAGTGGTGTTAACTCTCCAATCAAGCCAGGATTCATGATAAAATTCCTCCACTACTCGCATGAAGTCCTTTCCCACAATGGACCAGCATGAGGAGAAAAAAGCCAAGGGGAAACCGTCCGGCCCTGGTGCTTTGTCACCCCCCAAAGATCTGATAGCATTCAGGATTTCCTCCTCCTCGAACGGTTTATCAAGCCTCCTTCTCTGATTGTCCTCTATCTGATCGAAGACGATTCCATCCAGCTTCGGTCTAACCCTCTCAGTCTCGGTATACAGATGGGTGTAGAAGGAAACAATATAGTTCCTGATTCTTTCCTCTTCTTCTACTAAAGCACCTTCCACTCTAAAATAGGGAATGCTGTTGACTCTTCTTCTGGCGTTAGCAATGCTGTGAAAAAATTTCGTATTCCTGTCCCCTTCTTTAAGCCATTGCACCCTGGATTTTTGTCTCCAATTGATTTCCTCCAAACGTGCTAGGTCTGCGAAATCCTTCTTCAACGCCACTCTTTTACTGAACTCCTCTCTAGAAAGGGGATCATCCTCTTCGTTTCTATCCATCCGATTAATCTCCTCAAGTAAAACCTTCATCTTTTTATCAATTCTGCCAAAGACTTCAACATTCCACACTTTGAGGTGTTTCTTAAGAGCGTTTAGCTTGTTCCAAAAGATATATCCAGCTCTACTCGTGAAGACAGACGAATTCCACCATTCATCCACCTTCTTCATAAAAGACGGATCTTTCATCCACATCATCTCAAACCGGAAAGGAGCCGGCCTATGGGTTATATTGCCACATCCCAGAAGCAGCGGGCAATGGTCAGAAACAGGATTGGGGATGGCCGATTGGGTTGCGGTTGGAAAGTGCGCTTCCCAACTGCTGGAAACAAGAAATCTGTCCAATCTACAAAGAGTTGGATTGGCTTGATGGTTGGACCATGTGAATTTGGCTCCGACGAGAGGGAGATCCACCAAGTCATGTCTAGTAACAAAGTCAGAGAAATTCCTCATACTAGTAGTGATGCCGTTGCTGCTACCCCTATTCTTCGCGTAAGAAAATCTGATCACATTGAAATCCCCTCCTAAGCACCAGGGATAGTTTCACTGTCCATGCACGCTATCCAATTCCTCCCAAAACAAGTTACGCTCCTGTCTGTCGTTAGGGCCATAGACCCCAGAGAACACCCACTGAAATGCATCTCCTATGCCTTTGCACATAATCGAAATGGAGAAAGCACCTAGAAGAAAGTCGTCCACTTGGATAACCTCAGGATTCCACACAACCAATATCCCCCCGGCTGACCCTAAGGCGGGAATCGCCTTCCACTCAAATCTACGATTGCACAAACCTCATAGACAGTATTGTCCTCAAAGGAGGACATCTTCGTTTCCTGGATTACCACTAAATCTGGATTCCATCTTCTGATCATACACCTCACAATCGCCCTTCTGTCCTTGTTGCCAAGCCCCCTCACATTCCAAGAGATAATCTTCAGATTCATTGGTAATCAACAATGGCCCTGAATTTCCTGTTACTGCGCCTTTCCTGGATCTTACCATCATAGTTGATGCTACTTGCCAGCTTGCTCAGCTCCTTGTTGACCTTGCCTTTTAGTTTCTCCTCCCTCCGAGCCTTCTGCCCTTTCCCCTTTGCTCCTCTGCCTTCCTTACTGGTCCATTCTCAATAACTAGATCCAAGTTAGGATTGGGAGCGATATTCTCCTGTGCTAAGAAACATGTAGTACTCCACCATCAACGGTGTCAATCTACTCTGGTATTCGTAAATTACACGACCACCTGCACTGAATGCTGATTCCGAAGCGACTGTAGATATTGGAATTGTTAGTAAATCACGGGTCATGGCAGAAATAATAGGAAACAGACTTTCATGTCCCTTCCACTAAGCCAAAATATCATATTCTTCATCGTCTTGTTCAACATTCGGTTGATCAAGATAACATTGTATTCTGATAAACCACCGCTCGTAGGGTAGTTATACGTCCCTTGAGTATTTTCCATGACCCATGGCGTGCTTTCGATGAGTTGGATCCTACTTCACTACTTGTCATATTATCACCTAATTTAGTTTGATATTCTTCAAAAAAGTTGTTTTAGTGTATTTTTAATTTCTTCTATATTTCTACATCAGTCCCATCTTCGAAACCATGCATATATTAATAATTACATTCTATTAAGATTTATGATCCTGTTAACTTACAGCTAGGGTCCATATTATTAGCTAGTCCAAATACTACAGGCAGATGTTGCCAGTATTTTTTTAATTTATATTCCATTTCATAACAGATTTGAGAAAACCTAGGGTCCATTCGGTATTGTTGGAAAACTAAACTATGTAGAATTCCACATGTGTTTAACATCTTATAGGTAATTTTCTAGGTTTAACATATACAGATTCACACAATTTACGAAATTCATGATATCTACCTCGAGAACTATATAGTCTGCCCATACTTGTGAAGTTTGCTTACGTTTTTTAGAAGTTGTAGCTTCTCCTACATTAAAGGATTCTACAAATTCAATATTAATGTTCAATGGAGAAGGTGTTGTGAATTGATTTTCTTCCTCATTTAATTTAATGTTAAAAGGGTCCATAATTTTTTATTTGTGTTTTCTTTAATTCTAAATTCTAAGTTCAATGTTTTGTGTTTTCTTTAACAATAATTCTAACAATTCTACTTTATAACAAATTTACTACTTACTAACTAGATAATGTTGGTACAAATTAATAAATATTTAGTAACAATATACTAGATTAAAGTTACTAACAAATTTACTAAAGTTAGTAGATTATTTACAATTATACTAGATTAAAGTTATAATAATATACTAGTTACTAAAGTTTCTAAAGTTATTTTTTTTACTAAAGTAAATTTTTTTGTGTAATTAAAATTTACTAAAGTGATAAGATTATTAACAATATACTAGACTAAATTTACTCAAGTTACTTTTTTTTTACTAAAGTTACTAATTTTTTTAAGTTACTTTTTTTATCAAATTTTCTAAAGTTACTTTTTTGTGTAATCAAAATTTACTGAAGTGACTAGATTACTAAAAATATGCACTAAATTTACTAAGGTTACTTTTTTACTAAAGTTTATCAAATTTAATAAATTACTTTTTTTTTATTAAAGTTACCAAAGTTGTTTTTTTTTTACTTAAAATATATATATATATATACACACACACATATATTAGTGTTATTTATAAATAAAAATATTAAAGTTACTAAAGTTACTTATTGATTGAACCCTATGCTAGTGGAAGTTCCAACTTCCATTGGACTCTTCGATCAATAATTGGAGATTCACACTGCCGCGTTGTGAGCTTGGTCTTGAATTTATTTCTTAGTTATTTGTTAGACTTTCTAAGTACTGTGGTAGTTTTAGCTTTATTATATGCTTATAATTATTATCGGTAATTTAATATTGATCTCAATTCATCATATCGGATTAGTTCACAGTCCTACATCAGATATGTTAATCCTGAAGTGGGATTTTGCCACCAAAGCTTCTATAGAATTTATTTCAACCAACTTAATCCTCTCTTGAAATACAATCAATAAATTTGGCATAGAATATTTTTCAAAGGCACCTCATGATTGTTTTACTTGGGATGCATCATGGGGCTTTTCCTGAGAGTGCTTTCCAAGACAGTCTTACACAACCAAAGACATGTGTAACTGTAAATTCATTCAAAGCTTGAGAAGAAGAATGTGGATCAATGTGGCTCTTCTCTCGTCCCATTTTCTGTGAACCATCAGGCATTGCTAAGCATCCAGAATGTAGAATATGCAAGTGTCAGCTCATATCGTTAGAATTGATGCAAGTGTGTAATAAGCACGCTAGGACTGAAGTACAAATTTTACCAATTGGAAATAGAAAAGAAGAGTTTTCTCATATTCCCTTTTTTAGTGTTTGTTTTACTTCTATGTATTGTTTTATTGAAGTCCCATATATTCTTTTTCTTATAGGTAGCGAAGTCTTGCTTTGTTCCAGTTTTACTAGGGCATGCCATCGATGATGATTTTATTCACCCTAACCACTCAGAACGTGTATATGATGCTTATGTGGTAAGCTTTTGAGAAATCTATTAATAGTAGCTTGTCGTCTATGCATTATCGTTTTTTACATCATGCATCACTATCTAATTACTCTCATTATTTTTTGTGAACTGCTATAAAAGATGAGGGATGCTAGGCCCACTTGCATGAGTGGAGAACACTCTACTCACCCTCTTTCTTCAACATGTGTCCTTATGTGGTGTTTCAGTAATTGCACACTATGTAAATTACAAAACACCCTCACATGGAAATGTTTCATAGGAGGCAGTAGTGTTTCTTCACTTGCATTAGTGGGGCTAACATTCATTCTATTAACATAAAAATTTCATTATTTCCCCTCTGATTAAATCTGGTTACCTATAAAAGAAAAATGTACATCAATCAAAACTTCAACTCTATAATAACCAATAAAAAGCTGCACTAATAGTTTTTCCCAAGGAGTTACTAATGTAGTAATTCAATGAAAATACTTAGATGTCCCATGTTGTAGAAGTTTCGCTTATGCTGCAACTGCAATGCAAATGTGTCAGGAAAAAAGTGTCATCCGCAACATAAGCGTGTTTTGCACTTGTAATCCAAACTACACTTTTGACCTAGTTCTGGAAACCCAGATCCTCTTGTACCAAATTCTCTCCCACTTTTTTCTACAGTTCTCTTATCCATGTCTTGTTTGACCATACACACTTGCATATAGTTTTGGCCTGTGTAATCGACAAGTGTGTTTGGTGTTTGTCGTGGAATTGAGGTGTCCTACTTGGGGGGATCTTAAACTACAATGCACACACGATTATAAGATGATGTTAAAAAATACCATTACATAAATTTGGATTCATCATAGAAAAATGTATCTTGGCAAATAGAATTACACCAGAACCATGCAAAATAGTTAATGAGGAAACCTTATGGGTGAGTGAATTCCCATATTCGGCATTATAGAGAACACATGATGCACCAGTGTGTGCAAAGCTGGGTTAGAACCACCACTTGATGGGTCCCAGCTATGAGATCTTGTTACAAACCTAGGGGTTGTTACTTGGAGTGAAAAGAAGAAAATAGAAGAAGGGGGAGTCATGTGTATCTCTACACAATACATCTATTTTATTTTAGTAACTATTGGAAATTACAAATAGACCCCTGAAGAATACCTCAATAGCAGTTACACTCCCTGACAACATCAATTTGTAACAAATAAGGACATATTCTAACACTCTCTTTCAAGTTGGCGCCTAGATATTTGTCATGCGCAACTTGCATAAGATCTCAACCAGTCTAGCCATGGGAACCCTCTTTTTAAGAATATTTGCTAATTGATCTGCAGACTTCACGAATGGGATACAAATCTAAATAGCTTGGTGCTTCTCCCGAATGAAATGTTGATTCACATCAATATGCTTAGTCCGGTCATGTTGTACTAGGTTGTAAGCCATGCTAATGGCAGCCTTATTATCACAATAAAGGCTCATTAGGCTTGGTACATCAAACCCGATTTCTCGTAGCAATAGCCGCAACCAAAGAACTTCACACACACACACACCATGTACCATAGCCCTATACTCCGCCTTAACACTAGATCTTGTAACCACAACCTGTTTCTTGCTCCTCCAAAATTACCTCCAATAAAATAATTTCCTCCAATAAATGTACAATAGCCGAATGTAGACCCTCAATCAGTTACCAATCCTGCCCAATCTGCATCTGTAAATGCTTCTATTCTCATGTGTCCATGTCTAAAGAATTATAATCCTCTCCCTGGTGTCGACTTTATGTACCTAAGTGTCTTGAAGGTAGCTTCAAAGTTTAAAAGGGCTAGTTCGGGAACTGAGAGGTTGTGAAATTGAAGAAATATTTAGCAGGCGAGTTTTAAACAAAGGATCCGGGATTTCTAAAGTACTTTCTAGGCATAGAAGTGGCTAGATCAAGACATGGGATCTTCATTTTCCAGAGGAAGTATGTTCTAGATCTTCTTAAAGAGACAGGAAAATTAGGGGCCAGGCCCGTGAACACCTAGACACCCCTATAGAACAAAATCATAAGTTGGGAGAGGCCAATGGTAAGTTACTAAAGGATGTTGAGAGTTTTCAGTGACTAGTTGGCAGACTGATATACCTCTTCTTGACCAGGCCAGATATTGCATATGTTGTCAGTGTGATCAGCCAATGCATGCACTCACCTAGGAAGACTCACCTGGAGGCAGCCCATAGGATTGTGAGGTATCTCAAATCCTCTCTTGGTAGGGAACTTTTCTTCAAGCAGAACGGTCACTTGAGAGTGGAATCTTACACTGATGCAGATTGGGCAGGTGCCAAAGATGACAGACGATCTACGTCAAGGTATTAGCAGTATTGCATCTATGTTGGAGGCAACCTTGTAACATGGAGTAGCAAGTAGCAGCCAGTATTGCTCGGTCTAGTGCAGAGGTTGAGTTTTGAGCTATGTCTCATGGTTTATATGAGATGTTGTGGTCGAAGATCTTAGTTGCAGAACTGGGATTCTCTATGACTGGCTCAATGAGCCTATATATGATAACAAGGCAGCAATCAGTATTTCCCATAATCCAGTTCAGCATGATCGCGCAAAACATATTAAAGTGGACAAGCACTTCATTAGAGAGAAGATTGTGACTGGGGAAGTTTGTACTCCTTTTGTCAAGACTGAAGAGCAGGTAGCGGATGTATTCACCAAGGGAGTCCCTAGTCACCGGTTATATAGGTCTCTCAGCAAGTTAGAGGCGTGATAGATATCTACGCACCAACTTGAGGGGGAATGTTGACAGGGTATACCCTTTATGTAATAAGGGACCCTTTAGATCTGTAAGGGCGTTTTTGTCCATGTAGTTTTTTTTCTTATATTAATAGAAGTTTGGAGTCAGTTGATGAACATGCTCTCCTTTTCTCCTCTTTCTTCTCTCTCATCTCCCTTCTCTCTTCCAAACCCAAACCCTAACCAAACACTAGCTCACATATCCTACTATGGCGGCCCTAAAACCTCAAACTAGCAGGTTCGGCTACCCTAGATCCACAAAACAACGGGTGTGATGAATAGTATCCCGATGAACAGTAACCCCAATCGAATGATCTTAGGTTTGTTATTTGGAATGTTATAAACCTAGAGTTTGTTACTTGGAGAGAGAAGCAGAAGAAAAGAAACGAGAGAATCATGTGTATCTCTACACGATCCATATCTTTTTATTTTATAAACTATTAAAACTTAAAAATAGATCCCTGAATAATACAATAATAGTAGAGACACCAATGACAACCTAAATAATAACAAATAATGACATATTCTAACAGATCTCATAGGTCAAACTCAATCTGATTGGATGATCCTAACCATTCAATCTATTGCATTTTTTGTGATTAGGTATAATATCGTAAATTATTGCGACAAATAGTCTTTTATTGCTGAATGCATTTACTCCTTAAATTTAGAATGATCAACTGTAATGTTTCATCACCGTTTTCTTTGTTATTATGCTTGACTTTAAGTTGTGAATTTCCAGGGAGACAAAAATATCATCAAATTCGAGGGAGATCACAACTCCCCACGACCCCAATTCTACTTCGATTCTATAACCATTTTCTTTCATAATGTTTTGCACGCTTCCAAGGATGCTGTTGATGGAAATTCTTTTGATACTGTGCACGATTACTTTGGAAAGGTAAATGGAATGGCAATAACCCCGTTGCTGGTTTTGATTCTTTTGAAACTGCCATATGTTTGTAGCTCCAATCCTAATCTTGATGTTACAATTCCGTGACAGGCTAGTTGGGGTACCGTGCATGAAGTAGGATATACAAACCACATTTTTATGGACGCATCTAAAGGCATGACTGAAGAACTTTGTTATTTCAAGTGTTTGTTTCTGAGTACTCTTTATTTTTCTTTATTCTCTTGTTGATTGGTAATTGGTTACAGGACTGGGGACAAGTGATACACAAGAGGCCATTAATCAACTTCGTTACAAAAGGCCTATGAGTCGACAGAGGTCAGCTACAATTTTGCCGAATAGTTTTCTTTGGATAGTAAATTGTGTACTAGAACACTAGATCAGATACATTCTTATGTAAGTGCACTAGATGGATCTTTTTTTTTCTTGACATGTCTATAATTGAAAAGGCATGGACATAATTGATAATTACAAGCATTGCTTCTGTTCAAGCTGAAAGCAGTGGCTTAAGAAGTGAGATTGACTCCTTATCAAAAAAAGAAGTGAGATTGATTAAAGAGTTCAGTTGTTTGGATGCATTACATGGGATTCTTTTTTGGATGCATTATGCGGAATTATTTTATTTTTAAAAGGTGATATTTTAGGTGAATTTGGACAATTTCGTGAACTGATTAATCTGAAAGGCACTGGTTATGAAATGCCATAACTAAATCTACCTACTATGCTTTGATAAACTGATTCTCATATAAGTCACTCGAACAACTAATTTATGGAAGGACAAAGTAGACAATGTTAGTTTAATTATGTTGGTTGCCGTAGGTTGACTCAACTAGGGGCTTCTTTAAATGTCCTGTGTGTTCTGTTGATAATATTTACATACAGACAAAGAATAAGTTTGGAAATATTTTAATTATGTGCAGCTTCAGTTCCATTTTCAAAATTTTTGGAATTTCCACTTACATGTGTTGTCTCCTTAAAACTGCTCAGGTCCCCTCTGATATTCCCTCTAAAGAAAAACAATCCGGAGCTGAGGTAACTTCTTTGCTGCTTTTTCTTGTTTAGTTGCATGTTTTCTTCTTTTTTTCAGAGTTTTTGTTTTGAGATTTTGCATTATAGAGAATCACACCCAGGTGCATTGCCCTAAACCGGTAGTCATAGGAGTGCTAATGAGTTCTTTGACGCTTTGACTGGGTGTGTAACAAATCTTAGTCGTACATAGGGAACTTTCTTCCCTAACGTATTTGTTTCCAATAAACTTGGTCAATGCACTATAGCTCACACATATGGCTCACCACCTGATTAATCCAGACGTGGGCCATAGCCTCAAAATAATGCTGATCCAGTGATCCCAACTCTCCAATGTTTGTCCTTTTTCCCCAATTGCTGACCACAGTTCTAGCTGTAAAGTCTTAGCTCCTGCTTGGTAGAGATTGCTCAGTTGGTACGCATCAAGGTTTCAAATGGACTGTTATAACGGACGGGGCATTACTGTTATTTTCATTATAACGCCCCGATATTTTAACGGACAATAATGGAAAATAGGATAAAAATAATATTTTTATTACTTTCATAAATAACAGCCGTTATATCCATTATTACGGTTTTATAACAGATTTAACGGCTGTTATTTGTGAGAATTTATAACGGATTTTAAATTTGAAATTAAAATTTCAAATAAAAAATGATTTTTAAAATAATGGACGTTTTATTTTAAAACATTATAAAAGAACGGATGTATAACAAAAATAGCGGTCGTTATAATGGGATAGCGTAAATCGGAAATAACGTTACGGAGTCAGAGCGTTACCGTTATAACTTATAACAACCGTTATTTTTGTTATAACGGCTGTGTTTTTAAACCATGGTACGGATTTTGGGTATGACCCATCCAAGAGGTGGTTTCCCGAATTAACAGTTTAGATTGATAAGTTGGTGGGCCACACTTTTGTGGTGCCAGCACCACCATGTATTTCCTCTTCCAAGAATCAGAGTCCAAAAATCACTAACACGCCATTATTTCTTATTGCAGGAAGGAGGTGGATTTGATCCTGTCTCGTCATCTTCTGGACTGATTAGCTTCGATCTCTCCAATGGTGATCCTTATGGCTGCTCATTGGTTCCAACCACAATAGATGATGACCAATATGTTGAGTACCCACTTGATAACTTGGCGGATTTTCCATGCAACATGGAAGAGGAAGAAAGGGTAAGTTGATTCTTATTTCGAGTTTCCAATTTCAAGTTGTTCCCTTGGGGGAATTAATGGGCCCCACTGAAGATCCCTTAGCCCCAAAATAATCTGGTTGGATGATCCTAACCAATCCCATAAATGGATTTCCTTTCTCTTCACTTCTTGACTGCCCAAAATAATGCAGATGTTCATGGAAGCAGTGATAGAATCTTTAAAGGACTTGGAGACCAGACACCCTCATGAAGTGGAACAGTCATCCAATGTGGACATCAGTTTGCCTGAAGCATCGCGGAAGGATGATGCAGAAGCTTCTTCCACCGAGGAGTGTTGTGGGCCCTCAAAGACAGATGGTAGTTCCACATCAGGAACCAACACCCATGACTTGGCTTGCGAACACCCATCATCTGGTGTGAGTGTGTCGTTTGAAGGACCCATGATCGACATGCCTCCGTTGGTCGTTGAGTCAAGAAGTATTGGGACTTCTGCCCGTAGTGAGGTGTCAGTGAGCACTCAGAACTTATGTGATGGTGATAAGTCAGCATTGGATGCTGACATGACAGACAGCACGCGAGCCACCTTGACAGTGCAGAGGAACCCAGCCAGCCATATCATGGATGGGTTGATGCACCGATGGCGTCTCAACTTCTTTAGGAATAGTTGATGAAAGGAGAGAAGATGTGAATTATCCATTCAACTGCGTCTTGGATGCCTTGCAGACAAATATACCTACATCGATCAGATAATCCTAGCCATGAGTGACGAGTGTTTGTGTGAATTTTTGTATATATGTTAATTGATATTCAAGAAAACCAATTTATCAGATGGCCAAGAACAACTGGGGCATGTTTGGCTGCAATGAGAATTGGAGGGATTTCCTCGAATGGTCTAATCTTGGTTAGTGGAAATTTATTCTTTAATCTTTTCAGCCACATCTTGCGGCAAAATAGGCGTCAAGTGCCATATGTTAATTGAAAATCCCTCATGCCTTGCTCCTCTTGTTAGCCACACATGGGATTATCGTTGTTGTCATTATCATCATAAGCCTTGTCCCAATTATATGGGGTTGTTCATGGATCCTGTTCCTACATTCATTTCTATCTAGTGTTTGTATTACTCTCAAGTTGCGACAAGGATAATTATTTCCTAGCAGCCAAACATTCTGTTGATCTTGGGTTAGTCTTTCTTGCTGAACATAAATCTTAGCTGAGAAACTTTAAATACCTGCAATCCTATGAGGCATGTTTGGCTGCGAGGACATTAGGGGGGATTTCATTGATTTTGCTGCACTATATGTTTAGCAAGAAATGAGTTCTTTTGAGGCCATTGATCGTTAGATTCAAGAGATCCATGGTCCACGAGGCAACATCTAGGCTGAGATTTATAGGTGGACCCTAGTTTTGAACGTTTTCCTTTTGAGATTAGATAGCAACAAAACAAAACGGAAGAGATATTTTTTGTGTTATGTGAACATAAACAAAATTTTGTATCCTTATGCGGCAGTGCAGCACTTACGTATACCTGGGCAACATTATATACCTCATACAAACAAATCGATGGTTCACCACTTCGTAAGTCTTAGGCGGTGTTTGGATCACCGTTTTTCAAAAAATATTTATTTTAAAATTTTGACTTTTTTAAAAAATATATTTTTGAAAATATGTTTTTCTTAAAAAGGTCGTTTGGTTCATCATTAATGCAAAATATTTTTATCTTCTTTTAGTTGGCCCCACCAATATAATGTCATTATTTTTTGGAAGGGACTTCTACCAAAAACTAGTTCTTTGTTTATTATGCTCATTGAGCTAGCAAAATTTCAAAAAAGCCTTTTTTACTTGAAAAGGAGCTTTCAACTATTTTTTATAAAAATAATTTTTGGCTTAAAAAATATATTGTTATGGAATAAATACTTTTAAAAAAAATGCCCATCCAAAAAATCTATTATTTTGAAAAAAGACTTTTTGTTCAAGTCTGAAAATGACGATCCGAACACCCCCTTAGATTTTGATCGGATGGTTAAAATCACTTATGAGGGTATAGCATCAAAAGCACACGAGTACATTAGAGTTCACATTCGTCTCACGTGGGGAGAGTGAAATGTTGGTTGCAATGTAATATTTTCCCACTCGGGTTCTCTCCTCTAAAACCCTGTGTGTTCGACAAAACCCCTGAAGCCATCGTTGGGCTCTCTCTCTACGTGAAGCTCGGCTTCTTCTCATTATAGGATTTCGCTCGTTTTCTTCTCTGTCGAGTTTTCTCTCTTCCATGGCATCAGCTGCTCTGAGAAACCCCAATTCCAAGCGTATTCTCTCTTTCTCCTCTCCTATCCACTCGTGCTGTCGAGCACCGATTTCGAGCCGTTTCTCCTTCTCTGAATCACTCTGTCGAAATGAGACAGTCTCAGATGTCGGAAAATGGTGGAGATCGATGGCCACATTTACGCGAACGTAAGTAGAAAATGAACTAATAGAGTATATTTTTTTTTTTTGTAGTTCTCTGTGGGTTTTATAGTTCTGAATTGGTTCCTGTGATTTTGGATTCACTAATCTCTATTTTATATTACTCTTTTTTTTATGTTCTGTAGTTTTTCTTTGATTTGTAAAGTTATGGACTTTGTGAATGATGGGTAGCCTTTGTTTACTTGATTTAGGACTTGAGTTCGATGAAATTGAGATTTAAAAAAAAATTATTACCCATTTGATGATAGTTTCTGATACACAAGGCCATCTTTGAGAGATGGTGAATTGTACTTCTTAAGTTCCATCTACTTTTGAGGTCATTTGCATTTGTTGGAGATGACCGTTCGTGCTCAATTTTTGTCTTTGCGTTTGATGACTTGTTTGAGTTTTATTTTGGTGTTAAGTAGAATATTTTTTTTCATAAGTCAAGATCGATTCATTAAAAGGAGATCAAGAAGATCTCAAGGGAAAACAAAGGGAAAAAAGGAAGCTACAAGAAAGCCACAAAAGCCAAAAAGAAACTACTATCTCCCCAAGATAGAGTCAAACTTGAAGACCATGTCACTAAAGAATACTCCTCTCATTTCGTGAAAATGGTTCCCCGAGAGAATAGGAGTGTCTTAATGTTTATTAGAACTTGCTGAAAAGAGTTCTCATACCCTCTAAACGTTCTATCGTTCTTCCAACCAAATACCCCATATAATTGCGTAAGGCACCATTCTCCAAATAATCTTCATTTTGTCTGATAGCCCAAGTTTGGGCCATCCACCAAGCAAAGCTCCTACCATCTGAGGCATAACCCATGAGAGGCCCACCTGGCTGAAAAAGTATGACCAAATCTGTGTGACAAAATCACAATGCAACAACAAATGATTTGTGGATTCTCTGTTAGACTTACACATTACACAAAAATTTACCAAAATTCACTTTCTAGCAATCAGGTTGTCAATAGTAAGCAATTTGTGGTGAACAAAATTCATCTTCTCTTCCTTCTGAGGAGACAAAAAATGATGTCTAAGGAAGAAGAACAAGAGCTACAGCGGTGGAGGAACAAGCAAGTTGACTATTAGCTTAGCTGGAGTTTGGCTTGGCCGGCTGAGTACGGAACGCTAGCTCTCTGTACTTTAACACTTCGTTCACTGCTGGCCCGGAGGAATTAAATGCCTTAATGCAGTAACCAGTTAGAAGGATTTGATTTCTTGGGTTAAGCACATCCAGAACTAGCAATTAGTATTTTTTGTGTGGCATATTCTTGTTTTTGTTTTGTTTCAGGTGAGGTGAGTCACTGTATCCTTATGAACACTTTATATGTATTCATGTGCTTAATGAGGATGGTGTGGGAGTGTCATGATTTACTGAACACTGGAAATATAGGAGAAAAGTAAGATAAACCTTTGCAATGACATGAGTGGGAGTTGATAAAAAAAAATGCAGGCCATGGATTGACTTGGGTCTTTACTAGAAGATTTTCATAAACTTTATGATTCCTCAAAATGGATGAAATCATGCAGATTTTATTCGTTTGCTGGGATATCGCCTTATATGGAAACCTTCCTTGATTCTTTGTGAGAATGTGTTTGGTTTCACATTTGATTCTTGAAGGAATCTAGATTAATTCGGTCAAGTTTAATTGACACTGTTGTTATTCTTATTTATTGACTTTTTTTTTGCTACAGAAAACCTCATGTAAACGTGGGGACTATTGGACATGTTGATCATGGGAAAACTACACTTACTGCTGCAATTACAAAGGTTTGTTGTTGTTGATGTATCTGATTGATAGGTTGTTTCTTTTTTCCATCGGTTCAATATATAAGTTTCCATTCTTGTTTGGTTTGGGGTTTCTTAACTGATGTGTGTCTCAAATGCGGGTTTTCTATTATGGCTGAGTTTTTATTTTTGTCGTGTTTAAGATTATATTTTTTACTAAGAGTTTGATTGAATCTACTATGCTCTTTTCCTCAGGTACTCGCAGAGGAGGGCAAAGCTAAGGCTGTTGCTTTTGATGAGATTGACAAGGCTCCTGAGGAGAAAAAGAGAGGAATTACCATTGCAACAGTTAGGATATCACTTTCTTTAGCCCTGCACATCATTATACTATGCAGTGATTTAATGTAGTAAAAGACTAAAAGTTTCTTTGGTGCTCATTAAATATATGTTGTGAGAATACATTTGAGCTTACTTTAGATTTTAATGATTTTGCAGGCCCATGTCGAGTATGAGACTACTAAGAGGCACTATGCACATGTAGATTGCCCAGGACATGCTGACTATGTTAAAGTAAGCTGTGAAATATTTCAATATTATTTCTCGTTCAAAAACTAAAAATAAAGAATAAGGGAAAGAAAAATATTGTTAAGTTTTTAAAGCATCTATGATTTTGGCAAGTGCCAAGATGAATCTAAACGGAAGAGAACTGTTTCAAAGAGGAAGAGAGGGAAGAGATAGAGAGATGTATGCAAGAGGAACCAACTGTTCTGATAAAAATATTACATGGTAGAAACTAAACAATCATTTAGGGTACTAATTGCATTCATATCTCTTTACATAGGGTTTCTAGTTCACCAACCGTTGGAAACTTCACAAAGACGTAATGATTACACTTTGTATTGGAAGGACAAATCTAGTTTGCAACCATTTGCAGACTTAAAAGTATGCAAATATCGCATCCACCATTGAATGGTCATTGAAAAACGTGTATTTAATTTATAAAAGATATATTTTTAAAAACATTAAATTCACACATTTTTCAAGGGACATCCAACCGTACTCATAGTTTAAAAAAGCGTTCGAGGCGTAAGCCTCACTTAACTCAGGCGTACGCCTCGAGGCTTAAGCCTCAGTTTAGATGGTAATTTCCTAAATTAGTGGCCCTATTTTTTTTCAATTTTTTTGACTTTTTGCTTCTTTTTTCTCCAAAATACCCCCTCTAATACTCTTTTATACCAACAACGACCTAAAAGGTCCATATTTGAGTATCCAAAACTCATTTTTTAGGGAGAAATCTTAAATCAATTCTTTGAACCCTAGTTTTTCCTATTTTAGAGAAATCCTCCTAGAGAGTTCAAGTCTTGTCGGAATCACAATCCGTCACTTACTAAAGTTTTCTTATGAGCAACCTCACCAAACTCAAGCAAGAAAGCAAACTAGGGTTCCCTCTTGACCATATTTTGGATTTTTGCCTTATTTTTCGTAACTATATATAAAATTTAATTATTTTTCCTTTAATGGTTTTTTTTTTCTTTTAATAATATGATTGAAGAAGATGAGAAGGGTTTCTAAGAAGCATGGTAGTAGTAGAAAATATCTAGCATGGAAGTTTAGGGTTTGTTTTTGTTATTTTTTAAGATTTGATATCAACATTCAGGCATTCCCGACAGCGTCTCTCGTAAGGTAAAAGTTATAGCCTCAATTACTTTTATGCTTATATAAGTTATTTTTTTCACATTATATGTTGTTTCTCATTTTTATAGAATTAATTATAGGTTTTTTAGAATTTTTTAAGCACTTTTAAAAAAAAAAAACTGAGGCTTAAATGAGGCTTACGCCTCGGTACCGCCTCGAGGCAACGCCTCGCCTTTTCAAGACAAAACGCCTCAGTTCCCGAACTAGCCTTTTTAAACTTTGACCGTACTGACGATGTTTGCATACTTTTTAGTCTGCAAATGGTTGCAGACTAGATTTATCCATATTGGAAACACATTGTTGAATGATCCTTCTCCAGAACTTCCCCATAGACCTTATGAAATGCAATTCAGAGAAACCGAAAAAAGAGGCAAGGAATAGATTTAAGTCTACCTTCAGGTGGAACCTTATCATCATCATAAGCCTTACCATAACTGTATGGGGTCAGCTACACAAATCCTGTTCCTCCATTCAATTCTATCTAAAACCATATCTCGCATTAAGAATGGATAAGAATTGATGATAGGATATGGCAAAATTTTACATTGGCTGCCGACCTGATGCAACCATCCTCCTTCAATTGGGTATTGAGCGGGTAGTGCAGTGGAAAAGCACTATACATTTGGGTAGGACCTCTTTTTTTTTTTGATGGGTACATTTGGGTAGGACCTTACTGCTTCTAAGAATTACATTGGCAAGATATCCTTAATTGTTGGATCTAATTCCTTACTTTTGAATGGTCATTAAAGTCTTGCTCAATTGCACAAGAGAAGCATATTGCTTGGATGGTTTTATTGGCGTGATTTTTTGGCTTTTTGGGTTTCACAGAGATGACCCATTAATTGGATGGTCCAGATTGATGAATGTATGTTCAGTAGTTTTTATGTAGTAGAGTAAGCCCTGGACTGTCACTTCATTTCTTATTTCCATGTTATCAAATGAATCTACGCTCCATCTATTCTTTGAGATTGTTGCCCCTGCCTGCGTTTGTTTTGTCATTTAATATGTTCACTATTACGAGGATTGTTGTTTATCCCAAGAAGCAAAATTAATAGATCTTTGATATTGACATGTGAACCTAGACAACATGCTTGCACTAATGAAAAACATATCGACCCGGACAACCCTGGTGAACAGATACTTCTGTATGGTAATTGATATATAGTACTGAAAAACATATCTAGATAAGTAGATATTAGAACATTGAGACAAATTAATAGTTGTCCTACTAAGAGTTCATGTGTGTGATATTGTCTGAAATATCAATTGTCTTTAATTAGCAATCTCCTTGTTACTTATCATTATGATCATGATGATGATCATCACCATCATCATCCACACCTTATCCAACTATTTGGGGGGGTCCTTGTTAAATATACACTATTTAATATTTTATTAGAGCCAACATTTTTTCCAAGTTCAATTGACTAGTCTCACAGCACAACAAATGATTCTCCCTTACTATTTCCAAGCGGTGATTCTAAGATTAGTAGTCGTTGCACTAATATCGTTAAAATGATTAAACTGAGTTGTGTCCCTCATACTTATATACATGCATGTCCAAGCCATTGTGTTTGCTGGGTGGGAACAAATCTTCAGTGACTTATGCTCTCCCATGATGAATTGGATTGAATTGCAGAACATGATTACTGGAGCTGCTCAAATGGATGGGGGCATTCTTGTCGTATCAGCCCCAGATGGGCCAATGCCACAGACTAAGGAACATATTCTGCTTGCACGTCAAGTGGGTAACCTATTATTGGCAGCTTATCTGGCTCTTGTCTCCATGTTCTGACTTCTAGAATCCATCATTATGTCATGGATCTTTAAGGGGAATCTTATATTTATTTACTTTGCGTGATTCAGGTTGGTGTGCCATCATTGGTGTGCTTTCTAAATAAGGTTGATGCTGTTGATGATCCAGAGTTACTGGAACTCGTGGAAATGGAGCTCCGTGGTATGCTGACCTTTGGAGTTAATTGTGTTAATACTTACATTTCTGAGGTGATATCGTGTTCTCAGCAGAAGCAGTTAACGTGGACGTATATTTCTGGCAGAGCTGCTCAACTTCTACAAGTTCCCTGGGGATGAGATTCCAATTATCCGGGGTTCAGCTTTGTCCGCCTTACAGGGGACAAATGAAGAAATAGGTAAAAAGGCTATTTTAAAGTTAATGGACGCTGTAGATGAATACATACCTGACCCCGTACGTCAGCTTGACAAGCCTTTCCTAATGCCAATTGAAGATGTTTTCTCAATTCAGGTAAATGCAAATGCATTTTGACATCATGTCTGTCGAGCAATCTTTCAAAAAATAAATTGCTCTAGCCTTCAAGGAGGATTCACTACTACTTTTTCATTTTTAGTATTGCTGCAATGCTTGCGGGGAACTCAGGGTTCCTTTTGAAGGCATGACTCAGAGATCACATTATATAATTTATTCAATCACTAAAATAATTTACTTATCAAAAAAATTATTCAATCACTAATCCTTTTGTTAAGAGTTTCTTAAATTCAATTAATTCTTAAAATGGCTCAACTTGTAACATATTGCTGAAATAATGATGATAAGTCACTACAGCAGTTATTCAGTGATCATTTTTTCCTGGGAAGTCATCTGTGATCTTTTTTTCCTTGAAAAATCTATTAAATAGTTATTTGTCCTGACATGCCCCATCATCTTAATTTTCTTGTCAGAAACTATGAATGTTTGAAGTAGAGCTTAGTTCTTGTTCTTGCTGTTCTTTTAATTATTCCCATAAAATGCATGCAACAGAATATTACTAATGGATGGTCTATCTGGTCATGTACAAAAAATTAACACCTAGAGACTTGATGGGCTTTTATTATGCTACATCAGTTTTGATGATTTCTGCCTGTGTATTAAGGGACGCGGAACTGTTGTCACTGGTCGTGTCGAGCAAGGGACTATCAAAGTTGGAGAGGATGTTGAGATTTTGGGATTAATGCAGGTATTATTAAGAATTCAAGTTTGAGAATACCTAGTATTGCTGACAATACTTTCACATTTCCTTTTCATGAATGCTCTGACCTGATCATTTAGTTCATGAAAGTAAAACTCATATGGCGAGTCATCAGTGACATTGGGTGCTGTGAATGCATTGACTTATTAATGATTTTAATCTTTGACAGAAGGTTCTCTTCTGATGCCTGTAGTGTAAGGCTGGTCTACCTAATATTTGGCCCTGATGTGTCTCTGTTTGCTGTAGGGTGGTGCTCTGAAGTCCACTGTGACTGGTGTAGAGATGTTCAAGAAGATCTTGGATAATGGACAAGTAAGTGACTGGTTTCTTATCACATTCCAAGCAACTAAGATTTCTGTAAAGCAGGTCCCAAAACTATTGAAGAATGTCTATCCTTTTGTAGGCTGGAGACAATGTAGGCCTTCTTTTACGTGGTTTAAAACGTGATGATGTGCAACGAGGACAAGTGAGTGACACCAACCAAGCCTCACACAGGCAGAAATTTAACTCTTGATGAAAATTTAGAATGCAAAGAGATCGCAGAACCCCATTTTGCAACATGACTTAATCAGCTTTTCTCAATCAAAACGCATAACATAGAATCCTTTGGTTTTCAAAATATATTTATGCCATTAAGCAATAAATGAATATTTTAAGATCGCTACGATAAGGTTGGAATTTTTTTTTCAATACTGTAATCGTTTTTCTTCTGCTGGTTTCGACATTATTGTTATGATGATAGGTAGTCTCCAAGCCTGGTACTGTGAAAACATACAAGAGATTCGAGGCAGAGATATATGTTCTCACAAAGGATGAAGGTGGCCGCCATACTGCTTTTTTCTCTAATTACAGGCCTCAGTTTTACTTGAGGACTGCAGATATCACTGGGAAGGTGGAATTGCCTGAAAATGTAAAGATGGTTATGCCTGGTGATAATGTGACTGCAATTTTTGAGTTGATTTCACCTGTTCCACTTGAAGCAGGTATTTGACTTGTCAATATCATTTTTGGAAAATATACAAATTGGTTGTATCTAATGAAATGACTGGAATGCTATGCTATCTAGCAACAACACAGCACTTTTAGGGTTTTTGGCTGTGCCAACATGGTGTGTTGACACGTCTGGACACACCTCTTGACATCTACAGCAGTGTACCTTTTATCTTAATGATTTTTTGATTAAAATTGATTAGGGCTGGTCTGTTCTTCACTCCAAACACTACTTTGTTAAGTTGTTAAATACAACTATGGTTGTTTGACACTCTTCTTTAAGTTATTGGTAACTCTGGTTTTTGAAAATGTATTATTTTGCATTTCATATAGTTCTTTCCTTATTTTTATTTTAAAAATAAAAATTAATTTAATATAATTAAAATATTATATTGAAAAACATTTGTATGGAGTACAGACGTGTCTTGTGTTTTGAGCTTCTCAAAGGTGATGTGTCAGGCACCTTGTATCTGTGCCGACACCGACACATGTCCATGTCATTATTACATAGCTGAAATGTATACATACCTGTTATGTTTCTAAATGTCTTAAACCTCTTTTTTAACTTCAAAATATTCTTATATTGTGCCTTTTTATTGACTTTAACAGGGGCCACATCTCCTATTCTTTTTTCTTGGTTTCATGTTTTATGTGTCTAAATGCATGTCATTAGAGAGCGTCTTCTTTGTAGCAATTTTTTTTTTCGTTTATTACACAGATCTGAAGTGGAAGTGTATAACTACCCGTTACTTCATGCTTATTTATTATGTTGTCAGTGTTACCTTGACACTTGTACTTCTGGATTTGTGCGATGCTGATACTTGGGGACACATGGACATTTTATGACACTTCGACACTCTTTGACGTGTGATAAAGTTGCATGCTAACATTGTAGAAAAGCATTGTGTGCCAGTATGATAAGACACACTGGTCCTTTTCAAGTCACCACACGACATGTACGGACAGTTGATTGTTGAAGTGGTGTCTCTGACACATCCTTAATAATTCTCTTTTTTTGCTATTATTTCTTATTGTAGGCACCGACCTACACATGAAGGATGCACAAATATTGTTCTTTCTATTTTTCGTTTAATCGAATATTCTGTTTCTCTTTAGGGAGCAATTTATATACCTTATATGTCATGGTAAATTTCTGTCCCATGGTTTTACTCTTGGTGGGATTTGATCGTTTTCGAGTTCTTATGCTAGATATAGATTGGAACTAAATCATTGTTTGTGCAAATGAATATTTTGATTTGTTAATTGTTAATCATTATCCTTATTTTGTATATGTACTAAGTTAACTGATTAATCGTATGGAAGTGGCCCGTGACACTTGGCACCAATGCCATTTTTCTAGACCATAGTTAGTTAGACTCTAGACAACATGGTGTTATGTCATTATTTTTTATTTTTGGTGGACCACTTAACCATATGTTACAGTTTTTTTAATGGTTAAGTCTCTCATGTATTATTTTGGTACTATATTTCTTTTACAATAACTTTCAAATTTATGCTTATAATATTTTTTGGCCTCTCACGTCGACTCACCACGGTTAAATTCCCGTCACTGACATGCAAGTCCCAACCTAGTAACCACATTTGAGACTTCCATTGGAGATTTATATGAGAAAGAATGATATTCTGTGTGCTTTTTTGATTTGCAGACAACCTTATCTGGTTCAAGTTTGCAAGCATGGAAGTTCTTAATCTTTTCTTCTTGTTAATGGTTTAACAGGACAAAGATTTGCGTTGAGGGAGGGAGGTAGGACAGTTGGGGCAGGAGTAGTTTCAAAAGTGATCAGCTGAGGTGTTCCAGCAGTGCTTTTTTTTTTTTTTTCAATTCTCTTACTGGTCATTTTCAAAAAGGTGAGAAACAGAGGACCAAAGTGCCACTTCTTGAAGAAATATGCCCTGTGGTAAAATGTCCACACTTGGTTGGACATTTGTTTTGAGCATTCTTAGGGAAGTCAAGTAACCGGTGCTATGCATTTTTGAATTAACATTAATATAGATCATTTTCTGCTTTTTTTTAGGAGTGCAGAATTTCTCAAACATAGTCTAAATCGTTTCTTAAGCCTTTTTCCTATCTTTATTTTTTAATAAATTATGTTCACGTTCAATGATATCAAGCACTGGAAGAGTTATCCAGTGCTGCCTGCCTGAGGTTCTGCATGTTGAGATCAAATCACATCAGGTTTCTGTATGAAATTAAGAATTTTTTGGTGGCTGGGAATAAACTTGGTCCATGATCTTTGAATGCCTTGTGGTTATGTCTGGTTGATTTACTGTAGTGCATATAGAGAGCTAATTATGACAAAGCAAGATATTAAACAACTGCATTTTTGAAGGTTTATTCCAAAAATTGAGATGTTATGTTGAGACTTTGTTCATTTGCAAAGAACAATATCACCACGCAAAATGGATGAATGATTCTTGAAGACCATGAGGACTTATTCTTTTTTCCATTAACGATAAAATTTTATATATTTAAAAACAAGAAATGAGAAGGAAAAGATACAAGATGAGGGAGAAAAACCATGCGGACTTGGATTATGATGTCAGGTACTTTCAGCGGGAATCTTAATGGTTTAAAGTCTCAGTTTCAAGGTACGTCTTGCCTAGACGCCTTGTCTTAGACTTTTTGAGCCAAACCGAGACAAAACCCTATGTATCTTTTTGGTCCGAGACATTCTGGTACAGAATGATACTTTGAACATTGGTTTTCTTTTGTTTCATAGAAGCATGTAGCTATATTATTAGGATACCCATTTTAGAAAAAGAACTTTCTTGACCAATCCTACTATTGAAGGAAACTAAATAAGAGAATGAGATGCCAGAGGTGTGTTAATGAAAGTGTCCCATTGAGCAAATTCTCGAGAGCAATGTTGTCACAATTTTGGAAAGTGGGGAATTCAAGTTGGCAGGAATTCGCGTTGCGAATATTAGATTGTGACCGTTGACTCTGTTTTCAGCTTTCTTAAAATTGTGATTTGTGACAACGGACGGAAGGATCTGCTCGGTGCAATAGATGGTATGTGATTTTTATGTCCCAGAAGAAGCTAAATTTTGATTCTTACAGGTGTTTGTGAGGTTGTCCACCAATATTCTCTGATGTATCAAGAGCTAATATCAATTTTAGGTACAGCACAACATAAACTTTAGGTGCACAAGCCCCTGGTAGGCAGTAAGCCCTTAAGATGAAGATGAAGACAGTATTTCCACAATCTGTCAAAACACTTTCTTCAAATTTACCAGACAAGGAAGATGTCTAATAAAAAACTACAAGACTGGGTCGAGATATTGATTCCTCCACACTACAATTTGCTTCTCGTATTGACGAATCAGAAGAGATGTCAACCGGCAATGCGAAATAATCATAGATATATCTTTCTATCTTTTTTCTTCCGATAATAATCATGGTAATAAATTTCTCTTGCCACAGCATACTCTTTCCCTTTATAGTTTATGCTAAATTTAAAATTTGACAAAATATCCCATTGTCTGACAAATCGATCGACTATGTTGTAATCGAACTGTTCATCTGTAAATGCATTTCCTTCATCACATCAATCATATTTGGTGTTGAGCATCTTCTTCTAGTTGCCTGTTTCGTTGTCATCTTTGCGATCCATTTTTACTGATTTGTGTTTTAACTCAACCAATCTCTATGAAAAGAGTGTATGTCAGATCGTTATCCTCAAACATTCAAATCATAATCGGTTGTAAAAGTGGAAATTTGAAAATTACATACATGTTCAAAATGTTGTGTTGCATATGCAACCAGAGGCGCTACATGTTAGGATAAGCATTTGAAAGATTAATTGTGAATCTGGAGTTGAACTTCCACAAGGTTTGGTATATACTTGTACCAGGGTTGGTGTTTATAAGCTGTGATTGCTGCATGTGCCATGTCGTGAAGCAGCTGCTTCTGGGGCTCAGGATGAGCGCTGCATTCTATGAGGTTGATGAAGAAGAGGTTGGTGTTCTGGATGAGTAGCATGAATTAGCTACAATTGGAGCTGGAAGAGGCAGTTCCTTCGCAGATCATAGGAGAGAAGTTGTTTGGAGGATTGGATCAATTCATAGCTGCTTATATTTCCGGAGACCTTATACCATCTTGAAACAAGTTGCGGCCTTTTGGCTTAGGGTCTACTCATAGGACTTCGTTACTAGTTGCCAAGTATGTTACAAGGACATACGACAATCTCCCAGTCCTACAGTCCCACTAAGCTTCCCTTCGACTCAGAGATTTGGTTTCTTGTTTCCTATAGTCCCATGAAGGTTCTGACTTTGAACACCTTTCACAAAACTTAAAAGCCTCAAGTTAATCTCTAATGAAGTGGGGACTGATGTTATTTACTTGGTTCTGAAGGAGATTGCAAAGTGAACTATAACGATTCTTCCCTCCCAGCACTGTCAGACCATGTTCTGTTACCTGCAGATGGATCAAATTTAGGATGTGTTTGGCTGTAAGGGAAGTATTTTTGTGGATGAGCGAGCACCTCCTCATCCTGGATGGTGGCAAATAATTGCAAAAAGTGCTTATTTTTTATACTGTATCATTCTCTTGTTCCAGTGCAAGCGAAACGGTTAGCAAATTCTTATCTTGAACCAGGAGAAAGCTAGTCCAGCGGCCGAACAGGCCTTAGATTTCTAAGTTCAACCATGCATTCTCGTGCAAATTCATAAAGACTTACTATATCTTTCCCAGTGTAGATAAGTATGTCACATATGTTAATGACAAACATTAGATATTACAACAATATCACAATAAAAACAATGAGATCCTCTTTGGAATGAAAATTTAACAACTAATCTCAATTCTTCTCAAACCAAGATACTGAATACCATTTATTTGTTTTGCTAGAAAAAATAAATAAATCACCTGGAACTTTATAAACACACCTTTAGAACATTTTAATTTGCAGGATATATTTGCAAATTTGGTTTTGTTGCTGGATTTCACCTATCTGCCAGCAACTCTAGTGCTGTATCAACAAGCGAGTGGATTGTTGTGCTGTGCCGGCACAGTCCAATAGTACCAGAGAAAACATTGAAGCTCTCGAGCTCTGATGTGGAATCTGTAACACTCTCGAGCTCCTTCTCCATTCCAAGTTCCTTGAAAGTATGAATGTTTTTTTGTTTGTCTCTCATCATCCAAATCGCCAGCTCAATTGCAAATCTCCTTATTCTTGGAACCTGGATTGGCGGGTACTGGTAATGTTTCAGAATCCAGATTAGTTTTGTTGCTAATTCATTGTCTTTAATGCCAGTTTGTTCAAACATGATGTCTGATTCTTGAGAAGTCATGAATCTGAATATCTGTGCTGCAAGCCCAAGCATAACTTCCTGTAATTTGTTCTCTTCTAACATTATTGCCTGAAGAACCTGTCAGCAAAAAAAAGCAGAGAATTAAGGTTTTTAAACTCTTGTTATGTTTGAGAGTTCAGATGTGAGGAGACCAATTCTTATCAAGTACCTATTTTTGTATTTTGTAACATAAAATGATTCTTCAAATTAGAATGCAAAGAAAAACTAGGGATTACAAAATTACTGTAAAAGAGAACTTACAGTGGGTGCAGCAGCAGTGACTCCCTTTAACTGGTTGAAGCAATTGGTCCCACTATAGGTGCATAAATTCCTTAAAATTCTGGCTGAATTTACGCGAAGCACCCGGTCCTCTAGTACCGCAACAAGCTTCGCCACTGCCTCTAGTTTCAAAATCCGATGACAATTTCTCTGGCTTTCCAACGCCAGCATTGCAAGTGCTTCTCCAGCTGCAACTCGCACATGATTCTGACTTTCTAGAATTCCCTGTTTAAAGAAAATGTGGAATAGTTCTTTAAGAATTCCACCTGTGCTTCCGATCCTCTCTGTTGCGTCCTCTTCCAAAGCCAAACTAGTTAAAATTTCAATTCCCAGTTTTTGCAGTGTTGGGTGGTTCTCTCCATACTGCAGAATTTCTCTGATGTTGCTGATTGTGAAAACAATCTCTGAAATCTCATGGCGGAGAAGTTTTCCTGTGGTACCTGTCGTGCTTGCAAGCATCTTCACCAGTTGGAGCGATCGTTGCACTGTCATTATATGAGATTCTGTCACATGGTTGTCCCTTAGCAACCTTTCTCCAGCATGAGTGAAATCGATTATCTTCGGTAGGAGGCCTCTTGTGTTCCCTATCTTTCCACAGTTATCGTGGTCACGAGCAAGTTTTTTCAGAATAAGAAGACCCAGATGATTGAAGACCGAAAACTCGTAATTTTCTTGGTCACAGATGATGTTTTTCTGGAAGATTTCATCAGCTGCACCAGTGGAGCTCCGGTCGGTGTAGAGCAGCGACGATATTGATTCCATTGCACCAGGAATTCCAGCAACCCGGAGGGAATTTTGCTTTTTCCCAGCTAGTTTTGACAAGATTTCAGCTGCTGATCGCCTGATTTCTCCTTCTTGTGGGTCCTTCCAATTCAACATTTCGATCAATCTTTCCATCACAGATATAGATATCCCGATCTTCTGGAGTGTATCATTCGAAAACCGCTTATTTGTCGCAAATTTTTGAAGAATTCGGGCTCCAGTTAGCTGCTCATCAAAGGAATCAGAAGCCAAGAGCTCCATGCCAAAAGAAACAATATCCATTTTCAAGCCATCAAAGATGCTTCCATAAACACATCTCGAATAAGCATCATAGAAGAACCTTTTGATTGAAACCATGCCGGAAGGTCCGAGCTCGCATTCCCTGTTCACTTCTTCTAACAATTTATAGTAGATGATTTTCCATTCCCAATATGTTTTCTCCAATAGAAACAGCATAGCTTCGGCGAAGGCCAATGCATAGAAAATATTCAGAGCAGATTTCCTGTTCCTCTTATCAGAGTCTCCTTTGCTTATCTCACCAAAGTCCTGCTGGATAAGCCTGATGAGTGATAATGTTACACAAGCTGAGGCTGATAACAACTGAAGCCAATAGAGGAACTTACTGACGTTTCTCGACAAGAAAACCCATTTTGCATATGGAAGCAGAGGCACATCTGATGATGTCCATGTCCGAGTTGGCATTTTTTGGCAATTCAATTTGGTTAGTCTTGCCTCGCGGGTACTCTCTCTTAGTTCTCGATCATGGTGGCTTTGTGGCCGAATGGTAGACAGCGGTCGGAAAATCGCCTTTATGGTTCGAAGGAGGAAGTGGGAGCTGGATTTCAATGCTCGAAAACTATACATCCCAGCATCTGCGAGTGACCATGTAGCCTGGTGTTGCCATTCAAGCTCATGGCTCCTGCTGAAAATCCTGGTTCCCTCAATTAGTAGTATAGTGGTGATGAACCAAAAGTCAGTTTTGTCTAGAGTAATAGCAAAACCACCTAGAAGAACAACTGTTGCCCAGATGAACCCCAGTGTTCCTAGGCCACTAGCCATTTTTTCAAGAACTGCAAGCCGAAGAGCTAATAGTGTCAGCTTCTTTTCTGGGGCAAGGTCGCTTGTTCTCACTGAAGAACCAGAACCAGAATTGCTGCTGTCTCTCTTTTCAACTGGATCAGTAGCTTCTCTCTGGGGTTCGAATATGGTGGAGGAACCCCAGTTGTCACTGGGCTGCTTGTGCTCATCAATCTGCAACCGAACACTTCCTTTGTCTTCAATCGATTCTGAAGCACCATGTTCCATATTGCCAAATTCTCACCAGCTACCAAAACTGTCAACAACTTACTAAGATCGTAGGGAAAATGGGTTCTTTCATTTAAGCAAACAAATCAGTTTTGACTTTTGAGTGAAGAAAGAGCTGCAGATATCAATGGAGTTGTCGGACTATGAGTTCCTGCCTGGAATTTTTTGTGTTGAGAAGTGCAGAAGAAAGAGGAAATGGTTGGGTGATTATAAAGAAGAGGAAAATGAGCTTTGGGTGCACGTTTATGGTGCAGAATGAGGAAGAGTAACGGTTCATTTTTTTTCTCAAAAATGGGTTTGTTTTCTGTTTTGTTGTTTGTCACTATCTTCTGCTTTCTGCCTTGGGGAAGGGTTTTCTAGTCTTCCTTGCTGTTTCTTGGGTGTTTCTCTCTCTTTCTGCTGTGTCTTTTAAGCATGGGGTCTCTCTCAGTTGAGTATCTTAATGGATCAAACAAAGACCCAATCACCCAATAGCAGCTTTTGCCCAAACTAAAAGGCAGAAAATCTTGCCTCTGCATCTTTTTTCTTGTTTTTCTTTTTTAATTGAACAACCCCATTTTGGAAATGCCCATATTGTCCCTAATAGATCTTTCAACCATAATCAACCCACCTAACAAACCCACTTACTGAGAAAAAATTGAATGAGTTGAGGGTATGACGGTCATCTTGTTTCCTTGTTCTAGCCATGTTTTGTCTCTCGAAGACATTGACATTAATAATTGCTGTCTTCACATACATGAAAACAAGTTGGAATAATTTTGATTAATTTGAATGGATCATTCGTTCAACCACTCAAAAGCTTATCCCATAAATACGCGGGTTTGTTCCCTCTAAACGCGTATGAACTATATGAACCATCTATAAGCTGAATCATGCACATGCCATCGTCGTCGTCGTCGTCGTCATCATCATCATCATACGCCTTATACCAACTAACTGAGATTGGTAACATGATCATAGGATCAATTGGTCTGAGTTTTTATTAACAGATCATTGGATTGGCAGCTAAGTTCATTCAGGTTATTTGACAGGACTTAAACGGTATCATAGCACGTTGTTTTGTGGGTGTTTTTTGTCTCTGCCCAATTGAAAATGTGTTGGTGTGGGATTTCTAGTTGGATATGTCTTGCAAGCGTTAATCGGATAGGGAATCTTCTCATGTTAAAAGCAAAAGGCTTTGTCGGTCCCTTTCCTTTTGCGTAGGGGAATTTTCATCTGTCACTCTTTTCTGTTAAAAAGTGATTCTAATGTATTGGTGATGTGCACGTTATAGCCTATAGGTCGAGCACCTGAGTATTAATCTGCACCATTCACTTTGGATATACATTTTTGGATAGGGTATGAAATGGGGCTGATTTGAACCGGTTTTTGCGGGTTTGGATCTTTTAAACAAGACTCGAATATTGAATTCAAATTCACGTTGGATTTGGATCTTGTTAAACCATTTTGGAGTAGATCCAACCCATATCTGACCCGTATATCTATATAACAAAACAGGACGGTTGTCTCCCCTCTTATCCAGCTTCATAAATGATGCCCAAGATCTCAGCCACTCACACCCAATTTTGACAAATGCTTTGTCGACGAGTACCGTGGGCACTGGTCACCTACTATTTACCTATATATAAGAAATGAAATGGGTTGGATTTATATATAGCCCAAGAGTCAAGCTCAGAGCCCCACTTTTTATTCCTCGAGAGAGGTGTTATCGTTAAAACGGATTGAAACGGCTAGGGACAAAAATGGATTTTAATGATTTTAACGAAAAAAGTGGTGCTAAAATTCAAATGTTGAAATTTGAAAATTAAAAAATTAAAAAAAAAAAATTAACAGAAATTTAATGGTTTTCTTATACTCCACTTATCTTATATGGCTTCAATAATGAGTGGCTGAGATCCACTATGCTTCATATCGATGGTTGAGATTAACTCCCACCCGATTTTGACAAACATTTTGTCAGAAAGTGCTGCGGGCACGGGCCACTGACGCATATATCAAGACAACTCAGTTGTATTCTCTTATCTTATCCATCCATCTAATGTGGACGATTAGATAAAGAGTGGTTGAGATCAAATCCATCGATCTAATGTGGACGGTTAGATTTCAGCCACTCAATCCACCTCATTTGACCTCAATTTATTCAAAATTTAAATTTCAACACTGTTATTTTTTGTTATTTATGTTATTTTCCCATTTCTCCCTCTGTGCATTACAATCCATTATAACTGCCATTATAATGGAAAAAACGGTAACGCCCCAGTCTGTTATACCGTTTGAGTGCTGAAGGCACCCAATTTTTGCAAACGCATTTGTCGGAGAGTGCCGTAGGCATGGGCCATTTACTATTCTATATAACAAAACACATTGGTTGTCTCCCTACTTATACCTCCTCTTATAAGCACAACAAAGAAGGGCCAAGATCTAATCCTCCCCCAATTGGACGGTGGACCTCCGCCACTCACCTGATTTTGGCAAATTCTTTGTTGAGGAGTGCCGATGACACGGGGCACCCACTAGCCTATATAACAAAACAGGAAAATTGTCTCCCAACTTATCCAGCTTCACAAAGATGGATGAGATCTTATAACCCCAAATGGACGGTGGATCTCAGCCACTCACACTCGATTTTGGCAAATGCTTTGTTGGAAAGTGCCGAGTGCACGGGCCACCCACTATCTATATAACAAAACACAGCGGTTGTCTCCCCCTCTTATAGGCTTCATATATCCAAGGGCCCATATCAACCCTTACAATAAAATTTAGACAGTTGGATTAATTTAACAGAAAATTGTCTCCCCACTTTATACCCTCTTATCGGCTTCACAAAGGATGGCCGAGATCTTATCCCCCAAATGGACTATGGATCTCAACCACTTACCCGATTTTGGGAAATGCTTTGTAGGGGAGTGCCAAGGGCACCACCCATTATACATCTATATAACAAAACAGAGAAATCACTTATCCCCCCTCTTATAGGCTTCACAAAGGATGACCAAGATCTTATCACCCCAAATGGATGGTGGATCTAAGCCATTCACACCCAATTTTGGTAAGCGCTTTATAGGTTGGATATAGATCCTATTATTCGGATCTTGGAATGGACAAGGATCAAGGGATATGGATCCAAGTAGAATTCGGATTTGATTATGGTTGTACCTAAATCCAACTCGGGTCTGACCATTTCATGCCCGACTCCGTCGGGATTGAGGTCATAAATAAGATGGACAAGATAATTCCAGCCACTGTCTCTGCTAGAAGGTCATTTTGATTTTATTAATAAATAATTCAAATTAATAATAAAACTGTTTTCATTACAGAACAAGTTGTACTACATATATATTTAATTAGTCGAAGTCAACCAACGACCATCAACTGCTCCAGATTGTCCGTTCATCTATATAATAATTTGCAAATCCGAGGTGGAGAAGCTCTTATTTGATTTGCTTATCAACTGGTGGATTCCAATCTCTTTTATATGCACAATGTGTCCACCACAACGGATCCATCATCCTCGATGGGCTTTATCACCTATACCTTATGTACGGCCCATCTACTCTTTGATCTATTCAAGCCTCTTCCTTAGAATTCCAAACTGGACAGTTACCCCTCCCTTAGAATTCAAACTGGAAAAGCTTAGAAAGAAAAAGAATACACCCCATCTTCCTTGATACTATCTTACCCTCTTTGTTCATGCAAACCTCAGCACTGCCACTGCCGTCAAAGTTGCAGCCCTGAAGAAAATATCATTCACACTCCTGTCCACCCTTCTCATCATCTCCTCATCCTTCAACCCCAACTTGCTTGAATTCTTGCTGACAGAGATGATCGTGTCTCTCAATTTGTTCACTGCCCATGAGAGCCAAACCAGTCCAAACCCGAAACCAGTATTCAACAGCTTGGAGGCACACAAGGGCACCCTTCCACCAGCAACCTTACAGACAACGGAGAAGAGAACGGCAAGGCCAGTGCCAGCAATACCAGCGGAGAATTGGTTAAGAAGCTGGGGTAGTTCTGTGCCAGATTTCTTCAGAGACAGCATCGCCGTCTTCCCATGCCTCTTGTTTAGGATTAGGGATAGAAGGCTCTCGCATGCGTGGAAATAGTTCCTCCCGTAGAGTTCTCTCTCTCTTCCTGCTTTCCTACTGTTTTTCTTCTTTGGCGATGACTTCAGCTTAGTTTTCTTGGGACTGGTATGCCAAAGAAGAGTCAGAAATGGGAAGGGGAATTGAAAGAGATGAAAATAATTCTACAGATATCAATGTTAAAGTATGGTCATGCATTGGACATGGCAATACCCAAAAACCAAATTCTCCCGCACATCCATATTATATATATATGAGATATGATAACATATGCGTAATGGGTGAACCAGATTACTATTCAATAGTTATCAAAGAAAAAAAATTCTTGTACAGACCGATACATGAAGTAATTTACATATGAGAATTTTAAAACCCAAAATGTCAACAGTGGAAATTTTGTGATTAATAAAAATGTCACTTTCGGGTAAAACCCGAAGCAACGGCTCATTCAATGGATGCACAAATTACCCACCAACTCCTTGATCAGGACCATTCAATCACTGCAGTAGACATAGCCCAAAAATCAAACTGCCTAAGGATTTTAACCTTCTCATCTAGAACTAAAACTTGGAGCGCCAGAAAATAAGGCTCATTGTATGGTATGGTACAGAAGTTCATAAATCAGACAGATCAAAAGTAGAAAATCAGGTGGTGTCTGGTCAATCTGATCTCTGGTTATGGCCAAGTCACGAGGTGGCCAATTAATTGAAGGGCCTGGATCCATGTCTTGGTAGGCAACGTATACAATATGGAGGATAGTACATTTGCTTATAAATAGTACCAATACGCATGATATATAAACAAAAGCATGTATACCCCACATAAATACCTATATATTGACAAAGTTTTCTCCAGACACAAAAGAGAGAAGATGAACTCTCCACTATCAGTGTCTTTTACATGTGGTAGCTTAGGTGGAGGGCCCACTAGATAAAATTGATACGACTGCCATACATGGTCCAATACTGAGTAAATGTGTCTCTCCTGTGGATGAGAGAAGTTCATATTTGAAAGGTAGTTTGGCCCATCTGCTAGAGCTTGATGAATTTCCCAAAGCACCCACATTTTTTACCCCCTCACCCTTCTCCCCATGTGCAAATTTCAGTCCCATAGGCCACTGTTGATTGGCAAAAATGCCAGGTTTCTTTTACCCTTCTTTTCTATTTAAAGGATAGAAACATGCTTCTTAACCACATGTAAGAAATATGCTTCTTTCTTCCATGTGGCAGAAGGCTACTGAACTAAAAATTACCACATGGGGAGAGAGTAAGGTGGCAAAACATGTGGACCTTTTTGGGCCCACCACCTCAGTTGCCACATGTAAGTAACCCCGGAAATGGAGGCTTCTCTCTGTATCTGGAGAGAAACTATCCTGTATTTTATATATATATATAAAGTCTTGAGGGGCAGATACCTCTTTAGAGGAGCGACCGTCGCAGTTTCTAGCTTCAAAGAAGACCCTTTGATATTAGCTCGTGTTTCATTCAAGTCCAGTCTGTCCAATAGAATGATGGCCAAGTTAGCTGGTTTAGAAAATCGCAATTTAACTACAAAGTGAAAATGGCATATTCAACATAACCAAATTGAACTAACTACTTTTAACAGTAAAAAATTTGTCAACACTGACAACAGTGATATATAAACAGGAACTTCTAACAGTACGTAATTCAGTAAAATAAGAATTCCCCACACCCTTCTAGTTTTATATTATTTCTATTGACTTTTTCTATCATCTAAAAAGCAAATTATCTGAGAACAAAAAATCTTGATTGGATGATCCCAGCCATCTGATCTATCAGATTCTTGTGGACAGTCAGAAGTATGATGAATGGTCCAGAAAAATATAAAATACGATGGTTACAAACATCCAATCTGATTGATATTTTACCTAGAAAATCTCCAAGGTCAAAACCCATTAGAAGGTAGCTCCAAAACCCAGATACATGTGTGCCACAAGTTCAGCACAAGCAGAGACAACAGCTTATGATAATCCTCCCCTTCAAAAATAAGTATTCATCAAATGAAAAAAACTACAGGAGGTGTTCATGATATATGGTGCTATGGTGATGGTAGTTGGTCATATGAGAAGGTTATAAAGCAGGCTGAAAGCACTAATGAGATTTCGTAGCAAAGAGCAGGAACAAGATTCCAAAGCAGAAGCTGCACATTGGTTCAGAGCTTCCTACAAATAGTTTTGAGAAATCACAACCAGTGTTGCAACAATGGGGGATAGAAAGAGCTATGAATGATGAATAGTCCAACTATGCTTCTTGTCATGGCAAGTTGACCATCCAGATGACGATCCCAACCAATGACAGCTCACAACCGGACACGGGTATTGTTAGACCAGTTAATGGATCTCCAAGAAGGAATAGGACCTTCAAGAAAGAAAGAGATAAATGCAAAGAAGTAATCAAATTCTACTTTGATTCCACGTTAACAAATAAAACTGCAACCAAGAATAATACGGTTCAAGATGATTAAATGAATATAGCAGTTACAGAAGAGAATATATATGGTGGACCCTAGGTTACCAATAACCAATTAGCATATAATGCTCCACTAAATCGTCAGTCCAGAGTCCAGATCGATCAATCAGTGTCCTGGATGAGTATAGCCCCAAAATCAGCCCAATTGAAAGATCTAAACCTTCTGAACCAGAACTAAAAATTGAGCAGCTAAAAAGATAAGGTTAACAGTCAGGAAAATATGATTTTTGCATTTGACAATAATAAATGTCCAATCAGTCTGTTTTGTGGCTATGCCCCATCCAAGAGGTGGCCAACATATTTAACAGTGAATCAACGAGTTAGTGGGCCATGTGTATTTATTTTCACATCAAATGGTACCATTAATAAACATGAGAATAAAAAGAAGTGTAGTTTTCGTGAAATTCAGATTCTCCAGCTTGTGCATGCACAGGATATAGCCAAGAAATTTGGACATCCTCACTACAGCTAACTTCAAACTATCATGAAATGAGGGTTCGAGCATCCACACCTAGTAAATTGTGGGACCAACACCTGTTTGATTACTCCACTTAGATGAGTTCTTTGAAAGGTAAAACTCTGCAACAATAGACTGTAAATCCTTAAGCTCGGACCCAGTCCCCATGAACAATACTCGGCCATCTGGGTGAGTCGTAATTTTTGAACTACAGGCCAAATCCCCAACAAAATCCAAGAGAGGCTTCTGGGCGTAAAATTCACTCCTCTGGTTGATAAGGGAAGCCTGAGACTCATCACCCCCTGCCTCATAAAGACAAAATCCATCATCCAGGGGAGCAAGTGACTGTGGGTGCATGGGGATTGCCAACGTGTGAAGCCCCATCAAATTGGAGAGTAGAGAAAAATCTAGCCCTTCTCTTTGTGCTTCACTTGATCCAGAAATGAGGAACTTCAAGATCTTTTCGTGTCTTGTGCACTGTTCAGCAATCCCAAAGCTGAAGAGTACTGAGTCAGGGCGAGTGTCTGCTACAAAAACAAAGGAGAAAATAAGAAATTAATAAATCCTTCCAAAACCACAAAGAACAACAATAAAAGAACCCAACATGCATATAGACTGTTAACAAAAGCTTAATAATGAGAGTTTTTTAACAAATGATTAAATGCTCTTCAAAGAAATAACCCGCATTTGATCCTACAATTTAACGATGACAAAATCTAAGCTAGTCAGGTGTACCATTTGGACAATCTACCAAGAGCACAGCGGTATGCATGACGCATACAGGAGGAGGCACCCTTAATAGGCTCCACCACTAAGCCAAAACTGATCTGTAAGATGATGATCCTAGCCATCCGATCTACAGCAATTATTTGAATGAACAGTAAAAAGAACGGGGAAGGATCCAGAAAAGTCACAAGATCAGATAGCTAGGTCAGCCGCAATGCTGTCAGTACCCTTCCTTAAAGTCTAAACATTAAGTAGCTTAGATTTCATCATTGAAAGAAATATTAAAAAATAATATGTCAACACTAAGTATCCAATTACGTTCATGTTTTCTAAGAAAATTGAAACATTGAGCTTTTCCTAAGGGGAAATAAGCTTTTCAAGAGATTCTCTGTTATCAGTTCTGGTAAATTCTTACTGGTACAAAGTAGCAACTACAAAGTACTGATATACTATGTTTAAATATTATCACTAATGATGAGCTGTGAACCTTGCACATCAATAAGTACAGGTCCTCTGATAGTTGATTCAAGTGTGACAGTCTGGTTAGACTCCAATAACTGACTCGTGAACTTCGATCGATCCTCAAGCTGAGGTGACCTGATATGAAGGGAACCTGATCTTATTATCTCTTGTCTTGTTCCAGGACGTTGTATAAATGTCTGAAACTCCTGCACCACCCAACAATCGACAAGATTTAATATTTGATGGATGAAAAGAAGAAAAAGATATAAATTAAGAAACAACCAGACTAATTTGTTTTCTTTACTTATCAAAAAAAATACAGAAACAACCAGACTAATTTGTTCATGCACATTCCCCATTAAAGAAACTGAAACCACAAGCAAAAGCTCTTGAAAGCTGTGTGAGATTAAAAAAATAAAATTTGATTGGCATGTGTCTGAGATAATTCGAAAACAGAAGAGAGAGAGTAAAGAATCAATATAGTGAATTACAAAGCACAACATATCTAACAAAACAAAAGACCCAATTATAGATATAGCCAAACAAAATTGAACCAAAGCAACAAACATGTGAGGTCAAGAAATCCTGATTACATACTGATTAAAAAAATTGCGAATAGATCAAAAACTAAAATTCTAAATTCTGAAAATTAAAAGACAATTACAAAAACATCATCATCATCATTGCCTTATCCCAACTATGTGAGGTTAACTCCACAAATCACGTTCAGTTCTATCTAGAGCCGTATCTTTTATTGAAGCATGTCTTCAAAACTTCTCTCACTACCCCAATCCACGTCCTTTTTGGCCTTCCCTCCCCCTTTTCTAGCCTTCAACCGAAAATGTTTTCTAGTGGTGCCGTCATGGTTCTTCACTGTACACGACCAAACCATCTCAATTGATTCTCCTTAATTTTATCACCAACTGGGGCTACTCTTCGATTCTCTTGGATGTGTTTGTTTCTTATTCTGTCTTTCCTAGTCTTTCCATTTATCCATCTCAACAAAATTTTCTCAGGCACCCTCATTCTATGAGCATACTCACAAAACCAAACTACCAACTTGAAAACTAACCAAAATATTGGAAGTGCAGGATTTGAAACACTATCATAGAGAATATACAATTAAAAATCAAGTAGTAATCAATAAACCCCCAGCTTCCAGAAAAATAAAATAACAGCCATTAGTCCAGTTTAGGTCGCCATTTTTGCCCCAAAAATTATATTTCTAAGAGCTCTTTCTTCACTATCTTTTTTCGCCTTGAAAACGATGATCCAAACAGGCTCTTAGTTTTACATTGACAATTTACCAACAACCCAATATTGATACCGATTAAGTATTTTCATAGAGAGAATAAAAAAATTAAAATCTAATAGCTAATCAACGAAACAATAAAAACCCATATAAATTCAGGCAAATTAATCCAGAATCAATCAATAAGCAAACCAATCAAAATTCCAACCATGCAAATTTCAAATAAAACCCTAATTAAGAAACAAAAACCAATACAAAATTCAAAATACCCGCCAAAACACGAGAACACAAAATTTCAAGAAAACCCAATACGAAACACAGCATAGATAAATAAATAATAAAAACTAAGTAAATCCAAATTATAAATACAGGAATTGATCACTAATTACCTTAGGAGCCCGGCAGAAGCCCTGTTCTAGGTGAAAAGGCCCAGAAGGGTAAGTAGAAGATGCCATTAAACAGAGCTCGACCATTTCGGAGAGAAACCCAGTTCAATAAACGAGTTTCTGACCGAAATCTCTTCTTTTTTGGAGTCAAAACCCTATCAACACGAATCTATCCATTCCCAATCCTCTAAAACCAGAAATATTACAGGTTTTAGGGTTTGGGTGGCAGCGAAAAAAGGACCAAAATCAAAAAATCAAAATCAGACCACTTGTGGGTTCGATAGAGAAATTTCTGTTTCTGTTTAAATTTGTGGTTCGCAGGGCCTCGGGAATCCAGATCAGAATTCTGGATCGGGCCAAGAAAGGCATCTTGTTCTTCTTGGACTCTTTGGAGATTTTTTTTTCTTATTTTATTTTATTTTATTTTCCTCCTGCATTTGAGGAGTTATTATGTGTTGAGCTCATGGGAAATCAGGGTGTCATACCATCTAGACCGTCCATATATTAAATACATTAGATAATTGAAACAACTTTTGCTTAAAAAGTCTTCAAAAAAAGTAGGCACTGAATTCGGTGGTCAAGGACATCCCAACAGTTACTAGTCCGACGCCATTGAGTAAAACTTGCCTGACCACCTGTGGTGTGGTATCCTACCAGACCACACACAAGCTGCTTGCCACGTGGATTTTGTACGGTAGCAAGTCACGTTGGCACGAGCCACAAACCCATCCTCTCCTCCTCTGGTTAACCTACTCAAGTTTGGTGAGAGTAAATGAAAAAACGGGAGAAAAAATAAATGTAAAGCAACATGAAGAAGACACGTGGCAATGTTTATAAGACACTGACTTTAGATGTTTGACCCAAGGTTTAAAAAACGGCCGTTATAACGGCCCGTTACATTATGGACCGTTAAAACGCCCAGAAAATAACGGACGTTATAGCGAATAGCCGTTATTTTCGTGTTTTTCTGTTTTTCCCGTTATTTTTCCATTATATTCCGTTTTGTTCCGTTATTTTTTATTTTTGAAATTTGAATTTCAGGGCCATTTTTTATGTTATTTTCGTTTTCTTCCATCATTTTCCGGTTTTTTTTCCGGTTTTGCCCCTGAACGTTTTTTTTCGTTATAACGGCAAAAACGGTAACGCCCCCAGTCCGTTATACCGTTATAACGGTCCCCTTTAAACCTTGGTTTGACCCATGGTTTTAAAAACGGCCGTTTAAACGGAAACGCCCCAAGCCCGTTTCCGTTAAAACAGTTTAAACACGTTTTAACATATTGGAATTTAACGGCCATTTTTTTGTTTTAACGGCCTAAAATCGTTTAAACGGCCGTTAAAATCGTTTAAACAGCCGTTAAATTCTGAAATTTTTTGTGAAAAAAATGTCCATTAAATCCGTTTAATTTCCGTTAAATTCTGTGTTTTCTTTAATTTTCAAATTTCAAAATTTGAATTTCAGCACCATTTTTCCATTTTTTTCCTTTAAAATCTATTAAATTCCATTTTTTGCCCCTGGCCGTTTAAACGGTTTAAACAATGACGCCCCCAGTCCGTTTAACCGTTAAAACGGCCTCCTGTAAACTTTGGGTAAAACTAAGGTTTAAAGGAGGCTGTTTTAACGGTATAACACACTGGGGGGCATTACCGTTAAAACGGATTGTAACAGCTAGGGCCAACATAAGAAAAAAAAAGGGAAAAATAGAATTTAAGAAATTTTAACAGAAAAAATGGCGCTGAAAGTCAAATTTTGAAATTTGAAATTGAAAATTTCAAAAAATGAAAAAACGGATTTTAACGGCCATTTTTTTTTCTACAAAATTTTTTAGAATTTAACGGCCGTTAAAATCAACGGCAGTTAAAATGAAAAAAAAAATGGCCATTAAATTCAAAGCGTCAAAACGGATTTTAACGATTTTACAGTAACAGGCTTGGGGAGCTACCCTTTAACGGCTGTTTTTAAAACCATGACTTTGACCCTAGCTAGTAAATTCGTGTATTATACACGATTTTATTTTTAAGGAACATTTAATATTACTATATATAAAACACTAATTATTAGTGAACTAAAGTACCCGTGAGGTTCAATTATGCTTAGTTTGAGTTCAGTGATCCAAATGAAAATGATTATTCTAATTTTCTTACTAGATTATTTATGGCAAGTTAGGGTTTTCGGTGGGTTTTGAAATCATTAAATTTGTTATGATCTTAATTAATTAAGTTGGTTATCCAGTACACAAAAAAGTCACTATACTATCGTAGTACAAGTACACATGTACAAAAATCTGTTCTAGTATTATTGAAATGAAATTTCCTACGTGTCATGATATAAATGTTATAAGTTCTGAAAATTATTTATAACATGACAGAATATTGTAAAGAAAGAATAAAGTTTAATTTTTTTTAAAATATCAAATTTACCCTTTAGTTTGAATTACCATAGTATCCTTGAAAAAGTTCAGGCTATTACATCAACCAAAGCAAGTTAGTTGTTGGTATGTTGGTTAAATTCTCATTGAAAAAAATCCCTCCGAACTTTCTAGAATTGAACTCAGAAATTCACAAGAGAGAGATAGAGATGAAAAGAAGAAAAATTGTTAAAATCCATTTCTACTTCTAATAATTTTACATATAATGTGATTTAAACCCTATTTTCTGAAACTTAGGCTTACGTTACTGTTAACCTACCTATTTTTTTGAAATTCTACAGCAAGTCTAATTTTCAAAAATGTATGATAGGTTCTGATTGGCTGAGAGTTGAATTCTCATCAATTTTTGCAAGATTGATGCCTACTTGCAACCACTTTTCAAAAAGCCATCTCTGGTCTCGTTTTAAGGTCAAGGTTTACACCCATCCAACAAGAGTAGATGGTTGGTGGTTACTCATGGGATAAGTCCAGGTTGAATACCATGCCAAGGCATTAGAAATCCTTAGCCATGCAGTAGTATAGGCTTAGCCACTGCCCATGCCCCTACCTAGGAACGGCCAGGAGCGGCCACCCTACCACAAAAAGGGCCAAACTTTGAAAATTTGGGGCTAAAATTGGGCCTTACACGAAAGTAGAACTTTGTCGACGGACCACAATATGAGCCACGAGGCACATTCTTAGAGACAACAAACCGTTGGATGTTTGGCCATCCCTAGGTGTACCTACATACCAAAAATCAGCCTGATTAGTGATTTTAAACTTTGGATCTTTCAACCCCAAATAATGCTCAAATTCCATGGTTAAAAATCAACCCATGAAAATGACTCCAAACCAACACTTAGAAATCACTAATCAAGTTAATTTTTTCTCTGTAGGTCCACCTAGGATTGACCCAAACATACATACGGCCTAAAAGATCTCTAAGAATGTACCACGTGTCTCATATTGTGGTCCATCAACAACTTTGTTGACGGACGTCTACTCCCTAGTCCCTACCCTAGTTAGCAATTTGACATATGGAAAAAAAAATTTAGAACGAGAATAGTACGAATATAATCCATTTTGAAAATTTTGAAATATTGTAAAAATGTCAAATAAACTGTAAAAAAAAATTTGGTACATAATAATTCTGGTATAATATTGTTTAGTATAAAGAATACGAGACTAAAAAGTTGTGCTTGTGCGCATGTGTGTATAGGGGTGTCAATTTTACCCGTTTATCCGGAACCGAAAATACCGGTTCCGGTTCCGGTTCCACTTTTTTGGGAACCGATTAAAAAGTAACCGGAACCGAACCTACAATAACGGTTCCGGTTCTGGGTAGCCTAATATGGAACCGAAACCGATAAGAACCGGTACCAATAGATAAATATAGTGTAAATATTCTAATATTCTCAAGATTTGGCCCAATATACCCGGAACCGGAATCGG
The DNA here is from genome assembly GCA_035048495.1 of Euptelea pleiosperma. Lineage (NCBI taxonomy): Eukaryota > Viridiplantae > Streptophyta > Magnoliopsida > Ranunculales > Eupteleaceae > Euptelea > Euptelea pleiosperma. Next base: position 24,650,844 of record CM068551.1, on the reverse strand, counting down.
AACCGATATAAATACATAATCGGTTCCGGTTCCGGATCCATCACTTTGAGAACCGGAACCGTTAAGGAACCGAACCGATAAGAACCGGAACCGATTGTTTCAGTTCTGGTCACCTTAGGAACCGAACCGGAACCGACCCATTGACACCCCTATGTGTGTAGTGTGCGTGTGCGTGTGTGTATATATACTCTCTTTTTTTTTTGCTGCAATTCCCTCTTGTTTGTTGTACTGCCATGGGTCTCTTGAAAATGCATCACATGGCACTTTCTTTCGGGCTTACTAACCCATGAATACTTGACCCACCCCTTGGTGGGCTTACTCATCAAAAATCAGTTTGATTGTGATCTCTAGCCATTAGATATGAGTATGTATAAAAGTGAATGAGATCCAACGGATGGAAATCCTCCCATGAAAAATTCTTTACTACAAACCATGGTTCAAAGTCTCGGGCAATCCAGACCAGGGTCGGAGGCATCCGAGACAAAAATCCAATGTTTGTCTTGAATCGCAGTGGATCGTCCGATCCAACTCTCTGGATCGCCATTTGGATCGGTTGGATCGCCCGATCCAAACGAGTTAACCGATCCAACTCGGCGAGTTGAACCAGCGGCAATAATGTCATAAAAACTTGATTTTTTTCATCTTTTCACTCGTTTTCCTCTCCCCTTTCCTCCCTCAACCCTTCTTAGAACTTAAAAATAGATAGATCTACCTTCGAAACACATAGATCCATGAAGATTGAAGGTTTTGGTTCAAATTTCTTCAAGTTGGGTTGAAAATTCGGTGAGTTTTGGGGAAAATCCGGTGAGTTTTGGGGGAAACACAAAGATCTACATTCTTGTGATTTTTTATGATTTTTTAAATTTTTTATGCAATTTTTTGCATTTTTTGGGATTTTTTTTTCTCGTCTCGGGATCACGGTGGATCGGACCGATCCATGCGATCCAACTCGAGATCAGAGGGGTCCGATCCAATGGCCGATCCCGAGACTTTGATCCTTGCTACAAACCGTATAGTAACAGACCGATTTCCCCTTCCTTCTAGCTGTTGAAGAGAGAGAAATCAGAGACGGGCTTGAAGTTTTTCAACGGCTCCCAGCCAGCAGTTATGGATTGAAGAAGACCCGTGTTGTGTTGCCGTGCGTGTTTTGGATTGGTGGAAGGAGTGATGTCGGCTGGCCTCATTTTTGTTTTGTTTCTGGTGCGATTTTGTTTAGGAAAATGCTATCCTACGGATAATAGGACGAAAATATTTGCCGTTTCAGACCGTTGACCATTGGATGTAAGAGATCCCTAGTTCATGAGGCAACAACTGTATGGATCAACCGTATATATTTTGTCAGGTTATCCGTGGGATAGCACGACTCTTTAGAAAACAAATTAAAATGCATCCTCCCCAAACAGGCAGCTCTTAGGGGGCATTTGGGAACGAGAAGTAAAACAACTTCTCATTGTAGAAGTTACTAGTTGATTTTTTACCTCAAAAAAGTCATAGAAATTAAAGGCGCGGCTAGGCCTTCAAAATTTGGAGAAGTAACTTTTCTTAGAAGTTGAAAACTTAAAAATTTAGCTTCAGTTTTAAGTTAGTTTTTAACTTTTCAAAAGTTAAAACATGAAACACATCCAAACTAACCTTTAACTTTTTGGCTTATAGAAGTCAATAAATTACTTATTTTTTGGGTTGCCAGACGCCCCCTAAAAGAAGTTCAAATTGGACTCTTGGGCTTGGCTTGGCCTGAGACGCAGCTACACGAAAAGGCGAAGTGCCCTTTCTCCTTTGTAGGATTTATCGATGATCTGCGGCTAAGGGGAGAGGCATATTTGGGTGTCCCAGGATCCTGACCAGTAAAAATTTAAAGAAAATGAAAAGAGGAAAGCAATGGTCCAACATGAAGTACAACGGGAGAAATCTATTGCATAGGTTTACAGACTTAAAAGTATGTAAACATCGTATCCACCATTGAATTCTCCTTGAATACTGTGTTTTTAAGTCATAAAACAATTTTATTTGAAAACATTGAAATAACACATTTTTCAATGGATATCCAACAGCGCTGACAATGTTTACATACTTTAAGTCTGGAAACATATGCAGACTAGGCCATGCTTGGTTCACTACATTCGGCTTCATTTTGCACTCCCGTACAAATGGGGTGAGTTGCATTGCAGTCACTTACCACGGTTTTTGGGCTGCACGTGATTGCATCCACTTTCTTAAAAAGTTTACAAGGGCTTGGCAACCACTTGCACGCTAACTCATTCGCACGCCCCCAACCAATCACTTCCAACGACACCATCGACACGACCTTCCCATCTCTCTCCCTCACCTTTATTTTTCTTTTTTAAATAAGATAAAGTATTTAATTAATTTTGACTATTTACTCTCTTTCTCAAAATTCCAAACCTTTTCATTCATATTTAAATCCCACCACGGCATCAACATGCACCTTCCTCTCTCTCTCTCTCTCTTAACGAAACCCTAGAAACCCCATTTCGAACATTTGCAGAAACTTCGGTTATCGAAACCCTAGAACACCAAATCCGAATACCCATTTCGCAGATGAAAAAGAAAAACCCTAGTAAAGAACCCAAATTCGAAGTCCAAGCGAACCCAATTCCTTTCAATTCTCCCTAAAAAACCTAGTTTCCAACCCAATTCATAATTTTGCAGGGCTAACAGAAGCCCAATAACCCATTTCGTTGAAATTAACCCAATTCAGTTCTTGGAAAGAAGAAGCTCTAGAAAACCCATAATCGGGACTTTCATATCTGTTGTGGATGGGCATGGGTAGGGTTTGCAGAGAAACCTCCGAACCCTCTCCATCGGTCACATTCTCCACCTCTCTCACCGAGACCGTTAACGGTTCTCATAAATTCAAGATCGACGGATATTCTCTGTCGAAGGGGCTCGGCATCGGCAAATACATCGCTTCGGACACTTTTATGGTTGGTGGGTACGAGTGGGCTATCTATTTCTATCCGGACGGAAAGAGCACCGAGGACAACGCGGTGTACGTGTCTCTGTTCATTGCGCTTGCCAGCGAGGGGACGGATGTGAGGGCGCTTTTTGAATTGACGCTTTTGGATCAGAGCGGCAAGGAGAGGCATAAGGTCCACAGCCATTTCGGGAGGACGCTCGAGAGCGGTCCGTACACGCTTAAATACCGTGGGAGCATGTGGTGAGTTACAGTTTTGTAGGATTAACAATTTGGGTGTTATTTTGGTTTCTTTAACTTTGATTGTAATTGATTGTTCTTTTGATTTGTATATTGTTAGATTTTTAGTGTCATCACATTAGATACAATTAAGGATGATTGCTATTTAGATTATCTCCATCAACATTCTAGGGTTTGGATGGGATGTGTTTTGTTAGTTCTAGGCTTCTAGCACTTGGTTGGAAGTTGGAACCCTGTGATTCTATGAAGATAACTCAGGAAGATGAGTCATCTCGCTGAAAGTAGGCTGCTGTACATTATATGCTGATTTCAATTATATAGGCATTTATTAATATTTTTGGAATTTTGATTCGGCTGTAACTTGATTTCGGGAATCAATTTGCTAATGTGATTAAAATAATAGTATTTTATGGCACTTTACCTCGATCCTCATCGAAATACTATTAATTTAATATAATTAGTATTTTTTTTATTAGGTAAATGCATATATTAGAGGAGAAAAGTAAGCTACAAGACACAGGAGGTCGAGAAGACCTCCAAGGAAACATAAGCAAAGAAAAACTAATTGCCCCTATACATAATCGACTCCCATCTAAAGACTCTTCAAAGGCTAACCCTTTACATTCCTTAAACAACTTAGACAAAAAAAAAGTGCCTTAATAGTGCCTTAAGATATTATATTTTAGGAATTATTTTAATTATAATAATCAATTTAAGATATTTTAGACGTTTGGTTGGTCAATTTCACCCCATGACCATTTTGCCATCCGTGTGAGCCCACGCCTCGTTTTGCGTGGCGAATTCGAATATTATATTATTATTTGTATAAAATATTTAATATTACTTAATTTAAGTTATAAGTCTGAAAATTTACAATTTTGGGGCCCGTTTGCCCGTTTCGTGAAAAATGACTATTTTACCCGTAAGGACATTTACCTAGGGTTGCATGTCAATTATTTTATTTAAAATCAGTCTAATAACGTAATTTATCGATTTTATTAGTAAATTGACAAGTACGATAGAATTTTGAAGGTTTTTAAAGTTCGTTACATGTTTTGGGGTAAAATTACCATTTTCTCTCTTACACGTTCATTACAAATTTTGTGAAGGTTTTTGAAGTTCTCTTGCATCTTTTAGGGCTGTAGCCTGCAGGAGAAGAGCCCAACACACAAATTACAAAAACAACAGCCTATGAAGGGGGTGGCAACATCAAACTAAGAATCCAGGAAGTTAATTGAGCACACACATAAAACCCAACAATCCACTCAAAGGGAACTAAAACTGACAATCACCAAAAAGACTGCATAAAAATATTTCACCAAAACTTCAAACTAACCTTGTTGAATTATGTAGGAAGAACAACTCAGCCAACATCACTTTGAAGACAACGAGCAATATACACCTTGCGACAATATTAATTAGGGTTCATAAGACCCTATGAGGCTACGACAGCCACAAATTCTCCACCAACAACACACGCAGATTGAGAGTGCAAAAAACCTTTACATGGGACTACAACAATCCTAAACAATAGTAAAAAAATCTAAGGTTTAATGAAGTTGAAGAAAGAAGTTGGAACAGAGGAAGAGAGGAAAAAGATGGATTAGGGTTTCCTTCACATGCCGCGATGAACAATGCCACGATGGGTAGTGTTGCGATGAACAATAACAAAATGAACAATAATGCGATGAACAGAGATGGAGATTTGGAGAAGAATCAGATGTGCTCTGATACCATGTGAGAAATTAGGGTATAGTGGAACAACAAAGGAAAGGAGAAAAGAGAGAAAAACATAAATTGAACTAGGTTAGATACCTCCTATCGACCTCCATTGTTATTTATATTATAATGACAATGGAAAAGACAAAAATACCCCATACGTCTAAAACATAAAATAAGAAAAATGAGAACTCTAACACCAAGGTCAGCCGATGGAAAGGCAAAGGCATGAACATGATGTCTTAAGAATTGACTTGTATAGCGGTTTTGAAATGCCGGTGTAATTTTTACTTGTTTCTCCTTTCCTGTCTTTTACTCCATATCATCTCTTTTTTAATCAGAAAAAAGTTGTGCTACTTATTAAGAAAAGTGATAACTAGCTTGTGGTTTGAAAACTTGACTTTTAAATTGTGATTTTAAGGATTATAATAAGCCGAAGAATATGATTGGTTAATAGAATGTAATAGTTATATGTGTGTGTGTGTGTGTGTTTTCCTAATATGCAACATCTTGTTTATAATTGATAAAGTTTTTACAAGGGAAAGAGAAATGCCAAAGACACTGAAATGGAGGAAAAGAGGAAAAAAGGGGATAAGAGGAAGATGGATTAGGGTTTCCTTCACACGCCACGATGAAACAGTGTTGCAATGAACAGTAACCCGATGAACAATAACGCGATGAAATCAGAGGTGCTCTGATACCATGTGAGAAAATTAGGGTTTAGTGGAGCAATAGAGGAAAAGAGAAAGAGAGAATGAAGAGAGATCCTAGTTGATGACCTCCACTGTTATTTATAATATAATGACAATGGAAAAATACCCCATACATCTAACACAAAATAAGAAAAATGACAACTCTAATACCAAGGTCAGCCAATGTGCAAATGCATTAACATGGCGTTTTAAGAACTGACTTGTATGGTGGTTCTGAAATGCTGGTGTAATTTTTACCTGTTTCTCCTTTCCTGTCTTTTGCTCCATATTATCTCTTTTTTAATCACGAAAAGTAGTGTTACTTATTAAGAAAAGTGAAGAGTGATAACTGGCTTGTGGTTTGAAAAATTGACTTTTAAATACTGATTTTAAGGATCATAATAAGCCAAAAAAATATGATTGGCTAATAGAATGTGACAGTTATATGTGTGTGTGTTTTTTCTCCTAATATGCAACATCTTGTTTATAATTGATAAAATTATTGCAAGGGAAAGAAAAATGCCAGACACGGAGAGCATAGAATTCCCGATACACAAGTAAGGTCATGACACCACCCTTGGTCACTATCTGTTTAGCAATTCTACATACATGATTAAATGTTCCACTAAGATGCCTGCTTGCATGCCAATTGCCAACTATTTTTCAACATAAGTACTAGCCACTAAGGTACCCGTCCTAGCCGGAGGCCCAATATATATTGTGTACAATACCCTTCCTTTAATCTGCAGCAGTTGTACTAAGAATTGGTGATTAAAGTAGGGCCACCAGATTTTCTGGAAAGTCAGCTTTTAAAGGAAAGTTCGTTATTATCAAAGTCTTTAGATTATTAACCTTCTTGAATTTGGTAGTTCATAATTTAAGCTACTTGCGAGCTTATACTATATGCTCATATCATGAAAATATGAAATGAGCAGTGATATAATTTATATAATGCTCATATCATGAAAATATGAAATGGGCAGTGATATAATTTATATATTTAGGCCTTGTATGGTTGCCCTTAGAAATTTTTTTCAGAAATGGTTCTTACCCATAAATGTCCATAAAAGTCTTCTTGATCAACACATTTTGACATGAATCCCATCTAAGAAAATTATATGTGGTCACCATACAGGGCCTTTGTAGGACTTGATGGGGAGAACTTTTCTATTGTAACGTGCTTCTGCGATTTTAGACTTGTAATTATATTCATTTGTTTATTTTTTCTGACATGGATGCTGCTCCTAAGTGCACAAGTTACATTGCATGCCAATTAAACTAAAATGAAATTTTGTAATTAGACGACAATAAGACCGGTTATGCTTTGTGGAGCAGAGTGTGGGACAATCAAGGAATTTTTTTTTAATCAGCGTAGCCGAGATGAGGATATTGCGATGGTTGGTAAAAACTAACTAGGACAAACGAAATCAGAGATGAACATATTCATGAAAATATAAGGATAGCCTTAATAGGTGGTAAAATAAGGAAGAGTTGATTGAGATGGTTTGATCATAGGCAACAGAAACTGATGACAAAATGAAAAGGGGCATATAGATTGAAGGTTCTAAAAGATCTAGGGGAAAGCCAAAAAACAAGTGGATTAAGGTATTGGAAGAGCGTTAGAAGGCACTTGTCTTAACAGAAACAGAAACCATGGCTTAAGATAGAATTGAATGGAGGAACAAGGTTCATGCAGCCGACCCATATAGTTGGGATAAGTCTTTTGATGATGATGATGATCTGTTCTATCACATGAGGATGTCCAGATTCCAGAAAATAGAACATCCCTATTGCTATCTACGAGATTTTTAGGAGGACAATATTTGGATTTTATTTACTCCATCAGAAATCTGTTTTGAGTGTTTTCAGAAAGGTAAATATCATTAAACAAAAGGCAAAAAGAAAGCCTTATAAGGGAATTGAAAGATAGGCAAGCTGTGTGGGGAGATGCCATCTTGAAATCTGAGAAGACTCAACAGCCATGACCTTTAATGAAAGATCGAAGGGAAAGATTTTATAAGTTTAACATGTTTGTGATCTAGTTATGGTGTACCATAATTTTTGAAGGTTGGAGAATTGTATATTAAGTTATTAACAGCTGATTCTATTTCTTTTAGATTTCTTTTTTTAATATTTGTAATGAATAAACAGGTCAGCTCCTTTTTTAGAGAAATAAAAGAGGTACATTTTTTTTGTAGAACTTTCCTGCCATAGGCAGGATTTATGACTTGGGGAATTAAATTCTCCGGTTTGTCATATAGGACAAATCTTTAATTACATCAAGGTTGGGGAGAATAACTCCCCAGCGCGAGAATGTTAGGAGGATATTTCTTGTTCTAAGCAAGAGGAGGTTTTTTCTAGAATCTATTTTCATCTATGATTGTGCTTACTATTTCAGGCTCTAAGAAGCTTGCTTGAAATCATGGGAAAGGCGGGATTCTAGGTAAAGTAGATATGACCTGGATTTCATAAATACTTCAAAAGTTTGTAGATGTGAGCTTTAGGTGCTACCATGTATCTGCATATCTCATCGAGATTTTCTGTGAATCTCAAGCATGTCAATCCACTGCTGGAGTGGATCTGCTCTTGAGCTTGCTTCAAGAGCTCTCAAAGGTGAGTGGAGTGTGTTTCATTGGGTTAGATAAAACAAGGAAAGAACTAAATTGCATTATTTACCATATCCTATGGCTACATGTTTCTGATGTGCTTCCACTGCTGTAATTGAAAAAGGTGAAGTACTATTTTTTTATTTTTCACATTATAGAATGCTGATTCATTTTTAATGGACTGAAATGGTTTTTTCTAGTTATGCAAAACAAAACAGTTTTCCTTGCATTTTTGTAACATATTATATATACAACTCTGGTTTTTGGGTTTTAACTGCATACTGAATGAACTGGTTATAAATGATAAACACAACATAATAGGTCTGGTTGTTGGATTTGCAGGGGCTATAAACGCTTTTTCAAAAGAACTGCTCTAGAGACTTCAGACTACCTTAAAGATGATTGTCTCTCAGTTCACTGTAGCGTTGGCGTTGTTAAGTCGCAAACGGAGGGCCCCAAGATTTACTCTATAACAGTGCCACCACCTAACATTGGTCAGCATTTTGGGCAGCTCTTGGAAAGTGGAAAGGGAACTGATGTGAATTTTGAAGTAGATGGGGAGATCTTTGCTGCCCACAAGTTGGTGCTTGCAGCTCGCTCACCTGTGTTCAGGGCACAACTTTTTGGTCCAATGAAGGATCGAAACACCCAGTGTATAAAGGTGGAAGACATGGAGTCTCCAGTTTTTAAGGTGGTTAAAACTATTTCACTCTGTAGACAGCCAGTTGTGCAATTACTTTCAGTTTTCTAGTTTATGTTTGTTTACTACGTTCATCTGCAAAATCTCTTGGCTTCTTAGGTTAAGAACACATAAAAACTGAGAAGTAGCTATACCTGCTACACGCATATCAAAAGAAGGCGTATCTGCTACACAGACACAAGCATGTTATACATTTAATACATAAAACAATTTTTTTATTTATTTCATCCTATAGTTGGAAAAGATGGGAAAATCATTTTGGTTGATAACTGTCTCCGATTGATGGGTTTCATTTTTCATTTGGATGAGTTGTATAGAAAATTATTACTAATGGTAGCGGAAGCTCTCACTCTCTAACCCCACAAATTGATGCATATGGCGATATGTATGGATAAACATCGTATCGTATGGTACGATGAACTACAATGAATAATCTCCATACGTATCATATCATACCCTTAGAACGAGTCTGATCAAATCACGGGATTGCCATTTGGCCCTTTCATCTAGTGATTGTCCTATAAATATTCGAGCATATAGATTTATATGTTAAAATCAGGGTTTGTACAGTTGCTTCAATGTTTAGCCCCCCCTTGGTTTAATTATTCTTCCAACCCTAGCAACCATGACTCTTCAAATATGGAAAGGAAATTTTGGCATGCTTGATTTATTTTTTTCTCTTTCTTGGTTGTGCATTTTGCAGGCCCTACTCCATTTCATATACTGGGATGCCCTACCTGACATGCAAGAGCTTACTGGTTTGAACTCGAAATGGGCTTCCACACTGATGGCCCAGCATCTGCTTGCAGCGGCAGACCGATATGGGCTTGAGAGGCTCAGGTTGGTATGCGAAGCCAGGCTCTGTGATGATGTTGCCATAAACACTGTGGCAACCACGTTAGCCTTGGCAGAGCAGCACCACTGCTTCCAGCTGAAAGCTGTGTGTCTCAAATTCGTTGCATTGCCTGAAAATTTGAGAGGTGGGTTTGTTCCTTATTTTTCTACATACGTTAATATGTTTTAAGAGGTTATATGCGAGTGCTGCTTTCATTTTCTACGTATGTTAGTATGTTTAAGAGGTTATATGTGAGTGCTTGGTAGAAAAATTAATTTTACAATTTTAATCTAAAAGTAAATTTTTGGACATTAAGTTTGAAGGTCCAGTACAGAATTAGAGCAACTGGAAAGGTTCTGCATAGACGCAGTGTCCTAGAAGTGCTAGTATCCATTATCCAGTTCTTGTCGAAGATAACAGTGTATTGGTGACATGAAGCAGCTCTAAGACACAAGTGCAGTTTAGGATTAATTAGTGATGTGGAAGACTTCTGTTCTCTATCGCCATAAGTATTTTTCACTTTGCTATTTGTTTTCATTCTTAGGCATTCGTTATCTTTGTGTTCCGTTTGGATATCATGTGTTCTGTAGAAGGCAATTAGCATTGTTCCTTGTGTTTGTGTTTTGGAGTTTTGCTCAGTAGGTCATCTTGACCTTTGTTGGCTGCTCTTATAATATTTCTTGGCCTTTGTCCTTAATAAATCTTGCAATTATCAAAAAAAAATTCCATTTTTAGTTATATGGTATGCAATATTTAGGTTTGTGTGAGTTTATTTCCAAAATCTTAGATCAAATAAATGATTATCAGGAAGTAACCAATCAGTTTTTATTTGTTCGAGTTTATTTCCAAAATCTTAGATCAAATAAATGATTATCAGGAGGTAACCGATCAGTTTTTATTTGGAATGTTCTGATGATGCTTTGCCTTTTTCTTTTTCCTTAATTTCTCTAGAGAATATATCATTAAAAGAAACTGTGGAATTGTTGTTCACAGCTGTGATGCAAACGGACGGGTTTGAATATTTGAAAGTGAGTTGTCCCTCAGTCCTGACCGAGCTCTTGGAATATGTAGCGAGGGTTGGGGAGCACTCCATCATTGTCTGCCGGCATGGGAACGAAGCCATCCTTGATGGCAGTGATGTCAACGGGAGGCGGGTGAAGCAAAGGATGTAGCAATCACAGTATTGCAACCACAACAGCTTTGTAGCTTCTTTCTGTAGCTCAACAAGTGAAAAAAAATATTAGCTGTCTAGGGTTAGGAATACTTTCCCATTGTTGTTATCTCATTTACATTTTGTAAAAGATGTAAAAATTGTAATGTGAAGGTACATTTGAGTAGTCTGATTTTTCTTTTCAAGACCTTTTGTGTTAATTACCTGTTTTGTGTGCATCCACTCCGCCTTCCAAGTCTCGGTAACATCCATATGGTGCTGCCATGAACTAAACCTTCTACATAGAAACCTTTACCTTGTGTTGATTATTGTCTATTACATATGACACTTGTTATGAAACTCTATTATGTCCCCATCGATTTCAACAGTCAAAAACAACGAGTTCTAGCGCAATATCCAATTGATTTATGGGAAGCTTTGTGTGGCCTTCACGGATGCCACATGATTACCCTGCCCGTAAATATTTACATGCAAATTCCATCAGGGTTGGGCTTCTGCCTTGAGACATATTGGCAGAGGGGAGAATCCATATGAAATGGTGAACTAGTTCTCTGGAGGATGAGAACCATTTTTTTTTTTTTTTCCGAGAAGCAAAATATGAAGAAACCTAATCATCTCAAACGGCTACGATTATAAGTAAATAACATAAAAGCAAATACAATAAATCGAGTATTTACGGAAAATAGATAGCAAATAGAGTAACTCAAGAACATTTATTGAAAGTAGTGCATTCATTTGCAAACATTGATACACATGTATGACTACAATTATTTGTCAAGTACTTCATAATATTAGCATCGATAAATATATTATCGCACAATTAACACTACGGTTTTAGTAGCAATGCTCGAGGAGATAAGGAATGCACATGTTATGTCGTGTGGATGTTATGGCTAAGTTGACGCAATTTTTGACCCGGACATCAACCAGCCAAAGTTGGCTGAGCAAGCTCCTGGCCTAAAATTTAACAATATTTTCACTTTGAAGAGATACAAAGGCATGGGGGCTCCTGGCCTAAAAATTCAACAATATTTTCATTTGGAAGAGACGAAAACAGGAGGTTGTTATTCAATAGACAAATAAATAAAGGGCATAAAGTATAACCAGCACCTTGGTTACATTTAAGGGAAAGTAAAAAAAAACAATGGATTTCCTCCCATCTTCCTGCCTCTGTGCCTTTCCTTGTGAAAGTTGTCCCAATTCTTGTCTTTGATATTGAGTGGACCGCAAATGGGTACTGGTCATAGGATCCATCGATATCGCTACCTACTTCATGTTAGTAATATATGCCACACAACTGAAGAACTATCCTTTCAAGCTCTGCTGCTGATATAGATCAGCACCAGTAAAATTTACCGAAGAATACTCAAATTCTCTAGATAGCACCCATCGTCTGAGTTCGTGATGACTGAGTGATGGTGGATGATGATGTGTGGTAAAGGACTCCCACCAGCAAGCTGGAAATGTATTGTTAATGAAGACCCACTAAAGAATCAGTACCAGTTGCCACCTGGTCCACCTTGAGCTGCGGAGACTTTCCTTGCAATGTACTGATGCTTTGGCTGTACCCCATTCGATCCTTCAAGCCCTTCATCTTCTCCTCTCTCATTTTTACAGCTGGGGTTCCTTCGTGGATATGAACCAGTAGCATATTGAGTTGAAACAGCAGGGCTTCTGACCATCCTTCGCTGTTCAAAAACCTCTGCTGCGGCCGTTCCACATTTGTTGTGACGCAACACTGATCCAACAACTTTCCCAGGCTTTGCAGCCCCACCTATGATAAAAACGATCTGTTAAAACTTTAAATCAATATAAGCAATTGCTATTAGTTAATTACATACAAAAAATATCTACTGCCACCGGTATCAAAATCAGTTGTAATCAAGGACGAAAACCCATGACCAGGGTTTGGCTCAACTTCACTGAGTTGAGTAGGAATCATGCATTTATTTCAGATATTTAACAATTATTGAATACTTATTTAAATGTAGAAAGAACACAGTACTATTTGAAAGCGTATCATGCTAAATCTTCCAGTTTCTAAAATCAATCGTAAGTCCCTCAAAATGGCCAACTCCTCGCTGGACTCCATCCTCCCGCGCTTGTACCTTCAATACTTCACTTGACCTTCTCACAAGCTGAAGTTATCATCATCATTCTGATGGGTGTTTCTCTCGAATTAGAAAAACTTGGGTTGGTTTTTATCAACTCATTCCAAAATGGGCGGCTTAAGAGTAATTTTTGCAAAGTAATATACCTTTGGGAAATCTTTTAGCAATCAACCCCCTCCACTAAAAGGAAGAACAAAGAAATGAAAAGGAACAACCTGGACATTAAGAGAACACTGGCTTTCTATGCAATGTTCAAGGCATTGATGCAATCAGAAGTAAAGGAATTCAATTTACCTTGGACTCTCTGAGGCACTTGGAGAGGAACCCTTGTCATAGGGATCCCACAACTACTGTCCGGTAGTGGTTTCTCGATTTCCTTGATGCAACATTTGGACAAATCATCAGTGACCTCTGCTGAATTCTGTGCTGTGTTGTCTGAATATAACACACATGGTCTGCATGCACAAAAGTTCCATTAGTGGCCTGGATGACACCCTGACAAAGAGATGAAGGTCAAATATAATATAAAACTGGATACCTGGGTAACGATGCGTGTTGCCTCTCAAGTGGAGCAACTGTTGCACCATTCCCGTAGTGCTCCTCAAGGTAAGCAAACTGCTTCTTAAATTGATCAACAGCACTGTGAAACAAAATGAAGTGTCATAAACTGTTTCGTGTGGTGTGGGGGCTTATATTTGAAAGTTTTGGCCAAAAGGGCCTTTAGCCTAGTGTTCAGGACTTCAAAAGTAATGAAAATGGTTTACAGTATGGTTTTATAATTATGTCTTTTGTCTTTCTGTTCACCATTCCTTCAGAAAAAGTAACGATGTTCAAGAGTGGTGAATGAGAAGCAACAAAATTTTCTTGCTATGTGCTGAAATTTTATGCTTGCACATTTATATCATTGTATGGCTTAGGAAATTACAATTTTTCAATTTTTTTTGAAGTGTAGACTATATTGAAAAGAAAACGCCAGAGAGGTTATTAAGGAATCCCAAATGTCAGTTTAATGCTTAAAAATGAGATTTCTCAGTTCAGGTTTAAGTACAAGGACTTTTGAGTTTGATTCTGGAGTTATCAGGACCAAGGTTTAAAAATTAGGACCTAATAAACAAAAGTTGCATCATTTCAGCTCTGGACAGATTGTGGTTTAAGGGTCGACGGTTCTGGGTTCAAGGTGGGTGATGTTTTATTTAGACCTTTAATATTTGGAAAGTCATGCAACACATAGCATCATTTTGCTTTGAGCTTTTAATGACTGAACATTCAGAACACTTAAGAGAGACCTAAAAACTTCCTACTGACCATGTCAATAGGCTGATATGAACGTGTAAAAAATGCATCCAACATATGAATAAATAAATGGTGTGATTATGCTTTGGACTGACTTAAAAAGTCCTCCCGGGTTGGGTCTCTAGATAAAAAATTTAGGAAGTTCAGAAATATAACATTTGGAAATACCTTGGATACATAAAATTTGTCGGATCGGTCCCCTCTAAGAACTCTTTCAACATTTTTGGATGGTACTCAAGAATTTCTCGATAAATGAGCTCTCGCACATCTTCCTTTGTTATCCTCCGTCTCTCAAATTCAAACTCCATCTTTGTTACTGGCTGAGCAGAAGGCTCCCTCTCAACCATGGCCAAGCCCCGAAAATAGGGATCTGCCAAAGCCTACACCTTGTGGCACAAATTTGTTCTGTTAGACGGAGCATGCATGTCTTAAAAACTGAAGAAAAAGAAGCAAGTCCACTGTACCTCCTCTGCAGTAGGTCGATCCTTGGGTTCAAATGCTAGCATCCTTTCCAACAAACGAAGTGCAAGTGGATCTGCATTTGGAAATTTTTGGGATAAAGGTACTGGTTTTTTCTTACGCATGCTGCTTAAATATCTGCGAGCCTTCTCATTACGTACCTGTAAGTAAAAGACAGGTAGTTGCATAAATCAAATTAATTTAAACAGGGAGGTATGTAACAGTTACCAAATGAACTAGAATGACAATTGCATCCATATTTAGGCAACGAATTTATGAAATGAAACAAACCCTGGCAATAGCTTCGGCAGAAGGTGTTCCTAACAGATCAGTCATCAGATCCAATTGGTGGACCACATTTTTTCCAGGAAAGAGAGGTTTCCCAGTTAAAACCTCCGCAAAGATGCAGCCAATGCTCCATATGTCTATTGCTGGTGTGTACTGCAACAAATAAAAAAGAAAATAAGAGCCTTTCTGAAGTGGAGAAAGCATGTACTCAAGACTTGCTGTATGTACGAACTTTAATCTGATAACATATGTTGGTAAAATGTTATGCAGAAAATACTTCTCTCCCCAACGATCCAAATCCCAGACCAGAACTCCAGGAGAAGGATAGCAAATAAAAATCTTGACCACCATTTGTTTCATACAGCTTATGGCGTATGGTAAATTTTGTTGGGCCTTGGCTGAAACCTAATAAGAATTCTAAATCATTGTTCTTAGTAGGCGGAATGGGAGACTATTCAAACAGCATTGCCAGTTAGGTGGCAACCAGGCATTGGTTCTCAACTACAGGGATTAACTAAAGTAGTTATTTTTTCAGGGAATCTGAGAGCTCCCATTGACTCCCTGACCTACCTCTACTGGGAATATAGAAAGGGATGTCAGGGAATTCTTTCGGTAGCTCAATTCACAGCTAAAAACACCAAGGCATAGTGGTAAATCCTACAAAGCTATAGGCCCCATAAGAGTGCTGAAGTCTAGGAAATCTTAGCTTGGTTCAGATTCAGAGCACCCATCAAGTTTCCTAAGCATCCTCCTTATTGTGCCACTCTCATTTGTCTACCAATGTTGTGCTGTCTCCGAGACTCCCATGCACAACACTGCCTGAATGGTAGGTAATCCAGTTTTATAAGGCATTAAAATCAAGGTTCGTAATCACATAAACTAGTATATCTACACTCATCATCGTCATCTACGCCTTAACCCAACTATTTGGGATCGGCAACATGAGTCCTAATTCTCCACTGTGACACCAAAATAAATTAAAACCCCATTTTGCCTTTCCATATTTCCACCATTACAACTTGAGACCTGATGGTGCTTCAAAGCATTGAAGTATACAATTAAGTCTTCTTGATTTGAGAAGCACCATTACTGAGTATCATCGGCAAATTGAAGGTGAAAAGTGTAGGATTCCCGAAGGCCGCCTTCAATCCCTTCGATTAAATAAGGTAATATATCCTTGATCTGGTTGGCCTTAGAACCTCAACAACTGCAGCAGACAGTAACAAAGTAGGGTTCCTCTGCCCCGAACTTATTAAGAACCGTACAACTAGTAATGATAGAGAAACACTCTCCACTCTCCTAATTCCAATCTCTGCTTCATGTAATCTGGACAGCTCCAAACTCTTTTCCACGTCCAGCCTAAAATGAATAATGGAAAGTTTGTTGCTAACACAGGAATTCAATCATTTGTGGAATCCTTACTGCAAAGGAACTATGTGTTGGATTCTCTGTACACCCACGTGGGGGTGTTCTTAGTGGGCTGCGTTCCACTACCTCACGTGGGGTTTATTCTCTATTGCTTATGGGTTAAGTGATGGGCCCATCCACTTAACCCACAATTTCTTTATTTCATGTTAGTGGGTTAAGTGGTGGGCCCCCACTTGACCCACACGATTTCTCCTTTACTTGTAGAAAGGGTTTCCCCTACTTATAAATATTACTTATGCGAGATTGAATATTCACTTCAATCTCCCCATTCTCTCCTAAACTCCATTATCTCTCCTCTCAATCTTTAGCATATTGGTGATAACCTCAAACAACAACACTATGATGGTTCCTCAGTATTTTATTTGATCAAGAGACTAAACGATTGATTTCGTCAAGGTCTACAAATCGTGGTTCCCTGGGATTTATTCTATACGGAAAGGCGAGTTGGATGACGTATCTATAGATAATTATGTAAGTTCATAGTAATATTAGGAAGTGCAATTCTAACCTCATTTACATGCCATGATGCAGCATTCATGGTGCGTAACGATAAACAACATAAACAAAAGGAGGAAAAGTCAAGAATGAAGCATGTAGTCAATAGATTACAATATTTATAGCATCATAAAGCATACAATATTTCTGGTGTCATAAAGCATGATATGCCAATAGGAATGATTTCAATGTAATCAACAAAGAACTAATATGAATGAGAAATAAAATTTGGAGAAGCCTTTTCAAACTTTCTCATGGTGATAAAATTAAGAATAAACCATACCAGGAGTTTAAACAGAATAAGTACCATGACAACAAGATGACCCCATCAAACTACTTTAAGCAAATAGCAAATTGGAAGGGTTCATGCACCTTTGAGAAAAAGGATCCACACAGTTCAGGAGCCCGGTACCATCTAGTTGCGACATAATCCTGAAAGCACAGGAAATTAAGACCAGGAACTTGCATGCTACAGAGAACCGCCAACCTTTAGCAACAAGTATGAATTCCGGGAAAAAAATTAAGTACCAACTCTTCTTGGTTGACAGGAAACTTACAGTCCAAAATATGGCAGTTGGAGTATCATTGAAGGCTACTCTTGCAAGACCAAAGTCACATATCTTGAGTTTGCAGTCGGCATTTGCTAAAATGTTTTTAGGTTTTAGATCCCGATGAAAGACATTTGCTGCAACATCATTGAAGATACAGAGAAAAAAACCAGATCGGGAATAAGTAAAATCAGTTAGTATTTAGCAACCACTTAAGTTACAAACATACTTACATATGCTTATATTCACAGAAGATTTTAATTATATTTTCAATGAAGTATAACAGCAACTACTCAAAAGCTGATGCACAAATTGGTAGCATTAAATAACCTGTATGTATATACTTCAAGCCACGAAGAAGCTGATAAAGAAAGAACTGATAATGTTCTGGTGTCAAATCATCATTTGCTTTAATAACCTGGTGCAAATCTGATTCCATGAGTTCAAAAACAACATATATGTCTTTGAATTCTCTTCTCGAGGGAGGCAACAGTATATGCTTGATTTCCACAATGTCAGGATGACGAAGGAGTCTAAGAAGCTTAATCTCACGAAGAATGCGTGTGGCATCAGACGCATGCTCGAAGACATCATTGATCTTTTTAATCGCAACTTTCTCCCCAGCATGTGTATCGTATGCAGAGCATACAACACCATAGCTTCCTTTACCAATTACTTCTTCTATTTTGTACCTGCTCCCTTCACCATACTCGGTGAAGAAATCGACTTCAGAAGATGCCTGCATCACCAAATTACAAAACGTGTGATTCAGTCAGACACAAACAGTTGATGCTACAGAAGGAACTAAACACACAAAGGGAAAGTGTGAGAAAACAAATCACCACAACTGGGATCGAGTTCACTACCACATTTGGCATAATCATGCACTACTAACATGGATACACGATCAAACAGATCATCAAGTATTAACCAAAAGGCATTGAGGGAACGACATCATGTGATGAGGAAATTCCAACATTTTATGGAATTTAAAAGGAGAAGATCAAACTTTGATTGCTAAATATTAATTCCAATCAAGAAGAAAATGAACAGTTATGATTCCATTGCTACATAATCTTGATAATATTTTGTTTAGATTAACTTTCAACCTAGAAGTAGGCAGATGAGATATTGGAAACATTTTTGGTCACACCTTCACTAGGACAGGAGAAACACTTCTCAAATTCATGGAAAGCAAGAAAGGCTTCACACTTTAATGGTGGCAAAAGAATGTTTACATCGCACGGTAGATATTTAACATTGATTTTCTATCCTAGATATAACTTACATCAACATACACAAAAGAGCAAGCAATTTTGCAAATCACTGGATAAAAGTCTGTGTCAGTTCTCAACAGATTAGGGCGGGTAAAACCATAATTCCCTAAAATATAACTCCAAAAAATCCAATGACATGAAAATTAACATGCACCCTTCTATCCAAGGAAAAAGGGAAGCTGAACAGAAAAGAAAGGAAAAGACTAAATTGCAAAACCACAGGTTTGATAAATTTCACGAGAACTGCCTGTATAAAACGGAATTAATCAAAACTCAAACCCTAACTATGCAATTTCAGTGAGCAATCATACTATATCAACGGAACTGCATGAAGAAGACCCATTTTCAACATAAAAAAACAAAACTTGAGAAACCAAATCTACTAATTGGTTTGAAACGAAGTCCACAGAAAGACATCTCTCGAATCCTAACCACCAAATTCAGTCTTGCCAATGTATCAGCTAAAATTAAAAGCAATTGTCAGAGAAAAAATAGATGAAAACGAGTTTACCTTTCTTCGCTGGTCAGGCTGCATCTTAGCAAAAAGGATTCAAAATCAACCAAAGCAAGGAATCGATGAACACATCTGACAAAGTTGAGAAATAAAACAAGAACGAGATCACCCCAGCTTGGCCACTAAAACTAGCGGAAACCTCCAACCTCTTCAGATCATAAGGTAACAGAATTCACTAAAATTGAAGCTAAAACTAGATAGAACCAGGATCCTGAGATCCCCGAGTCACAAGAAAGAGGGTGAAAGGATCACCAGTAAATTAAGATCACAGTTGTGCAGAAACCGTCAAATTTACGACTAAATTTAAGTAAAAAAGACAGATCTTGAGATCAAAAGGTAGATTTTTTTTGGGTGAGCAAGCAAAAGCACGGACTCTATATAACAGATATCACTATGTTTCTGCTTAAATTAGCTGAAAACACAGCCTTTGAAAGTTAATCAAAGGCAGAAACCCTAATTATGGCCAAAAGTAGAAAATAAAAAACGAAATTTAAGATCAGAGGAAGAGAAAACAACAAATTTCGCTATCAAAGTAAACTTCTTGACATCAAAATGAAGCAAAAAAAACTCTAATTCTCCACTAAATAAAGCATATAAACAAAAGTCGTAGTTTTTATGAACAAAAGTAGGCGGAAGTCCCAAAATTTGGCGCTAAATGTAGCTGGAAACAGCAGCTTCCAGATTAAACTGAAGTGTGGAACCCTAATTTCTTCCGCTAAAACTAGCAGGAAACCGAACTTTAGAGGATAAAAAGAGGCGATAATCTCTAATCTGCCGCTAAACGTAGCTGGAAAACTAGTATGTATCTCTAGTATAGAGCAACAAGACCTAATTTTTCTGCCAAAAGTAGAAGAATAAACACAAAACTTAGATTGGGTGGAAAGAAGGGGAAGAACAGAGGACGGATTTGAGCGGTTTTCGCTTAGATTTCAGATAGAAAAAAAAAAAATCGAAGCTCTAGAAATTAAGTATTTGAAGTAGAGACAGAGAGAGACTAAAACACGGCGACAATGGAAAAAAAAGCAATTAAAAACAAGAAATAAACATTTGCGATTTAAAAAGTAGTCGTACTAAAATGCCACTCTATTTGCTCAAATTTACCATGAAACTTTCTCGAGTAGAACTTTGCCGACGGACCACAGCATGAGCCACGTAGTACACTTTTATTGGTGCCCGTATGGATGTATGGCCCAACTCTAAGTGGACCTACAAAGCGAAATTAGCCTGTTAGTGATTTCTAAGCGTTGGATTGGAGACGTTTTCATGGGTTGATTTTGAACCGTGGAATTTCAGACATTATTTGAGCTACAAAGATCAAAAGGTTTGAAATCACTAATCGTATGTACGTCCACCCAGGGATGATGGACCAAACATCCATAAGGTCAGTGGTCTCTAAGAGTATGCCACGTGGATCATACTGTGACCGGTCAGCAATAATCACATTTTTCATTTTTCCTGAGAATAGAATTTTAGGAAAAAAGAAAAGAAACGTTCCTTTTTCCTGTCAAGTTCAAGGTGGGCAATTGGCGTGAAACCCAGCCACATGGAGAGGAGGTGAGATGGTCCAGCAGCAACAGGTGGATCCCACCGGTTCCGCCATTCAAGTAACAACCATGGTTCGCAGGATCGGCCGAGTCAATACCAACTCGGAATCGGCGGCGACCAATCCATACAGTTTTGCTATAAGGGAAGGGGAACTCCTGTGTCGTCTCGGACAAGACAATCCAAAACCGTGTTGGATCGGGCCTATCCGGATCTATATCTGTGCCGACTGATCCGCCCCCAATCCCCCACTATCACATGTGCAGGTGGGGTCCACACCGGTTCAGAATATTACTTTTTTCAAACTATGTGGATCCCTTTCCATCTCGCACAGTCGCACTTATATGTATACACCTTTTTCCATTCATGTAGGGCCCAACCCAGTCCACAAGTGGCGGTGTCTAAATTGGGGGCCATCTCGCACTTATCTGTATCCTCTTTTCTATTCATGTGGGACCCTCGCCAATGCACAAGTGGCAGGGTCTGAAAGTGGTGTGTGGGGTTCTGGACGTGTCTGTTTTTTCTCATTCTCAATTGCAGTTTATGTGCCACGTGACACATTATTTGAGACCACTGACTGTATGTATGTTTGGCCCAAGGTTTAAAGGAGACCGTTAAAGCCGTTAAAACGGCCAGGGGCAAAAAAAAATGGAATTTAATGGATTTAACGAAATTTAACAGCCGTTTTTTTTTTTACAAAATTTTTCAGAATAACAGCAATTAAAACAAAAAAAATAGCCGTTAAATTCAAAGCGTCAAAACATGTTTAAACAGTTTTAACGGAAATGGGTTTGAGGCGTTACTGTTTAAACGGCCGTTTTTAAAAACCATGGTTTGGCCCACATTTTGGGGGACCTCGATTGGTGATTTAATTTTAGCCGTTGGATTTGAGTGTCTCAAATAATGCTAGAAACCACAGTTAAAAGTCAACCCATGAAAAGATTAAAATAAAAAAATCACTAATCCAGCTATTTTTGTATGCTGGTCTATTTAGGGATGGGCAAAGATCCATATGGTCAGCAGTCTCAAAGAATGTGCCAAGTGGCATACACAGCTCACTAATACTTCTCTCAACGTTGTTTGCATAAGGCGGAGTCGACAGGGATGTGGCAATTTTAAAATTAAAAAAAATAAATAGCTGTAGCATTGTAAGAATACTTTCAATGGAAGGGCATATGTTCCCAGCTGTGCAGTGTTACTTTCAATGGCAGGGCATATGTTCCCAGCTGTTCAGTGTTCCTAGGTAGATGTCACCTAGCTGCCCGTGGGCCCAGCCTTGCTTAGAGATGACCCACCCTGCATTTAAGAGTCCCAACCTCACCCGACCCAAGAGAAATCAAGAGATGGGAGTGAGATTGGAGGAAGACAATAGTAAGTGATAGTTTATTGAGGAGAACATTCTAATGATAACAAGAGCTTATGGAGAAGAACATTCCAAGGCTATTTCTAATGGTTTTAATTTACAAGATTAATTCATCTCATACTGAAGCAGAATGGATTCTTGAACAATTTCTGGAATGTCAAGATCAAAGGAAATCAAGTTGAAAGAGTGTCAACTTGTCAACCTAAATTTTTTTTTTTTTTTTATGTAGGGCAAACCAGGTGGATTGAACCAAACTCCGAACTGGATAATTATGGATCGATCCACCCTCTATTAACCTATTATAGACTGTGGGCATGTTAATCATGTCATGTCTCAAAGTCTAAACCCAACTAATGTTTAAAAGGGGCCGTTATAATGGTATACCGGACTGGGGATGTTTTGTTTTTTCGTTATAACGGATTGTAACGCATAGGGGCAAAAATGGAAAAAAAAAAAAATGACAGAAAAAACGGCACTAAAATTTACAACGGAAAAAATAACATACGTTTTATTAACAAATTTTTTTCAGAAATCATTGATCGTTGCTTTAGTTATAAAGGCCGTTATAATGAAAATAACGGCTGTTATTTTTTGAGCATTAAAACAGTACATAATGTAACGGGAAGGGCCGTTTTTTAAACATTGAACCCAACAACTCATACACAATAAAACTAAAAATGCTTGTCTTGGGCGAATTCCAATCCTCGCACTAGTTTTGAAGTTATAACCTATAAATAAAAACATAAAAATGCAACTTTTAAAAATGGGTCTGGCTCAGGACCCCTTTTTCTGACCGTCTTGAGATCAGACTGGGGCTCTTGGATTATTAAGTGAATGCCAACTCAGCCCTATAAACCACCGTTAGATTCTCCCATAATCCACGGCCCCGAGTCCAACTCCCGAGACGGGTCAAAAAAAGGGGTCCTCCTCGAGGCTTTCGAAATAAAAAAGCATAAGAGCGGAACAACAAGATACATGGAGTGCAACATGGGTTTATTCCTTGCCTAACTAAAGAGAAGTGATAAAGGCAAGGGATTCAAGTATTTTTAAATGGAAAAGGAAGACCACTCAAACTCTTTCACTAAAGAACCTTTCAGATAAAAGATGTTTTTGGTTATAACCCTTTCGATAATCAAGCTTTTAGTTCAATCCACGTGATTTTCTATTCCTCGTATTTATGCAATTAAGGGCGTGTTTGATTGTACAGAAAATTTTCTTCTTTGAAAAATCCTCATTTTTCTTGGAAAATTTTCTTTAGAAAAACACATCTGGGAAAAGCCTTAAATGGCCGTAAGAATGTGTATTTTTCCAATTTTTTGCTGTTTGATTTCAGCAATTTGATGTGATTTGCCTCACAGGACCTCCAGCATCATTAGCAAAATGTGATTAGTGATTTCAAACATTTAGGTGGTGTTTGGTAAATTAAGTTATCATATCTAAAAGCTTAAAGTGCTCAAGATCTTGTAGCTTAATGCTTTATGTTTGAATTAGGTTGTTTGGTGAAGGTCTTAAGTCTTAAAATTAAGTCAAGGGCATTGTGGGTATTTTGAAATGTTTATTAGGATACTTTCGTAAGTTTTCAAAATAAAAAGCTTAGAAAAAAAGTCATTGTTGGTATTAAAAAAGAATCTAAGAATCTTTTTTAAAGATTCATTCACTTACCGCAACGAGTGAAGGCTGAGTCACTTTTTACTTTTTACTTTTTTACCTTGAGTTTGGTGATAAGAGCTGAAATTAAGTCGTTAACCAAACGTAACTTAATCACCAAAATCACTTAATTTCAGCTGCATCAGACTTAAGGTCTGAAAAAAAGTTTTACCAAACGTCACCTTAGATCTTTGTACCCCATGGGGTATATCAAAAATTCAATAAAAAAAGCACTAATCAGACTTAAGTGGCAGGATGCTGGATCGAAAATTTGCAGGATCAAAAATTTCTTGGTTATCTACATCAACCTAAATGGGTTACGCTGCACAACTGTGGGACATCTGGCCTGGCACAGAATATTCTCTTGTCAAATTATGTGGATCCCACCTCACATGTAAGCACTTTTCAATTCATGTCAAACCTCCCGAATATAGATGGTGGGTCCGAATGCAGAGATGCTGCAACTTTAAAGTTGACAGGACAGCGAATTTTTTCCAAAAAGCGTGTTGTGGCCGAGAAAAACGAGTAAAACTTGTGTCACAAGATGTTGTGACGGAAGCCGGTCACAGCTTTCAATTCGAGCCACGTGACATACTATTAAAGGACGATGGCCGTATGGATGTTTGGCCAGTCCCTCGAGGAATGGTACACAAAAAAGCAGCTTGACTAATGATTTCTTACCGATTCCATTGAAGTTATTTTCATGGGTTGATTTTAACGGTAGGTATCTGAGCATTATTGAGCGTTATACTTATTTGGGTGCAAACATCCAAAGGTTGTAAATCACTACTCAGGCTGATTTTTGGTTTGTAGGTCCACCGAGGGACTGGCAAAACATTCATACGGTCAGAGCCCTCTGATCTTATGCCACGTGGCTCGTATTGAGTGCTGTAGTCATGGTTGAAAATCTCTGGATTAGAGGCTGGATCAGTGGACACTAATCCCGATAAACAGTGCATCTCGGGCGAGACAACCCCATTTCAGATCCTCTCGATGGCCACCAAATTCTGATCCAGAACGGGATTGCTGAGACTTGGAACCAAGCTGTACTCTCCAGGGACTCACAAAAGTGAACCAATAATTCACTAACGTTCTCGTCCATTCGGGCGTTGAATTCAAGAATCCAACGGTGGTTGTGCTTCACTTCTGCCAAAGCACAACCACCGTTGATTCGCAGAATCGACACTTCACGTGAGAGAGAGAGAGAGAGAGAGAGAGAGCTGATAGAAAGTGAGAGTTTGATGATTAGAACGTTGTAATGATAACACCAAACTGTACTACAGATGGCCCACCAACAGACTCATCTAAACCATTCAATTAGTGGACCCCAACTTGGGTTGGTGGTGGTTCCTAATCCACATATTTAATTGTCTAGTTGATTGACTTATTAACATACAATCAGATTCATAAACAGTAACATTTCAATGATTTATAAAAACTAGTTTGTTTGTAAGGTCTATTCCAAATCTTCCAAAACTAGTTTGTTTTGGTTTTTATCAAGTTTTGGGCCGATCCGAATTTAGTCGGGCAGGGTCGAAGCTCGAGGACCCCTACTTGAAGCTCGTAGGTCGGGCTCGAGACGGGTTTCATGCTTGAATTGGATTCGGACCCCACTTCGGGCTGGGCTCATGCTCAAGTGTAGGGTTGGAGTCTTGTCCAGATGTGAGATGGGTGCTATAGAACCCACGGCCATCCTAGTTGTGGGCTTCACAGCACCCACGACACTGGTTAGGCGTCTAGAAGAAAAACCCCAAAAAAGGCCTTCTAACTCGACGCTAGGCTGGCCGTGGGCTCTATTGCACCTGTGATATATCAGTACCGTGGAGACCTGTTTTTATATTTTGGGCTTGTTGACTTGGCCCATTCCTTTATTGATGCCCCTTACTTTATTGATGCAATTTGCATCTCACCCAATGTTTTGTAAAATATTTGCATCACACCCAAGGTCATTATAGTCATTTCAAAACTATTGGAATGTGAGACCGTTAATGGACGTATATGGTCAACATTGTCAAAGGGTGAGACACAAATATTTAAAAAAACACTGGGTGCGATACAAATTGCATCAATAAAGTAAGGAGGACAAGCAAAAAATTATTTATTTAGGCTTTTTTTTTTTTGGCTTTTTGGGCACAATACGAGCCACGTGGCACACTCCTAGGGGACGCTGACCGTATGGATGTTTGGCCAGTCCCTTGGTGGACTTGCAAACCAAAAATCAGCCTCATTAGTGATTTACAACCTTTGGATCTTTGCACCAAAATAATGCTCAAATTCCTACCGTTAAAATCAACCTGTGAAAATAACTTCAAGCGAATCACTTAGAAATCACTAATCAGGCTTATTTTTGGTTTGGATGTCCACCCAGTGATTGACCAAACATTCATCCGTATGCCCATCTATATGCAATAAGTTTTTCTTTTCATCCGTATGGGCATTTTGGCTTGTATTGTGCGTTGGGAAAGAATTGTTACTCGCCTTGAGATACATGGACGTGGCTCGAGATCTTTCTTATTTTTTTGCTTTTTCTTTTTTTATCATTATCCAGACACATCAGGGCTTGCAATAGTAAATAGTGCCACGACTCAGGACTTGCAACAGTAAAATTTTTATTTTAAAAGTTAATCTTCATTCACAATACCCTAAATAATGCTCAAATTCTACGTATAAAATCAAGAAAACTACTTTAATCCAATGCTTAAAAAATTAACAATCAGACTAATTTTTGGTCTGTAGGTCTACTTACGTTGGGCCAAACATCCATAAGACCAGTGGTCTCTAAGAGTGTGCCATGGGGCTCATACTGTGGTCTGTCATCAACATCAATGAGGCCCCTATAATCACTCGAGTGCAATCGGATCTTAACCATCAAATTTGTGATTCCAAAGTAAATGAAGAAAGGTTTCGAGTTGACAATCCTAAAAGAAAATGATTTTTTGCTTGCCTCCTTACTTTATTGATGCAATTTGCATCGCACCCAATGTTTTTTAAAATATTTGCATCTCAACCAAGGTCATTTTAGTCATTTAAAAACTATTGTGATGCCCAGCCGGAGACCGTTGGAGTACCAAGTAATTCCACTGGTTCATACTTAATATTATTGACTTCATCATGGACCCACATATTGCCGTTTGAAGATTGGAGAGCCCTTTCTCAACTTCTCTTCGACACATATGGTGGAGGTTGTCAACGTTGAAGGAAGGGTCACCGCCACAAAGGAAGAGGGAAGAATGAAGAGGATAGAGGTCCCCGGTGTCTAAGGGAGAGGGTTCTCAACCCTGACAAACCCAACAAGGGAAGAGACAGAGTCAAATGGGGTGCTTCTTTTCCAAGCCCCCCTTATAAGTTAGGGCATTCTTGTCCAAAAAAAATTAAAGAGTGGGTGCTTTTAGAATTTCTGGGTGCAAATAGAATTTCCCTTTCGCAACTGAACTTAATAGTAGGTGAACTTGAAAGTTGAAAGTTCAAACAGTTTTAACTGTAGTGAAGAAAAAGAGAAGGGCCTTCGACTCTTCGCTTCTTCTTGCCGGAAGAAAAGATGGTAACTCGTTTATAAATTCAAATTTTATTTTATTTTTAGATTTCTGTTGAAACCCTTCGTGGTTTTTTGTCAACTGATTTTTAGTAATATTTTTTCTGTTTCTTGAGTTTTTTTTTCCTCATATTTTATAATTTTATTCTTATTTTTTTTCCAAGATTTTCTTGGATTCCTTCATGGGTTTTCTTCAACTAGTTTCTGGTTCTTATTTCTGATTTTCTGGATTTTTTTCTGCAGTTGTTCTTCTCGTATTTCAAGGATTTAGTGGGCAGAGAAGTGACGGTGGAGTTGAAGAACGATCTGGCAATAAGGGGGACTCTGCATTCGGTCGATCAGTATCTCAACATAAAGCTCGAGAACACGAGGGTGGTCGATCAAGACAAGTATCCTCACATGGTATCTTTTCTTCTCCTCTGAAATCTTTTTAGGGTTTCTTCTTAGTTATATTTTTGTTCTCTGTCTTGACACTAATGGATTTGTATACTGGATCTTGTCGGTGGTTTAATTCGCTTATTGGGAGTTTGAAACATCCCCAAAACACGATGATTTGAGTAAAAAAAAATGGATACTTCGGTGAACGTAATATGGAAATTTTGAGTTTAGGGTTTAGTACGTTTTTGAGAGTTTGAATATGAGAGTTCAATGTCTCCATGATTAGGATTCCAATGTGAAACATGCCTCTGTGGAACAGATGATGCAAAATTTGGGGTTGAGGGTTTGGGATTTGACATCTTGAATATTTCTTATTACTCGAAGTACGGAATTTTGGCGTAATCATAGTTCGATTACAGAAATGAGATGATGCTAAAAATGTCGTAGGTTGGGAATTTTGAAATGTACAGTTGGGGTGGTAGCAATGTTTATAGATTTCAAATTAGTCCGACATGTTGCTGACCCCAAATAGTTGGGATGAGAGAACGATGATGATCGATTAATATGACATGTTAAAGTGTAATGTAATCAAGGGTAGAATTTTATTTTGGGTATGATAAAAAAAAGGTCTTTGGAGAATGGAAATATGGAATTTAGGGTTTGGAGTCTGAATTTTTTTGGGTTTAGGAGACTGAAGTTTTGACTGTAGAATCAAGATGATGGAGCAGAAGTAATTTAACAAGGTATTTGGGAATATGGAAATCTAGACTTTAGAGTTAGGGGTTCGGTTTTGAAACACATTGATGTGGGAGAAAAACGTATTTAATTTGTTAAAAGTAATTGAGATCATTTTAAGATCAAAAGTGGATGAATAACACTTCCAACGTACAGGGTTGCAGGTACCCACCTTCTTTACTCTTTAGCTAATGAGTCGGCATATTGGTTGGCTCTCCTATGAGAAAAACAAGTATTTGGATAATTGAAATATGGTATGTCAGGTTCTAGTGTTTTTGCCAATTATTTTGTGGCAAAATGGTTTGAATATATATATTTTTGTTTCTTATAATTGGTAAATAAGTGAAGACATGTAGACTTTTATTTTTTTTCTCATTAATTAATAAGTAAAGGTATAAAGAGTTTGACTTCCATATATAAAAAGGGTCCTATCTTTTTGTTTATGAGTTTTCTATTTATGTCTTATTTATAAGGTTTTAAAGAATTGTTGTCGGGATTGTTAATTGTTTTTCCGTTTTTCACTTCAATAGTTATTGATGAAGCACTTTATATGTACATTAGGGAAGTCCCTAATTTTCTCATTTTATACGTTTATCTTATCAGAAAAAAAGCATAATTTTTTTTTTTTTTATGAATAAAGTATTTAAAATTCTTTCATCATTGAAATTCAGTTGCGAAAACACAATAATGTATGAAATTAGGCATTTGGGCTGATGAGATATGAAAACATAAGATGCATGTATACAAATAGGCTTACAAAAAAAGGCATTCCCATAAGGAAAGAAAGGATGCATGGCCATTGAACATTTTTCAGTTTGGACTTTCTTTTTTCTCTCTTTTTATTTTATCTTTGTAAAGAAGAGACTTGGGAGAAAAGATAGAGTCGAACTTAGTTGATATATATATAGGGCTGGGATAGAATGACTCATGCTATTCTTACTAATAGAATGACTAATGGATGCGGGGCCCACATTCAGATGAGTTGATGGCTAATTTTTGGTGACGATATTCTTCCCAACATGGATATCAACCACAGAAAAAATCAGCTCAGTCCAACATTTGCAGTCTTATGAAAAGTGGATTGCAAGTTGAAAAATTTTGGACCATCCATTTTCACCATTAAATTTAGGTCCATATTTGATAGGTTTAGAAGTTTTAAAAATTTACTGATTTTTGGTGAGGATGATCTCCATGGTGAGGAGATCATGCTCACCAAAAATCAACTCTTAACTCATCTGCAAGTGGGCCCCATGTCCATTAGTAATCTATTAGTAAGAATAGAACGAGTCATTCTATCCCAGCCCATATATATATATATATATATATTAAAAGCAAAAACAATGTAAAAAGATCACAATACCCCTAATTACAAAGCACACTTCAAAACTCGCCCCCCACCCCCCCCCCCCCCCCCCCCCCCCCCCCCCCCCCCCCACCCCCCCAAGAAACAAATTATTCATTATGGGATGTTTGTTAACATGGTATCTTTAGTTTTTTGGTGCCTTTGATTTGGCTTTATCATATGTAGCTTTACTTCCTTCTTCTCTACTCATTATGTTGAATGGAATTTGGTAATCTTCCCACATTGTTTATTGTCAGCTTTCAGTGAGGAACTGCTTCATAAGGGGATCAGTGGTGAGATATGTTCAGCTACCCCCAGAGGGAGTCGACATTGAACTCCTTCACGATGCCACGAGGAGAGAAGCTCGTGGTGCCTGATTGTCACTGTTCCACCTTTCGGTTACTCAGAATACAATAGCAGAGGGGTGGTCACTTGATGGTTATCTTTATCACAATCTGATTGGAATATGTCGAATGTATCAATAGATTCAATACACAGGTGACGACTACTATACGTATCACAGTATTTTAGTTTCCATAAATTTTTGAGATAACGGAGGTTCCTTTGTGTGCTTGTACTCAACTCAACCATGAATCGGATTCAGTTCTTCCATTGAAATTGTCTATTGGAGGCAGGTGTGCCTTTGGCCAGGGATAAGTTCAAGTTAACTTTTGGTAGAATCTTACATGATTAGATTCTCCTATATTGTCCGTGTCTTTCTTCGACAATCCTATGTTTTCCATGTCTGGTTTAGGAGAAGTTGAAGATTTGGGTTAGGAACAGTAGAAGATATTAACTAGGCTTGTGTTTGTCACTAATACAACAGCTTTTAGTCCCTGGGGGAGTGATCTCAAATTGCGTTTGGGAACAAAATCCGGTGCTAGTTAACTCCCAAATAACTAGGAGTACATGTACAGGTTTAGTAATGGGTTATGGTTTTGGCTAACAACTTTAAATTCAGTACGAAACGTGCTGGCACACCTATATATTAGACAGGGGTGAGCCTTCTTGAAATGGTCGTAAGTCAAATTTTGCCTACTAAGTCCTCTAGAGCTGGAGCTTGGATGATTTAGACGAACATGATTTAACCAATTGTAAATCTTTGTACATAGAGGTGGCTTGGATCATTCAATTAGAATGTCTTCTGGGCAATGGCCCACACAAATCTGTTTTTAGGCTGTGTTTGGGTAAGCTAAACCCGAGCTTATGGCTTATAGTTATGGGTTAAGCACCAGGTTTGGCTATGAAAGGACGATTTGGTCATTTAAAAAAGGTTATGAAATGATTAGAGGCACATTTCTGTCAATTGAAAAGTTTTATTAAAGGTTTAGTGGTCATTTAGAATTTGTATTGAAGGAATAGAAGGGCATTTTTAGGTATTTAAAGAGTTCCATTAAAGTTCGAATTTGAGCATGTGCGTTTTAAAAGTGTTAGGTGCATGAGCTATAAGCAATAAGTCGGATTTCAACGGCTTCTGTTTAACCCTGTAAATTAAGCAAAAAACTGGAAAAACTGCTTTTCAATAAGCTATAAACTGACTTTTAGCTTATTTTAAGCTTACCCAGACACAGCCTTTAATGATTTGAAAGATGCAACACATCCAAGATGGCCCTACAAAGGTTTATGATCCAATATTTTACAGAAGCATATGCATCCACCTGCCTAGTGTCTAACTCAGTCCAGTTGGATTATCCTAAGTCCTAACCATCTGATGTTCCGATCTATATCATTTTAAGGATTATCAGATTGCTAAAATCATCTATCAGCCAAAGAGAAATCTTAGCTGTGACCCACAAATGGTCTTAGCTCCCTTCATGCATGTCACCACCCTAGTCACAAAAATCTCTGATTTTTTAAAAAAATCTATGATTTGTCGAATTCACAAATCAATTGCCGATTAATCAGCAAAAATCTCCGATTAATCAAAAAACTCGGCGATTAATCAACGATTTTGTCAAATTTCGTTGATTAATTGACTGAGACCCATTTTTTTCCCTTTTTGATTTTGATTTTGCCGATTTTGGAATTATGAATGCTATATCATGCTTATGAGTGTTATGACTTATGACTTATTATTATGGAAATATAGATGCGTGTTTCATCATATAAATGTGTTTTGTTAAAAAGGACATTTCTAGCTTGAAAAATGCCATGATATTTTTTTTTAATTTTTGCCGATTTCTACCGAATTTTTCCGACTTGACCCCTTGTCGATTTATTGCCGAATCCTGACTTTGTGACTATGACTCACCACATGTATATTACTGGATGGGAAATGGATTCCCCTATCCTCCCATCTTCATGAAATTATTCCTCCTTTTCCCTAAGTGGAGGAAGTGCTTGGAACCCATATATAAGCACTATTGCATATTAACTAAGTGCATAAGAACTCAAAACATTTTAACAGATGTGTAAGTTTAGTTCATTCAAGGCCCCATTGTGCCAACTACTGATGAGAATAATAGTAATGTCACGAAATACAGTAAACATTGTATCTAGAAACACATACTTCAACTTCGTAGACATCTTCTTACTTAACATACTTAGTAAACCAGTCCAACATGTTCTGACGGGCCTCTTCGGCGCACTTCACAGCTGCTCCATCTTCAACATTATATCTCACAGTCCACCCGTGTGCAACCCCAGGAAATATCTTCACATAGCTACCAACCTGTGTGAAAACAGCAGCTCTTTAATCTCTGATTGATATAAATATCATAGACCTCACCTTAAGTAGTTAGTGCAATAGACATACAAGAGGAATATAATCTCAAAACATTATAAAACAAAATTTTCAGATAAAATGTCAGTGATGCAGGGCATTTTCACACCGAGGGCCTGGATCATGGGCTATGTGATAAAGGAATTTAATCTCACGCTACTAACAGTCGCGGCTTTTGGGGAGTATTAGTTAAATGTCCTCCATCAAGGTGGTATCAGAGCAGGAGATCTTGTGTTCGAGACTCCTCTCCGGGGGTGATTAATGCAGGGGCATTTTCACACCGGGCTCGAGCGGGGCAGCTTGCGTATATGGGGCACACTTGGGGTGGGATGGCCCGTGTGAAATGGGACCCATGAAAGAGGGTTCGACCGAGAGCCTGGATCATGGGCTATAAGATAAAGGAATTTAATCTCACGCTACCAATAGTCGCGGCTTTTGGGGAGTATTGGTTAAATGTCCTGCATTAGTCAATAATCAACAATTCCAATCACAGATGTATTTGATTGAAGAGGATAAATGTCAGTCAATAGCATTCATAACTTCATATCTCATAGTTATGTATTGAAATATTTATCAACATGACACTCATAAGGTTCTTCAATGTGTATCACTTGTAATGGCCTGAGTTATATTTATATGTCGTAGTTGGGTTAAGACTTCAGGTCAGTATTTGCAAGTTTTGAATGAACATGACAGAACTTTGTGAAATACTAGTTGCAGAAAAATCGCATGCCCAGTTAACAGAATAAAAAGTCATTGCCACGATTCCTGATTTTCTTTGCTTTTATTAAAAAAAATTCTGTAAATAATGGAAATTGAAAAGAAGAAAAAGATTCATGTTCATCTCTAGTCAGGATGATAACCAAACACTAAGAATCTACATACAAGAATACATACCAAGTCTTATTATCAAAATCTTGGAAGTTTCAGATATCTCTTACCTCTGGTTTAGTGGATAAAACCTCCTCAAACTGTTTCAAGAGTTCTGGTGGAGAGTACTTGTCAATCTCAGCTCCCAGTATAGCCATGGGAGCCTTGACCTCTGAAAATATGCCCATCCATTATTCATTGGTCTAAAATTCTAACTGATTCAGTAGTGACTATAAGAACCAAAAAAACATAACAAAATCTTTGTGAAACCAACAAAACATCAAAGAGGTTAAAACTTGATGAAATGCACATGAGATAATTAGGTCTTGGCAAAAAGGATTTATACCATTGATATCATCAACAGTGATAAATGAAGGATGTAACAGCACCACAGCTTGGATGTCATCGGACTTTGCTAGCTTCAAGATTACCTTGGCTGCAATGTCATATATTAGTCAGGTCTAGTAGTAATACCCACAAGTATTTCTGGAGGCTTATCAGTCTCTAGATCCTTTATTTGAGATCTCAAAGCCAAAATATTCCATATTGTGAGGCTTCTTTCAATGCAAATAAGGAGAAAGACTTCTCACCACCCCAACAAAATCCTGCACCCCCAATTGCAGATATGCCTTTTACTTTTTAGAGCTGCAATAACTGGTTTGGCATCTTCAGCTCCTTTATCCTATAAGAATGGTTCTAAGGCTTCAGCATAATTGTATAACTAATGCTCTGGATCAATCTGATTCAAGCACAAATCAATTAGATCAGAAACCAACCATTCCATGAGATTTTATCCAGATGGGTAGAGGCTTCTCAGCATTATCATGTACAAATGGATCCCCATGAAAGAAGTCAGGAACCACCACATAGAATCCAGCAGCTGCGATTTTGTCTGCCAGCTTCCTTTATTGTACAGTGTCAGGTATTAGTATCCAAGTATATACATTTTTCTTGATAAGTGTAATCTTTATTAATTTTTAAAGTGGCGAAAGCCATATAACACAAGCAAATCTGCTAAAGTGGTCGAGATGACCTACAATATACAGATTCAAAGCAATCAACAAAGCCTACGAAAATCCAAAAAAGAAAAATAATGCATCCCTAGAACAGAGTATGTCCCATCGAAAAACAAAATCTTCTAAATATAGCCCTATACACTCGATGAAAACCTTGGACCAAAGGAAAAGCAGCCCTTTGATGCTTAGGATGATTGAAACCAAATCATCACATTTGTCTTCGAACGTTCTCTGATTTCTCTCCCTCCACAAGATAAAAGATAGAGATCTCTCACTCCGACCAGATGAAGATTAATTATTATTTTTATTAGTTTTGGAGATTGATTAATGAAAATTACACGATCATATTAATATGTGAAGTTCTGGTCAAGGACTCATCTCTGCAACATTTTCCATGCCTAAACTATAATTCCCAGAAGCTACTATGCGCAAAGTACCAGTGCTATTAAACTGAAGGATTTGAATATTATACATTAGTACTTGGTACTAGACAAACAATTTAGACATAAAACTTAGCCCATCTATTGATAAAATGCGGAAGTATGGGATATCATGTTTACGTTCACACCATTTATCCAACATTGAGAACATTTTAAACTAGGCGACATGCAGATTCAGAACGAAGATGCGAGGACAAAAAATTTCTAGTAATCCTACAATGGAGTGAACCATGACTAATAACAACAGAACAAACATGAAACGAGGTCTAATAAAAACACAAAATTCTATTTTTGGTTTAATCCATGTACTAGGTATGGCTTCGGATAGGGGAGGAGGAGAGGATAAACAAGATGGGGTGGGGGATGAAGAAGACGGGAGAATGGAGAAATGGAGGATAAACAATTCTAATGTGCGTTAAGTCCCTCTTATATTTCCCATGGTGGGAATTTTTGGTTTGTAGGTCCACCATGGGATAGGACAAACATCCATTCGGTCAGAGTCCTGTAAGAGTGCTACGTGGCTTATATTGTGTCCCTGTACAGATACTGTCATTTTAGATCTGTTAACGGAGCCCGACCCTTAATATATTTTAGTTTTTACTAAAAGCAAACATGAAACAGTAGAAGAAATCAAAGGGGAACATGTTAAGGATTCCATGTTGATTATTAAAATTCTATCAATTAGGCTCTGTATGGTTGCCCTGAATAAGTTTTCTAGAAATGATTTAACATAGAAGGCTCTGTATGGTTGCCTTGAATTAGTTTTCTAGAATTGATTTTTTGCATATAAATGTCAAAAAACTTTTTCTTTATCAACACTTTCTAACATACAAATCCTTTTGATTACAAAGAAAATAAAAAAAAAAAAACCACCTCCTTTTTCTGCAAAACTTTTTGTTGATCAACATTCAGTCTAAATGTCAAAAAAAATTTCTTTATCGACACTTTCTGACATAAAAATCTTTTTTCCATAAATTTTTTTGTTGATCACCATACAGAGCCTAGTTCTAAGAGTTTTGAGCAGAGTTGAGAATTAAACATACCTCAAGTTCGGTGCTTCATATCCTGCAAACAATAGGTCATGCATGTAAGATTAAGATTAAAATCATGAAAAAAAAAAGATAACGACAAGGTTGATAACTAACTACATGTATGCATAATCCAAATTTATATCAACACGTATCACAGAAAACTTCATTTTTTTTCCAACGAAACCAATCAGATTTTCTACTATAACCAATACATATCTTAAAAAAGGGAAAAAAATTGATTCTAGCAAAACAGCAAATACCTTCCCAGGAAAACAGCTAAAAATATGAGATTCTAGTAAAGCATGAGAGACGTGAGAACATATGAGGGAAAATTCATAAAGAAATCTTTGTTGAAACCAAGGTTTAAAAAACGGCCGTTATAACGAAAATAACGGCCGTTATAATGGATTCAGACCTATCCTGTTAAGTTATGGACTGTTAAAACACCCAGAAAATAACGGCCGTTATTTTCTGGAAAATTTTGTGAAAAAAAATGGCTGTTATTTTCGTTTTTTTTTCCGTTATTTTCCCTTTTTTCCATTTTTGCCTCTGAGCGTTTTTTTCTTTTTCATTATAACGGAAAAAACAGTAACGCCCCCAGTCCGTTGTACTGTTATAACGGTCCCCTTTAAACCTTGGTTGAAACCAAGGTTTGAAATGATCTGTTATAACATTATAATGGTCCCATATGTTATGACCATTATAATAAGTGTTATAATGGGTCACATCTCAGTAAAAAACATTGTAAAAAAATTAATAAATTTTATTATTTTTTCAAAAAAACCTTGATAACAGTCGATACCACCCTTCTTCAGCAATAAGCGTTATAACAAGAAATAATGTAACGGGGTCGGGGTGTTACCCTTATAACAACCCTTTTTAAACGCCATGGTTGTAGCATTCACCCAAAGAACACACTATTTTCAAAAGCCAATATTGAAAATTTCAAACAAGCGAGACCCAGTTGAGAAAACACATCAAATATGAGATTCTAATTTCTAAATACAAGTATCAGAGAACACAGACAGAAAATGGAAGTGGGTAGCAGTTACCATAAACGTCAGAAACAAGAACAAGTGCAAGCTTGGAATCCGAGGAGCCAGTAACGTAGGTCTTGAGGCCTCCAACTTCTTGCACACACCCAACTCCACTGCTCGAGTCGAGGGTTGGTGGGTTCTCACAGCACTGAGGACCTGACATCTCTTCTTTCAATCAAACACTTCTCTTCAGCAAAGGAGACGGATCAAATACTGAGAAAACACAAGCTTTTTAGATTTGTGAACCCACAGTGTTAACAGTAATAATAAACGTAGTTGCCCCTCGTGCAAGTTTTGACTGAGGAGGACCTGGCCTCGGGCTCTTCGCAAAAACACTGGCTTTGACCTTTGAAGAGTTCTTTCATTCTTACTGTGAACGTTGCCAACCAAAACTTGCCACGTCATGAGTGACATCAGCACACGAGAAATGGAAACGTGATGCCAGCAGGGTCACATCTATATAACAAATCAGCTCAGTTGTCTCCCCCTCTTATAGCCTTCATATATAGATGGCTGAGATCAAATCAATCCATCTAAAGTGGACGGTTAGATTTCAGCCACTCAATCCCCCTCATTTATTCGGTCACTCCCACTCATTTGCCTCTGCGCGCAACAAATTAAAAATTTATTGAATTTTAGCACAGTTATTTTTCATTACTTTCCCATTTTCGCCTCTGTGCGTTACAATCCGTTATACTGTAAGCATCCCCAATTTTTGCAAACACTTTTGTCGGAGTGCCGTGGGCACGGGCCATTTACTAGTATATGATCAATAGTGATATCAGATCCCTGCGATTGATTGATGGGATTGGTCAATAAATTCGGGTCATTAGGTAAATGTATATTTTTGTTTACATGATATTTATCAATCCAACCATGATAGCTACTTTTGATGGATGGATGGATTCAGAAAATCACAAGGATCAGATATCGCTAGCCATTCAATTCAATCAACGGCTATCATGGGGTTGATCATATAATGGTCCTTTCAATGGTCATTAGATTAACTTGAAAAAAAAAACAAAAAACCCCACTTTGTCGGGCTTAAAGAGTCCCTCGTGTGGATGTTGGACCCAAATCTTGTCGGCTTAAAGAGTCCAAACGAAGTCTTTGTTTGGCCCCAAGCTATTGGAAGAAGACCAAGCGATGGTTTTGGTGGTGTTCTTCTTACGAGAAGAGATTCAAGAGAAGGAGAAAAAGGTGTTGCTGCATTTTCCAACCTGGTACATGAAGTCTTGATCCATACTTTTGGTTCATCATTTTCTCATCTCTCTAGGACTGCCACAAGAGATTTTTTTTGCAGTCACTATTTGGTAAGAAACTTGTTTTCTTCCTTTTTTTTGTAATCCATATTTCCTTTGGTGAAGAAAATCTAATATCCAAGAGTTCCTTTTTTTTTGTAATCCATATTTCCTTTGGTGAAGAAAATCTAATATCCAAGAGTTCTTGTTGCTCTTGATGATTGATATCATCTAGTTTTAGCCAGAGAATTGGTAACCCCATTATTCTTATACTGAAAATTTTCTAGACTATGTCTCATGGTTTTTCCCTTCTAATTGAAGGGTTTTCCACGTTAAAAATCGTGGTACCTCTTGTTCTATTTTCTTTGTCTGCCATTTTCTATTGTTGGTTAGTGTTTCGATGTATTTGTTTTCTTGTGGTGTTTCTCTTTGATTAATACACAGGCGAGAAAGTCTTGTTTCCCAATAAGTGGTATTAGAAGCTAAAGGTTAGGGCTTGGTATTCAATTAGCTTCGTGTAAATTATGAAGACAAACACAAGCTATATGGTTAACCTAAATGGAAGCAATTGGTTGATTTGAAAGGCTAAATTGGAAAACCTATTGTATTGTGAGGACCATAACACACTTGTAGAATACAGTGGAACCAAATAAAAAATTATGCCTGATGATGCGTGGAAGAAGCTTGATCGAAAATTCGTTAGGTATATTCGACAATGGCTGGATGACATTTTTTTCACCAAGTGTTTATTGAGACATTTGTAAACTCCCATTGAAAGAAATTAGAAGGATTTTACAAACGAAATATGGATTACACTTATCAAGAAAAATGTATTTTACAAACTCCCTTTGAAAGAAACTAAACCCTAAACCCGTTAAAATGTTTAAACAGCCGTTTAATTCTGAAATTTTTTTTTAATTTTCAAATTTCAAAATTTGAATTTCAGCGCCATTTTTTCCGTTAAAATCGTTAAAACCCGTTAAAATCCATTTTTTCCCATTTTTTTTCCATTTTTGCCCCTAGCCGTTTTAACGGCCGTTTAAACGGTAATGCCCCCAATCCGTTTAACAGTTAAAACGGCCTCCTTTAAACCTTGCAAAAAACCACTAGCAATAAGGCTTTCTTGATTAGGAAACTTGTGAATTTGAAGTATAAAGAAGACATCTCAAGTGTAAAACATTTGAATGAAATTTAGGGTGTTGTGAATTAGCTCTCCTCTATGAAGATGGTGTTGAATGATGAGTTGCAAGCCTTGTTACTTTTCATAGCACCATGTTTGGCTATGAAAGGACAATTTGGTCATTTAAAAATGTTATGAAATGATTAGGCACATTTTTTGTCAATTGAAAATTTTTAGTGGTCATTTAGAATTTGTATTGAAGGAATAGAAGGGCATTTTAGGTATTTAAAGAGTTCCATTAAAGTTTGAATTTAAGCATGTGCGTTTTAAAAGTGCTAGGTGCATAAGTTATAATCAATAAGCTGGATTTCAACGACTTCTGCTTAATCTTGTAAATTAAGCAAAAACTTGAAAAAATTGCTTTTCAATAAGCTATAAACTGATTTTGAGCTTATTTTAAGCTTACCCAAACGCAGCCTTTAATGATTTTAAACTATGCAACACATCCAAGATGGCCCACCCCTAGAAAGGTTTATGTTCCAATATTTTACAGAAGCACATGCATCCACCTGCCAAGTGTCTAACTCAGTCCAGTTGGAATATCCTAAGTCCTAACCATCCGATGTTCCGATCTATATACTTTTTAAGGATTATCTGATTGCTAAAATCATCCATCAGCCAAAGAGAAATCTTAGCTGTGACCCACGGAATTGTTGGTCTCAGCTCCCTTCATCACCACTTGTATATTACTTGAAGGGAAATGGATTCCCCTATCCTCCTATCTTCATGAAATAATTCCTCCTTTTCCTAAAATGCAGGAAGTGCTTAGAACCCATATATATAAGCACTATCGTATATTAACTAGGTGCATAAGAACTCAGAACATTTTAACAGATTTGTAAATTCAGTTCGTTCAAGGAAATACAGTGAACATTGTATCTGGAAACACATACTTCAATTTCGTAGACATCTTCTTAATTAACATACTTAGTGAACCAGTCCAACATGTTCTGATGGGCCTCTTCGGCGCCCTTCACAGCTGCTTCATCATCAACATTATATCTCGTAGTCCATCCGTGAGCAACCCCAGGAAATATCTTCACATAGCTATCAACCTGTGTAAAACCAGTAGCTCTTAAAGTCCGAATGATATAAATATCATAGACCTCACCTTAAGTAGTTAGTGCAATAGACATACAAGAGGAATATAATCTCAGAACATTATAAAAAAAAATTCAGATAAATGTCAGTCAGTACCAATTCCAATCACAGATATATTTGATCATTGAAGAGGATAAATGTCAGTCGATAGCATTCATAACTTCACATCTCTCAGTTATGGATTGAAATAAGGTTCTTCAATGTGTATCACTTGTAATGGCCTGATTTATATTTATATATCGTAGTTGGGTTTTCATATTGATTTGTGGAATAAGACTTCAGGTCAGTATTTACAAGTTTTGAATGGACATGACAGAACTTTGTGAAATACTAGTTGCAGAAAATATTGCAAGCCCAGTTAACAGAATAACAAGTTATAGTCATGATTCCTGATTTTCTTTGCTTTTATTTAAAAAAAATTCTGTAAATATTGGAAATCGAAAAGAAGAAAAAGATTCAGGTTCATCTTTAGTCAGGATGATAGCCAAACACTAATTAAGAATCTACATCCAAGAATACATACCAAGTCTTATTATCAAAATTTTGAAGTTTCAGATATTTCTTACCTCTGGTTTAGTGGATAAAACCTCCTCAAACTGTTTCACGGGTTCTGATGGAAAGTACTCGTCAATCTCAGCTCCCAGTATAGCAATGGGAGTCTTGACCTCTGAAAATATGCCCAACTACCGTTATTCCGTTATTCTTTAGGTCTAAAATTCAACTGATTCGGCAGTGATTATAAGAACCAAAAAAACATAACAAAATCTTTGTGAAACCAACAAAACATCAAAAGAGGTTAAAAGTTGATGCAATGGACATAAAATAATTAGGTCTTGGGAAAAAGGATTTATACCCTTGATATCATCAACAGTGACAAATGCAGGATGTAACAGCTCCGCAGCTTGGATGTCATCGGACTTTGCTAGCGTCAAGATTACCTTGGCTGCAAGGTCATATCTTAGTCAGGTCTATTAGTAATAGCTATAAGTATTTCAGGAGGCTTATCAGTCTCTATATCCTTCATTTGAGATCTCAATGCCAAAATATTCCATATTGTGAAGCTTCTTTCAATGAAAAGAAAGACTTCTCACCACCCCAACAAAAGCCTGCACCCCCAATTGCAGATATGTCTTTACTTTTTAGAGCTGCAATAACTGGTTTGGCATCTTCAGCTCCTCTATCCCAAGAATGGTTCTAAGGCTTCAGCATAATTGTATAACTAATGCTCTGGATAAATCTGATTCAATCACAAATCAATTAGAACAGAAACCAACCATTCCATGAGATTTTATCCAGATGGGTAGAGGCTTCTCAGCGTTATCAGGTACAAATGGATCCCCGTGAAAGAAGTCGGGAACCACCACATAGAATCCAGCAGCTGCGATTTTGTCTGCCAGCTTCCTTTATGGTACAGTACGTCAGGTATTAGCGTCCAAGTATATACATTTAACGCATATAAAGCTATCCATAAGATAAAAGATAGAGATCTCTCACACTGGCCAGATGAAGATTAATTAATTTTTTTTGATAAGTAATGAAGATTAATTAATTAAAATAACAGAATAATATTAATATGTGAAGTTCTGGTCAAGGACTCATCTCTGCAACATTTTCCATGCCTAAACTATAATTCCCAAAAGCTACTATTTGCAGAGTACCAGTGCTATAAAAATGAACAATTTGAATATTATACATTACCTAGTTCTAGACCAACAATTTAGGCAAGTACCTGCACCTATCTATCGATAAAATGGAAAAATCAATCTTCTGAATATGGGATATCATGTTTATGTTCACACCATTATATCCAACATTAAGAACATTTTAAACTAGGCGACATACAGATTCACAATGAAGATGCGAGGACAAAAAAATTCTAGTAATCCTACAATGGAGTGAACGATGACTAATAACATGACAGAACAAACATGAAACAAGGTCCAATAAAAACACACACAATTCTATTTTTGGCTTAATCCACGTGTTAGGTATGGCTTTGGATAGGGGTGGAGGAGAGGATGGACAAGATTGGGTGGGGGATAAAGAAGACAGGAGAATGGAGAAAGGGAGAAGAGAAGTCGGGAAGAGAGAAAGTAAAGGCAAGAGGAGAGGAAAAGAGAAGAGAACAAGAGATGAAGATCTGGAGGACAAGATAATGCAGAAGTGAGGAAAGCGAAGGAGCCAGCTAAAGAAAAGTAGAAAGAAGGCGAAGCTTAACTATAGGCACACTTCACAAGCCCGTTAACTATGGATCTCGTTGAGAGACCACTCATTTAGGTAAGCTCCACAATTGGGTGTTTGTGATATATATTACTGTTTTTCCCATGATCGATTTATTTTCAACTCTCTTTATGAAAGCCCTGAGTTGGTTTTCAAGGTGCCTTAGCTGCATCCTCTAATGGACGAGTCTTACGCACTCACCCTTTCCCATCACTCATCTTTTCTTCGAAGGAATCATGTACCCTCTTCACCTTTACCACCCCCAAAAAC
Organism: Euptelea pleiosperma; assembly: GCA_035048495.1. Lineage (NCBI taxonomy): Eukaryota > Viridiplantae > Streptophyta > Magnoliopsida > Ranunculales > Eupteleaceae > Euptelea > Euptelea pleiosperma. The sequence continues at coordinate 24,607,866 of CM068551.1, read as the reverse complement.
TTCAGTTTAGACTTAAAGAGTATAGTCTACTACTATGGGTTGGCTTTTCCCACTAAGTAGGGGATTGACTAGCATTGAGACAACGAAAATCATATACATTAGCTAATGAAGTTTTCTGAAGTGGGTGTACTTTCATTGAGCAGAGAATGAACCGTTGCTAAGGTGTTTTGCAACGGTTTTGAAATATGTAAAGAAACGCCACTTTGTGCATCCGGCCAAAACTGTTGCAAATGACTTTTTTGGTGTAGTGATTTAATGACACAATAGAGAAGTAAAGTGTGCTTTAAAGGCTTTAAAGGAGTGGGGAAGCTTGACCGAGTGTGGAAAGGAGAAGGGGCAAGTACGTTGGTTGCCCTGAAGAAGTTTTCTAGAATTGATTTTTTGCATATAAATATCAATTTTTTTTTATCAACACTTTCTAACATACAAATCCTTTTTCTGTAAAACTGTTGGTTGATCAACATACAAAGCCTAAATGTCATAGAACTTTTCTTTATCAACACTTTCTGACATAACAACCTTTTTTTTTTTTCGTAAAACTTTTGTGGATCACCATACAGAGCCTAGTTCTAAGGGTTTAGAGCCGAGTTAAGAATTAAACATACCTCAAGTTCGGTGCTTCATATCCTGCAAACAATAGGTCATGCATGTAAGAAAATCATGAAAAAAATATAACAATGACAAGAACAAGATTGATAACTAACTACAAGTATGCATAATCCACATTTATATCAACATGTATCATAGAAAACTTCATTTTTTTTTTCACCGAAACCAATCAGATTTCCTCGTACAAACACCCATCTTAAAAAAGGGAAAAAAATTATTAGAACATCAAATTAACAAGACCATGCAAACTCTCACTATTCCAACAACTCAAGATGAAAAGCTGTCATAGTAAGCATAAAAAATATGAGATTCTGACAAAGCATTAGACGTGAAGAACAAAATCACTATTTTCAAAAAGCCAATATTGCAAACAAGCGAGACCCAGTTGAGAAAACACATGAATACAAGTATCAGAGTACAGGCAGAAAATGGAAGTGGGTAGTTACCATAAATGTCAGAAACGAGAAGAATTCCAAACTTGGAATCCGAGGAGCTAGGAACGTAGGTCTTTAGGCCTCCAACTTCTTGCACACACCCAGCTCCACTGCTTGGGTCGAGGGTTGGTGGGTTCTCACAGCACTGAGGACCTGACATCTTTTCTTTCAATTAAACACTTCTCTGCAGCAAAAGAGACTGATCAAACACTCAGAAAACGCAAGTTTTTTAGATTTTGAGAACCATAGTGTTCATAATTAATACACGTAGTTACCCTCGTGCAACTTTGGACTTGGACTGAGGAGGAGCTGGCCTGTGACTCTTCGCAATAACACTGGCCTTGACCATTGAAGAGTGCTTTTATTTTATCGTGAAAGTTGTGAATCAAAACTTGCCGCGTGGGGGCAACTACCGGTCCTCAGGTTACATCACGATGTAAACTGATCCAAGCCTGATGGGGCACGTCTTTGATTGGATTGATAATGAAAATCGCATAGATGGGATATCACAAACCACATGATGCAATTTAACTGTAACAATGGGATTAGGAATTTTTTTTTTCTGAGGGGTTAAAAAATTCCCCCGTGATTGATTGATGTGATTGGTCAATAAAGTCCTTTTTGAGGGGTTAGGGTCATTGGAGTAAAACTTCTGTCAGTTGTGACCAAAGCCGGTCACAACCCACAATAGGAGCCACGTGGCACACTATTAGAGGGTGCTGACCATATGGATGTTTAGCCAGTCCCTAGGTCGACCGGCAAACCCAAAATCAGCCTGATTAGTGATTTACAACCTTGGGATCTTTGAACCTAAATAACGCTTAATAATGCTCAAATTCCTACAGGTAAAATCAACCCATGAAAATAACTTCAATCAACGCATAAAAATCACTGATCAGGCTGATTTTTGGTTTGCAGGTCTACCGATGGGCTGGCCAAACGTCCATACGGTCAGCGCCCTCTAATAGTGTGCCACATCTGTCATATTGTGGGTTGTGACGGGCTTCGGTCACAACCTGTTGTGACAGAAGTTTTATTTGGGTCGTTAGGTTAATGTAATTTTTAGTTTACATGATATTTATCAATCTGAACCATCAACAGATAGCTACCGTTTGATAGATGGATTCAGAAAATCACAAGGATCAGATATGGCTAGCCATTCAATTCAACCAACTACTATCACGAGGTTTTATCATAAAATGGTCCTTTTGAGTCCAAAAACCACTTGTACATTTTGTTGGGATTACCTCCTCATCTTGTCGGGCTAGAAGAGTCCAAATGAAGATGAAAGTCTTTCTTTGGTTTCAAGCTATTTGGGTCAAAGTTTGTTAAGGGATTTGGAAGACTAAAATCCCTCGAGTTTATTCGGCAATGGTTAGATGACAATATTTTTCACCATGTGTCTATTGAGACTTCGGTAAACTCCTTTTAGAAGATATTGGAAGGATTTTACTAACAGAAAGTCGCTGACAATAAAGCTATCTTAATTAGGAAGTTTATGAATTTAAAACGTAAAGAAGGCGCCTCAAGTGCAGAACATTTGAATGAAATATGCAAAGTATTATAAATCAACTCTCCTCTAAGAAGATGGTATCAAATGATTAGCTGCAAGCCTTGTGATTTATCAGTTCCTTACCTGATTACGGGAAGACTCTAGCAGTGTCTCTTAGCAACTTTGCACTTAATGGAGTTGTCATCACGAGTCAAATATCAAGTAGTTTGTTGAATGGGGAAACAATAAGAAAATCTTTGAGCTTCTCTCAACTAGAAGCACTTGTTACAGAAAATCAAGAGAGAAGTATAAGTCAAAAACCTCAACATTGTGAAATTCTAGATGGACGTAAAAATCAAGAAAGGGAATCAATAGCTATCTTTCTGGACACATAAGAAGTGAGTGCCGAAAATACAAGAAAGAGAAAAGAAAGAAAAATGTGAAGAAAAATATGAGGATAAAGAAATTACTGTCGACACTTCAGATGATCGAGGATATTATTTTCTCTGCTTGTGAAGATACTTGCAATAGTCTCACATCAAAACATAATTGGGTGGTTGAGACCGGTGCTTTATATCATGCTATTCTAAGAAAGGACTTTTTTGCATCATACATATCAAGTAACTTTGAGAAAACTTCTAACCATAAATAGAAACTTCAACTCTGGCTCAGAGATCGGACAAAAGTATGTGTGGTTGAGGCCATTGACCATTGGATTCAAGAGATCCATGGTCCACCAGACAACCACTGCAAATGATAAAATAGTTAAAATAATTGTTGCCTCGTAGACAGTGCGATTTCTCGAATCCAACGGTCAATGGCCTCAACGTCACATATTTTTGTTCGGTTATCCATGGGGTAGCAGGACTCAAAATCATAAACCTTTTATCAACGTTATTTGACGAGCCGCCTCGACTTTAATTTCCTGACATTATTGGTAGGTAATGTGTCCAGTTGGAAGCTTTCGCTGGGGCTGCGCATCTACTTGTTATTGGAATGCTTGATGATATTAAAAGTCAGGGGACCCACTTGATGATATTTGGCGGGAAAAAGTTAGTCGTTTTAGTGGAGTAAAACTTCTGTCACAAGATGTTACGAGAGACAATACGAGCCATGCGGCACACTATTAAAGGGCGATGACTGTATGACTGTTTGGCCAGTCCCTTGGTGGACCTGTAAACCAAAAATCAGCATGATTAGTGATTTCTAAGCGTTCAACGCTTAAAAGTTATTTTCATGGGTTGATTTTAACGGTATGTTTTTTAGCATTATTGAGTGTTATTTGGGTGCAAAGATCCAAAGGGTTGTAAATCATTAATCAGGCTAATTTTTGGTTTGCAGGTCCACCGAGGGGCTGGCCAAACATCCATATGGTCAGCACCCTCTAATAGTGTGCCACGTGGCTCGTATTGTGTGCTGTGATCGGCTTCGGTCACAACATCTTGTGATAGAAGTTTTACTCATTTTAGTGGGGATTGGGACCCACTCATTGATCTCGACCGACAATGACCGTATGGACGTTTGGCCAATACCTAAGTAGACCTACAAATCAAGTAATCAACATGATTAGTGACTTCTCAACGTTGAATTGGAGTCATTTTCATGGGTTGATTTTTAACTGTGGGAATTTGAGCATTATTGACCATTATTTGGGGTACAAGGTCCAAAGGTCTGAAGTCACTAATCAGGCTGATTTTTGGTTTGTAGATCCACCTAAAGATTGGCCAAAAATCCATACGGGTCAGCGTCCTCTAAAAATGTGCTGCGTGTCTCATAATGTGGGCAGTAAGTGTTTTGCTGACCGTCGCTGGTCAGGCAAGTTTTACATTTCATAGAGTACACACACATAAGCACATGCATCCATTGAAGATGCACACACAAATCTAGCCCAAGTGGTTCTTGTGAACCTCACTCAAATGCACGCCAAGATAGCAAACTCAAGCTTTATGATTGAGTTCTTTTCATTCAATGAACAAGCCCATGGGAGGATTCTAAGCCCATGGGCCCAATTAACGTTATGCACACCCTTTTATATAAACTCATTCTAGCTGGCTAAGCAACAATGTGAAACTAAAAGTTCTTAATAAAGGACAAAGCAAACTAAAATGTATAAATGATACCAAACAGATTAGTTTTCAGTTATTTCCCAAAAACTAACAGGAAATAATGGAAAATAACTGAAATAACGGCCTTTTTCACAAGTTTTTAACTTCATGGGCTTGGGGCGTTACCATTTTAACGGCCGTTAAAACTGTATATCACTGGCAGGGAAATGGGGGGACCCACCCATCTTCACTCAGCTATGCCTCCTTTTCCCCAAGTGCAGAAAATGCTTAATACACCATTGCATACAAACCCAGTCGTAAGTTCAGATCATTCAAGTCCCTATGCGCTCACTACTGATGATAATTGTAATGCCATGAAATACAGTTTATATATACTGGATATGGTACTTACCACACATAATTGTACCGTCAGAGGTCCCGATCTTCTTCGGCAGCTTCATCTTCTACACTGTATCTTCACATAGCCATCAACCTGTGGAGTGCGGAAAACCAGCAGCCCTTAATCTCCGATTGAAATAAAATTCATAGGAAAGTGCTACCCCACAGATAAAATGGTTGAATTAACGGCTAGAAGCATTTCATAAAAGTACTAAAATCTAATGGCTAGAGATTTTTGGTTTGCATATCATACACATCCAAAAGATTAGTTAACAGAATGACAAGACAATGCCATGATCCCTATTTTCTTTGCTTTTCTTTAAAAACTTTCGGTCACTTGTTGGGGAAAAAAATGAAAAAGAAAACGGTTCCTGTGTATAAACCATATACCATTTGTATAACTATGGTTTGATTATAGACTTTATTTAAAATCTAGAAGATTGGAACCCCAGATCGATTCCCCCTTTCATCAGATCACTCGTAGAATAATTCCTGATCTATGCGTCATGATTTGTTTAGGGTGGCAAAGCAGAAGAAGAAGATGAGAAGATGAGAAAGAGGAGAGGTAAGTTCTCACCAGGATGAAAGAGGAGCATCGGAATTCTAGTTGGTGCCAGATGATGATGAGGAGGAAAAGCAGGGGAGACTATTCTTCTTCATCTTCCACCTCCCCTTCATTTCCATTACACTTCTGCTACATCCACTCCTCGATGATGATTCCGCTTCTGATTTGATGATCTTGACTTCTGGAATGTGTGCAATCTTGTGCCAGTCCTCACCTCTCTCCTTCTCGCATCGCCTCTCTAGTTCAGGAGAACATTCTAGTATTCTTAACCATTGGAGAGCAGTGAGACGTTGCAGCCCTTCTGGCAAGAAAGTGATATTACGGCAATAATCAAACGACAAATCCCGAAGTGATGTGAGGTTGCCTAGCCACTCCGGCAAAGCCGTCAGACCCGAACAAGGGGAGACTTGTAGTATTTCAAGCGTTGTTACATGTTGTAGGCCCTCCGGCAAAGACGTCAACTGAGGCATTCTATAGAACACCATAGTTCGGAGGGCAAAGAGGTGCTGAAAAATCCTCCTGTGACAATTCTAGCTTTGGACATCCAATAATACATAAAGTCTCAAGGGCTGTTGGATATCGTAGCCAATCGGACAGAGATGTTAGAGCATCACAGTCTCGAATCTCAAAACATTTGAGAGAGGTGAGATTTTGCATTCCCTTTGGCAAAGAAACCAGCTCCTTACAATTGCAAATCATCAACAAACTTAGCGCGGTGAGATTTTCCAGATCCATAGGTAGAGTCTTGAGCAACACAGCACACGAAGTTGGAAAACAATACAAGAAGTATAAAAATGTGGGAATTGTTACCTCCTCGGGCCCTACAGCTATAAAGACATCTCGTGGTCCTGTGGTGGCAGCCCTTCTCCCTTCTCCCTTCTCTATCTTTTTCTCTGTTTCATGCACCCTCCTAGTCCTAGTCAATATAGTCAAGTCAAACTTGGTCAAATGCAAGATATGACCAAACACAACAAAAAGACTATTCCACAACAAATGTTTTGATTTCTAAATAGATTTTTTTTTTAAAACTAATAAATAGAATATTTTCAAACAAAAGGATTGAAAACTAGGTGGATACCTGGATTTTCCCTCGTATTATAATACTTCAAAATAAATAGTTATTAGGGCCCTAATCTATGTACATCCGTTTGTGGCACAGATTGTCAGAAGATGAGAAGATGAGAAACAGAGTAGAGGTAAGTTCTCACCTGGATGAAAGTGGAGCTTCAGAATTCTAGTTGGTGCCAGATGATGATGATGAGGAAAAGCAGGGGAGACTATTCTTCTTCATCGTCCACCTCCCCTTCATTATTTCCATTACACCTCCCCTACTTCCACTCCTTGTTGATGATTCCGCTTCTGATTTGATGATATCCAAGTGTGGAATGTGTGCAATCTTGTACCAGTCCTCACCTCTCTCCTTCTCGCATCGCCTCTCTAGTTCAGGTGAACATCCCCTCATTCTCAACCGTTTGAGGGCAGTGAGACGTTGCAGCCCTTCTGGCAAGAAAGTGATATTACGGCAATCATAAAATTCCAAATACAGAAGTGATGTGAGGTTGCCTAGCCACTCCGGCAAAGCCGTCAGGCCCGAACAGTCCACGACGTGTAGTTGTTTAAGAGTTGTTACATGTTGTAGGCCCTCCGGCAAAGACGTCAACTGAGGCAAACCCCAAAGCCACATATTTCGGAGGGCAAAGAGGTGCTGAAAATCCTCCTCTGACAATTCTAGCTTTGGACATCCAATAATAGATAAAATCTCAAGGGCTGTTGCATATCGTAGCCAATCGGACAGAGATGTTAGAGCATCACAGTTCCAAATCTCAAAATATTTGAGAGAGGTGAGATTTTGCATTCCCTTTGGCAAAGAAACCAGCTCCTTACAATTCCAAATCTCCAACGACCTTAGCGCGGTGAGATTTTCCAGATCCATAGGGAGAGTCTTGAGCATGTTGCAGGAGTCAATCGTCCATTTTTCTAGAGCAGTAAGATTTTGTATCATCCCTTCTGGAAATGATATCAGCTCACCAATTTCTTTAATTTGAAGGTAAGAAAGACAAGGGAGTGGTACTTCCAATGATCTTACTATCATTTCATTGCATCCCCCCAATGTTAAACATTTGACATACGATGGTATTGGGAGTGCTGTCAACAAGGGGCATCCATCAATTTCCAACCTCGTGAGATTTTCCCAACAATTCCCAACAATTCCCAGCTCCTTACAAGACCTAATCGTCAACGACATTAACGCGGTGAGATTTTCCAGATCCATAGGGAGAGTCTTGAGCATGTTGCAGGAGTCAATCGTCCATTCTTCTAGAGCAGTAAGATTTTGTATCATCCCTTTTGGAAATGATATCAGCTCACCAATTTCTTTAATTTGAAGGTAAGAAAGACAAGGGAGTGGTACTTCCAATGATCTTACTATCATTTCATTGCATCCCCGTAGTGTTAAACTTTTGACAGACGACGGCAGTGGGAGTACTGTCAACATGGGGCATCCACTAATGCTCAATTCCGTTAAACAAGGGAGTTCTAATTCAGACGACACTGGGAGTGCTGTCAACTTGGGGCATCCATCAATTGTCAAGTTCCTAAGACAAGTGAGTTTTACTTCTTGTCTTCCCTCCCACCATTCCTCTAAATTAGGCATCTTCTCCAAGTAGAGTTCTTCTAGTGTTGGGAAAATCACCCTCGTCCAACTTGAAAACTTCACACCCCTGTACCCTATTATAGACAATCGTTTTATATTTGAGTGAGGTCGGAGGCCTTCTAGGACCCCTTCACTGTTGTTTTCTTGTAAGTCAACTTCACCATCACCTGACCAAGATAGTGTTAACGAGCAAAGGCTTTGCTTTGTTATCAAATTAGCTTCTTCCGCATCCCTTGAATTTCTCACATGCTCAAGCCCTTTTATGCTTAGTTCTCCTCTAAGGTTTAGTCCTTGCAACTCTATAATGTGCCGTCCATTCTCTGGGCCCACAATGAAAAAGCTTAACGTTTGGAGACAAATCAATTGCCCCATCCCAATTGGCATTTGTGTTAATAAATCACACCCAGTGATATCTAGGTGTATGAGGTTGTTCATTTTTCTCATGTATTCGGGCAACTTTTGTAGCTCTCTGCAATATCTTAGTTTCAACGTCTGCAAATTTCTTAGGTTGCAAATGGATTCAGGTAATGATGTAATTGGATTGCTAGAGAGGTTGAGGTACCTTAGATGTTTCAACTTGCGTAATGAAAGGGGCAGTGTTGTAATTCCATTAGCACTCAAATCTAACACCCGTAGGCATCTTAAATTTGAGAAGATGAAGTGAAGATCCATGTCGTCCCTTAGCCAGCTTCTTGATAAAAGGAGGGAGTGCAAGAGTGGTTGGGACTGAAGTAAAGACTTGAGTATGGTTGATGTTGATGGTGACTGAAAAATTAGTGTCAAATGTCGAATGTTTTGGGGAATAGTCGTCTTTGCCTCGCCAACCTCCATGACAAAACATTCATTCACCATAACAGAACATGCAAGATCATGCACCAGGTCATGCATCTTGCAGTTCTTGATATTGCCATCAACATCTTTCTGTATGTCTTGGAAGAAGGACCTCCATAATAAATCATTGAATATCTCATTTCCGTTATCGTACAGCTCCATTCCTTTAGATTTAACAAAGCCATTTGCCATCCATAAATGAATCAGTTCTTCCTTATTGATTTTATAATCTTTTGGAAATATGGAGCAATAAGCAAAGCATTGCCTCAAATGTGAGGGTAAATGCTTGTAGCTCAATCTCAAGGCAGGTAAAATGGAAATTCCTTCATCTTCTGGAAGATTCCAAATTTCACTGTCTCTCACAAACAACCACCCGCTTTCCCCACTTTTGAATCGCATTAAACTTCCTAAAGTCTTTGCAGCCAAAGGTACGCCTCCACACTTTTTCACAATCTGCTTGCCAATCTCTATCAATCGTGGGTGCTCTTCTCTCTCCATGCCAAATGCACGCCGCTTGAACAAAGACCAACAATCATCTTCTGATAGATGTTTCAAGTGGTAAGTATCAAGTGTACCCATGATCGATGATACTTTTTCAAGACGAGTCGTTACAATAATTGAACTTCCTCGAGCTCCACATGTTAAAGAATATTTCAATTTATCCCACTTCTCTTGATCTTCATTCCATACATCATCCAACACGAGTAAAAATCTCTTCCCGTTCAATACATCTCGAAGGCGACGTTGCATAAGATCAAAGTTTACAATATCACGTGCATTTCCACCTGAAGATTCAATGATCTCTTTTATAAGCTTTTTGACGTTAAAATCATCAGATACACAAACCCAAATTCTGACCTCAAAATGATTTTGAATCCTCTCATCATTGTAGACTAGTTGAGTAAGAGTGGTCTTCCCAAGACCCCCAATGCCATTTATGGGAAAGATTGAAACATCTTCTTGACGACTCACATTGTTTAGCAATTGGTTTACTATATTTTCTTTGTCCTCGGCCCTCCAAAAATTTCTGGTTCAGTTAAAACAGAGCTAGTTTCCCGGTTCTCTCTAAGCTCAACTCCCCTGTCTACATCTCCCTCTGTCAAGTGAAACTTAGATTTCTCTGCAGCAATCTCGTCAAATTTCTCTGTAATCTCTTTCATTCTTTTCCCGATCTTATGACGAAACATAATTTGTTCAAAACGGAAACAAGATAAGAAAGAGCCGCTTACCTGCTTGGCACAACTCTCGCGTCTACTTTCTGATTCTGATTGTAGTAGAGCTTTGGTTGTCCAGTGATCCAAGACATCGTCCGCATCATAAGCCGCATCTTTAAGTTTTCTTAGCCAATCTCTGATCGCTTTTTCCTTGAATTGCTTTGCTTCTGCATCTTCGAGAACACATCGAATTGCTGATAATGTGTTGGAAAGTTTCTCCAGATCTTTTTTGACACCCCACAGTAAACCAAACTCACTTTGGATTAGGGAGTTGAGGTTCTCAAAGACAACTCCAAGAACAGCATCTGCCATATCTTGCCTTGGTATGTGAATTATCCAAGTGATCCAGTTGATTATGTCTATGCAGAAAGAAAGGAAGACCGTCTGAGATCTGAATTTCTCTTGCACGTTGAACTGCTGTAATGAGTAATGACAAGCCGCCTCGACTTTAGTTTCCACACATTATTGGTAGGTTTGTCTTCTGCGTGTGGACAGTTGTTTCAGTGTGGGTCCAGTTGGAAACTTTCCCGGGGGTTGCGCATCCACTTGTTGATAAAATTACGTATTTTCTTGGGGTAGGGTTATTGTCGTTTTAGTGGGGATTACGTTATTAAGGTAAGGGGACCCACTCGTTGATCTCAAACGTCAGTCGCAGTTTCCTTCTTTCCTCGTTCTGATGGTGGATACGGAGTTCAACCTACTACTTGCTTACGGTGTACCCGCAAATTACTAGCCTACGTAGAAGCCACAGCACCACTTCATGCTACTGGCTTACTCCTTTATAGGACACGTAACTCTGATATTCTGAAATCAGAAAAGTTGGCCAACGATCAATAGACCTTTTCTTTACCATTTTCAATGACTTTGATTGATCAAAAGTAGGCCAATAGATCCTTCTGAGTGGTTTGAATCAGTGAGAACCATGCGTGTGGTAGCGATACATGGTATCATTTACAGAGTTATAAAATTGTGGGTGTCAAAAAAAAGTGTGGGTGTAAAAAAAGAGCTCCATCTCCCATTGTACACGTGTCAGTCATGCTACGTATCTCAATAGGATCTGTAAGTCCGAGTCTGATCCTCAACAGAGGCCGAATTGACGTTGAACAGCACGGTCATTCTTAATCTTACGTGACAAACTGGCCCTCCGACTCGAGTAATAAATACTTGCTTGACCGGCGACAGTCACTGAAATGTGCCACATGGCTCATATTGTTGTGGTCGGTCAGGCTTTATGATTCAGTTCTTTTTATTCAATGAACAAGCCCATGGGAGGATTCCAAGCCCATGGGCCCTATTAACACTGTGCACACCCTTTTATATTGACTCATAAAAATTGATTCTTGCTGGCTAAGCACCAATGTGAAAGACAAAGCAAACTCAAACGTATAAATAATACCCAACTGATTATTTTGACACACCAAAAATATGACACATCATTTAACACGTCTTTGTAGGGCCCATATGGAGATGCGTTATGCACTGATTTGTGGTGAGGATGATCTCCTTACAAAAAGAAGCCTATTCTAAAACTTTAGAACTTTTGGAAATGAAATTGTCACAATAAGGTATCATTAATGACCTCACAGACCATGGCTCTCCCATCAAACCTCCAAACCTGCCTTGCATTATCCTTCTTCTGGGTAAACAACTCAGGCTTCCCGACTCATACGTCGGACCAGTTGGATGGGCCGAGGGAATTCGACGCCCACAACTTTGTAGCACTAGGGAATTCTTTGCAGCTTGGAGGATAAATGTGGAATTTCAACACACACAGTCCATTCCTTGCAAATGGATAGCGCCTCCTACTGGTTATTGGCTACTTAATGCTGATGGTTCTTTGAAGGAGCACTCAGCGGGGTATGGTGGTATTCTTAGAAATTCGGAAGGAGAAGCATTATTTGCTTATGCTGGGGGGTGTACTAAGAAATCTATCTTATTTCAAGAATTACAAGCCATTGAAGTTGGTCTTCGGTTAGCTATTTCCGAAGAAGTTCACAACATTCAGATTTCTTCTGATTCGGAAGTTGCGGTGGGTATCATCAAGGGTACTTACTCCATTCCTTGGCATACTAGAAGATTGGTCTATTCCATTCACTATAGCTGGAATAAATTTGAGAGTATTGATATAGGTCATGTATTTCGAGAAACTAATGAGGCTGCTGATCACTTAGCTTCATTCCATAGATCAGTTGGTTGCATCACTTTAGCAATTCACTAACACATGCAAATTTCCGAAAAGCCCGACGCAACTTAAAACTATATCAACCAATCATCACACGCCACTAGTCCACTTAGCTGTGGCCCACGGAATTGTGGGTATCAACACCCTATTGGGTGCCACCACATGCATATCACTGGCAGGGAAATGGCTTCCCCACCCTCCCATCTCCACTGAACTATGCCTCATTTTCCCTAAATGCAGAAAGTGCTTAAAAGCCATATATAAACAAACACCATTGCATACAAACCCAAATCATAAGTTCAGTTCATTCAAGTTGCTATGTGCTCACTACTAACAATAATCGTAATGCCATGAAATACAGTTTATACTGGAATGGTACTACCCACACATGGTTGAACTGTCATCAGAACTTTTCTTATTTAACATACTTAGTGAACCAGTCCAACAAGTTCTCGTGGGCCTCTTCGGCGGACTTCACGGCAGCTTCATCTTCAACACTGTATCTCACAGTCCATCCGTGTGCAACCCCAGCAAATATCTTCACGTAGGCATCAACCTGTGGAGTGCAGAAAACCAGCAGCCCTTAATCTCTGATTGAAATAAAAATCATAGGAAAATGCTACCCCACATATAATCGGACAAAATTCTGTGCGGTTGAGACCATTGACCATTGGATTCAAGAGATCCATGGCCCACCAGACAACAACTGCAAAGGATACAATAATTGTTGTCTCATTGACCGTGGATTTCTTGAATCCAATGGTCAATGGTTCCTGTTCATCTCTAGCTAGGATGATTGCCAGACACGATGAACCAACATACAAGAATACATACCAATTCTTATCATCAAAATTCGGAGAAATCTTACCTCTGATTTAGTGGATAAAACCTCTTCAAACTGTTTCAGGAGTTCTGGTGGAGACATCTTGTCAATCTCAGCTCCCAGTACAGCAATGGGGGCCTTGACCTCTGAAAAATATGTCCGATCATTATTTATCAAGTCTAAAATCATCACCAATTCAGCAGTGACTATAATAACCGAAAACATAACAAAATCTTTGTGAAACAAACAAAACAACCAAAAAGGACCAACATGATGAAATGGACATATTTTAAGTCTTGAAAAAGGGATTCATACCCTTGATATCATCAACAGTGACAAATGAAGGATGTAACAGCACCGCAGCTTGGATGTCATCGGACTTTGCTAGCTGCACGACTACCTTGGCTGGGAATAATTCAAAAGGCCAAATCTTAGTCAGGTCTAGTAGTAATAACTATAAGTATTTCAGGCAGCTTATCAGTCACTCTATATCCTTCATTTGAGATCTCACAGACCAAATACTCCAAATTGTGAAGCCTTTCTCGTGCAAATAAGGAGAATGAAATCTCACCACCCCAGCAAAAGCCTGCAGCCCCAATTGCAGATATGCCTTTACTTTTGAGAGCCGCAATAATTGGTTTGGCATCTTCAACTCCTTTATCCTACAACAATGGTTCTAAGACTTAAGATGCTAAATTTTCAACATAATTGTATAACTATTGTTCTGAATAAATCTGCTTCAAGCGCATATCAATTAGATCAGAAACCAACCGCTCCATGAGATTTTATCCAGACTGGTAGAGGCCTCTCAGCATTATCAGGTTCATATGGATCCCCATAAAGGAAGTCAGGAACCACCACATAGAATCCAGCAGCTGCAATCTTGTCTGCCAGATTCCTTTATAATACAACGTGGCAGGTATTAGCTTCCAAGTGTTTACATTATAATTCATACAGCAATCATAAGATAAAAGATATCTCATGCTGACAGGAAGAAGATTAATTAATAAACACAATCATATAAAAATGTGAAGTTCTAGTCAATAATTTTTCTCTGCAACATTTTCCATGCTGAAATTATAATTCAAAGAAGCGATTATGTGTAGAAATGCTTTCAAAGTGAGGGATTTGAAGATGTAAACACATAAAGCTGAGAGCGCCCAAATCTCCCTCTCTTTTTTTTTTTTAAAGTATTCTTCGTGAGTAACGAGTAACAAACTTTATTAAAGGACTGGAGAATTAGGTAAAGGAAAGAAAATCCCAATAGAAGAAAAGAATCCTGGTGGTCAAAGAAGATCGATACACCGATCCCTTGCTAAAAGTTAACAACGAAATGGCACTTTTAGGTTGTCCGCCTTGTCGACACGAATTGACACATACACATGTTTGGAAGTCCCAACATACATAAGCAGCATGACTGTTTATTTTAACAAATTTCTATAAATAAATGGTTTCTAAAAAAGGGCTGGTGTTTTTCATCCTTTACACTACATTATTAAGTCGTTAAGAACTTAATCACAGTTATAGTCATTTCATATCCTTCCTCTTATAAATCTACTTCATCGTCATCTATGCCTCATCCCAATTATATTTAGGGTTGGCAACATGAATCTATTTCTCCATTCAACTCTTTTTAAAGTTACATCTTCTGTCAAGGCATGCGTGTTCAAATCTTCTTTTACTGCCTGAATCCCTTTCTTAACAAAATAGTTTGGTCTGCTCTTTCTTCTATTTACACTTTTGTATCTCGTTCTTTTTTCTTTCTTCAGCAGTTTCTGCCCTCATTGTTCTTCAGAGATCTTCTCGATCTCCTTTTTATTTATACATCTCGACTTATCAAAAAACAACAACAACAACAGGCACTACCATAGTTTTTGTTAACAAAGCAACAAATTTGACATGTAACTACACCTATCGATAAAACGGAGAAAGTAGGCTTCTATCAATCTATCCTGTATATATTCACAGCGTAATCCAACATTAAAAACCTTTTAAATTAGGGCACTTATAGATTCACAATGAAGACATGGCAACAAAAAAAATTCTACTAATCCTACCATGGAGCAAAATAAGCATGGAACAGCAAGAGAAATCCAAGGCAAACATATTAACATTTCATGCTGTTGACTGTGAAAATTCTATCGATTAGTTCTAAGAGCAGAGTCGAGAATTATACATACCTCAAATTTGGTGATTCATATCCTGTAAAGGTCATGAAGGTAAGATTAAGATTAGTATGATGATGATGAAAGATGAAGTTGATAAGTAACAACATGTATAAATAATCCCCATTAATATAAATATGTATCCTAGATCGTTCATTTGTTCTTCTATCACTGATCCCAATTCAAATTCTGATCGGATTTTCTCCAATAACAAAAACCCATCTTAAAGGAATGAAAAAAAGAATCATCAGGACATCAAAATTTATGAGAACGTGCAAATAAACTAACACTAAGCCGATAACCCAAGATCAAAAGCTGTCATAATAAGCAGGAAAACGGAAATCAACCAATAACCCACCCCGAAAAACACCTAAAAACATGAGATTAATTCCAGCAAAACATGAGAGGTGAGACCGTGAGAGGAACCTAAGTGTTACTACTATGATGATGATGATCTTATTATCCTAAAATCGCCTTTTTATTGATCTCAATTCAGTTCTGATCAGCTTATCAAAAAAAAAAAAAAAAATCAAACAAACAGTTCGATCATATTGAGCAAGACCCACTTGAGAAAACGCATCAATTATTAGATTGCAAGATAAGAATTAGAGATTACAGGCAGAAAATCAAAGTGGGTATTTACCAAAAATGTCAGAAACGAGAAGAATTCCAAGCTTGGAATCCGAGGAGCCAGTAATGTAGGTCTTGAGGCCTCCAACTTCTTGCACACACCCACCTCCACTGCTTGAGCTGAGGGTTGGTGGATTCTCACAGCACTGAGATCCTGACATCTCTTCTTTCAAATCAAACACTTGCTTGAAGCAAACAGACTAGAAATGCAAGAAACAGAGAGCCAAAAAGATGGGGAATTCCAGAACTTTGGGGAGAGAGTGAGCTTTTATTGGTTCATGGATCCTAAATGGAGGACAGCTGATATCATAGATCCGGTGAAACATGAGATCAATGTCAGCCTTCCGATTTCGGAATAATGACATTATTTGCCTTTTATGATGTCATTATCACCATATCAAGGGTTGTCGTTTGGGTACAATTGTACAATTATAAAACCGAGGCTACCATATCACTAGCCTAAAATAATGACATCATTTGTGACATCAGCACAAAAAGCATGAAAACGACAAATGCAACAGAGTTATGTTAATACGCTGCTCCTAGACGGGTCGCGCTCCAGTTACCGCCCTAAAATGACAGGCTCCCGTCCCGTTAGAGGACACAATATGAGACACGTGGCATACTCTTTGAGGACTCTGACGAGTCTGACCACATGGATGTTTGTCCAATCCCTAGGTGGACCTACAAACCAAAAAACAGCCTGATTAGTGATTTATAGGCGTTGGATATTTGTATCTCAAATACTACTCAAATTCCCACAGTTGAGATCAACCCATGAAAATAAGTCCAATCCAACGCCTATAAATCATTAATCAGGATGATTTTTGGTTTGTAGGTCCACTTAGGGATTGGCCAAACATCCATACGGCCAGTCCTCTAATGATATGCCACGTGGCTTATATTATGTAGCCTGTCATTTTAGGGCGGTAACTGGAGCCTGAGCCGGAGCCGCTCCTGGCCCACTGCAGATAATGTTGCTTGTGAGATTACTGAGTAAAACTTTGATGACTGGGCCATGTCATCAAGGAGATGTCATCTCCTTTGATGACAGGGCCCATCGTTCAAATGATTGGGCCATACCTCTTGATTGGATGGGTTTGGGAAATCACGTAGATCAGGCATCGCTAACCAATCAACTACAAGAAATTTCTTTTGAGTGGTTAGGGACTTAGGGTAATTAGATTAAGGGTATTTTAGTAACACCCTTAAAATTTGAAAGTAACTAGTACTAACAGCAAAACTTTAACTACTAATTAAAAGCCCATGCTAAAGCACATGCACAATAAAAATAAATTATTATATAAAAATAAGTTTTTAGATTTTTTCAAGAAATTATCTTACATCCAAAAAATTAACTTAATTATTATTGATTGAGTAAGGTTCGGGGGACAACCATTTGGTGTACCCACATAGAAGATGAATCAATGGTTGATTTTTGGTGAGGATGATCTCTATGGTGAGGGGATCATCCTCACAAAAATTCAAATTATTCAAATTCTCGTAAACTGGTTTAGAAGTTGAAGAATTATGGACCATCTATTTTTACCGTCTAACTTGAAAACCACATTTGATGGGGTTAGAAATTTCAGAATTGGCTGATTTTTTATTGGGGTGATCTATATGGTGAGGAGATCATCCTCACCAAAAATCAGTCATTGATTCATCTTCTATGTGGGTCCGCCAAAATGGTTGTCAAAATCAGTCGTTGATTCATCCTCTATGTGGGTACGCCAAAATGGTTGTCAAAATCAGTCGTTGATTCATCCTCTATGTGGGTACGCCAAAATGGTTGCCAAAAATGGTTGTCCCCCAAACCTGACTTGATTGATTTATAACATTTCGATCATAGTACAACCAATCATCAGCCTAAATATTATTGATTTCTAACTTCTGATCTCAGTACCCAAAAAATAATGTTTGATTCTACAGTTAAAAATAAATCCATGAAAATAACTATAATTCAATAGTTAACACTTAATAATCAAACTGATTTATGGGCTGTAAGTGTACTTAGGGTTTGCCAAATATAATGCAATTTGTAGGACAAATGAAGATACCAAGGAAAAATTACTGTGCATATATTTTTGCTCCAGGGAGCACCGACTTTCTGTTAAAGAGGCACGATCAGATACACAATTATTTTTTTGAACCTATAATTTTTGATCCAAGATGTTCCGTCATTGAAGAAATTGTAGCTCCCGCGTTTGTTTTTTTGCTGCAAAAAATTTGTTCCTACCCTTTTTTTGTTCTGATCCCACATCCAACGTAAGGGATATGAGAGTTGAAATGTTTTTATTAGAAAGATAAAGTTCTTTTTTTGGGTAATCTAGAGAGAGAAATTTTTTTTTTATGAGAAAGATAGAGTTTAAAATTATATGTGAGAAAAAGTTTATTGAAGAAACAAAAATAAGATACCTAAATGCAGATGAAAATTCTTATAGAGCTATTTCGAAACTTGAAATTACTTAAAGAATATCTACTTTGTTGGTGATAATTATGGTCAATATTGCTCAAGAAGCTCAACCAAAGACCAGAGCATCGTCTTTACAAATAAAATCTTACATATAATAAGAGTAGAACATAAGAGATTCATTAAAAAAAATTAACGGAAGATGAGAGAAGGTGACCCGTAAATTTTCTTTGGAAAGGGAAAAACTAAAACTAAGTATAGAAGAAAAGAAAAAGATAGTTAAAAAAGAAACGAAGAAAGGAAGATGGAGGTAGACAATAATATACAAAAATGAAAAGTAAAAAAGACATACAAAAAAAAATACATGAATAGGATGATGAGCTGTACGCAAATATCTTGATTGAAACGGATGGGTTTAAGAACAAATTTGCAGAATGGAGAAAAGTGTAGATTGCAGAGAATAAGTGAGAAGATGTCGGAGCATCTTCTCATTTAAGAGGTTGGTGTCCCTTTGAATTTTTGAGAAATCATTTTAGATTTGAAGGAGATAATTTAGGAATTTTAGTATTTGATTTGGTGAAGAGAGAATTTAGGAATTTAAGAGGCAATTAAATAATAGATAATTAATTTGGAATTGTAGAATTCGAACCATTAAGAAGTTTAGAGGAAGAGACGTTTTTGGTTTGAGATGAAAGAAGATGTTAAGGGGAGTTTTGGGAAAAAATAGTGCAAAAAAGATGGAGGAAGCGACACCTCATCAGTGCTGAGCTTTAGTATAGATAATAGATGACAGGTCCTGTCATTGAGGCCGATGACAGGACGCAATATTAACCACGTAGCACACTCTTAAAGTACTTTGACCGTATGGATGGTTGGCCCATCCCTAAGTGGACCTACAAACCAAAAATCAGCCCGATTAGTGATTTCTAGGCATTGGATCGGAATTATTTTCATGGGTTGATTTTAATAGTGGGAATTTGAACATTGATCATTATTTGAGGTACAAAGATCCAAAGGTTTGAAATCACTAATCAAGCTGAATTTTGGTTTGTATGCCCACCTAGGGATTGGAAAAACATCCATACATAAGAGTCCTCTAAAAGAGTGCCACGTGGCACATATTACACCCTGTCATCGCTCTCATAGATAGAGCCCTATCATCAAAATTTTACGCAATAATAACCTTATACTTTCAAACTTTAGGATTATCCCCCTTGACCTAGTTTGACGATTGCTGACTTAAGTTAAAACCGACTTGAATCACACCTTATTAGCATTGTACTTGCAAATTTATGGTTCTTTCATAAATGCATGAAAGGTGCATGATGCATGCCACGTTTTAACGTTAGTCAAATGATGGTTAAATGTCAAGGGGGGTAATCCTAAAGTTTGTAAATATAAGGGGGTATTACTAATTACTTACAAATTTCAAAGGGTTTGTTACAAATATAGCTTTAGATGCATTGCACGTGTAGAGGCATTTTCAGAGGAGACGGCAGATTAGGAAAGTTTCAACCCAAAAGACAGATTGGGGAGATTATGTCAATAGTATAGATGTAATTTTTACTGAAATTGGCCCTATGCCTGCAGGAATTTTTCCATGGTTGGATACTTGGATTCATTGTAGGGCTGCAACTTGGGCGGGTTGGGTCAACCTGAGCAGCCCAACCTTTAGACCGTCCAATCCGAGGTCGAGCCTAATATGCCCAGCCCAACCCAAGAGGATTAGTGGGGTGGATTAGTAAGGGAAAGAGAGGATGAGAGAGGAGCCTACCAATAGAGAGAAAAAAGAGAAGTGAAAAGGAACCCGAGGTGGAGCCTAATATGCCCAGCCTAACCCAAGCGTGTTAGTGGGGTTGATTAGTGAGGGCGTGTTAGTGGGGTTGATTAGTACGGGAAAGAGAGGGGCATACCAATAGAGAGCTAGAGAAACAAGAGAAGTGGAAAGGAGAGAGACAGGAAAGAGAGAAACAAAGAGGAACGAAAAAAGATGGAGATGAGAGAGACAAGCAAAGAGAAAGTGATGGATGAGAGAGAGAGAACAGACGCGGAGAGGGTCAGGTTGCCCGAGGCCTCAGTCCAAGCATAACCCAAGTTTTGATGAAGTTCTAATACTCAAGCACGAGCCCGAGTATTGTAGGATCCAACCCACGCCCGACCCAAAATCGGATACTGAACCACGATCTACACTAAAAGATCCAAATCTGACCCAAATATGATTTTATGGGGATTCACTACAAATTTGTGTGGCATGGACTATGGATCCAATGCCAAAACCAGGATCTGAACGGACCCCAAACCTGATTCAAGTCAATTTTTTTTGGATCTATACCTAAAACCATTTTATTCGGGCCATATTTTAAGGATCCACTTTCTGATTTTAACCATGGTTTAAAAAATGGTTGTTATAACGGATTCGGACCTCCCCCGTTACATTATGTACCGTTTTAACGCATAGAAAATAACAGATGTTATTTTTCCCTTATAAAGAAAAATATTAACGACCGTCATTTTCTGAGAAAGTCTGAAAAACTGGCTGTTATTTTCATTATTTTTTTAAAATTTTAGTGCCATCTTTTTCCGTCATTTCTGTTATTTTCTTTTTTTGCCCATGAGCATTACAATTTGTTTTGGGCCATTATAATGGAAAAAATAGTAACACCCTTAGTCTGTTATACCGTTATAACGGCCCCTTTTAAAGCTTGATTTTAACTTGTACAATAAAAAATGACAAAACTAAACCATCTCAAGCTAAACCCATTTCTTACACCCAATGGTGGAATCGGCTTGGGGTTATAGAGTTACGGAAACCCTAGTTTCGCCTTGGGTTTTATATATATACTTCTGTACTTCGGTTTCATGAGACAAAAATCATTGCATCGTGGGTGTTTCTTTTTTGCCTCAAAGCATAGTAGAAATGACGTGAATCCCTAGACATAGCTTCCAACACTCACAGGAAGATTCTGTTCGAGAATCCAACCACACATTATTAAAAATCAGCGCATTTCAACATCGGTATCCATATAAAAAAATGACCTTAAATAACAGTTTAATTGGACGGTCTGAATTTTTAAATTCGTGATCGCCATCTTTTCTCGAGGTAAGGACTTTCGAAATAGACTTTTTTTTTTTTTTTGCGAGGATGGGCTCCGGAGTAAGGACAACTCTGAATGCAGTAGAATTGTCCAACATGATGTCTATGTGGTCCCACCATTAATGTTGCAATGCTAGAAAATAATATATATATTCCAACACTTCGGATAAATCGATTTGGGTTCATGTGGCATGTGGTCCACCATTTGGAAGTTCTTGATTAATGTATGGGTGGTCCATGGTTATGGTATAAGAATTAAGTCAAATAACCTCGAGGGGTTGGTGAGATGGCCAGGACCAAGCCTTAGGAAGCGGAGGTCATGAGCTCGAATCCCTCCCTTGGGACCACCCCCAGGGATTTATCCTTGTAATTAAATTGGATGAGGCCTGGAAATCCTTGGTACCAAAAAAAAATTTAGTTGGCCTTTTCAAAATGGGTCGGGCTCAGGGGACCCCCATGTTCGACTCCCATTTTTTACACCCATTTTGGCATACCCTCGCAGAAGATGAATCAATGGTTGATTTTTGGTGAGGATGATCATCCTCACAAAAATTCAAAACATTCCGATATTCGTAGACTGGTTTAGAAGTTGAGAAATTATGGACCGTCGATTTTTACTGTGTAACTTGAAAACCACATTTGATGGGGTTAGAAATCTCAGAATGGGCTGATTTTTTGTTGGGGTGATCTATACGGTGAGGAGATCATCCTCACCAAAAATCAGCCATTTGGGTACACCAAAATGGATGTAAAAAATGGGGGTCCCCTAAGTCCGACCCTTTCAAAATAAAGTGCAGAAGCATACAAAGGCTCTCCAGCATCCCTAACTGCTTAGCCATATTTGGAGATTAGCTAAAAGCACTCCACTCCTCTCCAAATATGTGATCTCTTTCCTTAGCTATATCTCCCTAAGTATGAAACCCTTACAATTTTATCCTTTTAATATAAAAACATTAAAACAAAAATTTCTTGCATGTTCCACACGGCACACTTTTGGAGACCACTGACTGTATAGATGTTTGGCCCATCATAGGTGGATCATAGGTGGAGATAGGATGGAAATCATCTGATTTATGATTTTAAGCCGTTGGATTTCATCTTTTCATGGGTTGATTTTTAGCCCTCTAATTGGATCATTATTAGGGATACTTAAATCCAACAGCTACAAAATCACCAATCAGGCTGATTTTTTATCTATAAGTCCACGAAAGGGTTGGCCAAACGTCCATTCGGTCAGTTTTCTCCAAGAGTGTGCCATGTGTCCACGATGCCTCTCTTGAACTTTACTAAACATTTTAGGGTATTTTAGTTTTGGAGAAGCTATGGATAGCTGTTGGAGATGTTCAAAGGCTGTAAACATTCTTCTCTTTTGGTAAAGAGGTGGGGTAGATGGAACTAAGGTTTAAAAAGGGCTGTTATAACGGTATAACGGATTAGGGGCGTTAAGATATTTTTTCTCATTATAACGGATTGGTAACGCACAGGGGCAAAAATTGAAAATAACAGAAAATTCAAAATTTGAATTTCAAATTTTATAACAGAAATAACGGATGTTATTTCAATGCTTTTTTCAGAAAATAATGGTCATTATATAATAGAAAATAATGGCCGTTATAACTAAAATAACACCCGTTATTTTCTGAGCGTTAAAATGGTACATAATGTCATGGGGAGGTCCGAATCTGTTATAACGGGGGATATTTTTGGTAGATTCATATCCCACTAATCAACCATAAAATATTTTATGGAAATATCACGAGTAATCATAAATTTTTAATGGGTATTTAATATTTATTAACTTTCTAAATTAATTTTAAAATTTTATATTAATTGAAAATTGAGACTTTTTAGCCTGGGAAGTGGATGTTTAGTGTGTTACAGAGTATTACCGTATAACGGACTACTGTTTTTTCCGTTATAACAGATTTTAACACACTGGGGAAAAAGAGAAAAAACGGGAAAATAACGAAAAAAAATAGTGCTAAAATTCAAGCGCCATTCTGATTGGGTAGCTGTATATGTTGACACTTGACAGCCACCTAATCAGAGTGGTATGTGAGGCCATTAATCTCAAAGTCTTAGTGGACGCTGACCGTATGGATGTTTGGCCAATCACTAGGTGGGCCTACACACCAAAAATAAACATGATCAGTATTTTATAAGCGTTGGATTGAAGTTATTTTCTTGGGTTGATTTTAACCGTAGGAATTTGAAAATTATTGGAGTGCAAAGATCCAAAAGGTTGTAAATTACTAATCAGGCTGATTTTTGGTTTGCAGGTCCACCTAGGGACTGACCAAACATCCATTGACCACTAAATATCAGAATGTTTTTTTTTTTTTTTTTGTGAATACATTTAAATCTTTTTTTCGTTTAAAAAATTTTATGTTTAAATTATAACAAAAATAACGGGCGTTATGAAGGATTCGGACCTCCCCCATTACATTATATACCGTTCTAACTCTCAGAAAATAATGACCGTTATTTTCTAAGAAAATTTGTTGAAAAAAGCCCCTTATTCCCATTATTTTCTGTTATTTTCCGTTATATTCCATTTTTTAAATTTAAAATTTTAGCACCATTTTTCCGTTATTTTTCGCGTTCTTTTCTGTTTTTGCCCCTGAGCAGTACAATTCGTTATAATGGAAAAAACGGTAACGCCCCCAGTCCGTTGTACCGTTGTACCGGCTCCTATTAAACCTTGCTTTTAAGCACTAATGTAAACAAGAACAAACTCAACAAAAATAAATTGTAAACAAGGACTAAGTTTAGGGATATTTCTGTCATTTCCATAAAAGAAATTCAAGCCCTAAATGCTTGGAAACGTTTTCTGGAAATAATTCTTTCCCATAAATCTCCACAAAGTTTTCCATATCAACACATTTTGACTCATGAAACTCATCAGAGAAAACTTTGTCGTCGTCACACGTGGCTTCAAATTTAATTGCCCAAATAGCTGAAATAATCTTTGAGTGTCTCTCCAAATATCTTCCCTGCACAGGCTCTTACCTGTCTAAGCCTTGCACTACTATAACCAACTCCCTATTACACACTCCACTGACCCAACTAACTTTCATGTGAAGTCCTTTCAGTTATAACGGTTAAAGAGGATATATGAACTCTTCCATGGTCCTTCCTCTCCTACGCAGCTCCATCAATCTCGCTCAAATCCACCAAATTCACGCTCAAATCCTTGTACACGGCCTTCCCCTCCACAACCATCTCCTCTCAAAGCTTGTTGACTTCCGGTCTGTCGACTATGCTCGTTCCATCTTCGACCAAATCCCTTGCCCCACTGACTACTCTTGGAATTCCATGATCAGATGTTACACCCTCAATGGCTTTCCTCAAACTTCTCTCTTTCTATACTCCAAAATGCTTCAAGATGATATAAAGCCAAGCAATTTCACATACCCATTTGTGTTTAAGGCCTGCTCGACCCTATCCTCTATCAAAGTAGGAGAACAGATACATAACCATGTCGTTAAATTTGGATTTCAATCTGATATCTTCGTCAACAATTCGTTGATTGACATGTATTGTAAGTGTTCATTTACAAGATCCGCACACTGTGTGCTGGATGAAATGCTAGACAAAGATGAAGTTTCTTGGAATTCTATAATTTCAGGGTATGTTTACTGGGGAGAGATTGCAAATGCGCGAGAGTTGTTCGAAGAGATGCCAAGTAGAAGGAATGTGGTTTGTTGGACTGCTCTGATAAATGGGTATGGAAGGGAAGGGAATCTTGTTGAGATGTTGAGTCTGTTCCTGCAAATGCTTGTCTCAGCAGATGATGCGAGGCCTAACCCAGCGACGATGGTTTGCCTTCTCTCTGCATGTTCAAGTCTCTCTGAATTCAAATTGGGGAGATGGGTTTCGGTTTTCATAGATGTTAATGCAGTTCCTTTGAATGCAATCTTGTGTACTGCTCTTATAGACATGTACTCAAAATGTGGAGATGTGGAGAAGGCACGCGGACTCTTTGATGGGATTTCTTGTAAGAATTTGGTTTCTTGGAATGCCATGATCACTGGGTACGTTCAGTGTGGATTGCTAGAAGAGGCGATCCGATTGTTCTATATTATGCAAGTTGAGTTGGTGAAACCGAATGAGATCACGATGGTGAATGTGTTGTCTGCTTGTGCTGGCTTGGGGGCAGTAGAACTTGGCAGAGATGTTCATCTCTACTTGGGTAGGAATGAATTGGATTTAAATGTGATTCTTGCTACTGCTCTTGTTGATATGTACTCAAAATGTGGTTGTATAGATGATGCTTGCTTGGTTTTTGTCAAGACACAATATAAAGATGTGGCTTTGTGGAATGCCATGATCTTGGGTCTCGCATACCACGGCAATGGAAAGGATTCTCTAGCTGTTCTCTCACAAATGCAGAGGGATGGGGCAGAACCCAACGATATAACATTTATTGGAGTCCTATCGGCGTGTAACCATTCAGGATTGGTTGAGGAGGGAAGGATTCAGTTCTCAAATATGGTTAAGAAGCATGGGCTGAGTCCTAAGGTTGAGCACTATGCTTGTGTGGTGGACCTCCTTGGCCGAGCAGGGTATCTGGATGAGGCGATTGAATTGGTCCAAAACATGGTAGTCTCACCAGATTCGATAATTTGGGGTGCTTTGCTTAGTGCTTGTAGAATCCATCGGAATGTTGAATTAGCCGATAAAATTGGTGAAGTTATACTGTCATCTCAGGACCCTAATTTAGGTTTCTGCATTTTGTTATCGAACATCTACGCTTCTGTCGGTAGGTGGAAGGATGTCGCGAGAGTGAGGAGACTAGTGAAGGAGAAGGGGATTAAAAAGCCATCTGGTTGTAGCTGGATTGAAGTAAATGGTGTTGTTCACAGGTTTGTTGTTGAGGATACAACTCACCTGCAATCTCAAGAGATATGTGAGATACACCAGAGTCTGACAAATCAATTGAAGGTTGAAGGGTATGTACCAAATTTTGATTTTGTTTTAAAGAACATTGATGGTATGTGAAAATTCTTTTATCGAATTGGTTGAAGCTTTATATCATTTTTCCTTGTAAATATTGATTTATCGGTTATCACCCTTTAAAATGATGGGAAACAAGCCTATTTAAATTAAAGACGTGTTATTGCATATAGTGGCACCATATGAAAATTCTTACTTCATTATGCATATACCATCTATGTATCGCAGATGCTGGTGGTCCTCACGGACCTCACCTGGTTTAAAAAACGGCCGTAATAATGAGATTAACGGCTGTTATAACGGATTCGGACCTACCCCATTACATTATGTACCGTTAAAATGCTCAGAAAATAACTGCCGTTTATTTTTGTTATAACGGCGGTTTTTTTGAAAATAACTACCGTTAGTTTTTTTTTAAATATTGTTTAAAAAAAGCCCGTTATTTCCGTTATAAATTTTATTGAAAATTTGAAATTCAAATTTCATTACGGTATAAAAGTATACTTTTTAAACTAAGTAGAAATATACTGAAAAATCCATGAATCCAATCTGTCCAGGTTCTCTGTGTGCGAGACTTTGTATCCATATCATTTGTAAAACTCATATCCGCACCTGTGCAATATCGTACTTTTATGTAATTCTGTTTCTTGTTCCAAATCATGCATAGAGTGTGCCTCGGTTTTTCAAAGCGTTGGTCCATGCCCCATCCATAAAAGGGTGCTTTCATCATTTGTACATGTTGGAACATAAACAGTATCTTAGAGTGGCTTCAGTCATTCTTGTTCTTTCTGATATTGATAAATTTTCCCTCTTTGATCTTTATCTTTTTACAGCGTATATCTCTGACTTTCTAATCTCCATCCAGCTCCCAAACTTCTTTACATGATTGGCGTCTCTACCATCCTCTGATATCTTTGTCTTCGACTTGTAAGTTTAAAAAGTTACTGCCAGAGCGTTTTAGAATCAAGATTCCCGTTTTTCTGTCTTCTTACTGCTTAGAAACAGAAGGGGTACAATTATTGACATTCTTTTATTGGGAAGGTTCCCAAAGTGTCTTATCCAAATCTTATTCTTCTCAAAAACCCCTTGAATTGGAATATTTCTTTTCACATTTCGGACCCACCTGATTCTTGTCTTAGCTCCTCAACCTGCTATATCCTTTTGTATCTCAAGGAAAGGACAAAGAATACTTCCACCAGGACGGGAGGATGGGAAGAAGCTGTCCCCTTTGTGCCTGTGCTGTAAATGTGGCACAAATGTAGCAGGTTCTGATCCACAATTTGACAGATCTCATCAAGGAGCTTTTTTATGCCCAAAATTGTTCAAATCCCGTAGTCTTATTCATAACCATTCGATCTATAGATTCCTGATGGACTGCCTGCTGTTATATTTTCTGACAATCCAAAAACAATGCAAGAGATGAGATGGTTAGGATCATCCAATTGGGTATTTTTTGGCCTAACATCTCCTGGATTAAGCCCATTGAATGTTGTGTTCCTACTTCCTACTCCCCAGTCTATGTGCCACGTTTTACGTCTCAGGAGGATAGCTTCTTCTCATCCACCGGTACGCGCCCTGGTTGGATTCCTGGTTCTCTTCAAGGAACTACCAGCCAGAACAAAATAATGAACTTCACCACTGTCAAAGTCCATGTACATTGTTTCTATGGTATTATCCTCTCACATGTTTGCCACTACAATTTTATTTTTCCTTTGTACACAAATTGGAAATGTTATTGGAAAGAAAAGATACAAATGGATTTATAGGCGGTGAATCATCCTTCACTAAAAATCAGCAATTTCTGAAACTTCCAACCCTATCAAATATGTACTTAAATTTAACGGTGAAATTGGACGAAAATTTTCAACTTGCAATTCCCTTTTCATAATACTACAAATGTTGGAATGGGCTGATTTTTTGTAAGGTGGATATCCATGTTGAGAAGAATATCATCACCAAAAATTATCCCTTAACTCATCGGCATGTAGGCCCGACATCCATTAGTCATTATATCAGTAAGATTAGCATGAGTCATTATATCCCAGCCCTATAGTCTACCCTGTTTTCTCTCAGATATGGAATGATGAAACATGTTTAGGTTTACGTTAAGTCCCAATTCCTTTCAAATGAAAATAAAAATAAAAAAATCTAATCAGATCTTTCTTCTTACCATCCACAATTACCAACCCCACCAAAATTTTCCTAAGATCCTATTTGCTCCAAGAATGCATAGCTCTATCTCTTTGGAATGCATAATGACAACCAAAAGCCTTACTAACTATGCACATTATCATCTCTAGAAACCCCACCAATGCCATACTGGCCATCAGAAAACACTGTGACTGGAATGTATTGAAGCTTGCTAGGAATTCTATCCACTAGAAAGTGCTTGATGCGTTGGATCATCATCATCACTGCCAGTTATCCTATGTAACATATCCTTTTGCTCTAAAATTTATTTATTTTGAAATTGTGGTACATGAATTTCTTTACTCAAACAGATACAGCGATCAACAAAAAAAACATGTTCAATATTACCAACGAATCAATATTATTTTTAAGATGGTCAACAGTATAGCCAAACATTTGAGATGCCTGCCTAAAACGAATCGCTAGAGTTCATCTACTGGGATACAGTCACTGAAGTTCCTTAAAATTTACATCATCAATACTAGCTTTTCTGTTCTCAGGTATGACTTGGCCACTCCCAGGTATTTTGTGATAATTTTCAATTGTTGGCTCGAACGGATTCTGTAGACTGAGAACAATGACTGCTAGTGCTTCTGAGGCTTTCCTACTTGATGAATTAATACCTTGGACTTACTGTTCGATTCCGAAATCTGGAGGAGGTGGAGGGAAAAGTCGTGGAGTAGCTCTTAACTAGAGGGATGAGAGACTGCACAACATCTGTGATGAGTGGTCGATAATCGGCTTCTTGTTGCACACACACGGCAGCGATGGCAGCTACCTGGAACACCAGTATAGATAAGAAGATAAATTAGGATGTCAGTGCTGGTAGTGATGAGAATAGAAGAATGAACTGACCTGAACCAGTTCCTTCTTTGAATATTGGCCTTGTAGAGCTGGGTCAACCATTTCCTCAACTTTTGCTCTGTTGGTCAACCTTGGAAGAGCCTGAGATATCAAAGAATACATCCCAATTAATTACACTTTGGCATATAGAACAAGTGGTTAGAAGGCTTCTTCCAGTTTGATTGGCGTCATTCTAAATAAAGCTAAGATGAGATTGTTGTTAGAGTGGATTGGAATTTAGTTTTTGTGGGTCTGAGGCAGTCTTCGGGGATTTGAGGTGTTACCAGAGAGACATGTTAAATTGAGCCTCTGGTACAATTTGGTGTGAAAGATCCATTGAAGAAAAAAAAAATTGAAGCAGAACTAGAGTTCTTCTGACATCAGAGACAAATAGATGGGCCCACTTATAATCATAAAGTGATTTGTTAAACATGAACGAGTGGGCGTGGAGGTATATATTAGTTTGTAAGTGAAGAGACCTCCGACTCGTTGGTTAAAGGAGGTGTGCTTAGACCATTGTCTGTATTAGCTGTTATCACTTGTGTGAGTTTTGGTATGAATAAAGAGAAGGACTCAAATAAATTAGAGAGCAAAAGCTATGTGCATTTGCTACTAACCCATGAGACAAGGAGTTGTTCTCCCGGAGGGCGCTTGGTATCCACAGGTATACGTCCCGTTAGTAGCTCTAGAAGAACAACCCCATAACTATAAACATCCGATTTTGTGGTTAGCTTGCCTGTCGACGCATACCTACATTATCAAGCGCAAAAAGATTACAGTTAGAAAGTCAAATCAATATTTAACTAATGCTTAATTAGTTAATTAACTCAGACTTTAGTTGTGAAGACATTTACACTCACTCGGGCGCCAGGTATCCACTTGTCCCTAGCACACGTGTTGAGACCTGACCAATGATCTTGTCAGAACCCATCTTAGCCAACCCAAAATCTGTCACTTTAGCCCTGAAGTTATGATCTAATAAAACATTGCTGCATTTGAAATCCCTGTGGATAACAGATGGGACTGCGTGTTCATGGAGGAACTCGAGAGCTCTGGCACAATTGAGGGCGATCCTCAACCGGGTCCCCCAGTTTAATGGCTGATGTTGCTTGTGAGAGGGGTGGAGGTGGTTTTGGAGACTACCATTTGGCATGAATTCGAAAACAAGGAGCCGGTGGTGTTGGTCAGCACAGTAGCCCAGCAGATCAACCAAGTAGGGAGAATGCAAGCGGGTCAACAGATCCACCTGCATTATTGGACAATTAAGAATCCATCAACTATTTAAGTAACTATCACATCAGTGTGTCTTACAAACCATGTGCAATGTGGATTGGAGAACAGTCATCATAAACGTAAATGCATGAAAATCACAACATACAGAAACCCATGTGCAATGTTGATTGTCGAACAATCCTCATAAATGCACATTCATGAAATTATATTAGAGAGAGAGAGAGAGAGAGATTAACAAAATATTAACAAGACCCATAAACCCAAATGAATATGTTTAGACTTCAGAGAATTTGAGATTTTTTTTTAGTGTGTGAGAGAGAGAGAGAGATTAACATGATCCATAACCCAAATTAATGTGGGGTAGTATTGTTGTCAGTATACTGTAGCACGTTGTCTGAATGTTCAAACCATTGATGTTTTTTGAACGTTGTGTCGGGATGGTGATAGGGATACACAGCACATGAATCAGAGCGTAACAACAGGGTATTTGAGGGGAGAAGTATGTCGCCGGAAGTGTTGGTTTTAGAGATCAAAGGTCTTATATTTCTTTGAGTTAAGTTGTATAAGGAGGGGAGAGGTATTTTCTTTGTGGAGGTGGTTTTTAAGTGGGACTCTTTGATCTATTGTGAGAAAGGAGAGGCATTCTTGTTGTTCTGATGTTCTTTCTTGTGGTTGTTTTCTTGGTTGCTTGGAAGGCCATCTTGTCCTACTAGCGCCCTTTTTAATAAAATTCAGTTTACCACCCAAATTTTGAAGAACATCCAGTGGTTTGAGCACACAAACAGCAATGCGACGATATCGTCTTAAGGATGAGCAATCGTGTATGGGCATATGTGTGTGTGAGAGAGAAAGAGATTAATTAAAAACTATCTTATCCTAAGTCAACCAAATTTAGAAATTGACTTGAGAAAAAAAAATCAGAAAAGCACATACAAAAATATCATTAGAAAAATACATCATTATTGTTAATCTTTAAAATAAAATAAGACCTAGTATTACTGTATCCGATAACTATTAAAAACAATATTTTTTATTTTTTTCGATAGGCAACCCGGTTGAGGCCGACCGCAAGACCCTTGGCAGCATGGCCTCGGCCCTCAGGCTATACCTGGCCCGGGTTATACCCGGGTGCGGGGATTTCAACAGCTCAATGTAGGAAATCTGCCTAAGTGGGATTGAACCCACGACCTCCCACAAGAGGGTGCACAACACACAAACATCTCTCTGTCTGTTAAAAATAGTACTTAATCCTATAAAAACACAAACACTCCCCGTATCAGAAAAAAATTAAAATTAAAATGGTACTATAGAAGAGAGCAAATAAAACAAAAAAACAATAAATGCAACTGACCTCAATTCTGAACTCACGCTCCCCTTGCTTCCCTTCCCTATGCAACCTCTTAATTGCCACAACAGTCCCATCACTCAAAATCCCTCTGTAAACCACTCCAAACCCTCCATTGCCAATAACATTTGCTTCACCAAATACATCTGTCGCCAATTCGAGCTCCTTGTATGTGAAAACTTGCACTCCTCTGTATTTACTTGGAGTTGCAAGACATAAATTCTCTCCATAAAAACATCCAATGCTCCTCACATCTTTTTCACCATCAAAACACCCAAATTATCAAAATTAAGAGAAAAAAAACCCCACAAAAAAAAAAAAAAATATTTTACCTGGGCTACTATGAATGCTCAACTTGCAAAGTCTGCTGCTGCTGCTGTTGCTGCTGCTTAGATTATTTTTCGCGGACTTGCGTCTACGAAACATTACGATAATTAAAAATGTTGCGAAAAGTAGGACAATTGAGACAATGGGTATGATGATAATGAGAATGGAGGGTCGACTTATTCCATGATCATGGTGATGATGGACATGAGTGTGCTTAGGAAGACCAAGTGGTCTTGCTGGTGCAACAGCGGGGTGAGTCCCCATGAGCTCAGAGACACAGACACAGAGAGGAGGATGAAGAGGATGAGAAGAAGAAGGTTGTGAGGGGATTAGAGAGGATGAAGAGTCACGAGGTAACATGACCTCACCCCCATTGTAGGGGTTGTGTTTCCCAACCTGCTGCTTGTATGGCCACATGATTCCATACTTCTTTCACGTGTTCTCTCTCTCTCTCTAGCTCTTTCTCCCTTTCTAGATCTCGTGAAGCATGCAGGCCTTCTGTACTTATCCGTCTCTTCCTTTGTTTTATGTACAGGAGTTGTCTTTGTCTTGCCATCAGCAAAGCTTGGAGTAAAACTTCCCTGACCGTCGACGGTTATCGAAGCCGCTGTCTGCCCACATTATGAGCCACGTGGCTCACTCTTAGAGTACGCTGACTACCTAGCTGGACCTACAAAGCAAAAATCAGCCTGATTAGTGATTTCAAACCTTTGGATCCTTGTACCCCAAATAATGCTCAATATGCTCAAATTCCTCTGGTTAAAATCAACCCATGAAAACGACTCCAATCCAATGCTTAGAAATCACTAATCAGGTTAATTTTTGGTTCGTAGGTCCACCTACAAAAAAATTTAGATGTAAAGGGCTTTAGATGCAGTCGATGCAGAGGGCTCTCGTCTCGTGACCCAACCCAATGTAGCTCATTTTTTTGGGCCCACTAACCGCATGGATGTTTAACCTACCCTTTTGTGTATCTATACCAAAAGTCAGCTTTATTGATAATTTCTAGCCGTTGGATCAAGTACCCTAAAAATATGCAAAAAAATGCTTGAATCCAACGGCTAGAACCAATCCTAAAAATGAACTATGTAGGACCACGAGAGCCCTCTGCATCCACTACATCCAAAGTCCTCTGCGTCTAAAATTTTTCCGCTCACATGGGGATTAACCAAACATCCATACAGTCAGAGTGGCTTCGCTGACCGTCGATGGTCAGCGAAAGTTTTACTCAAAAGCTTGTAGGGCTTTGAATGCATCTAAAATTTGGTGCCATTAATTACTGTACTTAATAAAGGTATATACGTACTTGCTGAAACGCAACCAGTCAACTACACGATAAGAAAGGTCAGCCGATTTGGATGATTAGACTCATCAAGTCGGTTCTCCTAATTCTTCTACATCAGACGGTTACAATCACTTGATCAGTTGCGTTTTTGGTGTACAGGATTTTCTAGCTGGGACCCATTGAATAGAGCCTATTTATGGTGTATTTGACTCGGGCTTTCTTTACGAATTCGAGGTATCGGTAATCAAGTCCAGAAGTTGAGGTGGGGTCCACAGAACTTTGAAATATCTCCTCTTTTTAATGCATGTGGACCCCACTTCAACATGTGGTCCTTGATTATTGTGCCACCGCATTGCGACAACTAAAATTTTTCCCACCAACCAGGATTGTCCTTGTCCAAACGATCAACCATAGCCTTTGAAGTCCCAATGATCAACAACTATCCAATCAAAAGCTACAGATCCAGTGATCAGCGCAAATTTTGGGCAAGTGCACTGAAACTAAGGATGAAAGTCTCGGGATTAGTGGGATCCGGATCGGTCTGGATCGGCCCATCTCGCCCCAGCCAAAGTGAAAATCCTTTGTAAAACTGTGATCTCGATTCTCGGGCCCACCGATCACTATCCGGATCGCCCAATCCAGACCAGGATTGGCCGAGACTTTGAACCATGACTGAAACGGATTCCGCAATCGGTTACCAGATGCTGACCGTATGGATGTTTGGCCAATCCCTAGGTGGACCTACAAACCAAAAATCAGCCTGATTAGTGATTTCATACATTTGTATCCCAAATAATGGTCAATAATGCTCAAATTCCACAGTAAAAAATTAACCCATGAAAACGACTCTAATCCAACGCATAGAAACCAGTAATCAAGCTAATTTTTGGTCTGAATGTCCATTTATATAGTTTGTAGGTCGGTGATATATCTTAAATCCAACGGTCCACGTCTCAACTGCATTGTTCTGTTTCTGCAGTTAAAGCATGGGATATCATTTTACTATTGGATATTTGATTTCCGGTGCAGGAGATTACTGTAGGTATGCATCAACTGTGGACTGGATTAGACTTATTTTCATGGGTTTTACTCCAAATCTAGGCGTTGGATTGGACTTATTTTCATGGGTTGATCTCAACTGTGGGAATTTGAGCAGTATTTGTGGTACAAAGATCCAAAGGTTTGAAATCACTAATCAAGCTGATTTTTGGTTTGTAGGTCCACCTAGGGATTGACCAAACATCCATATGGACAGAGTCCTCTAAGAGTGTGCCACGTGACTCATATGATGTTCTGTAACGGAGCCTGTCAAAAAGGCCGGTCCTGGAGCCCGACCCATGAAATAATTACCCACAACTCCATTTCTCTCTCTCTCTCTCTCTCTCTCTCTCTCTCTTTTCTTTTGTAAATAGAGAGTGACATTGCAGAGTTCATCACCCTAAAGGGACTAAACAGAGACATATCACTGAGCGTGTGCATTGCTCTGTCTCTCTCTCATATGTTTGCCGTTCCATTTGTCTCATATTCGCACCCGCCGTGCCGCACCCCACCCCTAATATCTCGAGAATTTTTTCGAAGCGGGGATCATGCGTTCAATGATCGTGCGCCACATATACCCATGGTTACTTTTTCAAACCAAAGTCTAAACTATGGGTACATGTGGTGGGCGATCATTGACGCATGATCCCCGCTTCAAAAAATTTCTCTAATCTCTCCCATATCTTCAAAAGAAATACCTTTCTCTTCTCCATACAACTTGATCCAAAAAGTAAATCAAAGGTTTAATCTCCAACATTAGCTGCTCCTCCTGAAGGTTTTTACTCTCGAACACCATGTTGTTTGTTGTTCGTCTCCTTCCACACAATAACCTTGTTTGGAAGCGCACTGCGTCATTTTCTTTTCACAATTTTTTTCAAGAGTCGGTCTAGAGCTACACCCATTTTTTACGTCCAATTCTTATACCCGGTGGTGGGGCCCACTTAGTGCCGTCTCAATACAAGTTGAGGCCTAACGTATAAACGCTAAATAAGACTTTTTTTTTTTTTTTTTTTATATTTAAATATCAATATAAACTAACCAGTGTGCTCGTTGATTTGTAGCCATTTGATTCGAGAACTCAAAATAATTCCCAAATCACATAGCTAAAATCAACCCATGAAAAGACTGAAATCCAATGGATAGAATCAATCAATCAGACATTTGTTTGGCTTGTAGGTCACCTAATGATTGCCAAACATTCGCTCGATCAGTTGTTTCTAATAGTCTGCAGCATAGGGCATATATCCGCTTTATTAAGGAAAAAAAGGGACTCTTTGCCAGGAAAAGGTTTCGAGAGAGAAAGATTCGGGTAGGAAGGAAACACTATTTTGGCAAATTTTTTTTCTCTTATGTCCTTCAGATAAAAAAAAAATTAGCATGATTGTTGATTTCCAGCCATAATGACCCAAATAACGCTTGAATTCACGGCTAGAAATCAAGACATGAAAAGACTCAAATCCAACAGCTAGAATTACCAATTGATCCTGTTCACGGGTCGACCTTAGGAGACGTGGGCGATGAAACATTGATTAAACGAATAAACTTTATTATACTAAAGAGAGCGATATACGTGATGGCGACATAGTATCTGTTACTATGGATGATCAATGACAAGTTATTAGTAGCAAAGAGATAATTACTAATTTAGTTGAGATGAATTATGTGAGATTTGGATTGTGAGAGAAAGAATTGTAGATTGCAAACCCATATATTTATGGAGGTGAACATTGGTTTCATTTTGTCCTTTATTTGGTAAAAAGATGAGAATTAGGGTCTGTTTGGTATGTGAGAAAAAGAGATCTGACGGCGAATATTTAGCCAGACGAATATTATCTTGGCTAAATATTTGCTCATATCAATATTTAACAATGTTTGGTACGTGTATGAGCTAGTTCACTTCAGCTTACTTCATTTTCTTTCAATTTGAGTGGGTCCCACATATCAAAATAAGTCAAAAATAGGTTGGGCAAGTGCGGGAACCACATATTATGTCAAAGGATAAAAAAAAAAATTTCATTTTTATCTTTTTTATATATTAAAAAATTAATTTTTATTGAAAATAGTGATTTTCCGTCAAGAAAATAAAATTTTCTCACCAAGGCGTAATCGGCATGAAAATATTTTCACATGGGGGGGGGAGGGGGGGGGTGATCAAATGTTTTCCCACCGTGGAGGGCAAATATGTGGGCCCGCCGGCTAAATATTCGTTGAGGGCGAGTGGCTGCCAAACGCAGCCGGGCGAATATTAGCGTGGCTAAATATTTTATTTGCCCGCCGTGGTGCGTTACCAAACAGACCCTAAATGAAATTGACAAAGGAAGAGAATAAGAGAAATCTTAGGAAAATAATTTAGTAGAGAGAATTTGATTAGGGATATAATTTGAGGGGTGGAGAAAAATTGGTAAGGATATAATTTATCTATTGGGAATTGGCTGGCTCACCACCCAATGGTTGAGCCAGTCCTGGGCCCACTTATAGATCATGTTAGACAATCCAACTGTACTGTGAGTTGTCTATACCATGGTTTAAAAAATGGCCACAGATTCGGACCTCCCCCGTTACGTTATGTACCGTTTTAACATACAAAATAACGGCCATTATTTTTGTTACAACGGAGTCGTTATTTTCTGAAAAAAAAATTGTTAAAAAAAGTCCATTATTTCCGATATTTTCTGTTATAAAGTTTATTTGAAATTCAAATTTTGAGTTTTGAATTTGTGATGCCGTAGTTTCCATTTTCCTGTTATTTTCCATTTTTGACCCTGTGTGTTACAATCCGTTATAACGGAAAAATGGTAACACACCAGTCCGTTCTTCCATCATAACAGCTCCTTTTAAACCTTGGCCTATACTGTAGTGACCATCCACACAAAAAATCAGTCCATTTCTAAGTTCCTAACCTCACGAAAAAAATGACTTTAATTTGAAAAATCCATAACATCCAATTAAACCACAACTAAAAGTCTATTTTTTATATGGTTTCGCATTTTCCAAGCCAGTCAATCTTTTGGGGTAAATGGTTATTTTAACATGGTATCAGAGTCTTAAAGTCTGGAAAGTCACGGGTTCAAGTCTCCAGTGGAGTGCATTCCCGCTGAAGGGGCGTGTTAGCGGATAGTGTGTTCCTGCTCACGTGTTGTGTAAACCCTACGATCTGTTGGTATGCATACAAGTCAATCTTTTGGGGTAAATGGTTATTTTAACGAATATCTCAATGTTAGTGACAATTGTATCAAGAATTGCTGTTTGGCTTCTTTCTAACTGATTTGGTAGCATGTGAGTCGTCACCTACCTTATTAAAGAGCTCATGAGCATCAACATAGATCAATCATTGTCTTGGACCGTAGATATAAAGATATAAGTCAAGCAAATTTAATTTAGACAGTTATTCAACGGTCCCTCTTTGGCTGACAGCATCCTCTCCCATGAAGAATGCTTGAGAGTGGACCCCACATCTATCTGTAACAATCCAAACGTATGTTTTACCTTGGACATTGATTCTTTGTCTTCACCGATGCTACCCATGGCCATCCGATGGATCCAACCAAGGATATCGCCTACACAAGAAGAAATATGATGAGACAATTGTAACCATTCAATCTCAGGGGACCCCCTTTTTGTGATCCCTCTCGGGAGTCGGGAGTCGGGAGTCGTGTGCTCGGCCGTAATCATTCAATCTATAGACCTGTCATAACGAACTATTACATTGTATATTTGGAAAAATAAAAAAAAATGCTGTTAGATGAGTAAAACTAAAACTTTGCTGCACTTAGCAGCCAAATAATATGGTGTAAAAGAACTGGTTATTACCGTTTTGAACGATAAAAATGCCAGACTGTAAAATAATGGTAACGGTTGCCCTTCTGTTAAGCCGTCGTCACAGTCCCTTATAAACTATGGGAAGAACATGAGAAAAAGGAGCAGAACCCACACTCCAATCTTTAAAATCAATCCACCTGCCATGATTCTTGTTTATCTTTCCGGTCCTTAACACCAGTAACTGATCTTACTCTTAGAAACATCTACTACACCCTGAAGTGGATCATAGTGCAAATTACCTCTCCAACATTACTGTCACAATGTTAAGAAGTTCTTCTACTCAGAATTAAAATGATGGATAACATGCCAAATTTCCATTCCAAAAGACACCAACTCATGCAATGACATGAATGCTGATCTAACCCAGTTTGCTGTTTTTCTATCAATGATTTTATTGAAAGAAATAGAAGAATTACACTAGGGGTAGCAAATACCAAATAAAGAAAGTAGATTGGCAATAGCATTTGCCTTCAGAATAACATCCTAATGCATGATAATTCACAGAGATTGAAGATACTTTTTTACAGCAAAAGAGACCCACTCAACTTTTATTCGCACAAAAAAATGTTCTGGCAGTAACGAAAAATTTCAGCTTACTAGACTCCTGGCCTCAAATAGAGCACAACTGTGAGGCTTCATTTCATAAGCTACCGATCCTGCTATCTGTTCAACGACAGGATCACCGTCAGTCGAGAAAAATCCCGGAAATGGGAGAGCTGTATCAACCAAACGAAGCCATGCCATCCCTGCTGAAGGTGGGGGTAGAATAACACTCTCTGAATCGTCATCAGCATTGAAGGCAATAAATAAGTCACCCCCATTATGAGAAGATGCCAAGCTCGATTCATTATCATCTCTGTCAGCCTTCAATATCATGGCCAGGAATTTGCTTGATGGGTCTTCCCATCTTGGTT
The DNA here is from genome assembly GCA_035048495.1 of Euptelea pleiosperma. Taxonomy (NCBI): domain Eukaryota; kingdom Viridiplantae; phylum Streptophyta; class Magnoliopsida; order Ranunculales; family Eupteleaceae; genus Euptelea; species Euptelea pleiosperma. The sequence goes on along the minus strand of CM068551.1, from coordinate 24,568,367 downwards.
GAGATTGGTCACTTCCATGCCAGTCTATATGTTCTTCCCGCACGAAGTTCCTCTGCTTTAGAAGATCACTTCTCCTCGTTCTAAGAGAACTTAGAAATGCGATATATTGTGTCATTTGAACGCCAAAACTGGTTTTCAGTGCGTCCCAATCAAAAGACTTTCTGTCTATGTATGATGGGGAACCACTGGAAGATTGGCCACACTCATCTCCCATATTAAGAACAGGAACACCCAGTGAAATGTACAAGATGAAGAGAAAATTGCGGACCTGTTTAAGTCGTCTTTCAAGGACAACAGTTTTATTGGTCCGACCTTCTTCCCCACAGTTCCAACTTAATTGTGAAGAGAGCTCACTGCTACTGAAGCTGACCAAGTCCACAAGAGGAAGTCCAAAGTTCCTTGCAATAAAATTAAAAGAGAATGCAGGTCCCCGCCCATCCAAAAAAATGTCCCCACTCCCACAAAGCCGTGTTGCAAGGTTACTGAGAAGACCCTCACCCCTCAAAAACTCTCGCACATCATCACAAAATTTTGTATTCATTTCTGCCCATCTCTTCCAGTGAGGAAAACGGATTTCCTTGGATGCCATGTCATATGGGTCCCAGCAGTCCGCAATAATCTTAGTCTTAGACAGTACTGGGTCGAATGCAATGGCCTCAACCAAAGGGGGACGGGATAAGTACTCACCATTCAAGCCTCTCAAGAGAGACGAAGCATTCATAAAACAAAACCCATCAATGTGAAACTCAGTCACCCAATAATGAAGACTATCCAAAACCATCTGCTGGACAATGGGATTATTGCAGTTTAAGGCACTTCTGGCTTGTGATTCCACATCTCCATCATAAAGATAATAGGACGAGTTGTCTATTCCACGGAACCCTATTGTTTGAGAGTCAGAATCTCCGCCCTCTGAAGTATGCGTGAAAACAACTTCTAATAAAACCTCTATGTTGTTGGCATGGAATCTTTTAACCATCTCCTTCATAGAATTAATAGCAGATACACCATCACGAGTGGATCCGTACAAATTCATAGGTGAAAAGAAATGGTACGGGAAATAGGGTCCTTTTTGCTCATCAAAAGGGAATATTGGCTCTAACAAAAGTGCATTCACACCGAGACCTTTAAAATGGTGCAACTTCTCAATTAAACCAGAAAAGGTCCCTGCAACATCAGTGGGTAGCTGACTGGACTTGTCCTCAGTAAAACGGCTCACGTTCAACCTATAAACCACCAAGTTCTCCGTAGGTAAGCAAGGATAGACATCACCACTCCAATCAAAAGCAGGCTGCTTGCATAAGTGCCCAAGAAACTTCACATGCGAAATGGATCCAGGATAATTTCTGAGAATCTTAGCATACGGGTCCAAAAGGACATGGCGTGCATGACTGTCTCCTTTTTCCGAAAGAATAGCTCCGTTGCATTGATAACCATAGCTCATGTATGGCCCAACACTTTCCATTGAGACATGCCAAATATCACCTGTCCGATTAACATATGGATCTAAATCCAACTCTAAAGAGGGTTTATCCGCCATTTCATCATACAGGCAGAGGACCACGCTTTCTGCATTCCTTGAAAAGAGGGCGAAATTTACCGACCCATCATTAGAAAACGAGACACCCAATGGAGCGGGATATCCTGAACAAATACCCACAGGCACACAAAAATTTGTCTTTCTATGACTTCTTATCTCTGAGTTACTCAAAGCGGCATCAGATGGAGAATGCAGTAGAAATGAGAAATAGAAGGGGGCCCGGTCTGATTCAAATTCCAGCTCTAATACAAACTTGCCTAAAGACTTCTGCACGAATGGGGTCTGAGTGGCATTGGATCTGGTTTCTGGGGCTGAACTTTGAGGGTCCAGAGGCATCAAAGATAATGAATCGGATCTAAATAGGCCCCAACTTAGTACCAACTTATCCTCGCTGCTCCATTGTGGGAAGGCTGAAACTTCAATGTACACTGCATACTTCATATTTTTCCTTCCAACAAATACCTTCACCAGACCACCTACTTCTGTTCTAAATAAATAAGTTGATACCTTTTCTAGTTCGTCAATTTCACTACTTGTATACGAGCCTGGTCCAATTTGATAAACAGAACTTTGTGATGCAGCAAAGACTTTCAAATTTAGATCTCGCTGAAAATTCCTTGTTAGATCTCGTGTACCTTCTCTATATACTTGATTCCTTCCTAAAGGATCCATTCTCTTTACACCGTGGGTTCCTTTATTTCGATAATAAAAACAGGTGGCAGCTGTCAACTTTGGCAATTCGATGGCTCCACGGTGCAGGCTGTGGGGTAGTATTGTAAGTGATGATGAAAGGGTTGCCATTGACCTCCAGTAAGGAAAATAACTCCAAATTGCAAAGCAGCATTTACGTAGCAGGCTGGAAGGAGATTTTCCTACGGCATTTGATGTTTCTCTGTTGGAAATGAGGAGAATCAGTTAACCGAATGACAAAAAATGAAATTTGTTAAGTTTGTTAGCCCTTCAATAATGGTAGAGAAAGTAACTAAATGCTACAGTGGACCTTAGTAAGCAAACAGAGGTCAGGACATACAAAATGTTGAACAGTGATGAGGTGAATGACCAAATTCAATTAAGGATTCCTTAAAATTTAGAAAGCACAGGCAGACCGCACTAATTGGTATTCGATTGCCTACCTTCCTGACTTTAAGATAATAGGTTTCTCTCCTGGGGGTGTCAATTTGTATCCAATTAACTTATAGCCGATAGGAATGGGTCCCGATTATCCTGGTTCCAGGACTAGTTATCCAGAACTGAATCTAAAGAAACCCACAACCAATCAACGCAGAACCAAAGTATATAATAGGTTCTGGTTCTTGGTATACTATCATCCAGACTGAACTGGAACCAAAATCCATATTCTCTCTTGGTGGGGAAAAAATCCTATGAAGTCATTGAGGTTGCAGTCAAGAATCGAGCAAACATAATTGGACTTGTAAAAAGAAGCAATTCCTCCTAAACCAGGTAGCATCTTATATTGAATAAAAAATAGCAATGGAGAGAAAACCCGAGCTACATGTAAAGAATACATGAAGGGGTGTAAATGGAGCGACCCATGAGAATTTTGGGCTTGAATTTGAATTATATGAGGTCAGGCTACACACTCAGGCCTTGTTGAAATTGGAGGGAGGTTTGAATTTGGCTTGGTTTATTTGTGTGTTGCAAATAGAGATTAATGAAAAGGAGAAATCTGCTATGTTCTTGGCACTTTGGAGGTTTGGATTACCTTGAACTAACCATACCTCTCTACTCTACTTCTCTATTTACCTTTTTCCTTTCCTATTAATCTCTATTGACATCCCTCCAATACAAATATCCGTTTGGAATCTGGATCTAGTGAAGTAATCCAATTTATGGTAGGAGATGAAAATTTGAATTTTCCACTAAATTAACTAAGGAAATAATTCTCCTTTCAACTGATTACAACCCTTTAAAGACTTACATAACTTCCCCCAAAGATCTCTCCTAAGAATTAGGAATTGACTAACAATTTTAAATAAAATAAAAAGGATAACAACCTATCTTTCCTTACGTGATTCATGCAACAATCTTGAATTTATTCGGTATGGAAATTATTTGACTAGAACTGCTTATTGACTCTATCAGCCTACATGGCAGGATATGACACATAGACTAATGGTGGAGGTGTAACAATACTCCGCCATTGAGATCTCACTTGTCCTCAAGCCACAAATTTAGGAAATCGGCCCACAAAGTCCTCATACAACTCCCATGTAGCATCTTCCGTTGGACATCCCTCCCATTGGATCAACAACTTAGTAATAGCTGTATTTTCACGTTGGGAACATATGTGTTCGAGAGATGTTTGAAAAACCCAATCACCAAGGTCGAATGCTCGTTCTGTACGATGGCGATCTACCTGCATCTTCATTCGATTTTGAGTGTTATGGAGATTGTCTCTTAATATTTTAAGGAGCTGGTCATGCTCTCTTAGTGCGGTGTCAACAGTATGGACACTTGTGGAGCCTAGAATGTAAGTGTCTATACGGGGTGGTAGTAGACGTCCTTAGAATCTTAGATGGCCTGAAAATGTGACATTTTTGATGGGCTGTGATAAGAAGTTTTGTACCAAACTTCTACCCAAGGAAGATACTTAGTCCATTGGTGGGGATGATGCCTTGCAAAACATCATAGATATTGCTCGATGGAATGGTTAACTACTTATGTTTGGCCGTCTAATTGGGGATGATAAGTTGTGAAATCTCCCAAAACTAACTGAGGAAAAAAAGATCCCTATTACTGACGATGGAACTTGGCATGCCATGTAGTTTGACAATACATGGATAACAGATTTGATGATAGTGTTATCTTTTAAATATAGCCATCCGATAGATAACACTATCTTTTAAATATATTTTATGATGGATAAAATACACTCTTTTGATTTAAAAGATAACGCTATCTATCGGATTGGCTATAGTCATCCTATCAGTGCCTCTTTGGAGCTATGACCAATCCAAGAGGTGGGCCATCGAATGAACAGTTAAATTTAAAGGATGGCCAACAGATTTGACGATTGATGGATGAAGTATGGAATTCCCATGAACTGCGGCATTACGGTTATCGAATTAAAACACCGACTCTTCTACGAGTCTAATCTCAATCATCTTGGTCGTGACTTTTACAGTAGAAAGAGAAAGCAAGAGAGAGAGGATGTTGGTTCGTGCTGTGCAACTTCGACTTGCTTGCGGCCTCTGCACATCTGCCATCTCTGGAATTTCGAGACACTCGGTTAGGCACGCTTATTGTGCTATGTTTGGTATGTCTCTCATCACACCATTGATTCTCAGAGAGGTTGCAGCTCCTCCCAAGGAGAAAATTCCATGCGAGTTATTTGATCCCTTTGCATCTTTTTAAGACTTTCTCAACTGGGTTTTCTTGTTTTTTTTTTTCAATCTTCAAATAAGTTGATGATGTGAGTTTTGTGGAAGTTGGTTTTTGCTCACCTATTGATATCTTCTTTGGGTAGTTTTCAATTTAAATTTTATGCCCATCTCATGGAGAAAAGCCTGTATAAAAAATCTACTACTCCCCTGCGGAAACGTGGTGGTATGTTAGGATCCTAACATTAAGACCTAAGCTTTACGTGCCATTCTCACCTAGGTACTTTTAGTGTATTGGTTTGGGTCTTACCATACTATTGAAAATTTGAATTTTTAACTAAATTAATTAACTAAGGAAATAATTCTTCATTGATTCTCCTTTCTACCAATTACAACCCTTTAAAGATTCTTATCTAACATCCCCCAAAGATCTCTCCTAAGAATTAGGTCTTGAGGTCTTGACTCGCAACAATTTTAAATAAAGATAAGGATAACAACCTATCTTTCCTTACACAATTCATGCAACTATCTTTTATATATTGCATATGGAAGTTATTTGACCAACACTACTTATTGACTCTATCAGCCTACGTGGCAAGAGATGTCACCTAGCCTAATGGTGGAGGTGCAACAATACTCCCCCTTTGAGATCTAACTTGTCCTCAAGTCACAAATTTAAGAAATCGGCTCACAAAGTCCTCATACAGCTCCCATTAGTATCTTCCACTGGACCTCCCTCCCATTGGATCATCAACTTAGTAACAACTGTATTTTGATGTTTGAAAATAATGTGATTTGGAATTTTTGCTGGACGCCATCCTTGTGACCCCAATTCGGCAATAGGTGGTAGAATTGTATTTGTAGGAACCGGATCACCAATTTGCTTCTTAAGTAGGGACACATTTAAAACCGGGTGAATTCGTGATCCCTCTAGCAATGCAAGCTTGTAGGCAATGGTTCCACTACGAGCTTGGATTTGGTACGACCCATAAAACCTTGGGCCTAACTTATGGACCCACCTATGCTTCAATAAATGTTGGCGATAAGGCTAGAGCTTAAAAAAAAATCAATCATCAACATCGAATGCTCATTATGTACGAGGATAATCTACCTGCATCTTCATTTGATTTTGAGCGTTTTGGAGATTGTCTCTTAGTAATTTAAGGAATTGGTCTCGCTCTCTTAGTGCGCTGTCAATAGTATAGATACTTGCTGAGCCTGGAATGTAAGTCTCCTCCGGGTGGTAGACGGCCTAAAAATATGACATTTTGATGGAGTTGTGATAAGAATTGTTGTACCAAAACTCTGCCCAAGGAAGATATTTGGTCCATTGGGGGGATGATGCCCTACAAAACACCGTAGATATTGCTCGATTGATTGGTTAACTACTTCTATTTGGCCTTCTGATTAAGGATGCTAAGTTGTGCTTCTGCATAACTTAGTACCTTGCAAGTTAAAGTACCTCGAACTGACTAAGTAAAACGGAATCCCTACCATTGGCGATGGATTTTGGTATGCCATGTAGTTTGGCAATATCCCGAATGAAGAATTCTATTATAACTGAAGTTGTGTAGAGGTGGGCCAAGGGTGTGAAATGAACATACTTGCTTTATTGGGCAACGACTTTCATGGAAGTCTTATTGGCCGAACTGGGGAGCCCATCAATGAATTCCATGGACATATTAGTCTATACTTCAATAGGGGCCGGTAAGGGTTGTAGAAGACCTGGTGGAACCAAGGTTTCATATTTAACACGTTCACATACTTGACTCTACCACGAACCTTATAGCCTTTTTTATGCTTTTCTAATAGAAGTTGGTTGAGACCCATTTGTAGGTGGGTAAGAATTTTGAATGTCCTCCAATTGGGGACATTTGGAGGACACTCGGGCGCCTTATCCACTACACCCACCTTGGCTTTACCAGATTTCTCTAGTGAGTTTGTCCTTGACTATAACGCATCCAGATTGGGCATAGGTGCAGTATTATGACAAGGTGGCCAACCGTTCTTTAACTGTTTTTTATTCTAGTTCCTTCCTCTCTTTTTCTTCAACTCCATGATTATTCTATTCCAAGAAGCAATTTTTAATGTTCCACCAAACCAACCAGCATTGTTTGCTTCTTGGAGACAAAGCTCAATAAATAATTTCCTCAACACTGGATCACTCCAATTTGCCCTACCAGTATCCCTACTCGGAGCTATCCTTTTGTACATATGTCCTAAATAATAGACATAAAACAAACATAGTTCATAAACATCACTCAATACTGTATACTAATGCCAGTTACAGACCATGATAGGTCTATATTACTCAGATGACATATCTCCCACAAATAAAAGATGGTGGAAAATAAAAGAATTGAAAAAGTAGACCTGTGGGAAGTCTGCATTCTCAACCTCACGTCAACACATTGTTTTATCATGCTTCTACGCTTACAATATATTAGAGTGTAATAAAACAGAAAGATATTTGGTACAATTGCGTCAATATGTAAGTGAAGGGTTAATTAGTAACTTCATTGTTGTTCACATAGTTTCTCAACAAGCAAAACTATGCATTGAAATTATACCATTTCCTTCATCTACAAGTAGCATGTTAAACCTTAAGCATGAAAAAATCACATATACCAAAAAGCAAAATGACAAAATACATGAAAAAACATTACAAAGATGAAGCCATTGGGCTCATAGATGGCAAGCAAAAAAATTTGTAAAAATAATCCACTTTATAAAGCACCAATTGCCTGCCATATCAGTAGGCTTAAAACTCAAGAGAATAACCTTTCTTGGGTCTGAGATTTATATAGTGGTTATAAGCATTTTCGGACTCAAAACATCTGAACTTTGTGATATTCAAAGACGAGCAGCACCATAGTGAAAGATTAGTATAATATTTCAATAAAATAAAAAGGACCTAAATATTAATTTTTCAATTACCAAAAAAATAAAAATCATAAGCAATACCTACTCTAAATTTGACCTAGGAGATCTCTTTATAGGGGTGCAATCACATGGGGTCTAATCCAACCCTACATCTATGCAACACATGTATTTTCCATGCACTCATGGCTCACAGATACGGTATATAACTCATTGGATCCCCACAACCATCTTCATGGTGGGTCCCAAGTTCCCAACAGCCTACATGTACGCCATGTGTACCAATATAATAGCTTGCACGTGCTAGACACCAATAATTTCCCATTCACACCATTCTTTATTAATGAAACTGTTTGTTTTGTTTACAATTAGGCTGCTTAGTTAATTTGAGTGCTCAAAAATATGCTCAAATCAGCTAGAAATCACCCCATAAAAAACTCTCACATCCAATAACTTGAAGCCATCAATCATGTTGATTATTGGTATGTGGGTCCTACTAGCTAGGGCGGGCCAAACATTCATGGGTCCGTGCTAGTGTTTTTGAGAGGGCTAGGATCAAAGTTTTATAAAAAAAATTTCAATAGAAATCAAAAGGCTTTAACCCACATTTGGTTTTTTTTTTTGTTTGTGATAATGATTATGATGAGGAGATCTATATGGTGAGGAGATCATCCTCACCTTAAATCAGCCATTGATTTATCTTCCATGTGGGTCCACATGAGGCTTTAATCTCAGCGGGCACATATTTTCACACACAATTTTGGTGTACCCACATGGAAGATAAATCAATCACCCCTACAAAAAATCAGCCCATTCTGAAATTTCTAACAGCATCAAATGTGGGTTTCAAGTTAGGGTCGGGTTGAGGGGACAACCGTTTTTGACAACCATTTTGGTGGACCCACATAGAAGATGAATCAGTGGCTGATTTTTTGCGAGCATGATCTCCTCACCATATAGATCACCCCCACAAAAAAATCAGCCCATTCTGAAATTTCTAACCCCATCAAATGTGGTTTTCAAGTTAAACGGTAAAAATCGACGATCCATAATTCTTCAACTTCTAAACCAGTCTACGAATATCAGAATGATTTGAATTTTTGTGAGGATGATCTCTATGATCATCCTCACCAAAAACCAGCCATTGATTCATCTTCTATGTGGGTCGGCCAAATGGTTGTCAAAAATGGTTGTCCCCTGAACCCGACCCTGCAAGTTAATGGAAAAAAATAGACCGTCCATAATTCTTCAACTTATAAACCATGCTGTGAATATCATAATGATTTGAATTTTTGTGAGGGTGATCCCTCACCAAAAATCATCCCATTGCAAAACTTCTAATTTACATATTGGCCCCAACGATATTTCTGTGTGAAATGTGTCCGTTGAGCCTAACCCAAAATAAAAAAAACCCAAAAATCGTTATGACAAAAAAAAAAAACCCCAGAAATTATCGTCACAACCAGAAAAAAAAAAAAAAAACTCAGAAATCATCACAACACAAAAATAAATCAGAAATATTCATCATCACAACCTAAAAAAAAAATAGTAGGAATCATCTTCACAACGAAAAAAAAAACCCCACGAGGTAGTGAGATAGAAGAGATTGAAAAGAGGTGGAGTGAGAAGAAAGAAATCAGGTTCGAACCTTACCTGAAAGCGGCACACAGTCGATGATGGTGGCTCACGGTGGTGGTGGATGGATGGCGAGGTGGATAGAGATGGGATGCCTGGAGAAAGAGATGCAAGAAGAGTTAGGTGCCACCTTAGAAATCACTAATCAGAGTAAGTATTGGTCCGTAGGCGCACCTTTGGTTCCATACACTCAAGGACATCAAAGACGTGCCACGTGGCTCCTACTTTGATACGTCAATCAGCAAAGTTCTACTCAGCCCCTAAAGAGGGTTAGTTTTCAGTGGGGGTCGCTCTACTGGGGCCAACGTCTTTAGGCTGGGCATCCACATGGGACCAAAATGCCCTGCTCTATTTGGGTACCCACCCCTTCTTAGTACATCAGGGCATTTTAGTCTCATGTGGGTGCCTAGCTGAAAGACGTGGGCGCCCGTAGAGTGAATCACGTGCGCCTCCAAGTTCCTTGATCATCTGATCTTCAGGTTGTGCAGTGCTCCACCACAAAAAAGTGACCCACCAGTAGAAAGTTCCACAACAGTTTGGTGCCTTCCTCGCTCACATTTAAGGTACAATGAGGAAGCCGGACCTTATTAGGTCCATCACACATTCACCCAACACCTCCTTTACCAACACATTTACCCTACACCTCTAGCGCACGTTAGCATCAAATTACAGACCAAGGGCAATACACACATGTCCGTGTATATTCGACTCTCTCAGCCTTCTCCCACTCTGCTCTGCTTCAATGCCTGGAAGCCTTTTCTTTCCGTCCTCACAAGACCCTAAACAGTCCGAAACAGCTCCCTTTCTCTGCAGAGAGGCGGGTGATTTCGGCCTCTGTGTGTTGTAATGGCGTCCAGTCGCAGGAGAGGTTCTGGCAAAGCTTCTTCAACCACCGCTGCTGCTCGGAGTCTATGGAGGGTTGGAGATCTCGTTCTCGCCAAGGTCACAGGATTCCCGACCTGGCCTGCCACAGTACTTATTCGATTTTTTTCAAAAGAACCCTAGAATTTGGCTTGGTTATGGTTTTCAATTCTATGTTGCTATTTGTTATCTTTATAGATGGTTTGATACAATATTTGGGTTTGTTTCGTCTCTTCTTGATCCTCGATCCAAGGCAATTAAAAAGTTACAATTGGTACGGAATTTTGTTTTTAGTATTTTTAATTGCATGTTACTATTCTTTTGAGCCTCTTTGCAGAGTCGAGTATTGGAGTGGAAAAAAATCGATTTTTTTTATTAATTAGGGTTAAAAATCATTTTTTGTTACTTTTATTGCCTGTTGTTGGCTTCGATTGTTTCATGTGTTGATTTTTTCTTGGGTAGCTCTACGGGCGCCCACCTCTTTAAGCCGGGCACCTACAAAAAAAAATCAATTTTTGAGGACCAAATTGCCCTCTCCCATCTTTACAGTTTTGTTTGGCCACCCACACTGAAAAAAAAAACAGAGGAGGAGGAGGAAGAAGAACAAGAACAAGAAGAAGAAGAAGAAGAAGAAGAGGAGGAGGACGCCATCGCCGGAGGTACCTCTCTCTCTCTCTCGCGCCGGAGGTGGTGGTGTTGGAGTGGTGGTGGAGCTTTGGAGCACCCCAAACTCCCACAAAATTTTTTTTTTTTAATTTTTGTTTTGCCTCCACGGCCTGGAACTACCGTGGCCACCATGGCAGCCACGGCCCGGAACAGCCGTGGTCACCATGGCACCCACGGCCACGAGCCCAAAGTCAGAAATTTTTTTTGGATTTTAACGTGGGTGCCCAGCAAAATGGGGTGCCCAAACAGGGGCCCTCTAATAGGCGTGGGTGCCCAGCCGAAAGAGGTGGGCGCCCGTAGAGCTACCCTTTTTTCTTGCATGTAGAAAGTAATCACTATTTCCTGTTCTTGTTATTCGTTTATTTAGTCTGTACTTTGGGCCAGTGTTTTCTGCCATTAATATGCATGTTTGTCCTGTTATGTTTGATCAACTCCATTGTTGATGGCAGGTAAGTGAACCAGAGAAGTGGGGCTACTCAACTGTTTGGAAGAAAGTGCTTGTATACTTCTTCGGAACCAAGCAAATGTGAGTAGTCAGATCGTGATTGCAATTCTTATACCGTTGAAGGCACATGCATTGTTTACCATCTGTTTTGCATTATTATTGATGGTGAAGGTGGTTTATTTTGAGGGCGCAGAGTGAAATTTATGGATAGATTATACTCTCATGATAATGGTAATACCATCTAGGTTTAATGTACTTGTTGAGTAATGATTGATAAAAAGTAGCTGGCGTCACTCTAATAAACCTGTCTTGCTTGTGCTTGGTTTTATCTGTCTTGAAAACTGGACCAGTCATTGAACAGAAAGTGGCCTGGCTGGGTTAAACCAATTGAACTGTGAGATCATAAATAGATATATTTAAAATAAAAATAAGCAGCGTTTTGAACAGTTAACCTCTTCGGAAGTTGCTTTAACGATTGAGAACGGTTTTTTAAAAATTCCAGGTTTGATGTTCACTTGAACTGGTTCACCAATTGAATCTGGTTTTCAGAACATTTTTGGAAGCAGTAATATTTTAACTTGAGCATGATCGAGGCTTTAAATTTTGGTGACTTTTTGAGATTTTGTTTTGGTTTCAAAAAAGTTCAAATTTCGATGAACTACATATTTTCCATTATATCATCTTAGATTTAGAATCTCGTGCATGGGCTCACTATCGAAGAAATAATACCTGGGATTGTTGTTTGAATGTGGCCCTAGCTACATAGGGAGTTCTAAACATTAGTATATACATTTCTTTCTTTTTCTTCCATATAAAATCTATGTTTTAGACAGCTATAGAAACCACACATTCCATGTTTTCAGTCAAGAGGTGTTGAGCCGAAGATCCCGCTTCCTTTCACAAAATACGCATGTTTTGGGTGAGGACATCAGAACGTCCCACCCCAGAGTTTACCAGAGGAGGAGAATTGACTCATACCCTTGTCATTGTACCAAAGTAGTTAAGGGCGCAAGGCACACTTGAAGCGCTAGGACCACTAGTGCCTCAGGCGCAATATTAAAAATTATAATGATAAATATAAGAAATATAAAAAATTAAGAAAAATAATATCATAAAATAACAAAAGAGTTAATCATTAGGCCATATAACATAAAAGATAGCAAATGTCCAAAATCTCATGTAACCCAAAATAATAGTGTCACATCTAAATACAAAACAAGTAATCAAAAATCCATGACAAAAAATCATAAAACATAAAGATAACAAATGTCTAGAATCTCAAAATTAGTTCTAATAGACATCCTCATCTAAAATATAATCATTAGCTCATGAATAATGTTTTGCTCGGCAAATGGGCTTGGAGATTCGGCGTTGAGAGGGAGAGCTTGTGGAGAAGTGTGATCTCCGCCAAGCAGGGTGTTGATCCTAATGGTTGGGATAGCAGAATCCCTACCTCTTCTTATGGGACGGGGGTGTGGAAAGGAATCTCCAAGATGATCGGGGTGATCAGGAATGTCAGCTCATTTAAATTGGGCAACGGTTCTAAAGTTAGATTCAGGGAAGATATGTGGTGCGGGGAACGCCCTTTTAGTGAGGAGTTTTCTTCAATCTATCGGGCTATGTCGTCTTTTGATAATGATGTCCTTTCTTGGGATCTGGGTCTTAGAAGGCGACTCAATGACTAGGAGATGAACTCGGCAGCCACCTTATTGAATCGGCTTGAAGGAGTTAAGCTATCAGACAGCGTGGAGGATAGAAGATGGTGGATCGACAACCCTAATGGCAGGTTCTCCATTAAATCTTTATATACCTCCCTCTTGGGCCCCTCTTCTAGTACTTTCCCAGCCAACCGTATCTGGAGGACTCCTATTCCATTCAAAGTTACGTTCTTCGTCTGGTGTGCTGGGATGGTGAATCGTGATAAAAAATGTTGACAACAATTTCATACAACATTTTTGAGAACAATTTTGGCTTACCCACATGGAAGATGAATCAATTGCTGATTTTTGGTGAGGATGATCTCATCATCATATAGATCACCTCTACAAAAAATCAGCCTATTCTGAAATTTCTAACATCATCAAATGTGGTTTTCAAGTTAACGATAAAAATAGACGGTCCATAATTCTTCAACTTGTAAACCAGTCTACGAATATCAAAATGATTTGAATTTTTGTGAGGATGATCTCCTCACCATAGAGACCGTCCTCGCCAAAAATCATCCTATTCCAATACTTATAATTTATAAATTGGCCCGCGCCAATTTTTGTTGTCAAAAACGTTGTATGAAATTGTTGTCCCTCGATCCTGACCCACACGCACGCACACACACACACACACACACACACACATATATATAATGTTATATTTGTTGCATAGAAAACTTCAATTGTAAAAGGTAGAATTGATATCTTATGGCAATTGTTAATTAGTATCTTGAAAGTAAGGAACAAAAAAACAAAACAGAATTTGGAAATTTTGCACTAGAATGTGCTGTTTCGGACTTTGATTATGAGTGCTTCACTTGTTTTAGAAGAACCCATGTAATAGAGAGTCTACCATTGGCGGTTTCTTCAAAAGTAGGGTCTCCATGCTGCTACTCAATATTACACTTTGGAGGCATGTAGTGCTAAAGAGAAATCTTGTAGGCAACAAACAAACACGCACACATAAACACCATCGAATCAAATGACACACTTTTGAATTTTTTGATTCATTTAGTAAATTTAAATAATTTTTAAATAAAACTTAAATATGGAATTAAAGATCAATTTTTCCTCTAGTATGCCTTATTCATTAGCAGGTGACTAATTAGTAATAATTTTCTTATATTTTAGTTAATTAAATTGATTAATAATATTGGAAAATCTAGAAAATCCATTGGACGTGTTTCTATAGATTCTCTCTGTCATCCACTAAAGTACTTTTATTACTAATTATAGTTGAAGGTGTAATGTTGCCATTACTTGTTATATGTTTTGAATATTTCTTACGTAAACAATTTAAAACTATTTTTTAAAAAAGTAATGTGGGTTTTTGAATATGGTAGATCAGCCAAAAACCCATGAATAATCTAGACTAAACAAGCTCCTCAATCTTTTTTTTTTTTTGGGTTTCTTTTTGAAGTTTCTGGGTTAACGTTTTTCCAAAAATCTCAATGACACACCCTCAAACCCGTAGGATACTAGGAATTCCATGGATCGATGACCTTATTACGTTTTTTTGATGTGTTGATACAAAAAAGTGAATGAAAATGAAAATTGAAAAGCTGAGCCCGAACCCTCGTCAATTGAATTTGAGGATTAGATTTGCGTTCTTCAAGGTGTAAAATGGATTGATCATTTTGGAGAGATATACACCATGGTATAGGATTTAAGATGAAAGAGGTAGTGGATAATGAGAATTTAAGCAAATATAGACTTTTATGCACGCGGTTCAGCTTTTTCCCTTTGTATCATATCATTTTATTATGAGTCATATAAATCATATGATACCATGGTTCAAAGTCTCGGGCGATCCTGTTCCGGATCGGGCGATCTGGATTAGGATCGGAGCCCACCGATCCGATCCATACCATGCTCTGTCTCGCCCGAGTTCTCTGTTTTCGTAAGGATTTTCACACCGTCTCAGGGCGAGATGGCCGATCTTGTTCCGTATTGGACCGATCTGGATCGGGATTGGAGCCTACCGATCCAGCCTCCGATCCCGAGACTTTCATCCTTGTATGATACATGATGATGCAAAGCAAGAAAAGGTGATACAATGCAATACTTTCAAGAGTTCCGGTACTTGTCCCATTGTATCATTTGGTCAACCTCCAAAAGCAAGATGTACTGGACGAGATGATAGGACTTTAAACCGTGTTTAGTAATGACATTGTCAATCTTTCTCTTCGATGAGATTAATGGTGTTCAAGTTAAGGATAAAAGTTTGTTGTGCTAGATCATTTGGACAAGCTATATAGTAGACATGTATGGTACTCATAATTCCTAGTGGGAGAGGTCGAGAACATCTTGGCTTGGCTAGTATTCTGAATTGTCGTATTGAGAGCTTACCTACCACCTATTTGGGGCTTCCTCTTGGGGTTGCTTACAGATTTAAGACATTATGGGATCCGGTGGTTGGATTTGGGAAGAGGCTAGCGACGTGGAAATATCTGTCTAAAGGCGCAGGTTGGTTCTGATTAAAAGTACCCTGTCTAGCTTACTTATTTATTATATGTCCTTGTTCCAGATTCCAAGAAGTGTGATGATTAACTTGGAGAAGATCATGAGGGACTTCTTATGGAATGGGGCTACGAAGGAACACAAGATCTACTTGGTTGGGTGGGATAAGGTGTGCAAAGCCAAAGACATAGGGGATTGGGAATCAAGCATCTCAAAACTATGAACCAAGCTTTGTTGGGTAAATGGTTATGGAGTTTGGGGAGGAACCTTCAAGTCCCTGGAGACAGATCACAACTAGCAAATACGAGGTTTCCTTTTTTGGATGGGAGAGCCTAGAGGCCAGAAGTTCGTATGGTTGTAGTGTTTGGAGAGGGATCTTAAAAGTTAAGGAAGACTTCGCAAGAGGAATTCGGTTTGAGATGTGATCATGCAGCAAAATCAGATTTTGGGAGGATATCTGGTGTGGAGACATGTCATTTCAGGAGGATTTTCCAGACTTACACTCCATATCCGAGAGGAAAAATTGGTCCATCCAGTAATGTGCTCAAGTGGAAGGGGAAGTTGAGGGATGGAATCTAGGCTTTAGAAGAAATCTCAATGATTGGGAAATCGAATCTCTTACCATCCTTCTTTCCAGATTACAAGATATCCATCTTAGGATGTCGGTCCTTGATAGACGTAATTGGATCTGGTCTAAGGGAGGAACGTTCTCCATTTGGTCTTTTTTTGAGGCGATATAGAATACAGAGGGATCCCCTTTTCCCATGGCCCAAATAGGGATATCCAAGATTCCTACTAAGGTGGCTTTCTTTGAATGGGAGGTTTATTTAGGCATGATTTTAACTAAGAATAATCTGAGATTTAGAGGCCTCATTTTGGTGGATTACTGTTGGATGTGTAAGAATAGTGGGGAATCAGTGGATCATCTGCTTCTTCACTACGAAGTGGCCAGGGAGGTTTGGGCTTCATTCCTATTGGAGTTTGGTTTGTATTGGGTGATGCCGGCTACCCTTCTGACTCTCTTCCTCGGCTGGACGAACCAATCTTTTTCTCACAGAGGGAATATTCTTTGGAGGATGCTTCCCCTAGCGATCATATGGGGAATTTGGAAGGGGAGATAAATCAAAGACTTTTTGAAGGCAAACATGCAGATTTGAGAAGCATCATTCTTAATATTAAGGGGTTGACATTTTTATGGTCCAAGGTATTCGGGGAATGTAGGGGCCTTTTCTTCAAAGACTTTGTGTTCCGGTGGGATATATTATGTAATAGGAAGGGTTGCTAGTTGGAGTTTTCTATGTCCTCTTGTTTCTTGCCTTAGTCTTGTGGAGGTCACCTCGACCTTCCTAACTTAGGCTTTTTGTAATGTTGTCTTCGATAAAGCTTACACTTATCAAAAAAATGAAATAATTGCTATTACTATATTTCTTAACTCGGCTCATTGGTTTGCTGAGTGCTTCATGGTTTTGGGAGCACTTCTTGCAATTCCTTGGATGCTCACCAAATTTAATTATGTTTAGGTTTTGTATTGTGCAAATTAGTGTATGCTTTCATAGACTCAATATTTGAAGTTCGTGACCTTTTAAACCCTTACATTCACTTCGTTATTAGCCTATTCAAACTCATGACTAAGCTTGAAACCCATTTCTGGAGATAATGTGGACTGGCAGATGTTCATTGTATTAAACAACCATTTACCCCAAAAGATCGACCTGTTAGGGAAAAGCGAAACAACTATGTATACCAACGGATCGTCAGGCCAACACAACACGTGCGCGGGAGCATATCATCCGCTAACACTCCCCCTCAGCAGGAATATACACTCCGCTGGAGACTTGAACCCACGACCTCCCAGGCCTTAAGGCTCTGATACCATATTAAACAACCATTTACCCCAAAAGATCGACCTGTTAGGGAAAGGCAAAACAACTATGTATACCAACGGATTGTCTGGGTAACAAAACACGTGCGCGGGAGCATATCATCTGCTAACACATTGCTTTCCTGCCTGATACTTTTTAGCTTCAGATTTTTATAAAAAAAAATTGTGATTGCACTGCGGGAATACATGTATAGTATACTAAACTTCCTTTGTATTATTCTATATATTTTGTTCAAACTAGGTGGTGGAAATTATTGTTCGAAAATTGGAAAGCGAATCAAATTTACACATAAGAGTGAACCTATTCTTCTTGGTGGATTCTATCACTCAGTGTTCTCGTGGTCAGAAAGGTATTTGCATTGCCATCTCGATAAATTATGGCAAAATAATTTTCATCATCATCAATCACTTCTCCAACTATATTGGATTGGCTACACGAATTATGTTCCACCTTCTGTAGTCAAGGCGCAAGGCACACCTAAGGCGCCTTGAAATGGTAAAAGGCGAGGCGCCTTTAGTAAGGCGCGAAATATAAAAATCCTTATTCTTAATATGACCACCAAATCCCTTAACTAATTTTCTTTTATTTTTTGAATTTTTTTTACTTACGGGTGTTTCGGTGATTCAACATTTTAACATTTCAACTTGTGAAAGAAAAAAATTGATGATGGTGTACATCATAAAAGTTGATGACTGACCAACAGTGTGAGCCACGTGGCATACTATTAGAGGCTATTGACCGTATGCATGTTTGGCCTATCTCTAGATGGGCTTACAGGACAAAAATGGGTATGATTAGTGATTCCTAACCTTTGAATCTGAGTACCCCAATAAATGCTAGAAATCCACAGTTGAAAATAATTTCATGAAAAAGATTAATACAACGAACATAAATTACTAATCAGGACGAATTATGGTATGTAGGTTCAACTAGGGATGGGCAAATTTTATGGCTTTTTGATTACTTGTTTTGTATTTAAATAATGACAATGTTAACTAGAACCTATGATAGTCGAATAACTGTACCCCTCATCGTACCAGTGCCAACACGGATACATGTATGGGATACAGTCCCGACACGTATTTCGGACATATCCATCATATATGCTGATATTTCTTAAAAAAACAAAATTTAAGTAATAAAACGCACTAGATGCGTCGTTTTCTGGTAAATTTTTGAAAAAGAATAGAAAAATGCCAAGTTCTTTATATTATATTTATGTGGCCTAATGATTACTTGTTTTGTTATTTTATGATGTTATTTTTCTTATTTTTTAATATTTTTTATTATAATTTTTAATATTGCGCCTCGCTTCAGTCAGGCGCGCACCTCGCCTTGCGCCTTGCGCCTTGCGCCTTGCGCCTTGCGCCTTGCGCCTTGCGCCTTGCGCCTTGCGCCTCAGGCTCCAGGGGTCCTAGCGCCTTAAGTGCGCCTTGCGCCCTTAACTACCTTGGTTCCACCATGAAGTTATACACAACACACACTGTACATTCCTGTATGTCTTTATTTATATGTGTGTATATATGGGATATTATGTGGCCTTCCAAGTAAGATTCTGTCAAAAATTTCCAGGTGATGTTGTAATATATACCCTTTAGCAGTCCAATTAGTGCTTCCGCGTTTATTATCAGCTGCTGCTGCTCCTGGAAAGGCTGCATGGGAAAATCGCAGGCAATGCCTTAAGGCAAGCAAATGAAACTGCTCGTGCCTATTCTTCAAGTTCCTTTGGTTAACTCTATTATTGACATTTTCTTCTTTTGCTCAAAAGGTTCTGAGGCTTTGGCTGGAAAGGAAAACCCTCCCAGAATCCATTGTTCGCCATCATATACGAGAACTTGATTCAATTACTAATGCATCATTCACCAGTGCATTTTCTCGGCACCTGTCAAGAATGGAAAGGGCTTTAAATGATCCTGTTCGGGAAATGGAGGTTATGCTTGTTGATGAGTATGGAAGGTATGATTCTTTTATTTCTGTTGTACATAGTTCTATCTGCAAGCTACTACTAACAGGGTTTTACTTTCTGGCCTCAGCGATGCAAGTTTTCAGCTTCCAGGATTTCATATGCCCCGTACGCTTGAAGATGATGAGGGAAGCGATGCTGATCAAAAGTGTTTTGAGGCTGTTACCCCTGAACAGGATCCTGAAAACCTTGAAGAGCTGGGACCAAGCCCTACACTTGTTATTGAAAGGCATCGGCATATTTTGGAAGACGTTGATGGCGATGTTGAAATTGAGGATGTGGCCCCCTCTTGTGAATCTGAAATGAATTCCAGATATCATGCTGCTGGAGTTGATACTGTGCATACTTTGCATTGTCAATTTGAGCAGCGTATTGCGTTACCCTTTGCTCCTCCATGCCTTGAGGACAGGCCACCATCTCCTCCTCCCCTACCAACTTCCCCACTACCGGTAGCACCTCCTCCTCCTCCAGTCATGTCTCATCCTTTTACTGATAGTGCTGATTCAAACCTTTATGTGGGTACGCATGTAAGTATCTCGTAATGGCAGTTTCCATGTGGTCTTGAGTTTTATTTCCTTTGGTCAGTTATGGTATGGTAAGGGCACATTCATCATATTATAATTGTTGCCTTATACTGTGCTTCACAGGAGCAGAGTATGCAAAACCGCTTACGACAATCTTTGTCCCAGTGGCTAGGCACACCAAGTGTCAACGCAGCGACTTTGGATACAGTGCATTATTATGCTCCTGGATATAGGGATTTTCTTATACAGACTCAAAGACCTGGTTCTTCTAGTTCTTATGGGTCCTGTGTCAGTCTTCCTGGCTCCCATCCGTCTATACAGACTGGTGCATAATAAAGATTACCACCTACAACCACCGCAACCGCCTCCTACACTGTCGAATCAGTTCTCCTATGTTCAGGTAGACCAGCGAATGCAATCTTGGAGGGAAGCTTCTTCCTTTTCTTTCACCAAGTATTTCCATTATGGACATGATGTGCATGGGGAAAGCATATATGGCAACCGAGATAGAAGGAAACTGGCTCCACGTGAGATTGGCGAGAGATGTAGAATTTCTGCACCTGTTCGTTCAGGTAGAGACTCTTATGTTTGTAAATCTTTTTTAAGCTTAGTAGATCTTGCGAGCAATGTCAGTTGATTTAATATTATGTCTGTGGCCTTCGCTGACTGGAGGATTAACGGTTTATTTTTTCTTCACCCAGGACCTGTATATTCTGACAAACCTGAGGTAACATATGCGCCTGTTTCCTACTATGGGTCCCCATGTGAACCCAAATGAATCCCAAATCGTGGGTGCGCTTTCCCTCCCAGAGCATTGAATTATGTGCACCCTACACCTCTTGGACCACCTCAAGTGCAGTTATTGGAGCAAATGCAGGTGCTTTATTTTTCTAATACGATTTTCATTGCTCTGACACCTGTATCCCAAGCGATATTGTTTCAATTCCAACTTCCCTTGGCCTTGCATGATGTGAAGTTCATGAACTTTGGCTTCATATCAATATATCAAGAGAATTTGTTGGCTGGATTATGTTGGCCTTTGCATGGTGTAGTGATGCCCAAGGTTTAAAGGGGACCGTTATAACGGTATAACGGACTGGGGGCGTTACCGTTTTTTCCGTTATAACGAAAAAAAAAATGCTCAGGGGCAAAAACGAAAAAAAAATGGGAAAATAACGGAAAATATGTTGCTGAAATTCAAATTTTCAATTTCAAAATTTCAAAAATGGAAAATAACGGAAAAATGAAAATAGTGGCCATTTTTTTCACAAAATTTTCCAGAAAATAAGTCATTTTCGTTATAACGGCTGTTATTTTCTGGGCGTTTTAACGGTCCATAATGTAACGTGGTAGGTCCGAAAAGGGCCGTTTTTTAAACCTTGGTGTTGCCTAAATCAGAGGCTTAGATTTTGTTTCTAGTCTTGCAGCTCTGAATTTCTGGAGACCAAGATAAGCATCCTCATAAAGTAAAGAAGGGGTGGCAATGGATCGGGTTTGTGTCAGATTGGTACTGATCCGGTAAGAAATCCAATTGATTTGGACCCGATCGGATCGATAAAATTCAGTTATGGAACCGATCCCATATGATTAGGTCAGTTTCGAGTCCAATCCGATCTGATATGTATATACACTAGTGGGTGCCCCGTGCCATCGGCACTCCTCGACAAAGAATTTGCCAAAATTAGGTGAGTGGCGGAGATCCACTGTCCATATGGGGGAGGATTAGATCTCGGCCCTTCTTTGTTGATGCTTATAAGAGGAGGTATAAGTAGGGAGACAACCAATGTGTTTTGTTATATAGAATAGTAAATGGTCCATGCCCACGGCACTCTCCGACAAAAGCGTTTGCAAAAATTGGGTGCCTTCGGCACTCAAACGGTATAACGGACTGGTGTGTTACCGTTTTTTCCATTATAACGGCTGCTATAACGGATTGTAACACATAGAGGGAGAAATGGGAAAATAACAGAAATAACAAAAAATAATGGTGTTGAAATTTAAATTTTGAATAAATTGAGGTCAAATGAGGCGGATTGAGTGGCAGAAATTTAACCGTCCACATTAGATCGATGGATTTGATCTCAACTACTCTTTATCTAACCGTCCACATTAGATGGATGGATAAGATAAGAGAATACAACCGAGTTGTCTTGATATATGCGTGGGTGTCCCGTGCCCGCAGCACTTTCCGACGAAGTGTTTGTCAAAATCGGGTGGGAGTTAATCTCAGCCATCAATATGAAGCATAGTGGATCTCAGCCACTTATTATTATTTTTTTTTGTAAGTTCAGCCACTTATTATTGAAGCCATATAAGATAAGAGGGGTATAAGCAAACCATTAAATTTCGGTTAAATTTTATTTATTTTTTTAATTTTTAAAATTTGAATTTCAGCACCACTTTTTTCGTTAAAATCATTAAAATCCATTTTTTCCATTTTTGCCCCGGGCCGTTTCAATCTTTTTTAACGGTAACAGCCCTCTTGAGGCATAAAAAGTGGGGCTCGTGAGCCTGACGCATATCCGAACTCCGGGTCGATACGATCCGATCCATTGCCAACCAACTGGTAGATAACTATTTTTTTTTGGAAAAAGATGTAACAAGGTATGCCTGAAACTGTTCATTTGCGGAAGCGCCATTTTTGGTAGTCTCCGCCCATCTGGGCCCACTGACCGCATGGATGTTTATCCCACCCCTTGGTGGATATACATATCAAAAATCACCTTGATTGGTAATCTATAACCATTAGATTTTAACACTTTTTAGCACCATTTAAGGTGTCCTTATAGCCGTTGAATACAACCATTTTTTGAGTATTAAAACCAACGGCTAAAAATCATTAAACAAGCTGATTTTTTGTATGAGTGTCTATTAAAGTGTGGGCTAAACATCCATGCAGTCAGTGGGCCCAGATGGCAGTGGTGACTACCAAAATTGCCGCTGCCGCAAATGAAAAGATCTCAGGTATATCTCATGTTTTTTTTTATTCTTTTTCTCTTACATGTTTTTCTGCAATTACTAGGGGTGAGCCATTTTTTATCTGGATTCTGCGGCTAATTCAGACATTTGAGATGTTCCGTCTGGGAAATCATTTGCTTCTCTGCAAGAGAGAGAGAGAGAGAGGATCTCAAGAAGAGGGTAGTGGGTACAACACCGAATGATGGCACATTTGACTTACCTCTGTACAAATATACTTCATCATCTCTTCTGCGAATGCAGAAAGCAGAAAGACAGTCCTTGTGGGGAGAGCTGTACTCTAGTTATAGGCTGTCATGTATCGATCTTATTTAAATAATTATTTTTTTAATGTTTTATATGAACCATAACAATGATTTTTGTTCAATTCATAACCCAATAATTTTTATTTTTTTTTATGTTTGACCTTTTGCATATTAAATTCCTTGTTTGTTGTAAGGATTTCTCATATTTCATCTCTTTGGATAAAACTTTTCTGGTTTGAGATCTACTTTGGATATATATCATTTCTTGTGTGTAGTTGGTTGGGTTGGGGCACAGTAATTTGTGGTGAATTCTTGTCCTATAATACACATCTCTAGATCATTTTCTGCCACAACTGGATGTAACATGGCTGCCATATCCTCTTATTGGATACATGAAGATGTTCAGCTTTTCTTGTTTTGAACATTCAGTTCTTCATTCAAACAAGTTTTCTCTTCTTTATTTTAATTGTAGACCGCATACATCTGCAGCACATAATGGCTGTTCTATTCTTCTTCTGGGGTACCAATTAAATGTTTTTATTTTGAAACATTTGAAGCCTTTTGAAAAGTGGAATGCAAGTTGAAAAATTCGAAATCATCCATCATTAGCTCAGTCCATATTTGATAGGGCTTAGAAGTTTCAGAAAGGGTTGATTTTCCGCAAGGATGATCTCTTCACCATAGAGATCTTATTAACAAGAAATCTATCCTTTCTGAATCTTCTAAGTTCTAACCCTATCAAAATTAAAGGTGAAAATCCAGAAATTTTCAACTTGCATTTCACTTTTCATAAGGCATCAAATGTCGGATGATTTTAGGTGGGGATGATCTCCATGGTAAGAAAATTATCCTCACCCAAAAATCAACCTTTAACTCATCTCCAAGTGGGCCCACCTCGATAATATATATGCATCACAATACCTGTTTCAACCTATCCCCACCCACACGTGTTTTCTTTTTAGAACAATATCAAGTTTGGATTCTTTCTTTTCGTTCCTTTTGTTCTTTTGAGATCTTCTCGATCTCCCTTTTAATATATTTCTGCTCGACTTATCAAAAAAAAAAACAAAAAATCAAGCTTAGATTCTCATATCTATTTTGGGGGTTGGCAAAAGGTTCTAGATATCATTAATGAAAAGAAGATTCAACAACCAAATATATCAACATACTCGTCTTCATTCAAGCCCCATCTACCATCTACATTTATTTTCATCAACCCATGTTCTGGAAGATTCCATAGCTCATTTTCTTTTGTAGGTAATCCGTTTTTGGACTTTAATGGTAGAGGCATTTGAGCATGTTACCAATAAATACTTCAGACCATCTATTCCGAATGGTTTTAATCAAGGAAATAAATTTCGGTTTCGAGGTTTATTTTGACCAGCCCGGAACTAGAAATATTTCGTGGAAATATTTTGACCAATGTGGAAATAATATATTTTTGTGGAAATGATGGAAATAATGCGGAAATGATGGAAATCTTATAGAAATGTTTGTGGAAAGTTTAGAAAATAATAAAAACAAGCTTAGAAACACTCATAAACTATCAAACCATAATATACAATCATATGTAGTGTGGAAATGAATAATCATAGCGGTCTGTAATATGTTGAGACGTGTATCTGATAGTCAGTCCAAATATTATTTAATTACATAACTATTATTTAATTGCTTATTTTTTTAAAGAAAATCATAAATCAAGATATTAATAAATCTTTATTCGCTTACATTAATGTCTTAATATTATATAATTTTAGAAAATTTATTTATTATTAACTTATAACATTACTTAACTTTTTGAATGGTTAAATATTTTTTTGGGAAAAATATTTAACCCAACCAACTTGTGGAATGAGCTAAGTTATGCATATAATCCATTTATACACAATCATAGATGTTTATGGTAAAAACAAATGAAATTGGTGTTTTTTCCAAATTTTAAATTTTTATCCTAAATGATTTTCAATCTTTGCGCAAATCAAGTGTAAATGCATCATAGATTTGATGCATTTACACCTAATCTATCTATTTGTAGCAAGAAACGATAGCAAATGTACATTTCAAATTTGAAAAAACTTCAAAATGAGATTCGATTCGTCCTCACGATCAATCCGCGAACCAAGAAATCTATAATGGATTGGTCTTATATATATATATATATATATATATATAGAAAGGGGTTAAATGATCAAATATGGGATTTGTGGTGCTCAAATAGGACATTTCCTACCTTCGATCGAAATGTTTCTATTGATGTCAAAACATTTTGATCAAAATAATACATATTTATACCGTCAATTGACCGAAATTTACTGTTAACACGAAATATTTCGACATGTATAGAAACATTTCGTGTATGTATTCTTTCCTGTCGGTAGCCTAGAAAATGAAAATAATTCGTGAAATATTTCGTTAATTTCGAAAAATTTATTTCCTTGGTTTTAATCAAATGAGCTTGATTTGGTGCTTGTTCTTGATTGTGAGGGCTACGAGAATTCTCATATCATTTTATGCCTTCCCCATTTTTTTTGTCCAATTTCAATGTCACCCAATGTTTTTCATCCACATGGTCGGCATGGTTCAAAATTTCGTTTCATCAACGTCTCATTCGATAGTGTACCAAGATGAAACATTGGTGTTAAAAGTCTAATTTAAGTACTAAAACACATAAATTAATGCTGAAAAACAATTTTGTTACCTAATTAAACATTAGAAAATGATTTAATTTTATCAAGATATATACTGTTTTTTTTTTTTCCATTGTCTCATTTCAGCTCGTTCTGTCAACTTACCGAAACAATGAGACGAATTGATATTTTAAATAGTCGGCATGCTTCGGGCTCGTGGGCGTGTAATGAAAAACGTGTTCTAGATCGCATTGCGGGGGCTAAGGATGTTAAATATAGTGGGCGGGGTTTATTTTGTGGTGAGGGACTCCAAAGGATTTTGTCAGGTGTAGGATTTACGTGAATGTTTCGTTTTTTCTGACCATGTCTTTCTTAACTGAAATTGTATTGAAAGTGGCATTTGTTAGTGGTTCAAGTTTTGGCCAGGAATTGCTCACCATTATGGTCCATGCGACAACCTAACCTGGTGCCGCAGGTTGAGGAGTCGAACCTGCGGAAACAAAAACGTTTGCTTGCCATCTGACGCGTGGCTCACTATCTTAGGTGACCCTTCCTGGGAATATTTATTTGTCTCGGATTTCGAGTATTCAAATAAATTTTTTTTAAAACTGTTGAAATGGGTGCATCTGGATCGTATCCCTCAGAACTGACTTTGCATGATTTCAAAGTCTTGGTTAGATGATCGATCAGATTTCAATTTAACGACTCTCACTGTCTGTCTCTCTCTTTCTCTGAAATTTGGTTTTTGTTTTTGGTGCAGGATTGTAACGGCAAGAACGTTGATCTGGACATTTACAAAGGGAAGGTTCTCCTTGTCGTTAATGGAGCTTCCAAATGGTAACTCCCTTTTTTTTTTGTAAAAAAAACTGGGTCATAAATCTTCTTTTGTATTTTTCATTTTCCTGATTTCTTATTTTGGGATTGTTTATTGAGATGAAACAGTGGGTTTACTGAGAGCAATTACACCCAGTTGACTGAGATTTATACCAAATACAAGTCCAAAGGTGAGATTGCCATCGCTATAATATATATATGTGATAAGGGTCGGGCTCAGGGGACTCTATTTTCTGACTCGTCTTCCCACTCAGGTTCTCGGGCGTGGATTTCAAGAATCTAACGTGGTTGATAGTGCTGAGCTGGCATTCACTTTTTGACAAAGCAAAACCACGGCTGGATTAGTGAAATCCACGCCGGAGAACACGAGTGAAAAGCTGAGTCAGAAAAAAGTGGAAAGGTGGGTCGGGCTCAAGGGGACTTCTTTTCTGACTCATCTTTCCACTCGGGCATGGATTTCACTAATCCAAGAGGTGGTTTTGCTTTGGCAAAAAACGAATGCCAACTCGACGTTATCAACCACCATTGGATTATTGGAATCCATGCCCGAGAATACGAGTGGAAAGACAAGACCTTGAGCCCGACTCATTTGATAATATACAATTTTGTTTTCTTTCTTGTGTATATATATAGTCGGGGGGTGGGGTTAATGATAAAAATAACGGTTCATAATTCTTCAACTTGTAAACTAGTCTACGAATATTAGAATGATTTGAATTTTGTGAGGATGATCTCCTCACTAGAGAGACCGTCCTCGCCAAAAATTGTCTCATCCAAATACTCAATTTTTGTTATCAAAAACGTTGTATGAAATAGTTGTCCCCCCATGAACAATCTTGATAATATTGGTAATATTGGTTCCAATCTTGATAATATTACAAATTTAGCACTACTATATTCGGTTCGGGTTCCTATTGGTTTTGATACAAAAGCCAAGACGGCACCAACGAGAATGGGCACTTTGGTGCAAGCTGAAGGGCTTAACAAGGAGAGATCGATGAAGTTCAAAATGACATGAATGGATGTAGAAAGAAAATATATAAAAACAAATGGTTTGACAGAGATTATTGCTCAAAACAGAGACAAATGGCGAAATAGGATTCATGTTGCGGACCCCAAACATTTTGTGATAACTGATAAAGTATAAATGATGACGAACCATTTGTATAAATACCCACGAAAGGTTTTACTTATCTTTCCCTTTTATCGGAGGATTTATGACATAGCCATGAAGGGTTCTTTTTTTTTTTTTTTTTTTTTGTGAGGATTTTTGAAATAAAATAGTTATTTTTTCCCTTATTTTATTTTTAATATGTCAATGAAGGAAATTCTTGATCATCTCGTGTTTGGTAAAAAATTTGTGAAATACCCATGAAGGTAATTCTCTTTGGGGTTTTATGGAATTGGAAGAGTTAGACATTTTAATGGGTGAATTCAGGTCTCGAGATCTTGTTGTTTCCATGCAATCAATTCTTGAAGCAAGAGCCTGGATCAAGCCAGGAGGCAGAGGCATTCGCCTGTACCAGATTCAAGGCTGAGTATCCAGTTTTCCAGAAGGTAAAAGAAAATTTCGGTAATTATAATGAATTGTGTAATGGGATATCTTATGTTCTGTATCACATACCTATAAACAGGCGAGTACGGGTATGCGATGAACCATTTCCCCTGCTTAGTATGTGGAAATCGTCATATATATATATATATATAGGTGCAGCATACCCACAATTTACTTAATTGGATGCGAAAATGCTCAGCGTCTCCTTTCTATTAGGTTTGCGTGAATGGTCCAAATACCGCACCGATATACAATTTCCTCAAAGCAAGTAAATCCGGATTCATGGGGTCTAGGATCAAATGGAACTTCACCAAGTTTTTGGTCGATAAGGAAGGTCGTGTCATCGACCGTTACAGCCCGTTGACAGCCCCATTGGCCATCGAGGTCGGTTGCTTTTCCTTTGCTTGATCTAATTATGCTGTATTGTATTTATTTTTTATTTTTTATTTTTTTTGACAATATTCTTGTTTGTTGCTTCTTTGGTTTCTTCGATTACAGAATTACATCCAGAAAGCACTGGGCGAGATCTGAGACTGCAATTTCAATTTTAGTACCCAATTGTTTTTTAGGAATAAGTTCCGAGGACTCCCATTTTCTGACCCCCCTCGGGAGTCTGACTCGGCGCCGTTTATTTCGAGAATCCAACGGTGGTTGATAGCGCGTTATCTACCAACGGGGAGTCTGGCTCCTGAGCCGACCCTTTTTATTATTATGATATCTACTATTTTTGTATGAACTCTGGTTTCTGGAACTGAATAAAGATGGATGATTATGGCTTAAAGGTTAGCTGCAAGTGAGCAACAAAAGAAACTTGGTTTACACTTGGGGTTGGTCTTTTGACGAGCAACTTGAAAGTTGTAACCAAACACCTCTCAATTGCAGGGGATGATCCTTACCGTGCAATCAGTCGCCTACTGCCTGTACAGGCAATAAGTTCTGCCAACCGTCCATTGAGGGATGTTTGGACCCCACTATGTAGAACAGTTCAAATTGGGCAAGTACGCACCAGTAAGAGGGCACCTAAATGATCTTTTAGGAAAGAATCAATCTGGGTTATTAATTTACAACCATCTGATGTATTGAGAGATCTGCATAGTCAGTGAAAAAGCTTCAGATGTTTGCAATAATCCAATCAGGTCGACTTCTTACCTGGTGCTAGGCTATAAAATGGAGCGGGTCAGACCCAACCTGCATTTTTGTGTGGGTTTGGGTCTTAGGCCGATGAAATGCGTTCGATATAATGGTCTGGGTTCAGTTCAGATCCTGTGTTTAGGTATCCGGATCTGGACTTGGATCCATTCTTATCATTATTGTGGTATTTTTGTAGTGAACCAAGTAGATCCGAATTCCGACCTGTATATTTGCCCATGGGTTGTGCCATTTGGCCCTAAACCATGCCAGAAACACTCACTATGTTCGGCCGAATTTTCTGGGCTGTCGCTGCAGGTTTTGAAGCTTGCAGTGATCCGTTTTTTACACGTGGAAGCTAACATAGTGGGACCAAAGGTCATACCTGTTCTGCCACCTCATCTCCTCTCCACATGTTAAATTTCAGCCTAAAAGACAGCCAAACGCAATTCAATATGGCTCCCGGGGCTGTGCAAGTTAAACTTCGTTACCAAACAGCCTCTGAATGCTTAGGGTCCCGGGATGGGGGGTTGATTCTTTTTGGTGTACGTACACCGTGTATACGACTATGACAATTACAGACGATATTTATGTCCCCAAGATCATAGACCATCTCCATCAATCTTCTTCTCTTTCTCACTCCTCACGTGAAGTCACACGTGCTCAGCAGGATCTCCTGCAACATATGATGTGACCAACTGACACACACACACGAGTAAAACTTGGCTGACGGCCCACAATATGAACCACGTGGCACACTCGTAGAGGATGCTGACCGTATGAATGTTTGACAAATCCCTAGGTGGACCTACACAACAACAATCAGCCTGATTAGTGATTTCTGACATTTGGATCCTTATACCCCAAATAATGGTCAATAATGCTCACATTACCACGGTTAAAATCAACAACCAATGACAATGACTACAATCCAATGCTTCGAAATCACTAATCATGTTGACTTTTGGTTTATAGGTTCACCTAGGGATTGGCCAAACATCTATACGGTCAGTGTCCTCTAAAAATGTGCCACGTGGCTACACATGCATGCACGATTACATAAAGCAAGAGGTGCAAATTTCATCAACTACTTCCCCTAGTGTACTTGCAAACCAAAAGAAGTCTTCCCAACTGCTTGGATTCTTATAAGCTGAGTCAAGGTGGAAGCAACACAACATTCTAATGGTTGAATTTTAATAAATTGTCTCCATGTTGCCAACATACTCTCCTGTTTTTGTCTGCGACGTGTTCACATTGGACAATCTCGCCACGTGTATGGTTCTCAATGACCTAGACTCAACCTGTCAATGGGGGACAAAAACTCATCTGAGCCATCTAAATTCACAGACAGAAAGCGAGTTCTATATTCCAAAGACCTTATCAAAACACCAAAAGATGTACATAAGGTCCCATCCATGACTTTTCTACTTTCATTGAGATAAGGTCGGGTATCTTTCTTTGCCATTCTTTAGTAAGGCATTGGTTCATGGTTTTACACATGGGATGGGTCCCACGATAGAAACTTATACACCATAGATGATTACTTGGTAAGACACGTGTCATGCTCCCACCCTCAGTGTCCCCCATAAAGACAAGGACGTAGGGTTGGCTGCTATAGAAGATAAGGTGCATGGTAGCGACTTCGAACTGGTTTGTCACGGAGGCAATGATCAGTGGCCGGCACACCTGATTGACAGGGAAGAGGTTTAAGTTGAATTCAGAGAGACATGGTGCATGTGATACAGGAGCCTTATGGGGGTAATGTGGACCCCTTGATCTAGATCTCTATGTCTACAATGTGGGTCCTATCCTATCCTATCGATCAGATAGTAAGATATTTTCGATATCGATAATCCGACTCGGCACTCGATAAATTCGGCATTGGCTGATGAGGGTTGGTAGTAGCAGAAGTAAGGGATTATGGGTAAGAGGTTTGGTAAGTGGAAGAAAATGGTGAGACAACAATGGGGGAAGCTGTACATTATGAGGGTGTGTATCAGTATGCTCCTATGCTGGCACAAGTACTCTTAGAGCCACAAATTAGGGTTTTAAATCTTCTTCTTTCCTCAAACTTTGCTAGGTAGGAGATCAAGTTCTACTTGTGTTGTTCTTACTTCTCCCCTTTGTTAGCGTATGATGTGTTCCCACACGCGTTTTGTGTTGGCCTGACGATCCGTTGGTATATTTCGCCTTTCCTCAAGAGGTCAATCTTTTGAGGTAAATGGTTGTTTAACATGGTATTAAAGCCTAAGGCTTGGGAGGTCGCAGGTTCAAGTCTCCAAAAGAGTGTATTCCTACTGAGAGGGCGTGTTAGCAGATGTCAGCGGATGTGTTCCTGCACACGTGTTGTGTTGGCCTGACAACCTATTGGTATACTTATATAGTTGTTTCGTCTTTTCTCAATAGGTCGGTCTTTTAGGGTAAATGATTGTTTAACACCCTTTGCCTTGCTTATACTTGTTTAATGATTATTACTTGGTATGTTGATATGAGTCGACCCATCAGTATAGTAATCGGACGGTTATGATCGTATCTCTTAGCATGTTGATATGAGCCCCATACATGGACCTATCAACTATAAAGTATGTCTGCATTGATGTATATAGGTAATATCTATGTGGTGTACATGTACGTGGATGTATGTGAGAGTGTGAGCCATAGATGGCCCTCCATAAGGGTAAGTTGATGAAGAGTCGTTATCGACGGGGTTGGCGCGGAGAGAAGCTAGTAGGTCAGCTTTGTTATCTTACACACAAAGTGGGACCAGACACAGTCGCCCAACCAGGGGGCAATACTTGTCACCCACCACCTATTGTCGCTTACATATCTTCACCTCCTCTCTATATAAGCTCAAGTCCAAGACCTCTGCGGATCATGACCAACTGAACCTCAACTCATCAAACTCCCGTACCCGTACCCGTTTCGTTGTTTTCTACGTAAACATGGCGGCGCACTTGTTTTCGCTTAGGAGCCCGAAGCTTCGAACAAGGCAACGTTGTTCGAGGAACATTCGAGAGCAGCGAGCACGTCTTTACATTATATGGAGGTGCACGGTGATCCTCCTATGTTGGCATGAGTAAGTTTTGATGGTGGAGATGGCAGTGGAGCATCGGATGGTGGAGAATTGATCATGTTGATACTGTGATGCGGCACCTGAGATACTAATTCCATCTGGGCGTGTGATGGTGGAGCCTTGGTTCCTACGGAATTTCGGTACTCCTTAACTCGAGCTCCATACTCCCGGGCCGGCGAAAAGAGGGAGGTCATATGAAGCCGGGGGATTTCCGGCGGATATGTAAAATACATGTACGATAAAAATAGATGCTAATGTAACATCTGTAGATTCAATTTTGAAACTCTCTCTCTCTCTCTCTCTCTCTCTCTCACACACACACACACACACACACGCTTCAGAGTTCAGAAGACTTCCGAGTCAGTGCCATTAATTTGGATCGTCCAGGTTGTAGAACACTCCTTATATGGGCTTATAGCCCAAAACTTGGAGCCCATCTGAAAATCCTAATAATCTGATTAGGGGTGTCAATTTGTATTTGATTTAACCAATACCCAATAGGAATGGGTCGACCCAACTATTCCGGTTACGGGACTAGCAATTTCAGAACCGAACCCAAAGACCAAGAACCAATAGGACCACTTACAGCCGAAGTATGTAATACGTGCCGGTTCTTGGTACACTAGTATCCGGATTGAACCGTAACTGAAACCAATAGGACCCAAAACTGACATACAGTAGTGATAAAGATATCAATTTTTTTTCTACATATGGGTACCCGATACCCCATGGAGAACTGGATATTTGTCGGCTACCTATTCTGGATCCACTTGTTTAAGAACCAGAATCATGATAACAAAAAATAGTAGGTCGTTTCAGTTCTGGGTACGTTGATACCCGAACTGGAACCGACCCATTTGACACCCCTTCATCTCGTGTCCTGATTTTTCCTAAATGTTCATTTTTTTTCTCTAGCTGCCTATTGTTTTAGAACTTTTTGAGACTGTCAAGGCTCTGTTTGGATAATGTTCACACCCATTGTCTTCTCCAAACCCCACCCTCTCTCTCTCTCTCTCTCTCTCAACAAAATTAAAAAAAATCCACTGCCCATGTCAGCGGTTCAGAGCCCACATTGACAGAGTGGTGTCAACGGGCCCTGCACTAACATAGCCAATGTAATGTCGATAGGACCTGCCAACACCACTTCACTCATGTCGACAGGGCCTGCCGACATGACCCTGTCCATGTCAGCAGATGTCCATGTTGGCTCTGCCGACGTAACTGCCCATGTGGGCAGTTTAGAGCCTCTAAACTGTTGACATGGGCAGTTTGAACATTGTTTTTGTCCAAGAGAGGTGGAGATAGAGAGGACGGTGAGGTTTGGAGAAGACGAAGGATGGGGGCCTTTTTGGTCCTAACAAAAAAATGTGGGTGCAGAGCTTAAAGAGGTGGGTGTGTGTAGAGCTACCCCATTAGAATATGTATTTTGAAGGAATAGAAGGGCGTTTTGGATATTTAAAGAGTTTCACTAAGTTTTAGAAAGTGCTTCTTGCATAAGCTATAAGCTCTAAGCAGCAAGTTAGTGGCTTCTGCTTAACCTAAAACCCGGAAAAACAGCTTTTCATTAGCTATAAGGTGACTTTTTACTTATTTTGAGCTTACTTTTTACTTATTTTGAGCTTACCCAAGATTAATGGATTTTTGCAATTTCATATACTGTTACTCTTCTAATGAGTAATCTAAGTCCAAAATACGGTGATTCGGATTCACCCGTGAGAGCTTTTGTGAAGATCGGGATCATATCGCTTTTGTGAATCAAAATTGAAGCTTCTGAACATTAAATAGAAAAATTCACAATCTATAGTTTAAACACTAAAATTACTAACTATAGATACGAATTGGTATACAGATTTTATACAGAAAATCCAAGTCTACAGAGTTCAAAAAAGAATGTAGGCATACTCTTTAGAAGAGAAGGTCTAAACATATATTCCAACAATTCTCTTCCACTAGAGTTGCTGGTTCTTCCACACTAGTTACATTACAGAACCACATTGTTATGTCATAACTATATACATAAGCAACTGCATCAGAAAGCCTTTAGTCATCCTGGGAGATGGGGACCATTACTACTTAACCATCCATCTGAACAGTCCCTACCAATGCTTGAAACCTCAAGCCCGCGACCGATTACCTCAAAAATCGAAGCATCTACAGCTAAATATCTCCTCTGGTGCAATTTTGTTATGACATCCCTGAAATGTTCAAACGATTGTATAGAGATTGATGGACACAAGCAGAGTTACATGGGCTACTAAGTACACGCTTCTAGTTTGTACAAGGCTAATGTGGAGTTCATCGAATATGATAATATCCATAGTTTTGGTCATAGTTGATTCTGTAGGTACAAGCAACCAAGTATTAACAAAGATTTTGATGGGGAAAAAGGGGAACTATTTGCGCAATAAGTAGCTGTAGTGCCCCTCTCACAGTTCAATCACCCCTTGGATTTCAGCTGTAAAGCTCGGCCTCATCATCGAACAAATCCCATTCGTCATCCAAAAACACCTTATGATCATCTCTCACACCCTTCTCTTCAGGACGGCTGTTTTCTGAATGGCCATCAATTGAGGGCACTGGACTTGTATTCTTTGCAGTCTCAGATGACACAGCTTGCTCAGGAATCCGATTGGATACTAAGCCCTTAAAGGATGAGCTTGAAGAGGCTAAGATGCAACTCGGCTGGCTTGAGGATAGTGACTTGCTGATTGGGACATACCCATCAAACTTCTGTTTCAACAATTTCACATCCTTACAAATAACAGCTATTTCTCCTCTGCAAAAAAATATGAACAAATTCATAGCCTCATTTTCGGGATTGATAATATTGATCTCTAGAAATCTATGATAGTTATAATATATCTTAATTTAACAATCCAGAACTAGAAACCATCCCAACAAATGCTTCATGCTAGTTGAGATTCGGATGCTGTTTTCAGAATCTGAGAGAAATAAGGGAGTTTATTTGAGCATATGCAGCAGTCAATAGACTGCTGTAACCTTGTGCCAAATCCAGGTTTCGAGTCTTGTAGCCTGAGCACCATCAAGATTTCATATGTTTTTCAATCTGTAGTTTAAAATAGAAGAAACTTCAGCCAGTGAAATTAGCTAAAGTTGAATGGAACTGAAACCTTTAAGCCTCTCTGGGTGGAAAGACTTGACTGCAAGTGCTCTGTAGATATTTAAAAACAGGAGCAATGAAAGAAAACTGGAAGGGATCTCTTATTGGATTAAGAAAGTATACAGTTTGTCATTAGGAAATTGTTTGGAAAGACCCCACAATGTTGTCAGCACTTACAGAAATGATAAAGTTAGCTAATAAATATGATATATGTACATACACCTGTGTCAACATGACAGAAATTGGGTATGAATTCCCCAAATATCTTCCATAAATTTCAACTTTAAAGCATAAAAATATTATTTTAGAATTTAAAATAAAATAATTTAATAAATTTCATTACATATGATCATAGCCTCATCCTTGTACCCTGAGATTTTGAATTTAGCCCTAACCAACACTAGTATATGTATTGACTCTATATGGATAAAAAACTCCAACTACAAAATTTAAAAAGCGTAAAAATAAGAGGAATGAGGAGATATAACGCTGGTGTATGTGCTCATTGATTGAGGCCATCCATCCAAATGATGATCATTTTGTAGTGGGTTATGTATTTTGAAAATGCCAGCTAGCTAACTTGAACTTGGTAAAATTTGTATATGTGTGTAGAGGAGTGGGGGTGGGGTTCAATACCACCACCCCACCCCACTTGCCTATCCAAAAGAGAAAAAAGTGTTAATGTATTTTTATCTGCTGTCTAATATGGGAAAGCAATTGATCGATAGTTGGGCTCATCAGTTGGTGCAATTTTTGAGCTGTGCCCATTCAGTAGATGCTCTATCAATTGGATGGTCTCAGGGTCAGTGATTAAGCTGCCGCCCTAGGATATATTTCCTCAAAAGAAATAAGAACATGAAGACTTACTGCAATGTATCAACAATGTGGCCACGATCCATCAAGAACTCCCGTAACTGCACCAGAAAAAAATGTGAATATCAAGATACAGAAGAATTTTATTAATTCTTATTTTCAGTGCATCCACCAGGAATGTTAGTATTTCACATAGTTCTGGATTTGATGATGGTTATTACCTTTAAGTTCTCTTCTGCTTCTTGCTGTAGTTTCTTCGACTCTTGGACCACCTTGTCCACAATGAGTTGTTGCTCAGCAAGTGCCTTTCGCACAGACTCTTCGTTTTCTAACTTCTCCTGCTCTGCTGCTTTCCTCTCTTCTTCAGCAGCAGCTAGTCGTGCTGCAAGCATTTGACGCATCTGCCAAAAAATTTTATCGTAGAAGTAAGAGAAGAGCTACTCTTAACTTGAATACTGTTTCTTAAGATTAAGTCCACATTATCTGATTAATTAAATAATTTATTAATAAGAGTTAAATGTTGGGGAGGAATCATAGAGGCCTCTATTGAACAGTGGCACCAGCTGGCAATTTCAGAATTATGATGTGGCAGATCGAGAGTAGTTTTGGTTGTTAGAATTCGCTCCGTCATAATTCTGGAACTACATAACTAGGAGTAGCTTCGGGATCCACCTATCCAAGAAACTATATAGACTTGAACCAGAAATAATCCCCAACTATGCATAAAATTGGGCGCGAAAATTGTCATTCTCATTTGGGGTTGTTCCCAGGGTAATTTTTAGAAGGTCACCCAGGGTACTATCAGTCCCAGAATTAGTGATCATTGGCCTCCACAATCAGATTATGTGCGGGATGGATTCGAGCTTCGGGGTTATTCTGATATGTCAATCATGAATACATTAGTGGGTGAAACTGTTTCATCTTACAGGTGTGAATCTGGGGATTGGGGAAGCCAGGAAGAATAGATCCTTGAGAACATTAGGTAGATGAAGCACATTGATTCCTCAGCACCATGTATAAGTAATGTTTCAAGAAAAAATATAGGGAACAATTCACTCTTTTCCCTAAAATCTATCTATAATCATAATTCCTCCCTCCATTTGCTCTATTGGCATTTCTCCCTAATAAACCAGAGTTTCATTTCAGAAACTTCCCTTGGGTACTACAACGAACTCTTAATCGTTTTAATGACAATAATACTGGTTAAGTTGGCCGCATCATTATTAAGTAAAGATTGTAAGAAAAAGTGGGACAAGTTGGTTGCATCAATATTAAATAAAATTTGGAAAATAAAAGTGGGGCAAGTTGGTTGCTGCAATTTTAAATAAAAATGGACAAAAAAGTGGGAATCCACCAATCAAATCATATGAGCCACATGATCTATATCAAATAAAAATAGGGAAAAACATGGGACTTATAATCGTTGGATTCATCATTATCATCATAAGCTATGTAACAAGGACACAGACACGGACACGTGTGCTGGTGTCCAGCACGGATATGGGGAGTCAAACACGCTGACCCCCACAAACCCAATATGTTGACACATCCATACAGTTCATTCTTCATGCTGAAAGGTGTATCTTTTAAATACTTTAGTCTATGTTTTTTTTTTATAAGTATACATTTTATTAAAAGGCAAAGCCAGAAACAATACAAAGGCGCGGCAAATAGGTTGAGGTGACCTACACTCGCCAAACACCTAGCAAGGAGGCAAAACCCCCAGGGGCCGAAAACTAAGAAGCCTCCCTCTTACATATAATGTCCCATCTAAACACTAAATCCTCGAAAAATACCCCTCTACAATCTGTGAATGTTTTAAACCATAGGAAAATCATCCCCCTGATATTGAGGATTATCGATGCAAATTCTTCGCTCTTGCCTTCAAAGATATGTTGGTTCATTTCTTTCCACAGACCCCACAGGATAGCAAAAGGAAGTATGTTCCATAAGATCCGGCCTCTATCTGAAAGTGTAGGAGGGCGCCAACTGAGTAGAAGATCCGTCAAGGTACCTGGCATTACCCATCTCAACCCAAATTCCTGAATGAACACAGCCCACAACTCCCAAGCAATGTCGCAGTGAATCAACAAGTGGTACATTGACTCACCACTATGCTTACTCATACTGCAATAGTCCATCACCACTAGCCCTCTGGATCTTAAATGACCGGTAGTCAGAATCTTGTCCAAGGAAAGCAACTTTAGTCGGGATTCTAGGCTTCCACACCGCTGCGGCCGGGAAGGTGGACGTACCCGTACTAGATAACCCATTGTTAAGTATGCAATATAAATAAAATGTGCTTAGATTAAGTTGATATATATTAAAATCACCTAAACCATATACAGTTTAATTAAATGTTTCCAACTTATTCATTGGGCTATCATTTTGAACATTCGGTTCCAAGACTAGGAAGGGTGCAAGTGTCATCAGATTTTTGAGAGGAGTTTCTAAAACTTTGATTTCTTGGGTAAGGATGCGAATAGACATCCTACTATCCTACGGGTGATAAACTGTAATTATAGGTACAGTTTAGGGAAAAGAGTGAAATTTTCCCATTAATTCAAAGTTATTAGGAAATAAAGTCGGTATTGTTTATATACGTATTGGATCTTTAAGAATCCCAATATATCAAAAAATGACAAAAATGATTGTTGCAAATGGTATTGTCAGAGATAAATGTCAACTTGGAATTGTGGAGACCATGTAACAAGGACACTCCATTTTCTGAAAATTTGTTGTGTCCTACTCACATGTCAGACACACATCTACACTGTTTTCAAAACAAAATAGGGCTGATGTTTCCACTCTCTATTCATTATTTATTAAGTTGCCAAACACAACCATAGTTGTTGGATAGTCATCCATTTTATAGATCTACTTATATTAATTAAGTTATTAGATAGCTGATAGCTCCATGGTAAGGAAATGTTTCAATTTACTTTTTCCATATTCCTTGGTTTTCTTGATGGGATCTCTAGCAGACTAGCACGTAACGCTTCCACCTTGCAACAAAAGCTAGAGTTAAGCAGAAGCTAACAGCTAACATTCTTGTGGAGAAAAAGGAGGGCTATGGAGATGGAACCTTGTAGCTACGTGGAAAACGCAATAGCGATTCATCCTACTTCATTTGAATTTAAGCATACATGTTGTCATGGGCTTACTTGTAATACTTTATATTCTATAGGGACCTATTTGTACTTTCAATAGTTAATATTATAAATAGGGTGAAATTGATTAGAGCTGCACAACACTCTATATCAATTTCACCACTTCTCCCATCTGCTTCAATTATCCTCTTCTCTTTTCTTCTCTCCTCCATCTATTCTCTGACCTTCTTTTCCCTTCTACTTTCTGGTTACAACCTGGTATTATAACATGGTATCAGAGCATGGTTGTGTAACCATGGCTCAAACCTAGATAGAAACAAAAACTCTAGGGTTTGTGGAAAAAGGTAAAAGTGATTATCCAAAGGAGGAGAGTATCTCACGTGGATAGCCACATATTACAGAAGATTGGAGAAGAGACTCCAGACCTAGCCTCCCCCTCTAGAACCCTGGAAAAGTGCCTCCAGGCCTAGCCGCACCCTCCAGAACCTAGGAGAAGGCACTCCAGACCCAGCAACACTCTTCAGAAGTCTAGAGAAGACTCTCCAGACCTAGTCACACCCTTCAAAGAAGTCCAAAAACCTTCTTAGGGCTAGCCGCATTGGTCAAAGAGATCCAGAAACCTTCCCGGGCACAACCGCACTTGTCAGAGACCTAGAGACTATATTACCCAGACATGGCAAGGATACGGGGCTGATACGGTGTGGAGATGGTATTTACACTTAAAATGAGAGTATCCGATACGAATACGACACCCATTTTGAAGTATCCGGGTATCATAGCCTAGAAAAGTGCTCCCATGCATAACCGCACCTCTTCAGACCTTGGAAAAAGCTCTCCATCCCTAGCCATAGGTCTCAAAGGGGCCCAGAAACCCTCCCAGGCCTAGCCGCCCCCTTCTAGAAGCCAAAGAAGACCTCTCAGGAGCTACCCCCCCTCTTAGAAGTCTGGAGAAC
This sequence comes from Euptelea pleiosperma, assembly GCA_035048495.1. Taxonomy (NCBI): domain Eukaryota; kingdom Viridiplantae; phylum Streptophyta; class Magnoliopsida; order Ranunculales; family Eupteleaceae; genus Euptelea; species Euptelea pleiosperma. Next base: position 24,528,028 of record CM068551.1, on the reverse strand, counting down.
TTCTTCCAGACCTAGATGTACGTCTCTAAGAGACTTTCCGGGCTTCTGACATCCTTTCTGCTTAGTTTGGAGATTTTTGGATCTTTTCGGACAACCATCTACTGCTTCTGGTGCACGTTCGTGACTTGTTCGAGTTGTTCTTTTCTCAGAAAAGTTTTTTTCTCATGGTACTGTGTTCTGTTATCCTGAATACATTTGAGGAATCATCCTCTACTAAATCAAAGGCTATTGTTGCTTCCCCCAGTCTGGGGAATCATGGTGACTACAATCTGGTACTTCAGATCACTACGGTGAAGCTGGATGGATCTAACTATCTGGAGTGGTCCAACTTCACCAGGATGTACATCACTGATCGTGGGGAACTGGGTTACATTTCCAGACGAGTAACTGCACCATCAGAGACTGATGTCACGTTTGGAAAATGGGAAGCAGAAAACTTGATGGTTATGTCACGGCTGCTCCACTCCATGCAACCATTAATGAGCAAAGGCTTCCTCTTTCTCCCGACAGCAAAGGATATTTGGGATGCAGTATCTCAAACTTATTCCCAAGTTGGGAATTTAGCCAAGATGTACGAACTTCAGCATGAGATTGCAAGGCTAATGCAAGGCAATTTTCCATTGGGAACCTACTATGCTACCCTACGAAGTAAGTAGGACGAGGTAGATTACTACCAAACCTACATTCCTTGTACGACTAATGCTACAGAGTTCCGGAAGATGGTTGAGCAGACTTGGATTTTTGAGTTCCTTGAAGGTCTGAACCAGAACTATGAGCATTCTCGTGTTCAGGTGTTGGGCAGAGACCCACCACCCGCATCCCTGTCCTAGTTCTACTCCTACATCCAGAGTGAAGACATCAGGTAGAGAGCCATGCGCTCCAAGCCAGATATTGAGGTTTCCTTGTTTGTGAAGTGGGCTTTTGCCACTTAGAAATGGACCAAACCTGTACCTAAGAAAGATGGGGAATCCGATGGTTGTAACAAGTTTTGTTGTGACTATTGTGGCCAACATCGCCAAACTCGGGAGACTTGATGGAGTCTACATGGTTGCCCTGCACAATTCTCTAGTGGCAAGCAAGGCTCATCTAGGAAGCCTTTTAGTGCCAAACAGGGGGCATCTGTTGCTCATGCTACTAATCAGGAGTCCTCCGATGTGATACCTTCATCCTCTGGATCACCCAGTATCATCTCCGGCATGGACATTAACAAGTTTCGCTAGCTTCTTGCGCAATTTGATGCCCCCTTAAGTGTGGTAATTATTTCAAAAAATTCTTAACTAAGTCAATCCTAAATAACAAGACAATCAAAGTATACATATACTCATGGTTGAAATTAGACCCGTCTAAGAATGTCTTGGCTGATGTCTCGTTCAATAGGTACCAAGGCGATACATAGGGGAATATACTATCTGTGCTAGAAAACTAATTTAAATAATTAAAAACTTGTATTGTATATGTGTTATAAAAAACTAGCATTGTTCACTAAACATAATTAAGCACTAAAAATAGTTCAATGTATTGTATCTTCGTATCAATCAATGATGAACAGTATCATCATTATTTTCAATGTATCGTTCCGTTTCTTCCATTAGCACGCCAAGATTTTTAACAAGACCAAGATTTTAAACCTTGCATATACCTAAAAAGAGAGGAATAAAGAATTTTTGGTAAAATAATCGCAGTTAGAGTGAACTCATTATCATTTATGTTCCAGTGATAAGGACATCAAATATTATCAAACAAGCCTAACCATTTGCATAATTCATGAAACAAGTTATTTTAAATATAAGCTTATGAGGCATGATGCAATCAGAATAAAAAGAGTAATTAAGTTGAAAGTTCTGTAGAAAGAATGATAGTGTAACTAGCAGATTGATGGACCAAATGTTACAATATAGCACCTCATCAAGAATTGCAAGAGATTTATCCCTTTCATCCGACAAATTGAACAAACGAGATTGAAGTTCCCGCACTTCAGTTGCTAGAATGGCCCTTTCTCCATATATTTCTCCTGCATGCTGCCAAAATCAAGAGACAGATTCAATTTTTCTTCTCATTACTCAAACAACAACAAATCTTTCTTGTCATTCATTAATGAACACATATGAATTAGAACAAGTACACAACCATGTCATTTGTTTCCATTGCATGTTGCACCATCTGTGTAAGGTCTTCCATCTTGGCAAGGATATCTAGACCTCCTCTTGCAGCTTCCTCTTTGGCCTGCTCTGCTGCTTTCTCCTGTAGTTCCACTTCTTTCAACATGTTGATAGATGACTCGAAGGTTGAAAACAAGGTTTTCTGCACCATTGTTTCAAAAATAAGAATTAGAAAACAAGCCTGTTTGAAGAGGAACAAAGTAATGTTCATGAAACAGAAGTAATGTTTATGCAGTTGTTTATCTTAATATTTTCTTTGAACTCAAAATATTAAAAAAAAAACTTATAAAAGTAACGTTTGTGAAAATATGAATAAGTTTTGAGGTTATCATCTGAATTTTGATGGAGGCCATTTTCTAGAACAAAACCGAGGGATATTTTGTGCATAAGATTAAGATCAACTACTACATACACAATAAAATTCTGAAGAAAACACCTAACCTTTAGAAAAGAATTCCATTGATGTATATCATCTTCATCATCATAAGCCTTATCCCAACGATATGGGGTCCGCTGCATGAATCTTATTTCTCCATTCAATTGTCTAAAACCACCTCTTCTGTTAAGGCAAGTTTCTTAAAATCAACTCTCAAAACCTCACTCTACGTCCATTTTGGCATTCCCTTTTCCCTTTTAGACTCTTCAACTTACACATTCCTTCTCACTGGTGTTGTCATTGGTTTTCATTGTACATGACCAAACCACCTCAATCAACTTCCTCGTTTTGTCACTTACTGGGGCTACTCCAATATTTTCACGAATGTGTTCATTTCTAATTTTGTCTTTCCTTGTCTTACCGTACATCCATCTCAACATCCACATCTCGGCTACACTCATTTTATGAAAATGTTTTTTGATTGCATGACATTTTTTTTGAAAGGTGAAAGAGTATTACTAAGGGCTTGGAGGCTGAGAAAGCCTACCTGATTAGAACACGTCAATCACATAACACTTCAGAAGCACATCTCCACTTTAGCCACCCGATCTAATTCTATGGGCAACATCCTCCCCAATCTCTCTGTCCTCATGAACAATAGAACCAAAGTAACAAAATTGGTCACTTCGAGGTATCTCCTGGTAATTGGTGAATCATCTCTATGTGCACCTTATTAAAATTGCATTCCATCTGCTCTGTCTTGATTTAATTTATTTTAAAATCTTTGTATTCCAAAGAGTTAGTCTAGAGTTCTAGTTTTACATTTACCTTATCCCTAGTCTCGTCAACTAATACTATGTCATTTGCAAATAACATACACCAAGAGACCTCGTCTTGAATATAAGCAAGTACTTCACTATAACTAAAGCAAAAAATTATGAATTAGGGATGATCATCGGTGTAATCCCACTATGATTGGAAACTCAATTGTCTCATAACCAATTGCTTTAACATTAGTTACTGCTCCCTCATACATATCTTTAATGACATCAATGTATCCATTTGGGGTTTCCTTCTTTCCAAATGCCCAAAATATTAATTCTCTATGAACTCTATCATATGCTTTTTCTAAGGCAATAAAGACCAAGTGAAGATTCTTTTTTTTTTCTCTAAACTTTTCCATGATTTGTTTAAGTAAGAAGATTGCCTCGATGATTGACTTTCCTGACATAAATCTAAATTGGTTTTCAGATAGTCTTTTGTCTTAATCTTTGCTTCATCACTCTTTCCCACAATTTCATAGTGTGGCTCATAAGTTTGATGCCACGGTAGTTTGTGCAGCTCTCTGTACATGTCATTTGTTTGTATAGGCACTACAGTATTTCTCCATTCATTTAGCATTTTTATTGATTTCAAAATATTATTAAATAACCTAATAAGCCAAATCAATCCAATTCCTCCCATGTATTTCCACAACTCTATTGGGACACCATCAGGTCCTAAATCCCTACTTGTTTTCATCTTTGCTAAAGCTGCTTTCACCTATGATATCCTAATTCTACAAAAGTATGTGTTCTTTATTTTCCCTAGGATTTCCATCTGGTCATAAGCCCATTACGTTATTTAATTTATAGAAATAAGTCCTCCACCTATCCTTAATTTCTTCACCTATCACAAAGACTCTCCGGTCGTTTCCCTTAATGCATCTAATATGATCTATATCTCTATAGCATTTCTCTCTCTTGTTCGTGCAAACTTATAGACATCTTTCTCACCCTCTCTTGTCTGTTAGCATTTTTGTATTTTTCTAAGTTTTCATTGTTTTTAGCCAGTTGCCAAGTCTTGTAGTATATCTTCTTCTCTCTAATGGCCTTTTTGAAACTTATCATTCCACCATCAAGTTTCCTTGCGTGTACAACTTTTCCCCTTTCCCCAAGGACCTCGTTCATTACTCTTTTAATACATTTAGCCATTACATCCACACATCGTTGTACTCTCTGCTTCTATGTTCCACATTTCTTTCTTTACCAATTTATCAATAAAAGGCACCACTTTTTCCCTTTTTAAATTCCATCACCTTATTCTTGGGCATCTTTTATTTTCATTCCATTTCTTGATGCGAACAACTAAAACTACTAGCCTATGTTGTGGTCAGGCTCTCTCCTAGAATAATCTTTACACATTAATAGTTATTTCTCCTAAGTAGAAAAAGTCTATTTGGCTCCTATTTGTTCTACTCTTAAGAGTAATTAAATGTTCATCTCTCTTTTAAAGTATGTATTTGCTACTGCAAGATCATATCCCATCGTAAATTAAAGGATTGCACTTCCCATTTTATGTCGTTTTCCAAATCCATATCCTCCGTGTACCCTTTCATATCCTCTACTTTCCTTCCCTACATGCCCATTTAAGTCCCCTCCTATAAATATCCTATATCTGTCAAGAATTCCTTACATCAATCCATTTGTCTTTTCAAAATTGTCTCTTAATGTTTTCTCCTAATCTAAGTGCATAAGCACTTAATATGTTAATAATCTCTTCACTTATCACTAGTTTTATTGACAACAACCTATTGCCTATTCTCTTTACTCCTATAACTTTATCTTTCAGATCTTCATTTACAATTATTCCTACCTCGTTTCTATTTTTATTTTTTCTTATGTACCAAACTTTGTAACCATCTATTTTCTTAGCTTTTACCCCTTTCCACTTTGTCTCTTGTAAACAGGCTATGTAAACTCACCTTCTTTTCATTGTGTCTACTAAATCTAAGCTCTTACTTGTTAAAGTCCCCACATTCCAAGTGGCAAGACAAATCCTACTTTTCTGGATTAACTTCTTTACCTGCAGTCATCTAGTATGGTGCAGAAACCCTTACCTACATTTCACCGCAACCGGACGTCATTGAAGCGCGTCTTTCCTAGAGTACACCCTAGCCAACCCTTGCCCATTTCCCACTGCAACTGGATGTTGCTACAGCGCATCGCTTCTGGGAAACGCCCTAGTATGAGTTAAGTGTAATGATGGATCAGGATAAATGGTACAATTTGGCAGAGCAGTGAAGGATAACTATAATGTTGAATTTCAGAATAATGATTTCAAACAGGTCAGTTTGAAATATATATTTCAGTAGTTATTTTATTATTAGAATAAATATTGATATCATCTGAATTTTGATGGAGACCATTTCCTAGAACAAAACGAAGAGGTATTTTTCGGAATACGATTAAGATAACCTATTGCATAATCTGTAAATTTCAAACAACCTAAAGGTAACAAAAACAAGTGATGTGCTAACATTAAATTAATTACTAACCGATAAAAGAGCAACAAGTGTGTAATAATATATCTAGAGGTCTGTGATCAAGGAAGGGCAGTTCAGTGCAAAAGTTAAACCAAATTCCTGATTTGGCCGAGAAAACTTGGCAACGAGCTTCCAACAACCTAAAATGTCACAAAATCTTTTTGATGAAGTCGGTTGATTAGGACAGAGTTGTATCTCTTAGGAACCGTACATGCACCTTTGGATGAAGTCAGTTAAAAAAATTAAAATTGCAAAAAAAGCAGTATGTCGATTTCAACCCTCTTTCCATTTTTTAGGCAGGTGTCACTGAAACATCAAGTTGCACAAGGAAAAATGAATACAAGATGCAGGTGTCAACATTCCGATTAAGCTTTTAATAGATGATAATTCCTAAACTCCTTGCAACAATAAAATTGGAATCAATTTTGCAATGCTCCAAGAATGAGTTCTTTGATGTTTAGAAGAAACATAAAATTAGCATTTCCAGCATCCAGAAGTACAGGCAGCCAAAAGTACCTTGTTATTTTTAGCATCTCCAATAGCATCTTCAAGAAGATCAATTGTAGAGCTCTGGCCCGACTGCATAACTATAGTTGTAGAGAAAGATTTGTCTTCAACATCAACCATTTCAGTGTCGAAAACCACTTGTCCAGGAATGTTCTCCACCGAACCTCCTGACCCTGGTTTTTTGCATTCAATAATAGAAGAGCTAATATCATTTTCTAATGGAACTACACATTCGGCAGAAGTTGGTGTTGCTTTATGAGAAAATAATGGATCAAGCTGAACAGTAGTTGGCAAGTTTTCTTCTTCCAATGGACTGATATCCAAAAATGACTGATCTTGAAGACAGTCCCTACAAACAGCTGAATCATAATCAGGAGCTACTTCATTCAAATCTTGGATAGTTGCATTCGGAGCATCACTACAGTGACAAGTGACAATGGTATCTTCATGTATCATAGAGCTTGATGCCACATGTGAACCCCAATGTGACCCAACACTGACATTGATTTCTTGATGCTTTGCCAAAGATTCCAGTTCTTCAGTTTCAGTACTTAAACATAACTGTGCATGATCATTTCCACCATGAAGATTTGAAAGTGAAGAACCATCTAGTAATTCATCCAGGAATGTTGAATTAATATAAAGAGCGTCATTAGTATGATCGGTGTCATTCGCATCTTCACTCGCTACAGATCTTGGTTCTGAAGGTGGACCTGGATTTGCTTCTTCAACTAACTCCTGATGCTTCAGCAAATAGCTATGCTCCCCCGGTTCAACTACACATCCAAGATGCAATCTTTCATCAACCATCAGTCAATCAAATTGCATTCCTAAGCATACAAGCTAAAGATCGAGCAAAATAGTTTGCAATCAAGCAGTTAATTAATGTAATAGCAGTACATGATCAAGAAGCTAAAAACAAGATAAAAGAAAAACTGAATGCAAATACTAAAAGAGGAAACAAATCACATCATTCATAGAGGTCAAAATACATGTTCCAGAACAGGTTTAGCATCTCAATCACAAAAAATAAAAAGCAGTACCTCCAACTGATGGATATTTAACATCTTGATTATCACTGGGAGTAAGAAGGGCCTCTGACAAGCTGCAGATAGATGGATGCTTAATGTCCCAATGATTAGTGGGAGTACGAGAGGCCTCCGACGTACTGCAAATAGAAGGGAGAACCTCGAGAAGAATAAATTCCACAGCTGCATCAGCATCCTTACAGTGTTCAATAGCAACAGCCTTTAGTATGCGAACATCAACCTGTGAAAAAAAGATTGATAAAGCTGCTTCAGTTGAACTTGTGAGTTAATAAAAAAAAAAATCAAAGGGAAAAAAGAAAGGGATATGGTACTTAATAATGGTTATGAGTCCATGAACAAATAACCATATGAGGACATACATTTCAGCCACTTTTCATCAAGTAGCTGAAAAAGGACACTAACAGTCACCCCTTTGTTTTTGAGATGGTGTTTTGATATTTAGACTAGTCATTGGCAGTATTTCTCATATCCATAGAAAAATAGCTGACAAGCTCACAAATGTAGGGGTCACTAAGAACTCTCTAATTAACTGAGATCACATGTCCAATTGTAGCAGCCCCTTGGTTGAAAAATTGAATGTCTGAAATGAATAGAGAAGCTAAATTACAGCAAGTCAGCAACAGGTCAAAAAAAAAAAAAAAAGGATTGTCCATTGTAACAAGAGTGACGATCCCATCAGGTGTCCCATATGGAATCATACATTAGGTGCCCATATCGCTAGCAAGTACACTGTGTGACTTACACAGAGTCAGGCACAGTTTTGCCCAATGAGAAAATGACATGAGGGCCCTTACCATATATTTGTAAACATGGTTCAAAGTATCGGGCGATACCGAAATGTTTCGGGTGAAACGTTTTGGTATTGCCCTAGGGCATGACAAGCTTGGCTACATGAAGTTTCATCCGAAATCGAACGATACTTCATCTTAGTGCAAATTTGCACTAATGTTTCGTTTAAGTTTCACGAAGTTTCGCCCGAAATCGAACGATACTTCCGATACATTTCGGTATTGCCCATGAACAATACCGTGTACTTTGAACCATGTTTGTAAATGGGATGCCTGATGAGATCGCCACTCAATATTGATCATGGACCACACTAGTCTCTGGCTCTTTTCTTCCTTGGATATTGTACTGGATTTTTTTCTCCAATAAAATTCTTGTTAAATGAAAGTTTAATTTTGTACACTCACGCAAGCACACACACATGCAAACAAAAACTGAGATGTGTCATATGAGATGGTGCATCACAGTATGACAAACCAGCAATATCATGATATGCAAAGATAAAAAGATACATTATGCTAAACTATGTTTTTTTTTATCAATAAAAGATTAATATTAAAAGGGGGCTGAGAAATCCCACAAAGGAACTATACACCAGCAAGGGGAACAGACACAAAACAAAACAAAACAAAACAAAACAAAAGCCCGAAAGGGTGGCCCCCCCGAAACAGCAAAACACTAAGAGAGGAAACGAATTACAAGACCATCCGATCCCACCGGAACACAAAGTCCTCAAATCTGAATCCTTGAAGCTCGGAGATGACATAACCCCAATGGTATAAGATGGCTTTAATGTTCATGAAGATCTCCTCTATATGGGTATCTTTATCTTCAAATGTACGACGATTTCTTTCATTCCAAACCACCCAGCATATGGCGAAGGGGGTAAGCCTCCACAGCATACAACCGCTAGAAGAGAAAGCCTTAGAATGCCACCCTACAAAAGTGTCAAGCACAGATCTTGGAAAAACCCAAGAGATTCCGAAGAGGCATAGGAACCGATCTCAAATCTCCTTTGACACACAACAATGGATAAGCAAGTGGTTGGTGGTCTCCTCATCTCGTCGGCAAAGAATGCATCTACTAGGCATCTGGAAGCCACGCCCTCCTAAGCTTACCCATTGAGAGGACCTTATTAAGCATCGCACACCAAGTGAAGAAAATCACTTTAGAAGGGACATGAGTGCTCAAAATACGTTTGGCCGGGAAAGCATTTCTGACTCGGCCCCATGAGCTTCGAGTAGAAAGATTTGACAGAGAATCTGCCTTTCGAGTCTTTGATCCACACCTTCTATCCTCTTCTCTATCCGAGAGCTTGATCCATTCAAGAAAGGATGCTAGATTTTCCACCTCCCAGTCGTTGATCCTCCTTCTTAACCCTAGGGATCTACCCTCCATATATGAAACTGCACGGACCTTGCGATTCGACAACGCGTAAATCGAAGGGAATTCTTCCTTGAAAGGAAGCTATCCACACCATCCATCTTCCCAAAATCTGACTTTGTTGTCGATTCCCACTTTGAATGTGCTCTCGTCTCTAATTTCACCGATCAGCTTAGATATTCCTCTCCATACCCCGACCCATACGGAGAGGTAGGCACTCTACTATTCCAACCGTGATGATCGACACCCTACTTAGCCGAGATCACCTTGCACTACAAGTTGTCTCTCTCTACACCGAATCTCCATAACCATTTCCCCAATAGGGCCTTGTTCATAATCTAGATGTGGCGAACTCCGAGCCCACCCTCTACGTTAGATTTGTAGATCCTAGACCAGCTAACAAGATGGAATTTGTGGTGTCTTCCCCAAGGTTCTAAACTTCGACTTCGCCTTAGACTTCGGTCAGTTAAAATTCGGAATTAAATCGGGAAAGTTCAATTCGATTTAGAGAATTTCTGTAAAAATTCGCTAACTTAGAGAAGTTTAAAGATTTTTTGCCAAAATGAGTGAAACGATATTAATATTGCTTAGGTTGCTTTAAATGGTTGTTTTTATAATATAATAAGTTATAAGTGTTTTATCATATCCTTAAAAATCAATATGTTTTATCAACGTTTTGCTAAAATTCTCCAAACTTCTCTAAGTTAACTATTTACTTCGAATTAAACGAATTAATTCGGAATTAATTCGACGAATTTATGCAATTTTTGTACTTAATAGGCTAAACTTCGAGAAATTAGCCGAATTTTTACTGTTTACTTCGAATTAATTCGGCGATTTTTTATAAATTTTTTAATACATGTACACTTTAATTCGGTCAGTCAAAATTCAGAATTAATTTGGCTAATTCCTGATGATGATTTCTATCCTCCTAGCAACCCCCATAGGTATAGATTAGCCTCCTTCTAAACTATGTTTAATGCCTAGATTAGCTAAAAGTATGATGTTCAGTTGATATGATATTGCCTTTCATAACACATATACTATAAAAGAGACTATTTAATTTTGTTTATTTTTATAATACGAATCGATGCATATCCCCAAGTATCGTACCAGTTACAAGACCAAAAACAAAGTCTCCTACAAGCTGATATGGGATTTTAAAATCATGCCCACTAGTCTGAGTAGCTAAGTCTCTCCTAGGTGTTTTAACAATCATGTTTTCACGCACCACTCATGACACTTCAAGCAAGGACACAATACATGATTTAGTGTTAAGAGCCAAACCAATACACCAAAAGCACCTAGGCGATAGGTTTCCACAGCCGACGTAGCCCTTTTCATATGGCGGCTTTTACTGTACCCCTATCGTGACTTGAACAACGGAAGTGAGCAGGCTATGATACCAAACGTTAAGACCCAAACCAATACGCCAAAAACACCTAGACGATAGGGGCAAGTAAAGTTTAGGTCTTAACTATTAGGATCCTAACATTTAGGAACTCAAAAATGAACTTGGGGCATGTTCAAATCGTATGTTTGCACCAAAAAAGTCATTTTTAAGAGAATTTTTGTGCAAAGTAGCGATCCAAACTAACTGATAGGATCTTTGTATCCTATGAGAACTTTTGATCCAACTTCAAGGGGGATCGACCTCCAAAACTAGTTTATTTTCAATAATTGTTTTTCAAGAAATTACAATCTCTAATTTATAAACACAGAACCTACATACCAACCTAGACTCCTTGCCAATTATAACTTCATACTTACAATGAGACTCCTAGTAAACTTAAATTAGAAAGTCTCTTAAACAACAAGTATGTATTGTAATAAGATAAACAATTAGACTCCTAAACAACTCACGACTCTCCTAAATCTACACTTGTGACCAGGCGGAAGAGTTCATCGCAGTTAAGAGAGACCTTTGTCTCTCCGCTCTTTCTGTTCTATAGGAGTAAGTCTCCGAATGGGCGACAAATTCGGAGGGCTAACAGAAGGAGATTCTGACGCAAGGGCAGGCAACAAAGGTTGATTCGGTAGGGATTTAGAAGTCGATCGCCAAACAGAATAATCTTAAAGGACCAAAACCAATTCTTTTTGGCACATAGCCAGATCGAAGGCCTCTGTTAAGGTAGAAGAATGCAACAACTGAACCCCAACTCATATGTCGTTATGTAATCAAGAGACAAAACAACTAATCAAGAAGGATTCCGGTAACCCAGTAACCCGATTAGCAAGCTTTTCATATTGGCCTTGAAATTCCGGAACATTAATAGTTTGTTTGAGTTTCTCTAACACAGCACCCGGATCCGCAAACTCCCGGGTATTGAAAAGTGAGCATAGGACCCAAGTGAATTGAGGCCATAGCATCAATCTAATAGAGTGAGTCATCCAACTATACCATGCTATAGCATCTCCGGTTAGGTGAACCGAAGCCAAAGGGACCATATGTTCATTGGATAAGCTGTTCAAATGTTGATATTGTTCAGCCCTGAAAATCTAGCCTTCGGGGGTCGTCGCCATCTAACTTCGAAAAATCGATCCGAAGAGGACAGCCTTGAATCATTGTGCCACCTTGAGGATTTTCCGCTCTTTGGTTCACAGCGGTAGGAACATGTAGTGCTTTCCAAACTGGTGGTCGATCAACAACTAAACTTTCAAGGGCTGTTTGGATTTTTCTCATCCCCTCTTTTAGCTCTTGTACGTCAGTGGTCAATTGATAAAGCCGAGACTCAATTAAGTCGACTCTCTCATTCACCTCCTTAACATTAACCATTCTGAATACCAGGACTTCGATGCTCTGATACCAGATGATAGGATCCTTGGATCCCATGAGAACTTTTGATCCAACTTCAAGGTGGATCGACCTCCAAAACTAGTTTATTTTCATTAATTGTTTACCAAGAAATTACAATCTCTAATTTATAAACGTAGAACAACCTACGCACCAACCTAGACTCCTTGCTAATTATAACTTCATAGTTACAATTAGACTCCTACTAAACTTAAATTAGAAAGGCTCCTAAACAACATGTATTCTAATAAGATAAACAATTAGACTCCTAAACAACTTCCAGTGTGCTGATATGCTCGTACGTAGATGGATTCCTAACCCTAACCCTTATAAAAATCTTTAATTTCTCACAGAAAAAGGAGGAACAAATAAAGTACACTGTCAAGATAAATCATAAATACCTGTGGAAATACCTCCTGCAGTGACTTAAAGACTGAACTGAAACCCATATCCGACGAACTATAATCTAGCTGCAAAATTAAAAGTGAGAGCTAATTACCGCTCATCCTTGTCTCGCCATCACCAGACTTTGTTTATTTTCACAAAGAAACTACGGCCATAAAAAGGGAGAATAAAATTTACATGAATCAAAGTTGTAAGAAAAATAAACAATCTCAAATAACAAACCTAGAAATCATAAAATTCATTCAAAATTTCCTTTTCCTTCCCCATCTCAAACTCTAAAGTCTAGATATCCAAACCAGTCCAATTCATCCGCGACCGAAATCCAAATTTGGTTAAAGGTTAACGATGATCAAATCGTCAAATTACGAGTAAAACTTCGCTGACCGCCCACCCCGATGACCGCCCACATTATGAGCCACGTGGCAAACTTTGAGAGGACGCTGACCGTATGGATGTTTGGCCAATCCCTAAAGAAATTCAAAATCAACCTGATTAGTGATTTCTAGGCGTTGGATTGGAGTCATTTTCATGGTTTGATTTTAACCGTGAGAATTTAAGCATTATTAACCATTATTTGGGTACAGGGATCCAAAGGTTAGAAATCACTAATCAGGCTATTGTTTTGGTTTGTGGGCCTATCTAGGGATTGACCAAACATCCATACGGTCAGCGTCCTCTAAAAGTGTGCCAAGTGGCTCATGTTGTGGGCGGTCAGCAAAGTTTTGCTCATAAAATTACCAATTGGATCCTCCAAGTCGTTGGGATTAGATATCGTTGATCTAAATCATGACAGCAGTCTGCTTACAAAAAAAGAAAATCATGACAGCAGTCATACGTCAATTGGATTGAAGCATCATAGTGAATAGGATAAATTTGCGTATTAGAGACGCTGACGACCATCATATTATTATCACATCATCAGGATAAACGGTGCATATGCATGTAATTGACCCCACTCTTAGATGGGTCCTACCTAAGACGTTTTTTCAAATCGAAAACCAATGTGATTTGGATGTGATCAAATCATTCCTTGGCAGTTGAAAAGAATAGGAGAATGAGTAAAACTTCGCTAACCGAGGACTGTCATACGCTGTCCACCAATAATATGAGCCATGTGGCACATTCTTAGAGAACCACAGATTTTGGGCCAATCCCTAGGTGGACCTACAAACCTAAAATCAACCTGATTATTGATTTATAAGTGTTGGATTGGAGTCATTTTCATGGGTTGATTTTAACCACGCGACTTTGAGCATTATTGACCATTATGTGGTGGTAAAAGGATCCATAGATTTGAAATCACTGATCAGGTTGATTTTTGGTTTGTAGGTCCATCTAGGGATTGGCCAAACAGCCATACGGTCAGCGTCCTCTAAGAGTACCACGGGGGCTCATATTGAGGGCTGTCAGCAGCTTTGGTGACCATGATGGTCAGCAAAGTTTTACTATTGGAGAATGATCTTAAACAAGGTTTAAAGGGGACCGTTATAAGGTATAACGGACTGGGGCGTTACCGTTTTTCCCGTTATAACGAAAAAAAACGCTCAAGGGCAAAAACGGAAAAAATGGTTCTGAAATTCAAATTTTGAATTTTAAAATTTGAATTTCAAAATTTCAAAAATAGAAAATAATGGAAAAAATAGAATATAACGAAAAAAAATGAAAATAACGGCAGTTTTTTTTCAGAAAATAATGGCCGTTATTTTCGTTGTAAAGGCCGTTATTTTCTGGGTGTTTTAACGGTCCATAACGTAACAGGGGTAGGTCCGAATCCGTTATAACGGCCGTTATTTTCGTTATAACGGCCGTTTTTTAAACCTTGATCTTAAAAAAGAACCTGCCAAAACATGATCTTAAAAAGGAAAAAGGAAATTTACGTACTGTGCAGTCAACTAGGTAATCAGCGGGTTCAATTGTTTTTAGAACCCATCAAAGCTGATTCAATTCGGGTTTACCCCCTTCCTCTAAGATTTCGATTTGGACGCTGTGTTTCTAAATAGGAACAAAAAATGAGGGCGGGGTGCAATGTCTGAGGCTCAAGACCTAGCTTATTCAGATCCTAGACTTGTCGGAACTGAGATGTGGTCTTGAATCCGGTCAGTAATCTATCTCCCTATCTATCTATGCTAACTATACAGCAAAAACCTGGGTTGGCAATGACGTGGGCTTCACAAAACGTTCACCTTCACGGGTTGTTCAGGTTCAGCACACCGACGCTTGGGACCACAGCCTGAGCCACGTGGCACACTCTTAGATACCACTGACCATATATGGATGTTTGGCCCATCCCTAGGTGGACCTACATACCAAAATTCAACCTGATTAGTAATTTCTATATGTTGGATTAGTCTTTTACATTGTATATTTTTAACTTTTGATTTCAAGCATTATTCAAGACTAGGGGGCACCACGTGCGTTTCACGTGCACCTTACATGTGTAACACTCTTAGAGATCATTAACTGTATAAATGTTTTGACCACTCCTAGGTGGACCTACATACAAAAATTCATTTTGATTAGTTCTTTCTATCCATTGGATCAGAGACATTTTCGTGATTTCTTTTTAACTGTGGATTTTGAGTATTATTTGGCCAATGACAAAACGACACTACTATGTAACATATAACGCTGTCTCTTCGACCATGTAATCATTACTCTTTTAATAATAAGTACGTACGGTACACTTAATTAACTTCTTTATTTTTTGTATTTTTCAAACATCCACAATGGAGCATATTATGACCACATGGCACTCTTGGAGATCATTGACCATATGGATGTTTGACTCGTCCCTAGATAGACCTACATACCAAAATTCAGCCTGATTATTAATTTCTCTCCACTGGATTAGGGTCTCTTTCATGATTGATTTGCAACCGTGGATTTCTAGTGGGGTATTTAGATTCAAAGGTTAAAAATCACAGTTTCACCGATTTTTGTTACATAACTCCATCTAGGGATGGGACAAACATCCATAGAGTCAGTAGCCTCTACTAGTGTGCCACGTGGCTCACACTGTAGGTCCATGATCAACCCCGATAATGGACAGCATCATCTAATTTTTTTTTTTTTCCCGATCTCGTACAAAAAATGTTTTCACAGTTAACTTGAAAATGTCAAAATATTGAATGACCAAAATACCCTTATAAATTAAAAAATTTTTAAGAATAAAAAGTAATGTTTGTGAATTTAAGAAATTTGAGTCATATTAGGAATAATTTTTTTTTCAATTGTTTAATATGAGAGTATTGAGGAGTGCCGTGTGCTTTACACTAAAAAGACTGAAGAGCCCTTCTGCAAGTGTTTTTGGGCGTTTAAAACATGGTTTGCACTTGGGGAATTATAATTAGGGGCGGCAAGTGGATCGACCCATTAACAATTCTGGCTATGCGAAGAGTTATCATTGCAAACACACACCCCTTTATGTTTGAGGATTATTTGGGTTGAGATATTCGAAGACAACGTCCACCTTACCCGTGGTACACGTGGCCAACATGTTGAAAGTGGGATTCACAGTTCGCTGGGTCCCACCAAGAAGAATTTTTAGGTCAAAAATCAATCCAATAAATTGATCAGAACCGCCCGATCAATGATTATCCCATGTGGTACAAGACAGTAGAGTATACATCAGAACATTTTGCAATGTTTTACCTAAAGCAAAATTTTAGATCAAGTACAAATGAAATCAGTCGATAGAAATCCCATCTATCCTCTTTCTAAAATGCTATACAAAGTTAATTAGAAATTAGATTCCTGAAAACATATTCAACTAAAAAAAGTAACAGAAAAGGATTCGTACCACTTTTCTGTATGGTGATGACAGAAATTTTTTCTAGAAAAGGATCGGTATGCCGAAAAAAATGTTGATCCCCAAAACGTTTATGAACATTTATGGGCAAAAATAATTTCTAGAAAACTTTTCTAAAAACTTTTTATGAACATTTGAAGAGTGTACGAGGGGGTAGTTGATAAATATAACGGAAAATTTCTAAAAAGAAAATAAACTTTAATCTATTTGCAAAAAAGAATACAACTTTTCGCAAATCCCAAAAAAGAAAACGAAACGCCCTTTCAAAGGGCGTTTCCTTACGTGGCACATGTTTATGAAAAAACGCCCTTTAAAAGGGCGTTTGTCAGTAAAAAACGTCATTTTAAAGGGCGTTTTTCAGTAATAGACGCCTTTTTAAAAAACGTCTGTCAGAAACGTCTATCAGACCTCTGACAATTGACAGACGTTATTTTAAAGGGCGTGTGTCAGTAGAAAACACCCTTTTAAAGGGCGTTTTTTGATACCCCAATTTTTACGCCCATTTTGGCGTACCCAGAAGATGAATCAATGGCTGATTTTTGGTGAGGATGATCTCTACGGTGAGGAGATCATCCTCACAAAAATTCAGATCATTCCGATATTCGTAGATTGGTTTAGAAGTTGAGGAATTATGGGACGTTTTTTAAAATTTCTCATGAATAAACGCCCTTTAAAAGGGCGTTTGACAGACGTGTTTTCATTCTGACTCAACTGATTGGACTGACAGCAGACGAAACGCCCTTTGAAAGGGCGTTTCATTTTCTTTTTTGGGATTTGCGAAAAGTTGTATTCTTTTTTGTAAATAAATTAAAGTTTGTTTTCTTTTGTGCAATTTTCCGTAAATATAATTATATTATTTTTCCAAAATAATAATAGAATAAATAGATCAAAATGCTATGCTAGCATGCAGCACCTCTCTGTTTTTAAGTCCGGATACATTCCACATTGGCGAAACGGGTGGTGAATACAAAAACTAAACGCAAATTACAGCAAATTACACTGGCTCTTTCAGTGAAGAGAGAACCATGGGACTTTTACCTCTCCTCGAGATGGTCTCATGTGGCAGATGCTGCCTTAACGGCAGTCAATATTCATCTCTTGTTCCCCAGGAGAGACTCCGCAAGATTTCATTGTTTTGTAGAATTTGAATCCTCCTCACCAGACTTCTTTGGGGTATGCCCTTGCCTGTTTTGGCCGCCCCCACCCTGAAGAAGAGATATAGAAGCTTCAGGAACAAGTACAACTAGAAGAAACCAGTAGAAGGTCGATAAAGCAGATATTTGATAGTGTGGTGCTGCATGACAATTCATGCTTTCTCCCCATTCACTATCCATGTGGCACATGCGAAGAGGGAGGGATTCTAGTCCAATTAATCAGCAGGCCCACCTAGGAGATCACCTAAGATGGGTGAGGAAGCATGGTCTCATGCTGAGCGGTGTTATCAAATGCTGCCTCTAGTTACTAAACCACTTCAGAAGATATAGAACTTGGCCATAAATTTATGGGCAACTAATACCAAAAAAATATAAACCACCTAAGGTGGAATGAGCTCAACCCACCCAAAGGCAGATCTGCCATCCATCTCAACGGATATAAAGATCTGTATCATCGGATTCTTTTTCCTCAAATTTTGACCTGTTAAACCAGTTGTGCACAGTACATATCTTGAGATTGGCCAAGGTTGCCTCAGGTCGGTCTTATCTTCTCAATACCAAATCTCAAACTCTTCGAACCATGGGGATTTTAAAATGCTACACTTAACATGAGCCTTTTAACGTTACTAGGGTAAAATAAATGATGTCACTTACTGCTCCCTTCTGACCGGTCAACCTCCGACTTGATGGGGCCCGCGCAACTGATGAAGCAGCAGCTGCTGCAGCCACACGTATCCTGATAAAGCATAAATAGATTTTAACAGGTCTATTTTCCATGAAACCACCACCTCATTTCCAAGCACTCGTGCGGGTAAAAGAAAATAATTTGATCCCACTGCACCTTTTATGTACATCAACATATTCATCTGTCTCGTCCACAATCTCCTCCTGGCATTTAAATGAAAACAATCACAAATTAATTAACTGGGAACTAGAAAACAAAATGAAAGAGAAACAATATGATAAACCAGGGGCCATTAGATTTTATTGATCTGGGAAATCCAATCGGTGGGCCACCTCTTCCCTAAAACAGAGAAAAAATATCAAATGAATAGAACGTGTGTGTATTGATAGATTAAAGTTACGTGACTAATAAGGATGGTTAGGGACACATCGATTGGAGAGTCCAGATCAAAGAGCAGTGTCTGTGTGCACACTAGAGACATGGAGTTGAGGAACCGGGCACTATGTTAATTACTTGCAAAAGTTCTTCAAATACATCCTCCAGGGTGATGATACCGATGACTTCCCCATCTTCAATATCCTCTGACACTCGGGGCAATCCATTGGTTGCTGTATCATTTTGTTGGAAAGAGATTTGTCTGTTTGTCTTGACTGGCCTTGGAACCTTCTCAATGTTGACAACAACGCTTTCTGATTTTTCATCCTGCTTGGGAAGCAAAGGGGTAGTTAATTTGGAATCCATGCTAACTACTTTGCTTTCTTTGTGTTTTTCTTCATCACCACTAGGTGGATGGTTCTTGCTTTTCCCTTTAGCCTTCACCACAGCTGCCATATGACTGCTTCCCTTTTGAAATTCATTCAATATATCATAAAGAGGCATGTCTGCTGGAACCCTGGGAATCATTCCAGGGATGAACATTATATATCCGAGGATATGCGTTAAGGAAAATAGGAAAGAAAAAAGAAAAGAAAAGGAAATTGGTTGAATGAGCACACCGTGGAATTCTGCGAATGGAAACAGCACTGACAGGGGTCTCTGTTTCAGCCCGTACTGTGAGAAGACTTTTCACCTAATCCCATAGGGAGGTTGGAAAAGAGGAAAGACAAGTAACAACCAGTTCTACAATCAAGTAATTTTTTTTACCAAGAAATACATATTTATGATACGAATCGCCTTAGATTCTTGCACCCACCAGTAGAAGTCCAATAACGTTTCTTGGATTTCCAGAATAAACAGGAATTCGACTATGGCCCCGAGCAAGAATTTTTCCAATTGCTTCCCTGATTTATCAAAAAAATTGGATATTTAATTTATCTTTGTTCCAGAACTTATAAACTAAGAAGAGTTATAAAAGTTTAGAAAAAAAAAAAAACTCGTTTACTACCATTGATTGGAATTTACCGATAAAAAAAAAATTGGAATTTCATTTTTTTATCCAAGGCCTTCACAAGTATCTCAAATATTTTTGAAAACATTTTATATCATCTGAGAAATCTAAAAGCGAGAAAAGATTTAACTTCTCATGAGAATTAAATATCTAGCTTGTAAGAAAATGAATTTTCTTCTCCGCCAAAACTATTCAAAATATATGGTGAATTGAAATGAATTTTGATGTTTATAGTTAATTAATAAATCATTTGAATATTATAATTTTTGTTTTTATACATCATTTTTTCTTGCTGATTTTCGCCAGATTTCCTGCCAAATTTGAGAAAGCAACAAAAAAATAAAAGGTTGAAATTTCTGAAGAATTTCCCTTGCCAGTTCACAACAATGAGATTTGTGACTTTGACAGGTGTGGTCAAAGAAAAACCTAAAAGGCAAATGAAACAGGCTACCAGAAGCTTTATGCCAAAACATGTGCACTGGATTTCAAAAATTTAACCTTTGCAATTTAATGTGTGACAGATGAAAAGTGATAAGCTGCATTCACTATTACTACAACAAAGATGAATTGAGAATCAAGAATATTGTTGGAAAATAAATTTGAGTAAAACTCACCAGTCCAATTTTGAATTGACATCTAATGAAAATGTTGATTCGATGGGTGTCATAGCCTCCTCGGCAGTCTGTTCACAAGAAATGAATTTTAATAGTCCCAAATCCATCCATGGCACAAATTGGCAGTTAAAATTTCTGACTAACATCATGTAGTTATTGCAGACTGAATGATTAAAGAATATATATAAAGAATCTAGAAGTTAGATTACTCAAAACTGATTTATTTGATAAAGCTTTTGCCCTGGTAGTACATTATCTTTTTATAAGACACCAAGCACACTTTGATGGCAATGATAGTGATGGCAATGATAGTCAACCAACTAACACTTTATTGATCAGTAGAAATAAACCTAAAAGAGATCAGAACGGACTAATTCTGCATTACCAACAAAAGATGGTCTTGGTACAATTATAAACAACAACTTATTATACCCCGATCCTTCATGTATCCCCACAATAATGCCAGATTCTTTTTTTTTTTATAAGTTGGGATTGATATTAAAGAAGGGGAAACCCCGCTAAATACAACCTAGGGGAGTCTCAAGAAGAGAGTCACACAAAAACAGAAAAGAACTCAAACCAGAGAAGAGCCAACTAGTAGCTCCTCCCACCAGATTCTTCCTATATCAATACCAATACTTAGGGAGGCTCAGATCCTTCTGGGCCGCACTGGATTTAATTGGATCATTTGAGACATAGTGGATACACCAACTAATACGGCCCAAAGCTTGGGTCTGGCTCAAACAATTCACAAAGTGAAAACTTAGCACATTTCAGATAGCTTATATGATGGGGCTTTTCCTTCCCTAATTTCCAATTTTCCATTTAGGTATAAAAGAGGCAAGTTCGTGAGGATTCTCATTTTAGACCTACACTTTAGTAAACATGCAACGCACCTTTAAGCTGGATGTCTTACATCTATACCTAAAAACCACCTATATAAAGAGAAGAGTACCTAATCCTGCCAAATCGGATCATGACCTTTTAGGGTTTGGAGTACCTGTCGTACTTGATCCCAAGGTTTAAAAAACGGCCGTTATTTTCCTTTTAGGGTTTGGAGTACCCGTCGTACTTGATCCCAAGGTTTAAAAAATGGCCGTTATAACGGATTTGGACCTACCCCGTTACGTTATGGAGCGTTAAAACGCCCAGAAAATAACGGCCGTTATAATGGAAATAACGGCCGTTATTTTCCATTATAACGAAAATAACGACCGTTATTTTCTGGAAAATTTTGTGAAAAAAAACGGCCGTTATTTCCGTTTTTTTTTTCCGTTATATTCCGTTTTTTTCCATTATTTTCCATTTTTGAAAATTTGAATTTCAGCGCCATTTTTTCCGTTTTTTTTCGTTATTTTCCCGTTATTGCCCCTGAGCGTTTTTTTTTCGTTATAACGGAAAAAACGGTAACGCCCCCAGTCCGTTATACCGTTATAACGGTACCCTTTAAACCTTGCTTGATCCTTCACATAGTCCATGTCATACTGGTACTAGAGGAACATAGTAATAACAGATCTGAGTGATCCCAACGATTTTCTCTCATTTTGTTTTAATTAATATTCCACAGATATATAAATATATTTCCAGGCTTGAATGCTTATTAATTGAAGGTAAGTATTTGTCATGGCAATTCCCAAATTAACACAGTGACCTGCAAGATCACCTCAAAAGTTAAAAATTGACCAATCGCACCAACTGCTAAAAGTTAATTTGAGTAGTTAGGTTAAAAAGCGTAATTGAAAAATCAAGGCAATCTCGAACAAACATGAAAGAATGAACCAATGAAAGTATTACAGAATTGGGAACAGCTTCATCTATCCTCCGAACATTATTAAAGAAAATTAAATGAAATAAAGCCATTGTTCCTTTAAAGAAATAAAGGAATCCAAACCTAAGTTTTTCTTAGGTTCTGCGTGGTTGGCTTCAGTAAAGTTTTCTAGAAATGATTATTGCCTACAAATGTTTATAAAAGTTTTCTGGATCAAAACTTTTTTGGCTTACAAAACCCTTTCAAGAAGACTTTTCTGTGATCACCATACAGGGCCTTATTGTTAACATCTTAATTGTGATTTGAATGGAGTTTTACTTTTTCCATTTCTATTGTCCACTTCTCTTTCCCAAATATTCGGAGCTTTATGGAAAAGCAAAAGAACTTCACTCTGTGAATCTTATATTGTCAAGAATATCCATTGAAATTATGGATGTGCCAAATGGACACACCAAAAATTATACGTACATATACGACCTGCTTCTAATCCGTAGGCAACAGAGTACAAACATAACGAATACCAAATTTTTAGATCTCTTAAACTTCTGAAAACATGATGTCTGAAACATTTGATTCTTCCAGGTTAGTAAGAAAAGCAACCAAATAGCATAAATGCAACCTCTCATACTTCAGTTTCATTACAATGCGTACCTTTTCAGTTAAATCCAGTGCTCCACTAATAATTGTTGTTTCATCATGGGTGAGTTCACCCCCCTTACCAGCCTAAAATGGAAAGAAGCAAAAAAGTTTGGTATGAAGAAAGCCCCAAAGGAATACACAATTTGGTATTTCTAGCATTCCAGGAAATATTAATGTATAATTATCATTGAAGAGTTCTAGCATGTCACCTACACTTCCAATCCCATGTAAGCTTACCTCTTGGCCGTGGATAGAGACAAGGGCTTTTAACTGAGCTCGCCGAAATAGTGCTTCATCATGTCCCAAGACCCAATCTAGAACCTGAAGGCACATTAACAAGTTAAAGATTACACTCCATTCCAACACTAAATTCTCACGAGTAACACATCAAATTAAACGATTTTTCCACTTCAAGCAATGCATAGGAACTCAAGTAAACCACTATTTTGAGCTAACTACTAGGTGCATAAAAATATTAATATAAAGCAATGAAGGTAAACGACGACCAACAACTCCATCATGCAGACCTACTCAATCTCTTATAGATGGGGCCAAGAACAGAAAAACAAACGAGCAGCATGAAGAGTGATACACGCACGAAGAAAATAGAGATTATCTAAGGTATATGTCGTTTTATGTTATAATGTTGATACTTGGCTTACAATTAGCCTATTCTTCCCCCCCCTCCCCTTTCTTTTTTGGCATCACTGCAACTTCCCTAGCCCATTTACTTCTACCTCTTCATACTCCTCAGGAGACCACACGGTATGGGCATGTACACAAAATGGTCAATCGTGATACAGCTAATGAAGAAAAAGACAGGAAATTCAATATAAAGCAAACAAAAAAATAGAACAGATA
This sequence comes from Euptelea pleiosperma, assembly GCA_035048495.1. Lineage (NCBI taxonomy): Eukaryota > Viridiplantae > Streptophyta > Magnoliopsida > Ranunculales > Eupteleaceae > Euptelea > Euptelea pleiosperma. Next base: position 24,504,349 of record CM068551.1, on the reverse strand, counting down.
AGAATAGCTTATATTTTCTTTAACTGTTGTTCATTGTACAACAACTTAATACTAAATATTAGATCTCTAAAAGCACCCAATAACTTAAGCTAATACAGTTTGACCTGTTAATTAAAAACACGATCACGATACAATGAACCCGAAAATTTCTCCAAGTCAAATTTAGGCACAGCAAGTGTGAAATGTAAAGTTTCTAGAAGACTATTAAATCCAACTACATATGATGGAAAGTACCTTCCCAATGGGATAAGCTATTGGATAGCAAATTATCATCAGAATACGCACAAGCCATACAAAATTTGCACCTACAGCAAGTCCATATCTTGTGCATATTGCTTGTGGAATAACCTGACACAACAGGGTAAGAAAATAAGAAAATCACTTCCATTTAAGTAAACCTTTTACTTAAACTTGAAGCATAAACTTGGAGACAAAACTTACCTCTCCAAAAGCTAGAACAAAAGTTACAGATAGCAAAACAGCAACAAAGGGGTGGAAAATCTTATCCAGATATAGAGGAAGGGCCTGGAGGTAGCAAGTAATCAAAAAAACCACTTTCAGAATAAGAAATAACTATCACTTACGAAGTCAACACAAAGAAAATTATGAAATTAAATTTAAGAAATACCAAATAAATGTTATCAGGATTCAGGGCAAGTTCTCAAGCTCATTCAAGAACCTATGAAGCCTTTAGGAGAAGAACTGCTTTAACCAAGTGTTTCCTTTGCTTCCATTGGAATGAAAGATGTATGCAGCATATTTTTCTCTGAGTTCTATTCAGTACTTGTTCATAAGTTATCATATCTTTTCTAAGGAACTTTACTTACTAAGTTGTCTACAGATTATATAACTATATTTTTCTCTAGATATATAATGTAGATCATATTATTATATAGGGGTGATAGGGCGAGGCGGTCCGTTGGCTCCCTGACCTCCAAATCAAAACCCCGGGTCTGATCGAGAATAAGAAACCCAGCCTAGATTGACCCAAAGAAGCATCCTCTTTGTCAACCAATGTCTCCATTAGTTTCAGTTTAACAGCACATTGTTCTTTTACCCATTCTTTTTTTTTGCATCCTTTTTTTGTAGTATTAATATTTTAGGGCATCTTTTTCTGTTTTCCTCTTTCGTGCTCCATATATTACCTCTATTTGCTGGAGGAGCACCTAAGAGATCTTTTGCTAGTTAGTCAATTACGGCAAGGGCTACAAGAGGAAAAAAGAAGAGGCATGATACACGTATACTACAGTAGCACCTTTATTTGATATTTGACTTTATAACATCATAGAAAAATCATTATTCAGGAAATAAAGGAAGGAGCTTCAAATAATCACTTACCTCCATCGCACAAGCATTACATAAAAGCAAAGTCACAAGAAGCTGGTGTTGCTTTTGAACGACAGGAAGGATAGCGGCTGCATTAAGAAAATGGACAATCAAAATGAGGCACGTGCAGAATTTATGGGCTTCTCGAAAGATAACAGGTGAGGAAGTCTAAAGGGTGAAATTCATAAAAAGAGCACTCATAGAATTGAATTACAGAGTGAAGCATCATATAGTGAGACAGTTTGAATTTACAACAATGAAAATCAATGTTTTTTTCATAAGGCCTGAAGCTTCTCTCAGCATTTTAGTTATATATGCAGCAGCATAACACATACCATAATATTTGATAAGGCAAATTCCCACATGAATTAGAGTTTTTTTTTTTTTTTTTTACTTTTTAATTCATAACATCTAGAAACAGGAACATGTATCATAATTAACTTATCTTACATCATTTTTTTATTAAAATATGGCAGTGTCTTCCCGCATTAAAGGGTACTCATAGATCCTATGTTGTTATTGATGAAATTTTTCCATATTATAATTATCACCAAAAAAAGAGGAAACACTCCATATCAATCACAATGACCTATGTAACAAAGACATGGACACGAGTCGATGTCTGACACTTATAAAGAGTTAGACACGCTGAACCCTACAAACCCAATTCACCAACACGTCCGTATAGTTTATTCCATATGTTGAAATATATATCTCAAGATACTTTAGTTTGTGTTAAGCGTATAATATAGGAAAAACATATTAGATAAGCTGAAATACATTAAATAATATAAATTGAATATAAATAATTGCTGAAAATAAAATATTTGAATAAATTAAAAATTCCTTTATAAAAGTGTGTCAATGTGACTTTGTTACACGAGTATGACACGGTTGCCGAAGTGGCAAATTCTTAGAAAATGAAGTGTAGTTGTTACATGGACACTAAAAATGTTTCACTGTATTGGGGTGTTAAGACAGGCACAAGAGACAGTGCTTTGCACTTTTATACATGATAGAACTACGGTCTCTACCAAATTTATGTGATATACAAGTGTGTGGGACTTTCACGTTATGCACATCAGAGTTGAAGAGCTTGTTTCCAATCTTTTTACTACAATGAATGTATTCGAACCATGTCAACCTAGTGTTGCTGATGCATCTATTATGTGTTTAGTAATAAAAAAAATAAGCATTTTGCACATCTAACAGACTCAAAGCCATTTGTTTGCATATTTTTATTGACTGAGCCATAGAAGTTTTCTCGAATCACGTAGATTAAGGCGCAACCAAGTGAAAGACTTTAAATCATGGTTTGCTCACATGTCTACATAGCCATCAATACCCCACTTTCATTTAGTTAAGAATAATGCAACAGTATTTCAGCCTTGCCTAAGCAATATTTAATTTAGCGTATCAGCATAGCATTTCACCACTATTATTTGGCTCTATTAATAATAATTTATTCACACTACTGTTAAAAGGCGTTTACCTTTCCACGAACTTTTTGAAAAGTGATAGTAAAGATTGAAATATGCTTATTAGGTGACCACTTAATGCATTGAAACAGTCTGGGGTGTTGTTCAGTCATTCAGAGGTCCAAGGTAAGGTGTGTAATGGATTTGGAGAACCAGAAAAGGGGTTGGAAGCGGCAAATAAGAACTTTTCCCCTAACTCCAATTTGGGTCACGAATTAAGTAGGAACATGGATTGTAGTTTCAGACAATCTCTGTGTGGGGACAATGGACCAATAGGGGTGAAACTTATTGGGAGTAGGTCGAGCAAACCAAGGAACAAGCCTAATAAGGAATTGAGCAAGCTGGTAAGCAATATCAATTACAATGGAAAGACTCAGGAGAAGCGCCATAGTAGGAAAACCCAGGTAAATGACAAGTCCAAATGAAGCTCAATATTCTATCTTGGAATGAGAGGGGGCTGGGTAGCAAGGATAGAAGGGTAGCTGTCTGGAGTCTGATTAGAAGGTGGAATCCAAACTTAGTGGTGCTTCAGGAAACAAAATTAGCCAGTATGGAGGATAATATTGTTTCTGAAGTCTATGGTAAACGAGGGTACGGGTGGAAAGCCATCCCAACTTTAGGGTCTTCTGGAGGGGTGATGGTGGCTTGGGACCCCAAAGCTTTGAAGGTGGATGATGTCTTATTGGGCGTTTGCTCTGTTACCATCTTATGTAGGTGCACCGATGACGGCTTTGTTTGGGTGTTCTCGGGTGTATACGTCCCAAATGACAGATATACGCGTAGCCAATTCTGGGATGAGTTGAATGGGGTGCACGAGTATTGGAACCATCCATGGTGCATCAGTGGGTATTTTACCGTCGTTAGATTTTGCATATGAGAAAAGTGGGGGAAGAAGCAGTAGAATCATGACGAGTATGGGAGATTTTTCCGACTTTGTGGCCAAATATGATCTGATGGACCTTCCTTTAGCTGGTGCCAGATTTCATGTGGTTTAACCATCGGGAGAATCTTACCTTGTACAGGCTAGACAGATTCTTACTCTCTAGTACTTGGGAGGCCCACTTTCCAGAAGTCTCTTAGTCAGCTATCCCTTATCCAGTTTCTGACCACTGCCCGTTGCTTCTAGATTGTTGTGGGGGGGGGGGGTTGGTTACCAAAAGGAGACCCACTCCTTTTCGGTTCAAGCTTATGTGGATGCAAGAACTTTTGTTCTTGAACTTGGTGGAGCTCTCTAGAGTTCACTGGTAGAGCTAGATTCATCTTTTGGAGCAAGCTTAATGCTCTTAAGAAGAAGTTGAATATTTGGAATGTGGAGGTCTTTGGCAGAGTTGATAAGAAGATGGTGGAAGAGCTTGAGGAGATCGTTTGGATTCATAGGAAGGGGGAGAACGAATCTCTTTCGAGAGAGGAGTTCAATAGGAGGGTAGATTTGAAGAACCATTATTTGGCTCTTGCTCGTTTTGAGGAAATCAATTGGAGACAAAAGTCTAGGGTGAAGTGGTTCAAAGAGGAGAACAGGAACACAAAGTTTTTCCACAGGATTTCTAACGCCAGAAGGAGATCTAACAACATAAATTGGCTTAGGGTGGAAGGGTCGAGTATTGAAAAAGATGACAAAATTCGGGAAGTCGTTGTCTCTTTCTATTCCAATCTCTATTATGAGAGTGTGGAGGTCAGACTGAAGCTGGATGGTCCTGATTTCAACAAGATTGATGATTACCAATGCAGGTGGTTGGAAAGACCATTTGAGGAGGAGGAAGTTCTTAATGCTATCAAATCCCTAGGGGGTGATAAGGCGCTGATCTAGACGATTTTCCTTTGGCTTTCTTTTCTAAATGATGGTCTATCGTGGTTAAGGATTTTATACGGGTCGTGAAGGAATTCTATCAGGATTCTTGGCTTGATTGGAGAGCCAACACTACCTTTATCTCCTTGATTCCAAAGAAAGAAGGAGTTGATTCACTTGCTGACTTTCGACCTATAAGTCTAATAGGGAGCACATATAAAATCATCTCCAAGGCCATGGCTTCCAGATTAAGCGGGGTGTTTGAGCATATTATTTCATCTTTCCAAGGTGCTTTTATGAGTGGTCGCTAGATTCTGGATGGCATTCTTATCGCCAACTAGGTGATAGACTTCAGATATCGTGGTGGTGATCCAGGTATTGTTTGCAAAGTAGATTTGGAAAAAGCGTATGATCACGTTAGCTGGTCTTTTTCTTGACTATATGATGGGTCGCATGGGCTTTGGTGCAAGATGGAGGCTTTGGATGCGTACATGCTTATCGACAACCTGATTTTCGATCCTAGTCAATGGCGTTCCAATAGGCTTCTTCAGGCGTTCTAGAGGTCTTCGTCAAGGATCATGTCTCCATACCTGTATCTTACTGTGGCTAAAGCCTTGAGCCGCATGGCTTCTAAAGCGGTTGAAGCAGACTTTCTAGAAGGATTCAAGGTGGGGGAGGAGGGTCCTATTATCTCACATTTGCAGTTTGTAGACGGTACCATCTTTTTCCTGAAGGCTACCCATCTGCAAACCCAGGTTTTGAAAGGGATCCTTCAATATTTTGAAGCGGCCTCCGATCTCCGAGTGAATTTAGCTAAAAGTGAAGTTTTTGGGGTAGGTGAAGTGGGATGCCTGGAGGTAGTAGCGGCGAGTTTGGCTTGTAAAATGGGGAAGCTTCCTACAGTGTATCTTGGCCTCTGCTTGGTGCTAGACTGCTAGATACAGATCCAAGGGCATATGGAATCCGACTATTGAACGATTTCAGAGAAGACTGGCCTCGTGGAAGAGAGAGTATCTTTCTAAGGGTGGTAGACTGACGCTGGTTAAGAGCACCCTTTCCAACTTGCCTATTTATTACATGTCCCTGTTCTCTATTCCTATGGGGGTTGCTAAGAGAATAGAAAGTATCATTAGGAACCTTTTATGGGACGACAAAGCAGACAACCACAAGTTTCATCTCTTCAGCTGGTCTAGGATATGCAAGGCTAAAGTTGAGGGTAGTCTCGGAGTCCGACGGATTAAACTTAGGAACAATGCTTTGCTTGGGAAATAGCTATAGAGATTCGACGTTGAGAGGGAGAGTTTATGGAGAAGAGTGATCTAAGCAGGGTATTGAATCCTACGGATGGGACAGTAGAGTTCCTAACTCGTCCTATGGGATGGGGGTTTGGAAAGGCATTTCCAAGATGCTCGGTAATATCAGGAATGTGAGCAAATTTAAAGTGGGAATTGGCAACAAAATTCGATTTCGGGAAGATAGATGATGTGGGGACCTTTCCCTTAAAGAGGAGTTTCCTTCGATCTATGCCTTATCGAACCGTAAAGGGGACTCAGTGCGTGATGTTTCCTCCAATCAGGATGGCATCCTCTCTTGGAACTTGGGATTAAGAAGGCGGGTGAATGATGGGGAAGTGGATAGTTTGACTTCCTTACTTAGTCAGCTTGAAGGGGTTAAGCTTTCGGAGAGAGAAGATGATAGAAGATGGTGGATTAATGATGCAAAGGGCAAATTCTCTGTTAAATCTTTCTATGCCTATCTCTCGGGTCCTAGCCATGGTGTCTTCCCAGCTAAGTGTATTTGGAGGACCCCTATTCCCTCTAAAGTGACTTTCTTTATTTGGTGTGCCATGTTGGATAAGATCCTTTCCATGGAGAAGCTTAGAAAACGTGGATTCCATTTGCCTAGTAGATGCATCTTACGTCATTGCGAGGAGGAGACAGCCAATCATTTGCTCATCCATTATAGCACGTTGAAGAAGCTTTGGGAGCGGTTCCTATGCCTCTTTGCTACTAACTGGGTGTTCCCCAAGACTTTGTTCGATACTTTCGAAGGCTGGTTCTCTTTGGCCTTCTCAGCTAACGGTCGAGTTCTTTGGAGGCTTACTCCTTTTGCCATTTGTTAGGTGATTTGGAAGGAGAGAAATCGTCGGATGTTCGAAGATAAGGAGGCAGATGTTGAGGAGATTATCATGAACACCAAAGCCACTTTGTACCACTGGGTCTCAGTAATTCCGGAGTTACGAGGGTTTAGATTCGAGGATTTTGTATTTACGTGGGTCCGTTTGATATCTTAGTGTGTTAGCCTTTTTGTGGGGAGTCTTTGGGTACAGGTTTATTTTTTGGCTTTGGCTCTTTCCTGTCTCCTTTTGGAGCGCTGATGTATAGATTTTCCTTGGGGCCCTCTCAGCCCTGTTTTCGATATATATCTTCTACTGATCAGAAAAAAAATTACCTATCGATTATTTAACAAATGTCCTCAAGCTCCTTCTGAAATAAATCTCAAAAAAATTATGATCAAGGCTCCACGGAATTGGTATCAGTATGTATGTATTTGGTAAAAAGATAAGGTATCAGAACCAAAAAAGAGATAGGAGCTTCATGATGAGCCCAAATTTCAAATTTTCGAATGCATTCAAAACCATTTGCCTAACTTCAGAGACCATAGATCCCATAAAATGAAAGAAAAAAAAGAAAAAAGGAAAGAAATGAACACAAAAATTTCTGTAAACAATCCGCAACCTTCAGTCTCTAAAGTACGGATCAAACAACAACCAAGACTCTAAAATTCCAATTGCATGTTAGTGCATTGAGAGCATAAATCCAGTTCAGACTCACCACTCTTACAATTGCAGAATTCCCAAACAAAACAAACAGAGAAGAACAAAAACAACCATAAAAATCATAAACTCGAATAAGAGCCCAAAATCACCATCTTCTCATGCAACTAAACATAATTCCTTCTCACTTGTACTCTCCCAGATTAATTTCAAACAAAAACCAAATCAAAACCACTTCCACCAATAAAAAAGAATCCATAAATCAATCCAAACCCACAGAATATATAACCTTGATCTAATCACACTACATTTCCCAATATCCAACATTTATCACCGATCAAACACAGAAAAAATACGAAATCGAGGAGAATTCACGCAAAAAAAAAACCTGCTTGCTTCTTCTCCGTGGATGTTCCGCTTCTCTGGAGGATTTCTAGTTCTACGAGGCCGAGAGACATCAAGCCTAGCGTGAGACCAGACATGATTCCTGCGAAGAGGACGAGCAGGCATGAGATCCCTGCGTAGGTGAAAAACCAGAACGATCCAAAGGCGATGTCCTCGGTTTGAAGACCGAAATCTCTCGTCGTCATCCGAGCTAGGGTTAGGGCATTGACGAGCAACATCACCTCTTCTCCGATTTACAGTAGCGAGAGAGAGAGAGAGAGAGCTGAGGCGCTGGTTTATTTTAATTTAATGCCACAGGAAGGAGACAATACAAATACGTTATCTATATGCACTCTATGCCGCGGGGAAGGAGACAATACAAATAGTATATTTATATGAACTCCACTTGGAAAACCTTGGGCCCACTGACCCATGGATGTTTGGCCCATCTATTGTCGATCCAAGACCGCAAGAATCACCTTGATAGGCGATCAACAGATAACAATCACAGAATGGTGGAGCTAGTACGGATCATGGCTTAGAAGTCGACACGTGGCAACATTAGCGTGATTAACATGTAGGACGAACTTTAGCAGTCAACACCTAAGGTTTCCTCCTCTGTATAACGTTCGGGACTATTAAGAGGATACAGTAGCACATCGTCCGTGTGATCGAACCATTGGATATTCCTTGAAATTTGTGTAAATATCTTAGCGATTGGTGTAGTGGAAATCTCAATGAGCATCAGTGGTCTGGATAGTGGGACAAAGATGCTGTGGTGTCGTACTACGGAATACAGATGATGTTAATACTGCTTACACAAATAATAAATTGTGTGAGACAACAAGAAGACTCTAGATATTTAATTACAATGGAACAAAAAAATTCATTTCATTGAATCTCCTACCACATTGACCTTTTGGAGTCCAGTTTTGCTCACGAACATCTTTGCTTACGGACGATCACCAACGCCCATATGAGTGACTACTTACCGAATCCTGATTGGTGATTTCTAGCCGTTGGATCTGTAGTTCCACCAAGGGATGATCAAACATCCTTACGATCAGTAGTCTCTAAGAGTATGCCACGTGGCTCATATGGTGGTCTGCGAAGACTGATCAAATACGTCCCTGATGAAAACTGAACTACCCTTTTTGTCATGTTTTGCTCACGGACGTCCATAGGAGCACGTGGCATACTCTGAGACCACTAATCTTATGGATGTTTAATCCATCTTAGGTGGACTATAGATATAAAAAAACGAGCGTGATCGGTGATTTCTAGACGTTGAATCTGACTACCCCAAAATAATGCTGGCCACCCACCGATGAAAATCAACCCATGGAAAACGGTTAGAAGTTACCAATCAGGCTGATTTTTTATCCATTACCATAAATAGTTTTTAAGAATGTGCCACGTGTATCATATGGAGTCATGGGCGTTGGTGAACCGGACTCTTTAATGTTCTGTTACAACCAAAAAAACAGTAGAAGTGAGACGGGTGCACGTGATTATTGTGGCAAAATAGAAAGGGTCAGGCTCATAAGCAATAAGCCTCCCTTTTCTGACCCTCTTGAGAGTCGGACTCGGGGGGCCGTGGATTCCGAGATTCCAACGGTGGTCGATAGATATCAGAAAAGAAAAAAAAATAGACCTGAACTGGCATTCTTTTATGCCAGTTCAGCACTATCAACCATGGTTTTAAAAACGGCCGTTTAAACGTTTAAACAGTAACGCCCCAAGCCCGTTTCCGTTTAAACCTTTTTTATCGGTTTTGAAAAAAACGGCCATTTTTTTGTTTTAACAGCCGTTAAAATCGTTTAAACAGCCGTTTAATTTTGAAAAATTTTGTGAAAAAAACGGCCGTTAAAACCATTTAATTCAGTTAAAATCCGTTTAATTTCCGTTTAAATCCGTTAAATTCCATTTTTTTTAAAATTTTCAAATTTCAAAATTTGAATGTCAGCGCCACTTTTTCCGTTAAAATCCGTTTAATTCCGTTCTTTCCGATTTTTTTTCCATTTTTGCCCCTGACCGTTTCCCGTCCGTTTAAACGGTTTAAACGGTAACGCCCCCAGTCCGTTTAACCGTTAAAACGGCCTCCTTTAAACCTTGCTATCAACCACCGTTTGATTCTCGAAATCCACGGCCCTGAGTCCCCAGAGGGGTCAGAAAAAGGGAGTCTTAGGCGCCTGAGCAAGGAGACGAATTTGTAAGGAGGCATTTTGAAGCGAGAAGTAAAAGTACTTCTACTTATATCAGAAGTTACTAGTTGATTTTCTACCTCCAAAAAGTCATAGAAATTAAAACAGCCCCGGTTTTTTTTTTTTTTTCTAATTTTTTAAAAGTACTTTATCTTAGAAGTTCAAAGCTACAAAATTTAGCTTCATTGTAAGTTAGTTATTAACTTTTCAAAAGTTAAAAAATGAAACACATCCAAAATAACTTTCTATTTTTTTAGCTTATAGAAGACTTTAGATGCAGTCGTCGTGGCCATATATGATGCATACTTTTGGGCCCACTATCCAATTGAATGTTTAGCCCATGGATTTAAAAACGGCCGTTTAAACGGTTTTAACGGCCATTTAAACGGTAACGCCCCAAGCCCGTTTCCCCTTAAAACCGTTTAAACACATTTTATCAGTTTTGAAAAAAATGGCCGTTAAAATCGTTTAAACAGCCGTTTAATTTTGAAAAAATTTGTGAAAAAAAACGGCCGTTAAAACCGTTTAATTCCATTAAAATTTGTTTAATTTCCGTTTAAATCCGTTAAATTCTTTTTTTTTTTTTAATTTTTAAATTTCAAATTTTGAATTTCAACGCCATTTTTTCCGTTAAAATCGTTAAAACCGTTAAAATCCGTTTAATTCTATTTTTTTTTCCATTTTTGCCCCTGACCATTTCAATCCGTTTAAACGGTAATGCCCCCAGTCCGTTTAACCGTTAAAACGGCCTCCTTTATACCTTGCTTTAGCCCACCTTTTAGGATGTACAGGCAAAAAATCAGCCTGATTGATTATCTGTAATCATAAATTTTAGCACTTCTAGGAGATTAATTCTAGCAATTGTTTTCACAAGTTTTTTTCGGTACAAAATCCAATGGCTAGAAATCATCAATCAAGCTGATTTTTAGCGTGTATATCCACCAATGGGTGTGCTCAGCATCCATATAATTGGTGGGCCCAAAAAATTAAGCTATGTAGGGCCACTATAAAGCTAGGTATTTGTTTATAAATCTTCTATATTAGTGAGATTCCGTGTGTTTTCATCTTGCTAGCTTGACTGTTTGTTTTTTACCTGTGTTGGGTCGGGCTTAGGGGACACCCATTTTTGACACCCATTTTGGCCTACCCACATAGAAGATGAATCAATGGCCGATTTTTGGTGGGATGATCTCCTCACCATATAGATCACCCCAGCAAAAATCAGCCCATTCTGAAATTTCTAACCCTATCAAATGTGGTTTTCAAGTTACACGGTAAAAATTGACAGTCCATAATTCTTCAAATTCTAAACCAGTCTATGAATATCAGAATGATTTGAATTTTTATGAGGATAATCTCCTCACCATAGAGATCATCCTCACCAAAAATCAGCCATTGATTCATCTTCTATGTGGATACGCCAGTCAAAAAGTGGGGGTCAAAAATGGGTGTCCCCGAGCCTCAAATGAGTTGCGTGTCTAACTTTGATTCAGTGCCGGACAACAAGGAGAGATATTGTTTGGAAAATTGATGGAATCGACCGTTGTTGACAAGTTTTTGAGAGAGTTATTTAGGAGCAATAAAGACATGAAACTTGTAGTTGAGACAGCAACAAAGATTAACGACTTTTGCAAGACCATGTTTAGGAGCCACGTAGCATATTTCTAGGTTGAAAGGTAAGCCACACGCTGCCTTGCTTCAAGAAAAAAGTGTTGATTAATGAAACGAGGATTATAAGGAGCTACCTTGGTTGGGGAGAAATAAGAGGGTTTTTAGTGGAAAGCAAAACACACTCCATAATTAAGTATCAAGGCTTTCTTATTCAGTCGGGGGAACATTCTTCTTGAGATAAGAGGTATTTTTTTTGCTAACATGATTTTCTAGTTTGATAATCTCACGGGTTGTGAGTAGTGCGATGTAGTTTTTCCTTTTTTTTTTTGTGGTCTGTGTAGCTTTTTGTTCTTCTGGATCTCTTTTCTTAATAGATAAATTGATTGGATTTATAATAAAAATTCGAAAAATTTCTTAAACGAAAAAAAATTTTAAATGTACTTACAAAAAACAAAAAAATAAAATTTTTTTGACATTTACCAAAAAAGTAACTAAACACCCTTTGAAAGGGTCTCTTCTTGACAAAAATTAAAGCTGACAAATGCCCTTTTAAAGGGTGTCTGTACCTGACAGGTGCCCTTTAAAAGGGCGTTTGGCCATGGAGTAAAACTTGTCACAATACAAGCAATGTAGCACACTCTTAGTGGACACTGACCGAATGGATGTTTGGCCAGTCCCTCAGTGGACCTGCAAACCAAAAATCAGCCTGATTAATAATTAACAACCTTTGGATCTTTGCACTCAAATAATTATCAAATTCCTACGGTTAACATCAATCCAGGAAAATAAATTCAATCCAATGCTTATAAACCACTGATCATGTTATTTTTGGTTTGTAGGTCCACCTAGTGATTGGCCAAACATCCATACGGTCAGTGTCCACTAAGACTGTGCCACGTGGTTCAGTATTGTGACTGAAGTTTTACTCTTCTATGGGCAAACTCTCTTTTAAAGGGTGTCTGTCAGGTGCAGACGCCCTTTCAAATGGCGTTTATTACTTTTTTTTGTGTAAATGTCACAAAGTTGGTTTTGTTTTTGTAAATACATTAAAATATTTTTTCGTTTAAGAAATTTTCTGTAAAATTTTCCCTTTCCTTTCTAATGTTATTTACCCCAAAAAAAAGATATCTAATATAACAGCTATCATTTTTGTTGTAACGGTTGTTATTTTTTTAAAAATTAGTTTTCTGTTATCAAGGGTGCTTTTAAATAAATATTAGTACTTAATTAATATTCTGACCATTTTTTTACTTAGACGTGACTGATGTGACCCGTTGTAACGGTTCATAACGGTTACTTCATGTGACCATCATACAGTTAAAACGGACCATTTAAAATCTTGTTTTCGAGTGCCTTCTAAAGAGCAAGACCGATAATGTATTTTTTATCCGTAAATTACTTGGCATTTGGATTGATATTATTTAGCTGTATTAGCAATGCATTTGCTCAATTTGCCCATTTGGGAAGAGAATGCAACCTATGTCGATCTTCGAGTCTGCTAAATTTAGCCAAGCGACCATTGTTTGTGGTTTTTGTGCTTGTAGTCTATTGGGTCTAGCATCGTTGCATTTGGACTTGCAATAAAATTATATTTGTGCTTGTGGGGAGGTATTGAGAGTTTGACCTCATATTTTGACTATCCCGTGAGATCTTTGGATGGAAAGGAATAGGAGAATGTTTAAAGGAAAGGAATGTTCCTTTCAGGAAACCCTTCGTAGAATCAAGGCCTTGCTGTTCAGTTGGGTCAATATAATCCTTGAGATGAGAGGCACGTTTTTTAAGGATACAATGGTTAAGATCAACACACTTTTGGAGTGAGTGCGTGTTCTATTTCCCCCCCCCCCCCCCCTTTTGTACATTTGAGGAAGGTTTAAAAAACGGCCCTTATAACAAAAGTAACGGCTTTTCTAACAGATTTGGACCTCCCCCGTTACGTTATGGACTGTTAAAACGCCCAAAAAATAAAAGAACAATTATAACACTGTTTTGGTGGTACTGCCTCAACCGCATTATGCTAAATGGTATTTAATACTACGCATTATGTTGAAAAGACAGTTATTATTCTGAAAATAATAGTGTAGATATATTGATTTTAACCATTTTTAACTGTTAATTCACCATTTACATGAAATTGAATAAAAAAATTAAATTTTATTGACCCTTATGTAACTTGTTACGATGGTCATTATAACGGTAATGCTAACTAACTATCTTGCCGTTATAACAGTCCCCTTTAAACCATGGCATGAGTACTCTATACTTTTGGTGTAAATCCAGTAAACGGGAAACACAACCAGTAAGAGAAATTTTTTGAAGCAAGCGAAGCAGTGGGCAATCACAGAGCGTCACAATCCGCTGTTCAAAAGCATTTCTTGGTCTGTTCAAAAAGCATCAGCAGATTGTGGCGCTTTGTCATTGGCCACTGCTTCGCTGGTTCAAAAATCCGCTACTTCAAAAATTTTCTCGGCCCTTGTTGGGTAGTCACAAAGGAGTAAAACTTTGATGACAGCAGGCTATCAGCGAAGCTACAATTTGCACGATTGTAGCATCTTCCTAAGCGTAACATAACATATTTTTTTTCACATTTACTAATTTGCACGATTCACAAAATTTTCGGAAAAATTTTCAAAAAGGATATTATCGTGAGTTTGAGGTGCATCAGTTTTAAGAAAGGCTGGTGATGGCGGTTAGTTGTATTCAAATTGTGGTGTGTTTTACCCATAGGGTCTGTTCATGAGTGCAGAATAGAAAAAATAATAATAATAAATGCTCAAATCCAATGGTTAGGAATCACCTATCAGAGCAACTCCAACCCATCTCCATATCTTCAAATATAGAGATGCTCCGACTCCAACCCATCTCTATAACCGACTCCAACTGGACAAACTCCAACCCTCTATCTCCATTTCTAACTCCAAATATGGAGATCTCTATTCTCTGGCTCCAAATATGAAGATCCGCTTTTTTGCTTTTCGAATTTCTATCTTTAACCGTGTACTAATCTTTTAAAGAAATTTATTTCTTTATGTATCCTTTCTGAAAAGGATCTACTTTTTATCCAACGACTAGAAACAGCTATCATAACTTCTGAAACAGCTATCCATATCAAAATCTTGTTCATATTCAGGAGGTTAGGACTTTGCTCAGGGGTTCCCCTTTGTACGAAACATACCCAAAAAAAAAAAATACCCCCAGGTTGAATTAGGGCATTTTTAGAGGTATGCGTCGTGCCAAGGGTAACCCCCAAGAAAAGTGTTACTGCAGGTACATGTTGCAAAAGCGGACTCTCATTTTAGTTTGTGGCCAGTCCAAGGGCTTTTGGATGGTCTGCCTCAACTACGCTTGCCATTCATAAGGAATCCGATATATGCATAGAAAAACCTGAAGAGTTGATCTAGCGAATCGTCACAAAACAATTATGACAGTCACTTATCATAAGAGAAAAAAAAAAGAAGAAGAAGAAATATAGCAGTCTAAATAAAGAATTTTTTTTTTTTTTGAACACATGAATACAATAATTCGATCATTAAAAAATAACTGATAAAAAAGTCCTACCGCTGAAAAATAATCAATAGAAAAAGGGCAGATTCAATCACTTGTTTACTTCACTTTGTCACAGATCATGATTCCACTGACAGTGCCATAAACTTTCTGCAGCGAATTTCCCTGTTCTCTATAAATTTGTGGGTATGCATGAGTTGAAGCAGACCCCATGCAACCAGACTTAAGATCTAGGGACTGGTTCTGAAGAACTGGGTTTATATATCGGAAACTTCATTAACTGATCTGAACAGTTATCCACTTCTATACTGTAATTCAGGGAGTTAAGAAGAAAATGCAAAGAAAGGAACCTGATTAAAATTGGTATGGTGTGGCCCTTACCTGACTTGTAGGAGATTCAGGCCTTGCAAATGTAACAACAATAAACCTGCCACCAAAAAACTAAACAGGCATCTTCCAAGTCAAGAAAGGCTTTTGCTTGTTAAATTTACTGAAGAAAACCACAACATAAGTAAAAGATGCAAACCTTTCCATCCATCTCTTTGGCAGCCAATTGGGCAGACTCTTCACTGGTAAACCAAACATATGCAAGTCCCAAAGATTGTCTAGACTTTCTACCTGTTATGATTTTAACTGAAAGACGAAAGCAAAACCAACAGTAAAAAAAACAGGGGTCAAAGGAGAAGTGAGGAAGAAACTCTACAAACTAAAGTAACCAGATAACTGTACTAGCGACGTCTTCTTCCCTGCAACTTAAGCCAATTTAAGAGATACGACAGCTATAATTTATCAAATTAAAGAAACCTAAATATACCATTGCAGATCCAATTAAAAAATAAAATTCATATGGTATGTTGTTTGTCTAGTTAGATATTTATCTTTCAAACCAGTAACAAGTGAGAATTCTAGCTGAAAAGTCTTTACATTATAATGCTCCATATAAATGACAAATTATCAGATAAGATTAATAGAAATTTCACCTCCATTAACTTTCCCGAAACGCGAAAATTCCGTGACCAAGCATCCCTCAGATGTTGATTGTGGCAGTCCTGCATCAATTATCTTGAAGGCTTTATAAACATGATTATTCTCTGCAAAGTTGAAAATGAAGAGCCGTATCTTGAAAAGACTAAAAGCAATTCATGCATAGTTACTAAAACCAGTATTTAAAAGTTTCAGTGAAGAACATTATTGAAAAATCATGCTCCTTATTTCCTCCCATAGAAAGACCCCAAGAAAAGGAAAACTCGAGGATTCTCCACAAGTTAATCTTCTACATCCAAATTCATGATAGTCCAACAGTACAAACTGCTAGCAAATCAATTGACTTATTTGTTCAACTTCAAACCCATTCCATGGAGAAAACCAACTCCATGCATCTTTAGCAAATTTGCAATGAATAAATAAACTCTGAAAGTGTCATTCTACCTTACTGCATAACACACACACACACACACACACACATTGTGGATGCATTTGCAATGAATAAATGAACTACGAACGTGGCATTCTACCTCATGTCATAACAAGCACACACAAACCTCATGCACACACGTATACACAATCAATCATCGACAGACGAATAAGTCAACATAGGAATCGGAGCACCCCATGTGTCAGAAGTTAGGGATGAATCTTCCACAACCAATTTTTTTGTAGAAAGCTACCACATGGATGAAAATCTTGTGTTTCACTTCAAAATTCTTCTATGCCAACCACTGGAAGCTATTCACCATTGGGAAGGGCAAGGAGATGAAGCCAAGAACTCTCCAACATTTTTTTAAATCCTAAGAAATCTAGGGTTCCAAACAACATTACCACCAAACGTACCAAAACAACCTCCAACTAAAGCTTCTTTCTTGCAGGTTACGCTTGGTTGACTTTTTCAATGACAGAAGCAAGGAGTTGACAAAGGAGAACAGCCCTGTCTATTCTGTTACTTCCTTCGAGTTGACAAAAGTGAATTTGACAATGCCACACCAAGGGGAGATTTGGCTGCAGCAATAGCTCTATTCTAATAGAGTTATATGGTCATTTTTTATAAAAGTTATGTGGCCATATGATCTATTCCATTGTTTGGCTTGAAAAAGGGGTGTTTTCCCCATGTTTCTGAAAGGATATTTTTATTTCCCGAAAGATATGGTTTACACTGACACCCAAATAGTTATCGCCAACCAAACCCCCCCAAAGTTCCATTAGTAGACTCATCAAGGACCTTTAAAATGCCTTCTCAATTTTCCAAACCACCCAACCACCAAATTCACCATGACAACTCTCCACCCAACACATTATAAGAAAGCATCAACAAATCAAAACTTCGGCAAATTGCGGGAAAAAAAATCAGAATTAGTGAAAGCTCAGAAGGTACCAAATAAAGCAGTACATGGACAGCAACACAAATGGAAAATGGGATGTTTGGTTGCAATGATAACTATATTGGAACAGAGCTATTTTTGGGGTGTAATTGTTAAAAAAAAAATCATCTTTTTTTTTCCAAGGGAACAAAAGGACCTTATCCCCCAAAACATGTATGAGTCTCTATAAGAGTCTGATGTAAGTGATAGGCTAATAGCCGCTATAATTCAACTATAGCATCAAGCATCGTTAACTCTAAACAATCCAAGTAAGGTTTCTGTAAAATTTAATAAAAATCATACCTTTGATGAAGATCCTCGTTGAAGGGGAATTCAAGTCCTCAATTGAAGAGCCTGAGCTCGTGCAACAGCGGAGGGTCGGGAGAACTCTGTAATGGCGATTCACTGATGAAGAAATCGAAATCTCAGAGGTTTTTAGGGTTATTGTTCTTCGATTTAGGGTATCTGACACTGAGGTTTTCAGACTTGCAGATGATCTGTGAGGTGGCAGTGATGAAAGTGGGAATTGAGAGCAGAAGAAAGCCATTTAAAAACCCTAATTTCGGAACCATGGTATGTTTGCAATGGATTTAAAAATGGTGCCAGGAAACCACGATTCAACTATAGACTGTATAGGACTTCGACCCAGATGACAGTCTACGATCCTCCCCCGGACAAATCTAGTATGCAGCTTTACATACTTAAAAGTATGTAAACAGTGTATCCACCGTTGAATGCTCCTTGAACAATGTGTTTTTAATTTATAAAATGTTTTTTTTGAAAACATTGAAACAACACATTTTCCAAGGGACATCCAACCGTACTGACAGTGTTTGCGTACTTTTAAATATGTGCCCAATTCCCCCCCCACCCCGCGCCCCCCCCCCAAGTGACTTCAGAGTTCAGACTAGTGTATGTGGTGAACATTGACATGTCGAGTTAGGCCCGTTAGGGTGTAAATTTGACGCGTGTGGGCCGGGCCGGGCCTAGTTTCATACAAGTTCTTAAAAAAATTAACAAAACAGTCTTTGGAGGCATGGTTTTAAAAACGGCCGTTTAAACGGTAACGCCCCAAGCCCCATTTAAACACGTTTTGACGCTTTTAATTTAACAGCCGTTAGATTTAAACAGCCGTTAGTCCTTAAATGCTGAAAATTTTTGTCAAAAAACAGCTGTTAAATCAGTTAAAATCCGTTAAATTCTATTTTTTTTTTAAATTTTCAAATTTCAAAATTTGAATTTCAGCGCCACTTTTTCCATATTAAAATCCGTTAAATTCCATATTTTTCCATTTTTGCCCCTTGCCATTTCAATCCGTTTTAGCAATTTTAACGATAATTAACACCCCCAGTCCGTTAAACTGTTAAAACGGCCTCCTTTAAACCTTGCTTGGAGGAAAGGAGAGGTAAAATGGTGTCAGTCTGGCCTCTAGTTGTTAAGTTTGGATACGGCAAAAGTTCAAGACGGGAAAAGTCCGAGCATAATTAATTTGGTTCTGAGTTTAAAAATTTTGAACAATAATTAGGCAAAAAATTCAAAGAACAGTAGAAGTTCGTAACTATATTTATTTGTATTTAATTCTTCTAGGATCCAAAAATTCGATATTACAAATTCGCAATCAAAATATAAACGTGTGTAAGACTTTGAAGAGATTAAGGTTTAGGACGGTTGACAGCTCCCCACAACAATCTCCCAATTAACTCGAACGGACTGCATGAGAGAATAGAGTTTGAGTTTCTCTCTCTCTCACACTCAGGTCCCCATTAACTCGATTAGACAAACAATTAATCTAAGTTTGTGTGGGGCAACAAACTATAGTTAAATTAGAAAGTAAAAGTGAAGTGTAAACTGTGAATGGTGGGAGATACTAGAGTTGCAGGTCTGGTCACTATTAGGGGTGTCAATGGATCGATTCCGGTTCGGTTCCCAATGGTACCAGAACCGGAACCTATTATAGAAACTGGTTTCGGTTCTTAAACAAGTGGTACCGGAACCGGAACCGATAAATAACCAATCAGCCGTCGGGTAACCGGTTCCTAAACGGTTCTTTTTTCTCAAAAATAAATTAATTAAAAAAATGTGAAATGTAAATATATAATGATTTATGTTGAGACCATTGATGGTGGATGTTTGGCCCATCCCTAGGTGGACCTACAGACCAAAAATTAGCTTGATTGATGATTTCTATTTGTTTGAACTGACTAGCTGAAGAAAACATAGTTAGAACTCTACAATCAGGCTGATTTTTTTGTCTTAATGACATAGGGATAGGCCAAACATCACAAGGTCTATAGTGTATATATATTCTAAGGGTGTATTCTATTCTAAGAGAATGTATACGAAATCGGTTCGACAAAGCCTTGTGTTCGTGTACATGCAGCGATTCCTCCGATGGAAGAAGATCTAAAAACCTCACAATAGATTGACGGTTGACAGCGGATAATGTGCGACGGCCGGTTAACGACGGACGATGATCGTTTATTGGGACTTGCAGTGCTTTCTCCTCTTCAGCAAGTTTTGTTTTGCTAAGGTTAGGTTTTCCCCAAAAAGAGAAAAGGAAGTATATAAACGATAGGTTATATTCCAATGTTACCCTTTATAATTTAAAAAAATCTCAATATCCGTTTTACTCGATGGGTACCCACTGGATATAACCAATTAGAACCAATTTTAACCGGGTCCATAGCGGTTAGACCCAATTTTTAAATGGTTCCATGAAACATTTTCATAACCGGGTTAATCGGTTTCGATACCTGACGGGTATCGATTAATCGGGTAAATTTTACAGGCCTAGTCACTATGGTGTACGTGGCCATGTGGGTCCAACATATATATATATATATATATATATATATATATTTAGAGAGAGAGAGAGAGAGAGAGAGAGAGAGAGAGAGAGAGTTGCTGATGGTTGGTGACTTGGTGGTAGGGGTGTCAATTTTACCCGATATAACCGGAACCGAAAACACCGGTTCCGGTACCACATTTTTGGGAACCGATTAAAAAGAACCGGAACCGGAACCGAACCGGAACCGAACCGGAAACTAATGGTTACGGTTCCGGTACTCTAATATGGAACCGAAACCGATAAGAACCGGAACCGAACCGATAAGAACCGGAACCAATATATAAATATAGTGTAAAAATTCTCATATTACCAAGATTGGACCCGTTATACCCGAAATCGGAACCGGAACCGACAAAAACTACATAATCGGTTCCGGTTCTGGTACCATCACTTTGAGAACCGGAACTGATAAGTACCCGAACCGATAAGAACCGGAACCATTTGTTCCGGTTCTGGTCACCTTAGGAACCGAACCGGAACCGACCCGTTGACACCCCTACTTGGTGGTTGGTGGTCCAACGGAGAGACGGAGAGAGTTCTAACATGATCGAGAGTCGGGTAACAGTGTAGACAATAGTTCCAATAACTTGCTTGTGGAACCATGTTGTGTGGCTACGAATTGCACAGGGAAGAAGGTGCGATGGGGAGACAGGTGAGAGCAAAAGGGGGTAGAGTCCCATTTTTTTACATCGTTTTGCAACGCATTTAAATCGACCAAATTAATCATTAACAAGTCGTATTCATGTTCTATTTGTGAACTTATACAATCGTGAATTATTCATATTTTTTGTGTTCCGCTTTAACAGCCGTTATAACTAATTGTAACGCTCAGGGAAAATGGGAAAATAATGTGAAAATAACGGAGAAAATGACACGGACATTCAAAATTTGAAATTTCAAAAATGGATAATAACAAAAATAACGGCCTTTTTCACAATTTTTTCCAGAAAATAACGGTCGTTATTTTTGTTATAATGGAAAAAATGGCCGTTATTTCTTGAGTGTTTTAATGGTACGTAACGTAACGGGGGAGGTCCGAATCCATTATAACGCCCGTTTTTCAAACCATGGTATAGACATCCCAAATAGTGTAAGAAAGTGCGACATTAAAGGAGCTGCTAATCAATCGGACCAAGGACGAATAACCAATGAAGTAGGTTATTGATGACACATCGAAGATCGGGTTTTGGTTTAATGGACCAAACACAAAACGACTAATCCACATGGTTGGTGAAGGGTAACTAGTAAACCTCACGCAACACTGAAATCTTTATTAACCTAATAAACTAATCTCATTTCTTTGATCATGCAAAATTTCTTCTGCTACACAGCCAAAGAAATTCGGAAGGCCAAAAGAATGTGATTTCGACCAAGTATAAGTACAACCTAGGAGGCACAAGCCTCACAACACTTAATTAAGAGGAATTACAGATAAAACAAGCATGGAGAGAGTCAGAATCCGAGCATTAGCGACCGTCGTCGCAATTTTTCTCGCGCTAACACCGAAGATCACATGCATTACATCACCTCGCTGCATCGCACAGTTTAGCTTGGCGAGCAATGCTTGTTTTTGGGTTCCGTACCATAATGATCAACGTTCGGACGCCACCCCTGAAGATCCCAACACATTCCTGCAAAACTCCCATAATCATGAGGGACACGAGCACCAGCACCAGCACGACCATGAGCATCAGCACGAGCATGAGAACCAGCACCAGCACCAGCATAGCCGCAGACACGGTCACGGTCACCGCCACCATTCACGGGAAAGTTCAGAATGTTGTAGGTATTTGAAGGAGTTGGATAACTTGTGTGTGTGCGAGTTGTTTGCTCCCCTGCCTGGCTTCCTGAAGAGGCCTTCGCATAACTACACGGTTTCAATCGATGACGCATGCAATATCACTTTTAAGTGTGAAGGGCGAATAGGTTGAGGGATGTGAGTAACAAAATGTTGGGGGTGGGGTGTTCTTGATATTAGGTTTTCTTGGGGTAAATTTGAATTCGTAATCTTTGCATGGGACATGCAGAATTACGAAGCCTAATGCTATAATAATATATACTCACCGAGAGAACAAAAATAAAGAAATGTTATTATGATTTCTAATTTTTTTTTTTTTGTTAGTTTGAGCTTGAACAATGTCTGAATTATGCAATTGCAAATTTGGTTTTGATGTTTTTTATTTTTATTTTTACTAGTTAAAGAGCTAGCGGAGAGTCTTAAATTTGGTTTAGATGTTGCCTAACTGAATTAAAAGGTTTATAAATCACGACGGAACGCCACGAGCGATGTACATGCACCTTACACGTGGTACACTCTTAGAGATCACTGACCCTATTGATGTTTGGCCCATCCCTAGGTGGACTTTCATGCAAAGAATCAACCTGATTAGTGATTTTAGGGATTTGATTGGAGTCTTTTTAATGGTTTGATTTTTAACTGTAGATTTTGAGCATTATTTGGGTACTCAGATCCAAAGGTTTGAAATCACTAATTAACCAGGCTGATCTTTGGTATATAAGTCCAACGAGGGATGGGATAAACATCCATACTGTACGACAGTGGTCTCTAAGAGTGCGCCACATAGCTTATATATACTATGGTCCCTTATCATCTTGACAAGCTGAAAGGGCGAAACCTAACACTTTAAAATAAAGTCATTTAATGAGGTAAGGTTTTGCCTTTAAAGTAGAGAGGCATTTAATTGAAGCCCGCTTGGACGTCAACACCAATTTTGATCTCATTAGGGAACACCATTTGATCGATAAGTCGATCAATGGTCGTAAGGTCAAGTCATGTAGTGTACCATAATCTCTAGTGGCCATCGTCCCTAGGTCAAAACCGTTCATGATCCTTGGGATGTACAGAACACCAATCTTGAAGACCATCCAATAATCTTGACCTATCGTTGAAGGGTGTTCCATCGTTGGACATCGTTACCGCCTTCCCTAGTCATCCCTAGGTCTAAATTGTTGATGGTCCATGAATTCATGGCACACAAATCTCGAAGACCATCCCATGATTTGGACCTAGGGATGACATACCATACTATATCAAGTTCCAAATGTAACTGCTACTTCGTAGGGTTGGAAAAACAGATTTACGTGAAATCCCACTTTATCAGGAGATCGACAGTCCACGTGACAAAAACTACAAAGGGTGAAACAATTATTTGGATATTAATAAAGCGCGCAGCGTGAGTGAAAAGAAGGTGAATTTCTTGGAAAAACAACATACCATTAATAGTCTGTGGGGTAAAATTGTATATGGGACTGTGGGGCCGGGACACATAAAAACGCACCGTGTGGCATACTGTTCGGGCCCATGATCCATGAATATGGTCCTACACAGTGAAAATCAGCCTTATTAGAAATTCCAACCATTCGATCTTGGTACCCCAAAATATGGTTGAATCAATTGGCTAGAAATCACTCCATGAAAAAGGATCAAATCCAACAGCTAGCTAGAGATCACCAATCAGACTGATTGTTGGTGTATAGGCCCATCAAGGGGTGGGCCAATCATTCATGGGTCAGTGGGCCTGAAAGAGTACCCAGATCGATATGTTAACAAAGGACTAACGAGAATTGATGGTTAATTAGTTCAAGGTTACCCAACTCCCATTGCCATTTGATACTAATCGAATGGACCAAGGACGAATAACCAATGAAGTATAGGTGATCGATTACACATCACCGTCCGATCCAAGATTGGGTTTGATTTAATGGACCAATTACAAAACTGTTGGGAAGAAAGAACAATAAACAATCTAAAGAACAAATTGATGCAATCAATCACAACACAGAGATTTATAGATTGAGGTACATCTGCAGATCCATGCCAATTCTGCTCTGTTCTGAGGCAAGAAAAGAGGCAGACAAAATACAATTACATAATCGTCTTTGATCAACCGAGGTATATATAACCCCAAGACAATTAGGATTTCCGTATCTCTATGTAAAAGTACGAAAATACCCTTAAGGAAAAAAGACCTACCCAATTGAACTACTGTATCGTGCCTTCATGTATAGTACTCTAGCACCATCAGGCTCCACATAACATAACAAAAACTATCTTTTTTTCATTTTTTTTAGATCGAAGAGTATCACCACCTAGGTGGGACTAATCCCTGCGATCGTGGGCACCGACCCTATACAAGTTTCCCTATGTATACAACTGGGTAAAAGCAGGAGGCCAGGCGGTTTTGAACACAGGATCAGAGGGAGTAAACCCTTATCGCAATTTTACCGCTGCGCCAACACCCCTGTGGGTACACACAAAACTACTCATTCACATGGTTGGTGAAGGGTAACTAGTGTGTCAGCTAACAACTAGTAAACCTCACGCAAAATGCATGAGACATATTCCAAACTTAAACCTTCATTAAGCTAATAAATTAATCGTTTTGATCATGCAAAATGTCTTCTACACCTAAAGAAATTCGAAGGCCAAAAGTATGTGATTTAAAGTACAAATACAAGCAAGGAGGCACAAGCTAATCAGTTGCTTAAAAAGACCCTCACAGAGGAATCACAGATAATACAAGCATGGAGAGAGTTAGAATCCGAGCATTGTCGACCGTCGTCGTCGCAATTTTTCTCGGGCTAATACCGAAGATCACCAGCATTGCACCACCTCGTCCGCTCTGCATCACACAATTTGGCTTGGCTAACAATGCTTGTTATTTGTTGCCATTAGTCCATGAACTTTCGGACACCGATGAAGAGCCAAACACATTCCTGCAACGCTCCCATGATCACGAGCACGAGCATAGGCGGCACAGACACAGTCACTACCGCCAGTCGCCGGAAAGTTCAGAATGTTGTAGGTGGTTGAAGGAGATGGATACCATGTGTGTCTGCGAGTTATTTGCTCGCCTACCTGTCTTCCTGAGCAAGCCTTCACATAGCTACAGGGTCATGGTCGATGACACATGCGATATCACTTTTAAGTGTGAAGGACGATTGGGTTGAGGGATGTGGGTAATAAAATGTTGGTGCCCATGGATATTAATTAGGTTTTGTTTGGGTTTTCACGAACAAAAAAATGCTGTTATGATTTTTAATTATTTTTATTTTGTAGGTCTTGGGCATGAAAATTGTCCGGATTATGCAACTGCAACTTTGGTTTAGATGTTGGCTCATGATTTTCTTTCTATATAGAAAGATAAACTCAATTTCCAATTTTTTTATGTGACTTGACAATTTGGGCGCAGCTTTGATTTTCTTTTAATAAGGGTGTGTTTGGAATGCGTGCAATCACGGTGTGTAAATCCATTTGCACGTGCAATTATTTGGCAAACGTGTTTGGAACACGTGAATTCAGCCATTTGCATTTGCAGGCGTGTAGACCATTGTATGCCCTCTTTAGCAAATAAAAACCATCTTACTCCCTGTGCAACCATTTATGCACCTAGATATGCAAATTGAAAAGATTTAGTGTGTGATGCATACAAGTATATTAGTACATACGAGAACTAAAAATGTACCTAATGTGCGGGCTTCAAACATTAAATAGCAAGGTGGGTCTCACATGCATCAAGGTAGGCCTATGTGGGTCCCACACACATAGAGGTGAGCGACTTGCTTTCAAACCCAATTTTTGTGACACCAGATAGGACCCACATATGAATCGTGGGATCATCTTGATGCTTGTGGGACCCGCGTTAGTGCATGTCGTGTCCACCTTGTCCTTTGATATGTTGGGGGCCACAGATCAGGTCTAGGTCCCATCCAATTCAAACCTTATTTGCGTTCATCAGTTCAGGCTGGATCCAAACTATTGCATACCTTTTTCCATTTTTTGTCCGTGCGTTACAATCCGTTATAACGGAAAAATGGTAACGCCCGGCCCCAGACCATTATACTAACATAACGACCCCTTTTAAACCTTGGTTTCGATATACATTTTCTAACCATCCAGAAGAATGAGATATATTGTCCAGTGGGATCTTAGACATATAGAAGTTGGTCCCACTTCTTGGACGGTATACTATCCTTTCTGAGTAGTCAACAATCAACATTGACGTAGGTTTTTTTTTTTTTTATGAATATTACAAAGCTGTCAGTCAAAATGGATTTATTCAAAACCGACCATTTTTAGTTGTCTTGATTGATAAGGGTTTTTCTTGACGTTTTCTTTGTCATCATTAGGATTCATAAGTTGATCAACGGTCCTGCAGTCAAGTCAGCAATTATTCATATCATCTTATTCAAACTTAGCTTCTCAACTATAAATGGGATAATAAAGCCAAAAACTTCTTTGTATTTTTCTCAGGGTTGTGTTACCATAACCCCTAGTGGCATCCTACTCGTCATCCCTAGCTCAAAACCGTTCATGATCCTTGAGATGCCCATACAGAACAGAAATCTCGGAGACCATCTAATAATCTGAGCCTAGGCACGACGATACTAGGGTGTTACCGTCAGTGATCCCCAAGTCTAAATTGCTGATGGTCCTTGAATTCACAGACACACAAATCTCCAAGATCATCCAATGATTTGGACCTAGGGATGCCATACTGCAGTATATTCTCAAGTTCGAAATGTAACTGCCCAACAATATGTAAGGCTGAAAAAAAATAGATTTACATGAAAACCCACTCGTACCACAAAAAAAAAAGTAGCCTTTGTTTTTCATGTAAATCCACTTTTTCTCCCAAACAGTCGTATATTTCTTGTTTGATTTGTTGTCTTTTGCCCAAATGGATAAAAATTCGCAATCAAATGATAAATTTAGGGAGGTGACATTGCCATGCACGATTGTGGGCTATTTGCACCCCACCTCCATTTATTTTTCCTTTTATTTTATTTATTTTTGACGAATGTACGTGACGGTACATAATGTAACGGGGGAGAGGTCTGACTCCATTATTTTCGTTATAACGGCCATTTTTTAGCCATGGTTTCAACTGTGAGGTTTTTTTTTATATAAGTTTAACTAGTATATGTGCTATTTTGTGACAGCCTTGCTGCAAGGCGTGAGCTTCAAACGCCTTTCAAAAATTTTCTCACCATTATAAGTCCCACACGTGTGATGCCTGTGAAAGAGGGAGGGAGGTTGGAAGCTAATCATTTGAAGCGACACAGTTAAGAGATCTTGTATTGCAAAAAATCGACCTTATTGGACAAACATGACCATTGGATCTATCAACTATTTCTTCTCTTTCCATATACATTTTCTAACCATCCAGAAGAATGTGATAGATTGTCCGGTCACTCTGGTAGGATCTTAGACACATTGAAGTAGGTCCCATGCACCTCTTGGACAGAGGATATACTGTCCTTTCTGAGTGGTCAAAGTTGACCTAGATTTTTTTTTTTATGAACATTACAAAGTTGTTAGTCAAAATGTATTTAAATTAAAACTGACAATCTTTAGTTGTCTTGGTTGATAAGGGCCTTTCTTGATGACGTTTTCTTTGCCATAATTAGGGAACACCAATTGATTGATAAGTAGATCAACGGACGGCGCCTGCAATCAAGTTAGCAATTATTCATGTCATCTTAGTCAAACTTAGCTTGTCAACTATAAATGGGATAATTAATAAAGCCAAAAACTTCTTTGTATTTTTCTGGGGGCATGTGTTACCATAATCCCAAGTGGCATCCTAATCGTCGTCCCTAGCTCAAAACCGTTCATGATCCATGGGATGCACAGAACAGATATCTCGAAGACCACCAAATAATTTGAGCCTAGGCACGTGGATACTACAATGTTTTCTAGAAGACGATACTATCCTTTTCCATCGTCGAGGGTGTTCTATCCCTTCATGACATTGTTACCGTCATCGATTCCCAGTCATCCCCAGTTGTCTAAATTGCTGATGGTCATCCAATGATTTGGACTTGGGGATGCCATACTGCAGTATCTTCTCAAATAAAGTTGGCGGACACGATTGTGGGCTCTTTGCACCCCCACAAACAGAAAGCACCCAAGCTCCATTATTTTTCCTTTTTTTTTTTTTTTTTTGTCGACAAAGCATTTGTCAAAATTGGGTGTGAGTGGCTGAGATCCACCATCTATTAGGTGTGATAAGATCTCGGCCATCCTTTATGAAGCCAGATTAGAGGGGGAGACAACCATCCTGTTTTGTTATATAGATGGCTTCAATGATGAGTGGCTGAGATCTACTATACTTCATATCGATTGCTGAGATTAACTCCCATCCGATTTTGACAAAAACTTTGTTGGAAACTGCCACGGGCACAGGCCACCCACGCATATATCAAGACAACTTAGTTGTGTTCTCTTAGATCTTTTCCATCCATCTAATGTGGATGGTTGGATAAAGAGTGGTTGAGATCAAATCCATCAATCTAATGTGGACGGTTAGATTTCAGCCACTTAATCTGCCTCATTTGACCTCAATTTATTCAAAATTTAAATTTCAATACCATTACTTTTTTTTATTTCTATTATTTTTCTATTTCTCCCTCTGTGCGTTACAATCCGTTATAACAGCCGTTATAATGGAAAAAACGGTAACGCCCCAATCCGTTATACCGTTTGAGTGCCGAAGGCACCTAATTTTTGCAAACGCTTTTGTCGGAGAGTGCCGTGGGCATGGGCCATTTACTATTCTATATAACAAAACACATTGATTGTCTTCCTACTTATACCTCCTCTTATAACCATCAACAAAGAAGGGCCAAGATCTAATCCTCCCCCAAATGGACGGTGGATCTCTGCCACTCAACTAATTTTTGGCAAATTCTTTGTTGAGGAGTGCCGATGGCATGGGGCACCCATTAGTCTATATAACAAAACACGACGGTTGTCTCCCCCTCTTATCCGGCTTCATAAAGGATGGCCAAGATCTTATCACACCAAATGGACGGTGGATCTCAGCCAGTCACACCCAATTTTGACAAACACTTGTCGATGAATGTCGTGGGCATAGGTCACCTACTATTTACCTACATATAAGGAATGAAATGGGTTGGATTTACATATAGCCCAAGGGTCAGGTTCAGGAGCCCCCACTTTTTATGCCTCAAGAGGGGTGTTACCGTTAAAATGGATTGAAACGACTAGGGGCAAAAATGAAAAAAAATAGATTTTAATGATTTTAACGGAAAAAAGTGGTGTTGAAATTCAAAATTTTAAATTTGAAAATTGAAATTAAAAAAAAAATTAAAATTTGAAATTTGAAAATTAAAAAAAGAAAATTAGAATTTAACGAAAATTTAATGGTTTTCTTATACCCCTCTTATTTTATATGGCTTCAATAATGAGTGGCTGAGATCCACTATGCTTCATATCGATGGCTGAGATTAACTCCCACACAATTTTGGCAAATACTTTGTCGAAAAGTTCTGTGGGCACGGGCCACCCACGCATATATCAAGACAACTTAGTTGTATTTTCTTATCTTATCCATCCATCTAATGTGGACGGTTAGATAAAGAGTGGTTGAGAT
This sequence comes from Euptelea pleiosperma, assembly GCA_035048495.1. Taxonomy (NCBI): domain Eukaryota; kingdom Viridiplantae; phylum Streptophyta; class Magnoliopsida; order Ranunculales; family Eupteleaceae; genus Euptelea; species Euptelea pleiosperma. Next base: position 24,474,662 of record CM068551.1, on the reverse strand, counting down.
CAAATCCATCGATCTAATGTGGACGGTTAGATTTCAGCCACTCAATCCGCCTCATTTGACCTCAATTTATTCAAAATTTAAATTTCAACACTATTATTTTTTGTTATCTCTGTTATTTTCTCATTTCTCCCTCTGTGGGTTACAATCCATCATAACAGCCGTTATAATGAAAAAAACGGTAACGCCCCAATCCGTTATACCGTTTGAGTGCCGAAGGCACCTAATCTTTGCAAACGCTTTTGTCGGAGAGTGCCGTGGGCATGGGCCATTTACTATTCTATATAACAAAACACATTGATTGTCTTCCTACTTATACCTCCTCTTATAACCATCAACAAGAAGGGCCGAGATCTAATCCTCCCCCAAATGGACGGTGGATCTCCGCTGCTCAACTGATTTTCGCAAATTCTTTATCGAGGAGTGTCGATGGCACGGGGCACCCACTGGTCTATATAACAAAACATGACGGTTGTCTCCCCTCTTATCCGGCTCGATAAAGGATGGCCGAGATCTTATCACACCAAATGGACGGTGGATCTCAGCCAGTCACACCCAATTTTGACAAACGCTTTGTCGATGAATGTTGTGGGCACGGGTCACCTACTATTTACTTGCATATAAGGAATGAAATGGGTTGGATTTACATATAGCCCAAGGGTCAGGTTCAGGAGCCCCCACTTTTTATGCCTCGAGAGGGATGTTACCGTTAAAATGGATTGAAATGGCCAGGGGCAAAAATAAAAAAATAGATTTTAATGATTTTAACGGAAAAAAGTGTTACTGAAATTCAAATTTTGAAATTTGAAAATTTAAAATTTAAAAAAAAAAAATAGTAAGTTTAAAATTAAAAAAAAAAAATAGAATTTAACGAAAATTTAATGGTTTTCTTGTACCCCTCTTATCTTATATGGCTTCAGTAATGAGTGGCTGAGATCCACTATTCTTCATATCGATGGCTGAGATTAACTCCCACTCGATTTTGAAAAATACTTTGTCGGAAAGCGCCGCAGGCACGGGCCACCCACGCATATATCAAGACAACTCAGTTGTATTCTCTTATCTTATCCATCCATCTAATGTTGACGGTTAGATAAAGAGTGGTTGAGATCAAATCCATCGATCAAATGTGGACGGTTAGATTTCAGCCACTCAATCCGCCTCATTTGACCTCAATTTATTCAAAATTTAAATTTCAACACCGTTATTTTAAGTAATTTTGCCATTTCTCCCTCTGTGCGTTGCAATCTGTTATAACAGCCGTTATAATTGAAAAAATGGTAACGACCCAGTCCCATTAAACCGTTTGAGTGCTGAAGGCACCCAATTTTTGCAAACGCTTCTGTCGGAGATTGCCATGGGCGTGGGCCATTTACTATTCTATATAACAAAACACAATGGTTGTATCTCTACTTATACCTCCTCTTATAAGCATCAACAAAGAAGGGCCGAGATCTAATCCTCTCCAAATGGACAGTGGATCTCCATCATTCACCTGATTTTGGCAAATTCTTTGTCGAGGAGTGCCGATGGCACGGGGCACCCACTAGTATACATACATGTGTGATACACCCAAAATTCTATATTTTACATGTCTAAATGTGTAAGACAAATGCATAAAGTGTTCATGCACAGGCGGGTTCATTTCCGTGCAAACCATTTGCACCAAACCTAACAGACCATAATATTTAATAGGTTTATCGATCAATCCTACCAACACAAAGGTTGCCCCGATATGATCCGATAAGCTTACCAAATCAAGTCTAGATCCCATCCATTCAAACCTTATTTGGCCGGGTTCATCAGTTCAGGCAGGATCCAAACTATTGTATACATTTTCCCATTTTTTGGCCCGTGCGGTGTTACAATCCGTTATAACGGAAAAAATGGTAACAACCCCTTTTAAACCTTGGTTTCAATATATTTTTTCTTACCATCCAGATGAATGGGATAGATTATCCGGTGGGATCTTAGACATATAGAAGTAGGTCCCACCTCTTGGACGGTATACTATCCTTTCTGAGAAATCAGCATTCACGCAGTTTTTTTTTTTTTTTTCTGAATATTAGAAAGTTGTCAGTTTAAATGGATTTATTTAAAACCAACCATTTTTAGTTGTCTTGATTGATAAGGGTTTTTCTTGACGATTTCTTTGTCATCATTAGGGAACACCGATTGATTGATAAGTTGATCAACGGTCCCGCAGTCAAGTCAGCAATTATTCATGTCATCGTATTCAAACATAGCCTTGTCAACTATATATAGGATAATAAAACCAAAAACTTCTTTGTATTTTTCTGGGGGCAGTGTTACTGTTACCATAATCCCAGTGGCATCCTAATCGTCATCCCTAGCTCAAAACCTTTCATGATCCTTGGGATGCACGTACAGAACATAAATCTCGGAGACCGTCTAATAATCTGAGCCTAGCGGCACGACGATACTAGGGTGTTACCGTCAGTGATCCCCAAGTCTAAATTGCTGATGGCCCTTGAATTCACGACACACAAATCTCAAAGATCATCCAATGCGATTTGGACCTAGTGATGCCATACTGCAGTATCTTCTCATGTTCGAAATGTAACTGCCCAACAATAGGTAGGGCTGAAAAAAAAAATTACGTGAAAACCCCACTCGTACCACACAAAAATAGCCTTTGTTTTCATTTAAATCTTTTTTTTTTTTCTCGCAATAACAGTCATGTTTCTTGTTTGATTTGTTGTCTTTTGCCCAAATGGATAAAAATTTGCAATCAAACAATAAAATTAAGGAAGTGACATTGCCATACACGATTGTGGGCTATTTGCACCCCACCTCCACTTATTTTTCCCTTTTTTTGATGAATGTAACGGTACATAATGTAACGGGGGAGGTCCGGTAGTCCATTATAACGGCCTTTATTTTCGTTATAACGGCCGTTTATTTTTTTTTTAAGTTTCACTAATATATGTGCTAGCCTTGCTGCAAGGCGAGAGCTTCAAAAACCTTTTCCAAAATTTTCTCACCATTGTAAGTCCCATATGTGTGGTGCCTATGAAAGAGGGAGGGAGGGAGGAAGCTAATGATTTGAAGTGACCCACTTAAGAGATCTTGTATATATGCGAAAAACCGACCTTATTGGACAAACACGACCATTTGATCTATCTCTAGCTACTATTTTTTGTTCTTTTTCCGTATAATTTTTCTAACCATCTAGAAGAATACGATAGATTGTCCGATGGGATCTTAGACATGTGAAGTAGGTCCCACCTCTTGGACGGTACACTGTCCTTTCTGAGTAATCAACATTGACCAAGATTTTTTTCTATGAATATTACAAAGTTGTCACTCAAAATGTATTTAATTAAAACCTACCATTTTTAGTTGTGTTGATTGATAAGGGCTTTTCTTGACGTTTTCTTTGCCATAATTAGAGAACACCAATTGATTGATAAGTTGATCAACGGTCCTGCAGTCAAGTCAGCAATTATTCATGTCATCTTAGTCAAACTTAGCTTGTCAATTACTATAAATGGGATAATAAAGCCAAAAACTTCTTTGTATTTTTCTCGGGGCACGTGGATACTACAATGTTTTCTAGAAGACGATACTATCATTTTCCATCGTGGAGGGTGTTCTATCCCTTGACATTGTTACCGTCATCGATCCCCAGTCATCCCCAGTTGTCTAAATTGCTGATGGTCATCCAATGATTTGGACTTGGGGATGCCATACGGCGGTATCTTCTCAAAAAAAGTTGGCGCGCGGACATGATTGTGGGCTTTTTGCACCCCCACAAATTCAGAAAGCACCCAAGCTCCATTATTTTTCCTTTTTATTTTTGACGAATGTAACGGGGGAGGTCCGACTCTGTTATAACGGTCGTTTTTCTTTTACCATGGTTACACTAGTATATGTGCTATCTTGGGAAAGCCTTGCTGCAAGGCGTGAGCTTCAAACGCCTTTCAAAAAATTTCTCACCGTTATAAGTCCCATATGTGTGGTGTCTATGAGAGAGGGAGGGAGGTTGGAAGCTAATCATTTGAAGCGACCCCCTTAAGAGATCTTGCATGCGAAAAACCTTATTGGACAAACATGACCATTGGATCTATCGATTATTTTTTCTCTTTCCATATACTTTTTCTAACCATCCAGAAGAATGCGATTAGATTGTCTGGCGAGATCTTAGACATAAAAGTAGGTCCCACCTTTTGAACGGTATACTGTTCTTTCTGAGTAGTCACCTAGATTTTTTTATGAATATTACAAAGTTGTCGGTCAAAATGTATTTAATTAAGGCTCAGGATCTGAGGACACCATTTTTCTGACCCCTCTCGGTGTTCGCGCAGTCGGCCTAGGATTTCAAGAATCCAATGGTGGTTGTCAGCGCCACCAACAGTGAAAAAAGAGTGATACCAGCTCGGCGCAGACAACCACCGTTGGATTCTTGTAATCCAAGGCCGAGCACGCGAACACAGAGAGGTGGGTCATTTTTAGTTGTCTTGATTGATAAGGGTTTTTCTTGAAGTTTTCTTTGCCACAATTAGGGAACACCAATAATTGATAAGTTGATCAACGGTCCTGCAGTCAAGTCAGCAATGATTCATGTCATCTTATTCAAACTTAGCTTGCCAACTATAAATAGGATAATAAAGCCAAAATTTCCTTGTATTTTTCTCGGTGCAGTGTTACCTTAATCCCTAGTGGTATCCTAATCATCGTCCCTAGCTCAAAACCGTTCATGATCCTTCAGATGCACATAACACATATCTCGAAGACCATCTAATAATCAGAACATAAGCACGACGATACTACAATATTGTCTTGAAGACGATACTATCCTTTTCCATCTTGAAGGGAGTTCTATCCTTGGCATAGTTCAAAGTCTCGGCCGATCCCATTCTGGATCGGGATTGGTGCCCACCAATTGGATCCAAAAATGGATCTTCTCGCTCCGAGATCACTATTTCCCAAAGAAGTCTTACTTTGTCCTGGGTGAGATGCGCCGATCCGAATCAAGATCGGAGCCCACCGATCCGACCTCCAATCCCGAGATTTAAAACCATGATTCTTGGACAGTGTTACCATAATCCCCAATCATCCATAACTCTAAACTGCTGATGGTCGTTGAGTTCACGACACTCAAATCTCGAAGTCCATCTAGTGGTTTGGACCTACGGATGACATACTGCAGTATACTCTCAAGTTTGACGTGAAAACCCACTTGTACAAAAGAAAAGAAAAGAAAAAGTTGTCTTTGTTTTTTTATGTAAAACCGCTTTTTCTCACAAACAGTCATATTAATTTCTTGTTTGATTTGTCGTCTTTTGGCTAAATGGACAAAAATTTACAATCAAACGATAAATATAAGAAAGTGATATTGCCAGGCACGTTTTATTAATTTATAGCGGGGAGTTATACTAATATCGCCAATTTCTCAGGGGGGTCATATTAATTTATTCTAAATTTTATTAAAAATTTGAGTTTTAGTGCTTTTTTATTCGGTTATTTTCCGTTTTATTCACCTCCAATCCGTTATACCGTTATATCGGACCCTTTTAAATCTTGGTTGACAGATTTACGAATGACGAGATTCATGTCGCCGATGAAATAAGGCGTAGATGATGGTGAGATTTAATTTATTTTGAACCTTGGAAATATTCCCCGCATCCAATGTGAGTATACAAGTGATGTACATAGGTACACATGTACAGATGTTCGTCAAGCTTATCGCATTGCACATAAGATTCGAGATTTAGACAGGCACCCATGAAGATAGAAATCATGGTTGGGCTATCAAAATAGTACTATTAAAGGTGATTTAGAGTTTTTGACCCTATATGAAAATTTGAGTTTTAGTGCTTTTTTATTCGGTTATTTTCCATTTTATCTACCTCCAATCCGTTATACTGTTATAACGGACCCTTTTAAATCTTGGCTGACAGATTTACGAATGACGAGATTCATGTCACCGACGAGATAAGGCGTAGATGATGATGGTGAGATTTAATTTATTTTGAACCTTGGAAATATTCCCCGCATCCAATGTGAATATACAAGTGATGTACATAGGTACACATGTAGAGATGTTCGTCAAGCTTATCGCATTGCACATAAGATTCGAGATTTAGACAGGCACCCATGAAGATAGAAATCATGGGTGGGCTATCAAAATAGTACTATTAAAGGTGATTTAGAGTTTTTGACCCTATATGAAAATTTGAGTTTTAGTGCTTTTTTATTCGGTTATTTTCCGTTTTATCTACCTCCAATCCGTTATACCATTATAACGGACCCTTTTAAATCTTGGTTGACAGATTTACGAATGACGAGATTCATGTCACCGATGAGATAAGGCGTAGATGATGATGGTGAGATTTAATTTATTTTGAACCTTGGAAATATTCCCCACATCCAATGTGAGTATACAAGTGATGTACATAGGTACACATGTAGAGATGTACGCCAAGCTTATCGCATTGCACATAAGATTCGAGATTTAGACAGGCACCCATGAAGATAGAAATCATGGTTGGGCTATCAAAATAGTACTATTAGAGGTGATTTAGAGTTTTTGACCCTATATGAACTTTAATTTTTGGTCTATTTGTTAAAAACAAAAGATATTTTTCTTGGTGGGTTCCACCAAATTTTATGAATTCTAAGAGCATGTATAGGATCACATATAATATAGTTGGAATCATGTGGCACAAAGTGAACAACGGTTCCATGGTTCAAAGTCTCGGCCAATCCTAGTCTGGATTAGGATCGGAGCTCACCGATCTGATCCAAACCAGGCTCTGTCTCGTTCTGAGATCACTATTTTACAAAGGAGTCTCACTTTGTCTTATGCGAGATGGGTTGATCTTGTTCTGAATCAAACTGATCTGGATCAAGATCGGAACCCACTGATCCAGCCTCTGATCCTGAGACTTTCATCCTTGACCAGGACATTGCGCATGTTTTGTCATTTTATCGAATTTTGCATATTCTAAGTGATGAGATTTCAATCATGAATCAGGTAGGGGGGATGAGCGTTGCGTCGAAAGTGAAAGTTCTCTTTCTTTTTTGTTGTTGTCGTTGTTCTTATTTTTTCTTTTTGTATTGTTTTTGGTTTGTTTGGGAGGCCATCTCGTCCTCTAATTTTTTAATAAAATTCAGTTTATCTATATTTTAAAAAAAATTATGAAAGAACACCAATGGCGAATTAAAGTACTCTATTAGGTCGACACTGACACTGAGAGACGAAAGCTAGGCCATAGACCCCTCTGCCGATGCCGCAAGATCGTCGGCTCCATTGCGGGCATCCGATCGTTATTGTTTGAATATGTAACCAATGCAATCAGGGTTCATCCACCATTGGATGTGGGATCCACGGAAATTGACCAAGTGAATCACTTAATAAGGTACACCAACTTGAGCAACACGCACATGGTCACATGGGGTCTTATTAGTGAACTTCGTATGCGACTCTCCGCTAAGGTATGCATCAGTGGGACCTATGCATCCCTTCAACTATTCTTCAAGACAAACTTGGTGGGACCCACACGGGTACAAAAGCAGCGCAATCACTTTAGTATATACGGAAAAGCGTGTGCCAATGGTACGGATTACTAAAATGCTTCCAACGGTACGGCCGCCTATGTAGGTGTGTGTTAACTTTGACGACCTGCTAACGGTCTAGATTCTACACCTAGGATGACTAATCATTGGAAATTAACGACTAAATCTTTGATGACTGGGGCTATCATTTTTCTATCACAACGTTTTGACAGATAGACGCTTCTATCACAACGCAAAACACAAGCCACGTGGCATAATCTTAGTGGATGTTGACTGTATGGATGTTTGGCCAGTCCCTGATGGACCACCTATAAATCGAAAATCAGCCTGATTAGTGATTTAGAGCCTTCGGATCTTTGCACTTAAATAACCCTCAATAATGCTCAAATTCCTACTATTAAAGTCAACCCATGAAAATAACTTAATGAATCTCTTCGAAATCACTACTCAGGCTGAGTTTTGGTTTAGAGGTCCACCGAAGGACTGGCCAAACATCCATACAGTCAGCGTACACTAATAGTGTGCCTGTGGCTTGTGTTTTGCATTGTGAAAGCATTTATCAGAACGCTGTCCTTGAAGCATCTAGTACGGAAAAAGCGTGTGCAGTCGGTACGGATTACTAAAATGATTCTAGTACGTACGCCTATGTAGGTGTTTAACGACCTGCCAATGGTCTAGAGTCTAGACCTAGGACAACTAATCATTTGAAATTTATGATTAAAACTTTGATGCGAGTGGGCTCTTATGGAAACCCTTGACAGCCACGGAGGTCTCGGCACGTACACCAAGTGCTTTTGCCACGTACTCATTTGTTTTCTGCTTTTGCAATAAAAATTAAAAAATACACTCATATGGGTACGTGCCGAGAACTCTGTGGCTGTCACGGGCTTCCATGACAGCCCACTGTCAGCAAAGTTTTACTCAGAAATTAACAACACTGCTTATGCTTTTTTTTAGCTGGAAACCTTGAAAAAAAAAGAGAAAATAGAGGAGTCTATGTTTGACACATGGCACCACTGCCAAGCGGCAACATATGGAGTGTCTTCTTTTTTTTGCACGGAAATCTGGTGAGTAGCAGGTACAACCAAGGATTTAAATTTCAATTTCGACTTAGGTTTTGGTCGGTCCAAACCAAATTTCAAATAAAATTTCAAAGTTTTCAATGAATGCAGAGAAAATTTAAAAATGATAAAATGTTTATCCTTTATTTATATATATACTAGTAGGTGCCCCGTGCCATCGGCACTCCTCGACAAAGAATTTGCCAAAATCAGGTGAGTGGCGGAGATCCACCGTCCATTTGGAGGAGGATTAGATCTCGGCCCTTCTTTGTTGATGCTTATAAGATGAGGTATAAGTAGGGAGGCAACCAATGTGTTTTGTTATATAGAATAGTAAATGACCCATGCCCACGGCACTCTCCGACAAAAGCGTTTGCAAAAATTGGGTGCCTTCGCCACTCAAACGGTATAACAGATTGGGGTGTTATCGTTTTTTCCATTATAACGGCTGTTATAACGGATTGAAATGCACAGAGGGAGAAATGGAAAAATAACGGAAATAACAAAAAATAACAGTGTTGAAATTTAAATTTTGAATAAATTGAGATCAAATGAGGCGAATTAAGTGGTTGAAATCTAACCAATGGATTTGATCTCAACCACTCTTTATCTAACCGTCCACATTAGATGGATGGATAAGAGAATGCAACTGAGTTGTCTTGATATATGCGTGGGTGGCCCGTGCCCGCGGCACTTTCCGACAAAGTGTTTGTCAAAATATGGTGGGAGTTAATCTCAGCCATCGATATAAAGCATAGTGGATCTCGGCCACTCATTATTGAAGCCATATAAGATAAGAGGGGTATAAGAAAATCGTTAAATTTTCGTTAAATTCTTTTCTTTCTTTTTTTAATTTTTAATTTTCAAATTTCAAATTTCAAATTTTGAATTTCAGCACCACTTTTTTCTGTTAAAATCATTAAAATCTATTTTTTCTATTTTTGCCCTTGGCCATTTCAATCCGTTTTAACGGTAACACCCCTCTCGAGGCATAAAAAGTGGGGCGCCTGAGCCTGACCCTTGGGCTATATGTAAATCCAGCCCATTTCATTCCTTATATGTAGGTAAATAGTAAATGGCCCGTGCCCATGACGCTCGATCTCCGACAAAAGCGTTTGCAAAAATTGGGTGCCTTCGGCACTCAAACAGTATAACGGACTGAGGCGTTACCATTTTTTCTATTATAACAGCTGTTTTAACGGATTGTAACGCATAGAGGGGGAAATGAGAAAATAACAAAAATAACAAAAAATAACGGTGTTGAAATTCAAATTTTGAATAAATTGAGGTCAAATGAGGCGGATTGAGTAGCAGAAATCTAACCGTCCACATTAGATCGATGGATTTGATCTCAACTAATCTTTAACTAACCGTCCACATTAGATGGATGGATAAGATAAGAGAATACAACTGAGTTGTCTTGTTATATGCGTGGGTGGCCCCTGCCTGCGGCACTTTTAGACAAAGTGTTTGTCAAAATCGTGTGAGAGTTAATCTCAGCCATCGATATGAAGCATAGTGGATCTCAACCACTCATTATTGAAGCCGTATAAGATAAGATGGGGTATAAGAAAATCACAGTCATCACTTATTATATTTATTGTGGGTGGCCCGTGCCCTCGGCACTCCGTCAAAGCATTTGCCAAAATCAGGTATAAGTGACTGAGATCCACCGTCATTTGGGGGAAAAGATCTTGGCCGTCTTTTGTCAAAATAGATAAGAGGGGGTATAAGTGGGGAGCCAACTTCCCTGTTTAGTTATATAGATAGAAAGAAAAGGCTTATTTCTTGCTTTGTATAATCTCTCTGATAAGATCAGAAAATCATAAATTTTTGTCTATGGCAAGTTGGTTGTCTATGGCAAGTTGGCTGCAACAGCCGTCGCCATAGGCAACATTCTTATGGCTGCCGGGGTGGTGGGGGTGGCCTTACAATCTTCATTGTTGTAGAGAAACTGCTTAACGATCATAGTGCTGGGTCGGCCCACAAGTTCCTCCCATGCCTCATTTGCTTCTCTACCATTCTTAAGGAAAACTTCGGTAGCATTGAGGCGGTGCACGTTCCACCCCGACAAGGTTTGGAGACGGTTGATCTTGTCAATTTGACAACATGCTAATTTGCATGTATTGGCCTTGATCTCATCAATCGCTGTTTCAAGTAGTCTTGCCCGAGTTTCTTCATCTACAGTTTTCTCAGCCCGAAGATATTGATCCATCTCGGGGACCCCGATCGCACGCCTAATTCCACGCCTATAGTCTGCCTCCGGCTCAAACATTTTCCGCACCTCGTCCACCAAACCGGCTTTAACCATTTGATCAACCCGCTTACCCACAAAAGAGTGTAGTACAGGCAATGATACATCAACCCAAAGGAAGCAACACTCATACTTGGACCTGAATTCAAGTTCATCGTCGTCCACCAATTGTTTGATGTACGAATTGGAACCGCCTACGATAATTGGTAGCCGGTTCCGTCCCACAATCGACTCGACAGCACGCAACGCTTCACATCGGAAATCAGCTGCAGTGAACTCGGCATCAGGGTCCACAACTCCCAAAAGATGGTGTGGGACCCCACACTGCTCCTTCTCGGTGACCTTGTTGGTAAGAATATCAAGCCCTTCATAAACTTGTATTTTATCGGAGTTTACAATCTCAGCTGCGAAACGGGTTGCAAGTTCGATGGAAACCCTCGATTTTCCGGTCCCCGTGGCCCCCATCACTACCACAACCTTCTCTTTCCGACCCCACCTGTTGAAGGAATCCATAGCCGGAAAATTCAATAGGCGGGGTCCTTGCTTGCACGCTGCAGATAAGGTCGTAATTCTCATAAAACACCTGTAGGTAAATAAATATATATATACAAAAAAACATGGACACAATATAAGGCGTCGCATAAAATCCGTTAATAAAAAATGTTTACCTAACCTTTTGATTCCTATTTCTTAGCTAACAAAATCAACAGAGGGACTTACGCCATTTAAGTCGCCCAGATAAGGCAGAGCTATATGAAGAGACAGAGAAGGAAATGGCTTTAATGGATATTAAGAGAAGGGAATTTTTGACATACCCCCCCATGTTATCTTTAAAATTTGACATACCCCCCACAATTTGAAAAAGCTGACATACCCCCCTATGACTCGGTCCACTGTCATTTGACCAGTGTTGACCCGAGTTGACTACCTAATTTTGTATTAAAGGACAAAAGTGCCCTTGTCTTCAACATTAGATCAAGGGTTTGGGTTTAGGGTTTAGGGTTTAGGCCAAAACCCATACCCCAAATAAAGCATGAAAAGAGGAGATTAAAAATAAAAATTAAAACCCATGTTGGTAAACTTGAGATTTTTTTTTTTTTTTTTTGGTTTTTTGATGAATTAAACAAATATTGAGAAGAGAAAATCCCAAAAAATAAATAAAACTCATGAATGAATGGGATTTTTTTATGGATTTTATTGTAGAATAAAATTTTAAAATTGAGAGAACCCAACTTTCCAAAATCCACATCTTAAAATATAAATTGCTTTGTCATTTTTCATTTTTGTTAATGAAAAATTTAAAACTAAAATTGTATGCTTTGCGTTTTTTTTTTTTGTAACCTTGGGTTTTAAATTATTGCCAAAGTGGTGGCCAACCGGCCATGAGACTCCGGTGGGTTGGTCGCCGGTGATGGGCGGCCAACCCATTGGAATCTCTTGGCCGGCCGTCCACCACAGTCATTTGATTTGGGGTTTGGATTTTGACCCAAGGTTGAAGACAAGGGCATTTTTGTCATTTAATACAAAATTAAGTAGTCAACTCGGGTCAACACTGGTCAAATGACAGTGGGCCGAGTCATAGGGGGGTATGTCAGCTTTTTCAAATTGTGGGGGGGTATGTCAAATTTTAAAGATAACATGGGGGGGTATGTCAAAAATCCCCTTAAAAGAAACTATGGATTTCCATTAATGGATTTTGGAGGCTGTGGAATTTGTTAAAAAACGTATCCAAGCTATTCTACGGAAGGCCTCCCACGATTTTAGGGAAGGAAATCCGTTCTCCCCCTCAAGAAATTGGTTCGCTTCTGTTTGAGGACATGACAGATCGGTCTGTTGCCCGGCATGTGTGAGCCCCTATGTAACTCCTTTTACTTATATACCAAAAAAAAATATAAGATATTTAGAGTAGCATGCAACCCTTTGAGGTGGCATGTTGATAGGGCTGGCAATGGATCAGATCAACCCGAAAATCCGATCCATTCCGTTCCCATAATTTCTGGTCCGGAACCACCTATTTTCTTATCGGATTGGTACCGGATCGGGCATGTATACCTATTAGAATGTATCATAATAAATTGTGTAAGATACTCAATGTCTCGATTGGTGTATCTCATCGTCACAAGATTAGGATAGTATCTTAAGTTAGATTTGATTTGCTTAGAATTTATTTCATGTTTTGAATTCTTGTAATGCTCTATATAAGAGCTTGATATAAATAAATATATATATATAATAAAATATTGATATAATATGTGTTATATATAATTGTAAAGATAATTTTACCCTTTTTATTTATTTTTTATATCATTATATATTGTACAACATTTCAATTTTGAGTGAATAAAATATATATACAATTTAAATTATATAATTATAAATTTTTTTTTTATTTAGTGGATTGAAACATAACGGATCGGGTCCGAAACTCTTTTCTATGTATCGGATCGGCTCCGAATCATGATTATGTGATTTGATCTCTTATTGAATCGGATTATGGATATGTATATTTTCCAATCAGATCGGGTCCACATCAGCACTGATCCGGCTCGAACCTGATCCATTGCTAGCCCCACATGTTGAACAGATGAGGAATACTAGTAAGCAACTCCTTAATGGAGTTGCACCGATGCAACCCCATAAAAGACAAGAAAATTAAAACTGCCTTGGCAACCACAAATTTGAGTTAAAATAGGACAATTGTAATGTCCAGTGATGTTGGACATAAAAAGTGTCCCACACACAAGGGTACCTATGGAAACGAAACCATGCCAACCGGTTTTTTCATTTCTTTTGTATGTTTTATTTTTCAAAAAAAGATTAGACACGTACCCTACATACGTAGACTAGAACTCTCATTCACAATTGGACACTCCATTAAGACGTTTCTTATTGCTAGCTCTAGATAATTTTTTTTAGGCAATTTTCCTCGGCTTTTGCCAAGTTGCATCCATGCAATGCCAAAACCGCGTTGCTTTCTAGCATTCCTCTTTTATAAAATTGTTTCTTTTCTATTTTTGACACCACATCTATTTATAATCTATACTCATTAAAGTTAACGCATGAGCATGGCTTTCTCTGTCATCCATGTAACTCTCTCTCTCTCTCTTTGCCACTTCGACTTTTACTAAAAAAAAGAATCATTTAATGGTAATTGGATTTTAGGGAGAGAGACGTGGAGAGAGATCAATTTCTAAATTAAATATCCTTATTTTTTTAGTACTATGGATTAAAGATTGAATGATTTTATTAAAAAAAGCCAAGGTGGCAAAAAATGAAGAGAGAGCCACGTGGATGAGAGAGAAAGTTGGTGCTCATGCGTTAGCTTCACTATAGATATAGATAAGATTTTTTAATTTATACAATTAAATAATACCTGGCCCCTTAAGTTTCTAATCTATATAACTATTGAGTTGTGATCTAATAAGGGTCCTTACCTAAGGGGCAATGTATAAAATTTTTTATTCTATTTTTATAGGTCACAGGGTACCGAGCACGGGCAAAAACACTACTAAGGTAATAAAGATAGAGAGAAAAATCTGCTTGTCCCGGGGTCCTTCAAAATTTGAAAGTCCCCTCGCAAAATGTTTGACACATGCCCTTTGTTAACTACCATTAACCAACTAACCAATTAGGGTTAACGTGGGTTGGGTTTAGGCCTTGAAGTACGTGTCTGACATTTTTGCCAAGGGACCTTCAAAGTTTGAAGGACCCCGGGACTAGTGAATGTTTTCTCATAAATATAGTGATCGATTATTTCCTAAATAAAAAAAAAATAAAGATATATAAAGCAATATATGTCAACTATGAAGCAAATTAGAGAGGATATAGATACCTAGCATTCTTTCCCTCTTCAAAGTGTGCAACCAACTGCCTAGGTCCTAAGGAGGGGAAGGGGAAGGGGGGATTAGTATTTATGGGACGCAATTAGGGTTTTTCGTGTTAATTAAGTTTTGTTTGAATCATAATTAATGAAGCAAGTGTGTTCCAAAGAGGATTCCTTAAGCAATGATCAAAAGAAGAAGTTCTGCTTTAGAGGTTTGACATAATTAATATATTTATTTGGTGAAGGGACTAGTTTATATTAAGAGAATATATTAATTTTATTCGAGAATCTTGTTTTGAGCATTATGTTACTCATTAGTGTCCCTTCTTGGCATGATTAGGGGATTTAGCGTCTTTTTCTCGAATATTATTATTTATTGCGCGAGATAGACAAATGGAACCCAAAATAATTAAAAATAATAAGCAAAAAGAATCCTAATTGTTAGTATTTTATTGGAAAAATGAGAACAATATATAAAACCATATTTTTTTTATTGAGAGAGAGAGAGAGGTGGGTTTGAGGTTGATGACATGGCATGGTGGCATGTAAAAAAAGAGGCCAAGTCATCACTTTTAGTACGCATGGAGGAGAGATAAACCAGCCCTTAGTCATTAGAAGCTTTAGCATAGATTTACATTAGATTTGTATTGATGTGATTTGATTAACTCATACATTTGATGATACCTTGGTGTAGTACTGGCAATTAATGGATTGCATTTGATTCGAATCAATACTGATCTAGTACCGATACAATAAGAAATCCAATTGATCCGATCCAGACCTAAAAACTCCAGTTCTGGAGCTGATCCAATATGATTAGATTGGTTTTGGGTCCGAACCAATCAGATATGCTATACATATACGAAAACATTGTATATTACAATTTGAATACAAAAAAAAATAAAAAATGTCGGGTCAGTATTGAAATAGAACAGGGTTTATATGGTACTGATCCGAAAAGAGATCAGGTCGAAAATCTTTAATCTAGTACCGATCCAATAAGTAAAAATAAGGTTTTGGACTTGGGTTTTTCAGATCCAATCCATTGCCAGCCCTACCTTGGTGATCAAGATTAACCCCATATGAGAATTTGAATTTAGAACATAAAATTGGCTTTTTGTATGACCATGGAAACCATGATCAGCCTCCTCTGTATGCATGGGGACAAAGAGTCACTTTTTAAATGAATTCAAATGAGAGTAGTACCACCACTGGCTATCAAAAAGAAAACCAAAATGGGAATGCCACTAGCTTGATTAAAACTTAGAGATAAAAAGGGAAGCCTCCACAATCAAAAGGTTCCTTAGCCATATATTTTTTTGTATATGGTCTTCCATTGCTTTTAGAGGGTATCACAATAAATATCTTATCATTGGAAGAGGGGCACCACAAGCCTCAATATGCCTTGTCAACCTTTCATATCCACCAAGAGCATTTATCTTTTCGATTTCAACTTCAAACTTTTTAGTTGTTTCTATCTTCTAGGAATCATTACAGCCTCTCTCTCTCTCCCCCCACACACACAAAAAAAAAATTATGAAGAAGACAAGGACCCATGTGCAAAATTCCAATAAAATATGGGGCAATTAGCTTAGTTAATTCAAGGATTTGGGCCCATCTTCTTTTGATTGTCCTTGTAGACCTAATTCTTTTGATTCTAAAGGACCCCACATTAAATTTCTTTTGTTAAATTTAAAAAAGAGTCCGTGCAAGATGAGCAAGCATCTTAGTTTAGTACAGGATTGTGTTGTTTATATGGGCCCATCATTAAGACCCAATCCGGACTCAAATCAACTCCTCTCGATCCATATTTGACTCGTTTTTATTCAGATAATGTATAAGACTAGTGGGTGACCCGTGCCCATGGCACTCCTCGACAAAGCATTTTCCCAAATCGGGTGTGAGTGGCTGAGATCCACTGTCCAATTGTGGATAAGATCTCAGCCATCTATATATGAAGCCTATAAGAGGGGGAGACAACTGAGCTGATTTGTTATATAAATGTCCAATCCGTAAATTACGGATTCGAATCGAATCTGCTCATGGATCATATTCGCCCCATTTCATGCCCTAATTAAGATTTATCGCCCCAGGGTAGGCTGGGACTTTCTCAACCCACTTTTGCACTATTTTTGCTTCAACTTCTCGACAATCCTTTTATTGGGCTAGGGCTGGGGAAAACTGCATCCAAACACAAACTTAAAAGATTGTACGCCAAAGTGGTCTAAGCTGAGTGTTATAGTGCCAGATGCTCCAATAGGAATCCAAGTCACATAGAAGTAGGGGTGCACATTGATTGGGCTTGCGGTGGGTTGGGTTTACATCACCTCAGGGGCCAAAATAACATTGGCCCAAACCTGGCCCATTAATATATTGGTGATCTTCAATTCAAACCCAACGTACTCCTGCTGATGGGCTTATGAATGAATCCTGGGTATGGCCTTAAGTTTTCCAGGCTCAAATGGCCATCACGTTAACCTCGCCAACATGATAGGGCTCGAGAAAGTTTGAAGGTTACTAAAAGCTCAGGGGATTTCAGATGTAATATGCATCAATTTGTTGACTGTGAACAACCTCGTGCATTGTCGTTACATCAAACGACCGTGCACGTAAGAGTCGGCAACATGTTCCAATTAAGATAACTAAATCAAGAAACAACTATTCAAGAAATTCCTTGAATGTGGAATGTGGGATTTCGAAACCCCAGACCCAAACAGCAGATACCTCTTATCCTGAATCTATACGGAATACAACTCTCAAATGATTCCTAGACCTTCAAAGCTCCATCATGGTTTGTGGGTTGGGATTGTAGTTAGACCTTCATTGGGCCACAGCTCGAGGATTTCTTATCACTCATTTTCACAAAAGTTTGGCCCATATGACGGATCATGGTAGTGCATATGACATATTTCCAAATTAAGCCCTACATGAGCTTTTAGACCCATAGTCCACAAAGTAATGAACTAGACCTTTTGTGGACCCATCTTGGACTATTGAATTAAAATGCTTTTAGAACTTAGAAGCACCATGTTGGCCCATACAATTTCCACTAACTAGTCAACCCTTATGGGCCCCACCTTGGGCTCCCCAGACATGAGTGCATTGAGTTGGTCATCTGTCAAAGGAAACTTCATTAACATTCGAAAAAAAAAAAGACATTGTGGGACCTATCTGTACTCCATAGTGCAAGAAAACCCACTATGGGCTTGTTTGGGCCCAATATGTTTTTCTTTTGATATTTTATGGGCTCTTCCTTTCAAGCTGCAAATAGCGGGAGAGCAAACGACCGTACAAATCAATGTAAGAAATTGATCAATTTTTTGGGTAATGGTATGTGGGCCATGTCATTGTGTTTTAATTTAATTAGGTTTTAAATTGATTCAATGCTGTGGTGTTTTAATTTTAAGAAGTTTTAAATTGATTAAAATAGTTTTAATTCAAACAATATATTTGCAACTTTGACCATCCAACTACAGTCATGTCATTGAGGCCAAGATAAGATCAAGAAATAATTTGTGTCGCCCGATCGTAATGATCGTTCTTGGGATATGTAAGGTGGCGGGCCTAATATGTCGCCATTTAAACCATGAATAAATAAATAATTATATATCTGAAAAAATATTCCAGATAAACCTAAATTAATTAGGAAGGGTCCAAAACCCTCCTGAATTAATTTCCTTTTAAATTAGAGCCTTAGATCCTAGACGTCCTTGATTCAAGAAGCCTGGCTCACCTTTGTCTTCCCACGTGTTTGAGTATGGGCCCATATATATGATGGCCCATAAACCTTATATTTTGTACCCATCTTATATGAGGCCTAAACAATTCGTTTCACTTCCATACCCAATTACCCCATGCCTCTAGAAGAGGTCCAAAACGCCCATATTTAAAGAACCAATCAGGTCAGACTCAGTGGACACATATTTTCACACACAATTTTGGTGTACCCACATAGGAGATAAATCAATGGCTGATTTTTGGTGAGGATGATCTCCTCACCATATAGATCACCCCTACAAAAAATCAGCCCATTCTGAAATTTCTAACACCATCATGTTATCGGTAAAAAAAAATAGATGGTCCATAATTCTTCAACTTGTAAACCATGCTATGAATATCATAATGTTTTGAATTTTTGTGAGGGTGATCTCCTCACCATAGAGACCATCCTCACCAAAAAATCATCCCATTCTAAAACTTCTAATTTATATATTGGCCCCCGACGATTATTTTTGTGTGAAAATATGTGACCGCTGAGCCTGACCCTTAGTTTAATTAATTACATCCACTACGTGGCAAAAGAGGTATGTTTCGTTCACTTTTTCTTTTTCAAAATTAAAAATTAAAAGGCTATGGCAAAAGTGATATTCATCGTAGGGTGGGGCCCGACTATCCCGCCAATCAGGAGAGAGTTTCTGAGTAGAACTTTGCTAACAGACATCAGTCAGCAAAGTTGATGATGGATTACAGTATGAGCCATGTGACACACTCTTAGGGACCAATGAATGTTTGGCCAATCTTTAGGTGGAACTACATGCCAAAAATCAGCCTGATTAGTGATTTCTATCCGTTAGATTGGAGTCATTTTTCTTTGATATAATTTTAACAGTGGAATTTGAGCATTATTTGGGGTACAAAGATCCAAAGGTTTGAAATCAATAATGAAGTTGATTTTTGGCACGTAGAATGTGCCAAAGAAAGATTGAAATCTGCCCATTAGAAAATGCCAAATGGAACAATCTTTTGGGCCTATTGACCAAATGGATGTTTGGCCCACCACTCGGTAGACCTACACACAAAAATTACCTTGATTGGTGGTTTGTAGCTGTTATTTCAGTACCCAGAAAAAAAAGCACAAACCCATCTGTTAGAAATCACTCGGTTAAAATGTTCAAACCCGATGACAAGCTTGTCCACGCCGATGACAAGGCTCAATATGTGCCAAGTGGCCCATTCTTAGAGGACTCTAATCGTATGGATGTTTGGCCAATCCCTAGGTGGACCTACAAACAAAAAATCTGCCCGATGAGTGATTTCTAGCATTAGATTGGAATTATTTTCATGGGTTCATTTTAACCCTAGAAATTCGAGCATTATTTGAGGTACAAAGATCCAAAGGTTTAGATCATTAATCAAGCTGATTTTTGGTTTGTAGATCCACCTAGGGATTGGAAAAACATCCATACGGTCAGAATCCTCTAAGAGTGTTCCACGTGGCTCATATTGTGTTGTCTTCCGCCTTGACAATTTTAAATTATCCATAAAATAAAAAAATTTAAACGATATTTTAAAAAAAATATCACCTTATTCTATTTTTTGAAACACACAATTTAAAAAAAAGTTCAAAAAAATATTAAAAAACAAATAAGAAAAAATTCTATACAAATACATTTTAATATTAACATGAAAATTAGTATTTTGAATTTCAAGAGTTCTGTGATTCATATTAAATTCTAAAAAAAATGTCACATTATTTTATTATTCGAAACACACAATTTAAAAAAAAAACTCAAAAAGGTAAAAAACGAATGAGATAAAATTCTAACAAGAAAATACTTTTTAATAATATTGTAAAAATTTAAAGAAAATAATATATTTTCAATAAACGTTTCTACATGATTTCTTAACAACGAAATAAGAGATTAAACATACTGATCACATAAAAATATTAAACCTAATAAGTAAGAAATCTTAAACATCATTAATCAATCAAAATCACGTACAATCGGAACAATAATTAAGAAAATGGTTAAAGAAAATTATTTGCCTTACAATTATTCAAGAATGAATAATAAGATGAAGACACAATTTTCTAGTCTTGATATTCAACAAAGAACCACAACAAAATTTTAGCTCCAAAGATAAAATAAAAATAAAAAGAGAAGAGAAAAAGAAAAAAAATGGTTTCTAAATTTTTGTGAGAATAAAAAGTGATTTTCGTCACTTTAGAATGTGTATTTATATTAACTCTAAAAAAAATAAAAAATAGGTTACTACTGGGTAAAAAAACTGGCCTAAAGACCTAAGGTATATGTATCAATTGAGCTCCAAACTAGATCCTAAAAATACCCAAAAAGCTTTAAAATTGGTTCTAAAAGCCCACTTAAATAAATGCAACCACACCATCATACATTATTATTAATTACTATAATTAATATTAACTAACAATCAATAATTATAGAAATGGGTCACTAAAGATGATTCCGCTAAACTCATTGAATCGATTTGTGTTTTTTATACGATCGAATGCCACATTCCCGACAATTATATGACTTAGAAAAACTACCATAGCTAATGAAGTCGGTGCCTTCTTTATGCCTAACAATAAATGGGGACTGCATTATCGATTTTGTCCAGATGCATCTATGCACATAATTTTTTTTTTTGTGGAAACCTCCATGGAGGGATGAAAGCTTTATTTAAAAAATAGAAAAGGTACACTTAGCCAAGGGGGGACGTATGTACCTTACCCCTCAAGATGCTAATAAACATGATAATAGATGCAAGAATGTTAGGATACAATAAAATGCAACCTAAACTTGAATGTAGGGAGTGTCAATCTTATCTAGGTGAATAAAACCAGTCTGAAGCGATGGTTATCTTTGAATTCCATGTATGATCTAGCAAGGAAGCCATTAAGAGCCATGTGATCAGCAGCTGCGTTCGCCTCTCTGTAGATGTGGTTAATAGAATAATCAAATTCTTTCAACACGTCCATAACTTTCCACCACCAGGATTTTAAATGCTAAGGAATGAGGGCTGGTATTAGTAATCCGAGAAACCACAAGCTTAGAGTCTGGCTGAATATTAACTTTAGCAGAGATAATTCAGCCCATCAAGCATAGCTCTCAGTTCAGCTAAATTGCTAATTCATTCACCATAGAAGGAGTGAAAAGCCATAATAAGGTTGCCATGCATGAGAGTCCCTAATGACTCCAGCACCACTAGCGAGCAATTGCCTGGTAGAGGCACCATCCACATTTAAGGCCACTTCACCAGCATTAGGCTTAATCCAGAACACCGTTTTAGCCCTTTTAGAAGGAATTTTGAATTCCCCCAAATTAAGCTTTTCAAGGATTGGAGCAAGCTGAGGTTCATTAGGCTTGGTAGGCGTAATAATAGAGTTGACATCTCTAATCCAGTACTAGATTTTTTGTGTAATGAAAGCGTTGGTATTGATTTTTCCTTTATACTTGTGTTTATTCCTTTCCAACCAGATCTCCCAAAGGATAACCAAAGGGATGATGATGTAAAGAGTACCCACTTGAGACCTGTGAGAAGTAACTGTGAACCATATCCGTAGAAAAGCCCCAATCCCCCTACAATTATGAATATTAACTTCAAACTTAAACCTAAAAGGCTCCCACACAGCTTTGGCCAATTCACTATCCAAGAAGAGGTGCTTGGTGGTCTCGATTTGAGGGGAGAAACAACAACAACATTTGGATGCCATATTTACAAAACTCTTTTGGAGCAGAGAATCCACTGGAATGACACCATGGGCAATTTTCCACACAAAGACTCCAATCTTGATTGGCACGTCCTTATGCCAAACTTGATTATGAGATTTGAACTTGCTACAAGCAGACTTTATGGTAAAGTTTCCATTACTAGAGTGAAGCCAAACCCGCCTTTCTTTCATCATCATTGGTAGTGAAATGACTGCTATCATATAAGTTCTGGATATCTTCCACTTGATCATGACTCATAGGTTCCAACAAGAAGTTCCTCTCCACAGCTTCAAGAAGAGTAACGTTATTATCCAAAATATCATCGACATTAAAGTTATCTGCAGGTAAGCCTTTACCAGACCAATTCTCAAACCAAAAATTCATGTAGATCTCTGTCATGTAAATGATGCTTGGTAGGAAGGTGTGGTCTATTCAGAAGAGAGGTTGGTCTTTTCCCAGATTTGGACGATCAACAGATTGTCAATATCTAGGAGTTGCAGGTCACCCGTGATTGGGACAAAGAGCCCACTACTTCCACCATCATCAACCTCAACTCTCCCCTCCACCAACCCATCTTCTTGCAAATGACCGAATACCTCCAGATCGTTCACCAGCATCGACAACGTTGAAACATAGGAATCCCTCGAAAGCAAGCAAGTTGTCCCCAAAGATGCTCCCGATCCATTGCATCTGCATTCCGATCAACAAGAACAAAATCCCCATTAGTAATAAGATGTTTTGGTTTGAAAGACATTATAGTTATATAGATATAAATGTGTTGGGAGGGGGAGAGTAAGCTGAACTGCTTAGAGGTTTAAGCCGTTTAGAAGTCATAGAGACTGTTTGGAGATCCCCAGACGCATGGTGCTATGAAGGTAGAGAGTGCCACCTCAGTACTTATTTCTTTAATAAAGATACATAGATAGATTAGAGAAAGGGACACAAGTGCGATACACAGAGTGACGAGTAGAACTTTACTAACTGCAGCTGGTCAGAAAAGTTGTTGACCACATGGTTGAGCCACATGGCACACTCTTAGCAAATGCCGACCATATGGATGTTTGGCCCAACCCTAGATGGATATATGTACCAAAAATTAGATTGATTAGTGATATTTAAGCGTTGGATTGGAGTCATTTTTATGGGTTGATTTTTAATCGTGGAATTTTAGCATTATTGATTATTTGGGGTACAAAGATCCAACGGTTTATAGCTAAGGTCCTGTTTGAATCCCCCTGGGGCGGGGTATATATCCCAGTAGACCTGGCGCGCGAGGTTAGGGGTACACCCGTGCCCAGACTGCCCATTACCCGCAACATAAAAAAAATAAAGAAAGATCGAAAGGTTTGAAATCACTAATCAGGCTGATTTTTGGTTTGTAGGTCCACCTAGGGTTTGGCCAAACATCCATAAGGTCAGCGTCCTCTAAGAGTGTCCCACGTGGCTCATATTATGGGCAGTCAGCAAATTTGCTCACCGGCGGCGGTCAGAAAAGTTCTACTCCTCAGCGACTAATTCCTTGAATCTCTGTCTTCGACCTCCAGAGCGTCGATCCAGAAGAACCCGAAAAACCTCTGCAAACCCTAAAACAAGACCAACAGAAAACACTCCTAGAAAAACCCTAATTTCTGGTGATGGCTGAATCAGAGCCTCTGCCATGAATCCCTCTTCTACTTCTTCTCTCTCTTCTTCCTCCTCATTTTCATCTACTTCATGGCTTTCGGGCATAGTTCGAGGCCGAGCTGGTAATTCTGGAAACTCTAATATGACCAACAACGCCAATGCAGGCGATGGTGGTGGATCCGTAAATCGGAAGAACCAGTTCCAAGGAGTTCTCTTCAAGTACGGCCCCAAGCCCGCTCAGGTCTGAAATTCGTTACTTAATCGTCTTTGAAGAACAATTCATTAATTATTCTTTCTTTCTGGTTTGATTTGAACGATGACTTAGTGATCAGTTTCAAAATCTGCGTTCCGAAACATGCTGAAACATGATTTTTAAGACTAATTTTTTTATCGATTGTCATTGATTTGGAAAATGAGGGACACGTTTTCAGTTGGACAGAGTGAAATCTTAATTGATCCCTTAATTTAGTGAGGTTTAATGTTGTGTGCTTGTTTGGCAAAGAGAACAATTGGTAGAGCATGGTGGGTTCATCATTGCTGGGGTGGAATTAGTTTATCCGACATTTCAAAGGGTAAAATGTACTTGATTACCCTCACCCAGAAGGTTGGAAGTGCTTCATAGTTCAAAGATTTTTGTCCGATTAGCTTGACGGGAAGTGTTTCTCCGAATATTATCAAGGTTGTGGCTTGAGAGTTAGCAAATCAATAGCCTACCTACTTGGCTGTGAGTTTGTGACCGAGTTAATTGATGAACAGGTGCTAAATTGTCAGTTGTCTAAATGTGTAATTAATTCACAACATCAAAAATCCAACAAGTGCTCAAATGTAAGTAGTTTTGCATATATAACTTCAGATATTGACGAGTAGTCAATATTTAGAAGATGGACACCAGTGAGATCTCGGGTGTTTGTACAATGGGGTCAGTTTCTGTTCTATCTGTTATTGGTTTGGGTTTCTATTATTGGATGCTTAAGGTTCAGAGTATATTTTGTTTCAGTTCAGTGGATGCCACAATTGGACAACTGGAAATTTTGATGCTAGTTGGTGGGGGCATGAATTTTGTTACATTTGGAGATCAGAAGTGACCCTACATAGGGTGGAATGGCGGAATAGCTATCCCCACATAGTTGTAATAAGGCATTGTGGCTGAGTTGCTTACCGGAAGAAATGGCTTTACTGTAAGGGGTGTTTATTGATTTTTTTTTCTTTTCTTTTTTGGTGGGTAGATGAGATCAATCCCTGGACCTCATGGTTACATTTTGCAGAAATCAACCAATTGAACCATAGGCTCAATCCCCCAAAAAATGTTTGGTGTTTCTAATGGGTAAGCAATCTTGAACGAGATCAGTAACTCAAAGGTGCAATGTGTTTTGAACCCAAAACCTATCACTCAACAGTAAAAATCCTTACCAACTCAGATGAGTAGGTAAGGGCTTGTATTGCTAAAGCCCCTTCCAAGAATTTAAGGGATTTCCTGAGCTAAACTGAACTTTATGAAGTATCTTTTACATAGGCTAATTTCTGTCTGCCATCCATTTGTATACGTCACATATTTCAAAACACATGGTTGGAGCTGATTTATGTGGCTCAATGAAGTTTTAATTATGTTTCCGATACTCGTCCTGCATTGTTCAGCTAACTTTTTATACTTTCCAACATTATGTTTCCATTATAGACTTTTCTTTTTGTTGTGCAGGTTGCATTTAAAACGGGCGATTTCAAACAACAAGTCATTTTTATTGGTGGATTGACTGATGGTTTTCTAGCAACTGAGTATGTTTTATATCACTGCTTTCTGTTACTATAATCACTATATTTATTTGAATATTCTGTTTTCCTTCTTTTTTGATTCAAGGGTTTCTTGCCAGTCAAAATGGGATTACTCTAATCCCATAAGAGTTCTGAGTCGAGCGCCTCGCTCACTCATGCATGTGCACAGTAAATTAATTCGCAGAGTTTTCCAAAATAATGTATTTATCCAGAAAACTAGAATTTAAAGAAAAATTCGCCCAGAAGAACTTAATAATGCCATGATAAATAAGTAACGCAGGTGCATGTTTGGCGACCACTTTTCTTCAACCAGATTAGCTATCACTGACGTAGGTCCTTTTTTCTATTTTTCACTAAGATGAGTGTGCTGAGTCCACCAATCTGTAGGAAGAGAGCTTAAATTTGAATTCATGGTGCCCGTGCCCAAGCTGAGACCACATTCATCTGGAATGGGTTTTTATTACGTAGAATTCTAAGGTTGGGAGATATATTTTTGTGATTTGGTAGGTTTTGGGAGATATGGTTCCACTGTGGGTTTGCATTGTAATTCTTACCTAGGGCCCAACTTGTGCTGGTCTGTTGCTGGATGCAACTTCACTAACAGTTCACCTTGGTCTCTCAAGGAAAATGCAATTAGAGCTCAAGGATGGGACCAAATAAATGAAATACTTCCCTGTTGTGGGTTTGCATTGTAATTCTTACCTAGGGTTAGGGCCCAACTTGTGCTGGTCTGTTGCTGGATGCAACTTCACTAACAGTTCACCTTGGTCTCTCAAGGAAAATGCAATTAGAGCTCAAGGATGGGACCAAATAAATCAAATACTTCCCTGTTCCTATAAATCAAATACTTGCTAACATCTGAGAATCTCTTGATTGTCCAAGGTCTTGGAGTACACCTTGCACCTTGTTATGTGGGTCATGTAAAGCTGTTTGTGTTAAGTTTTGAATCTGACAGCATTGTAGTTGATTGAGCTGTGGTTATTTTCCTCCCTTTGGTTCCTTGACAAGGGGTGTCTTCTCCCTACGGTTTCCCAAAAGCTATAGTTTGGTGAGGTTACTTAAGTGAGGTGGAATCTATTAGATGTGGCCTATTAAGCATATGTTTTATTTGGTTTGTGATTGAGGGGAATCTGTAGCTTCTATTTCTTAGATAATGTGTAGATGTGTCTTGTTGAAAGGTTTTTGTGTTGCTCCAGTCCAGTGTTTGGGTTGGTAATATTTAGCATAATAAATAGACCTTTGAAATTATTTGTATGTACATACATAAATACATCCATACATCCATACATGCATGCATGTGTGTATTAATGCATGTATTCATGTGCATTATATGCATGAATGCATGCCTACTTATTCATGTATTGTTGAGGACTTGACAGAAACTCATACTCATTCATTTGAAGTCTTGGAGGTTTAAATTTAAGCGTTCTACTAATTTACAGGTACTTGGAACCTCTGTCTATTGCTTTGGAAAATGAAAAATGGTCACTGGTGCAACCGCTGCTCTCATCTTCATATACTGGATATGGCATCTCCACCTTGAAACAGGTAACTTACTTTCTCTGGTGAAATGTTGTGATGTCTGGTAAAACAAGTCTGTCCTTGTTTGTTTCTTTGAATAGGTGTTCTATGTTATGAGTTTCATCAGAATGTTAAAAAGAAGGATTGGGTTGTTCTATCCTTATTGTTCAGTTAGACTTCACATGTTTCACTGTTTAATGTCTAGTGGAACTTTATATTTCTTGGTAAATTTGTGGGCAAACATTTATTTTGTTAAATTGTTTTCTTCTTTGTTGAACTGGAAAACATCATTTTGAAATGTGAATGACCGTGGAGATCTATTATGGAACAGACGGTGAAGTGAACATGGAATCTCATGCCTCTACTGTCTAAACTTCATGGAAACCAAGTTGAGAAGAGCTTTGTAGAAATTATGTATGGAAAACTGCAGGCTGGTAATCTGGACATTTTTTTTTGACATTTCCATTGTACTTTATGTATTCAAATGCTTTCTGCGCAAAATCCCAAACTGAGAGAGAAATGATAAGTATAATAGAAATGTCATAGTTTTTTTTACATGGGTAAGAGATATTTGCTTGGGTTTTTCTTAAATTGAGTATATTTTTATAATTAAAATATGAGAAGTCGATTTCTAAGTTCAGGGAGCTGATATAAACACTAACATGTTTGTCAGATCCTTCATATTGGCAATGCAAACTTTTACAAATATTTTGAACATTGACATATATTACAGAGCAAATATTTCACGATTTAGTATTTTATATTGGATATGGTATAGCATTTATGATGTGCTATGGATCATATAGTTAAATTATTGAAAGTGCAATTTATTAGGAATACTGTGCAGGAGCATCAAGCCTAATAATACGGTTTGTCTTGATAGAAAATCAGTGGTCTCGATCTTTTGGAGGAATGAATGTTTAGGATTGAGTTTTGCTTCATATGGCATGGTTATTGACTGCAAGAGGAGCTTTTTTTTGGTTGATTACAAGAAGAACATGCTAAACTTTTAGATCTCTTACCCAATTTCTCTCATGTTGGGTTTCTTGTATGAATCATTACATCTTAGGGATCCCGCTGCACCATGTTCCTAGAGTAATAATCAAATGGGTATTAGGGAAGAAAGGAGTCCTGAGCAAATATATCGACTACATTAGAAACATGTATGGGGTAATTGTATTAGTGTGAGACCAACTTGTGGAGATTTATACTTTTAATGGCAGAGGGTTTACACTTGAGTTTAGCCATGAGTCCATTTTTTTAGGCACTAGTTATGGTTGAATTGACTCTCCATATCCATAAGGAAGTTTGTTGGTATATGTTGTTTAAAGGATGGTAAAGTATTGGTTGATGAGACTGGTCAACAGAGAGGGTTAAATGTAAAACTAAAAGTACGAGTGAATGCCTTGGAATCCAGAAGTTCTACATTAGTGGGATCAAGATAGACTATATGAAGCGCAACTTCAGTAAGGAAAGGGACACGTATTGAGACAAGCCATTAGTTAAGATCTACAGCTAGGAGGTTCCTAAATAGACCATTTCGCTTGTCTTAGTTTGGTTATCCTTTAGAAGGGAGTATGTTGCCCATAGAATTTGAGCTAGGTGGCCAAAGTGGAGATGTGCTCCTGGACTGTAATGTGATCGATGCATTACTGATTAGATCAAAAGGTCACTTTTATAAGTCGACAATCATGCCCACTATGCTTTATTGAGTAGGATGTTGTGCAATCAAGAAACCACATGTGTCGAATGAGTGTAACCACTATGAGAATGTTGAGATGGGTGAGTGGCAAACTTGGAAAGAAAAATAAAATGGAATGCATTTGAGGGAACTTATGATAGCCAAAATAGTTGATAAAATACTTGTCCAAAAAAACTTGATAAAATAAAGAAGTGTTGGTTGAGATGGGTTTAGTCATTTGCTTTGAAGACCATAGATGCACAAGTGAGAGGGAGCACTTTGGTGCAAGTCGAAGGCTCTAAAAGGACGAGGGGAAGGTCGAAAAAGATATGGATCAAGGTAGCGAGAACATATTCGAAGAGACATGCTTTAATGGAACATATGACCCTAGATAGAAAGCAATTGCAGAATAGGATTCGTTTAGCCAGCCCTAAATAGTTGGGATATGACTCTTATGAAGTAAATGTTTTTTTTCCTCTATTTATTTCTGCGTTTTACTCAATTGGGTGATTTTTCCTATGTGACTTGATATGAATTGGGTTGGGAATGAGCCCGAGTAGCAGTTCAGTGAAGCAGTATCATTCCATCATCTATTATCCATTATCTTAGGGTTAACATTAGTTTTGAAAACATGTTTGACTATCATGTTTAATGTTGTGCTTTTTGGCTTTTAGATATTTTTTTCTGCTCTAATTTCAAGATATCCTTGCACTATGTATCATGAAGGACGCCATGGAGCTTGATCAGCTGATTGGTTATTTCATCAATAAGGAAGATTCTGAGGGTGTGGTGCTACTTGGGCATAGTACTGGCTGTCAGGTGAGTTCTTGTTGCTTCTTGAAGATTTTAATCAGATTTCAATTTGTGAGCACTTAATTACATTTTCAAAGTAAATTTAACTTCACACTTGTGTGGAAACAAACATAGGACATTGTGCATTACTTGCGCACAAATGCTGCATGCTCCAGAGCAGTCCGTGCAGCCATTTTGCAGGTACTATTGATTCCAATATGAGTTATTGATTTTGTTATTTCTACAAAGTTTCAGACCTTAGTTTGTGCAGTGCCACTAAATTAGAATCTGAATGTTATTTCTGATTCTATAAAATAAGTTCTCTGTACAAAATTGACCGTGGCTTGATTTCAAACATGAGTAATACTGTAATACACATACATAATTGTGCTTTAGTGTCTCCATTGTTTACTACTATTGTGTATGAGATATGGGACTTTTGTTTCCAGACAAGGCTGAAATTTAAGAGAACTTACGTACCTAGTGGACAAACCAAAAGTCAAACTAAAATTCAAGATACTAGTAGTCAAATACTTGTTTCAAGCAAAAGTTCTTGCAATGTGATAAGCTTCTGACTGGCATATGACGTGATTTCAACCATGAGTCCCTCTGGATGAAAAGACTTATATAATATTTTTTCATTTAGTTAAATGTGAACCACAAACTGGGTTAAAAAAGCATTAGTATGTTTCCCCCATACCACATTTAGAATTGAGGTTGAAGAAGTGTGCTGCTCCATGGTGAGATTGTGGAGCTACTATTTCCGTCACTTGTTAATAACATTTTAAATAAAATGCTTGATGACAGTCATCCCTACGGTCTTCGGTCTCCTGATTCATGAAATCGATGTCTTCGGAAATGGAAGGCATCGGGGAATGTCTCTATCAAACTTTTGAAGCAGTTAAATACTATTATATTTCCTTTATACCTATCATCTTTCTGTTTGTAATTTGGGGGTATTTGATCTCCACCCATGATTCAGATATAACGAAATACGTGGAAATCTATTATCACTTTAATTAAGGAAAGGCTTTGCCTATAGAAATCAGGCCATATCTGGTACTTCTGAGGATTGTGTTACTGACTTAAGGTGGCCTTTTTAACAAGATTTTGATGTGGCACTCAGCATGAGAGGATTTAGAGAGTTGAACATAAAAGTTTTCATTAATCCTTAGGCTTAAGTGGATGTCCTGTGATTTCATTTTCTAAATTTCATTGTTAATTTTGTTTTTCATTGAAGGTCTAATGGTGTATAGTGAAATTTCTGTACGAAATGTTGTAATGAATTTCTCCTGTAAATGCTAGTTCCTAGTGGGATAAATATCAAATAATTTATTTAAAAAATGCTTGTGGGGTTTTGCATTTGGAAGAAAAAAGAATTAGAGGAAACAAACTCCAGATTCATGAAAGCTCTTTATACTCGATGTGCAGCATGATTCTCATTTATGCTTAAAGCAACAGTTGGTTTTTCACTATTGCATAAAGCTTATATAATTGCTTTGCAGCTTCGGTAATAACACTAAATAGAATGATGTTCAGGCTCCAGTTAGTGATCGGGAATATAGAGCAACTCTTCCTGAAACGGCTGCAATGATTGATTTGGCATCAACCATGATAAGTGAGGGTCGCGGGATGGATTTAATGCCAAGGGAAGCAAATCCAGATGCCCCAATAACTGCCTACAGGTGTGTCATCTGGACCAAACAACAAAAAGATTTCAGAATTGGTTAGCTAGAACATCGTATTTGTTTGTAGAAACATGTCTTGCCCTCACAATAGTTATCAGTCCACTCAGTTGGCATATGGGAAGTAGGTTATAAAGGAAGCTGATTTGATTGCGTTTGCAGGGACTTTTTTACTTCTCATTAGTCTTCACCATTGTATTTAATGTGCTGGAAGCTTGTGAAAAATTGACATGCATTTATATTTCAGACCAAGCATGTATCATGTACATGGAACTTCTACTGTACGATGCTTTTGAATTGATGTCAGATTCCATCTTTTGAGAGATCAAAGTTTTTCAAGTTCCAAAATTTCCATCCATGTTTCTATTTCTTTGCTGCTTTTGTACTCTATTAAACAGCATATAGTCTCTCGCTGGTTGGCAAGTTGACTTGTACAGTTGTATTATTTGTCTATTCTGATTCTGGGAGAAGAGTAAATTAGTGAAAACAATATTAGGCATTCCGAAGGTCCCTGCTATTGTAACTAATTACATGTTTAAAGAACAGTTTGTAATAAAGAATTCCAGAATTGAATTTCTGTATTAAGTAACAGAGAAAGGGAATTAGATTATTAATTAGAATTTGGGTCTTAGGGACCATAGTGGTCACAGCAGGAGAGGGCTGTTTGAAACTTTCAACTTAATCAAGGACCTGGATGGAGTTACAGGCAATAGCCATGCGAAATTGAGCTTCAAGATATACTTATACATACTTTTGTATGCTTAACTTTCTTATATTTTCTCAGTAACCTGTTATTCTCCTTACTAAAATACTGAGTACCTTGTAGGTATCACTCCCTTTGTGCGTACATGGGGGATGATGACATGTTCAGTTCTGATCTTACTGATGACCAACTGAGAACGAGACTTGGGCATATGTCAAACACACCTTGCCAGGTAGGCCAATGTTGTGCAATTTTCTTGCTTGTCTTACAGGTAGAAGCTTTTAGCATCTGCACATATCACAAAGAGAAGAATAGGAGCACTATTCGAGAATTCAAGCAGTGTTGTTCTATCACTTCCTGGTTAACCTTATGATTAGTCACCGCATTCACCTCTCTTGCAATATGCACGTTGTCTCATTTTCCTTAGATACTAACAAGAAGGATGCCATCTTGTTTCTTAGTTGTCTTAATGGCTAGCAATAGTAAGCACATAACTCAGGTGTGTGCTTGCTGCAGGTTATTTTTTCCATGGCTGATGAGTATGTGCCAGAGTATGTTGATAAGAAAGCCTTGATGGAAAGGTGAGATCTCTCTAAGATCTTGTTCGTCCCAAGAGGAAGCCTTGCAAAGTTGCAAGTTAGCATCCGTAACTTAATTGAATGGTCTCTGTATTGGTTGAGGGTTTGATCCCAGCTACCCAGTAAACAAAAAATATCAATGGCTGTTTTTACTTAATAATGGGTTCAACCTACACACAGAGATCCGGCGATCTTGGCATGTTTGTCTGTCCCAACATGTAATCTTGTGATCTAATGCTATCATTGATGATTGGCCTCATGCAGATTGTGCAGAGCCATGGGAGGAGCAGAGAAAGTTGAAATTGAATGGGGAAACCACTCTCTCTCTAACAGGGTTACAGAAGCAGTCCAGGCTATACTAGACTTTGTGAAAACAGAGGGTCCCAAAGGGTGGGATGATCCATGGAACTAATATAATCTGCCGCTATGTTCTTGTTTGAGCTTTTCATTTATTTTCTTTATGATGTTATTCCCAATTTTTTGTTTCCTATATATGTTTTTTTTTATTTATTATCGGAAGTTGAATGAATTGCAACCTGTCTCAACTATGTTATCTATTTGAATCTGTTAGAATGGAATCGGTTCATATTACTCTACTTATGTTGAGAGATAAACATTGATCTGGTAACACAATTTAAGATTGAATCTTGGGTGCTGTATCACAATCCATGAGCAATAGGGTCAGCAAGGATATTACTTAAATCTCGCCAAGTTGATTAAGAATCAGCCGAGTTAACTCGGCGTAAGAAAACATGGATCAGAAGAAGGTTTATACTTTGCAGTTCCAACCTGTAGAGATGAAGATATTCGAGTCTCGGTTGTTGGTATGTAGCAAGCCTCTCTATCCCCAGTCGTGCAGACGCGATCTACAAGTAGCAAATCTGTAATTCTGTATCCTGGCTTTCATGCAAGGAGTGTGGGACCCTTGACATATCTCCTCGTTGGTTTGTAGGGCCACCTAGGGATTGGCAAAACATCCATACAGTCGGAGTTCTCTACGTGTATGCCACGTGGCTCATATTGTGGACTGTCATCGGATGACAGTTACTCTGTAGTAATTAGATACACATACTAGATCCATTTTAAACATCTAAAACAAGGTTGTAGATTGAATGGGTTATCATCATCCTGTGGGTTGAATGTGGACCTCTACGTGGAGCCCATTTTGATTGTCCCTATTACGTCAACTTTCACATGCACTGTCTCTTGATTTTCATTTTTAAACAACAACAATATTCTATAATAAATCCAGTAGTTATTATAAATGATAAGTATCGTCTATCAACAAGATCAGCTGCTTCGAATGCAGTGGTGGGATCACCGTGAACCAATTGATCAGTCCCATCTGTTAGATCTCTGAGATGTAAAAAGGAAAAAGAAAATCGGCTTGTCTGGATGATCATAAACATTGGATCTATAAAAACCTTCTGTTTCCCAGGACAATGCCACAATCTCTTCTGAAGTACAGTAGAATGTGATCAATCAGATGGCCATGCTCAGTCAATCTAGTCAATATAGTTGACTTTTGATCTGGGAGATTTCTCTAATCACAACTAATTTTGATGACCCTGATCATCAATCAAATCACTCCAGTTTTTTATATAGCAGACGTTCCTACCGATCTAAAGGTGGTATCCCCACCCAATCGTGCACATGGACGGTCAGCACGCGTCTATGATACTTGGACTATAAATTTACACTGTAAAAAAAAAATGGAAAATTTTCGAAACGAACCCAAGTTTAAGGGTATTTTCCAAAAAGAACCGTATTTTTAGAAATTTGTCAAAACAAACCTAGGACGCCGAATCATTTGGCGTATGCTCAAAAAATATTTTAATGGCAGATTTGCCATTGTCCTGTTGCCTGAAAAATATCAAATCATTGTCAGACGCCATACTATTTGGCGACAGTTATTAACAGTCGCCAAACCGTTGGCCGTTGGCTAATAAATGTCGCCAAACCGTTTGGCGACTTTTAATAGCATACGCCGAACGGTTTGGCGACTGTTAATAACCATCGCCAAACAGTATGGCGTCTGACGGCGATTTGACTTTTTTTTTTCATAATTTTGGTGTACACACAAGGAAGATAAATCAATGGCTGATTTTTGGTGATCTGAAATTTCTAACATCATCAAACGTGAGTTTCACGTTAACACAATAAAAAATAAACGCCTAACAGTATGGCGACGTATAACAACATACGCCTAACCATTTGGCGTATCGTTTGAAGAGGGCAATTTAGCCATTTTAAAGTTACGTGAGAATACGCCAAACGGTCCGGTGTCCTAGGTTTGTTTTGACAAATTTCAAAAAATACGGTTCTTTTTACAAAATACCCTTAAACTTGGGTTTGTTTTGAAAATTTTCTGAAAAAAAAAATGGTAGAACAAGCCACACACTACCTTAAAAAAAACCAAAGAAAAAGCCGAGAATTTTTTATAGGGATCCTTTTTCTCCGTGGAGCTGTGGATGCACCACTTGGTACAGTCTTTTGGGCCCAATGACCCATGAATATTGGCCCATAACTTGATGGACCCACATACCAAAATCAGCCTGATTGGTGATCTCTAGCCACTGAATCTTATCCAAAAAAAGTTCAAATCCAACGGCTAGAAATCAACTGATGAAAAACGTTCGAATACAAATGTTTGGTGCCTAGATTCATCAAATGGTGGGCCATTCATTCATGTGAAAGACTGTCAGGTGGCGCATTTTTAAATGCGCTGCAGTGCTCACATAGAAAGAGGGTCACATAAATAAATAATTTACTCGAAAGTACAATTGAAACGTGTCAACATTAAAGTGGGAAAGAGATGTTAATGTTGGAGTAGAACTTAGCTCACGAACGTCCGTCATCAACGTTAACGACGGACCACAGTATAAGCCACGTGACACCCTATCATAGATCAATAACTGTAGGGATGTTGGCCAACCCTAGAGCAAAAAATAAGCCTGATTAGTGATTTCTAAGCGTTGGATTGGAGTTGTCGTCATGGGTTTATGTTTAACCGTGAAATTCCAGCATTATTTGGGGGTACAAAGATCCAAATGTTTGAAATCACCTAATTGAGGAGGTTTGTAGGTCCACCTAGGGATGGGCAAAACATCCATAAGGTGAGGAATCTTTTAGAGGCTGCCACGTGGTTCATATTGTGGATGTCCGTCATCAACTTTGATGACGGATGTCCGTCAGAAAAGTCCCACTCTTATTGCTGTTTCACACGCAAACAATATGTCACAAATACTCCTGTCTGAGTCCTGACCCGTGAGATCCAAGTCTTGGGTAAAGGGAATGAATTCGTGGGAACGAAAGAGCGAGCGAGACTAGAAGAGAGAGATGATAACGAGCCAATTGTAGCAGAACTTCTGATAAATTTGGCGGGGCTTTTAGCAGAGATAAAGAAAGAGTTTAGTGGTGAGGGGAAAGATAGTCCGCTAAATTTGGAGGGGGGGTAATAAATCTGGCAAACGTTGGAGGTTTGAGGGCTCGGTCGTCGTTGAAGCAGGCGATAACGGAGGAGGACGAGGAGGAGGTGTGTAGGCCTTGGCGTCGCAAGCTATCGATGGCGGTGACGTGGGGCTCCGTCTTCAGGGTTGCCCTCCTCCTCCTCCTCGTGGTCGGCATTACCGCTGCTTGCATTACACTCCCCATTGATAAGGTCTCAAGTTTGTTAATTTATTCCTTTTTAATTTCTTATTACCTTTGTGTTTTTGGCAGTTTCGATTGATGGAAAGTTGGAAATTTTGGATTTTTTAGCTTTAATAAGCTGAATTTATTTGTTATATGTGTTGAATTTACGATGTTTGTGTTAGTTTAATCAGTTATTTTTAGGTGATTGAATTGAACTTAAATGGTATATTTGGTATATTTGGTGTTGTTTGTTATATATATGTCTGTGTTAGTTATTTTTGGTGTATGTTATTTGCAAATGGTATATTGTTGGTTGGTGAAACTAGAGATGAAATGCCAAGCTAGAACTATATTGCGATGCTTTGGAGTGTAATGGATTTAAAATAAGTCGGACCAAAGCAGAGTATATGGAGTACAACTTTAGTAAGGATGCACATAAGATGACGTGGCTGGTTAAAATTGATGACTAGGAGATACCCCAAATCGACTATTTTCGTTATCTCATTTTATCATCTATAAGGAGAGGTTGAGGAGGATAGTGCCCATAGAATTAGAGTTGGTGGCTAAACTGGAGATGTGCTTCCTAGAGTATACGTAACCTACACATACCAGATAAACTAAAGGAGAACTTTTTAAGAGGATAATGAGACCTGCTATGTTTTATGGAGTAAAATGTTGGGAAATCAAGAAACAACATGTTCAAGATGCAGATGTTGAGATGGATGAGTGGAAAGACTAGGATAGACAAGATCAGAAATGAATACATCGAGAAAATATAGTAGTAGCTCCAATAAATGATAAATAGGGAGAATCGATTGAGATGGTTTGTTCTTGTACAATGAAGACCGATGACCACACTAGTGAGAAGCAACATGCAGGTTGAATGCTGTAAAATGGTGAGGGGAAGGCCGAAGAGGATTTGGATTGAGGTATTGAGAGCATTTTTTAAGACACTTTCCTTAATGGAAGACATGATGCTAAATAGAATTTAATGGAGGAACAAGATTCGTGTAACCGACCTCATATAGTTGGGAGAAGGCTTATGATGACTATGATTGGACTAACAGGTTCATGGAATAATGCTAAGTTTGGGACTGATGGGTGTTTAGGAGTTGTGGCTTTTTGTCATCGGTTGATGAATGTTGATATTTGGGATGATGGGCTGTTGGAATTTTCAGTTTTCCTAGTCGTAGGCTTTTCAATTTTCACCCTTCAAAGTGTTCTTTTGCCTTTTTTTATTTTTTGGGCTAATGGTTTGTGTAGTTTGATGAATTAAATAGGGGAAACAAATGGGGAATCATAAGATGGATAGAATTTTGGTTTCTTTGCTTAGTCTATGTAACAAGGACACTCCGTTCTCTAAGAATGTGCTGTGTCAGACACCTTGCCATATTCATGTGTCAGACACATGCCGACACATCTTTTCAAACAAATCTCAGTTTACTTAGAAATTTTGTTTTCAGCTATTATTTGTTTGTGGTTTATGTGATTTTAATGTATGCCAGCTTAATCTAAATACATTCTTTCTATATTGCATACTTAACATGGACTAAAGTATTTAAAAGATATATCTTTCAACATAAAGAATGAATTGTATGGACGTGTCGACGTATTTGGTTTGTGGGGATCAGCATGTTTGACACTCCATATCCGTGTCGGACACCGACACACGTGTTCGTGTCCTTGTTACATAGTTTCTAGTTTCAATTTTGGTGGTGGATTCTTCTTTTTTGTTATGAATGGTAATAAGATGCTCTTGTTCTATGAAAAAGAGTCGGCTAAGGCTGAAGTACTAGAACAAAGGTTGTATCCTTGACACAATGCTTAGGGAAGTCTTTTTTTCAAGTTAGCTTCTTCATGAAATTTGATAGCTTGAATTGGAACAGTTTGGAATCATGTGAAAACAAACCTTTACACTGTTTCTTACAAGATAGTAAACAATTTAATTGGCATTTTTAATGGTATGGAAAAGATACACAAAGTTCAAGAACAAAGTCCAATGGTAGGACCATAAATTTGTCCCTTCTAGTTTTTTCTTTTCATTAATGGTGGACTATTCCTAGATGATTTGGATTGATAATAAGTTCAATTTCCTGCACTGGTATATTAAACCACCGAATTGTTGGATAGGCTGTTTTCACTTTTCTCCTTTTACTTCTTACCTGCAATGTTGGATAAAGTGTTACTGCATTTGCTTTAGCTGTTTGGTTATGGGAAATCAGTAACATTCTAAATCTATCTTGTGAAAATCATAGGCATATGAATCTTTATTCTCTGTTTGTTTCATAGCCTTATGTACTAAATGGAGTTTCATTCTGCAGATTTTGAAGGATTTCTTATTATGGATCGAGCAAAACCTTGGGCCTTGGGGTCCACTTGTGTTGTAAGTCAATCGAAATATGTTTTACTTCCTAGGCTTCAGTTATTTGTTGTAGCAGTGCCATCACTATGCACTTGACCTTCAACTCCCTGTATGCTGTGTAGTTTTCATAGTAGAAGTAATTTGATTGCAGTTGCTTTATAAATGGATTGAGCATATCAAAGGATTGTTTCCCCAAGTCCATAATATGATTTCCTTACATTGTTTGGTTTGCGCACTACTTTTCAGATATTTTCTTCCCTTTTTTTTGGAAGATCTGAAAGATGCCATCCACATCCACATTTTGTGGAAGCAGAACATTTCATGGGTAAAATGGGCTGATTGGAATGGGAAAAATGGATTTAAAGTCTTCGTGCTTTATTTTATATTTTAGCCAGTAACCAATACTTTCAACCCATATACCCTAGCCTCAAGTTCACTTTGTAGCCCAATTCCCTCACATTGAACCCCTGTTTCAGCCTTTTTATTCCCTATATATACCCTAGTTGAACCCAAGCAACCTCTAATCTGCAGGTCAGCTTCCAGATTGTCACTAATCTGCAAACAAACTTTCAGATTGCCACCAATCTGCAGACCGACTCGCAGACTGCCCCCAACCTGCAGCTTGCAGACCAGCTCCAATTTGCAGGTCACTTGCAGACGAGCACCAATCTGTAGCTTCAGCTACAATCTGCAGACTACCTCCAATCTGCAGTTGATTGCAGACTTTTCCCAATCTGCAGGTCAATTGTGTTTGTCCAGCATCACACATGATAATCTCCACTTCAGGTGATTTATAGTCCCTACGCTGAGTGGTAATTTCCCTCAGCGAATGGAGACTCATTTCAGCCAAGGACCTGCAAAGCCTCTAATGCTATCTCTCCATCTAATAGATCAAGTAAGGCATTTCCTGGCAATTCTTGTCTTTTCTTGAAGAATAAAATCAATCCTCTCATTCCAAACAACCCAATAAAACACAAAAGAAGCAAACATCAAAGTCTCTCCTTCTTGGCTTACGGCCCCAATGGACCATGTTAAAAAGCTCAATCATCTTTGAAGCGAACCCTCATTCAATGTTCAAAAGGGGAGGAAGGTGGCTTCAAAACTTTCTTGCAGAGGAACAGTGAATGAATAGAGATCCACTGTCTCCTAGGTTTTATTGCACACAAAGCATAAAATTTTAAAACATTTAAGTATGCATTAATAAAAGCACAAGTGCAGAGGGAAGCAGTATGGTGATGTAAGTTGAATTGGTTTAAAAGACAACAATTTTTGGGTACTTCCTAATGTGGTATTTCGTGATAAAAATTTAAACAAATTTTCTTTGTGTCCAAATGAAAAGCCTTCGTGACTTAAATTTCAGCTTATAGAACTTTATGTCAGGTGTACACATGTATGGTGATAAAATTTTCTGATTTGTGCAGGGCTGTTGCTTACATCCCATTAACAGTTCTGGCAGTCCCAGCTTCAATACTCACTGTAATCATTGAATCCCTACTCCTGATACTTGGAGACAATCATGCTAGTTTGTGTTAATGTTTTATGATCAACTATCTCTAATCTTATGAATAATATGGAAATTTTATGCATTTCTACTTCAATAATCCTCATTTTATGTTTTTTTCAGTAAGGTAATCTTCTGTCATTATAGTTTCTGGTTCTTGTATTCAAGTCCATGACTGTGAAATCTGAATTACTTTCTTCCTCCACATGAATTTATCTCCATCAATTTCACTACAAATAACTCGGAATTCACTATTGTTATTGTCAGATAGACTCTAAGTTACCATATAACTCTAATAAGAAAAATTTTATATACCCAAAGTAGATTGCGCAAAACTTAATAGGCAATAACTTGAGCATCAACCATTCAATCTAACATGCATTTGATTAGATGAGTTAATGTTGGTGATCGGGAGGTTGCTTTGATAGTTCTAGTGCTGGACACGGGGGAATTAGTTAATGTTACTTGAATGTGTATGCATGGAATCCCCTAAAAAATCATAAACGTGACAGTGGATATGTCAAAATACGAAGATGATATGGATAAATATTTTTGGCATAAGTCAGATTGTGAAATCTACTACTAAATTAATTTTCTGAATGTAAAACTCAAAAATCAGTTCAACTAATTGTGTGTGTGTGCCTGAGTGAGTGGATGATGAGCCAGATGCATAAAGATCTGATACTTGTCCTACGGGAGGGAGTGAGGGACCCGGAAATTAATTAGCAAAACTCCATAATATTTTCTCCATTCTCTCTCTTTTATAAAGAGAAATACCTTCTGCTCTCTTTGAAATAATAACCCAGGTTTAATTCCCCTCGCAGCATATGGATTCAGTCTTCTGGAATCTTCTTTTCCGTTTTCAATGTAGACATAATCTTATATTTCTCCTTTTACTCTATTTTGATAAAGAGCACCAATTTAGTCTCTAATGAAGGGAGGAAAAAGAACCTATTTAGTTACTCTCACCTCTTTGCGCTCCACCCTCACTCAAATTTCAGTTACTGTCTCAAGTTAATAAACTCATTTACTACCCGACTCTTTTAAAAGAAAATCATTTACTCTATCTAATACCCTCTCTTTTGAGAAGGCAACTTATTCACTTCTAAGAATACATACAAACCAAATATTGAACATTTTCGATTGCCTGTCAGTTTCCTGTTTTACTCTCTCTAGACAAGACGACCGTTTTATCTTTTTCCCCCATCTCTTAATAAAGCTAGGGTGTGTTGAAAAGAAGAAGGATGATGATACATTAAATGTACAAAAGGACAATAATCAAGTAGGAAAAGAAGACATAGTCCTAAGATTACATCAACAATTATGAAAGAAACTTTCATAATCTGTTGAACTCAATTAAAATGGTGTGGGAAACCTGGGTTCAACCTCGTGAAGCACTTGTGATATATTTGCTGGTCAAAGATCACACCACTCCCAAGGCCCACACAATGCATAGCCAGAATTTCTGCTGCTTCATTGCCTTATGGTAGTGGCTGGGGGATGTACAAATCAAATGGGGAAAGCTATGCAAAATTCTAGAATTAATTGGGCACATGTCCAGGGAGGTTCAGGCTTTTGCTTGAAAACCTGGCAACCTGAAGAAAGTCATTTTTCAGGAAAATACTGTTGACAACCACTTTACTCTAAAGTCTAAAAGCTTAAGCTGTTAGAGGGAGGCGTAACAATTTATATCAAAGGATCCACAGGTCTAACAGAGGTGGAGTGCTGACCACACAGCCAAACAACAACACACTCCAATAACAAATACCAGTACCATTATAATTGTTATATTGGTGGGCCAGTGTGGTGGACCGTTGGATACACCTTAATCTACTTCACAGGATTTTCTGTCTCCTTGTAGAGCCTAACCACTAGTTTTTGACCATTCATCTTTATTTCTCTTTTACCACTTTCTTTATTTTTTCTTTCCCTTTATCCAGCTACAACTGATTCTTTCCTATCAATGAATTATTTGAGAGTGATAAAATGATTATGCTTTCTTTCATTTTTATTGGTAAGTGCAACTTCATGTGGTACCTATTGTCAATGTTTCAGCTTGGAGGGGGTTATCTCTTTGGGTTGCCTGTGGGCTTTGTTGCTGATTCTATTGGTGCTACCATTGGTGCAACAGCTGCATTACTCCTTGGTAGAACAGTAAGTTTCTAAAATCTCTGGATGTCCACAGCATTTTATATACTTCTCGATCTTTCTAATATAGCTATATTGTGCATAAAGTGAACACTTCATAGTTCCGTTACCATTTGGGATGTCTGTCGATAGGTTTATTTTTCCCACTTGAAACATTAATCAAATCTCATTCTTTACCTGGGTCAAAGAAGGTTGTTACTATTGATTCCACTTCCTCCTGGCTATATGCACTTGTATCTACTATCTACATATTTGTTCTATCTAATTTTCTCCTTCTGGCTCTTTCCTGTCAACGAATGAGTACAACTTCATTCTATTTTTTGAGAGAGAGAGAGAGAAATCGTATTCATTTTGACCCCCCCCGCCCCCCCCCCCCCCCCCCCCCCCCCCCCCCCCCCAATTAATTTGACTCTTGAAGTTTTTACGTGCCATCTCTTTTCTTTTTTTGTTTTCGTTATTTCGGTGCAGATTGGGAGGTCATATGTTATTTCTAAGTTGAAGGATTATCCACAGTTC
Source organism: Euptelea pleiosperma (assembly GCA_035048495.1). Lineage (NCBI taxonomy): Eukaryota > Viridiplantae > Streptophyta > Magnoliopsida > Ranunculales > Eupteleaceae > Euptelea > Euptelea pleiosperma. The sequence goes on along the minus strand of CM068551.1, from coordinate 24,432,021 downwards.
CAAGCAGTTGCCATTGCAATTCGGAGATCTGGCTTTAAGGTTTGAATACGCCATATTTGAATTCCCTTAACCCGGCTTTTGTTCTATATGTGAATGCTGTTTATACTTAATTGCTATATTTCTTCAGTGTTTGGGTGTATACTGTCTTATCTGTCATTTTAGTTAGCAGTAATGCAAATAGTGCGAAGTTTGAGAATCCCCTCACATAAGTGAAGGGGTGACAAATTCATTAATATGTAAACGGGATATAGAATACAATGACCAAAGTATTCTTAATTGAACAACGATACAACTTAAATACTTAATGGTAAAATTGAAATGTAAAAAATTTAAACAAAAAAATGTGTGGAAGTCCTCTTGTCCTAAACACTCCCTTCAAGTTTCAAAAAACAGGTTGAATGCCAAACTTGCTAAAGCCAATTATCGTCGATTATAGCCATTGATAGATCTTTTTGGATAGTCCCTTGGTGAAATGTACAATTAAGTGTCAAGGATATGCCGCCCAAAATAGTGTCTTGTTAACAGAGTTTGAATTTTTAAACAGTGGATCACACAATTCAATGGCCTCAGGATAGATCATGTATATAATTTCTTGACATTTGAAGGAATAGGCATCTCCGAACAGGCCCTGTGTGCACTGCACACTTACCATAATGTTCTTTGAGCTTTTACTTCTACAACTAAGTGGCCTTGAGCTTGTGATTGAAGATCATCTTTTGTTTTCCACAAGGAGGGGAATCGGTATCGAAAACTATGAAGCTAGTTTCCCCTTACCCCCATGTGCTTTTTATTCCATTTTTTTATTGGAGCATAATATGGACATAGATTGTCAGAATGCTTAGGCACACCCAGGTAGCACCAGACAGACCCATAGAAAACTAAGCAGATGGCAATGGGTCAGCCTGGAAATAAATTTTATGTACGTACATTAGGTAACTATATGATTTATGATATTAAAATTAATATGTATGTAACTATATGATATTGATATGAAAAAGAAAAAGAATCAATAATCAAATGGGTTCTAACATATCACAATCATAACGCAAGAAATGAAATAAATTGACGTATGAGAAAAGTATATGAAGAGAAAGATGAGACCATGAGAAAACTAATCTAGCAATTTGCCTCAAACATTAATAAGTGCAATATAAAACGATCCTATTGAGTGATAGCTAAAAAATAGCAATCACCTAATAACCATGACAGTAAGGGGTATTTAGCTAATGCTCATCTCCTTTTGTCCCTTAGGTAAAGAAAGATAAGGAGAGTTTAAAATAGCTTGAGTGAGAAACTTTCCACAATGTTTGGTGAGTGATGCTTGGGACTGAGGCGAGAAATTTATGTGGCTAGGTGATTAATTTGAAACCTAGGTGGTCTCCTCTTCTAATAACGTCACAGGCAAGTCAGCCCCTAGTATCGTTGGCGCTACCTGATGCACAATATGAAGTGGTTGACCTTTCAAACTAAAAATTAGAAGATTTGTGTGAGAGTATTGTACAGGACAGAGGTTGAAATCAAGCGCAAATTGAAGCTGGGACTAATAGATGCCGAGAAAGAGGTCCTAGATCTTCAAACCCACATGAAGAGTGAGGTAGTCAACTTTGACAATCCATAATCCCATAATTTTTCGCTCAAATATCCCTATCAGAGGCATTAGAATGCTCGTTACTAGATCTACAACAGTTGAACATTATTTAGAATTCTACTGTTTTAGGCCTCAAAGCAGTCTTAGAAGTTTATCTATAATGTTAGTGGAAAACTTAGGGGTAGTTCGGTCATTGCCAGGGTTGGAATTAGATTATGTTAGATTGACGGTTGAGATTAGTTGCTTAGGTTTACCAAGTTAGGTTTCTAAAAGATGCATCAATAGCATTCCTAATCAGGACAGAAAATCTACTAGAAGACTGCAGTTGTAAATCTTGCTGCTTGAGTTGTTTCCCTTTATTTATTCCTTTCTCACTGGAACATTTGTGTACGTGATCCTACACTGTAAGATTTCTAATTTATGGCTTTTCTTATTCCACAGATTGTCTTTCTGCTTCGGCTTGTTCCCCTACTTCCGTTTAACATGCTGAATTACCTCTTGTCTGTGACTCCTGTTGGTATAGGGGAGTACATGCTGGCTTCCTGGCTGGGAATGATGGTATTCTCTACACGGATTATCCACTTCCACTGATTATCTGTGGATAACTGATTATTTGTGCTAATTGTCCATGTTATAAAATCACATTAATTTTCAAAAAGAGATTTTTTTTTTCCGTTTATTTTAACTGCTGCTTTTATCTATTGAACAGGAAGAACTAGCTTCTTACTCATTGATCAATTAATAATCTAATTATAAACAAAATAGGGAGTCTTCCATGCTTGCATTTTTCTTTTTGTATAAGAGGAAAACATATTTCAGGCTTGCTAAAAGCTACATATTTTAATTGCTGTGATATTTATGTTTTCTAGATCTTTTGGATAATTGAAAACATGCCACTGTTTGGTAGTTCTGCAGAGTTATGTTCACACATGCATCGATAGGCTTGCCTTGATTTTGTTAGTGTTCTCTTTACCTGGAAACTTCAGTGTACTATTTATAGCCCTGAGGCTGATATGGCTCTATTGCATGAATGAATATGTTTTCTAGATAAAGGTAATTTATAACGACTATTTGTTCTCAATTGAGACTATTCAAATAACAATAGTCCTGCTTAAGCTTTTCAAATTAAGTACCCCTCTAAATTCCTACTGAAAGCAACTCGATCCTCCTTTATGTTTCTCTGGGTCCTCGGAGTGGAAGGCATACTTCTCATGGTGGTTTTATTTATTTATTGTTATATTGGCTAGAGAAACTGGTGGACAGCCATAAGCATGGTTTTAAAAAATGATTATAATGATGTTATAATGGCAACACTCCAACACCATTACCTTATATGGTATTTAATGCAGTACGTATCAATGCTGTTATAAAAATTATGTTATATAATGTAACCAATATTTAACTGTTATTTACTGTTTAGCTGAAAAATGAATTCGAAAAAATAAATTTTGACTGTTATTTCACCTGTTATAATGGGGCAGCTAACCGTTATGCTGTTATAACAGTCCCTTTATAAGCCTATGCTATGTTTGTTATTTATTAAATTGACCTGGAGTTCTTAGACAATTTAGGCAGTTTTATTATTAAAGTGAATGTTCAGATTCCCTAGGTATTAGGATCTAAGCATCACAATGTTGGTCATGAGCTTTCTTATCCGTTACGACAGTTAAAATTGGAACTGAATGAATTTATCCATGATGGTAAAGTCTATCACCTGTGTGAATTAATCTTGCCTTAACCGTTCTATACGCATTGTTACATAATTGTTCTTACAAAAGCTTTTCCTTTTCCTTTCTTCAGTATTTCAATGAATTTTCAGCCTTCTTTTATTCATCCATTCATGACTCCAAACCAATAAACTAGACCAGGCTGTGCTTTAACATTTGTTGACCAGAGCTCCCCTTGCCAAAGTTCGTTCTCTAGTCAAGTTTGCATTCAAATTTTATTAGGAAGTGGTAGACCTTGATTCTTTTGCTTTATTGAGGATTGTAATTTGCTTTGGTTTCTATAGTTAAGCCATGGTGTAATAAATGGAAAAATTTTCCTGTATATAGTTTTTAACCATCTCTTGATAATTTATTGTGATCTGGTAGCTGTGAGATACTGATATAGCTAGCTGCCTTCCCATTACAGCCTATAACACTTGCACTAGTCTATGTGGGAACAACTCTAAAGGATCTTTCCGATGTGACACATGGATGGAATGAGGTTTCAACAACTCGTTGGGTAAGCAATGCTGTCTTTTTTCTTTTGAGGTCTTGTTACTTACTAGACGTGATCAAATTCATTTTTTTTCCTCAAATGGAATATGATGGTTTAATGGACATAATTCAATTTGGTCATTAGATTATATCAAGGTTCTGTGCGGGAAACAACAATATCTGATCTTATATTTTATGTTTCAGAGTCAACCAATCTACTTTTTAAACCAGAAGGAACCTTGAGCTTGGTTACCTTAACTGTTCTTGTCCACCAAAAAGCTCCAGTAACGAATATTTCAGACACTGAGCTTGCCTTTACATGCACATCTTGATGGGAATAGTAGTTTTAATGTTTAAGATATTTTCCCTAGCAAGAAATATATTGCATGAGCAGAAGATTGTTCCCATGTAACGTGCCTTAATGCAAATCTGATATTCAGGATCACTCTCCTAAGAATTATTTTATTTTTAGTTACGTGGCACCATTTTAAAATATGACTCGATCGCATAGAGAAGGGTTATTATAAGTCATGTTTTTGCATCTACATAAAGTCTTGGAAAAGCTTAACTGGATAATGCTTACTGATTGCTGATGCTAAGATGAATTTTGGAAGCATGATTCAAGGAAATATGTAGATGCAACTGCAAGGGAGGTGGTATTAATTCTTCAATGAAATTTTGCTTACTTGTTTTATTTGTATTTTCTTTGTCTGATTGTTTATCAGACTTCAAAACATGTTTTGTGTTCTTGAGGAAACCCCTTCCAGGAGACTCAAGTTGAATATCTTGATGGTAATAGGAGTGTTTATCCCCTTCCAGCCAATGGCTTTTCTAAGGAATTTCCCATGGTGGAAGAAATCACACACTTGATGCTTGCTTCGTTGGCACAGATGAGATGGTTCTTGCAACACCAATGAAACAGAAGCTATTTGCAATCATTAAAAGTTTTGGTCCTCTCTTCTGTTGATTTACTAGGAGGCTATCGTATGCAGCTTTATGAAAGAATCTCACAATTGTTTATATTTCTGCATCCTTCTTTTTTGCTTATCTTATTTACGGTCAGTCATGTTGGTGAAACATGAAAGCTTGTGGAATGGCATATAGTCCACTAGCACCACGCATAATTATGTGAGCTAAACTTACGATAACCAGATGACCTCAAATGTTGCCTTAGAAGTCCCCTGGATTTCACTTCCACTCTAAAACAGTGGCACTATAGGTTTTTCTTTCTGATCCAAGAAGCAGAGTCACCATAACCTACTACGTTTAGTGTAAAATATAAAACCTGATCTTTCTGTCATTGCAATCTTCCACCTGCACTATTGAGAGGCCTTTGAAAATCACTGGCAATGGATTACAGTTACTTCTATGTGCAAATGATGGCTTGACATATCTTGATGATCACTTGAGAGTTTGAAGGGATTCATGAGCTTGCATGGGTAACCAAACCCTCTACATTAGATTACCTCTAGGGGATTGATACTAGTTTCTGAATCAAGACTAGGCTCTATTAGGTGCTGACCTCTTGCCATATTGTATTCTGACATTTGCTCCTATTGTTGATGCAGGTATTTATTATATTGGGTCTTGTGGTATCTGGTAAGTCAATTAATATACAGTTGTATCCTTTCTCTTTCTATTTACATGAGACATTCATGTTTTGTGTAAGAAAGTCTGAACTCTGTACAACTTGTCAAAAGAGTAGATAGAGCCAAGATTGATTCTTGTGGAACTTAGCTTCAAAAGTGGAACTATAAACTTATAAAAAAAAGTGGAACTATAATAATATAAATTACATACTATGAAAGCCTGTGTTGGATTTGAATAGGAAAGAATAGAGGAATACGAAGGTAGTCTGTTACGTCCAAGTAATCAGTACCAAAACTAACTAATTTTAACTAAACATGATTTGCTTTTGTATTTTGAATTTAAAATAAGACTAGGCTATAATATCTTTCTTTTTAGTAATAAAATACAAAATTTATTCTACAACGCGATGACTTGATGACAAGCACCAAAACATATTCTCAGTTCATTTGATCATTGAATGAACTGAGATTGTGTACTTCGAGAAATTTTAGGTAAGCATAATCAAGGCAAATTCATCATGTTAAAATCAGAATTCCCGACATGTGTAGTTAATCATAATTCCTACATATGCACTTTGGCAAATATTTAATGACCAAGTTGCCCTTCAAACATTTTGGGGCTGTTTGCCCGCATGGAAGCATGAGTCACCAAGATTTGTGCTTTCCCCACCTGATAAAGGTGGGAAGAGCTTGCTTGGGGAATTGCTGGTCATTGAAATGTGACTGCTGAGGTTGTTTTAACAGTTAAATAATTGTGGTCTGTCTTTATAGATTCACTGTTCATGAAGTGACACATTCCCTGCTTTTCGACATTCACTGTTCATGCTTATTCTCACCTACGATCCCGGTTTCTCATGCGCCCAAACAGCCTCGTTGCACGACATATGCTCAAGTTGGAAATGAAAATTAGAGAATAAAATCAACAAATCCATACCCTAGTACGCACCAAAGTTTAACAATTTTAATTTAGAAATACTTTTAGAGACATTTTCTCTCTTTTTCGTGTAGTGCTTTTGATGGTGTGTGTAACAAAAGTCGCAAGGGCATCTTTAGAGAAAGCACTGGCTGAAAATGAAGACATAGGTGTGTTAGCCTCACCACAGTTGCCCATTGTAGCCGGCCTGCCCTCGGATCTCCACCAGCCACTCGTAATCAAGATAGACCCTTGTGAAGACAACCATGGAAAGTAAAATATCTGTCCTATGTAAATTCTTTCCCTCCTCTGTTCTTACTTCCTACATAGATTTGCTCATGTGTCGATTATCAGCTCAAAGAAAGAAAAGGGTGTGCTTATCTTTTCTTCAGCATTACTGTGTAGCACTTGGTGCTTGCCTTTCTTGGACAATGTAGCTCCATCCTATTACACATGTAATTTTAGGGAGGAATACTTGATTTACAGGTAAGAATGTGCTTTGAGATGTACTTTATTTTGTTCAACTGGCTACACTCTTTACCTCTCAAATTTTTTTTTCTTCCTTCTAATAGATGTGGGTATGCTCAAAGTTGGATCAAACCTGCAACCTTATGGTTGCGGTACAGAACATTGACCAATTCGTAAGGGCGCAAGCCCATAATTTAAATTATATTAGAGTTACATAGAGTAAATTAAAAATTTAGGGGTTTTGCATGGGTCCCCCAGGTTTTGCCATATATATATATATATATATATATATCCCGGTTTAGTTACTTGGAGGAAAATTTGCAAAATACCAAAATGCAGGGAGGAATATACGAATACAGTAAAGCCAAGGGGATCTGTACAGAACTTCCTAAAATTGATCATGGTCAATATTTCTTGCTATTGTTGTAATTGCAAAAACGTATAAAAAGAGAAAATGTTCAAAAAACAACTTGTACTTTTGTGATTTTTAAATCAAACACTTGTTAGAGCCTAACAAATCAAACACTTATTGATCAATTTGATACACATTGGCCAACATTTAAAACAGGGCATCAATCTTGAGTTTACTTGTGTCTGATTATTTGGAATAGTTTCTATTTTACATTTTGGTGTCGAGTTAACGATCAGGGTTGATCGACATCAAGATCCTCTGGTTACTGTGGATGCTCGAACACTGATGCACATTATTCTGGTTTATGGATGAGTCCAATTGGATAATAAAATCATTTGTGTGAAACCAAAACACTATGTTTTGATCTTTATAAAGTAGGGTAAGCTGGTCATTGAAGAAAGATCTTTGGTAATGAAGGGCATGTTAGTCATTAATTACAAAAATGTGTATCATTGACTAACCTGATCAATCGAAAAAAGCATTTTGATCAATTTTAATAAGGTTTAGTTCATAGGTAGGTGAAAAATAAGGGAAGATGGGTCAAAGCCCACAAGGGAATAACTCCCATGTAAGTCTGATGCAGAGAAATGATGCAGAGATGTCTGTTTAGACCATCTCGACCGTCCCCGTTTCAATCAACAGCTATTTATTTAGATGGGTCAAAGCCCCTAATCAGTACTATCAGGATGGACCTAACCGTCTGATCGATCAGATGAAGATTAAACATTGCAGCTACATATCTACAAGATCTTATTTTTGTAATACTTGAACAGGAGTAACCCTAAAGCATGGAACCCTAATGATGAAACTTGAAAACTACCAACATATGCTAACTACCTCATCATGAAGCCTGAAAATATAATGGGTTTTCTTGGTCTCTTTTTCTACCCAAACAACATATAAATTGAGTTTGTTTCTATATGGTAGGCAAGTTGGGGTTATGGGGACCCCACCAATTTCTTGGTGAAAGAGTAAAGCATTCATCACAAGAATCCTACAATGCAACTCGGTGTATAACCTTTTCTACTCTCAAATGATCAGAACCGTACAATCAATGAGGAACTCTGAGATGATCCACATCCCAAGGATTGCACGGTACAGAAAGCTCAAACACTAAAGTTATTGTGTATATCTTATACATGGATTACTACTATTAATAAAACTATCTTTTTTCACAATAACATGTCTGTGATGTGAATCTCTTAGGCTAAGCTGATCAGAAAATATGCTGAATTTGGGCATTTTTTCGATCGGGGGGTGTTTCAATAGATGTCGTGACCGTACTCGGACCTCGGGAATTGGCACAAGGGTCTGGAATTTGAGCGACAAGCCGGTAGAATTACAGATAAGGGTGGGTTCCTTATTGAAGAAGGGTCACACCCTTGAGCCAGGGTCTTCAAAGAGGTTAAAATGCAAGAGCATTTACAAGGCTTACATGCCTAACATTGGTGGTGTTGCTGGTGGTGGTGGTGCAGGGATGAAGAGATTGCTCTACTACTATGATGAGACATGCCACCCTTATGTTTGGATACAAGACAGTTTGGGTGACTTTTCAAGGATGGTGAAGCAACAATACATTAGTCTTGAGGATTTGAGGGATTGCTCTGAGATCAGGATCTTCAGAGATCATCAGAGAGGTTGCATTTTGGTCCGGAAGAAACCAAGGCCAGATCTCTGTTGAATTTATTTCTTCTCATTTGGTTCTTTAATTTTCTGGTTCTTTGTGTGTGAAGTTGATGTTATGTGTCATACGGACTTCATCGCATAAATTTAGTGCAATTTTTTTTTTCCTTGATGATTTGTACAGAAGCTAAATAATTCTATTCGGTCCGTTGTAGATCATTGTTTCGGAAAAAGGGTGTATGTTACATCCTCTAATTTACTCTCAATAGAGTTATCAATGCAACCAAACAACCCTAAACTGAAAGTTCGCTGCAATTTGAGTCGTGTTATCCCGCGGATAACTGAACAAAAATATGTCCGGTTGAGGCCATTGACTGTTGGATTCAAGAGATCCATGCAGTTGTTGCCTCGTGGACTGAATCTTTTGAATCCAATGGTCAATGGCCACAAACAGCATCTATGTGATAGCATTTTCCTTAGTTCTCTTTAGGTATATATGGGTTGGTGAAACATTGTGAATGTGATGGTTCCTGATCAATTACATAGATAGGTAGGGCCTATCTTTGGGCCAACTGCAATCCAAGGTGGCCTACGGATTGGATGGTGTGGTCTAGCAATTCTTTTTAGAGTTGAAACATGTGTAGTTGAGGTCATTGACCATTGGATTTTTTGTGGACTGTGTTACTCTTGAATCCAATGTACAATGGCCTGAAAACCACACATAATTTTGTCCGGTTATCCGCGGGATAGCATTTTATCCTAGACAACCAGCAGGGCTGATCGTTAATGGTGCTCGAGTGTCAAAGGCATTATACAAAATAAGTGCCACAATCTTTATAAAGTGGCGATCCCATCAGGGATCCTCGATGCCCTAATGTCAATATTTTTCTCATTGGAAGTTAAGAACTGTGGACTCCACTTCTCCATGTATTGTTGGAAATTAGTACTCGATTTGATGGAGGAAAACAGATTTGAAGAGAATTTTTGATCTTCAAAACTCCAAGGCTCGATAATCCAATGTCTTTTAAACAATGTTTTTTCCTATCCGACTTGCGAGTACACAATGGGAGTGAGAAAATTGCCTTCAAGATACAATGAAAGCTAAATCAAATATCATTGGGTTCAGATTATGTACAATCCAATCACAACCGAGAACACTCAAACTCATAACTCATGATCTAAATCCAAACCACGGATCCAATTAGAGCCAAGGCCCAAATTAAGATCCATATCGAATGGGACTCGCGTCAACTTTTTTGGATTGGTATCCAAATTGTTTTTATTCGCATCATATTTTACGAATCCAAACCGACAAAACATGGCTCTGATCTCGGGTATGACCTGGCCCATTTCTTGTCAAAGTAGACAGAATACCTTTAAGAGTTTCTTAGATGTTTGGGTGCAAGGACAGAGAGAATATAGAAAGAAAATCCTTGTTTTTTGGATTTTATTTTGGGTGGCGTTATTTGCACACACCTTTTCTATTAGTGACACCCCTCTTGGTGTGTGCAAATAAGTTACAACACAAAAAAAAAAAAAAAAACCTCCACTACCGAGAGAGAAGAAGAAGAAGAGAAGAGGCGGCCTCCTCTTCCTCACCTTCTTCTTCTTCTTCTTCTCCGAGCAGCTTCTTCTTCTTCCTCTTCCTCCTCTTCTTCTTCTTCTTCTTCTTCTCCAAGCGGCTTCTTCTTCTTCTCTGTGAGAGAAAGAGAGAGAGAGAGAGAGAGAGAGATATATGAAGAAGAAGACGAGGAGAAGGAAGAGGAGGGAGGGAGAGATCTCTTTCTCTCCCTCCCTCTCCCTTAAATTTTTTTTTTTCACCCATATTGGTAACATAGGGTGGACATTGATTTGGCCATATTGGTAGCCATTTTTTTTTTTTTTTTAAAGAGAGAGGGATAGGGAGAGGGAGAGGGAGGGGAGAAAGGAGAGAGAGAGAGAGAGGAAGAAGAAGAAGAAGAGGAGGAGGAGAAGGAAGAGGAGGGAGGGAGAGATCTCTTTCTCGCCCTCCCTCTCACTTAAAAAAAAAAATTTCCGCCCGTATCGATAACATAAGGTGGACATGGCTTTGGCCATATCAGTATCAGTAGCTGGCTACCGATATGGCCAAAGCCATGTCCACCTTGTGTTATCGATATGGGGCGAATTTTTTTTTTTTTAAAAGAGAGAGAGAGAGGAGGAGGAGGAGGCCGCCCGGATATGAAGAAGAAAAGGAAGAGGAGGAAGCCATCGCCCACCACCAGGTAAGAGAGAGAGAGAGAGAAAAACAGGTATGTGCACATAAAGCCACCCTTTATTTTTTTGTTGCCCGATGAAGTGTGGATATGGAATTGGTCCACAAAATTTGTCTTTGGAAAGGAACAGACAAGGAAAAAAAAAGGAGCATTTTAGCACCATCTCCAGGTTAAAATGATCAAATCCAACGGCTATAAATCACGAATCTTGCTGAGCATTGGTGTGTGTAGGTCCACCAAAGGCGGAGGGCGTGAAAGAGTGTCATGGTATTTTTGGATTACCAATCTATTAGATTCCCTTGAACGGAAATAGAAGGACACAAGCTCAGGTCCACTCTATGGCTACAATCGTTCGATCAAGTCAATTTTCAGTGCCACTGATAGGTGATTGCTAGGTTTTGGATTTATAGCCGTTGGATCTTTTTACCCCAAATAATGTCGAATCCCACGGATAAAAACTAACCCATGAAAATGACTCAAATCCAGCGTCTATAAATCTCCAATCGAGCCGATTTTTATTATGTAGGTCCATCCAGGGATGGGCCAGATATCCATAGGGTCAGTGGTCTATAAGAGTGTGCCACGTGGCTCATAAGCCGGACGAGGAAAAGTGGACTGCCACAAAATGTCTCGAACGATGTGCATGTATGCAACGTGCTGACACATAAGACTACCTCATTTTCTCTCTTGGCTATATGTAGTAGATTCCCTATATGCTTTGGTAATCTTGTCTGAACTCAAAAGCATCATCGGAATATTCTCTATCTTGGGATGTGTTTTCGTTGGACCTTCATTTCCCTACTTTCTCCGTTCTATTAAATTATCAATTCTTCACCCCTCCCTTCAACCCAACCCGATAACAGAAGAGACCCAAATCCACGAAGAAATCGAAAAACAACTCCAGATTTCTTTGATTTCATGGCGACATCAGAAGTACTGAAGACAGAACAAGATGATCTTCTCTCATCTTCTATCTTTGACCCACCAAAAGGTATTTTCTGCAGAACCCATCAATCGTGGGTTTTTTTTTCCTATGAAATTTTATGTATTTGAAGTTGGGAAAGTCGTCTGGGTATTTGGGATTCTGTAGGAGATCCTACAGAACCCATCAAGTTTTTTTTTTTTTTTTTTTTTTTCTGGTTTTTTAGGATAACCCAGATTTGGTTTTGTGAGTTTGAGTTTGATTTGTTATTTATTTTTTCTAGATTGTGGTCCTTAGGAATTAGTAGAATTTCTTTTAATTTTGCAGGGGAGACAATAAAATCTCGTGGGATGTTGATTGAGAAGAAAATTGACTTTCTTGAGAGCTTGGCTGGAAGGGTAAAGTTTGTTTAGATTGTTAAATTCTTGAGTTTGAATATGATTTTAATCGTTTAATAGATTTTGGTTTTTATTTCTCAACTATTCAATTTAGGCTGGTTGCTATTTTGCTTGCGCTTTAATCATGTAAATGACGTTAATGTCACAAACATTCAAATCACAAAAAATTTCATAATTCAGAACTAAACAAGTTGGAAATAATTGAATACTTACGTGAAAAATTTCTTGAATTTGTTTGGCATTGTCATAAAGGATATATGTAATTGACAATTCGGTGCCCTCTATTTATCCCTTATTGATCACAGGGCAAAAGGGCTGCTGCGTTTAACCTATAGGTTCAGTAACTGAAACAAATGGTACTTTTTCTTGTTATGTATGACCATTATACATAGCTCAGACTTTTTCTAATTATCGTTCGGAGTAATCCACCTAGTGGGTTTCTTGTGTTTGAAGAAATGAAAATGATAGAATAGGTAGTGATCTTGTCTGGGATGTTCGGTAATTGACTCGGGATGGATTTCGACACCTGATCTGATGCATGTGTGTTGTGAAGATCAACTTAGATATTGCCTAAAGGTTTAAATTCCACCTAAACAATGATGTTCCAAATTCAGTTCACATTTCAATTTATTTTCTACATCGGATTTACCTTAGGATTGTTGCTACTGACTGGAGAGGTCTCTAGAAGTTTTCTCCTTTTCAGTGGAGGCTCTTCAACTATCCCTTATTTGTATGCAGGTTTTCCTCTTTTCTGTTCTCCTTTTCATCGCTCATAAGTAGGAGAAACACAGACACTTAGCCTGACCCCTTCAATTCGTTTGTATACTTTTGCCTATTTTCCAAGAATTACATTGACTGATTCAACTTAGCCTAGGAAACTTCCGATCTGTTCTATGCTACTCCAATCTTGAAGTTGGACCTTTCTTAGATAAAGTTCAAACTACTTAGCTAATGAGAACCAAAAAGGAACCTTTGACTGACTATAGGTCAACGTCTGGAGCAGAATGTTTCATGATTTCATCACCTAAACAAGTTGTGTAAAATTTTCATGCAGTCTTGTATTAAAGTGGTCTTTTGGACAAAATATCGTTGGATAGTAATTTGTCTTATTAATTTTGAGGAGTTATCACTGCTTACTGTTCTCGCACATACTGGCCGTGGAAAAAAAATCACGTATTGCCAGTATTGGATTAACTCTCAGAAATTTGTGCAAATTATTTTGAAGTTGACCTTTCTACAATCTACCTGTTTCAGGTTAGCAATCGGCGGTCTCGCAGATGGTTAAATGATCGTTTATTGATTGAACTTGTTCCCCGTTTGAATGCAGAAGAAATCAGGGGCCTCTTTGCTCCACCACCATGGGGTAATGATTTACCCCAGGATATAATAGCCCCATCATCTTTTTTTTTTTTTACTTTTTAATTTTGTCCAATTATTATTAATTCACCCATTTGACCAGTTATGTTTGTGACTCCTTGTTTCTGTATTTGACACCAACCCTTGTAGCTATCGTAAGTTGCATGGTGTGGGAATTATATGTCATTCAAGTTTGAAAATATTAATTCACTTCTGCACGGTGGATTTTGTAATTTGATGTCACTTGTTTTTATATTTGTAGAAGTTGAAATTCAATCGCTTGGTCAGCTTATAAATTCTTTTATGCTTGAATGTTATTCTATATGATGATTATTGTTCTTGATGTTGTTCTTTCTTTCTCATCATTGTTTTCTAAATTTACTGATTTGGCCTCTTTCATTCTTACAGGTGACAATGTACCGTTGTCACCATTTTGCATGACAAATGTGGGAGAGTGGGACAAATTTAGAAATATTGACATGGATAAAGAGGTTTGTCGCTTTTCTTTTCTACAAGAGCATGTTTCATATGTAGCATATTTTTGGGGATATATGCAGAGAGAAATAATCGAGCAAAATGCTGCTAATTTGAAATTGATTTTTGTGGGAAATATTCTACTTTCTACCCATAATTATTAAAAATTGATTTGATTTCTTGGATCATGGATTCAGATGTATATAATGAACTGAGAAGGAACTAACATGAAAGTCTATAGAAATGAAAATCGCAATATCTCTCAAAAGATCATGGAATTGTTTTTTTTTTTTTTTTTTGCACATACTTTGCTGCTGCAGACACTTCTTTTCTACAAATCTGGTAATCTGTACTTCTCTGCCTTTCGCAATGAGTGTTAAAATCCCTGTCTACGGAGTGCAGGCAACAAATTGTTATTAGTACAAGATCATCCAAATGGTACCGTGGTGTTGGTGACTCATCTGCTCATTGTCTGCTGTGCTGCCTTCTTTGGTGTCTCCTGGCTGGGTCATCATCATGAGCTTAGTTTTCTAAATTATGTCACATTAGAAAAAAGGGGCAGCTGAGCAAATGTGGGCATGTTTGTAGTTCATTATTTTTGGTATTTAGTTGTGCTTCTTACTAACCATATGGATGAAAGAACTTTAAGTTTTGGAATTCGTGCAGCTTGAGGTGGAACTAATGCTAGCTGACCAATATATGCATTTCTTTCAGATAATTTTTAATTAGATTTTTTTATTTATGTTCTCCCAGCATTTTTGTTGAAAATTCATGCCTGTCAGTGCACACTATATTGTAACATGGTCTAAATCTGGTGGTGTTTGTCATTTTTTCTCTATTGGTAGGCTAGCATGATTCAAGCCCTAAAACATTCTACAACGAAGCGGAAAGGTCGTGTTGATGCTGATAAGATGGTTGCATTGAATGCATGGCATAGGGTAGATTGTCGAACAAGAGAGGCCCTTCGACGTAGTTTCCTTTCTGAACTCATCGAGGGCTATGAGGTACATCAAGTGATTGATTAAGTGTGCAAAGAAAGGTTTTGTTTTAGTGATGGTCAGTTGTTAGTGATGCTCAGATGTGAGATTTAATTTTTCCTTTTAATAAATTTCCCTTTTTGACACTTTGCTGGATCAAAATATGATTTCTTCTCTGTAGATTTGTCCTCTTCCCACCTCAGATATATCTCTAGCTTTTACATAGCCCTTCCTTTCTTTTATCTCCTTACCCTAGACATCTTCTACGCCCTCTCTCTATAGTAGGTCTATCCTGCCCCCCTTGCTCGTGTCCCATTTAAGGATCCTTAACATTTCTCTTAGCTTTTCTTCCCATCTTCTGATTGCATTACCGGGCTCAGCATTAAGGCATTTTCAGCTGTTATACATACTCCTACATTTGTTTTTTTTTCAATTAATTATACTTGTGTACTATGTATATGCCCTGATTAAGAATAAACTTTGTTCCTTTGTAGGAACGTATACGGTCATTCATCAAGGATAGTGGAGATGGAGATGTTTTCGTGCTACATGTTCAAGACCCTTTTCACAGATTGCTGCTGCATGGCGTCTGCGAGGTAACTTTCCCCATGTATTTAGAGACCATCTTTCATGCTAGAGCATCTCTCACCTTAACTTTTGAGAACACACAGGTCGAGTCATGTTTATGTTTGCAGCCTCAGGCTGTGATGTTTCAACCAAATGGCAGTGGGATGGTTATATAGAATCCAAACTGGATCATTGTAACTGCATCTTCAATAGTTAGAATCTATATGCCCAACAATCATCAGATTAGGTCAATGTTAGATCTAGAAGATCTACTAGGTGGTACCCATCAAATGGGGGGTCATTACCTGCTGTAAACTTGCATTTGCTCGTAGTTTCTAACATTTGCATAAACATTTATGTAACAGTTCTATGACTTGGTCTCGGTAACTGTTACAAGATCAAAAGGGACGACATCATCGAAGATGACTAGAATCAAGAAGAAGAAATCGGGATCTGTAGAGCTCCCAAACATCACCCTATCCCATTTCCTGAAAATGTCCAAGGAAGGACTCTGGTAATTCCTTCATGTGTTGTAAACTAAAAGTTATGCTTAGGATGTGGTTTTGTTGATTTAATTGTAAAAATTTAGTTATTCAGCCTCACGTTTCATCCATAACTTATAATACTACTTCATTGGAAGTTTGCTTATACCGAAAAAAACAACGTACGTTTTCAGTGTTTTGATGAGACTATCTTCACCATTGGATCCCAATCGGAGGTAATAGACGGCGTAAGTTTAGTCATTTGCACTAATGTAGGCCAGGCCGTTTCTTATGGGAAAATTTTCTTTTCACCAGGGAACACCTTTCATGGGTGGGAATCTAAGAACACACACTAGCATTTGTTCATGTGGAATTGGCATGGATTGTAGTGTGGTTTTCTCAACCATGGTTCGAAGTCCTGGGATCGGAGGCTGGATTGGTGGCCGCTGATCCCGGTCCGGATTTCCCCGTACAGATCGATACTGGCGAGAAATTCCCAATATCATTCAGATTGTTGGGGACCAATCCAGATCCCGATCGCCCGATCTAAACAATTTACAACGTTGATTTGATCTTGATCCTTGTGGAGTTCCATTAGTTTGGAATTCCTACTTTGGACTTTTGACTGGGAGCAATGGGGTAGGCCAATAATGTGATAGCCTTCCACGTGAGTTAATCTAATACCAACCCAATACAAGGAGTAATACTTTGATTACAGCGGACTGTCATGGAGGCCGATGACAGCCCACAATATGAACCATGTGGCATATTCTTAAGAGGACCCAGACCTTATGGTTGTTTTGCCAATCCCTAGCTGGACCAAAAAACCAAAAATCAGCCTGATTAATTATATCTAGCCGTTGGATTGGAGTTATTTTTATGGATTGATTTTAATCGTGGGAATTTGAGCATTATTGACCATTATTTGGGGTACACAGAACCAAAGGTTTGAAATCACTAATCAGGCTGATTTTTGGTTTGTAGGTCCAGCTAGGGATTGGCCAAACATCCATACGGTCAGCATCCTCTAAGAGTATGCCATGTGGCTCATATTGTTGGCTGTCATCGGCCTCGATGACAGTCTACTGTCATCAAAGTTTAACTCCAGAAAAGGTTCATGATCGATAGCGTAGACACAAAACGATGGTCTTTTGACCACATGCCTGCACAGTTGGTGGTGCACGTGATAACGGTGGGAGCCGAAAATGATTCTCTTTGGAAAAAGGGAGGTGATGTCACAAGGTATACCTGAGATCTTTTCATTTGCGGAAGCGGCATTTTTGGTAGTGACCACTGCCATCTGGGCCCACTGACCGCATGGATGTTTTGCCCACCCCTTAATAGACATTCATACAAAAAATCAGCTTATTTAATGATTTTTAGCCGTTGGTTTTAGTACTCAAAAAATGGTTACATTCAACGGCTATAAGAATGCCTTAAAAAGTGCTAAATAGTGTTAAAATCTAATGGTTATAAATTACCAATCAAGGTGATTTTTGGTCTGTATATCCACCAAGGGGTGGGATAAACATCCATGCGGTCAGTGGTCCCAGATGGCAGCGGTGACTACCAAATATGCCGCTTCCGCAAATGAAACAGTTTCACGCATACCTTGTTACATCTTTTTCGTTGGAAAAATTCAATGTGTGGAGCAATTTTCCCCCGTGGAGCGCATAGAAAGGTGCGACCTTGTACAGTCTTTTGGGCCCACCTGGAGCTGTGGAGAAATGTACCAGGGCACCTTGGTCCTTAGTCTGCATACGTTTGCAGACTCAAAAGTATGCAAACATTTATCCACCGTTATACTCCTTGAAAACGTGTTTTTAATTTATAAATTTTTTTTTAAAACATCGAAATACCACGTTTTTCAATGGACATCAGTACTGACAATGTTTGCTTAAATCTGCAAACGTATGCAGACTAGATTTGTGTGATTTATTCTGAGAGAACTTCATTTGGAAGTTAAAAAAGTTAACAAAAGAAAACAGGAAGTTGCAGAGCTTCAGTGCAGTCTCTCCAAAAATGATGAAAAAGCCCGTCAAATACTCCGTGGTAAGCTCTGTCTCTCTCTCTAGGTTCAGAGGACACAAAATTTTAGTGTATCCACATGGAAGATAAATCAATGGCTAATTTTTGGTGAGGATGATCTCTTCACCATATAGACCACATTTACAAAAAAAATCAGCCCATTATGAAATTTCTAACACCATCAAATGCGGGTTTAAGTTAACGGTAAAATATAGAGTCATAGACTGTCAACTTGTAAACCATGCTATGATATCAGAATGATTTGAATTTTTGTGAGGGTGATCTCCTCACCATACAGACCATCCTCACCAAAAACCATCCCATTCCAAAACTTCTAATTTATATATTGGCCCCCGGCGATTTTCTTGTGTGAAATTGTGTGTGAAAATAGGTGTCCGCTGAGCCTGACCCATATATATATATACACACATAGGGGGACAACAATTTCATATAACGTTTTTGACAACAATTTTAGCGTATCCACGTGGAAGATGAATTAATAGTTGATTTTTGGTGATGATGATCTCCTCACAATATAGATCACCCCTACAAAAAATCAGCACATTATGAAATTTCTAACCCCATCAATTGTGGTTTTCAAGTTAACGATAAAAATAAACGGTTCATAATTCTTCAACTTGTAAACCAGTCTACGAATGTCATAATGATTTGATTTTTTGTGAGGATGATCTCCTTACCATAGAGATCGTCCTCGCCAAAAATCATCCCATCCCAATACTTCTAATTTATAAATTGGCCTGCACCAATTTTTGTTGTATGAAATTGTTGTCCCCACATCCTGACCCCCATATATATAAATTATAGAAGTATTGGAATGGGGGTTAGGATCGAGGGACAACATTTTCATACAACATTCTTTACAACAAAAATTGGTGCGGCCCAATATATAAATTAGAAGCTTTGGAATGGGATGATTTTGGGCGAGGATGGTCTCTATGGTGAGGAGATCATCCTCACAAAAATTCGAATCATTCCGATATTTGTAGACCGGTTTACAAGTTGAAGAATTATGGACCGTCTATTTTTATCGTTAACTTGAAAATCACATTTGATGGGGTTAGAAATTTCAGAATGTGCTGATTTTTTGTAGGGTGGATCTATATGGTGAGGAGATCATCCTCACCAAAAATCAGATATTGGTTCATCTTCCATGTGGTTATGCCAAAATTGTTGTAAAAAATGTTGTATGAAAACGTTATCCCCCGATCCTGACCCATATATTCGGGTGTGTTCCCGCGCGCGTGTGTGTTGGCCCGACAACCCCTTGGTATAAATAGTTGTTTCGCCCTAGTGTTAGCAGAGGGTGTGTTCCCGCGCACGTGTGTGTTGGCCCTGACGATCCCTTGGTATAAATAGTTGTTTCGCCTTTCTCCAACAAGTCGATATGTTGGAACGTCCCTAGAGTGTGTGATGCCTGTGAGGTCCTGTGTTCAAACCTTCTTATTAAGTCGATCTTTTGGCGTAAATGGTTGTTAAACAACCATATTTTACTCCAGGGAGTGAGGGATATACTCGAGCATGTATTGGGCTAAATGCTTTCACCAATTTAAGGTTGTTGTACACTATGGAAATGATCCCCGAATTCCACCAAAGACAATTCCAATGATTTGTTGTCATTTTTTTGGGTTCAATTATACTCTGGAAGCGTAGATTAATAACTAGTTTATTGTTTTCACACGCTGGTCAAGTGTGGAAGGTGCAATGTGTAGAGGTCTCGGTTCATACCTTCCCACTGAGGTCTTGCCTAGGATTGGAATATCCCAGGCCGGTTTATATGGGTATAGCTTACGGTTGCCTTGATTGAACCATGTTGCCTACCAAAAAATAGAAAAGAAAAAACTACTTGCCTTGATTGAACCATGATGCCTACCAAAAAATAGAAAAGACAAAACCAATTTATGTTATCAAATTTTCTTAAATAACTCAAACATTGTTTAAGGCTATTGATTTATGGAAAAAAATGATTTCCCGTTTCCTCCTAATGTAAGTTTCATGCCGTGATTGGTTTATGTGATTGACTTTGCTTCCTGGCCGGCTGGCTTACGCAAGTTCCATGTCTACAGTAGTTTGTCCTAATAATTAATGGGAAAATGTTGTAATCTTCTAAGGAAACACATCTCTGCTGATGAGACTGGGATCATGTTATATATTCTCTTTTTCTTCCGCAATTATAAGCAACCAACCTTCTTCCCTTCAACGCTTCAAGCTACGGCGAAAAGCAGTGAATAGAGCTTTCAGAAGCGAGCCAGAGTAGTGTGCTAGCTAGCTACCCAGCAAACAGAGGCTTGAAAGCAAGATTGGTGCTTAAGAGTGCACTGGAGTTTTCGGAGCAGGCTGCTAGTTGTAGCGTGCTAGCGCGTGTACTCACTCCCACTTGTTGCCCAGAGCATTGACTTGAGTATTGTAAGTGCTTAAGGTACTTTGGGCCTACCTCAATAATCCAAAACATGGGTCAGTCATGGAGTGATAACGATTTCCTCCAAAGCCCTCATCTCTACTACGAAATCTTTCCAGCTCCTTGTCCTTGTTGTTCTGTTAGTTCAGATCAGCAGTCATGGAGCAATACCTACAGTCTCCACCGTCACCCTTCTCACTCCTCTCGACGCAACTCCTCCTCCTCATGTCACTTTTATCAATTCAGCTCTTCTTCTTCTTCTTCTTCTTCTTCTAACAAAAGCCGTCCGAATAAAATCCCCTCATGTCAGTCTTCTCAACTCAGCACTTCTTCTTCTTCTTCTTCTTGGAGGACGCATAGAACTAGTGAAAGGCGCCGTTCACTCCAAACTTCTTCTTCTATTTCCCAATCAACAAATGATAGAAGTCGTCCTAGCCAAAACCCTTCTTTGTATTCTCAGTCCAACCCTTCTTTTTCATCATCATCAAGCGATCATTCCAACCAAAAACCTCCTCCTCCTCCTCCTAATTTATCTCGTAATCATCGTCGTTGTCATCGTCACAACCATCATGTCCACGATAGACATGGAATGAAATAGTAAGCCTTCTCATTCATCAGAAGTCAAACACGATCAAGTTGTGGAAGGTGATTTTAGTAATACAATGAATTAGGCTTTTCGGGAAGAAGAAAGGGACATGGAGATTAATGTATATAATCAAAGAAATTCAGGAGTCCGTCTCTCAACTAGGAACATCTAGTTCCTCGTCGTTTCGTTTCGAGATCAGCTAATGCAAAGGATGATTAATTTCTTAGCGAATGCGGTGTTCCTTGAGAAGTTTTGTTTAGTGATTCGGTGATGCTGTTGTGATTATTCTTAATTTCTGTTCTTTTTTTTTCCCGCTTCTTTTTAATATTAGGGCCTGTTTGGTACGTGAGAAAAAGAGTTCCGACGGCGAATATTTAGCCAGGCGAATATTATCTTGGCTAAATATTTGCTCATAGCAATATTTAACAATGTTTGGTACGTGTACGAGCTAGCTCACTTCAGCTTACTTCATTTTCTTTCAATTTGAGTGGGTCCCACATTTCAAAGTAAGTCAAAAATAGGTTGGGTCAGTGCGGAACCACATATTATGTCAAAGAATAAAAAAAAAATCATTTTTATCTTTTTTATATATTAAAAAATTAATTTTTATTGAAAATAGTGATTTTCCGGCGAGAAAATAAAATTTTCTCACCAAAGCATAATCGGAGTGAAAATATTTTCATAGGGGGGGTGATCAAATGTTTTCCCGCCGCGGAGGGCAAATATGTGGGCCCGGCTAAATATTCGCCAAGGGCGGGTGGCTGCCAAACACAGCCGGGTGAATATTTGCCCGGCTAAATATTTTATTTGCCTGCCGCGGTGCGTTACCAAACAGGCCCTTAGAGAGAGAATATTATGTTTTCTATTAAAAACAAAGGACCGGGCTGAGGGGACCCGCTTTTTTTTTACCCCTCTCAGCGTTCCTGTGCTCGGTCGTGGATTTCAAGAATCCAACAGTGGTTGTCAGCGCCGAGCTGGCATCACTTTTTCACTTTTTATCGGCGTTGGCAACCACCATTGAAATTATCAACTGAGCTGATTTTTAGTATGCATATCAACTAATGGGTGGGGTACACATCCATGCGGTTAGTGGGCCCAAAAAAATGAACCATGTAGGGCCACGAGACCCCAATGCATCGACTGCATCCAAAGTCCTCTGCATCTAAATTTTTTCCAGTTAACTGGGGTATCAAGAAAAATGATCCTTTCGGCACCTCGGTATATAAGACGTTACTTATTTGCACATTGATTTATCTATAAAGAGTTGTTATTCCTCTCAATTTTTTATTGTCAATTGTTGATTGGATTTCTTCATTGATTTTCCTCGCCTTATAGTGCAACCTTGGAAATTCCATTAGGCTTCATATCAATGGCTGAGATTAACTCCCACCCGATTTTGGCAAATGCTTTGTGGAGAGTGTCATGGGCACGGGCCACCCACTAGTTTTATATAAAAGGGTGTGCACAACGTTAATAGGGCCCATGGGCTTGGAATCCTCCTATGGGCATGTTTGAATAAATAGAACTCAATCATATATAAAGCTTGGGTTTTCTTTTCATGGTGTACATTTGTGTGAGAGGTAATTAGTGAAAAAAAAAATGTCTGAGAGGCACACATGAATAGCTTAGAGCACCCGACTAATCCCATGGGCCACGGGTGTACCCCAACATCGCGCGCCAGGTCTACTGCGATATATCCTAGGGGTGGCCCCAGAGGGATTCAAGCTCAGGATCTCTGCTGTCCCAAAGCGTGGTCCTGGCCATCTCCACCTGACCCTCCTGGTTGAAATGGATTTTTTCTGAGTAACCACCTTGTTAATAGGTCCTAGATTTTAAAAACTTAGACTTGTCTCCTTTGATCATTGAATTTAACTAAGGCAGTGTTTGATTGCATAAAAAATTTTCCCGAGAAAATAAATCTGGACGGGATACGCCTTAAGTGGGTGGCTGATTGCAACTGAGAACACATATTTCAATCATGTGAGAAATTAAAGTCGCATTTTCAGGTGGAAATGAATTCTCACCTATCTGGATGGAAAATAAATTCTGGGTTTAGTAGAGAAAATTATCTAGATTTAAATAGCCTGGTAGGGTAAATTATAGAGATCTAAAATGACTATCTAACAAGGGACAGTTGTGTTTTCCCAAGGAAAATGCAATTTTCCTACTTGGCAATCAAACACGCCCTAAAGGAAGTCTAATTTTTTGGGAATCTAGGGAGGCATGTCTGCAATAATGTCAAATCACTGGTTGCAAGCTTGATCCAATAATCCAACGGTGGTTTTACTTTGGAAAAAATGAACACGACTGCTTCAGCTGTGGATACCTTTGGTTCCACTGATTCAGCCGCCAAGATTGAACCCCGTCCTTGGCCTGGAGAATCCGAACCGAAAAAATCTGTCTTACATGATCATTAGTCACTAAGAGGTAGCAATGTATCTTCCTTGGGCACGAAGAAAACCAACATTCATTTGATCTTGATCCTTGTGGAGTTCCATTAGTTTGGAATTCCTACTCTGGACTTTGGAGCATTGGGATAGGCCAATGATGTGATAGCCTTCCACAATTCCACGTGAGTTAATCTAAGGAAAAAGATGTGATTAGGTATACCTGAAACTTTTTCAAATGCAGAAACACGATTTTTGTTTCAATTTCATCTGGGCACACTGACCCGCATGGATGTTTATCCCAGCGGTTGATTAATGCAAGTATTTTTTTGAGTACTAAAACCATCGGCTAAAAATCATCAAACAAGCTGATATTTGGTATGAACGTCTACTAAGGGGTGTGCTAAATTGCTACACATCCATGCGGTCAGTGGATCCAAATGGCTGCGATGACTACCAATTTGAGCCCCGTGAGAATTTGAGCATTCTTTAGGGTACCCAGATCCAAAGGTTTGAGATCACTAATCAAGCTGATTTTTGGATTTTGTAGGTCCAGCTAGGTATTGGCCAAACATCCATGCGGTCAGCGTCCTCTAATAGTATGACACGCGGCTCATATTGTCGGCTGTCATCGGCCTCGATGACAGGAGACTGTCATCAAATTTTTAATCCAGAAAAGGTGCATGATCGACATAGTAGACCCAAAACGATGGTCTTTGACCACATGCCTGCACAGTTGGGTGCACGTGCTAACGGTGGGAGCAATGAAATGATTCTCTTCTGGAGCATGGAAAAATTTAATGTGTGGAGCATTTTTCCCTGTGGAGCGCATAGAAAGGTGCCACCTGGCACACTCTTTTGGGCCCACCTGGAGCTGTGTACCACTGGTCCAATGCACCTTGGTCCTTAGATTTATTCTTCGTCTCAAGTTCTCAACTCTCAGTCATTTGGAAGTTATTAAGTTAACAGAAGAAAACAGGAAGTTGCAGAGAGCATCAGTGCAGTCTCTCCAAAGATGGTGAAAAAGCCCGTCAAATACTCCGTGGTAAGCTCCTCTCTCTCTCTCTCTCTCTCTCTCTCTCTCTCTCTCTCTCTCTATTTTTCTCTCTCTTTACTTCTTTCTGCTCTGTTTCGACTTCTTCTGTGACTTGTACTTAGTTCTCGACCAGGTCGACGCGTTCACAGACTCGCCATTTAAGGGAAACCCGGCCGCGGTGTGTTTGTTGGAAGAAGAGAGAGATGAGGAGTGGCTGCAAGCAGTTGCAAGGGAGTTCAATATCTCGGAAACGTGCTACTTGACTCGGATTAATAACACTGAGTCGGAGAATCATGACTCGGCGAACACCGACTCAAACCCGAGGTTCCGTCTCAGATGGTTCACTCCCGTTGCAGAGGTTTGTTGTATCTCTCTTCTTCTTCATCTATCGTGAAGACTTCCGTCTTTAACGCAATTGAATTCTTTGGTTCGAATTTGAGCTGATGCTAATCTGATTTCTAGGCTCTTCAGGCGAAACGTTTGTTTTCTTGAATATGATTTTGATTGAAATTAGCAATTTTAGGCATCATTTTCTATCATCTCATCCGTTTTCATTAAAACAAAAACTCTTCTTTTCTCTCTAAAATTCAAATTCAGGATCGATTGGGAAAATTATACCTCTATGGCTTTCTATGAATCTTGGGGGTTGTATTGATTTTTCTTTGTGGGTCTGGGTTTGGACTTGGGACTATTTAAGTCTTTTTTGGTCTGGTTCTTGTTTTTGGTTCCATTCGCATATGGTGGAAGCGGTTGATTGTTGTCACTTGTGAATGTAGACCTTTGTGGCGAAGAACATAAATCTTTATGCCTCTGTGGTTGTAGAGCTATGTCTCCACAACAGTTTTGCGTAATCTAATACCCTTAATTTATGCTTAGGGCCCCCTACTTCTGGGGGGCTTTCAAGAGGGGGCATATAGATACATAGAATCCAAACCATCTATATAACAAAACAGGGAAGTTGTCTCCCCACTTATACCCCCTCTTATCTATTTAGACAAAGAAGGGCTGAGATCTTATCCCCCAAATAGATGGTGGATCTCAGCCATTCGCACCCAATTTTGACAAACGCTTTGTTGGAGAGTGCCGTGGGCACTGGCCACCCACTATCTATATAACAAGTGACAGTGGTTGTCTTATACCCCTCTTATCTTATATGGCTTCAATAATGAGTAGCTGAGATCCACTATGCTTCATATCGATGGCTGAGATTAACTCCCACCCGATTTTGACAAACACTTTGTCGGAAAGTGCCGCCATTTACTATTCTATATAACAAAACACATTGGTTGTCTCCCTACTTATACCTCCTCTTATAAGCATGAACAAAGAAGGTCCGAGATCTAATCCTCCCCCAAATGGACGGTGGATCTCTGCCACTCACCTGACTTTGGCAAATTCTTTGTCGAGGAGTATCGATGGCACGGGGCACCCACTAGTATATAACAATGGAGGCGCTGCAGTACTACTGCAGAGTACAAAATGCTTACCCTTTGCAAAATGGCACAAGTCTACAAGCCCCAATGACACCTGGCTACCTATAGGTATCAGGTGATTCCAAGGCGGATCGGTCGACAGTGTCCATTGATTCTTCGTACCCACCTTCTATTGGTAGAGTCCCACTCCCGTTTTGAAAGCACTAGGTTGATATAAACTACTTGGTCAGTCCACCGGAATAGGTCCTGGGGCATCGGCTAAAATAGATTGATTTGTTGGAGCCTTGGATACTGCTTTGCCTGGACAAGAAAGAGGACTGTGAGTGAAAGCAACGTTTTGTGCATGATAATCATTAACTGACACAAAGAATCGAAATACTGTTTATGGTACTGATTGGTAAACATTCAAATCTCATGGTTATTGCTGTATAGTGGTCAAGAGGGCATGTTGGTTTGTCGGGTGGAGCTGTGGACCATAAAGACAGTATACCAATTTTATTGTGGTATACATGGTGTACAGGCATAGGATGGGATCTTGTTCCTGGGAATGATCCTAACCACAGATGGATCAGTTCATTCTTACGCTTCGCTTTATTTTCTTGACTGTCCAAAATAATGTGAAAGTTTGGATGGTTAGGACCATCCGGTTGGGTCAACTTTGGCCTATGAGATATCACAGGTTCCTCTGCATTTGCTCCGTCCACAAGCAAGTTCCTACTAGTTGCATTGTACATTTGATTGATTGATTCATGTCCATTGAGATGTTAATCCCACATGATTCATTCCTATTTGCAGGTCGAACTTTGTGGTCATGCAACCTTAGCAGCAGCACATGTTCTCTTTACATCTGGTTTAGTAGAATCTAACTTAATTGAGTTCCTCACACTATCTGGAGTTTTGACTGCGAAAAAGGTTCCTGGAGCTGGGAAATTACACACTTCAAGGTCTTCAAATGGTGCAGCGGATGAAAATTTCCTTATTGAATTGGACTTTCCTGCAATTGCAGTAATTGAATGTGATCCCACAGAGATCCCATCCATTCCTGAAACGTTGAATGGTGCTTCCATGATCAATATAAAGAAAACGACTACTGGTGATATACTCATTGTACTTACTCAATCCCATTTCTTCTTTAATATTTTATTTTAGATATATAATTTTGCATTCATTAAATCAGTAATACTTGCATCGAATGAGAAGGCTTCTTGCCTGCACAATATGTAGCATAAATGCAGCGTGCTTGGGTACCCACATCCATTGGGTCCCACCAAGGGGATCTTCCATGTCAAAATAGACACAATTGGATGATTGTGCATTTTACGTCTTGGACCTTGCACCATATTTCTCTGACCACCAAAGGCATGCAATTAACTTAATGGTCTAGTAGTAGTAGATATCCATTGTAAGTGGGTCTCATCATGTTTGCTACTAGCAGGGAGGATGATATCTTTTGAGATCATTTGTGAAGATTTTGGGTCATTTGCATTAAATAGTCAACCTTTTTGCTTTTGGTAGGTTGAGCTTTCATCGGGAAAGACTGTTGCAGATTTGCAACCAAGGTTTGATGAGATAGAAAAATGCCCTGGAAGTGGGGGGGTCATCATAACAGGGATTGCTCCCCATGGATCTGGCTTTGATTTCTTCACTCGCTACTTCTGTCCAAAGTTTGGTATCAATGAGGTAATAGGATTGCCATTTTGTTTCCTCCATTACACTTAATTTCTTTATGGAGCTATATTTGAGTTCAATGCTAAAGTGAAAATCGCTTAATTTAATTGAGCTGCACATGATATGTGGCATGCGTGATGACTCTTATTGTACAAAATCTGGAATTATTAAAAAAAAGTTCGGTAAATACTGTAAAGAATAAATAATGGTGATGACTCTTCCAGCCTTCTTCAACTATTGGACTTTAGAGACAGTCCATCTTCTTCAACTATTGGACTTTAGAGTTCTACTAATTCAACTATTGGAGTAGAGACAGTCCATTGGTCTCTTAGAAAGTGTAGATGCTGATGAATTTGGAAGGACAGGATTGTATGCATTATGTGGGACATTTTGATCTTTGACATATGATTTGGTGCAGATAAGTAAAACTGTTTTTCATGAGCTTTGGGATGCAGTGCAAAGAGCTGTACAGAAACCGAAGGAGGTTTGAAGAGAATAATTTTAGAGAAGTTTGCATGTGTTTTTCAGGCTGTTGAGAGGTTTGATATGGAAAATCTCACTGAAGATCATCCACACAGAAAGAAGCTATTAATGAATTTAATAGAGTGAAGACTATTCTGAAACTTGATGAGGAAGGTCATGATGCTTACATCATGTCATGTCCTCACTCTAGGTGAGAGGATTAGTCTAGAAAAGGGCCCATTGCCTCTTTAGCTGCGTGTACTCAAGAAGGCTGGGTTTGTGCTCACTCTTATTTCAATGGTCTAATTTTCATTATGCATTTGAGGTTTTGATTATCTTGGTTGGATTACTAGTGCTGTTGGCAAGATATCCATTGGAAAATGTTCTCAGAGCATGGTAGACCTTGTCTCTATATACCTGCAGAATAAACATTGATATGCACAAAAAGCTTGCCATTAACAATAGATTGGAGAATTAGACTATAGAGGGCTACATTTTGCTTGGCTCACTACCCAAAAACAAAAAACAATCATACCTTCTCCTAGGCCTATTTAGCGAAGCAATCTCCATCACTGGATTATCTCATCTAGTGGTTTAAAAGATACTGAAATAATAAAAAAAAATCAATGAAGAAATTCTTATCCCACCCTTCTGAAAGCTAAGGTGAAATTTCAAACTTCTCAATGAATTGCTTTATCTCTCTAACTTTGGATACCTTTTGCTTATCTTTCAGGATCCTGTTTGTGGAAGTGCACACTGTGCCCTGGCACCATACTGGAGCAAAAAGTTGGGAAAACGTGATCTTATTGCCTATATGGTAAGCTCTCTCTCCCTCTCTCTCCCTCCATATATAATATATTATACTAGTGGAGCACTCCCCGACCGAGCATTTGCCAAAATTGGGTGCGAGCGTTGGCTGAGATCCACCATCCAATTGGGGGATAAGATCTTGGCAATCCATTATATGAAGCCTATAAGAGGGGGATACAACTGAGCTCCCTTGTTATATAGTAGGTGGTCCGGGCCCCACAGCACTCTTCGACAAAGCGTTTGTCAAAATTGGGTACGAGTGGCTGAGATCCACCATCCAGTTGGGGGATAGGATCTCGGCCCTTCTTTATGAAGCCTATAAGAGGGGGAGACAACGCTGTGTTTTGTTATATAGATATGTTATGTATATATTCTGAGAAGGCATGTTATTGTCTACAGGCTTCTCCAAGAGGTGGAATATTGGATCTCCATTTAGACGAGGAAACCCAGAGAGTACTGATTCGAGGAAAAGCTGTTACAGTTATGCAAGGTTCTCTCTTGGCTTAGCTTTGGATAGACTTGCATCGTGCTTGAATGACTCCAGTTGAAGCATAGAGATATAATCACAGTTAAACCCTTCATTTAGACTTCAATGGCAGAAGCCTTTTGCTTTTCTATGTTAGTTTTTTCAATATTTGTTAG
The DNA here is from genome assembly GCA_035048495.1 of Euptelea pleiosperma. Classification (NCBI taxonomy): domain Eukaryota; kingdom Viridiplantae; phylum Streptophyta; class Magnoliopsida; order Ranunculales; family Eupteleaceae; genus Euptelea; species Euptelea pleiosperma. The sequence continues at coordinate 24,402,349 of CM068551.1, read as the reverse complement.
TTCTTTCTTTCTTTCCTCAGTTTTTAGTTTGGTTATGAACTTTAGTTCATAAAATAATAGAGATGGAATTATAGGGGGATTATGATGTAACAAGCTATACCTGACGCTTTTCAGCTCATTTTTGTTACTCACCGTTGCCATCTGGGCCCCCTGCCCGCATGGATGTTTAGCCCACCCCTTTATGGACATTCATACCAAAAATCAGCTTGTTTGATGATTTTTGGCTGTTGGTTTTAGTACTAAAAAAATGGTTGAATCCAATGGCTAGAATCACGCCTAAAAAGGTACTAAAATCAAATGGCTGGAGACTACCAGTTAGGGTGATTTTAGGGGTGGTGTGTAATGTGTATCCACCTGACGACAACATCATTCTTAAGGTCCAATTCAGTGTTTTAAAACTGGTCGAGTCAACTCGAAACTCGATCGAGTTGACTCGATTCGGCTGGGGTTCAAGTTGGCTCATAATAAACTTGAATCGAATAAATAACGGGTTTGGTGTGTTGTTTCTTAATTGACGCACCAAATAAGTTTTTTGAACACCTTGTCAACACAAAATCAACTAAATTTTATAAATTCTGCTTATAAAAATATGATATTTATATATTAATATTAATATATTTAAATTTTATAAATTCTGCTTATAAAAATATGATATTTATATATTAATATTAATATATTACTCGAGTTGAGTGAGTTCGAGTCTTCAAGTTAACTCAACTCGGCAGACTTTCGAGTCGAGTCAAGTTTTCAAACACTGGTCCAAATCATTGGATGGGCTTTGAGATTTGTGTGATGTAAATCCTAAGAATCATAGTGTTGATGGAATAGGCTTGGCTGCCCCATTGTTGGGTTACAAACAGACCCTTGCTTTATCTTGAGAGATGGAGCCAGTTTTTGACACCCACACTTATCATATCTTGAAAGAAAGAAAAAACAAAGGCTCAGGCTCCAGTTACCGCCCTAAAATGACACGTGGCACATTCTTATAGAAATATGACCGTATGGATGTTTGGCCAATCCCTAAGTGGACCTACAAACCAAAAATCAGCCTGATTAGTGATTTATAGGCGTTGGATTGGACTTATTTTCATGGGTTAATCTCAACTGTGGGAATTTGAGCAGTATTTGAGGTACAAAGATCCAACGCTGGGAAATCACTAATCGGGCTAATTTTTGGTTTGTAGGTCCACCTAGGGATTGAACAAACATCCATACGGTCAGAGTCCTCTAAGAGTGTGCCACGTGGCTCATATTGTGCCCTGTAACCGGAGCCTGTCATTTTATGGCGGTAACTGGAGCCCGACCCAAAAACAAAATGCGCATTCACTGACAGGAGGACCGGAGATTTTGGTAAAAGTGCGAGTTTAGATCCCGTACTCCAACACGAACTTACTCAACTTTAGAAAGGTGTATGTGTCAAACAAAGAAGCTTGGGAGTGGGGTAACTAACCAACTCCCTAGGGAACAGGATCTACACATTTTTTGTTACGTGTCCTACAAAGAGTAAGCCAGTAACATAAGTGTTTTGTGGGTACACCGTAGGCAAGTAATTTTCCTCCCAAGGTCCCATAAAGAGTAAGCCAATGTTGAACTCCCCGTATCCACCGCCAGAACGAGGAAAGAGGAAGCCGCGACTGTCGGTTCAGATCAACGAGTGGGTCCCTCAACCCCACTAAAACGACAATAACTTTTCTCCGACGATTATAATCAAGTGGATCCCCCAACGAAGAAAATCCGTAATATTGTTATCATCAAGCGGGTCCCTTTACAGTTTACACACGTGAGAACACGCAACCCCCACGAAAGCTTCCAACTGGAACCACACGGAAACAACTGTACAAACGCAGAAGAAAAAACTGTTGGCTGGAGAGTAAAACTTCTATCACAACAATGTAGGCTGGACCCTTTCTACACTTTGCCTACCATTAATGTGTGGAAATTAAAGTCGAGGCGGCTTGTCATTACAACAGTTCTACCTGCAAGAGAGATTCAGATTTCAGACGGCTTTCCTTTCTATCTGAACAGGCATAATCAACTAGATCACTTGGATAATTCACATACCAAGGCAAGATATGGCAGATACTGTTCTTGGAGTTCTCTTTGAAAACCTCAACTCCCTAATCCAAAGTGAATTTGGTTTATTGTGGGGTGTCAAAAAAGATCTAGAGAAACTTTCCAACACATTATCAGCAATTCGATGTGTCCTCGAAGATGCAGAAGCAAAGCAATTCAATGAAAAAGCGATCATAAATTGGCTAAGAAAACTTAAAGATGCCGCTTACTATGCGGACGATGTTTTGGATGATTGGCAACTGAAGGTCTACAATCAGAAAGTAGAAGTTATTGAAGATTGTGTACGTATCAAGACGGTTTTCTCTCGCTGACTCATTCCAAATAGTCCAGCTGTTGTCTTGTTGCAACTGTCCATCATTGTTGGACGACTTATCTTTTATTTGAATTTCAAAGTCACTAGAATCAAGGGATTAGATCTGATCCTTGATTCTTAGCTTCTCAATGTAACCTCTATATAAACTAGTGTTTATACAGTGAAATATATAACTTCTTCTTCAAGAAATTTGTCATGGTATCAAAGCTACACGGTCTGCTCATAATTCCCTTTTAGAAGCATTTCTGCTTCTTTACTCGATGCATCTCTGTTTTTGATTCTGACGCATCTCCATCTTTGATTTATGACGCATGAGATAAACCAATGTACACCGTGTAAAATCATCAACTATAGTAAAAAAATAACGTGCACCATTGAGTAAAGGAGTGTGATAATTTCCCCAAATATCATAATAAATTAATTGAAAAGGTCCAGTGGTTGAGATACGACTAGTAGGAAAAGATAGAAGAGTTTGTTTAGCAATAGGACAAACATTGCAACGGCACACTACCCCCACACTCTTGAGTGAAATGTTCTTTAAGGTCATTCCAAACTTCAGATGCAGACTCAGCGTAAATAACACTTGCAGCAAGATCCTTGGAAAGAGAATTTAAAATCCAAGATAGAACCATATTGTTGCACCGGATCCATTTAGAATGCAATGGATTAGTTGCTGCTGGTTTTGGAATTGATCCATCGACGAACTCTATTTTATTTTTGGCATTGAGAGCCATAATCATGCCACGACTCCAAGTTGAATAGTTGTCACCTGTCAAAAGTTGTGAAACGAACATCGTTCCGAGATTGTCGGAGTGATGCAAATAGTAATGGTTGCTGGATTCATCTACAATATTTGAAGCCATCAAAGCTAAAAGAGAGGATATAGCTTTAAAAAAAAGGAAACTACTTTCCGATCCGACCAGTTATCATCGTCTTATTGGTCGCTTAATATACCTTACAATCACACGGCCGGATATTATTTTTTCAGTGCATACCTTAAGTCAATTCATGGACAAACCGTGTCAACAACACCTTGATGCTGCTCATAGGGTTGTTCGCTACATTAAGCAGGCTCCAGGCCAAGGGATTCTATTATCTTAGAAAAGTTCTTTACAATTCAAGGCCTTTTGTGATTCTGATTGGGCCAGCTGCGTGGAGACTCGTCGTTCAGTTATCGGATACTGCACTATGATAGGAAATTCTCCTATCTCTTGAAAATCTAAAAAGCAGCCAACAGTTTCTCGTTCGTCGGCTGAAGCAGAATATTGTGCCATGGCCACTACATGTTGTGAGATCACTTGGCTACTTTCTCTCTTTCGGGATTTAAATGTACATCATCCACAACCTGCTTTGTTATTTTGTGATAACAAAGCGGCCATCCACATTGCTGCAAATCCAGTATTTCACGAAAGAACAAAACACATCGAAATTGATTGTCATGTGGTTCGTGAAAAAATACAATTAGGATTGATTCGTACTGAATATATATCCACGGATCAACAACCAGCGGATGTTTTTACGAAACCCCTTGGGTCATCTCAATTTCATAAGCTGATTTGCAAGTTGGGTATCCTTGACATACACACGCCAACTTGAGGGGGAGTATTGAAGATTGTGTACGTATCCAGACAGTTTTCTCTAGCTGACTCATTCCAAATAGTCCAGCTGTTCTCTTGTTGCAACTGTCCATCATTGTTGGATGACTTATCTCTTATTTGAATTTCAAAGTCACTAGAATCAAGGGATTAGATCTGATCCTTGATTCTTAGTTTCTCAATGTAACCTCTATATAAACAAGTGTTTATACAGTGAAATATATAACTTCTTCTTCAAGAAATTTGTCAGAAGTGAGAGTTGCACCATGCAGGTAAGCGGTTCTTTCTTTTCTTGTTTCTGTTTTGAACAAATTGTGTTTCGTCATAAGATCGGGAAAAGAGTATAGAGATTATAGAGAAATTTGATGAGATTGCTGCAGAGAAATTCAAGTTTCACTTGACTGAGGGAGATGTAGGCAGTGGAGTTGAACTTAGAGAGAATCGGGAAACTAGCTCTGTTTCAAATGAACCAGAAATTTATGGGAGGGTCGAGGACACAGAAAATGTAGTAAACCTTTTGTTAAACGATGTGAGTCATCAAGAAGATGTTTCAATTCTTCCCGTAAATGGCATTGGGGGACTTGGGAAGACCACTCTTACTCAACTACTCTACAATGATGAGAGGATTAAAAATCATTTTGAGGTCAGAATTTGGGTTTGTGTATCTGATGATTTTAATGTCAAAAAGCTTATAAAATCAATCATAGAATCTTCAGGTGGAAATGCACACGATCTTGTAGACTTGGATCCTATGCAACGTCGCCTTCGAGATGTATTGAATGTGAAGAAATTTTTACTTGCGTTAGATGATGTATGGAATGAAGATCAAGAGAAGTGGGATAAATTGAAATATTCTTTAACACGCGGAGCTCAAGGAAGTTCAATTATTGTAACGACTCGTCTTGAAAAAGTAGCATTGATCATGGGTACACTTAGTACTTATCACTTGAAACTTCTATCCGAAGACGATTGTTGGTATTTGTTCAAGCGGCATGCATTTGGCATTGAGAGAGAGGAGCACCCATGCTTGGTAGAAATTGGCAAGCAGATTGTGAAAAAGTGCGGAGGCGTACCTTTGGCTGCAAAGACTTTAGGAAGTTTAATGCGCTTCAAAAGTGGGGAAAGCGAATGGTTGTTTGTGAGAGACAGTGAAATTTGGGATCTTCCAGAAGATGAAGGAACTTCCATTTTACCCGCCTTGAGATTGAGCTACAAGCATTTACCCTTATATTTGAGGCAATGCTTTGCTTATTGCTTCATATTTCCAAAAGATCATCAAATCAACAAGGAAATGTTGATTCATTTATGGATGGCAAATGGTTTTGTTAAAGGAAGAATGGAATCATACAATAACGAAAATGAGATCTTCAATGATTTATTATGGAGGTCCTTCTTCCAAGACATTGATAAAGATGATGATGGCAATATAGAGAAGTGTAAGATGCATGACCACACATGATCTTGCATGTTCTGTTATGGTGAATGAATGCTCTATCGTGGAGGTTGGCGAGGTAAAGATTATTCCCAAAAACATTCGACATTTGAAACTAATTATCCAGCCATCATCATCATCAACCATTCTTGAGTCTTTACTTCAGTCCCAACCACTCTTGTGCTCCCTCTTTTTATTGAATGTCTACTCGTTAACTAGCAAGGATCTTCACTTCATCTTCTCAAATCTAAGATGCCTACGGGTGTTAGATTTGAGTGGTACAGGAATTACAACATTGCCACTTTCAATACGCAATTTGAAACATCTAAGGTACCTCAACCTCTCCCACACTGATATTACATCATTACCTGAAACCATTTGTAACCTTAGAAATTTGCAGACGTTAAAACTAAGATATTGCTGTAAGCTACAAAAGTTGCCCGAATACATAAGAAAAATGAACAACCTCATACACCTATATATCATTGGGTGTTTTTCATTAACTCAGATACCAATTGGGATTGGGCAATTGATTTATCTCCAAACATTGAGCATTTTCATTGTGGGCCCAGAGAGTGGACGACACATTAGAGAGTTGCAAGAACTAAACCTTCGAGGAGAACTAAGCATAAAAGGGCTTGAGCATGTGAGAAATTCAATGGATGCACAAGAAGCAAATTTGATAAGAAAGCAAAGCCTTCACTCGTTAACACTATCTTGGTCAGGTGGAGGTGATGTTGACATACAAGAAAACAACAGTGAAGGGGTCCTAGCTAGAAGGTCTCCAGCCTCAGTCAAATATAAAGCAATTGTCTATAAAAGGGTACAGGGGTGTGAAGTTTCCAAGTTGGATGAGGGTTTTCCCGACGCTGGAAGAACTCTACTTGGAGAATATGCCTAATTTAGAGGAATGGTGTGAGGGAAGAGAAGAAGTGCAACTCCCTTGTCTTAGGAAGTTGAAAATTTATGGATGCCCCAACTTGACAGCACTCCCACTGCCATCGTCGTCTGTCAAACATTTAACAATTTGGGGATGCAATGAAATGATACTAAGATCATTGGAAGTACCACTCCCTTGTCTATCTTCCTTAATTATTAGCTTTGATGAGCTGATATCATTTCCAGAAGGGATGATACAAAATCTTACTGCTCTAGAACAGTGGAGTATTGAATCCTGCGACAAGGTCAAGAGACTCAAGACTCTCCCTACGGATCTGGAAAATCTCACTGTGCTAACGTCGTTGAGAATTAGTTCTTGTAACAAGCTGGTTTCTTTGACAAAGGGAATGCAAGATCTCACCTCTCTCAAACACATTGATATTGAAGAATGTGATGGTCTAACATCTCTGTCGGATTGGCTACGATATCCAATAGCCCTAGAGAGTTTAGATATTAATGAATGTCCAAAGCTGGAATTGTCACAGGAGGATTTTCAACACCTCTTTGCCCTCCGAAGTATGTACCTTTATAGTTTGCCTCATTTGACGTCTTTGCCGGAGGGGCTACAACATGTCACAACGCTTCGACAGCTATACGTCGACGATTGTTCGGGCATATCGGCTTTGCCAGAGTGGCTAGGCAACCTCACATCACTTCGGGAATTGTGGATTAATTCTTGTTGTAATATCACTTTCTTACCAGAAGGGCTGCGACGTCTCACTGCCCTCAAATGGTTGAGCAAGCGAAAATGTTCTCCTGAAGTAGAGAGGCGATGCGAGAAGGAGAGAGGTGAGGACTGGCACAAGATTGCCCACATTCCACAACTCGACATCTGTTCAGCAACGGAATCATCAACACCACCAACGAGAGAAAGGGAAAGGGAAAGGGAAAGAGAAAGGTGTGGATGTAGCGGCGGTCTATTGGAAATGAAGGGGAGGTGCATCATGAAGAACAATCATCCCCCCAGCTTTTCCTCCTCCTCTGCAACCAAGTAGCATTCTCATGCTCCTCTTTCATCCTGGTGTCTTTAGCTAGCTGGAGCCCGAGGTGGTGTGTTGCTTCTTCTCATTCACTAAATAGCCTTTGATCTTGTATTTTTAGGAGATGTAGTAGAGGATGGGTTGCTGTCTTGTTGGAGGTGCTTCATATGGTTTAGACTATTTTCTCATTTAAGCTTTTCTCACGTTTATATTGGGAATGTTTTTGATAAATGTAGCGTGTATTGGATATGTGTAAAGAAAATTAAAGGACTGTTTGGATCGCTATTTTTGCATCAAAAAAGTTTTTCCTTTTTCTTTTCGCGATCCAAACGGGCACTAATAGTTTATTTTTATTTTATTATGGGAATGATATCTTAACTCTGACTATAAGTGGTATACTAGATCTTATATTAATCAACTGCTTTGCGACAAAGTCGCAGTGGTGGAGCCAGGAAGGAACCAGGTCGCACGTGTCCGCCTCAATTTTCAAAAATCCTTTATTTTATTTTATTTTATTTTTATAAAAGTACCCTTAAATTTTATTGTAGTGCACCTTCATATTTCTACATTTACAACAGATTGTAGAAGGGATAAGATCCCGATCCACTATTCAAAGCACATAGTTGGACCGATCTAGTTTGATTGAAACTAGATGAGCAATATTGGAGAGGGAGCTTGCTGAAGATGAAGATGCCATTAGAGCCAGGAAAAAAAAATTAATCAAAGTCGTTAGACGGAAACTTTGGTATCATGTAAAATCCAAAAGAAGCCTTGAACTTTAGAATGTTTACTGTCTCCTTTACGGTTTCATTCTCTCTCAATATATAAAATTTTACATCCCTTTTTGGTAGAGGGTTTCCATGATTATACAGATTCTAAATATAGAAATAGTAAGAGAGTGTCCAATGATATACATATTCTAAAACAGAAAATGGAAAGAGACTCCTTGATGTCGGTGTTGTTGTGTAGTCACTAGGCTAGTGCACAATTGGAAGAGATTCTGAAGATTTGGAGAAGTGATCTGATGTGGTGCAGCACTGATCGGCTATGGTGTGACTATCACTATTAGTTATATCAATGGTTGGACGAGTTGTCTCCACACTCTACTACTCCACCCTTCTTTCTTCGAAAACCCGGACTCTCTCTCTCTCTTTCTGATTTCAAAGTAGCACGATCTAATTCAAAAAATTCACCCAATTGAGCACGTTTAGCATATTTTTTCACAGTAGTAGATCACTATCGCCACCATAGAACTCAATAGTTACACCATTCCGTCCCTCTAAAAGGAACATCAGTTCTCACAATTTCATATCCCCGAAACTACTTGAAATATTTCAGAAAAAAGCAGGCATACAGTGTACAAGAAGCTCACGCCCTTCTTTAGAGAGAGAGAGAGAGAGAGAGAGTGCAATAAGGGTATCGGAGGAGAAAAAATTCGCTGGTCTAGGGTCCTTCAAACTTTGAAGGTCCCTTCCCAAAATGTTTGACACGCACCCTTTGTTAACCACCCTTAACCAATTAACCTAGGGGTTAACGTTGGTTGGGTTTAGGCCTTGAAGTAAGTGTGACATTTTGGCAGGGGGTCGGGCTCCAGTTTCTGCTCTAACATGACAGGCTCCGGTTACAGGACACAATATTAGCCACGTGACACACTCTTAGAGGATTCTGACCGTATGGATGTTTGGCCAATCCCTAGGTGGACCTACGAATCAAAATCCACCCGATTAGTAATTTCTAGGAGTTGGATCTTTGTACCTCAAATATTGCTCAAATTCCCACAGTTGAGATTAACCCATGAAAATAAGTCCAATACAACGTCTATAAATTACTAATCAAGCTGATTTTTGGTTGGTAGGTCCACTTAGGAATTGGCCAAACATCCATACGGTCAGAGTCCTCTAAGAGTATGACAGGTGGCTCATATTGTGTCCTGTAACCGGAGCCTGTCATTTTAGGGCGGTAACTGGAGCTTGAGCCTTTGGCAGGGGGACCCTCAAATTTTGAAGGACCCGGGACCCGCGAATCATTTCTCCACAACATGCCATATGTGCAGCTCGAAAAAAAAAAAAAAAAAAAAACAGAATCTTTTGTCTAGTCATTAACTATTTAAGAGTCGTGGTACCCCATAAACAACCGAACAAACATATGTGCGGTTGAGGCCTTTGACCGTTGATTCAAAAGATCCACGGTCCACGAGGCAACAACTATTTTGCTGTTTGCAAATTGCAGTCGTTGTCTCATGGATCACAGATCTCTTGAATCCAATGGTCAATGGCCTACGTTGGATTCTACCTTTTTTTTTTAATCGCGAAATGTTCAACAACACTTTCATGTTAATCCACAGAATGTGATAGATGAGTTGATCGCCATCATCCAATCTATCAATTTCTCGCATAGGTGGTCCCATAGAATGGCGGGTCCACCTCCTTACATATGTGCCAAGTGTACGTAACTTGTAACTACAGATAAGATGAAGGTGGACCCTCCAGTTCTACCCAAATGTTTGATTAAGGGCATTTTAGACACCAGAATTCAGAAATATTTACCAGGGCACCTTGGATTTACAAGTGAACTCCGTCTTTTCCAAGCAGCTCGTTATCAGTTTTCAGTTATTCTGTCCATTCTCTCGAAAAATGGCGAAAAAACCCGTGAGATACTCCGTGGTAAGATCTCTCTTTATTTTTCTCTCTCTCTTCTCTCTGGTCTGTTTCGATTTCTTCTGTGACTCGTACTGAGTTCTCGACCAGGTCGACGCGTTTACCGACTCGCCATTTAAGGGAAACCCGGCCGCGGTGTGCTTCTTGGAAGAAGAGAGAGAGGAGGAGTGGTTGCAAGCAGTTGCGAGGGAGTTCAATATCTCAGAAACGTGTTACTTGACTCGGATTAATAACTCTGAGTCGGAGAATCATGACTCGGCGAACAGCGATTCAAACCCGAGGTTCCGTCTCAGATGGTTCACTCCTGCTGCAGAGGTTAGTTTTGTCTCTCTTCTTCTTCAGCTATCGTGAAGACTTCCGTATTTAACGCAATTGAATTCTAGGTTTCGACTTTGAGCTGCTACTAATCTGATTTCTAGGCTCTTCAGTTCAGGCGAAACAATTGTTTCCTGGCATATGATTTTGGTTGAAATTAGTAGGCTCCTTCTCTATCATCTGTCATCTCATCCATTTTCATAAAAAAGCTCTCTCTCTCTCTCTCTCATTCAAATTCAGGAACAATTGGGGGAATTGTTTTTTTTTTTCTTGTTTTAATTAATAATTAGTTCGATATAAGTTCGTTTTTTCGGCTATTCCTTGATTCGTTGTTATAATAGATTACGATTAATTTCCGTGAAACACATCATTTTGAGTGATTGATGATGTAGCTTAGATTTTTGAAAGAGATGCTATTTATAAAAAACAGAGAAAGCGGAAGAAGAATAAAGGGCTACGTGCACGGGTGACAATGATCGAGATCTCCCAGTAGATGTGATTCGAAAAGAGATTATAAGAACCACCCTTAAATAGTCTCAATCCAATCCCAAATCTTCCAGTAAAGCCCAATACAAAAGTTTCACCCAAAATTCGAAAATTGTGTTGTTTTTGTTATACGTGGATTGGGTGTCTCAAATTATATCCTATATCTCTCTATGGCTCAATGAATCCAGGGAGCTCCAGCCTTCTGGGGGTGGAAAATAGGGATATTTTCGTCATGTGAAAACTGCGTAACTTCTTAATTTGGAAGAAACTTTTATAAAGGATTTTTTTTGTGTTAGGAAACCCGCCTTTCCCGACTGTGTACAAATCAAAGGTAAAACACCACAAGAGAACAAATATACTAAGAAGCAACCACAATGGAAATAATATGCAGACAAAGAAAAATAGAACAAGATACCACGATTTTTAACGTGGAAGACCCTCCAATGAGAAGGGAAAAACCATGGGACCTAGTCCTGTAAATCCTCCACTATGATAATAATGTGATTACAACTTCTCTAGGTAAATCTAGAGAATACCAATCATCAAGAAGCAATGATAACTCTTGGATATTCAATTTCTTTACCAAGAAAATGGTGGAATACAAAGAATGGAAGAACAAAAACTTCTTTACTGAATAGGGGTTACCAATACCCCCAATGGAGATTTTAAAGAGATGACGAACAATGAATTGACAATGTGGATCAAGCTTCACAATCCCGATGAGAAAGATGCACCCAAGATTCTACCTCCTCTCTTTCTTCTCTTCTTCAAAGAAAACCTTCAATCCTCTAAAAAACCCTCTACCATCTTAGATAAGAGAAAAAAACCCTTTCTCTTTTTATTTAAAACTTGATTCTAGAGTGTCTTTAAGAGCATTAAATGGTCTCAACCACCCCAAGACAAAAACCTTGACTTTTTCACCTTTTTATCTTCCACAAAAAAGAAATCTGTGGAACCCAAATTCTTGTCCAACTTATGTGGGTCCCATCTCCACATGAGGAGGGAACCCTATGTCTCTACATGCATATCACCTACTCCCACAATTTTTGAAGTGTCACTGTTTCCCATCTTCACAACAACAAAGTCACTTGACTTGTATGATGTAAAGAAATCTTTCCTTTGGGTAGCATGGTATGAGACACCAGTGTCAACCACCCAATCTATGTCATGACATGTGAGACTATTACAAGCATCTTCACAAGCAAATAAAATAATATCTCCATCTGAAGTGACGTCGGTAGTTTCTTTTCTTCACATTCTTCTTTCTTGTATTTCCAGCACTCACTTCTTATGTGTCCCGGCTTGCCAGAATGATAGCAATTGATTCCCTTTCTTGACTTAGACCTCCCTCTAGATTTATCACGGTTTTGAGGTTTTCGGTTTTTACTTCTTCCCTGATTCTATTTGACAAGTGCCCTCGACTGAGAGGAGCTCAAGGATTTTCTTCTCATTTCCTCATTCAACAAACTACTTGTCACTTGACTCATGATGATAACTCAATCAAGTGCAAAGCTGCTAAGAGACACCACCAGAGTCTCCCAACTACCAGGTAAGAAATTGGAAAGTAATAAGGCCTGCAACAATACCATCTTCATAGAGGAAAGTTGATTTGCAATACTCTATATTTCATTCAAATGCTCTGCAATTGAGTTGCCTTCTTTGTACTTCAAGCTCACAAGTTTCTAATCAAGAAAGCCTTATTGCCAGGGGTTTTCCATTCATACAATCTTTCAAATTTCTTCCAAAGGGACTTTGTCGAAATCTCAGTAGACACACGGTGAAAAACACTATCATAGAGTCATTGCCGAATAAACCTGAGGCATTTTCTATCAAGCAGCTTCCAGTCATCATCAGACACATCTTTTAGTTTAGCTTCACTACCTTCTATTGGTGTGTATATGTCCTTGCAATACAATAGGTTTTCCATTTTAGCTTTCCAGATCATTTAATTGCTTCAATTTAGGTTAACCATACGGCTTGTGTTTGTCTCCATGAGTTACACACGAAATTAATTGAATACCAAGCCCTAACCTTTAGCTATGATATCACTTGTTGGAAAGCCTGGCTTTCCCAACTGTGTACAAATCAAAGGGAAAACACCACAAAAGAACAAATACACCAAGCAACAATTACAATGGAAATAATATGCATCTATAGACAATATAGGAGACACCATGATTTTTAACATGGAAAATCCTTCAAAGAGAAGGGAAAAACGACGGGACCTAGTCCAGTAAATCCTCCATTATGATAATAATGGGATTATAACTTCTCTAGATACATCTAGAGGATGCCAATCATCAAGAAGCAATAATAGCTCTTGGATATCTAATTTCTTCACCAAGAAAATGGTGGAATACTAAGAATGGAAGACCAAAAACTTCCTTACCAAATAGGGGCTGTCAATACTTCTAATGGAGACCTTGAAGAGATGAGGAACAACAAACTGACAATGTGGTTCAAGCTTCACAACCTGGATGAGAAAGATGCATCCAAGATTCTACTTTCTCTCTTTATTTTCTTAAAAAAGAACCTTCAACCCTCTCGAAAACCCTCTACTACCGTAAAAAAAAAGCCATTTTTCTTTTTGTTTAAAACTTGATTCTAGAGTGTCTTTAAGAGCATTAAATGCTCTCAACCACCCCCAAGATAAAAACCCTTGAATTTTTCACCTTTTTAGCTTCCACCAAAAAGAAACCTATGCTGGACCCAAATTTTTGTCCAACATATGTGGGTCCTACCTCCACATGAGGAGGGAACACCAACACCTTGTGGGTCTAGGTTTGGATTTGGGGCTATTAAGTCTGTTTGGGGCTGGTTCTTGTACTTGGTTCAATTTGCATATGGTGGAAGCTCTCAATTGTTGTCACTTACGGACGTAGACCTTAGTGGTGAACAACATAAATCTATATGGCTATGTGATTGTATTTCTGAACCGAGTGAGTGCAAATTTTTGTGCAAGATAATCATTATCTGATACAAAGAAGGCATGTTGGTTTGTCAGTTGGAGTAGTGGACCACGAAGACAATATACAAATTTCATTGTAGTATTCATGTGCACAGGCACAGGATGGGATCCAGTGTTCCTGGGAATGACCCTAACCATAGAAGTATCAGCTCTTACACTGTTCACTTTTTTTTCACTCTGTCCAAAAGAATGTGACAGATCAAATGGTTAGGATCATCCGGTAGGGTCAACTGGCCTATGAGGTATCCCAGGTTCCTCTGCATTTGCTCCATCCATAAGCAAGTTCCTGTTAGATGTATTGTACACTTGATTGATTGATTCATGTCCTTTGAGATGTTGAACCCCACATGATTAATTCGTTCTTGCAGGTCAAACTTTGTGGTCATGCAACCTTAGCAGCAGCACACGTTCTCTTTACATCTGGTTTTGTAGAAACCAACACGATTGAGTTCCTCACACTATCTGGAATTTTGACTGCCAAAAAAGTTCCTGAAGCTGGGAAATTAGACACATCAAGGTTTTCGAATGGTGCAGCAGCGGAACACTTCTCTATTGAATTGGACTTTCCTACAATTGCAGTAATTGACTGTGATCCCATGGAGATCCCATCCATTCCTGAAACGCTGAATGGTGTTTCCATGATCAATATAAAGAAAACAGCGACTAGTGATGACCTCATTGTACTTGCTCAACCCCATTTCTTCTTATTTTTTTTTTTTTTTTATATATGGTTTGGTATATTTCACATTCATTAAATATGTAATACTTGTGTCAAATGGGAAGGCTCCTTGCCAGCAAATACGTGGCGCAAATGCAGTGAGCTTGGGTACCCACCATTCATTGGGTCCCACCAAGGAGATCTTCCATGTCAATATCGAGCCAATTGGATGATTGTGCATTTTCCATCTTGGACCTTGCACCATAATTTTCTGACCTCCAAAGATATGCAGTTAACTTAATGGCTAGGTCACCCAGTCGTGTTGATTTTGGTCGTAGGTGGGTCCCAACATGTATGCTACTAGCAAGGAGGATGATACTTTTGAGCTTGTTTGTGAAGATTTTGGGCCATTTGTATTCAAATAGTGAACCTTTTTTCTTTTGGTAGGTTGAGCTTTCATCGGGAGAGACTGTTGCAGATTTGAAGCCACAGTTTGATGAGATAGAAAAATGCCCTGGAAGAGGGGTCATCATAACAGGGATTGCTCCTCATGGATCCGGCTTTGATTTCTTCACTCGCTTCTTCTGTCCAAAGTTGGGTGTCAAAGAGGTAATATGATTGACATTTCGTTTCCACCATGGCACTTTCTTTATGGTGCTATATTTGAGATCAACGCTGATACGACAATCTCTTAGTTTAATTGATATGAGCATTTCCTAAGCACAATTATACAGAAGATGTTAGGTTTCGAGCTGCACATTAAATATGGCATGTTGTGATACACTTATTGTAAACTCGGAATACTGTAAAGAATAAAATAAGTTTTGTGTTGCCTTAATAAAACTAAGATTAATCATATAATATCAAAATGTCTGGTGGGATGCCCATATGGCCCCCTGTCTTGGATTTGGACCCCTGCTTGTCTTCTTCTTCTAGGAATTATTTATTTACATATTGAATTTTCTTCTTATTCTTCTTTTTTCTTTTTTTTTTTCTATTTGAGGAATAAATTTTGTTTGGGAATTTAGGACTGGTAACAACTATTGGACTTTAGAGACAGTTCTTCTTCTTCTTCTTTTTATTATTAGTTTTTTCTAGGAATTATTTATTTACATAATTGAGTTATATTCTCACATTTTCCTAAATATTCATTTTCCATAAATTTTGTTTGGGAATTTAGGACTGGAAACAACTATTGGACTAAAGAGCCAGTCCATTGGTTTCTTAGATAGTGTAGTTGCTGAACTTGGAAGGAACAGGATTATATGCATTATGTGGGATATTGGTCTCTGAAGTATGATTTGGTGCAGATAAGTTAAATTGTTTTTCATGAGCTTTGGGCTGCAGTGCGAAGTGTTGTACAGAACACCCAAAGGAGGTTTGAAGAGAATAGTTTTAGCGAAGTCTGCATGTGTTTTTCAGGCTGTAGAGAGATTTGACATGGAAAATCTCACTGAAGACCATCTGCCCAAAAGGAAGCTATTAGTGAATGTTGGAGGGTGAAGACAATTGTGAAACTTGATAAGGTCACGATAGTTATATCGTGTCCTCACTCTAGGTGAGAGGATTAGCCCAGACAAGGGCCCCTTGCCTCTTCAGCTGGGCATACTCAAGAAGGCTGGGTTTGTGCTCACTCATATATCAATGGTTTGTTTTTCAATATGCAGACATTTGCTCTAATTATATGAGTTTGAATTTTCTATTATGTTGCTTGGATTACAAGTGCTGTTGGCAAGATATCCATCGGAAAATGTTCTCAAAGCAAGGTAGATGACCTTAATAAACACTTGATATGCACACAGAGCTTGCCGCTAATAATTGATTGGATAACTAGACTATAGAGGGCTACATTTTGGTGGGCATACAAATTGATTGGTTCTCTATTTTTCTCATATGAGGGAGATACTCTTGACCCAACAACAAAAAACAATCATACCCTCTCCTAGACCTATTTAGCGGAGCAATCTCCATCACTGGATCTCGTCTAATGGTTTAAAAGATATTGATAATAAATAATAATAAAAAACCAACAGAGAAATTCTTATCCCCCCCTTCTGAAAGCTATGTTGAAATTTCAAACTTTTCAATGAAGTGCTGTGTGGGTCTCTGTCAGTCACTTTCAATGCCTTTTGTTTATCTTTCAGGATCCTGTTTGTGGAAGTGCACACTGTGCCCTGGCACCATATTGGAGCAAAAAATTGGGAAAACGTGATCTTGTTGCCTATATGGTATGCTCTCTCTCTCTCTCTCTCTCTCTCTCTCTCTCTCTCTATATATATATATATATATATATATAACTATATGCTCTGACGAGGCATGATATTCCCTACAGGCATCTCCAAGGGGTGGAGTATTGGATCTCCATTTAGACGAGGAAACCCAGAGAGTACTGATTCGAGGAAAAGCCGTTACTGTTATGCAAGGTTCTCTCTTGGCTTAGCTTTGGCTAGACTTGCATCGTGCTTGTGTGATTTTAATTGAAGTATAGGGATATAATCACAGTGAAACCCTTCATTTGGACTTCAGTGGCAGAAGCCTTTTCCTTTTATGTGTTATTTTGAATATTTGAGTTGATTACACATCTCCCTTTTGTATTTGCAATTTGAGACCCACCATAATTTCTAAAAGCTCACTGCTGTTATTTTTGTTTTCTTGTTTTCCTACTGAAGAACTCATATACATAATTAAGCATAATTCTGTCCATTTCTCTTGTACCAAGATTCACAATTCTTTTTTAGACTGCAACTTAAGAGCTATAAAAAGAATACATGTATACGTGACACGCATTTTAGGAAATGGGAGCCATAAAGAGATCTCTATGCAAAGAGCTGAATCCATTGAAATTTTGGAACCATTTGATATATAAAATCCTTTGGACTGGTTCGACAGTGTTATGGCTAACAGTTGAGAAACACAGATCAGATGGTTAGGAACTTATGATCATCCAGTGAGGCGAGTTCGTGCCTAAGATACCTACGTACCATGTGCAGACTCGACATATTTGTGGCGATCCGACTTTTTTTTATAGTCGATTGACACAATTCTTTTTATAGCCGATCGACAGTTCTTGGGGATGTTATTAGTTACAACTTTTATGACAAAGAAGAGCTGTAGTAACTTTTTATAATTTTTATGTTAGTAGCTTTTTACACATGGTGGTAACTATTTTCATTGATGTTAGTAATCTTTTTCATATGGTGCATGAAGATTCTTAGGCGCACCGAAGAAGAATTCATAGAATAAACTCAATTATTAAGTATTTACAGATATTCAAAGCAAAGCGGAAGCATTAGAGCTAGGCCTGGGCTTAATTTGCTAGGCCTGACAGTATGCTTGTGACCCTCTTTGTTCACCCCAACACTTGGCCCATATGGGTGCAGGCTAGTCTTGTGTCTCGGCCTTGCAGCCGAGCTTGGGCAGATATTGACTTGGCCTCGAGCACAATTTCTTGAATCCCTTACCTTGGACCCATTCATGGTGGTTGAACCGTGTTGATGTAAGCAACCAAAAAATATATTACTTGCATGGAATGAGTAACACTTTGATGACAGGGTGCAATAGGAGCCATGTGACATACTCTTAGAGGACTCTGACCGTATGGATGTTTTTCCAATCCCTATATGGACCTACAAAGAAAAAATCAGCTTGATTTGCGATTTCAAACCTTTGGATCTTTGTACCTCAAATAATGGTCAATAATGCTCAAATTTCCCACGGTTAAAATCAACCCATGAGAACAATTCCAATCCAACGCCTATAAATCACTAATCAGGCTGATTTTTGGTTTGTAGGTCCACATAATGATTGGTCAAACATCCATACGGTCAGAGTCCTCTAAGAGTGTTCCACGTGGCTCAGATTGTGCCCTGTCATCGGCCTTGATGACAGGGTCCTGTTATCAAAGTTTTATTCGCATGGAATCGTTTCAAAACTGTGGATTAAGCGATTCTCAGTGAATGGGACTGCAAAATGCGTGGTCCCAATAATCAAGACCACATGTTAGAGTGGGACCCACATTTATTAAAAATTTAAAAGGAGATATCCTAAAATTAATGTGGACCCCACGTCAATGTGTGGGGTCTTGATTACTGCGACCTCATCTTTGCAGTCCCAACGCGACAGCCAAAGCTTAGGCTTAGTCAAAAACCAATATAAAAATGTAACTGTTTCTCTGTCAGCAAAGAACATTTTTCCTTTGAGAAGCTTCCATTCAACCAGTTTATTATTTTAGAAGTTTCTTTCTCACTCTGTAAGGCTTTTATAGAGTCTATAAGGACCTACCTCCTTAAATGTTGCATTCATGCAAGGGATGGTTTGAAGAGCATTGAGAGTGATCCAGAAGGAAAAGTCTACAAATCCGATGGTCACAAATTTACGATCATTCCCTCAGAAGGACCTCCTCTCGAATAGCTCTTCCTCTACTTATTCTCCCCCGTCACGGAACGCTAGAATAAGCGGTCTGCCCCAAAACGTACCATTCTCCCTCCTCTCAATTCACCTCTTCTTCATCATCTTCTCCTTCTTGGCAGTCACAGATCGACCAAATAGGCTGTCTCAGCCAGAACCCACTTCCCTCTTCTTCTTCTCTTTCTCTTCCTTGGCAGTCACGGATTGACCAAATAGGCTGTTTTAGCCAAAAAAAAACCACCTCCATCTTCTTCTTCCTCCTCTTTCTCCTCCTTGGCAGCCATTGACCAAATCGGCTGTCCCAACCAGAACCAAACTCCCTCCTATATATCTACTCGATCACGAGCTCTTCTTCTTATTCTGCTTCTTCTTCTTCTCCTTCCTGGCGATCACAGATCGACCAAATGAGTCGTCTCAGCCAGAAGCAACCTTCCTCTTCTTCGTCATCTTCGTCATCATGGATCGATAGTTCTCCTACTAATCTGTCATGGAGTAGACTCTCATCTCAATCCACCTATTCTTCTTCTCCTACTAATATGTCATGGAGTGAGAGAAGACTCTCATCTCAACCCACCTCTTCTTCTTCTTTTTCTCCTACTAATCTGTCATGGATCAATAGTTCTCCTACTAATCTATCATGGATCAATAGTTCTCCTACTAATCTATCATGGAGTGAGAGAAGACTCTCATCTCAACCCACATCTTCTTCTTCATCTTCTCCTACTAATCTGTCATGGAGTGAAAGAAGACTCTCATCTCAACCCACCTCTTCTTCTTCTCCTACTAATCTGTCATGGAGTGAGAGAAGCCTCTCATCTCAACCCACCTCTTCTTCTTCTCCTACTAATCTGTCATGGAGTGAGAGAAGCCTCTCATCTCAACCCACCTCTTCTTCTTCTCCTACTAATATGTCATGGAGTGAGAGAAGACACTCATCTCAACCCACCTCTTCTATTTCTCCTACTAATCTGTCATGGATCGATAGTTCTTCCTCTTCTTCTTTTTCTTCTTCTATACTTTCTCCGTCATCGAATATTGCTCATCCTCCTCCGCCAAAACCATTCCTTCCTTCTGACATATTTATGTTTCAGCATCCACCCACACCTTCCCATAACTATTTTTTCGGCGTGAACACTCCTAATCCTTCACCTTCACCTTCACTCCCACCATACAACCCTTATCCTACAGTACCCCTTCCTACTCCTCTGCCTTCCTACGACCAGTATTATAGCGGGTTTGGGTTACCCAGTGGATCCACCAGCTCAATGATGGGTCAATGGAATTATGCTAAGCAGTGTGGTAATGAGCGGTCTGGAAGTTGGCTTTCTTCTTTTCCTCCACCTCCATCTTCCTCAGTGGCGGTGGTGACTGTTCCTTCGGCGCCTCCTGCTCCGTACAAGCATCAGAACGCAACCACTATCAAGAATGAAATTAATGTGCTCAAGGAGACAATTCGGGTTGAACCAGATGATGAGAATCCAGATCACAATTTGGTCTCCTTCACCTTGGATGCCTTGGTTGATGGCAGGTACGTATATGTTATTTTTTTTATACCTCGCTGACTAAGTCTTTGATCAAGATCACGAGATTCATGACCATTTAATTGGGTGACCTCTTGCAAGAGCCATAGTCTAAACTCTGAAGTACTAATCAGTAAAGTCTGTATCACCGTTGCTTAAGCTTTCTTCAGTGAAAATATAGGGTATTGATTGGATTGTTAGGGACATGTAAGTGATCCAAAACGACTGATCAATCTACTATTTTGGGAGAGGAGTAACCCATTTGTTTTCCAAAGCATACAACTGCAGCCACTTGATTGGATTTGATGGGTACATAAAAAACACAAGATTTATACAAGATTGGCTTCAAACTAGTCTGGTGTTTTTCACTGTTTAATTTGATTTTAAAAGCAAACGGCTAATTCATATAGATCAACTCACATACTTACACATGGCAAGCTGGCACACATACATTGGCCGGGCCTGGCCCGCCATCACATGGGCCCAAGTTATAAAACCATCTATATGTCAAAAATTGAGTTGATAGCGTGATTTTAACCATATGATCTATCTCATTCTTTTCACGATTAATAAAAAAACACGATGAGCAGAGGACAAAATAAGCCAAAGTCTATAATTTAGTTGATTTCAACCATATCATCAGTCCGATGCATGATCATGACGATCTCAGCATGTCATTTCTTCGAATCATGGCGTATCTGATTGCTTAGGTGGGTCCATAAACGTGGGTCCCATAGCATATAATAGCTAAGGTGAATCAGTGAGCAGTGTTTTAAAAACTTGAAAACTTGATTCAACTTGACACTCAAAATTGCCAGTTAGTATATACTCTTTTCAGGCCCACTGATTCATCAAAACTTTGTCTTACTCATTAGTAGAACTACACGACTACACAACAAAAATCAGAGTTGTTGGTGATTTCTAACCATAGGATTTGAGTACTAAAAAAAGGCAAAAATAAACGGCTAGAAATCACCCCATAAAAAATTCAAATAATGACCATAAATCACCAATCAAGCTAATTTTTGGTGTCTAGATCCACCAACGGTGGCCAAATATTGATGGGTCAAACAAGCCCCACATGGGTGGGGGGACATCAACCTTTAATGTCCTCTGTGATCTTCCGTTGATCAGCAAGTGGCACTCCACTTGTAAGTGTGAATTCGGATTCCCTGGCCTCCACTTTTGACTGTCTCAATCTGATAATCCTCTCTCTGGGACAGGAGGAGGGAGAGGTGGTGACAGCCATCTTTCTCCAACTACACTCGAACATTTCTTCAACTACACACATTTCTTTCAATCTACATAGATTCTACTCTCTCCTCTACATTCCCCTGTTTCTTTCTCTTTCTGAAACCATGGGGATCTCATTTAGTAGTAGAAGAAACAATAATTTCCTTCAAAACCCAACTCCCTCTCAACTCATCTCTTCTTATACTTCAAACCCATCTCATGTTCCTCCTCCTCCTCTGCCTCCACCACCACCAAATTATGTTTTCGCAGCGAACGCTCCTTATCCTTCACCCTCATACCCACCACAGAATCCTTATCCTCCTCCTCCTCATCCTCCTCACCCTTCTTACTATCAGTATTCCGGAGGCTATAGCCCCAGTGGATACGTCGGACCGATGATGGGTCGGTCGAATTACCACCCTTATTACGCCAATCCGAGTAATGGGTGGCCCGGAATTCGGCCTTTTGTGGTCCAGCCACAGCCACCACCGCCGCCTTACGTGGATCATCAGATGGCGAAGAAGATCAGGAACGATGTGAACGTGCACAAGGACACGATAAGGATTGAAGCTGATGAGAAGAACCCGGAATGCCGTTTGGTTTCTTTTACTTTGGATGCCTTGGTTGATGGGAGGTACGAGTAATTAGGAGTTTTCAGTTCGTGTTTTTTTTTTTCTCTTTTTCGTTTTTTGCCCTTTATTTTTGAGTTTTTCATTTGTTATGGGTGGGAGTTGTGGGTACTAGCGATTTGACTGTTTTATGTGATTTTGGAGGTGGGTCTTGATTGGGAAGAGGAAGTTCTTTATGGGTTTTTAGTCTTGAGGATTTTTTGTAGATAAAGACAATGTTTTTCTTGTGAAATTAGGGTCTGAACCCGGAAAGGAACTTAGAGAATGGAACCAATTAAAAGATAAAAGAACATGATGGAGAAAAAGAAATGAAATTATCTGATCTGTAGGAAATATGCCATTTCACATAATAAAGAATAGATGAACAGAATATGAAGGTCCAATTTGGGTGCTGCAATAACAGTCCAGGAATGATGTGACTATGGGCACATCATGATAGTTAGCTACTTAGTTTCCGTAGTGAATTGGGGGATATATGTTCTGTAGAAACAGTTGAGTGGTAAAGACCCAGATGTCTTTTTGGAATTTCAACTTTGATATGAGGTGATGTCAATTGGTTGGGGTAGACATGGTAATGAGTAGTGACATCATAGAAAGACTTCAAAGAAAGCGGAAGCTCGTTCATGAAGATCAATAGCATCTAGTCAAATCATGATATAATTATTAAGTGACTAGTTGAAAAAATTATGTGTTGGCGGGGCAGGATGAGGAAGAGCAATTCACTAAGGGAAGAAAGAAAGTCAAAACTTGTTACAACTAGTTCAACAGAATCAGGCCAAGTTCCAGTTGAAGTATTAAGAGACTGGTTGAAGTTGTATTTCACAGTTCTACTCAAGTACGGCTAAGAGTTTCAATTATGACAAGGGGACTGGACACACCAACTTCCAAAAGAGCTAGGTTAGTTCATTTTCTTGGAGTCTTTAATATGTAGAGAAGTTATATGCGAGTTACTTATGGAGAAGGTATAGTTACACATGCAGAAGGTTTTTTGCTACCAATTAATAAAGAATATAACAGTGCCATTTACTTACAAAGTCCAAATTGTTCATCAGTTCATACATTTTGGACATGATTGAAGGTGATTAAACCATAGCTTCATGACTGTAACATTAATAACAGAGGCAAAACATAAGTCACTCTCTAGAAGGTAAATTATTGAATATATGTTTTTTGGCATTAAACATCCACCAGACCATGCTTTTCTTGTGGACATAATTGGTAGACTATAAACTGAAGTTTTAAAGGTTCACAATGAAATTAGATAGTGTTTGGAAGTCTATCCTTTTTGGGTTTGTACGATGTTTTGAGAGTGCTTTGGAAAATGCTAGTATTCAATTCCTGTTGGACATGTTGAAGATGATAAAAGGCATTGGCTGCAGTTGGAAGAGATTCACTAGCCAAAGTCTGTCCCTTAATCGAACTATACTCAGGCTTCAAGTTGGACAAGAATAAGGCAACTTGAAATTCTTCCCGCTGTTTTTTTAGCTACTAGATCAGTGGTCAAGGGTGATACTGCTGAAGTTCCTCCCATATACCTTGGAGTGAACTATAATACTCACCAAGAGATTTATCTCCCAACTTCATAGTAAACAGAGACTCAAGCAAGTCATAAATGCGGTAGGCATTCCGCTCTTGAGAGTACATCTCTTGAATTGCAGTCAAGATCTGCTTGGCGGTATCAAGATAGATGATGTTAGAAGAAACTGGCAGCTTCATGCTGTTCCACAATCACGTCGTAACCAAGGAGTTCTTACTTTGCCAATCTTCATACTTATCATCTATCGGTGGTGGATCTTCAATGAGAAACTTTGATTTTTTCTTGGCACACAAAACTTTAACGGAGTGAGACCATGGAAGGTAGTTGGTGTCATTTAACTTCATAGATATAATCTGAGCATCAATACTATCCCTCGCAAGAGACTTACCATCAGTAGAAACACTCGAACTGGCCATTCAGAGGATGTAAAAAATCAATTTTCACACAGGATGTGGGAAAAATCCCAAATGAGAAGCAAACAATCCCTAAAATCAATCTAGGGAGGGCGGCAAGGGTAGGTAGATACACTTTCTTGTGATTTTTGAAAAAATAAAAAACTTAACACAGCTTCGGGGGAGAGATATGGTGGAAAAAGATCAGCTTCTGCTCGAAACATTAGAAAATTCCACTTCAAACAACTCCTAAAAACAAGTTATGAGGGGTGGCAAGGGTAGGAGAACACTCTACCTTCAAATCTTGGAGAAACACAAAAAATCTCTCTCGACGAGCAAAAATTGAAACCTACACCTTAGGGTTTCAAAACCATATACGAAAGCTCTGCAACTTTCAGAAACACCGACAACAACACCAAACAAACCCTAGATACACATTTAGGTGTAAACAAACCTTAAACAAACAATTTCCAAAGTTATGTTTGTACCAAAAACCTTAGAAACTTTATTCCCACTTGAAGAAGATGGAGGAAATAGAAGAAAGGATGGGAAAAAAAGGAAGTACTAGGGTTCTTAGTATCAAATATGCTCTCATACCATGGTAGAAGTAAATTCCTAGGGTTTGAGAGAAGAAAGAAAAGAGGAGAGAAAAAGAGAGTCACAAACTTGGATAGTTTGGCCTCCTCATTGTGATATATATACTAGTCACTTAAGTGGTGTGGGCCCACTTACATTAATAGAACATACGGGCTCAACACTATATAAAGCCCAACTATGTAATAAAAACATAAGGAAATAAACTAAAAACTCTAACAAATTTATTTTGTACCCTCACCGATTCCTTAGCAAATTAAAAAAATACTGTTAAGGAAGAGGCCAGTGGTTGTAAATACATTGATATTTAATATTCTTCTTTACTTTAATGCTAGGTGGCGGTCCTGCCGAACCCTTCTTATACCGCAAAAAAGAATTTTGATTCATAGAGATGGGATATTGAATGGGGGGGCTATCTCAGAATGGAATGAACTTTTCGTGGTAGGACTGCTTTTGATTTGATTAACAAATAGGATCAAGACCGAATCATGGTTGAATCTAGCAGTTTGGGAAGGGAACATGCTTTGAATGGTTGGACATTGTTAATGAAGATGGTGATTTCAGGATCTTGGTCAATTGAATGAGAGAGGATTTTTCCTAATTGGAGTTGTTTTGATGTGATAAAAGAAGATTTAGATTGCATTGTTGTTGAGTCAAGCAGGTTAAGATCATTTTAATCATGGAAGAGGAAGACAAATGGGAAAAAAGGTTGTAGTTAGTAGAAGAGGTTGAGGATTTGTTGGATGAAATGAGAAGTCGAGAGAACTTGCTTCAGAGGTAATTGGAAGAGGTTGCTCTTTCTGCATAAGAAGAGGAGTAAAAGATAGATGAGAAATCAAAAGATGGCACACTGTTGTAATTTTAGGGTTGACAATACAATGGAAGAAAACTCCTCCAGGTTTCTACTTGAATGTTTTGTGTAATAAGTTTGGTATGAGAGGATACGTTTAGTATAAATGTCTTTCTGTACGTGTGATGGGTGTTTGGAGGTTCACACTACGTGGGGAGTTTGTGACTTTGTGGCTAACCATTGATCAGTAATAGAAGTTCCAACTTCTAAATTGGTGTACTAGATTTTTGTTGACATTATGCTTGATGGTTCATGGCTGTTGGGGTTTACTGTACATTATTGTTGTGAAATCAATTTTCTTGAGTCTCTCTCTTTTTCTTTTTTCTTTTTTGATGTGTTATATCATAACATGATGGGGAAGACTTGGAATTACTGTAAGGTTCTGTTTGGGAACTAGGCATGGAATTGAAAATGGAAATTGCAATTCAAAAAAAGTGATTTCTTAAATAATTTCGGAAATTAGAAATCCTGTGTTGGGAGTACCTAGAAATTGTGTGGAACTAACAACCAATGATGTTAAACTAAAGCAAATAAAGATTAAACAGTGCGGGTTATACTTGATATCCGACCCTATCCGTACCCTTTTTAAAGGTTTTACATTCTTATAATTGATTCAACTAGGGTCCGAGTTTAAATCACTTTTAAATGGGAAGTCATGTTCAGATCTAGGGAGCTTGACCCGAATAAGGTTAGGTTTGAATCCTACGCTAAGTGATCAGGTCCCGATTAGATCGTGTTCTTGGATCTGATCTCCTCTTTTCAGAAATCTATGTAAATACTCTAAAAAATGAGATTGGACTAGCGGATAAAATTAGTAGGACAGATCCAAGATTCGACCTGATTTGAACCCTTTATTCTGGGTTTTAAATATAGTTGGAATGAAAAAGGGTCGGACACATATATAAAGTGGTCCAATCTAAGTCGGGTTTGGGTCTGGTTTGGATCGTAGGTTTAGGTGAATAGACTGGATTGGATACTGGGGTTTGGGCCTAAAATCCTTATTAAAGTATATATTTGTGGTGGACCCGACCCATATTTCCACATGTGTCGGAACTAGATCTTCCCATATGAATCATGGTTCAGATCGGATATCGTGTTTTGGATTTGAATCTAGTTCTATGTCGCAATGTTCAAAGTTGGATTTGGATCAAGATATACCTTGGTCCGACCAAGACTTAACCCATTTCAAGCCATTGATCCAATCCATAATGTGGATTATGGTCAAGATGGATAATGCAATATGGGTTCGAGTCAGGACTAGATATGGACCTATACGTGTAAAGTCAATGTTGATGGCCATAAACGCGCGCGCGAAAAAACTTTTAATTCCAAAATTTTCAGGATTTGTGTAATTCTCTGGAATTTGGCCCCCCAAACGTGCCAAATTACAATTTCAAGAATTATATTTCCAAATCATTGCTCAATTCTTGGTTCCCAAACAGGCCCTAAATTATGGCATCTATGATATTGGATTGGCATGCCTAGTGTAGCTGTATCCACTTGATACGATTCGACATGTACCGAATCCTTCATGGATACTTCTACACTACAATTTTCTTTTTCCTATTTTGTTCATTAACAAAGATATATAGCTAGTTATTCCTTCTTTTTTTTTTCTGATAATTATATTGTTAGTATATTGCAACATGTCTGTTTTTGATAAGTAAATTACTATAAATTCTTCACAATATTAGAAGTTTTATTATATTTGGTATGATTTATTTCTAAGAAAAGATACTTAGCTTAAAAAATTAATAATCAAAACATTGTATGGACATATTAGATAGGATACTCGTATTCGTATCCACATCCTAGATTTTGGGAAATGAAGAGTTGTATCCTCGTTTCCTGTATTTGTGCCTGTATCAGTATTTGGGCATCTCAGATTGGCATGTGGATTGTAATATACATATACTCTTTCAGGGTAGGAAATCATCATTTGTTGAAGAGGATGGTATTATAGAAAATAAATGAGGTGCTTTGTGCTATGGTGTGTTTGAAATGAAACTGTCTGTTGGAAGCTACGCCTGTTCAATCTTAGCTATTGAAATGCTTTTATGGTGTATTTCGGAGTGGTACAAACTGTAGAAGAAGACATGGTGTTGATGATAGACTAAGAGCTGAGAGTGCAATGTCGAGGACAATAAGATGGGACAAGCTTCTATTACGAATATTAATGATTAGTTGAAACTTTGCTTGCTTATGAGCCTCGGGGGTGACTATTGCTGCATGATTTTTTCTATTGAGAGAATTCCTCAGTCAAATTTATGTTATTTAAATTGAATTCATCTGGTCTGAGTGGGAAATACTTAAGATTATACAACTTTTGTCTAATCCATTCAAACTAGTTAGTGTGCAGTGATTTTGTTACCTCTTCTTTGTGTATATTGGAGGAAAATAATTTGCTTCACTTATGAGAGCTTTATTTAGTTAGTGGCACAAACCTTCGGGATCGACTCATGTTCAATTCATGTTATACTAGTGGAAGGCATGTGCGTTGCACGTGCATGATTGTAGGGGCTTTTTTGGAAGAAGAGATAAAATAGGAAAGTTTCTGCCCAAAGGGCAGTTTTGGAATATTGGTGTGGGTCGGGATATTCTAACACAGCTAAAATGACAAAGTTTTACACGGCTCTGTGGGTCCCACATGGAGATGAGTCAATGGCTGAGGATGATCTCCTCACCATGGAGATCATCCCCAAAAAAATCAGCTCATTCTGAAACTTCTAACCAAACCCCATAAAAAATGGTCTCAAAGTTGATGTGAAATGGACTGTCCAGTATTCTTCAACTTGTAATCCACTTTTGATAGGGTTAGAAGTTTCAGAATGGGCTGATTTTTGTGAGGATGATCTCTATGGTTAGGAGATCATATTCACCAAAAATCAGCCCTTGACTCATCTCCACAGAGCTATGTCAGAATGCCCAGCCCTATCTATCTATATATATATATGTGTGTGTGTGTGTGTGTGTGTTTGTGTGTGTGTGTGTAATATTTTGGTGAAGTGGAAACTTGTACTGGAAAACAAAAGAGTTGCAACTTTTGGATCGACCCAGGTTCAATTCATAAGGATTACTTTTAGGAGGAGGTGAAGTGGAAACTTGTACTGGAAAGCGAAAGAGTACAACTTTTGGATTGACTCAGGTTCAGTTTATGCAAGGATTACTTTTCAGGGAGGAGAATGTTATGACATTTGTTGGGGTTGGGTAGTAAGGAGGTGACTATGATGTTTTCAGTGAAGTGAATGTTGTATTGAAAAGAAGTACAAAAGGTGTTCACAATGTAAGAGTGTTGTCTATGTTGGTTCTTTTCTACTTCATGTAACGTCACAAATATGAAGCCTATCCATTTTTACATCCCTTCTCAGTGGAATTATAAGCCCATTTTTCCTACTGATTACATATCTGATCCCAAGCGTATAGTGTTTCAGACTTTAGAGATGAACCAAGCGTTTCTTTCTTCTTCTTTTTATTGGACTTGATTTTGTTCCCTGAACTACGTTCCAAGTATGCAGTCCAGTAAATTTTGAACCTGCTCCGTTCATCTTGTTATCTGATCTCTTTGAAGAGTTGAGAGCCAAATATACTTGCTTGAAAGTTACTTGGGCGTAGGATCACAATGATAAACATTAAGAACCTCAGGTAGTACACAATAAGCATTAGGTTTCTAGACTGGGGTTTAATTGTTACAGGTTGATTTGGATACACCATGGGCATTCTTTTAATTATTTCTAAAGACACTTAATGCCAAATGTGGGATTTGTTCATATGTATGATGACTTTTTTTGTTCTGTTTCTTAATGACAGTATCACTATTTTTTACTTTGCCAAGGAAGGGGAGAACTGTAGGTTCACTCCACTATATCCTGAAGTCCATATGCCAGTGAGAATCCCCTTCCAGAGAGGACGGGGCCAGAAATTCTGTCAGCCTTCAGGAACTGGCATTGACCTAGGATTCTTTGAGTTGGACGATCTCTCAAAACCATCACCAAGGGAAGATATATTCCCAGTGGTGATCTTTGCTGAAGCATGCTCGTCAACTCTCCTGTCAGATGAGCAGCTTGGTCAGCCTCTGCCCACTACATCTCATGCACAGATTACTCAAGCCGTCCTAGAGAAGAACAATGGGAGCCCTTTCCAAGTTAAAGTAATCAAGCAAATATTGTGGGTTGATGGGGTTCGTTATGAGCTGCGTGAAATTTATGGAATCGGCAACTCAGCAGGAGCAGGCTTCAACGACAATGAACCAGGGAAAGAATGCGTTATTTGCATGTCTGAACCGAAGGACACAGCTGTGTTGCCTTGTCGGCATATGGTGAGAGCTCATCAAGAACCTTTCTGTTTTATTTAGAGGATATTAACATAGCCTAAATAGCAACATCCTAGGCAATTGACCAGGTTGGATGATCCTAACCATCCAATCTTCTTGACAATCAGAACAACACGACAAATGGTTTAGGAAAGAAGCTGATTGATTGGATGGTTTTGTCATTCAAATGGTAATCTGGGATTTTCACTTTTGTTCTTCTTCACCTTTTTGTTTTTAATGGATTAAAAGTTGGTTGAGGAGACTTGAACTCAGGAACATATTTCCATAATCACTGATTTAGTTCTTGGGAGTTTTGTGGCAAGAGAATTCTTCAGAGAATAATTTTCTTTTCAGAGGTTTCTCAAGAAATATTGGCAAAATTTAAAAAACGAAAAAGAAAAGGGAAAGTATACACTACATTTGGAAAACGTAAATGTTCTATTCTTTCAATTCAGAACAATTTCACATTATTGATAAAAAGAAAGGAAAAATTCCAAACATCAGGGTTTCATGAAATTCTCACGTAACTTGCATGAGATTTTTTATAATAAAAAACTTATTTCAAGGTATCCTGTTTTTCCTAAGCAATATTAAACATCAAACTCTTTAAAGCCATTTTCTTGCAGTTTGTTTTTATGATTTTCCGAGTCTCAGAAAATGGCATGGTGTTGACAGAACATATGGCTGCAACTAGTACAATAGCTCTCACGATACCTCATTTACTCTTCTATTTTAGCCGTTTCAGCCACTCATTTTGAACGTTGGTGTTGTATTTTTCAGTGTATGTGCAGTGAGTGTGCAAAAGCATTGAGGCTTCAGACAAATAAGTGCCCAATATGTCGCCAGCCCATTGAGGAACTTATAGAGATCAAGGTGAATAAGGGTGATCAATGAGAGACCCTTTTTATCATATTGGATCTGCTTGTATGACAAGGCTTTTTGTATTCTTGTTTGTTTGTCTCTGTTCATTCCTGTTATATATATATGCATTCTTATTCTACTTAGAGTGATCATATTTTCAGTTTTGGGCACCAAGTTTCTGAGTATTGACTAAAAAACAATTGTATTTCATTTTCCAATCTTTCATGGAATGAACTTTGACTGTATATACCACCCAAGTGAACCATTTGTCACATCTACAATAGTTTGTTTGTATTTCTGTCTCATTAAAAAGAATTATTGGCCGCTTGCCTAAACTTTATACCAGGACCATAATGATTGACAAAAAAGATTCTTATACCTATATTCGAGTTTATGACACACACATTGAAACACACTGATACACACATGTTGGTTTGTACATGCACTCATGCTTGTACATACATCAAGGATTTAAATTTCAATTTCGACTTGTGTTTCTGTCCTGGTTGAAACCAAAATTTCGAGCGGAACTTCGAACTTTCAAGGAAATTTTGGAAAAAATTATAAATTGTGAAATAGTAGCATTTGCTTATAGAAAGGAAATCTTATCTCTTTCTCTCTCTATAATCTCCCATAAAATAAGGGAATATTAATTTTTGCTTTTATTAATGGAAAGAAGGCATATTAATCATCTTTCTCTAATTAATATTGAATTATTCCGAAATTTCGAGAGTTTCACTGAAATTTAAAACCTTGACATGCTTTTCTGACTCCATGGAT
Source organism: Euptelea pleiosperma (assembly GCA_035048495.1). Classification (NCBI taxonomy): domain Eukaryota; kingdom Viridiplantae; phylum Streptophyta; class Magnoliopsida; order Ranunculales; family Eupteleaceae; genus Euptelea; species Euptelea pleiosperma. The sequence continues at coordinate 24,370,821 of CM068551.1, read as the reverse complement.
ATATGAGCATCTCAGCTCAGAACCTCAACAAACTGTATGCTATGGACTCCAAATTCGGGGAAGTTGGGACTTAGGGGAGAGGCCATAATTGTTTTATTGCCAATAGTTGGAGAGGAATATTCAAAAGCTACCTAAACAATACTATTTGGCTTTCCTTTGTTCTTCATCTTTCACCTCACCCTCTCTTCTTGAAATTTCAGTACTCTTACCCTTTTTTTTCCTTCATTTCTTTGGTTAGAAAAGCTATTTTGGCAATACAAACAGTCAAAAGGCAAAGGAAGTGATTTGGGCACCCCTAATTTTGATAATGAAGCACCCTTTATAGTGGAAGATAGAATGCAATATTGATCCTTGTTTTTGTTATTGCGATAACGGCAACTTTGTTTTTTCATTAGGAAGGGCACCCCCATTTATTTGACAGTAGGGATGCCCAAATCATTTCCCAAAGAAAATAGTAGTAGTGTTAATGCCAACAGTTTTGAAGTGCATTTTTTTCTTTTCTTTCTTGGGGGTAGAGGGGAAAGAGGGAATATTTACCCCAGAAATTAAAATTAGAAATAATGGGGCTCTAGTAGAATATAAAGCTTGGGTGGGGCTTGGGGGTGGGGAAGAAGAGGCAAAAGTAATTTCATTCACACTTTCAATTGTGTCAAAGTGAAGAAAAGGAGAACTTACCATCCTTGACAGTTTGGAATCTTGATTTAGTAGATGGTACAAGAAAAAAAAACTTGATAGATGAAAGGATTAGCCTCATTTTCCTGTTAACTGTAGTAGTTAGAAACCCTAAAGTTATCTTCTATAATTTGGGTAGTCACTTAGGATTGAGACCCAGGAACCTAACCAGTTTTTAATGTGTTTTCAAACTTATTACCAACTGGGGTTTCTCTGATGTTTGTTTGCTTGAAAAAGTATTTCACCAGTCTACTCTGTAACCCATTGAAGCATACAAAGCAGTTAATGGTTCAACTGCTTCTTTGTCCTAATTCCATTTAAGGGGAACAGGGGTGGGACCTATGTTATCACAGAGTGGGTACAAGTCTTGCGTATAGATATGGGTCTACGTGTCGCGACCCCGATACCTCAAGGCCAAGTAATACAAAATGTGCAATTAAGATAGTTATATTATCATTTTGTAGTATTTTTTTTCTGGATTTTTCTTTACCTTTTCTGGTATAAATTATTTGGGCGACCGAGCCATAACCCCCGACAAGAGTGACCTGGGGTTTTGAAGGATCTGGACACCGTAGAGAGTGGCATCTTGGAAAGCCAGTTGGTTGGATATTTTTTTTTCCTTTGTCAAAGCTGGTCAGGAAATACTTTTTAATCAGATTTATCCTTGTTATCCAGATTTCAGACATTTCATACTGCAATGCAGTATGATTGCAGGGAAGTTCATGCTTCTCACCCATCTGGATGTCCCACATGGAGCGCGTCAGTGGGTCTCGAATCATCCGATTCGGGACTGCATCTAGGAGATAGCCTAGCCCAGAAATCAGCTCAATTGGTACAATGATTGCTTTCAGCTGGATTGTTTTTTGGGCTACTGATTGGAATTTTTTCGAATAATTTTTTTGGGCTATTGATTTGGTTATGGCATGGGTCAGATTTGGTTTGGATTTTGGTATATCCTAATCTGGATCTGGGATCTGACTTTGAACACTGACCCAGATCCAGATCTGCACCAGACTTGGATCCATAGCATGAGATCTGAATCCATGTCATGATCGATATGGGAAGATTCAAATTCGACCCATTTGTGAAAATGCAGATCAGATCCACACCAATTACTACTGGATTAAGGATCCAAGACCTAAATGCGGATTGACCCAATTCGATTACCTAAAACTAGGATCCAAACACGTAAAATGCATGTTCATATCAGGTCAGATATTGGGTCTGACACACCCCATGCCCTAGATTTGATGGTTAAAATCGTATCGTATGGACCATCTGAGAGGATGCCTACAAATCGGCACTTGTCTACTTGTAGTAACAGATCAGTAAATGTGGCCCATCTAGAATGGGGTGAGACCAAGAATATACAATGGGGTTGCACATAGGAGACCGGCTGCAGCGAAAACTGATCTCATCGGGTAATAGCAACGAGATCAGTGGGCTCATAGTGGGACCTGAGCTGGGGGCCTTCTCTCACCAAGGGGCCTTAGGGTAGAGCCTGCCCTGGAACCCACTGATCCGATCCAAAAAATGGATCGGCTCGCCCGAGATCACTGTTTCCCATATAAGTCTCATGTTGTTTCGAGCAATGCCGGTTCTGGATCAGACTGATCCGGATCGCGATAGGAGCCCACCGATCCAGACTCCGATCCCGAGATTTCGAACTATGATTAGGACCCTTACACAACCTGCCTTGATTCATCTTTTGCCTTTCTCAGCTTTAAGTCTTCTTTTTCTTCACTTTGTTTCTGTACCAGACAAGAAATCAAATTATAACCAAAGAAAAAGATTTATTTTTACAGCTAAGGCATTTGAAGATTTCATCTTTTTAAACTCACCTATTATCTGTAAAAGAGAGAATTAGAAGATTTTTAACAATGATTTTGTCTACAATCAAGCTCGTGGGTTCCCGCCTTTTTCTCTTCCCCCCCTTAAAAAGGTGACAAAAAAATCATTACTCACTAGGGTTGTCAAGGGATCGGGTTCGGATCGGATCAGGGTTGCTCCAAAACCGGTCGAATAATTTAACGGATCATGCTTCTCAAATCCAGACCTGATCCGATAAGCTACCGGAACTTATTGGATCGGATCAGGTTGATCACCTAACATCGAGTTAATACAATTTATAAACTTATTAAATTTGATTTTACAAAATAAAAAAGAGTAAATTCTTAAGTCAAATAACAAATGGTAAAAGATTTTATTAATATACATTCATTGATATAATATAATTTTTTAATAAAACATATAAATAATATTATCATTCTGATATTCGTAGACTGGTTTAGAAGTTGAAGAATTATGGACCGTCTATTTTTGCAGTTAACTTGAAGACCACACTTGATGGCGTTATATATATATGGACTGGGATAAAATGACTCATGGAATTCTTACTAATAGAATGACTAATGGACGTGGGGCCCACGTGCAGATGAGATAAGAGCTATTTTTGGTGATGATATTCTTCTCAACATGGATATCAACCACACAAAAAATCAGCCCATTCCAACATTTGCAGCCTTGTGAACAGTGGATTGCAAATTTGAAAAAAATTTTACCGATAAATTTAGGTCCATCTTTGATAGGGTTAAAAGTTTTAAAAATTACTGATTTTTGGCGAGGACGATCTCCATGGTGAGGAGATCATCCTCACAAAAAATCAGCTCTTAATTCATATGCATGTGGGCCCCACATCCATTAGTAATCTATCAGTAAGAATTCTATGAGTCATTCTATCTCAGCCCTATATATATATATATATATATATATATACAAGTGGGTGCCCTGTGCCATCGGCACTCCTCGACAAAGAATTTGCCAAAATCAGGTGAGTGGCTGAGATCCACCATCTATTTGGGGGAGGATTAGATCTCGGTCCTTCTTTGTTGATGCCTATAAGAGGAGGTATAAGTGGGGAGACAAGACTGTATTTTGTTAGGATCGGGCTCCCTTGACAGATCTAAAATGACAGGGACGCAATATAAGCTACGTGGCACACTGTTACAGGACTCGGACCGTACGGATGTTTGTCCTATTCCATGGTGGACCTACAAACCAAATATCAGTCTGATTAGTGATTTATAAGTGTTGCATCTTTGTACCTCAAATACTGCTCAAATTCCCACAGTTGAGATCAGCCCATGAAAATAAGTCCAATTCAAAGCCTATAAATCACTAATCAGGCTGATATTTGGTTTGTAGGTCCACCATAGGATAGGACAAACATCCATACGGTCAGAGTCCTGTAACAGTGTGCCACGTGGCTTATATTGTGTCCCTGTCATTTTATCTGTCATTTTAGATCTGTCAACGGAGCCCGACCAATTTTGTTATATAGAATAGTAAATGGCCCGTGCCCACGGCACTCCCCAAAAAATGCATTTGCAAAAATCGGGTGCCTTCGGCACTCAAACAGTATAACAGATTGGGGGCGTTACCATTATTTCCGTTATAACAGATTGTAACACACATTGGAAAAAAACGGAATTGAACAGAAATAACAGAAAATAACGTTGCTAAAATTAAAATTTTGATTTTCAAATATTCACTAAAATTTATAACAAAAAAATATTAAACATAACAGATATTTTTTAATAAATTTTTTTCAAAAAATAACAGTCTGTCATTATTTACGACTGTTGTTCATCCATCATTTAGGAGAACGATTACAATAAAAGTGTTGTATATTTACATAAAGTGACTGCAATTTCCCTCTCATCCAAGGTATTTTTGGAAAGTAAGAAAACTTTTTTACTTTCTTGAATTTTCGAAGTTCCCTGTCTCCGCCACTAATGGTGCCCACATGGGCCTGAATCGAAATAATGAAGATCATCTCACCAAAAATCAGCTCATTCTAAAATATCTACTCCAAGAAGATGAAAAAAAAATTACAAATCGCAGAAAGTGTGGTCATAGTAGTCAAGACATGTTAAGGTGGGTCCACATCAACTCAACATATGGTCTTGATTACTTCGACTTCATATTTGCAGTCGCAATGCTGACCCTAGTTAGTAATTATGCGTACTATACGTGTATTATACCCGAATAGTAAGTTTTTTTGAGAAAATGTTTTAATCAAGGTATATATTAAATTGTACGGATTATACTCCATTTTTTCTTTAAAACCGATTAAAAACATGTATTTCCGTTTTTTTCAAAAAAACTTCCAATAATACTTCAACTTGCGAGAAAAAGTCCATCGGCACATTCTTAGAAATCAATGTCCTGATCTTAGTTGAAAATCAATTTGATTGGTGAGTTTTAGCCATTGGATCTTTGTACCCACCCCAAAACAATGACCCAATCCCATGGTTGAAAAATCAACCCATAAAAAAGACTAAAATGTGACGGATATAAAGCACTAATCATACTAATGTTTGGTCCCTATGTCCCTTAGGATGGGCCTAACATCCATACTATCAATGGTCTGTAAAAGTATTCCATGTGAGAAATTTTTTGATCTAAGTGATTTTTATCCAGCCCGCACCTGAAAATAGACCATATATACATATATATACACGAATTTTTGACGCTGGATTCTTTATACTAAATCGTATTATACTCGAATTATTCTCGATTTTTTTTTGCCCGTTTCCCGTTTATTTGACCGTTTTTTTTACCGTACTACAAAATTTTCTAAACGGATTATATTCGTACTATTCCGTCCCGAATTTTTTTCTCATGCCGAATTGCTAACTAGGATGCTGACAGCCGTGGAGACTTCAAAATTTGTAGTCTCTACCTCCCAAAAATTCCACGTGGAGTCACTTTAGGGTCCACTGACCTTATGGATGTTTGGTTCACCTCTTGGTGGATCTACATACTAAAATTCAGCTTGATTCAGTTATGTTTCAGCGTAAAAAATATTAGCAAATCCAACGGTCAAAAATATGCTATTAAGATACTAAATCCAATGGATAGAAATCGCCATTTAAACTGATTTTTTTTTATCCATTAAGAGGTGGACCAAACATCAATAAGGTCAGTGGGCCCTATGGCATTTTGGAAGGGGGACATCAAACTCGGACTCCCTTTATGGGATTAGGATACCGTTCAAACAAATCAATGGAATGGATGGTCAGTCTTTCAATGAGATTAACTATTAATATTAAAAAAAATTATGTGGGTTTCATATAATGATTGCCTTATATGGACAAGTTGCATGTCTAGATATAAAGATGGTAAGCAACCATTCAGATCTAGCAAATGCATTCAATTGTTTATATCTTAATGACTGTTTTTTTAATATAAATAATAATTTTTTTATTAAAGGATAAGTTGTCATCATCATCATTTTCTCTACGGTATGGGGGTCAACTGCACGAATCATGTTCCTCCATTCAATCCTGTCTAAAAACTATCTCTTCTGTATTAAAGGATAAGCAAATAATTATATTACTTTTATTTTTTATTTTTTATATCTTATCATAATATCGAAATTTTAAAACCTAATTATTAGGAAATGGATTTTAGTGGACTTCTGTGTCGTGTGTAAGACTAGTGGGGAGAACTCTAACCATCTTTTTGTGCATTTTGAGTTTGCTAGGAAGGTTTGATCGCTCTTTCTAGCTCATATGAATGTGAGTTGAGTTTTCTCGGAATCCTTAGGGTCAATTTAGGCAAGTTGGCCCCAAATCCCTATGTCTAGAGGAGACGAGTTGCTTTGGAAGATGTTGTCGTTTGTAGTTATATGGGGTGTATGGATTGAGAGGAACAAGAGAACTTTCCATGACAAGTAGAGATCTCTTCAAGAGGTTATTTTGAGTATCAAAGTACTTCTATTCAGATGGGAAAGTATATTTCAAGACTTGAGAGGCATTTTCTTTTCGGACTTTGTATTTAGGATGGATCAAATCCTACTTTGACTTTCTTTCGTTCCCTTCTTTTATTTAGAGATCTTCTTGATATACTCAAAAATGGAAATCCCTACCCTCGTATCCCAATAGACTTTGGAAGACAGTTTGACGGTTAAACATCCCACGAAGGAACCAATTCTTTATCTTGAGATTCCTTAGAGATCTACTCCCCACCAAGGCCAAGTTAAATAATAGAATTCCCCAAATTGAACTCTTGTCCTTGTTGTGGGTATCATTCAGAAACTTGTAACCATGCCATCTTCAGTGTCCGGTCAGCACTTGAGTGTGATATGCTTTGCTGAGGAAGAATTCTATATCAGGGATTACAACTGTGTTCTTATGTGGTGATTATGGTATTTTCGAAATGATTCCATCCATGCTACGCCAGGCCAACACCCTTTGGAGATTCTTAAGTTTATTCCTTCCTACAGTTTACACTCTTGTGTCGTCTCATACAGTGCAACGCTCAATTTTGTGAAGCCCATCTCCTAGGATTTCTTGAAATTAAACACTGATGCCTCTTGGATCAATTCTATGGGTTGCGCCAGTTTGGTATTCATTACATTTGATGATTTTAATTGATGTCTCTTGGCAGGTGGATCCCAGTCTAGAGCAAGCTCGATCTACCGAAGAAAGCCAAGGCTCGAGCCGTGAAATGGAGATCCAGATTGCTTCTCGTGGTTCAACTTTGCGGGTCTGCTGATTGAATTTGATGCTAAATATCTTATAGAAGCTTTGTGGTTTTTTTATTTTTTTGGCGGGTTGGCTCGTCGGACTTGGGGCGAAGTTCTTCTGTAGTGGCAATTGACATTCTTTTATCTTCTTCTTTTACTTCCCACTCTTTTTTGTTTTATTCCCAGGACTATTAATGTTGTTGCACCTACTATTGTTTCTAAGGCCATATCCTTTTTGGGTTCATGGGTTTAGGAAATGGACCCTCCTCTATGACTTTCCAAAGCTATGGAGTCTAATGGGTCACTTGACCCATTGTAGTCTTTTTGCTGTTCGATTTTATTATATGTTGAATACACGCACAAAAAAAAGAAAAGAGAGAAAAATAAAAAAAAAATTTAGACATGGTTTAAAGGGGACCGTTATAACGGACTCAGGGCATTACCGTTTTTTCCGTTATAATGAAAAAAACGCTCATGGGCAAAAATGGAAAATAACGAAAAAAATGGTGCTGAAATTCAAACTTTGAATTTCAAATTTTCAAAAATAGAAAATAACAGAAAAAACGAAAATAACAGCTATTTTTTTTTCACAAAATTTTCCAGAAAATAACGGTCGTTATTTTTGTTAGAACGGAAAATAACCACCATTATTGTCATTATAACGGCCGTTATTTTTTGGGCATTTTAACGGTCCATAACGTAACGGGGTAGGTCCGAATCCGTTATAGGTTTAAAAAACAACCGTTATAATGAAAATAACAATTATTATAACGGATTCGGACCTCCCCCGTTATGTTATGTTCCATTAAAACGAAAATAATGACCATTATTTTTGTTATAACAGCCGTTATTTTTTTTGTTATAATGAATATGATCACCGTTATTTTCTGAAAAGAATTTATTAACAAAACATCCGTTATAAATTTTATTGAAAATTTGAATTCAAATTTTGAATCTTGAAATTTATTTTTTGTTATTTTCCCATTTTTGCCCATGTGAGTTACAATCCGTTCACATGTTATAACGGAAAAACGAGAACGCACCCCCCATTCCGTCATTATAACGATCCCTTTTAAACCATGAGACTAGATGGAGCAATGGGACATGAAGGCTCTTTGAATTTCCGTATGAGTCAATGATGATGACCAATAGTAAGGGGATATTAGTAATTTCACAGAGTACATGGGGTCCTTTCTAATTCGTCCTATTGACGGCAACCCAGAATAGGTTATTTTATTAAAAAAGGTGACGTGGTACATTTAATAACTAATTTAATATACCCCCATTTTGGGCATGTTTATCTGACGTGTTTCATTCACCTGCTGTGATTATATTTAGTATTAAGAATTAGGAAAAAGATGTAACAAGGTATGCCTGAAACTGTTCATTTGCGGAAGCAGCATATTTGGTAGTCACCGCTGCCATCTGGGCCCACTGACCGCTTGGATGTTTATCCCACCCCTTGGTCGATATACATACCAAAAATCACCTTGATTGGTAATCTATAACCATTAGATTTTAACACTTTTTAGTACCATTTAAGGCGTTCTTATAGCCGTTGAATACAACCATTTTTGAGTACTAAAACCAACGGCTAAAAAGCACTAAACAAGCTGATTTTTTGTATGAATATCTATTAAAGGGTGGGCTAAACATCCATGCGGTCAGTGGGCCCAGATGGCAGTGGTGACTACCAAAAATGCCGCTTCCGCAAATGAAACGATCTCAGGTATACCTTGTTACATCACGACCCTAAGAATTAATGTAAAACAATAAATCTTGTACTTCTTACGGTGTCACCTACCCGGGTGATGGTTAGACAACAGAAGTCCAGCTGTGAAATCAAACCGACCCGATTGTGAAGCCAAGCCCAATCCACCTTTCAATTCGTGTGTTCAAACCACAGGCTTTTCGTGTGATGATCTTTGGGATATGTGTAATGGGAATCTCGATGAACATCAATGGTCTGGACCTTGGGAGGACATGCTAGCGTGATAGGGAAGATACTAACACTCCTCAAATTAAAAATTGAGTAAAAAACCAATAAATAAAGGGCAAAAGAGAGAAATCTCAGAGCTGTTTTTGCCTAGAGGAAGCCTCTTCTCACTTCTCAGACTCTCTCAAAGCAGAACACAACCCTGAAAGAGAGGAATCAGAGATAATGAGAAGTTTAATGTCTACCCACCGCTTCTGACCTCTCTCTCTCTCTCTCTCTCTATCTCTCTGCATTAAAGATTGAACCTTGTTGTGCCTCTTGTTCTCTGCTCAAAACCCATTTGTTTTCTCTCATTTTTCTCTGGATTTAGCTGGCAAAACCCCACAAAAAGAGAGAAAAAAGGGGACCATTTGTGTGCTTTGTTCATTCATCTTCTCTGTTTCAGAAATTTCTGTTATTCAGATCTCTCAGTTTTCTCACATTGTCCTATAACTTCTTGAGTGGAAGAAATGAGTAAAGAAGAGTTCTTGAAGATTAAGGTATCCCCTTTATTTTCTTTCCTTTCCTTTTTCTGTGCTTTGCTTGTTCTGAACTCAAGATATTGAATGTTCATTTTTTATTCTTTTTTTCTTCCTTGTGCAAAATCTTTTTTGTTTTCCTTTTATGATTTTAGTTGTTACTCTGTTTTTTGTTGTATGGGTTTCTTGTTGTCCTTGCAGACTTGTGTTCTCAAAGTGAATATACACTGTGACGGATGTAAGCAGAAGGTGAAGAAACTATTGCAGAAAATTGATGGTATTTTTCTTCACTTTAAGACTATTTGTTGGAATTAATTTGCTTATTTAAATATATTTTTTATGCATCCACAAATGGGTTTGTTTCTCTGACTCTAGTGGGTATTTTTTCACTTTTTTTTTTTTTTGTATTTTTCCTTTATGATTTTTTTTTAGGGGTGTATACTACCACTATAGATTCAGAACAGGGGAAGGTGACAGTCTCAGGTAATGTTGACCCATCAACACTCATAAAGAAGCTTATGAAAGCAGGGAAACATGCAGAGCTGTGGGGGGCTCAAAAGGCCTCCAACAACAACCAAAACCAGTCCAAGAACATGCAAATTGAGAATGGGAAAGGTGGCAAAGATAACAAGTCTCAAAAGGGTGGTCAACAATCACAACAACAACAACAACAACAACAACAACAACAACAGCAACTGCAGCAGCAGCAACTGATTCAACAACTTCAACAGATGAAAGAACTACAACAGATGAAAGGGTTAAAAGATCTGAAGCTACCCCAATTCAAGGACCTGAAGATGCCCTCCAAGGACCAGAAATCTGTCAAGTTTAAATTGCCTGAGGAGGATATGAGTGATGAGGATGAGTTTGATGATGATGATTTTGATGATGAGTTTGATGATGAATTTGATGATGATGAGTTTGGTGATGCCCATCTTCCTCCCAACAAGATGAAACCCATGATGGGTAATGGCCATGGAGCTAATGGGATGATTAATGGTCTTCATCCACAACACATGAATGGCCATCCCATGAATGTTAAAAATGGTGGTGGCGGTGGTGGTGGGAATGGCAAGAAAGGTGGTGGTGGAGATAATAATGGAGGGAATGGCAATGGAGGAAAGAAGGGTGGTGGTGGGGGTGGAAGCAATAATGGAGGGAATCAAAATCAAGGTGGTGGAGCTGCTAAAAATGGAGGCAAAAACGGTGGTGGGCTTCCTCAAGATGGTAAAAATGGTGGAGGAAATAACAAGGCTGCTAATAATGGCAATGGTGGTGGTGGAAACAACAATAATGGTAATGGAGGAAAGAAGGGAGGAGGAAAGAATGATGGGGGTCATGTAATGAACAACATGCCCCAAGGGTTCCGTGAAATGGATGTCACTCGTGGTGGAAATGTGGGTCAGATGGGGGGTGTTCCCATGGGTCATATGGGTAATGTACCCATGGGTCATATGGGAAATGTACCCATGGGTCATATGGGTAATATGGGAAATGTACCCATGGGTCAGATGGGTAATATTCCGGCAGTCCAAGGACTACCGGCAGCAGCAATGGCAGCAATGGCAGGGCCCCAGATCCATGCCGTGAACCCACATCAACAACAATACTTGGCCGAGATGATGATGAATCAGCAGCGTGGAAATGGGAATGAACGGTTCCAACCAATGATGTACGCGCGGCCTGCACCTGCCGTGACATACTGGCCTCCGCCACCACCGGAATCCTACAACTTGTTCAGTGATGAGAACACCAACAGTTGCAATGTCATGTGAATTGCCGGAAAAGACCCTCCCGGGGATTCCGTCCTGTTTTGCTTTAGTTTTGTTTCTGAAGTTGGAAGTTAGGGTTTTAATTGTGAGAAATAGATAAATAGAGGGAGTATTTATAGATAGTATAAAGTTTAGGGGGGGAGTTAAAAATTAAAAGAGAGAGAGAGAGAGAGAGATTGGGAATGAGATCTTATGACTCTATAAGATTAATATATGTATTGTATAAGTTGGAAACAAAATAAGAGAAGAAATGGGAGCATCAACCCTATCCATACTCCATACGGACCATACCAAGCTCTCTTATCAGTTGTTGTTTTTTCCCTCATTTGCTTGCAAGAATAAATTATGTGTGTAGCTTGTTTTGATTTTATGAAGCAAGTCCTATTGGTGTTTATTGTGCTTAATAGTTGATCATCGTACGGTAATTGTCGTATTCTATGTCGGAGGATCATTGTGCGAAGGACCTGATTATTTGCCCCCCCCCCCCGCCCCCCCCCCCCCACATCCCATTAACCATCTGGTCTACCACTATTCTGTGAAAATGTGTTAGGTTATAGCCTTATAGGTCTCGGCCCATTGGGCCCACCAACCCATAAAATTAGGTAGTTATTTTGTGGGTCCCTTTTGAAGAAGGAACTACCTTTTTATAATTTTTTTTTCTTAATTAACGACTTAACAGTCCAATAAAAAACAGTGTAGGAAGACTCGGACAAGTTAACAACTTGTTAGAAAAAATCGAACGGACGTTGGCACGCATGATGGACGTCCAATCAAAGAAATGGTTTTTGATTAGGTATCAAATCCATCTGAGTCCGGTTTTGCTCAAGAATGTATTTCCTCCATGTGGCACGCTCTTAGAGATCACTGACCGTATGGATGTTTGGCTCATCCCTAGGTAGATCTACAGATAAAAAATCAGACTGATTGATTATTTCTAACCGTTGGATTTTAGTCTTTTTCATTGGTTGGTTTTCATCTGGGATTCAAGTATTATTTGACGTATTTAGATCTAACGGCTAAAAAACACCCATCAGGCTGATTTTTGGCCTGCGACTGTTGGTGACCGTCTGAGAAAGACGTTATTGAGCAAAACTGGACTCTAACCCATCTAGGGTTTTTCGAGTAAAACTTTGATGACAGGGTACTGTCATCGAGGTCGATGACAGGGTTCATTATGAGCCACGTGGAACACTCTTAGAGGATTCTGACCGTATGAATGTTTGGCCAATCTCTAGGTGGACACTGAGGTCCATTAGTGATTTCTAGGCGTTGGATTGGTATTATTTTCATGTGTTGATGTTAACAGCAGGAATTTGAGCATTATTGACCATTATTTGCGGTACAAAGATCCAATGGCTTGAAATAACTAATCAAGCAGATTTTTGGTTTGTAGGTCCACCTAGGGATTGGAAAAACATCCATACAGTCCGAGTCCTCTAAGAGTTTGCCACGTGGCTCGTATTATACCCTGTCATCTGCCATGATGACAGGACCGTGTCATCAAAGTTTTACTCAGGCCTTTCACGTATGATGTGGCCATCAGATTATGACAGTGATGGGAGATGTGGGTCCCGTACCTGCAAGAGTAACATCATTTTCAGTGTTTTTAGCAACGTTTCCCAGAAAGTGATGGAAGCATTGGAAGGTTCCAAGACAGATAAATCCGTGTTTCCGCGAAGTACTGAATACCATTTTCTAGCTCATGATCCGGGCACGAGGCTCTGCCAGGCTCAACCCGGATTCCTTTTGAGGGGACCACATGGGCAATGACCACGAAGAATTACATGATTGGTTCGGGAACGGGATGAGTAGGACTTGCCTGACCACTATAAGCCACATGGAAATTTATTAGAGGACACTGACTGTATAGATGTTTGATCAATCCGTAAGTGGAGCTACAAACTAAAAATCAGCCTGATTAGTGATTTCAAACCTTTGGATCTTTGTATGAAAATAATGGTAAATAATGCTCAAATTCCTACGGTTAAAATCATCCAAAGAAAATGACTTCAACTAACGCTTACAAATCACTGATCAGGTTGACCTCTAATAAATTTCCACGTGGCTTATATTGTGGGTGGTCAGGCAAGTCTTAATCTATCTGGATGCAGGGTGTCGAACCTGGGAGATCGTTTGGTGCTGTAGCTCGCGAGATATTGGAATAAAGCGGGGGTGTTTGGTTAAAATTCTAACACTCTCTTGTCATTTTATCCAGTACAACATTATCAAAAATTCGAATAGGTTTATCGCCGCAGCCAAAGAGTCGTTGCTTTGTAAGCATGCAGGAAACACGTGTAAGATTGTGAGGAGGGAGTTTGATGGAGGAGGTGAGGAATCACATGGGCAGTGCCATGGGGATGTGGGGTAGGGATCGTTTGTATGTTTGTGGTGGGCTCAAATTCAGATAAACATAAAAACAACGAAGAGAACAAAACCCCATTAACAGAACGTGAACAAACCCATCTTTATTATTATTCTGTTCTCTTACGTTATAATAATTCATCAAAAAGCGAGTTCTTTAAGCCGATTTTGAGGGAGAAATCCTGGAGATTTAAGAAAAAGTGCTCTCAATTAGTTTTAATTACTTGAGAGCTGAGACAGTGAGAGGCCAGGGGGGGTTGAAATCATGATGATGATCATGACACCCTCTTCCCATTTTTGAGCCTCTCACTTTGACTGGCTTGATAAAAATATTATTAGGGCCCACATCTTCTTCTTTTTCTTTTATAAGTGGGCCCACATCCTACAGTCTATATTTTCACCTTACACTCATTACAATAATGACAAATCTACCCTTTTTATTTTCTTCATCAGAGAGAATCATCATAATTAGGGCCTCCCACATGATAACCAAAGAAAATCAAGGTACATTGGTTAGGCTCAGAGTACTGTTCCATAGGAATTTTAGCCACAATTTTCGCGGGGTCCAGTTCCATGTTAAATTAACTGGGGGTTGCATGGAGCAGCATGCCCCTTGCGTCATGGGGTCTGGGGCCAGAGCCAATGACATTTTATATCCTTACAAATTAATACAGTTTGTGTTGGAGTACAACTTGTATTAATCGTATTTATTGTATCAAGGATTTCTATTCATTCTTTTAAAGGGCGTTGGGGTTTTATTTGTACATTAAGAGAGTAAAAGAGAGGAAACTATTGTAACCCTAATTTTTTTGAGGTAGTGAAAGTGTTCTTCTAATGTGGACGTTGACACATTGTCGATCCGTGTCTAAATGTTTGATTTTTTGGTTATCTCGGTTCTTTAGTTTGTGAAAAGTCAATTTTCAACACATCTAATCATGTTAGAAAATAAATTGGATTGACGAGATGACCTACATAGTCTGATTTTGGGTTTGATCATGTACTCCTATTTGATTTTTTAACATCGTAATCGTTATTTTCAGAATTATTAAAAAATTTCATTATCAATTCTACATTGTATAGTTGATTACAAAAAAAAGTTTAGGATTAGGATCAGTGAACACAAATTTTGACACAAAATTTCACACCAATTTTAGCATACCCACCTGGAAGATAAATCAATAGCTGATTTTTTGTGAGGATGATCTCCTCACAATATAGATCGCCTCTAAAAAAATCAGTCCATTCTAAAATTTCTAACTCCATCAAATGTGGGTTTCATGTTAACAGTAAAATATAGACGGTCCATAATAATTCAACTTGTAAACCAGGCTACAAATATCATAATGATTTAAATTTTCGTGGGGGAAATCTCCTCACCATAGAAACCATCTCACCAAAAATCATCTCATTCCAAAACTTTTAATTTATATATGAGTCGGGCTCCGTTGACAGATCTAAAATGACAGGGACATAATATAAGCCACGTGGCATACTGTTACAGGACCCTGACCGTATGGATGTTTGTCCTATCCCATGGTGGACCTACAAACCAAAACTCAGCCTGATTAGTGTTTTATAGGCTTTGGATTGGACTTATTTTCATGGGCTGATCTCAACTGTGGGAATTTGAGCAGTATTTGAGGTACAAAGATGCAATACTAATCAGGCTGATTTTTGGTTTGTAGGTCCACCATGGGATAGGACAAACATCTATACAGTCAGAGTCCTGTAACAGTGTGCCACCTGTCCTATATTGTGTCCCTGTCATTTTAGATCTGTCAAGGGATCCCGACCCTCTATATATTGGCACGCCAATTTTTTCGTGTGAAATTTTGTGTCCCCTGATCCTGACGAGAAAGGAAATTACAATGTAAATACTTTAGGAAAGAAGGGTCTTTTTGTAATCAACCTTTCCCGGTCAAATAATGTGTAAAGGCTGACATGGGGGTAGGCCCACTCACTTCGGTTGTTTGGTCTTCTCAAGCGGATGCTCCATGTGAGGTGGGCCCGCAATAAGGTCCACAAGAGCGCAGCGCAGACAGACCTTTAATTATCAAACGCCACTAACGGAGGGAACAAACACCGTTAAGCTTAAACCAATAAAAAAGAGAATAGTAAGGACTCGCAAGTCGTAGTTTCGTACCATTGGGAGCTAAAAACAAATCGCCCACTATCCATCGAACGGCGCAAAAGTTAATTCCCTTTCAAAATTTATTCTTCCCTTGAAAACGAGTAAACTTTGTCACAGCGTTCTGACAGATGCTTCTGTTACAATGCAAATACAGGCCACGTGGCACATTCTTAGTGGACGCTGACTGTATGGATGTTTGGTCACCGACTTATAAACGAAAAATCAGCCTGACTAGTGATTTACAACCTTTAGATCTTTGCACCCAGATAACGATCAATAATGCTCGAATTCCTACCATTAAAATCAACCCATGAAAATAACTTCAATCGAATCACTTAAAAATTACTAATCAGGCTGATTTTTGGTTTAGAGATCCACTAAGGGACTGGTCAAACATCCATACGGTCAGCGTCCACTAAGAGTGCTCCACGTGGTCTGTATTTTGCATTGTGACAGAAGCATGTCAGAAAGCTGTGACAGAAGTTTTACTTATTGAAAACCTATTATCCTATGCACCCGTATTTAGATTCTCCACTTTATAATTACCAAACTACCCTTCCACTATATAAATGGATATCCTAGATATCTTATACCCACTAGTAATCATAGGCTGATCCGGATCGGACGATCTGGATTGGGCACGGAGCCCACCGATCCAATCCATTTTCGCCCAAGATCACTATTTCCCAAAGAAGTCTCACTTTGTCTCGAGCGAGATGCACCACTTCCGTTATGGATCGGACCGATCAAGATTAGAGCCCACCGATTCAGCTTATGATCTCGAGAACCCGAGATTTGGAACCATGCTAGTAATTCCCTTCCAAAAAATCAAATCTTCATCATAACCAACCCTAGTTAGGTGCTTAAGTGGGGCCACTATGAGTTGACAGTACACTGTTTGTGTCACTAACTTAATGTGTTGGGTACAGTGAGACTTGAGGTCTAAGCTGTGGAAAGTTTTTCAAAAATCTTGTGTTCTTTAGTGGTATTGGGATTCTGTAATGGCCACTAGGTCTTACTATTTTGTCATGTTTATTTTGAACTTTACGTACAATGTAATGGTCAAATTATTATTATTACATCAAACACATGTGCTTCCTCCATTTTATATTTTTGTATAATGAGTTTTTATTTAGTATCTCTTGACCTACCATATTAAGCTGGATCATAGTTATCAGGACACGCGTTTCCCATCGAGTGGCATTTTTTGGGGAAAAAGGTTGAAGACGTGCGCCTTGAAGGTCCATGTCTTCAAGTTGCGTACATTTAAAGGTGAAGACCAACATCTGGTTCTACACGACCATGTGAAACCCACATAAGATCAAATATTGATAGATCACGCGGGCCCAACATATGAACAAAGATCGATAGTTTGTGTACTGGGCTACATATAATAACTAGAGTTGATAAATCATATGGACCCAACATAAGAATGAAAGTTGATGGATCATATGTGAGACCCAAATAATAGAGGGAGGCGTTGATAGATCATACATGTGCTATATCAAGTGGGTTCACACATCATAAGTGGCACACACATTAGATGGGCTAACCCTATTGGAGGTGATGGGTGAACCTTCGAAGTACATGCGTCTTTGAAGACTCAAGGGGGAGGTGAACCTTTGAAGGTTCACTTTTGTGCGTCTTCAAGGTCCATTGTATCTTCAAAGGTGTGCACTGTGACCCAAACACTTGTCATCAGTCAAGACGCGCACCTTCAACGTGCCTTCAACCAAGACGCACGTTGAAGATGCGTTACCAAACACAACCAAAGTTACATGTACGATATGATTTTCCCGAAGTAAAGAAATGTGCACGAAAACATCGAAAAAAATGCTAAGGAAATATTAATAGATTGACATGAGAAACGTGATGAAACGTTAATAAAAACATGTGAACGTTTATGATTTTCATTTTTATTAGTAGATGAAAATAGACAAAAGAAAAATAAAATTGTAAATGTCACTCATTTCTCCTATTGTTTCCGAATACTTTCCATTCCCGTTTCCACCAACGTTTCCTTTGATGCTTCTCATCCCTTTCCCATTTTCATTATCACATAAAATTTGTAAGGGTCGCTTTCTATTTCCTACACCTGTTTTGTGGAGCCTGATGGTGCTAGAATACTATAAATCGAGCTACAACATTACTGTCGAGGTACGATGTTGGAACATGTTTTCTAAGAGAGTCTCTTAAGGTTGTTTTTGGTATTTTTACATTGAGACACGTCATGAGGCGGTGAAAAGATTGTATTGTGAGTATTCTTTTGCCTAAGAGCATAATGGAATTGAAGCGAATCCATGACTGTACCTTGATCTTGAAGGAACCACATAAATCTCTATGTTGTGTGTGATTGCATCTTCGTGTTATTACTTCTTTCTAAGGTTTAAAAGGGGCCTTTATAACAGTACAACAAACTGGGGGCATTATTGTTTTATTTACGGATTGTAACACGGGCAAAACGGAAAAATGAGAAAATAACGGTAATGTTCCAGTTTGTATAACGGCCCCTTTTAAACCTTGGTACCTAGAATTAGAACTTGAACAATTATTACACGATAATGCGAATTGCACCATTATATGTGAGACATAAGTGGGAGTGTGGGACCATTGTCCTTGTGTAGTCGCTGTGAGGCGTGTGAAGCATAGGGTCAATGTCCGTTACATCATTCTCTACTATCAGGATTTGATTGGGGATGCTTTTCACTGACTTGACATCAGGTGCACGTCTCCATCACTTAAGAAAATGAGAGTGTTGTCCTCTTATTCGCCATTACTAACAGACTGTACGTGAAAGCTGTTTCCCCGTATTGTTTTCTTGGCGTTTGTCAAACTCTTCTTCAAATTTCAATGAGGATTGTACATCACTAGCAACACTCTACAAAATAAAGTCGTGGGCGGTGTCACCAAACCCTAAAATGTTCTCATTTGGACGTGTTATTGACTTACCCATTACGTTTAATTGGTTCCCAAATAGGAAAAAGCCTGAAATGGCGGGAATAGCTATCCCAATGTCAAAAATATTCTCGATGGCTTCTCTTGCATTGCAGGCTGAATCAATTGATACCTGTGATATTTTCTAAACGATGCTCGGGATGAATGCTGGCGGCATGCTTAACACATGCAAATCAGATGGGAAGTGGTGTTTCCCGTGACAAAAGGGTGAGTAACGAGTAAGAACCTGCCCTTGGGCGGGGAACAACAGCTGCGTGCGACACTTGTGTACGAATCCGATGAATCACTAGTCCATTGGACAGTTAAATTTTCAATTTTTGACGATGGCACATGCACGTTGCGTTAACGCTTAAGTGATTTTTAATCAAATTAAACTTTTTGACTTTTGAGGTGCTTTTAGTTATGCTTTTGAGCTTTTACTCAGCTTATAAGCAACAAAACAAAAAAAGCTGTAGCATTGAAGACTTTTTTTATGTTCATTCACGTGTCACAAAAGTAGTGGTGGTGGGTTGTCAAGAAACAGTGACTACTTTGAAAAAGAATTTGCTAAAGACAGATTACAAAGGACAAATCTAGACTGCAACTGTTTACAGACTTCAAAAGTATGCAAACATTGTCAGTACTGTTTGATGTCCCTTGAAAAATGTGTTATTTCAATCTTTTCCAAAAGAATATTTTATCAATAAATAACACGTTTTTCAAGGAGCATTCAATGGTGGAGATTTGTCCGATTAGAACTACTTATTTTATACCTAGGCCTTGATATTTTAGCCCAGCCCAGCCAAAAAAACAGTCGGGCTCAAGGTGGACCGGGCTGAGCCCAACCCGGACCAGGTTGGGCCAAAGTTTCATATCTACTTTTATTTTGCCTATTAAAAAAAGTTAAATATCAAATCAACTCTTTAAATAATAATTGAATTGTGGTGTGATTAGCCATTAAATATATATTAATCTAATTTCTTCGAAGACGATCATGTGTCCCGCCGAATTCCAACTAACACCCTAATTTCCGTCTCTCTTTTTCATGAACCCTAAGTAATAGACAATGAGAGAGAGAGAGAGAGAGGTGGGGTACGGGGAACAGGCATGGTGGAGACAAATATAGTAAGCGAGAGTGAGAAAGCAAGTAGACAAGGGCTGTGTTATGTAGATGTAAGTGATAAAGAAGTAGTGGTTTTTGTGGCGCGGCCACATATTTTTGGCTGGATATATTCACCCTTTCCTCTCAAACCCTAAAATATGTGTAAACATCGATCATCTAAGTTAGGTGCAAGAATGAAGGATAATATAAACTAAGGGCAATCAAACTGTTAGGGGTCAATAATGCCCAGTAAGGGCCCGCGGGTGCGAGGTTGATTGCTGTCAGAGCCAAGTGTCACGGGATGGAATCCCGGAATTGGCCAATGAGTATGACGTCAATCGTAGTAAAAAAAAGGCTAAAGTTTGTCCCCTCCTAATAAGATATCTTTTCGAAAAGAATGACGGCTTGAGACTTGGTTAAAGTCCAAAAAAATGATATCAGAGCTAAGGTTATGGGTTTGAGTCGCGAGAAACAAATTTTTGAGGGGAAGATTGTTGGGAGTCAATAAAGCCGCTCCTTAAGGGCACGGGAGGGAGACTGTGGGTGCAAGGTCAATCGCCATTAGAGACAAGGGTCACAAGATTGAATCGCAAAACGGGTCAATGGGTACAATGTCCATTGTGGTAAAAAGGCTAAAGTTTGCCCCTCATGACAAAATATCTTTTCAAGAGGAATGGCAGCTTAGAATTTTCCCATTTAAGACCAAAATTCATTTCCGTTCTTCATAGGCTAGAATTTTCATGAGAATATACACTTCTATTTTCACACAATTAAAAAATGTATATTTTCTCAGGTACAATAAAGCAGCTATTTAAGACATTTTCCTAGATATATTTTCTCCAAAAAAATTTCTAAAAGAAAATAGGATTTCTTGGGAAAAGTTTTTGTGCAATAAAACATGGTATGTAGGGCACAAACAAAATGTTCTTATAAGAAATTCCGAACTCTTATTCCTAACAAAAATGTCAAGGACTAATATGTTAGGTGTCTTGTATTATACAAGAACTACTATTCTGTACTGTTAATTAAGCCACGACTTTATACAGGTCCACTTCGTACAATTTAGTATTGGAGTACAACTTGTTTTGGGGTTATTCTACATATTTTATTGGCGTTGGGGTTTCACTTGTACATTGAGAGAGGAAAAACTATTCTTTAGAGAGACTGAAAGAGCTCTTTTCACCTGCGGACGTACAAAAGTATATTGCCAAACAATATAAATATGGTATATTTGTGTGATTGATCTTTTATGTTCCCTCTATTTTTGTTAGTTCATGGAAAGTCAATTTTCAAAATTATGGTTATTCGATTAACACGATATTTGTCGTGAACAAGTACTCTCAAGTGTGTATTCACACCTTGCATGACAGCTGCATAGTTTTTTTTTTTTTAAAGAACATGCGCTTTGAATGTTACAAATGGTGAGTTATTGGGTTTGTATATGACATTGATGGTACATAAGTGGCACATTTAGTGGGAGTGGTCCAACATTTGATGTGTGTCACTCTGTCTCACAATGTTACAAGTAGGGGTGTCAACGGGTTGGTTCTGATTCGGTTCCTAAGGTGCCGAGAACTGGAACCGATATTGCCGGTTCTTGTCGGTTCCGATTCTCAAAATGATGGAACCAGAACTGATTATGTGGTTCTTCTTGGTTCCGGTTCCGGGTATATTGGTAGCAATCTTCATAAAAGTACACTTTTAACACTATATTTATATATTGGTTCTAGTTCTTATCAATTTCAGGTCCAAATCTAACTACCCAAAACCAAAACTGTTCCGGTACTTTTTTAATCAGTTCCCAAAACTGTGGAACCAGAACCGGTGTTTTCAATTCCGGTTAATTTGGGTAAAATTGACACACCTAGTTACAAGTGATCCATGATGATGCTACAATTCAAAATTTCAATAAAATAATAAAAATAACAGGCATTTTTTTAACAAATTTTCTCAGAAAATAACGGTTGTAATTTTTGTTATAAAGGAAAAAATGAAAGAAAATAACTACAAAAATAATGGCCATTATTTTTCTGAACGTTAAAACGGTACATAACATAATGGGAGAGGTCAGAATCCGTTATAATGGCAGTCTTTTAAACCATGGTTTGTCGTATGAAATATATTATTATTTCCCCAGATGTTATATTTTTAAGTTAAGGATTTGGAGTTCCACCTTTTCAAGTTTTATTCAAATAGAATGAGAAATATATTGGACGTGTCAGGAGTGTCGTATTTTGTTGATCTGATCAGGGAATAGCTGGTCAATTCTTTTTTTGAGTTTCAACCCGATCCATACTCGGACGACGGGCTTAGCTATGGGCCGGGCAACAGACTGGGAAGCGGTCTTGGGCTTTAGGCTATATTTGGACCGGGCCATGGGCTTTAATTCGGGCTTGATGGTGGTCAGGGAAATCTTCCTTCAGAAGAAGGCCATGGAAAGTCCGAGAACCTGTAAGCTTCTTTGGGACTCCGGAGCTTAGTAGTCTCTACACTGTGAGTGCACACCCCTCCGATGCTTCGTTCTGCTTCGGATGGAAACCTTTCTCTAGACTGTACTTACAGGCGAGGAGGGGACTGATTCCGGCTCCAACCACCTCTCCATTTGCTCCACTCAGAGATCAATCAATGGTGGTGCAGGCTATTTAATAAGCGCAGTGACGACTGAGGAGATCATTTGACGATTTGATTCATGGAAAAATATGTAACACGGTATACACGGGACTTTTTCAAATGCATAAGCACGATTTTTGTTACTCACCACTGTCATTTGGGCCCACTGATCGCATGGATTTTATCCCACCCCTTGGGGGGACAAATCTAGTATGCAGACTACGGTTGGATGTCCCTTGAAAAATGTGTTATTTCAATATTTTCAAAAAAATGTATTTTATAAATTAAAAATACGTTTTTCAATGAGCATTTAATAATGGATACAATGTTTACTTTTAAGTATGTAAATGGTTGCATACTAGACCGACCCCCCTTGAGGGATATACACACGAAAAATCACCCTGATTGGTAATCTAACCATTAGATTTTAGTACTTTTAAGGCCTGCTAATAGCCGTTGAATTCAACCATTTTTTTTAGTACTAAATTCAATGGCTAAAAATCATCAAACAAGGTGAAGGGGTGGACTCAGTGGGCCAGATGACAGCGGTGAGTAACAAAAATGGGTTTTCCCATTTGAAAAAATCTCTGGTATACCTTTTACATCACGACCCTTGATTCGTTTCCTATGTTGATTTTAATATATTATCTTTTTTAAGTAAATTAAAGCACAAGCACTGCTGCTTCAAAGGTGAGGTCGCAGTATTCGATACCACATGTAGAGGTGGGGTCCACATCACTTTGTAATATTTGCATTTTAAAATATGTGGGTCCCACCTCTACATGTGGTCTTGGTAGGCACTAACGGTTTTTTTTTAAAGGGCGGCCTAGTCTCGGGCCGGACAGGACTGGGCCAAACTTTGGGCCGGGCCATGGGCCACAGGCCAAATTGCCTCCTTTAGGTTGCAATTCAGGTGGGTTGGGTAGGGTTAGAGGTCAATCCAAGCCCAACTCGCCCTTAATGCTCTGAATGATTGAATCTGAAGTGGAGCCGAAGTTTCTCAGCTCGAGCCTAACCCGATTGGGTTCGGTGTGGTTTGTTTCTTGGTAAGAAAAGAAGTAGAGAACTATAAGAGAGACAAGAGATGGAAAACTTACTTGAAGATCCGAGGATGGTACGACGTAGGATGTCAGGATGACAGTGACAATGGTGGATGACGGTGTATGATGAGGATTGTGGAAAATCAAGCCCGAGCCCAAAGTCGGGTTGAGCCGTGCAACTTACAACCCTAGTCTTGGGTTGGGCTAGGAGGGTTAGAGCCCCACTTGGTAGGTTAAGAGTCATCTGATATTATATTGAACATGTTTTGCACCACACATTCAAACCATAATTAGCAATTTGGAGCAAATGGCTAGGGTATCATGCAAAGGTGCGGGTCTGGCCCTGACCGGTGAGAAGGCAGACGGTACAGTATTGCTATTTGTACGGCTCTACAGCGTATGCAAACCTTTTGGAATTTCTTCGGAAATTAAACTATATACATAAATCAAGCTGTTGAACAAGTTAGCCGAGCCGAAAAGCCGAACAGTGAAGTAAATGTACAAAAATGGCAAATAGTAGAAGCGAGGAGGGGTAAAAAGGAAACAAAAAATGAAAAAGACAAAGGGCAGACGATGACGGAAGCTTATTAACGGCAAATATTGTCAGTTAGCCTTTACTCGCGGAGTAGGGCTCCGGGCTCCGAGTAAAACTTCTGTCACAATCGGATTGCAAATCACACATTCACAGCCAATGAGTTCTCGACACGTACACCTAAAAAAAGCGCTGCAAAGCACTTGTGTACGTGCCGAGAACTCATTGGCTTGTGATTGTGTGATTTACAATTTCTTGTGATAGAAGTTTTACTCCCGGGCTCCCCCTAAGGCGGAATCTTTTCTGTACGGCGGAGAGAGGAAAGACGGGGGGACTGGGACGCTTCATTATTACTCTCCATATCGCCTATCGCCGCTGCTAAAAGGCCAAAATGAGTAAAACGTCTATCACAGCGTTCTGACAAATGCTTCTGTCGCAATGCAAAACACAGGACACGTTGCACACTATTAGTGGATGATAACCATATGGATGTTTGGCCAGTCCCTCGGTGGACCTATAAACCAAAAATCAGCCTGATTAGTGGTTTAAAACCTTTGATCTTTGCACCTAAAACTCTCAATAATGCTCGAATTCTTACTGTTAAAATCAACCCATGAAAATAACTTCAATCGAATCACTTAGAAATCATTAATCAGGCTGATATTTGGTTTAGAGGTTCACTGAGGGACTATGACAAACACCATACGGTAAGTGTCCACTAAGATTGTGCCACGTGGTCTGTGTTTTGCATTGTGAAAATCGACGCGTGGCTCACGAGTGCAGTGACGTGGTGACGATAGTTTCGCTTCACGCGCGATGAACAAGCGCGTCCCTTGTCAGAGAAAGGTTTT
Organism: Euptelea pleiosperma; assembly: GCA_035048495.1. Lineage (NCBI taxonomy): Eukaryota > Viridiplantae > Streptophyta > Magnoliopsida > Ranunculales > Eupteleaceae > Euptelea > Euptelea pleiosperma. The sequence continues at coordinate 24,345,830 of CM068551.1, read as the reverse complement.
GAGACGTGTGTACTCTAGTCAACCTTCCTTTCTCAGGCGGTTATAGCTCTGGGCATTGTTAGCATCATTCCTTGTGGTTGTCGTCCCTAGGTTCAGACCGCTGATGTTCACCGCACTGTCGAACGGCCTAAACCTAGGGACGATGACATACCAACTTGAGGACGATAATATCACTTCTAACTTTGAAATGAGCGGGCAAGCAATCTCTATTTCACCAAGTTCCCAAAATATCCTCAAGGGTCGGGCTCCGTTGACAGATATAAAATGACAGGTCATATGACAGGGACACAATATAAACCAGGTGGCACACTGTTACAGGACGCTGACCGTACGGATGTTTTTCCTATCCCATGGTGGACCTACAAACCAAAAATCAGCCTGATTAGTGATTTATAAGTGTTGCATCTTTGTACCTCAAATACTGCACAAATTCTCACAGTTGAGATCAGCCCATGAAAATAAGTCCAATCCAAAGCTTATAAATCACTAATCAGCCCGATATTTGGTTTGTAGGTCCACCATGGGATAGGACAAAGTTGACAAACATCCATACTGTCAGAGTCCTGTAACAGTGTGCCACGTGGCTTATATTGTGTCCCTGTCATTTTATATCTGTCAACGGGGCCGGACCCTATCCTCAATGTTATGTACACAATCCGACGTCCCTGTGTAAGGAACATTACGCTTTTAATTATGGGTCGTGTTAGCGTCATCCCTAGGACGGTACCGTGCCATCCACATGCTGTGTCTAGAGACGGGCAGAGGACGCTGACGGTATGGATATTTGTCTCATCCCGTGTAAAACTTTGATGACAGGGCACAATATGAGCCACGTGGTGGCACACTACTGTATGGATGTTTGGCCAATCCTTAGGTGGAAATCACTTCTAGTGATTTTAATCATAGAAATTTTAGCATTATTGACCATTATTGTGGGTACCAAGATCCAAAGGTTTGAAATCACTAATCAAGCTGATTATTGGTTTGTAGGTCCACCTAAGGCTTTAAGTATTTTCAAGAATCCGTTCAACACTCTCCGACTAAACACATTGATTTAAGACATATTATTACACTCTCGGACTATACATAGGTTTGCAAATGGGCTGGACCAAGCCTGGGCCTAGCTTTGATAGCCCTATGGGCTCTGATACTATAGTTTAAATTAGTATACCATTTGTTTTATATCATTTGTATTAAGATTACTGACCAATATTTCTGTTGCTTGGATGGTTTTAGGCCCATGTAACATGCAAAATGTAGCCCAGGTTCACGGTTAAAATTCCAATGATTATACGCATTTAGTTTACCTGAAGCATCCCATTCTACCTAGGGCATGAAATGGGTTGGATCTAGGTAGGTAGACCCATATCTGAATCAGACTTTGAATGGCATGATCCATATCCAAATCTGATCCAATTTGGATCCATGACACACAATAAGAATCCAAACCATGATATATATGGAAGATCTGGATCCTACCCATGCGTGGAATATGCATCAGATCGACAACAAAATGACACATTTTCACAAGGGACTAAGGGATCCACGTACCGATCCAAATTCGAACTGAACCTGAATCAAATTAATTTACATAGATTCGTATGTGATTCATTCTTCGATCCCTATCCCTAGGGTGAGATTCGATCCCACAGGTAACCGGACGAAAAAGTATACAGTTGAAACTATTGACTGTTGGGATAAGGTTATCATCACAAACCTTATCCCAACGATAATAATAGATCAGGATTCATGATAAGATTTGGCAAAGTTTCACACCAGCTGCCATCCTGATGTAACCCTCCTCCTTCATCCGGGCTTGGGATCGGCAATACAGTATACACTACGCTGGCATTGGAGAGCAATCTGTCTGAAATTATCATGAGATAAGAGACATTTAGCTTTCAAACCTTCATGACGTAGCACGACATCCCAAACGTCAAAACTTGTACTAGAGGAAAGGATAAAGGAAGTGAAAATCAGGCCCAGGTTGGGAGTTAATGGACCGACTTCAGGTTGGACGGAGCTCTGCTAGCTCAAGTCCAGCACGAAGCATAAGTATTTAGGCCGACTACAAGCCCAGCCTGGTCTGTGACGGGCCTGAACATATTGCACTCAAGCCTGGCCCAAGAACAAGTAAAACAGGCCAGACCTTATATAGCTTGATTGGCCTAATCGTACAGCCCAAGCCTGTCCTATAGAGGATGGGCCTAAAAGCCCATTGAACACACCTAGTTCTAGGAAAATGATTTGTAGATAAATTAATCAACTTCCTTTGTACAAGTTGATGGCCTTTGTGTGTGAACTTAAAATGGGCCTCGGAAATGCTCATTTTTGTGAACGAACATGGTCAAATTTACACAGTAGATCTTCTAAGTGGGCCAATTGATTTGTGGGTATGCCAGTGTTCCATCAATGAGTGTCCCACAGAAAAGGAGCAGCCTCAGAATTGTAAACTTCCTTGTCCGCATCAAAAAGTTGTGCAAAAGCTTAGTAGACGAGCAGTCCACATCATACAATTGGATCTATGTTTCATCCCTACATGTGTCAATATCAGATGTCTAGGTGGTGGTTGATGTTTCTGTCCGGATATTTATCACCTGGGTTCTTCTTTTGTACAGATTAGCTTCCATTATTCTCTCTGTATAATAAAGATTTGCAGTGACGGGATCTTTGGGGCTCACTGTAGCAACAGCCATCATCATCACACAATGGAAAAGCCCAACCCCCAAGCCCATTTATCTAGCAGGCTAAAAATAAAGCCAAGATCCAACCCACGAGTCCTATAAATGTAGCCCGGGTCGACTTGGTCTCAGCAGAAAACGAGCCATGCAGTCTTGCCCGAGACAGCCCATTTACATCTATTGATGTTCTCGTCTTTTTGACTGCTTTTTTTTTTGTAACCCAGATTGTTTTAAACTACTATTTTATAATGGGCGAATATTAGGGGTGTCAACGGGTCGGTTCCGGTTGTTATCGGTTCGGTTCCTTAACGGTTCCAGTTATCAAAGTGATGGATCCGGAACTGGAACCGATTATATATTTATGTCGGTTCCGGTTCCGGGTATATTGGGCCAAATCTTGAGAATATGAGAATATTTACACTATATTTATTTATTAGTACCGGTTCTTATCGATTTCGGTTCCATATTAGGCTACCCAGAACCGGAACCATTATTGTCGGTTCGGTTCCGGTTCCAATTACTTTTTAATCAGTTCCCAAAAATGTGGAACCGGAAGCAGTGTTTTCGGTTCCAGTTAAACGGGTAAAATTGACACCCCTAGCGAATATAGTAACATAACAATGTATGTTCTTTCGAGAGGGCCAAGAGAGCCGAGAGAGTCTACAAAAAGCAGAGAGGTAATTTCAGAAATGTACAAGATACAAATGAGACGAGAAGAGGCTATTTATAGTAGCAGCCGAAGGTCTGACATTGATGCGACGTACCACGGTGTTATTTCTATTATTTTTCCATTATAAAGTTTAGGGAAAATTTAAAATTCAAAATTTGAATTTTGAATTTTGGTGTCGTTTTCACGTTCTATTTTTTCAGTTATTTTCCATTTTTGCCCTAGTGTTACAATCTGTTATAACGGAAAAAATGGTAACACCCCTATAACGGCACTTTTTAAACCTTGCCTTAAAAGTATGCAACCATTTGCATACTAGTTTTTTTCCCGGAGAGAGGTAGGGTAGTGTAAGCATGGATTGAAGAAGGGAAAACGCCGTCGCTGTCGGAGGACGTCTTCCCTACTGTCCAAACTGTGAATCCTAAATACATGATACAATTATCTAGACTAGGAGGATATCCTCCTCAGCATGACAATAACACAGATCAAAACGAAAATCAAGGCTGAAAACGGTGCGTTAATATAATGTGGGCCATGTTCTGGGGTCCACCACTTCTAAACTTAAAAAAAGTGTTTGAGGCCGTCCGAGTCTCCATGGGCATGATCGTTAAAATGTAAGGAAATCAAACTTGGATGCGGCTGTGGTTTTTTCGTGGATGTTGCTTTTCATTTTTAGGGTATTTTTTTTGTACCCCTGAGAAATTTATTATATTTGAGTTACCCCCTTTTTTAAATTTTTTTCTTTTTGTAATCAACACTAAAAAGCAAGAGAAAGATAACAGAAAAGGAACAAAAAGGAATCCACTGATTCCCGGATCGCATCACGCTCCCTACACAAGGGATGCGAGCCAGGATGAAGGTTTAAAATTTCGGTTTCGCATGCTATTTCGGTGAGGGCCGAATCGAAATTTCGTGTGAAATTTTGGAAATTTTGAAATTGAGATTAATAATGAAAATTTCGAAATTTCACGAAAAATTCGAAATTTCAAAAAACCAAATTTCGGTCGAAATTTTGAAATTTCTAGAATTTCAATTTTTATGGATTTCGGTTTCAGTGTAGCCCGAAACCGAAATTTCAAACTTTTCGTCGAAATTTAAAACCTTGGCCAGGATGGGGCATCAGAGGTCCAAACTGAAGGGCCTAAAAACCTCAATTCCCTTTTAGCTATATTATGAACAACCACAGTGGAAGCTCGAGAAATATATACAAAGTTCACAAAAGAAAAAAGAGTTCTGAGATCCAGAATATCCATAGCCCACACCACTGAAGAATAACAAAGAAAGGAGGAACCGCTAATAAGACGGACACCAGCATTTGAGCATCAGCTTCTAAGGTGACTCCTCTTCTCCAAAATTGAGACAAGATGTGGAGACTGCAATTCATAGCTCGTACTTCTACTTCTTCTGTAGTTTTGGATGTTGCATTGAGTCCCTGCAATCAAGCAAATGGAACTACCAATATTAAAACCCAAACCAGCTTTTCCATTCTTTGAACACCAGGCTGCATCCGTATTGATTTTCAGGACTCCCTGTGGAGGAGGTGTCCGCAGTGGTTTGCAATCTAAAACGTGGGGGTTTGAAGTAGAGGAACCGAGATAAGAAGTAATGGTTTGCAGGATCTCCATTTTGACCCTCGTTGACTGAGTCAAATATTAACCCCATCATCCAAAATTGAAAGGATTGATGGACCTAACAATATTCATATTTTCGGAATAGAGTTGGTGGCGTCTAGTAAAATTTTTATTCAGACCTAAAGCTTTAATGGGCTGAAATTAAGTGATTGCGGTGATAAAGTGGCATAAAGTGGCGTAGGGTAGACAACCTTAGGTCTGAATAAAAGTGAAATTCAGACAAGCAAAAAGTGAGCTGGGGGTCGATTGTTGCCGGTGAGTGGTTTCGGCGAAAAGCATCTTTAAAAGAGATCCTAAGATTCTCTCTTAAATACCCATAATGCCATTTTCTTATAGCTTTCTCTTTTAAAAACTTACGAAAGTGTCCTAAAAAATATTTCAAAATACCCACAATGCCCTTGACTTATTTTTAAGACTTAAGACCTTTACAAAGAATCCACATAAGTCGTTAAGCTATCATACCTTAAGCACTTTAAGCTTTTAGATTTGATAACTTAATTTACCAAACGCAATCTTAATGTTTCTAACTTGGTCAAAAAATAGTCAAAGAAACAAGACGAAAATAATGGAAACATAGAGGTAATGCAAATATAGTAGATTTCTCAAGGGGTACAGCAAAATTACCTTTATTTTAAGGGTCGGGCTCAAGGGACCCCCTTTTTTGACCCCCATCTTGGTGTACCCACGTAGAAGATAAATCAATGGCTGATTTTTGGTGGGGATGATAACCTCACCATATAGATCACCCAGCCCATTTTGAAATTTCTAACCCCATCAAATGTGGTTTTAAAGTTACACGGTAAAAATCGACGGTCCATAATGCTTCAGCTTCTAAACCAGTCTATGAATATCAGAATGATTTGAATTTTTGTGAGGATGATCTCCTCACCATAGAGATCATCATCCTCACCAAAAATAGCCATTGATTCATCTTCTACGTGGGTATGATAACCTCACCATATAGATCACCCCAACAAAAAATCAGCCCATTTTGAAATTTCTAACCCCATCAAATGTGGTTTTAAAGTTACACGGTAAAAATCGACGGTCCATAATGCTTCAGCTTCTAAACCAGTCTATGAATATCAGAATGAATTGAATTTTTGTGAGGATGATCTCCTCACCATAGAGATCATCATCCTCACCAAAAATCAGCCATTGATTCATCTTCTATGTGGGTACGCCAAGATGGGGGTCAAAAAAGGGGGTCAGAAATGTAGGTCCCTTGAGCCGACCCTTATTTTAATTGAGGAAAGTGTTACGATCATCCTTAAATCCAAACTGTTTATGGTCCTCAAGATTCATACCACACAAATCTCAAAGACCAACCCACAGATATCAAAGACCAGACGGGCCTACTGACATTATTGTCATCAGGATGATGCAATCATTTTTCTAAAATTAAATGATAAGCTTGTTGATTTTGATAAGTCTAGAGCTAGAGCTACACTTATTTGTGGAGCCCACATAGAGATCATGTTGGACAAATCAACCTGACAATAATTTGTCCACACCATTGAAACCATCCTCACGAAACTCACTCCATTCCAACATCCTTCACCTCATGAAAAGTTGTCTTGAATTTTGAAAATCCGGACCATCCTATCAAATCATTACTTTTGGGTCAACTTTTTAATAGATTAGCGATGTTTGAATTCACTGATTTTTTGTGAACATGATCAATGCATGGCTGAATTGTCCAACATGATCTCCATGTGGGCCCACATTAATCCGGTGTTTGGCAACATGATCTCTATGTGGAGACATTTTGATAGGGTGGAAACACGATTGGCAACATTGGATCCCAGGTCCAGTACTTCATTGCAAGGTTTAAAAGAGGCCGTTTTAACGGTATAACGGACTGGGGGCGTTTCCGTTAATACTGTTCAAACAATTGTAAAAATGAAAAAAAATGGAATATATTTAACAAAAATAATAGAAAAAAATGGCGCTGAATTCAAAATTGGAAATAACTGCCGTTTTTTTCACAATTTATTTTCAGAAATTAATGACCGTTATTTTCTGTGTCAAAACGGTTCTTAATGTAACGGGCTTGGGGCGTTATAGTTTTACCGGCCGTTAAAACGGCGTTATTTGAAACCATGCTTTATAGACTCAAAGCGGTGGTTAGACAAGTAGTACAATCTGTGTGTAGCCCCCATTGAATGTGTTCATCATAGGTCATAGGTGTAGATCTTATTGTGAATAATTGTTTTGGTGGTTGAGTACTTGAAATTAAACTCCAGACCTGAATCATAAGTGCAGGGCCTGATTGTTGATTGAATCCGCAACTGGTGGGCCAGGGGGACCACATCATAACCACTGTTGGATTGTGATCGTGCGCTCGTATTTCTCCATGCACATTATTGTTCTACTTATGACACGGTGCCCACAGTTATGACTCCTGATCCAGTTGCGGAGTAAAACTTCTATCACACGAAATTGTAAATCACACAATCACAAGCCAATGAGTTCTCGGCACGTACACATGTGCTTTTGCAACGTACCCATGTGCTTTTGCTTTTTAGGTGTACGTGCCGAGAACTCATTGGCTGTGTTTCTGTGTTTTGCAATCCGATTGTGACAGAAGTTTTACTCTCAGTTGCGGATCTGTCATTTGTTCAGCCGGAGGAGAACAGGGTCCATGATGGGGGGCCTCACCACCTTCTTACGGAGATTTGTATGTTGTAGGGTTTTTTCGTGACACACCCTTGAAAATAGAAAGTAATTAGTAATACCCCCCTATACTTTCAAACTTTACGAATACCCTCTTCCTTGGAACGTGAAGTTTTGTAAGGACCAAAATGCCCTTTAGCTATTAAACACCAAAATCCCCCCTGATTGTCATCTCTTCCAGCTCTCTCTAGCTCATAGTTGGTAAAATACAGCATGGTTTAAAATAACGCCGTTTAACCATTTAAACGGTAACGCCCCAAGCCCGTTACGTTAAAACCCGTTTTGACTCCTAGAAATTAATGGCCTTTTTTTCATTTTAATGGCCGTTAAAATCTGGACAGTTTTGTGGAAAAAATGGCCGTTATTTCAGTTTTCAGCTCTCTTCACCCCTAAATAGGACTTGCACAATTAATCTTCATGCCACTAGCAGTCAGCTCCCTCAAGAGACGAAGGTTTCAGTTTTTTGTCAACTCTAAAATTCTTGATTTCTTGGTTTAAGTCTGTTTTCGTTTTTGAATCTAGTTTAGGCTTCTGGGTTGCATTGGGTTGGTGCCTTGGTGGTTTGGATATGGCTTGGATCCATGCACCCCATGTGCCTATCTAAGCACCTGGGACAATTCAAATTCTGTCATCATCGTTGTCCTCATTCACTCATGAGGCTCATAGCCATCCTAAGCTCTGTTACCAGAACCACCTAAAAGGAAAGAGTTTCCATAAGCAGATCCAATTGTAATCACAATTATAAACTTCATCTCAATAGGAATACAGTCTACAGATCATATGAACAAAAGCATTTCACACCTAAGAAGGTTACTCAAAAGGCACCAATCATGTAAAACTCTGGATTTTTCTTGACCCGAATTGGTATAGACTTTTTTATTTTTTAGGCCCATTAAGGTTATATATATGCCAGATTTTTCTAAAATAAATTAAAATTTTATGGGCCAACCATTGATGATGGAGATGCCATATTATTATATTTTTAGGTTTGTCTATTCGCACGTTTACCTAGCTGATGATAATTTTATGATAGGGGTCAAAAAATAATTTTATATATGTAAAGGGTATTTTTGTAAATTTTTATTATACGTTAATTAAACAATTTCATCATTCCATGAACATAAAATGACAAATGATACAGATACTAGGGAAATTTCATAAGTTATTTTATCAATTAACAACACTAGAGAACATTCTAGGGGTATTTTAATAATTTTGCCTCAGAGATACCTTGATAATTTCGATAATAAGAGCATAATTTTTTACTCAAATTTTGGATTCATGATCAATTTAATGTTCTGAGAACCTCGAGTTAATATCAACAAATAATTATCTCATAATAAATTTGAGATTTCAATGTTTTGGGCTCTGAAAATGAAGTTAAAATTTAAGTATTTTATTAATTATGGAAATTAATATAATTAATTAATTATTAAGGAGTATTGCATACACTAGTCATTATATAGTATTTTTATGCACATTAATAAATAACCTAAACTCATACTGTGTATCAATATAGGTGGCGTTTATTTTGAATAAATTAATTATTTAATTGCGTAATAATTTCAAAAATGTGGAAGGAGTTTTAAATTTAGTTTAAAATTCCTACAAGGCCATTTAAAGCATGTGGGGTGACATGGCATGTGGACCCCACATGCTAAAAATGTTGGAGCATATTAATGGTATGATTTTTTAGCATTAACTAATATAAATCTCCATTTAAAGTTCTGGTAATCAATTATAAATGTACAATATTATTTTGTAGAATGGTGTTAGGTTGATTGCACAAATTAGGGAATGAGAGAGATCTCATCTTCCATTCATTAAACTTGGACATGGGTGTGAAGATCATTGACCCAATATTACCAAAACTGTCTCCATTTTTTAAAACCTTAATTTTAGTTAAATTTCTACGAAATTTCAATCCTCTACTAAATTAGGACTATCGATTGAGATTAAACTTCCATGAGAAACCCTAACTAAACCTTGATTAATTATTTAATTTCTTTACCCAAATCGTCCCCTCTATTTTTTCATCCCCAAAACCCACCCAAGAAATTATAGTCGTCCTCCTCTCTTTCTTATCTCTCCATCTTTCTCATCTCTCCTTCATATCTTTTATTTTGGAGAGCAAACCCTGCTCTAGAGAGAGAGAATCCTAACCATGTACCCCTCAAGAGAAGATCATCAAGCCCAAAGAAGCTCCTAGAAGTCTAGGCCGACCCCATAAGAAGTCTAGACCAAATCTAAAAAAAGAAAAATGAAAAAAGAGACAGAGATCTAAAAAACGATAGATAGGTTATTTCTTTCACATTCCTCTGGTATATTTCATTTCACCTCTACTTTTTTTGGATACATGTGTATGTTGATTTGTTCATGAATGTTTAAAAAGAAAATATGTATACTAGAATTGCTTCTTAATCATTTTGTGTATGAGTTATTGTGGGAGTATAAGAATGCTAATAGATATAATGAGTTTATTATTACATTGTGAGATTCTATCATCATGATGCATACATACTCATCGATATGGACCATTTTCATTGGTGGATGTGTTGGAAAATTTTTAGATAGATGATGAAGTAGAAGTAGAGTTCCATTAAACCCTGAGGGAAAAGATCCCTAAAAACACAGTGGGTATCCATGGGTTGAAAAGACCTAAGTGCATTGAGAGGCAACTCCATCCGAGCTAAAAGTCCTACCCTGTAGGGGGTGGATAGGCCCTAAAAGCATACATACCCTGAAAAGGGTATTCATTCATTTCATGTCATTTCATAAACCTTTTTTATATAATTATTGTATTCTATAAAATGTATTACATGATGTTATAGTTGATTCAAATTATATTTGAGTTTGAGGGAGAATATCCTATCCTTGTAGATACGACAAGTTGAGCGGAGCGAGGTGGATCGCGAAGAGAATGATTGGAGGACTTTACCTTTACTTCTTTTCATCTTTCCATCTTTTCATTTCAATTGTTGAGGATCGATCATGTGATGTAATGAAATACTTTGTTAATCTGAATTTTTAATTTGTATTTTGTTTAAAGAAATTGGCATAAGAGCATGGGATGTTTCTTTTTAATTTATTGTTTATTTCAAATCCTTGTGGATATATAGTGATCTATGGGAGTAGATTTCCCCAAAATTAATCTCCCCAAAATTTCAAGAAGAAAAGCCTCTGGATAATTCGGTTTAAATATTCGTTGGTATAAATTTTACAAATTCCAAATGGGTCGCTCTACGAGCACTCACGTCTTTCGACTGGGCACCCCACTTGGACCCAAGTGCCCCTCCTTCAGTCGGGCACCCACCCATCCCTTCTCTCTCCCTTCCTCTCTCTCTCTCTACTGTAACTCCCTCCGCCTCTCTGTCTACTGTAACTCCTCCCCCCCTCTCTCTCTCTACCCTCTCACTCTCCCCCTCTCTCTCTCTCACTCTACCCTCTCTATCTCTCTCTCACCCACATTAAAATCCAAAAAAAATTCTGACTTGGGCTCCTGGCCGTGGGTGCCATGGTGACCACGACTGGCTTCGCCGTGGGTGCCATGGTGGCCATGGTAGTTCCAGGTCGTGAAGGCAAAAAAAAAAAAAAAAATTTGTGGGAGTATGGGGTGCTCCAAACGACCACTCCAACACCACCACCTCCGGCGAGAAAGAGAGAGAGAGACGTACCTACGGCGATGGCGTCCTCCTCCTCCTCTTTTTCCTTCTTCTTCTTCTTCTTTGTTTTTTTTTTAGTGTGGGTAGAGAGAGAGAGAGAGAGGGGGGGGGGAGAGTGAGAGGGTAGAGTAAGAGAGAGGGTAGAGAGAGAGGGGGGAGGGAGGGAGTTACAGTAGAGAGAGAGGGAGAGGGAGTTACAGTAGAGAGAGAGAGAGGAAGGGAGAGAGAAGAGATGGGTGGGTGCCCAGCTGAAGGAGGGGCATTTGGATCCAAGTGGGGTGCCCAGCCGAAAGACATGGGTGCCCGTAGAGCGACCCATTCCAAATTTGTGAAAAAATAGTTTCTCAAGGGTTAGGACTCCAAAAATGAGTCTCATTTGACACATGAAAGTTGGAACTTTATGAGTTAGCTTTCTAACCCAACCAGAATTATCTCAAAATTCTTCTTGTGCTGTCTTCTAGGTCAATTTTACTGAATAAATATCAGACAAAATTTGTTTGTAGAAAATTCTCAATTTCTACTTCGAGATTGTTTTCTGATAAATTATTGTGTTTGTAAGCTTGACCATTAAAATCCCAAATGAAACCTGGGTTAGTTAGCTTTCTAAGTTGGGGTTATGTGCTCTCAAAAGTCTTAGAATGAATCAGTGATTAACCAAACACTCCCAAGAGGTTCTACAATTTTTTCTAAATAAATTATTGACCTTGGTTGACTCAATTATTGTTGGATTATAGGGCAGGTTTTATAAAAAGGTGTTTCAGTAAGGATTCCAAATTGTAGTGGCACACCCAAATTTGATATGGGGGTAAGGAGTTATGACTCCTAAAGCGTACGCAGTTCAATTTTTCTCCGTAGGTTTTAGGGTAGATTTTCAATTCATTTTTTTTTAAGGTAATAAATATAGCTATTTTGTTTGATTCTCACGAAAAAGGCTTAAAAATATTTATAATAATTAATGGAATTTTTAGATTAACTTTTGGAAAAAAATTTATTTTGGTTTTTCCTGCTCATGACTAGTGATGCCTTGGATAGATTTACTCCAAAAACGATCATTAAATATAGTAAACGAACTAAAAGTTTTTCGCGTCTTCAAAAAAGTTTTTTAAAATTATTTATATTAATTTAAAAAAATTTAAATTGAAATTGTGAGATATTTTATTTTCTACACTTATTTTCCTCACCCCCTCCATGGCCTATGGGTCATAGGTGAACTCGTGGATCGCATGCCGAATCGACCCACAAATTATAGGTCGGTTAGCAGGTCAGGGTTCGGTTTAGGACCCTGGGATTGGGGTGTGACAAATGATGTCTTCAACAAAGACAAACCTACCAAAGTCCTCATAACACTCTTTTGTTCAATTGAGGAGACAGAGCAAGATTTCCATTGTTGCCAATGCTTGAAACTCTAAAACAAATTATACTTGGGTTGTCTTGTTTAAGACCCAAAATACTGTTTGAAGTGGGATATTCTTGCATGAGCAAAAGCGGTTTCAAACAAACAAAATTGATTTTGTTGCAACCAAGAAATGAAATGTTGCAGTTGTTTAGCTAAAAACCTAAAACATGGTATGGGAGAGGGAAGTATATATGTGTGTCTGATCTAGGGGAATGATTTCAGGAGAATCCAAGCCGTCAAAAATGGTCGCTATAACAAAAATTATGGCCCCTTTTTTAGCAATTTTCACCAAAACATCTCTTTTGCAACATTTAGGCTCTTTTTGGTTGACATGAATAAGTTTTCTAGAAAGATAAAAAAATGAATATGTTTTCTAGAAATTACTTTTGCATAGAAATGTCAAAAAACTTTTTCTATATCAACACTTTCTAACATACAAATCCTTTTTCTGTAAAACTTTTTGTTGATCATGACCATACAGAGCCTAAATGTCATAAAACTTTTTCTATATCAACACTTTCTAACTTACAAATCCTTTTTCTATAAAACTCTTTGTTGATCACGATACAGAGCCTTACAAGAAAATAATTTACAAAGCATACAAAAACTTTTCGTTCCGCATTATTGAGAGGATTTTGGATAATAAATAAAATAAAAAAGAAAATTGAAACTATAGGGTGGGTCTTCTTCATTTTCTACTTCGGGGAGGTGTTGCAAAACAAAAAAAAAAAAAAACCCTACATTTGTATTTGTTTAGTTGATCACATGTTACTCAAAAAAGTATAAATGCTAGTGAACCCCACATGTCTGGTTGCCTACATGTGGAGAGGCTGCTATTGGATTAGTCCAGCTTTTATAGGACGGGATCCCATACAAAGTTGGAGAGGACCCCTCCTAAAATGCCACGCGGCTTACTCTTTCGGCTTCATAGGGTTGGAACTCATCCATAGGCCTGTTCATGAAGCTCATGAAAGAAAAAGAAAAAAAAATTTCAAATCCACGGCTAAGGGAGAAAAACTTTGCTCTCTAGAGGAGGAAAGCAAATCTGATTTCTCACACTGATTGGCCACACATTGAACAAGCATTGGAGTACGGACACAACCCCATGTTCTCTAAAGCTCGAGCAATTTAATTTTTGGGATTCCCTCGAGGTTCCTAAGAATTATCTCATTTAACTTTCTTTTGAAATTTATTTTCCTGTCTTGATTGATAATTTATTGCTCAGATTTTGCAATGCAGGGTTAGCTTCAGAAAAATCTGGCCACATAAAGATGCAAGTCAATGGGGGAAAATTTATTCAGAATCCTAAGGAGTGTTTGGATCTTGGGTTAGACCTGGTTAGTCAGATTTGAACCTACGGGCGGGGCATTTTCGGGGAGTAGCCCGCTTCTTCAGACACTTCCTATAAGTTGACCCTCAAATGGGCCACAGGAGAAAAAACCCTGCATCCAAACATGCCCATATGACAGTATGTAAAGGGATCACTCAAACGTACTCATTGGGTGATTAGTGATTTAAGCTCAAGGGTGTCATTAGTCATTTTACAAATGGGTTTTCGACTAAACTAATCGAGGATTACTGTAATTCGTCTAACTAATCATTTCAAGTACTTGTGATCCATAATTTAGAAGTCCAAAGTTCAAACAGAGATTTTGGTTCCCTTCCCCACCTATCTGCTGGAAACGAAAGGAGCAAAATGAAGGGAAGAAAAAGTAGATTCCCCCACCACATGTTAAACTGTGCTTGGTTTTGTCTTTGCTTGGATTAGACAAATTGATCCGATTTTCTGGCCCTCGTAGATTACCTTAAACAAAGACATGTTTAATTAAATTATTGATCCAGTACAACTCTTGTTTGATCCAGTGGATTCAGTACGTTGTCTCAGCTACATTGACAGCCGGCAAGTACCCAATAACGCATTGTTCGACGGTCGGATCGAAGATATTTTAAGTTTAGTCACATGTTCTTATCTCTCAAAATTCGAAGTCTTAACCTACCCATGGTTAACAACAGTTCTTCTGCCATAGATCTGAGTCCAAATCTTAATTCCTATGCTATCCAGCAATCACCCATGTGGGTCTTTCTCCTATGCTCAGAAAATCAAGTCTTTGATTCTTAGAAAAACAAAAAAAAAACAGAAAATCAAGTATTTGATTCTTAGAAAAAAAAAGAAAAAAAAAAGCAGGAACAGTATTTGGGTCCACCAACAAAGGCACCTGCTCAATCAATGTGAGAAAAAGAGAGAGAGAGAGAGAGGGGTGGGGGGAGATGTGGTGGGACCATAAAAATGGAGGAAAGGATAAGCATGGTGAAGTTCAGTTCCATCTACAAAAAGAACCTTGGAGCTCTTGTCCTGTTGCCGGAGACTTGGGGGGGTCACTGTTTATGGACATCCACCTGTCTTTTGGAATCTAGTTCTTTGTTTTTAGATTTAGACTACCTAAGCTGCTTTTCTTCTTTATTTTTTTTAGTTTTTATCTTTTCTCCAATCAAAACCATACAAGAGATTTTCATTGGTTAGAACAGAACATTGGTCAAAAAGCTCATCATCTCTTATCTTAGATTCTAGTTTTGTGGTGTGTGATTGGGAACCAAAAATAATATCCAAAGTTGCTTTCTTCCAATTGTCGCAAAGCATCTTCAAAAAAAAAAAAAAACCTCCACTAGTTTTGCAGGTCTTTACAGAAATGTATGTACCAACCTCCCCCACATAAAGTGAGAGAATCATGAACAGTAGTTTCTAAGTAAAGAGAACAAAAGTTCTTGATTTTATGGGAGAGGACTTAAAACAGTAACTATCCTCCCCCTCATCAGTTCAACTAGGATCAAGAAAGGGAATTGATCACTTTAAGCTCAGATTGGAAAAAGAACAAAGGAGATTGTTCAGATTTTCCATCAAAAGTAAGTGTGAACCTCCATCAGAGAAGAATGATAAAGCAAAATAAAATAAAATGATGAAGACCCAAATCAGATCTCAACCTTTCGACAAACAAAAAAGGTGAGGGGGAATGAAAATGAAAAAGATCTTGATCTATTCATTACATGAAACTGAAAAAATCCGAATCGGGTTCACCAAACTATCAATTCATCACACAAAATACAGATAACCTTAAAGTTATCAATCAATAATTCAAGTAGAACTAGTCTGAAACAGAAGAACATCAAGATAGAAGATTTTGGGACACAAACATGCTTAATTTCGATGAAATAAGACACGGTTACATAGAATTACAACTCGGGGCGATATCGACTATTATTTCTAAGAGAACTACAGCAAGTGAGAAGAAGCCGAAACACCTCTACTGATACAGAAGAGTTACAGAATCTAATTCAATTCTACAAGCGTTACTATCGTAAATTTCTTCCTTCTCACTGTCTAAAAGAATCAGTACAGAGTTTCTATCGAGCACTCAATTGGGTTCAAGCTACTACCCAGGCCTATTTCTTTTTTGGCCCTTCCCATCTGATTTCAAGGTCCCACCAGAATCCCCCTCAGATGAAGCTTCCATGGATTTGGTGAAAGAGCATGAAAGATCTGAATAGACATCGACCACCCTCCTGATGTTGTTGTTGAGTTCTCTGATCAGACCCACATTTCGGCTCAGGTTGTCGGGGATCTTCGACTCGTGGTTCTGGTTAATCTCACTGATGAGCAACCTGTTCTGATCCAAGATGTTCTGGACTTGAACAAAGCTCTTCTGGAATGTTTGTAAGACTTTGTTATCGACTTGGGTACCATTGCCAAGGCCTGAAAATGTATCCCCCTCCATTTTGAATCAAAATTCAATCAAATCAAAACCAGTCCTGCACCAAAAACAGAAGAAAAATGTAGATGAGAGGGAAAAAAAAGAAAAAGAAACCAACAATCAAAGCAAAAGATAAGTTTTGTCAACTTAGATTTTTTAATGGGTACCATCAACTTATCCTATACCAACATACACATTAAAAAAAAACCCAGAAAATAATCTGAGCATATGTGCACGAGAGACAAAATCTGAAGCAGGAATCATGGCTTCCATGTATATTTTTTCCTCTTCATGAAGATATCGGGTGTGACAAAGATGGGATATCGTTTTCATTATAAGAGGAAAAAGCAGATCCTATTTTCCATAAAAAGGAACCTTTTCTTCAGCTAAAGCTTTGATTTTTAATGGAGAATCTCAAGTTCTGAATACCCAAAAAGATACAAAAGAAAAAAAAAAAAACAGTCAATGCCACAGAACAGATGAAAAAAAGGTACTAATACTGCAAAAAAAAGAAAAAGAACAAAAAAGCTAAAAAGAAGAAAACCCAATTAATCTAAGGGTGCGTTTGGCAACCAGGGAACAGAATTGCCATGGAAACTCCAATTCCCATAATTCTGATTCCTTAAACTCAAGTTCCTGCTAATTGGAAATCCTCTTACTTGGTTACACTTGGAAAACCAATTAATCCCAAGTGATTTAATTGAGAAGTAAAAAAACTAATTATCTATTCCCATTGCAGCCCAAAAAATGGATCAAATCGAAAGAAAAATGTAAGAAATCAGCTTGAAACCGAGCTCGTCAACACTCTTCGGAGAAAATTTCTAGGAGTTTCATAAAATCTAGGGTTATGGATCAAATACATCGAAAATCTACCAAAAATTGCAGAAATTTAGACATAACAAGATCATTGATCCATTCTCCCGCAAATCCCTTGAATTATGCTCCAACAGGGATGGAATCGAGAGAGAGAGAGAGAGATTACCGGCGACAACAGCGGCTGCGAGGCGGGGGGAAGACGAGCGTGTGAAAGAAAGCAGGTCAGCCAAGAGAGTCGACTGAGAGACAAAGAGAGAGGGGGGATGAGGAGGTTCGCAGGTTGGAAGGTTTTAAAAAAAGGCAAAAGGTTGAATATCATTAATGGCTACTTCTGCACTTTCTTTTTAGTTTGGAAGAACAACGACGTGAAACTATAATTCCATCTTCTTAAACTAAAATCCCATTTTGATTTTTGTGCGGCTAAAATCTATCTAAACCCTAGTTAGCAATTCAACGTACGACAAAAATACGGTACGGAAAAAGTTCGAGTATAATTCGGATTTGTTGTTGGAAAACGGCAAATAATAAAATAATATTTAATATTAAAAAAAATAAAAAAATTGTATTGTTTTCCACAGTTAAAAATCAGATATTTTTAAAAAATTAAAATAATTCGTGTAAATTTTACTAAATATTTGAATAATTAGATTTTCTTAAAAATATGTAAAATACGGGAAATTGCTACATAGGATCCAAATGGGTTGCCTAGTTAATTAATAGTTGATGGACTTTGACCAACACAGTACATGATCTAACACCTCTACCATTCATTTTTGTGCATTTGTTGGTTGATTTTGACCATATTATGCAATGGGCCCACCATTATAAAAATGGTGTGTGTTTATTGGATGATTTGCATCTTAAGACACTCCCAATCAAGTACATTAATTGATCTAGTATTATTCTTTAAATATTCAAGTTCAGTTTATATAATAATGGCAATTTCATAATTATTACAGAAATTGTTTTTGCTCAAAACAAAAGGCAAAAAATTAGCTTTGAACGAAAATATCCTCGGTGTGTTTAATTGCATCCATTTGGGGTCGAGGGGTCATGATTTAAAACCCCGCTTTACTTCATGCCCATTTTAGGAGATTTCGATTCTAGTACCGGAGTCGCCGGTTTATAATTTTTGCAAAATTATGATTTAAAAACTATTTAATTATGATTTCTAAATAGATTTAATGATTCATCCTCAAGTGAAGGCGAACACAAGAGATGTGGAGCTGAAAGTGAGGTACATAACTTTTTTTTTTTTTTTTTTATTAATTTGAAAGGTAAAAGAGAAGATATATTGAGGCACATGGAGGCTGAGGAGGCCTACCAAGGGGAGGAGAGAAGAAAGAACCAGCCCATAAGGAAAACCCAACCCCACAGCCAAATTAATCCTGCCCAATTAGAGAGCACCAACTGAACACATCTTCAAATCTGACACCCCTCCCCACATCATACAATTTAACCCAAAGATAGATAAAACCTTTATTACCCACTAAAAGGGCTTCAAAGGTGGAGTTTCTACGCTAAAAAACCCTTTTGTTTCGCTCTTTCCATACACCCCACAAGATAGCTAACTAAACTAGAGCCCAAACTTTTTTTCAAGGTCCTCTAGACCCTTGTAGTGCCAGGCTAAAAGGAGATCTTTGACTGACAATGAGGCAACCCAACTTTAGCCAAACTCCCTACAAAACTCAAACCAAATCGCCCATGCCACCCTATAATGCCAGAAGAGATGATCACAGGTACAAATTCCACTCAAGTGGAATTGATGGGCCACGGGAGAAAATCAATCTCCACTTTTTTGAGTAATCGGAGTATTTTGAAATAAGCCCAAGTAGTAGATATAGGATGATGCTTCAGTAGGATTCATGAAGCAGCTTATATGGATGTTCCCAAATTTTGGTTTGGTGAGAAATATGATGTCCCTGGCCGGTCTTCTAAATGTCAATGCTTTTTTGAAGGGTGTGTTTGATTGACAATTTTTCCATTGAAAAATCGCATTTTCTCAGGAAAATATAATTTTCTCGGGTTGGGTTGGGCTTGGGCTCACAACCTTGAAGATTGAGTTGGGCTCGGGTTGACCCCAAATCCAACCCAACCCGCCTGAGTTGCAGCCCTAAAAGTGAATCACAATAACGCTTTTATTGGGAAACCATCGTATCATCATCATCATCGGCAACAGTCACAGGTTTTGTGTTCTGTTGGGCAGTGTTCTGTGTTATACGATCCCTCGTTTTAATTCGTGCTTGTTTGCTTGGCCTTTCGACTTTAGTTTAGAATAATGTGATTGCACTTAATGTTTCTATAAGGTTTTCCTTGTGTAGGCCTACACAGGCGCGCATCAGTCACATGGAACCATGGTTCGAAGTCTTCGCCAATTCTGCTCTAATCGGGCAATCCGGATCAGCATCAGCGCCCACGGATCAGGATGATCTTGGGTTATCTTGCATGAGACAAGTCATTTGCAGCAGCGGCCTCATATATATTAATGTGTTGAGCGAGTTGGATTGGAAAGATCCAGCTTGGGGTTAGCAACCACCAATCCATCCTCCGATCCCTAATTTTCATCCGTGCATGGAATAGAAATAGAAATATATGATGGCACAGCAATCATTTTCATCATGGCCTTTTAACCTATCCGTAAACCTGTTATGAAGCCCATATATGATGAAAAAAAGCTCAAATCCAATGGCTATGAATCATCAATCAGGCTGATTTTGGCTGTGTAATCCATCGATGGGTGGGCGTTTGGTGGAGTTAGTGGGCCCAAAAGTATATGCCATGTGGCATATTTGCATGGGTAAACATCAAACATCAAGCAATTCTCAAAATAATTTTTTTTTTAATTTCTCGATCCTCTGTGGACCGACCACCTGGGTCTTTTCCAAGTAGAACTTTGCTGACTGCCCACAATATGACTCACGTGGTACACTCTTAGAGGATGATGACCATATGGATTTTTGGTCAATCCCTAGCTGGACATCCGGACCCAAAATCAGCCTGATTCATAATTTCAAACCTTTGCATCTTTCTACCCCAAACAATGGTCAATAAGGCTCAAATACCACGTTTAAAAATCAACACACGAAAACGACTCCAGTCCAACGCTTAGAAATCACTAATCAGGCTATTTTTTTATCTGTATGTTCATCAGGGTCGGGCCAAACATACATAAGATCAGATATCTAAGAATATGCCAGGTGGCTCGAAACGGGGCGGTAAGTAACTTTGCTGACCGGCGGCGGTCAGCAAAGTTCTAGCTGAGCATATCACGTTGAGAATATAATTCTTGTACGAGTGCATGGCAGGGTAAGTGGCAAGTGAAGTGTATCTCTAGATTGCCAAGTATCTCTTTTTGTTCACCAACTCTCTTTGTTCTTTTAGAAAAGCATCCCTACCGTTACTTGCTAAAATGAGCATGAGGACACACACCTCCGTGTCTTTACTCTTTAGTACGTCATTCGCAACCCATATCACAGAAAACGACTGATGTGTCAAAGACAAACTTCAAATATCTCCACCGTTTACCTTAGCAATCTGCGCTGCATATACCCTTACTAACACGAAACCCTACTACTATAAAATACGCACCATGCTTACTACTACTCACCACTGCAACAAACTCTCTTGCTTCCTTCAATGGCTTCTTATCTTCCTTCTCTTCTACTCTCTTCTTTCCTTCTCTTTCTCATCTCTCTCTCACACGCCCAAAAAACCTTTAAGCCGACCGCGCTCATCTTACCGGTCCATAGAGACAGCGCCACTCACCTTTACGTGACCAACATCCAGAAGAGGACTCCTCTATTGCCCGTACCTTTCGTCGTCGACCTCAACGGACGGTACTTATGGGTAAACTGTGAAGACCGGTACTTATCATCAACGTACCACGCTCCACGTTGTCATTCATCCCAGTGCTCAATCGCAAATTCTAACTGGTGTCACACATGCTCCTCCGCAGCCAGACCTGGGTGTCATAACAACACATGCGGTCTCGTGACACTGAACCCGGTCACGCGTAGACTCGGAACCGGGGAGCTCGCAGAGGATGTACTCTCAATCCAATCGACAAACGGGTCGAACCCAGGTCCAGTTGTCACCGTCCCTCGTTTCCTCTTTGCATGTGCACCAGCGTTCTTACTGCAAGGAGGTCTTCCAAAGGGTGTTCAAGGAATTGCTGGACTAGGTCGGACTCCGATTGCACTACCAACTCAACTCGCTTCCTACTTCGGATTCCAACACAAGTTCGCTCTTTGTCTAGGATCCAACGGTGTTATATTCTTCGGTGCGGGTCCTTACATGATATATCCGGGTATCGACATCTCACAGTCCATGGGCCAAACCCCATTAATCATCAGCCCACAAGGCGAGTACTATATAGGTGTGAAATCCATCAAAATCAACAAAAAGGTCGTTCCACTGAATACAACCTTGTTATCAATCGACTACCATGGATATGGCGGAACGAAAATCAGCACAGTTGTTCCTTATACTGTTCTTGAGACCTCAATCTTCAAAGCTGTCACGCGGTTTTTTGCTAACGAGCTCTCATTAGTCCCTAGAGTAACTCCTGTGGCCCCTTTTGGGTTGTGTTTTAGCTCGAAGAATATCTCAAGTACGCGACTCGGGCCAGCAGTTCCGAACATCGATCTTGTGTTCCAGAACGATTACGTGGTCTGGAGGATCTTTGGGGCCAATTCGATGGTTCAGGCAGGACAGAATGTGTTGTGTTTAGCGTTTGTTGATGGTGGGTCCGACACAAGAGCTTCGATTATTATAGGGGCGCATCAACTGGAGGATCATCTTATACAGTTCGATCTAACTATTTCGAGGTTAAGGTTCAGTTCTTCGCTCCTGTTTCGACAAACTTCGTGTTCCAACTTGAATTTTACATCCCATGCCTAGAGATGTGAGAAGGTCGTTGATGATAAGAAAAAACCGATGTAAATCTGATCCTATGTTAATGTCCGTATAGTTAGTTTGTCGTGTGCTCATGCTAATAAATGGCCTTGTTTGTTTGTGATGGCACATGGCTCTAAGTAGGGGGTGTCAAATGTCAATGGGTCAGTTACGGTTCAGTTCCTAAGGTATCCGGGAACCGATATTGCCAGTTCTTATCCGTTCCGAATTCTCAAAATGATGGATCGGGACCCGGAACCGACTATATTTATATATCAGTTCCGTTTCCTATTGGTTCGCTTCTGGTTCTTATCGGCTTCGGGTCCAAATCTAACTACCCAGAACTGAAACCATTATTTTTGGTTCCAGTTCTATTTTAATCGGTTCCCAAGAATGTGGAATCAGAACCGGTGCTTTCGGTTAAGCTTCGAATTCAGTTTCGATTAAACGGGTAAAATTGACACCCCTAGCTCTCTCTTTTTTTATTTTTTTTTTTGCAATCAACCCATTCATTAAAAGAGCAAGCAGAGAAAAACACAAAACAGAAAACCATCTTTTACCCCTGATCGAAAGTACCTCCCGAGAAACAATCAATGCAAACCATGGGGGGAAGATCATCACCACACCATAGGGACTAAAAAAGTTTTAGCCTCATGACCGGCTATATTATGAACTGCAACATTTGTTGCTCGCGGAGAATAAAGAAACAAATTCCAATGGAGAACATGCCCAGAGAAGAAGAACCATCCTGCAACCCAGAAAGCACCATCAGAGCATCGAGCTCCACCAACACGTCGGTGGCAACCACCTGCAGACTCCAAAATTGGGACACATGCACCTGTTATAAGCTAACCTTTTATGACTTTGTTTTCTTGTAGTAATGATACGTATTTAATTAATATTTTGTGAATCCAACGATGAAATGCTCCTGTCATCTATGAATCCAGGTGGTGACAAATCGATGGGTCCTACTTCGGTGATCCATTGTCTGAAAGCAGAACACCAATCAATCTGATATTTTGGTGTATAGAGCCACCAAGGAGTGGGCCAAACGGCAAACATTCATGGGTCAGTTGGCTTGACAGTATGTTCCTTGGTATTTTGGAAAGGAGGAAACTTTGAAGTTACCGGTTGACGTTAGCCTTGTCAATGGCTTACCCGGTTAACCGATACCCAATAGGAACAGGTTCTGGACTAGGTACATTTAGGGGTGTCAACGGGTCGGTTCCGGTTCGGTTCCTAAGGTGACCAGAACTGGAACAATAGGTTCCATTTCTTATCGGTTCAGTTCCTTAACGGTTCCGGTTCTCAAAGTGATGGATCCGAACCGGAACCAATTATGTATTTATATCGGTTCCGGTTCTAGTTCCGGGTATATTGGGCCAAATCTTGAGAATATGAGCATATTTACACTATATTTATTTATTGGTACCGGTTCTTATCGGTTCGGTTCCGGTTCTTATCTGTTTCGGTTCCATATCAGGCTACCCAGAACCGGAACAGTTATTGTCGGTTCGGTTCCGATTCCGGTTACTTTTTAATCGGTTCCCAAAAATGTGGAACAGGAACCGATGTTTTCGGTTCTGATTCTGATTCGGTTCGGTTAAACGGGTAAAATTGACACCCCTACGTACATTGGTACTCAAACTAGAACAGCCAGTTGACACGGCTAGTTTATTACCAGCAAACTTATTTTTCTCGTCTATAACTCTTTCATGTCCATCCCAAAAAATAATACCACGTGTCACATTTTGTTTTTTCTGATATCAAATCTAATGGGTAGAGATCACCAATGAATCTGATTTTTTGTGTGTACGTGCACTATAATGGGTGGGCCCAACATTCATGGCTAAGTGTGCCTGATTGCGGTGTGTCCAGGGGTAAACATCAAAGTTTTTCTCGAATTTTCCGGTTTGTGAAACAGAGCATTTACCGCATGTGCCAAGTGAATTTAAGGTCCTTGCCAAACATCAAAATGGTGTTCCATGCCCTCTGAACCTGCCATCTATACAATTAGGTTAGGCCCACATCATCAACAAAATTAAGGTGGGCCCCACATTAATTTGAAAGGGAAATATTTTGTGGGTCAGGCCCAATATGCGGAAGCTCCTAAAAAGGCCAATACAGTTGAGAAGGCCCCCAGCCAAGGTCCCCACTAACTAACCACATGGAATATAACGGAAAAAATGGAAAATAATGGAAAAAAATGGCGCTGAAATTCAAATTTTGAATTTTAAAATTTGAATTTCAAAATTTCAACAATAGAAAACAACGGAAAAATGGAATATAACAGAAAATAACGAGAAAAAACGAAAATAAAGGCCATTTTTTTTAACAAAATTTTCCAGAAAATAATGGTCTTTATTTTCGTTATAACGAAAAATAACGGCCGTTATTTTCTGGGTGTTTTAACGGTCCATAACATAACGGGCGTTTTTTAAACCTTGCTATTTAGAACATTATTCTAGCCGTTAGATTCAAGCATGTTTTTTGGGTAGTAAATCCAATAGTTAGAAAGCATCACTCAAACTGATTTTTAGTGTGTTTATCAACCATTAGGTGGGATGAACATCCCCGAAGTCATTTGGCCCAAAAAATGATCTATTTAGGCCCACGAGAGTCCTCTACATCAACTGCAATCCGAGTCCTCTACATCTAAATTTTTTCTATAGTTTTTATTATCAAGAATAGTTTTTATATAAAAATTTCCTATGAGTTTAATTTTTTAAATTAATATCATATATTATATCTATCTATACTATTATAAAGCAACAACCCGGGTTGTCACCCATGTGACAATTAAAGGCCACTCTACTTTAAAGAAAAATCTTGCCTAGAAACCAAAACCAGGGTTCGGGTTGGGTGTGTTAGCCACCTCCACGAGGGACCATAGTATAAGCCACGTGGCACTCTTAAAGATCACTGACCGTATGGATGTTTGTCCCATCCCTATGTGGACCTATATACCAATTATCATGCCTATTAATGATTTCAAACCTTTGGATTTGAATACCCCAAATAATGCTTGAAATCTACGGTTAAAAATCGACCAATGAAAACCACTTGAATCAAATTCTTAAAATTCACTAATCAAGCTATTTTTTACATGTAGGTCCACCGAGAGATGGGCCAAACATCGATACGGTCAGTGATCTCTAAGAGTGACACATGTAAGGTGCTACTACGTGTAAGGTGAACGTGCATCACACGTGGCGTTTCCCTAGCATATATATAAGGCCTTATATAGAGTTTTCACCTTAGGTCTCAACTTGTATCAAGACGGCCCTGTTGAGCCTAATCATATTGCACCAGGGTTAACCTGGCCCAGCATTACTGGGTCACAAGACCTAACTCGTAGCCCATAAATAGAAAGAGCATGCGAGTAAAACTTTGATGACTGGGCCCTAACATCAAAGGAGAAGACAGTGGATTTTGTAAGGTATGGCCACTTCGGACTCACCCGCACACGTACCCAGGTTAGTATTTTGGCAAAAAGCACTCGAGTACACCTTAGGTACATGTGCGGTGAGGCCGAGGTGGTCAGCCGTACAAAAATCCACGTGCCCGTGATCTGCAACCGTGTCATCTCCTTTGCAGAAATGGCCCAGTCACAAAAGTTTTAGTCAGAGCATGCAATTACGTAGGAGTCAAAATAGAAAGTCTCACAGCTGAGTAGGTGTATTTGTTGGCACGTAACGCTACAAATCCCGTAGACTTGTGGTGAGTGAATAAATATATTGGATATTATAAACATTAAACATATCCGAATTAAAACCAAACAATGGTTTTTCTTTAAATTATCAGAAATGTATGGATCTCATTCAATCCCTTGTAGAAGCTGCAAAACTTGGGTCAACACACAACCACAAAGAGGATTAACTCATACCGAAAACGACCGGGCATGCTAATCCATGAATTTCTTCTATCTCATCCATTAATTAGATGTCAAATTAAACGGTTATGTAACATTATGTCAAATTTGTCGACACGTATAAGAGAAATAATCAGCTTTCCCATTGTGTGGACTTAAACTTCGCACGACATTCATCATCTAGACCTGTTGCACCTGATACCCCCCCCCCCCCCCCCCCTTTTCTAGGGAAGTGTGAAATTCCTTTCCAGCGGCTGTTGAACACTTTCGAGAATCCAACAACATTCTCAAAATACACCGCCGAGAGCACGAGTGAAAAGTTGAGTGCAAAAATGTGAGTCCCTTGACCCTTTTATCGATTCAAATTTTATCCATATAAAAAAAATGTTACCTTCTTTTAAAGTATTTCACCCCTGGATTTTGATGGTAGAGGAAAAGGGAGGACTAGTGCATTTCAATAGACAATCCTGAATCAATCTCGACCGTACGTAGATGTGTCCATCTCCAGACTATTCTCATTTGTTTCAAACAAATGATTATCTTTTGGTATCCCACTGAAATGGAGATGACTCATGAGGAAGCCACACGTGGCCTCATGATGACATCAGCTCCAATCCGCACCAAAAAAGATATATCTTTTCATTGGCGTGGTGGACCGAACACCTCAGCTCAATTGCAACCCAATAGATAAGATTTTAAGAAATCATAAAAGGTATATATGACATCATAACTCCTGTATCCAACGGCTTGGGTTGAAGTTCTATTTTATTAGCTTACCCTTATAAGTTAAAAGTTAAAGTCAAATTTGAAAAGCCTTCATCTTTCTTATGAATCGTTGGCTGGCATAAAGTCGATCGCCATCGTTGACTGTAGCCTCCGCGGCGTATCCTCACACACCACCCCAAACAACACTACTATAAAAGGAGGTGGCCGTGCACTATCTCTTCTCACATCTCATTTCTCCATGGCTTCTTCTCTTCAATTCCTTGTCTTCTCTACTGCTCTTCTCTTCTTCATCTCTCTCTCTGACGCTCAACGTTCTTTCCGACCGGATGCACTCGTTCTTCCCGTCTCCAAAGATGCTTCCACCCTCCAATACGTGACCAATATCAACCAGAGGACCCCTCTCGTGCCCATAGATCTCGTCGTCGACCTCGGTGGCCAGTTCCTTTGGGTTGATTGTGACCAAGGATATGTGTCATCCTCTTACCGCCCAGCCCGTTGCCGCTCGGCCCAGTGTTCTCTTGCTAGGACTAATGGGTGTGGGGACTGCTTCTCTGCTCCTAGACCAGGGTGCAACAACAACACATGTGGTCTTAGCCCTGACAACAGTGTCACTAGAACAGCAACGTCTGGAGAGCTTGCAGAAGACGTTGTGTCCATCCAGTCCACAGACGGGTCGAACCCTGGTCCTGTAGTTTCGGTCCCTCGCTTCCTCTTCTCATGTGCCTCAACGTTCCTCTTAGAAGGACTTGCTAGTGGCGTTGTGGGTATGGCAGGGCTCGGACGGACTAGAATTGCGTTTCCTTCACAATTTTCATCCGCTTTTAGTTTCCATAGGAAATTTGCAGTTTGCCTTTCATCTTCAACGACATCCAAAGGTGTCATATTTTTTGGGGATGGACCATATGTTATGCTCCCCAACATCGACGTCTCAAATTCGCTCATCTACACACCTCTCATCATCAACCCAGTAAGCACAGCATCAGCATATACACAAGGAGACCCTTCAGCTGAGTACTTCATTGGAGTGAAATCCATAAAGATCAGCGAAAATACTGTAAAATTGAATACGTCCTTGCTATCCATCGATAACAATGGATACGGTGGAACGAAAATTAGCACAGTCAATCCTTACACTGTCATGGAGACTTCTATCTACAAAGCTGTCACTGAGGCTTTCATTAAGGAGGCCACCTCTTTGAATCTCACTAGGGTGGATGCTGTGACGCCTTTCGGGGTCTGCTTTAGCTCGAAGAACATCGGTAGTACACGAGTCGGTCCCGCGGTGCCAGCCATCAATCTTATGTTGCAGAACGATAATACTTTCTGGAGCATCTATGGGGCAAATTCGATGGTGCGGGTTAGTGATGATGTGTTGTGCTTGGGATTTGTCGATGGAGGTTTGAACCCTAGAACTTCAATAGTTATAGGGGGGCATCAGTTGGAAGACAACCTTCTACAGTTTGATCTGGCGACTTCAAGGCTAGGATTCAGCTCTTCACTCCTGTTCAGGCGAACCACATGCTCCAACTTCAACTTCACATCCAATGCCTAGTGGGGTCTTCATTATTTATGTATTTTACGGTGTGAATAAATGGCTGTGATCACTTGTGATGATCATGGCCACACCCATATATTGTTCAACTTTCTATTTATAGGAATAATCTTATCCACTTGATTTTATAAGTTTGATGTTTTGTGAATTAAGAGCCCACATTTATTTTTTGTCTTGGCTTACCTTCCCAAGTGCCCACACCATATATCATAAGATTTTGATGCTTAATTGTTTTTGGATATTTTAGAAATACCCCCCTAAAATTTTAAAGCAATTAGTAATACCCCTTAATACTTTCAAACTTTAGGATTACCCCCCTTGACCTAGTTTAACCATCATTTGACCAACGTTAAAACGCGATATGCATCATGCGCCGGTTAATGCACCAATGAAAGGATCATTACATTGCAAGTACAATGGTGACGGGTGTGATTCAAGTCTGTTTAACTGAAGTCAACCACTGTTAAACTAGGTCAAGGGGGCAATCCCAAAGTTTGAAATTACAAGGGGTATTACTAACTGCTTTCAAATTTTAGGGGGGTGTTGCTAATATACCAATTATTTTGAGAATATGCTAAGATTCGTATGTGGGGAGATGTCGGTGGTGAATGGTGGGGGTCTATCGCCGAGAAAACATTCGCTGCTACAAATTTCCAGCAAAATCAATGCTGGTCATTTTAAACATCATCAACATGAAAAAAAATTTGATGAGTCGATGAATGGCCCTTTAAAAATGGCACGGAACGCTGACCGCCTGGATGTTTAGCCCACAACTTGGTGGATAACTCTTGCCATTAGATTAACACTTTTTAAGAAGTGATTGTAGCCATTGGATTTATACATTTTTTTTGGGTACTAAATCCAACAGCTAAAAATCATCAATCAAGCTGATTTAGGGTGTAGAACCACCTAAAGGTGGGCCAAACATTCCTGTGGTCATTGGGGCGGAATAAGTGTGCTATGTGGCATTTTTAAAGAGCCACACATCGACTCATTGAGAATTTTAGTTGGCAAACGTTTTTCTTCATCAATACCGACTATATAAATGATGGCGAAATACATGAGGTGTCTAGGGACAGAACTTTGGCCATCGCATTGCTACTTCGAAGGTGAACTCGAATTATTCAAGACCATGGTTTTAAAAACGGCCGTTTAAATGGTAACGCCCCAAGCCCGTTTCCGTTAAAACCGTTTAAACATGTTTTATCGGTTTTGAAAAAAAAGGTCATTTTTTTTATTTTAACAGCTGTTAAAATCGTTTAAACAGCCATTTAATTCTGAAAAGATTTGTGAAAAAAACGGCCATTAAATCCGTTTAATTTTTGCTAAAATCCATTTTTTTTTAATTTTCAAAATTTGAATTTCAACGCCATTTTTTTCGGTTTTTTTCTGTTAAAATCCTTTAAATTCCCTTTTTTCCCATTTTTTTCCATTTTTGCCCCCGCCGTTTCAATCCGTTTAAACGGTTTAAACGATAACGCCCCCAGTCCGTTTAACAGTTAAAACGGCCTCCTTTAAACCTTGTTAAAGACCTCATGCTGAGGTGGGTCCACATAGACCGTATCCCACATCACTTTCAAATATTTGCTCTTTAAAACATGTCTACATGTGTTCAATACTGTAACGCATCAGAGTAGGCCTGACAAAATTTTCGCTTTTAATGAGCCAAACATGGGCTGGCAGGATCAGGGCAAGACTTTCTCCCCACCCAGACACTCCACTGAGGAGAAAAGTTAATTCAGTTAGATATCCAAATTCCAAACAGCTAAAATTAGAATTCATCAAAAATTTCAAGTAAATTAAACGATGCAACCAAAAACATTAAAAAAAAAAAAAAAAAAAAAGAGAGAAGATGAATTAAAAAATTACCAGCATTGATCTCTTATGATAATAAGATCGAGCTACCAATCAAGTCGCTAGAATCTCTTACGACTAAAAAAAAAAAATCAGCTTGATAAAATGATGGTGGGTCCCACCCCGTGCATGTATGTCAATATGTGCGAACTCAGACTACGACTACATATCATGGAAAAATTTTAGATGCAGAGGATTTTGGATGCAGTCAAGGCAGTACATAGCTCATTTTTAAGAAGCGATTGTAGCCATTGGATTTACAATTTTTTTTAGGTACTAAATCCAACCACTAAAGAGCTTTTCTTCATCAATATCGACCATATAAATGATGTGAAATACATTAGGTGTCTAAAGACAGAACTTTGGCCATTGCATTACTACTTCGAAGGTGAAGTCGTATTATTGAATTCCTTATGCTGAGGTGGGTCCACAATCCACATAGACCGTACCCCCCACCACTTTCAAATATTTGCTTTTTAAAACATGTCTACATGACAAAATTTAGGCTTTTAATGGGCCAAACATGGGACTGGCAGGATCACTGCAAGACTTTTTCCCTACGTATCCAGCCACCCGTAAAGAGAAAAGTTAATTTTATTAGATATCTAAACAGCTAAAATTAAAATTTATTGAAAATTTCAAATAAATTCAACGGTGCAACCAAAAAATAAAAAAAAGACCAGCATTGATCTTTTATGATAATAAGAGCAACCAATCAAGTCGCTAGACCCCATTTATCTCTTCTGACAATTAAAAAAAAATCAGCTTGATAAGATGATGGTGGGTCCCTCGGTTGACCTCCAAACCGAAAATAAGCTTGATTAGTGATTTCTAAGTGATTCGATTTTATTTTCATATGTTGATTTTAACGGCAGGAATTTGAACATTATTGAGTGTTATTTAATTGGGTGCAAAGGTACAAAGGTTGTAAATCACTAATCAGGCTGATTTTTGATTTGTAGGTCCACCGAGGGACTGGTCAAACACCCATACAGTCATCGTCCACTAAGTGTGCCACGTGGCTCGTATTTTAAAGTTGTGAGAGAAGCTTCTGTAACAACGCTGTGACAGAAGTTTTACTCAGACGACGTACATATCAGAAGGTCCCATGGACGTGTGGTTAATTAACAAAATAAATTGGATACTATAAACAAATACCGAGCCATTGATTTTGTTAATCACAAAGGTATGAAAATGAATCTGATTCAACCCCGTAAAGAGACTGCAAAACTTGGGGGTCAGCATACGACCACCCAAAAATGGATTATCCATTAAATTTTCTTCTATCTAGCTTATTCTTATCCATTAAAAGTCAAATAAGATGTTAATTTATGTAACATTTTGTCGAATTTGTAGATGCATCAATCTATGAAATCCGTGTCTCACAATCCAATCCAATAGGGGCTTAAATTTGCAGGACATTCTCGAATCAAATGATCTTTTTTACGACGGCTCAGGCTCCGATAACCCCCTTTTTCTGATCCCTCTCGGGAGCGGACTCCGGCCGGGGATTTCGAGAATCCAAATATAAATATTTGATGAACTAGTAAATGATTATCGAAGGAATTAATTACAAGTCCATTTTTTAGCACGAAAAGATATAATGAAACTTCAAAGATGTCGTTCGCAACCCTTTCGGCATGTCGTCGAAGAAGTCGAGATAGATTAGAAGTACAAGCTTGGTAGGTACAAGAAAGGGAAATGTTACACAGTTGAAATTTATGTTGAAGCTTATCCTATCGTGCATAAGACGGTTCTAATTTGAGTCTTTGTTTAATTTAAGACCAAGTCTATATAATTTAATATCAATAGGAAAAAACTGATTGCTTAGGGGCGTTTGGGAACGATAAGCACTTCTACTTGTAGAAGTTGAGGTTTAAAAAACGGCTGTTATAACAAAAATAACAGCCGTTATAAAGGATTCGGACCTACCCCGTTACATTATGGACCGTTAAAACACCCAGAAAATAACGGCTGTTATTTTCTGTTATAACGAAAATATAAATTTTGTGAAAAAAAATGGCCGTTATTTTCGTTATTTTCCGTTATATTCTATTTTTTTCTGTTATTTTTCATTTTTGAAAATTTAAAATTCAAAATTTGAATCTCACCGCCATTTTTTCCGTTATTCCCTTACTTTCCCATTTTTTTCATTTTTGCCCCTGAGCGTTTGTTTTCGTTATAACGGAAACAACTGTAATGCCCCCAATCCGTTATACCGTTATAACAGTCCCCTTTAAACCTTGGTAGAAGTTACTAGTTGATTTTCAACTTTTCAGTTTTAAGTTAAGTTTCAACTTTTCAAATTTTAAAATATGAAACACATGAACTAACTTTTTAACATTTTGACTTATAAAAGTCAGTAAGTTACTTTTTTTGTGTTGCCAAACGCCCCCTTTGTGTTGCAAGGATGATTACCTGTTTCAAAAGTCAAATGGGGCCTTCTGAAAATTCATATGGTTGTATGGTTATGAAGTTAACGTTGCGTGGAGCCAATCAAAAAAAACTTTAACAGACATCAACATGGGAAAATTTCTTACATGGGAGAAATTTTTTATTTACTACACATCAGGAAAAACATCAATCCGTGGAATTTTTGAAGCGGCAATCATGCGCCAATGATCTCACACCGCATATAATTAACCATGGTTACTTTTTAAAAAGTTATTCTTAAAACCAAATCCGTCGGGATCATTGGGTGGATGATCGGCCCCGCTTCAAAATTTTCTTGTTATCTATCATATGGTAGTCCACGTTGAGAAAAAATTTCAAGCTACAGGATTTTTGAAGAAGCCATCATGTGCCAATGATCGTGCGCCACGTATACCCATCGTTACTTTTTAAAAAGATTTGTTAAAACCAAATCCTAAACCCCATTTATATGTGCCGTGCGATCAATATATATTGGCCGTATGATTTCTGTTTCAAAAAAATTCTCCTCCATATTTGTCACGCCTCATCCGATGTTGATATCTCCAAAGTATTCTTTTTGGATAATTGTAGTGTCCAATAGTTGGACAAAAAAGTGTCCACCAAACAATAAAAATGTGCCATGTGTACATAGGAGCCACGTAGGGGCACCCTCAACTTTAAAAGTTCTGTAAGGATTTTTTTTTTTTCTTTCAAAGTACCCTTTGCCCACCTTGAAAAAGTACACTTTTGCCCACCTAGAACAAAATCTATACAATATTACCCACCTTGAATCAAATCCTAATTCGGCCAATAGGTGCAAGAGATATATCTGGATGGGTACGTGTCTTTAATAAGAGGACTTGATTTCCGAATCTTAATCTATGTAACAAGTGATTGTGGTTGTCTCCCCAGTTATACCCCTTCTTATAGGCTTCAATAAAGAATGGTTCAGATCTTATCCTCCAACAGAACGGTGAATTTCAGCTATTTACACCTGATTTTGGCAAATGTTTTGTCGGAGATTGCCGTGGGCATGGGCCACTCACGAGGTTAATATAAGAAATGACGTTTTTTTAATATTAGGTTTTTTAGAAGGAAAAAAGCTTAACTTATACACAAACTTGTGTAATCTTGTATGTACATTTGTAAAAAGTTTATATAGAAATAAAACAAACGGAACTCTGACATAGAGAATTTTATTTATGAAACTTGAGTTTGATTTGAGATGAGATTTGAATTTGAATTTCAAAAATCTAAAAACAATATCCAACGGTGTAGGTCATTCAGTAAAAATGGATTTATTAGATATATGGTGAAATGACATCATAAGAAAGATAATGGCATCACTAATCCACATGGACCCATGAATTCAAGTAACTCTTTTGGGTCCAACGTTAAAAGTCAAATTTTAGAGCCATCAACCTTCTGGATGGATGACTTTTTTTTGGTATATTTGTCCTATTTGTAACACCCCTCTTAACGCCCTAGACTTTTTATTCTTCTAAATCGATGATTGCAACACCGTATCCCCAATTCCGCAATCCCCCCCACACGAAGGATCACCCGGACAATTCTCCTATATAAAGAGGTGGCCTTGCATCAACTCTTCTCACATCTCTCATTTCCTCCATCTTTCACGAGCAACCATATCACCTTCCATGGCTTCTTCTCTTCAATTTCTTCTCTTCTCTACTGCTCTTCTCTTCTTCATTTCTCTCACTGATGCTCAACGTTCTTTCCGACCGGATGCACTCGTCCTTCCGGTCTCCAAAGATAATTCCACCCTCCAATACGTGACCCAAATCAACCAGAGGACCCCTCTCGTGTCCGTAAATCTCGTCGTCGACCTCGGTGGTCAGTTCCTTTGGGTTGATTGTGACCAAGGATATGTGTCATCCTCGTATCGCCCAGCCCGTTGCGGCTCGGCCCAGTGTTCTCTTGCTAGGACTAATGGGTGTGGGGACTGCTTCTCTACTCCTAGACCAGGGTGCAACAACAACACATGTGGTCTTAGCCCCGACAACACTGTCACTCGCACAGCCACGGGTGGGGAGCTCGCAGATGACGTTGTATCCCTCCAATCGACAAATGGGTCGAACCCTGGTCCAGTCGTTACGGTCTCTCGCTTCCTCTTCTCATGTGCCCCAACGTCCCTCTTAAAAGGACTTGCTAATGGCGTTGTGGGAATGGCGGGGCTTGGAAGAACTGGAATTGCGTTTCCTACACAATTTTCATCTGCTTTTAGATTCTATAGGAAATTTGCAATTTGCCTGACATCTTCAACGACATCCAAAGGTGTCATATTTTTTGGGGATGGGCCATATGTGATGCTCCCCAACATCGACGTCTCAACTTCGCTCATCTACACACCTCTCATCTTCAACCCAGTAAGCACAGCATCAGCTTATACACAAGGCGAGCCATCAGCGGAGTACTTCATTGGAGTGAAATCCATCAAGATCAACGAAAAAAACGTAACGTTGAATACAACGTTGCTATCCATCGACAACAATGGATTCGGTGGAACGAAAATTAGCACAGTGAATCCTTACACTGTTATGGAGACCTCTATCTACAACGCCACCACTGAGGCTTTCATTAAGGAGGCCATCTCTATGAATCTCACTAGGGTGGCAGCTGTGGCACCTTTCGGAGTCTGCTTTAGCTCGAAGAACATTGCTAGTACACAAGTCGGTCCGGCCGTGCCAACCATCGATCTCGTGTTGCATAACGAGACCGTTTTCTGGAGGATCTTCGGGGCAAATTCGATGGTCCAGGTAAGTGATGATGTGTTGTGTTTGGGATTTGTCGACGGAGGTTCGAACCCTAGGACTTCGATCGTTATAGGAGGGTATCAGTTGGAGAACAACCTTCTACAGTTCGATTTGTTGACATCATGGCTTGGGTTCAGCTCATCACTCCTGTCCAGGCAAACTACATGCTCCAACTTCAACTTCACATCCATTGCCTAGAGGTTCTTATATATACATGTGATATTATAATAATGCTTATGTATTTTACAGCAGGAATAAACGGCCATGATCTATTGTAATGGCCTCACAGACATTTTGTTGGACTTTCTTTCTATTTATAGTAATATAATTTGATGCATTTATTTTTATAATGTAATGAGGTTATGTGAATTAAGAGCCCATGTCCATTTTTGTCTATGACCAGGTGCAAACCATAGGAACATGGCCAATGTTGTTGGACAAAAGGTCTTACAGATCGAATGGTTAGGATCATTTGAGAGGATCAAAAGATAGAATTAATAAATAGTTACCCAAAAATCAACCTGTTGATTATGATTTCTAATTAAGCGTTGGATTGGAGTCATTTTCATGGGTTGATTTTAACCGTGGGAATCTGAGCAGTACAGGTTTGAAATCACTAATCAGATTATGACTTTTTGTAGGTCCACTTAGGGATTGGCCAAACATATATATATGGTAATAATTAAAAACTTTAATTCTCTATATAATGGAAAATCTTTTTTAACAACTATGATCTTGATGATAAAAATTACGGAAAAAATTTAAATACAGAGTACTCTCGTGGCCCTAGTGCCCTACACCATTTATTGGGCCCGATGAATGCGGTGGATGGGTGGGCGAAACATCAATGTAGCTAGTGGGCCTGAAAAATAAATGTGTTATGTAGGGCCTGGGCTTGTAGCAAGGCCTGGGCCCGTGGCCTTCTCTCACCAAGGGGCCTTAGGTGACCGTCTTAAGGTACAGACGGCCCTGTAGTCAGCATCCACTAAGAGTGTGCCATGTGTCTCATATTGTATCAAAGTTTTACACTTGCAGACTTGGTTCCACAATGAGGGGTTTGAAAAGTGTACCACGGTTTAAAAATCGGCTGTTTTAACGGATTCGGACCTATCCCGTTACGTTATGCACGATTAAAACGCCCAGAAAATAACGGCCATTATTTTCCATTATAACGAAAATAACGACCATTATTTTCTGGAAAAAATTGCAAAAAGACGGCCATTTTTTCCGTTTTTTCTGTTTTTGAAATTTGAATTTCAGCGCCATTTTTTTCGTTATTTTCTTGTTTTTTTTTTCATTTTTGCTCCTATAACGAAAAAAATGGTAATGCCCCCAGACCATTATACCGTCATAACGGTCCCTTTCAAACCTTGAAGTGTACCATTCTGACTTTGTGGCGTGATGTGATTGGCCACCTCTTCACTGCTTCAAAAATTTTCTCCAATCATGTAAGTTGTAACATGCTCACCCACGAAAAAAAGTTTGCTTGCCCGTAGAAGTACAATGTGGCACTCTTTTGGGTCCACTGATCTCATGTTCATTTGTCCCTTCCCTTGGTAGACCTACACACCCAAAATCAGCCTTAATGGTAATTTCTAGCAGTTGGATTGGAGGTTTTTTTTCATCCTAGGCTTGAAACGTGTCTATGGGTCTGTTTATGAAACCCCTTTTAAAAGATCTCCTAATCCGATGTTTAGGAATAACGAAGGGGTGGGGCCAACATTCATGGGTCAGTTGGGCTTAAGAATGTGTCATGCATGGGCATTTTTGGTAGTGGGGTTCAAACTTTCCTCCTCCGGGGAAGAGCAAATTCTTTTTCCCTGCACCAGCAAACTTACATGGAGAAATTTTTTGATATTTGATTTGTTTATGTTTGATGTTTGATGTTTTCCCCTCACAAAATGCCACATGGCACACACTTTGGAGCCCATTTGGATGAGTTTTTGATAAGGGAAGATCTAGATTATTTAGAATCAGTTGACATTTAAGACTAGATTGGCGGCTTGGATACAATCCAATGAGGTGATTGTATAGCTAAGGCTGATCCAACAGGGGGATTCAACATATAGGACCTGCTTGGTTCGCTGCACTGGGATTCATTTTGCACTCTGATACAAATGCGGTGAGTTGCATTACAGTCACTTACCACAGTTTTTGGGCTGCACATGCTTACATCAATTTTCTTAAAGAACTTGCAAGACTCGGCAACCACTTGCACGGAAGCTCATTTGCACGCCCCCAACTAATCACTTGTAATCCCAAAACCGTGGCAAGTGCGTGCATTGCATCCGATTTTAACAATTGGCCGGGTGGTATTACTACCCCATTTAGTTTTCATTACATCCAATCAGGTTTATGTCCTTCAAAAAGAAAACCACGCGGCAACGCGAACGTCGGTTTGAAATGATTCAAACCAAGGTTTAAAGGAGGCCGTTTTAACGGACTGGAGGCGTTACTGTTTAAACGGATTGAAACGGCCCGGGGCAATAATGGAAAAAAGTAAAAAAAAAAAATGGATTTTAACGGTTTTAACGGAAAAAATGGCACTGAAATTCAAATTTTGAAATTTGAAATTTTCAAAAAAAAAAAATGGAATTAAACGGAAATGTAACGGCCTTTTTTTTTTCCAAAATTTTTTTTAGAATACAACGGCTGTTAAAACGGTTTTAACGGCCATTTAAACAGTTTTAACGGCCGTTAAAACCAAAAAAAAAAAAAAAAAGAGCCGTTTAATTTAAAACGTCAAAATGCATTTAACAGTTTTAACAGAAATGGGCTTGGGAAGTTACCGTTTAAACGGCGGTTTTTAAAACCATGATTCAAACCACTGGATTATGACCATTTGTTCAATAAAATATATAGAAGATACATAACCTCATAATCAAAAATAAACTATGGTTGACCTGCCTAGCTCTTTCTCCATTCCAAGTTATCTCCTAAGAAAATAATACATATTATAAAGCCTTTTGTCTTCCAAAATTAACGACATTTATGACTTATAGGCCATGGTGCCCTAGTTTAATTAGTTATTGCATCTGGAGACCAAACTAATTAAACTATTAAACCCTTAAGTCAAATCCCTGAAGTAAAATTATTGAAGTTAGCACATGTGGTCCTAACAAAGAACAAGGAAGAACTAAACCCTAGCTTTGACTCTTCAAGATCAAACAACAAAAAATTATTCTCCATCTGAAATGAACCAATCACCACCACTTGTTCCGCTCTCTCCCCACCATCCACGAATGCCAGGCATGCCACATCATCACTAACTTGCTTCATCGAGTTCGCTCCGAATATCGTCCAGTTCTTCCCATTAGCTAACTCCAGATCTATCTGAAGAACTGGCAACCCCATGCGTGTTGAACCGAGCTTTCTAGTGTTCAAGCACAGGTTGAAGGGCTCCACTCTCCTGGCACGAGGTATCCCCCTAGTAGCCATAGCAAAGTCCTTGAGGAAGGATCTATATATGTGACTCCTTAGTGTGGTGTAAGGCACTACTGTGCTAAGCTTCACACCTCCATGGCCTAGTGCATCGAACTCCAGCATGCGTGCTAGGAACCGACAAGTCTTCCCATTAATGGATATTGCTTTCAGATCAATGTAATAGTCGGGGCTCGATGGATGCCGTAGTAATGGGGTGTACGAGAGAATGCTTCTTACATTTAGCTCTGTTGGGGTAGCAAGTAATATGGTCCTTCCCCAAAGAAGACCATCCCCGGAGCTGCACCAGTGCTAGGCAAGCAAATTGCAAACTGTCTTTTTATTATTCCAGGAGAAATAAATTGCATTGGAAGGGAAAGTTGCGATCGAGAAAGACTAGCCAAACCAGAAGATCCCAGAGGGAGAGATTTCAAAAGACCCTTAGGAGCACATGAGACATACAACTGGGTAAAGATGACATCGAACGGATCATGACCATCCGTCAAAGAGATAATGAAATCATTGTAGGTCAATTCAGCTAAGGAGCACATTTTGGTGATGGGGTTTACAGGTGTGACAACACAGGTGCACTGATTTCTACCTGTGCCATTGATGAAG
Source organism: Euptelea pleiosperma (assembly GCA_035048495.1). NCBI lineage: Eukaryota > Viridiplantae > Streptophyta > Magnoliopsida > Ranunculales > Eupteleaceae > Euptelea > Euptelea pleiosperma. The sequence continues at coordinate 24,306,435 of CM068551.1, read as the reverse complement.
GGAGGACACAGCGCAGAAAGGTAATTAGATTGAGCGTGGGAGCATTGGGGAGAGATGGAAGGGACAGGAAGGTATTGTTTAGGGCAGCGATACCACAAGAAATGCCCTCCAAGATCTATGACGTGTTTTTCATGGAAGTTTAGTGTGAGACTGTATAGGGAAGTGGTGGTATCTTTGGTGATGGGTGCTACCAGGTTATTATAAGATTGAGCTGAAACATATGGGAAAATGAGGGCTAAGATGGAGAGGATTGATGGAAGAAGAAGCTTTTGAATTTGGGTCATCTTCCCTTTCAGACTTTTAGGGTTGAGAACTTGAGAGATGTATGAGTGATTAAGCAAACTGGGGTATGTATAAGAACAAAATTTACGTTGACTATTCAACGATTTATGCTGTAAAAAGAGTTGACCATTGGAAAGATATAGAAAAATACTGGCAAACAAAGCATTTAATGAATTTTAACAGGTACAATGTTCAAAAAAGATAAGAAAAACTACTTTGAAATCTACACCTCTACTAAAAAAATTTTATTTTTTATTTTTCGGTGTATTGCATATGTGCAACTCAAGTTGTGCATTGCAGCATTCCTCAAAAAACTGAACTAGTGATTGGGCAAAGGAGAAAGCGGTGTGTTGCAAGACACTGCACTGTGCATCATGAATGAAGGGTCCCTAACCCAAGGTTTAAAAAATGGCCGTTATAACGAAAATAACGGCAGTTATAACGGATTCGGACCTACCCAGTTACTTTATCGACCGTTAAGACGCCAAAAAAATAACAGCCGTTATTTTCCGTTATAACGGAAATAAAGACCGTTATTTTCTGGAAATTTTTGTGGAAAAACAAGGCCGTTATTTTCGTTTTTTCCATTATATTCCATTTTTGAAATTTTGAAATTCAAAATCTGAATTTCTGTGTCATTTTTTCTGTTCTATTCCATTTTTTCCCATTTTTTTTTCATTTTTGCCCCTATGCGTTTTTTTCATTATAACGGAAAAAACAGTAACGTCCCAGTCCGTTATACCATTATAACGGCTCCCTTTAAACCTTGCCCTAACCCTATAATTCCCAAAATATTTGTCTTGTGGGACCCCCATTTTTCTGACCCCTCTCGGTGTTCGTGTGCTCGGCCTTGGATTTCAAGAGTCCAACAGTGGCCGTCAGCGCGGAGCTGGCATCACTTTTTTCACATAATAAAAAATAAATGAAGTGTGGTAATTGACCTGCCACTTTCTCCATTCCAAGTTATCTACTAAGAAAATAACACATATTATAAAGGCTTTCTCTTCCTAATTAATGACATTTTATGACTTATAGGCCATGGTGCCCTAGTTTAATTAAGTCAAATCCCTGAAGTAAAATTGAAGTTAGCACATGTGGTCCTAACAAAGAACAAGGAAGAACTAAACCCTAGCTTTGACTCTTCAAGATCAAACAACAGAAAATTATTCTCCATCTGAAATGAACCAATTACCACCGCTTGTTCCGCTCTCTCCCCACCATCCACGAATGCCAGGCATGCCACATCATCACTAACTTGCTTCATCGAGTTCGCTCCGAATATCGTCCAGTTCTTCCCATTGCCTAGCTCTAGATCTATCTGAGGAACCGGCAACCCCACACGCGTCGAACCGAGCTTTCTGGTGTTCAAGCACAGGTTGAAGGGCTCCACTCTTCTGGCACGAGGTATCCCCCTAGTAGCCATAGCAAAGTCCTTAAGGAAGGATCTATATATGTGACTCCTTAGTGTGGTGTAAGGTACTACTGTGCTAAGCTTCACACCACCATGGCCTAGCGCATCGAACTCAAGCATGCGTGCGAGGAACGGACAAGTCTTCCCATTAATGGATATTGCTTTCAAATCAATGTAGTAGTCGGGGCTCGATGGATGCGATACTAATGGGGTGTAGGAGAGAATGCTTCTTACATTGAGCTCTGTTGAAGGTAGCAAGTAATATGGTCCTTCCCCAAAGAAGACTACCCCAGGAGCTGCACCAGTGCTAGGCAAGCAAATTGCAAACTGTCTTCTTACTTCAAGATCAGGAGTAAATTGCGTTGGAAGGGAAAGTCGCGACCGAGAAAGACTAGCCACACCAGAAGACCCCACAGGGAGAGATATCAAAAGAGCCTTAGGAGCACATGACACATACAAGCGGTTAAAGTTGATACCGACCGTCGGGATCCGACCGTCGGTCCAAGAGATAATGATATCATTGTAGGTCAATTCAGCTAAGGCACACATTTTGGTGATGGGGTTTACAGGTGTGACAACACAGGTGCACTCTGATTTCTACCTGTGCCATTAAAGGGAGGACACAGTGGAGAAGTATAAGATTGAGCGTCAGAACATTGGGGAAAGATGCAAGGGACAGGAAGGTATTGTTTAGGGCAGCGATACCACAAGAAAGGCCCTCCAAGATCTATGACATACTTTTCATGGAAGTTTAGTGTGAGACTGTAGAGGGAAGTGGTGGTATCTTTGGTGATGGGTGCTACCAGGGTATTATAAGGTTGAGCTGAAACACATGGTAAAATGAGGGCTAAGATGATTGATGGAAGAAGAAACTTTTGAATTTGGGTCATCTTCCCTTTCAGACTTTGAGATTGAGAACTTGAGAGATGAGTGATTGAGCTAACTGGAGTATATATAAGAACAAAATGTTTGACTATTCAACGATTTTAGCTGTAAAAAGAGTTGACCTTTCTCAAAATATAGAAAACTACTGGCAAACAAAGCATTTAATGAATTTTAACAGGTGCAATGCACAAATAAAAAACCAGAAAAACAACTTTGAAATCTACACCCTCTAGTAAGACAAGGATCTATATATGTGACTCTGCACTCCATTGCAAGACACTTCAGTGCATCATGTCAATTATCTATTGCAAGACACTGCAGTTCGTCACGATATCCCCATAATTCTCGTCACCATATCCCTATACAATTCCCAAAATATTTCTCTTTTCATTCTTGCTTTTTTTATAAGGATCATGATCAGGGGACACAAATTTTGACAAAAAATTTCACACCAAAAATTTGGCGGGGCCAGGGTATAAATTAGAAATTTTGGAATGGGATGATTTTTGGTGAGAATGGTCTCTATGGTGAGGAGATCACCATCACACAAATTTAAATCATTCTGATAGTGGTAGCCTGGTTTACAAGTTGAAGAATTATGGACAGTCTATTTTTTACTGTTAACTTGAAACCCACATTTGATGGGGGTTAGATATTTTAGATGGGCTATATATATCAACTCACCAAAAATCAGCCATTGATTTATCTTCCATGTGGATACACTAAAATTGGTGTGAAATTTTGTGTTCCCTCTCTTTTTATTATTACTTTTAGTAGAATGCATTAGACAGGGTTCTTTTAGTAGGGTCGGTTCCATTGGATTTATACATTTTTTTGGGGTACTAAATCCAACAGCTAAAAATCATCAATCAAGCTGATTTAGGGTTTAGAACCACCTAAAGGTGGGCCAAACATTCCTGTGGTCATTGGGGCAGAATAAGTGTGCTATGTGGCATTTTGAAAGAGCCACACATCGACTCATTGAGAATTTTAGTTGGCAAACGTTTTTCTTCATCAATACCGGCTATATAAATGATGTGAAATACATGAGGTGTCTAGGGACAGAACTTTGGCCATCGCATTGCTACTTCGAAGGTGAACTCGCATTATTCAAGACCATAGTTTTAAAAACGGCCAGTTTAAACGGTAACACCCCAAGCCCGTTTCCGTTAAAACCGTTTAAACACGTTTTATCGGTTTTGAAAAAAAAGGCCTTTTTTTGTTTTAATGGCCGTTAAAATCGTTTAAACAGCCATTTAATTCTGAAAAAATTTATGAAAAAAACGGCTGTTAAATCCGTTTAATTTCCGTTAAAATCTTTCTTTTTTTAATTTTCAAATTTCAAAATTTGAATTTCAGCGCCATTTTTTCCGTTTTTTTCGGTTAAAATCGTTAAAACCATTATAACCAGTTAAAATCTGTTTAATTCCATTAAATTCCATTTTTTCCCATTTTTTTCCATTTTTGCCCCCACCGTTTCAATCCGTTTTAACAGCCGTTTAAACGGTAACGCCCCCAGTCCGTTTAACAGTTAAAACGGCCTCCTTTAAACCTTGTTAAAGACCTCATGCTGAGGTGGGTCCACATAGACCGTATCCCACATCACTTTCAAATATTTGCTCTTTAAAACATGTCTACATGTGTTCAATACTGTAACGCATCAGAGTAGGCCTGACAAAATTTTCGCTTTTAATGAGCCAAACATGGGCTGGCAGGATCAGGGCAAGACTTTCTCCCCACCCAGACACTCCACTGAGGAGAAAAGTTAATTCAGTTAGATATCCAAATTCCAAACAGCTAAAATTAGAATTCATCAAAAATTTCAAGTAAATTAAACGATGCAACCAAAAACATTAAAAAAAAAAAAAAAAAAAAAGAGAGAAGATGAATTAAAAAAATTACCAGCATTGATCTCTTATGATAATAAGATCGAGCTACCAATCAAGTCGCTAGAATCTCTTACGACTAAAAAAAAAAAATCAGCTTGATAAAATGATGGTGGGTCCCACCCCGTGCATGTATGTCAATATGTGCGAACTCAGCCTACGAGGACTACATATCATGGAAAAAATTTAGATGCAGAGGATTTTGGATGCAGTCAAGGCAGTACATAGCTCAGTTTTAAGAAGTGATTGTAGCCATTGGATTTACACATTTTTTTTTAGGTACTAAATCCAACCGCTTAAAAGCTTTTCTTCATCAATATCGACCATATAAATGATGTGAAATACATTAGGTGTCTAAAGACAGAACTTTGGCCATTGCATTACTACTTCGAAGGTGAAATCGTATTATTGAAGACCTTATGCTGAGGTGGGTCCACAATCCACGAGACCTTATGCTCAGGTGGGCACACACTTTGGAGCCCATTTGAATAAGTTTTTGATAAGGGAAGATCTAGATTATTTAGAATCAGTTGACATTTAAGACTACACTGGCGGCTTGGATACAATCCAATGAGGTGATTGTATGGCTAAGGCTGATCCAACAGGGGGATTCAACATATAGGCCCCGCTTGGTTCGCTGCACTGGGATGCATTTTGCACCCTGATGCAAATGCAGTGAGTTGCATTACAGACGTCACTTACCACAGATTTTGGGCTGCACATGCTTGCATCAATTTTCTTAAAGAGCTTGCAAGGACTCAGCAACCACTTGCACCAAGCTCAATAAAATATAGGGAATTTTTGACATACCCTCCCATGTTATCTTTAAAATTTGACATACCCCCCACAATTTGAAAAATTTGACATACCCCCCTATGACTTGGTCCACTGTCATTTGACCAGTGTTGACCCTAGTTGACCTGAGTTGACTACCTAATTTTGTATTAAAGGACGAAAGTGCCCTTGTCTTCAACCTTAGAACAAGGGTTTGGGTTTAAGCCAAAACCCATAACCCAAATCAAACATGAAAAGAGGAGATTAAAGATAAAAATTAAAACCCATGTTGGTAAACTTGAGATTTTTTTTTATTTTTTTGATGAATTAAACAAAGATTGAGAAGAAAAAACCCCAAAAAAATAAACAAAACTCATGAAGGAATGAGATTTCTTTTTATGAATTTTATTGTAGAATGAAATTTTAAAATTGAGAGAACCCATCTTTCCAAAATCCACATCTCAAAAATTTGAAATATAAATTGCTTTGTCATGTTTTTCATTTTTGTTAATGAAAATTTTAAAACCAAAATTGTATGTTTTGTGTTTTTTTTTAACCTTGGGTTTAAAATTATTGCCGGAGTGGTGGCCGGCCATCCCCACAGCCATTTGATTTTGGGTTTGGGTTTTGGCCCAAACCCTCATTCCAAGCTTGAAGACAAGGGCATTTTTGTCATTTAATACAAAATTTGAAAGTCAACTCGGGCCAACATTGGTCAAATGACAGTGGACCAAGTCATAGGGGTATGTCAGCTTTTTCAAATTGTGGGGGGGTATGTCAAATTTTAAAGATAACATGGGGGTATGTCAAAAATTCCCTAAAATATATAGAAGATATATAAACTCATAATAAAAAATAAAGTATGGTTGACCTGCCTCTTTCTCCATTCCAAGTTATCTACTAAGAAAATAATTAATGACATTTATTGCATTAAACTACTAATTAAGTCAAACTGAAGTAAAATTATTGAAGTTAGCACATGTGGTCCCAACAAAGAACAAGGAAGAACTAAACCCTAGCTTTGACTCTTCAAGATCAAACAACAAAAAATTATTCTCCATCTGAAATGAACCAATCACCACCGCTTGTTCAGCTCTCTCCCCACCATCCACGAATGCCAGGCATGCCACATCATCACTAACTTGCTTCATCGAGTTCGCTCCGAATATCGTCCAGTTCTTCCCATTAGCTAACTCCAGATCTATCTGAGGAACTGGCAACCCCACGCGTGTTGAACCGAGCTTTCTAGTGTTCAAGCACAGGTTGAAGGGCTCCACTCTCCTGGCACGAGGTATCCCCCTAGTAGCCATAGCAAAGTCCTTAAGGAAGGATCTATATATGTGACTCCTTAGTGTGGTGTAAGGCACTACTGTGCTAAGCTTCACACCTCCATAGCCTAGTGCATCGAACTCAAGCATGCGCGCAAGGAATCGACAAGTCTTCCCATTAATGGATATTGCTTTCAGTTCAATGTAATAGTCGGGGCTCGATGGATGCGATAGTAATGGGGTGTACGAGAGAATGCTTCTTACATTGAGCTCTGTACTTGGGGGTTGCAAGTAATATGGTCCTTCCCCAAAGAAGACCAGCCCCGGAGCTGCACCAGTGCTAGGCAAGCAAATTGCGAACTGTCTTTTTATCATGTCAGGAGTAATAAATTGCGTTGGAAGGGAAAGTTGCGATCGAGAAAGACTAGCCATACCAGAAGATCCCAGAGGGAGAGATTTCAAAAGAGCCTTAGGAGCACATGAGACATACAACTGGGTATAGATGACATCGAACGGATCATGACCATCCGTCATAGAGATAATGAAATCATTGTAGGTCAATTCAGCTAAGGAGCACATTTTGGTGATGGGGTTTACAGGTGTGACAACACAGGTGCACTGATTTCTACCTGTGCCATTGATGAAGGGAGGACACAGCGCAGAAAGGTAATTAGATTGAGCGTGGGAGCATTGGGGAGAGATGCAAGGGACAGGAAGGTATTGTTTAGGGCAGCGATACCACACGAAAGGCCCTCCAAGATCTATGACGTATTTTTCATGGACGTTTAGTGTGAGACTGTATAGGGAAGTGGTGGTATCTTTGGTGATGGGTGCTACCAGGTTATTATAAAGTTGAGCTGAAACATATGGGAAAATGAGAGCTAAGATGGAGAGGATTGATGGAAGAAGAAGCTTTTGAATTTGGGTCATCTTCCCTTTCAGACTTTTAGGGTTGAGAACTTGAGAGATATATGGGTGATTAAGCTAACCGGGGTATGTATAAGAACAAAATTTACGTTGACTATTCGACGATTTGAGCTGTAAAAGAGTTGACCTTTGGAAAAAATACAGAAAAATACTGGCGAACAAAGCATTTAATGAATTTTAACAGGTGCAATATGTTCAAAAAAGATAAGAAAAACTACTTTGAAATCTACACCCTCTACTAAAAAAATGTCTTTTTTTTTTTTTTTTTGTTTTTAATCTTTTGGTGTATTGAAAATATGTGCAACTCAAGTTGTGCATTGCAGCATTCCTCAAAAACAGAAGTAGTGATCGGGCAAAGGAGAAAGCGGTGTGTTGCAAGACACTGCACTGTGCATCATGTCAATTATCTATTTTATTTATTAATGAATGAAGGGTCCCTAACCAAGGTTTAAAAAATGGCCATTATAACGGATTCGGACCTACCTCGTTACGTTATGGACCGTTAAAACGCCCAAAAACATAATGGCCATTATTTTCCGTTATAACGAAAATAAAGAGTTGACCTTTGGAAAAATAATGGCCATTATTTTCTATCAATTCGGTTCCAATATAAAATTCACGTTTTCTATTCAACGATTTGAGCTGTAAAAAGAATTGAACTTTGGAAAAATATAGAAAAATGATACTGGCCGGCAAACAAAGCATTTAATGAATTTTAACAGGTGCAATGTACAAAAAAGATAAGAAAAACTACTTTGAAATCTACACCTACTAAAAGAAATGGGTTTTTTTTTATATCTTTTGGTGTATTGCATATGCTCAAGTATTGCATTGCAGCATTCCTCAAAAACATAAGTAGGGATTGGGGAAGGAGAGAAGGAGAAAGCAGTGTGTTCCAAGACACCGCACTGTGCTTTATAATGGGTCGGGCTCAGGGGACCCCCATTTTTCTGACCCCTCTCCGGTGTTTGTGTGCTCGGCCGTGGATTTCACGAATCAAACCGTGGTTGTCAGTGCTGAGATGGCATCACCTTTTCACTTTTGAGGGCGCTAACAACCACCGTTGGATTCGTGAAAGCCACATCCGAGTACGCGTGGTGTTTAATTAAATTATGGTTTGGATTCCATTTCCCCACTACTCTTTTTTTTTTTTAATGTGTAAAATATTCTCAACCGTCGTGCGTCCAATTATATAGCGACCGTTTCCTTAAAGGGTAGTTGAAATTACGCAAATGCCATTAACTTTTGTTCACTTTGTATCCAATTATTCTAACAAATTTGGCTAAACTTAGAGAATTATAAAAGGGTTATAATTGACCGTCTGATTTATATATTTATAAAAACTATGATACAGAAGTCCGTATCAAAAGTTTGATACAGATATCCCTCAAATTGCCACGTGGCATACTCTTTCGGGCCCACCTCTTTGTAGAACTATACAATGAAAATCAGCCTGATTGATTCATTCAAGCACTTTTCATGATAGGCTATTAATGGATCCCATGACCAAAAAGTACTCCAATCCAATGGATAGAAATCACCACTCAGGCTGATTTTGTGTGTGTAGATTCACTAAGGTCTGAGCCAAACATTTATAGGTTGGTGGGCCCAAAGCATGTGCCACGTGGTATAGAACGGCCAGTGGCACTTGCAGCAAATCTCATGAAACGTGGCACACATGCAAGGACTTAGGACTTGGAGAACTGTGCAAATTGCTTAATCTGACTATGTGTGTCCCTCTAAAAATGCCACGTAACACACTATTAGGACCTATTAACATTCCACGCCCCAAAAATCAACTTCAACGATGATTTCTATCCGTTTTATTTAGTACCCAAAAAAATGCTTGAATCCAAGGGTTAAAATTACTCTTTGGAAAGTACTAAAATCCAATGGCTAGAGATAACCAATCAGGCTGATATTTTGGCGTGTATATCCACGGCCAAACATCCGGCCATATGGTCATTAACTCCCAAAATGTGCCGCGTGTTTTTTTTTTAAGAGGAGCACGCATCGATTTCGTAGGTCAACAGTTTAGCAGATCAAACGACAAACGTTCATAACAAACAATCCGACAACAGTTTCTTTCCTTGGCTCTTTAGTTCGGTTTACCCGAATGTAATCGATGGTTGTAATCAAATCTTATTTAATTAATCATCATTCGTTTAACGTAGTCAGATTGTAGATTTACCTTATTAAGGTGCGATCATGTGAGACTCTTGGAAACCTCACATGGTATGGTAAATTGCTCCCTTGTGGATAGAGGTTAAGGGACAGCTGCCTTCAAGTCAGGACTCAGGAACTAGTATAGATCCACAACTTTCGATTAAGAAGCTTCTAGTGGTAAACAACTGTACAACGATTCTTCCAAAACGATCAGTAATTCCTAGCTGTTGGATTGAGATTTTTTCATCCTGGACTTCATGAACAGGACCATAGGGCCCATATGGGTAAAAACACAGGGTTGGACCAAATATATGGGTCCAGTGTGATTAAAAAGGCAAACCATGTCGTGTTACTCACATCTAGGGAAGACCCTCTATGTGTCACACACATCGAGTGGATAGGATCATCCAATCGGGAAAAAGCCCACACATCAGGTGATTATTAGGACCATGGTTTTAAAAACGCCCGTTTAAACTGTAACGCCCCAAGCCCGTTTCTGTTAAAACCGTTTAAACATGTTTTAACGATTTTGAATTTAACGGCTGTTTTTTGTTTTAATGGCTGTTAAAATCGTTTAAATAACCATTAAATTCTGAAAAAATTTGTGCAAAAATGGCCGTTGAATCGTTTAATTCCGCTAAATTCTATTTTTTTATTTTTATTTTTAAATTTCAAACTTTGAATTTCAACGCCATGTTTCCATTAAAATCCGTTAAATTCTATTTTTTCCGACTTTTTTCCATTTTTGCCACTGGCCGTTTCAATCCGTTTAAACAGTAACGCCCCCAGTCCGTTTAACTGTTAAGACGGCCTCCTTTAAACCTTGATTAGGACCATTCTGTTGGTACGAATTTCCCTGATGAGAGTTGGCCCACCAATTGAATGGCCCAGAGCAATGAGATGGTGGGTCTAGCGAACACATATGGGTCGTTGGCATCATATTTATATTCCGTCATTGTATTTATGGTATCACATGTAGGGGTGTCAATTTGCAACCGTTTAATCAAAACCAAACCGGAACAAGAACCTAAAACCCAGTTCCAGTTCTACATTTTAGAGAACCGAAAAACAAGAACCGGAACTAAAACCAAACCAACAATAAAAATTTCGGTACTGGGTAGTTTGATATTGGAACCGAATTGATAGAAACCAATATATAAAGATAATGTTAAATATATAAATATAGGAACCGATATGTACTCATGAGAACCGGCAGGAACCGACAATTTTGGTTCCGGTTCTGAGTACCTTAGGAACCGACGCATTGACACCCCTAATCACATATGGTCCACATTCACATGTTAACCAAATTCCCTGATTAAAGATTGTTGGAACAAAATAGTTAACTCCGACGTGGAACATTTAAGAAGCATGAATTGCGCTCTTCCCGGTTAAAGCTGCACAAGAATTGTGTGGACATAGTAGTACTAGTTCTTAATTTCTTCAAAGAGTACTGAGAACTGTGCGAACAACGAACAAATCTCCCACAGCTAAAACCTCTCTTGGGTTCTATATTTCTCCCTCAACATGCAAGAAGCAAAACCCCTTTTCATTCCAACATTTTCTTGACACCTCTTTAGTGCCTTAGAGGGATCCATAAGGCCTCAACAGTAGACTGATCATTTGAGCTGTTAAACTTGCAGTACTTGTCTTAGCAAACACGGTAGGATCATGAAGCACTTACATGAAGAACCACCACCCTCTGATAATTCAAACGAAGCGTCTTCAAGTGGAGAATCACAAGGTGATCAAGAGATGGGGATCCATACTATCTCGAACAATGGAGATACCCCAGCGGAGGATGCAACGACCATCTGTCGCTTTGCATGTGGAATGGATCTCAACCCCGCTCGCATGGTAACATAACATTAGGCCTCAACAGGTTCTAATGAACTTAGTTTATTTCATATAATTTCTGTAAATGGTGGGACGACCTTCAAGTGGAAGTATGTGTGCAGGTATTTGCAGAAATGGTGGGAACCTTCATTTTGGTGTTTTGTGTGTGTGGGATAATAGCTAGCACACAGCTGATGAGAGGTGAAGTTGGTCTCTTGGGGTACGCAGCCACAGCTGGCTTAGCAATAGTCGTCCTGATTTTCTCTATTGGACCCATCTCGGGTGCGCACATTAACCCCTCCATCACCTTTGCCTTTGCAACCATAGGTCAATTTCCATGGTCCATGGTACGTATTTAACCACTACAACTCTTTTCTCACATTAACCCCTCTTATCGGTTCTGGGTCTTTTTGAGTTCAGTTCTGGAATACTTCGTCTCGGAATTGGGAGAATCAGAGCCGGTTCCCATTGGGTATCAGTTAATTAATCGGGTCCGTTGACACCCTTAATATGTCCCGATTGATTTCTTGTGATCTTCATAATATGTACTTTGATATGCTTTCACTACTTACTAGTAATAATAATGTGTTATCGTTGTTTAATTATAGGTTCCCTTTTACATTATTGCACAAATTGTGGGGTCAGTGTTAGCAACATACGTGGGGAAGGCTGTGTACGGCATCCAGACAGTTCTAGTGACCACCCAACCACTCCATGGCCGCAAGACGGCCTTCTGGGCGGAGTTCATTGCTACCTTCATCATCATGTTCCTAGCAGCGTCAATGTCGACCAAAGCTCATGGTGTAAGATTCAGGACAATGTTGGATGACCTAAAATGCACCATGCACCTTAACATATGGCCACAATGCTGCAACTCATCATCATACAAATTATCCCAACTATCCGATCTAGATCTATGACTTTATTTTGCTACTTTTGCAGGTAGGCCAGTTCTCTGGTTTTGTAGTCGGTATGGCAATCGCACTCGCAGTTCTGATCACTGGGTATGCGCAAAATCTAGTCTATATTATACAAGCATATTTACGTGTTAGAATTATCATTTTCATTACTGCATCTTTAATCTAATTTTCTTCTACTTTCTTCCAAGAAGGAACATACCATGATTTGTTGATTTGTGTTATAGGCCTGTTTCGGGAGGATCGATGAACCCGGCTAGGTCACTTGGTCCTGCAATTGTTTCATGGAGATTCGATGACATATGGTTGTACATTCTTGCCCCGACTGTTGGGGCCGTGGCAGGCGCTCTTCTCTTGCGATTGTTACGTCTTCAACGCCGACCTTGCTCACCCTCTACCTCCCCTAATGCTGGCCTACCTGCTGCCAAGTGATCGATCTATTCAGTCTTGTCTGTTCGCAACAGGAGCCATTGGTCAAGTCTTGGTGAGAAAAAGGCAAACTATTCAGGAGCAACATGGTTCATGGTCTTGTAAAGAAATTAAAATGGTCCTGGACCTTATTTGGATTTTTATTTTTATTTTTTATATTATAAATACATCAAAATACAAAATCGACCAAGTCATGGTTAACTTAGCCCACTTTACAAATGGGCCTTTATGACGCTAGGACCTTGTTTCAGGACTTGGCTAGATCGACTCAGCAGATAATCCTGAGCTGACCCATTTGGTTTGCCAACTATGATTCTTGGAGAATCTATATGGATGAAGGGGGTGAAATCGAGGATTTCTGTCACCATAGAAGTGGCAGAGAATCTTCATGTTATTACACGGGGGAAAATTCAGTGAGATGGTCATGGAGTAGGTGTTTGTTCGAGGCTTAGCTAATTAATTGATGGAGAGGAGTGGATGTGAATTCTTGCAAGCTATGGTAAATTGTGCTGGAGAACGAGGAAGGAAGAGATAAGGTGTGTTTGGGTGCAGGGGAAGTGTTGTTTCCAAGTGTTTTGTCTCGTAGGGCAGAGATTAGGATGCAAAACACCACACATGAGCCTTTTCTAGCACTTATTTTTCATAAAGGTGCATCTCCTCTCCACCGGGAGGAATGCTAGCAAGCAACGCCTAAAAGTGTTACACATATACAACCTTGAAAAAAGATACTTCAAAGTGTTGCTTTCTACTTTCCAGGCAGTTTTTCTTGTCTTTTGTAGGGTTGCATGCAGGGATGTCATAGGGCCGGCCAGAGTAGTACCTAGCGCTACCCTCAATTATATGGCCTAAAGTGGCTAGGCTCTAGTCCTATCCTTAAGGATAAGGGTCAGGTCAAGGTAGGCCAGGGCCTTGAAGAAGAGCATTATATATGAAATGGAACAGGTTCAAGGTACTCGCCTTTTTACAATCGTGGTTGTTGGATTCTCGAAATCCATATGGCTGAGAGCACGAGTGAAAAGGCGAGTACAAAAAGGTGAGTCCCTGATCCCAACCCATTAAGAAATATAAACTTTTTAAATAAAACCTAGGATGTTTGAATCATGGTTTTAAAAACGGCCGTTTAAACGGTAACGCCCCAAGCCCGTTTCCGTTTAAACCATTTAAACCCGTTTTATCGGTTTTGAAAAAAACGGCCATTTTTTTGTTTTAACGGCCGTTAAAATCGTTTAAACAGCCGTTTTAATTTCAAAAAATTTTGTAAAAAAACGGCCGTTAAAACCATTTAAATCCGTTAAATTTCATTTTTTTTTAATTTTCAAATTTCAAAATTTGAATTTCGGCGCCACTTTTTCCGTTTTTTTTTCCGTTAAAACCGTTAAAATCCATTTTTTCCCATTTTTGCCCCTGACCGTTTTAACGGCCGTTTAAACTGTAACGCCCCCAGTCCGTTTAACCGTTAAAACGGCCTCCTTTAAACCTTGGTTTGAATAATACAATTATTAGTTTGATGAACATGTTTCCTCAATTTAATTTGTATAAAATTTTCAATGAATGATCATAATTTTTTTGTCACATGAGTTTACTGTTATAGTTTGAAAATGATAAAGGCATGACATATTATAAAGATTTAACAAAAAGGTGTTATTTCCGTCAACTACTTCAAAATGGCTAAGAAATCTAATAAAATGATCAAAATACCCTAAAACTTGTAGTATACTTCAAGAGAGCTAGGCATTCAAGAAACGTGGACACATGGCACACTCTTGGAGAAAATTGACCATATGGATGTTTGGCCAACCCTTTGGTGGACACAAAGGTAAAAAAAAATAAAAATTAAAAATTAGCTTGATTGGTGATTTCTAGTCGTTGGATTTCAGTATCCCTAATAATGATCCAATTAAAGGGCTAAAAATCGGCCTATGAAGAGATCAAATCCAATGGCTAAAAATATCAATCAGATGATTTTCATCTTATCTCCATCTACTAAACATCTATATAGTCAGTGGTCTCCAAGAGTGCCACGTGGAACGTGCAAGAAACTTTTGTTTTAATATTTTTATACTAAAATGGTAAAATAGTAAAAGTCTCGTAACTAGGGAGATATAGCTAAGGAAATAGATTTCTGTGTTTGGAGACGAGATGAGTGCTTTTAGCTAATCTCCAAATATATGGTGATTCAGTCGTGTTTGGTAAACAGCTTAATTTCAGCACTTACCACCAAAACCATTGAAATGATGAAAAGTAAAAAAGTTACTCTCCTTGCACATTGCGGTAAGTGAAAGCATCTTTTCACAAGATTCTAAGATTCTCTTTTAATGCTAATAATGCCCTTTTCTTAAAGTTTTAAAAACTTACAAAAGCGTCTTAATAAATATTTCAAAACACCCACAATGCCCTTGACTTAATTTTAAGACTTTATGACCTTTACCAAACAATTCAATTCAGACATAATTCATTAAACTATCAGATTTTAAGCACTTTAATCTTTTAGATCTGATAACTTAATTTACCAAATGCCACCCAAAAAAGACATGAAGTTTAGGGCTTTGCGATACATTTGGACCCAAAATTGTAACCTGGGCCAATTTCTTCCTCTGGCGTTGAGGAGAGCATTAAAATGTACCATGAGGCGCACTCTTTTCATGCCCACTGACCCATGAATAACCTGATTGGTGATAGCATTTTTCATGGGATGATTATTTTTTTTTTGATGCTCATGGGAAGATTTTTAACCGTTGGATCTGAGTAATTTTCTGGGCTCTCGGATCAAATGATTAGAGATCACGAATCATTTTGATCTTTAGGTCCTTCAATGGAAAAGCAAATTATTCGTTTGTCAGTGGGCCCCAAATAGTGTGGTGCATTTTTATGTTCCTGCGGCACCACAGGAGAAAATCGCTTCGGGCTTGATTTTAATACGTTACGATATTTGTTTATCAAAAAAAATAAAAACGTTACGATATTTTGACAATGGGGAAGTCAGTCCCCTAATAATAACATCGGCACTGGTTAAGCGGTGGACCCCATCGGCGCACGTTAGAAGATGACTTCCTCAAAGAAAAGTCTACTTCCGTCCTCCTTCCCCACACTCTCATTTTCCGTTCGCAGGCGAAAGTGAGAGCAGGAGCGAGTGTGCGTGAGAGAGAGAGAATGCATTCCTTCGGTTATCGTGCGAACGCGTTGCTAACGTTCGCCGTGACAATACTGGCCGTGATGTGTACCATGGCCTCTCTCTCCGACAATCTCAATTTCCCCTCTCCAACAGCTGAAGTCCAGGTGAGTCTCTCTTTCTCTCTCACCCAGCGATTTGGTTGGAAATCGAAACCCTAGTTGTTTGATTCTTGTGGTCTGATCCAATTTATGATCTTTGTAGGTACTGAACATCAACTGGTTTCAGAAGCAACCAAACGGAAACGACGAGGTAATTCTTCTTGTTCTTCTAATTCATCCATTTTTTTTCTTATATTTCTGTACAACTATGTTGGAATTTTCTAACTATATACATCATGTATGAATTAAGTCTAGGGTTTGTCTGGAACATATTCATATTCGAAAACGTATAATTTCATGGGCAATCGCTTTAGAACGCCAGAAAGGGATCGTCTTTTTAAAGAACTTATCAACATTTTTTTTTCAATAAATAACTTATAAGATCACGATTCCCTATCTTTTTGCATGAAATTTAGGGGGAAATAGCTTAATTTTGGTCACTTTTAGTTCACGTAATTCAATCACAATTTTTTCTGGGATTTTAGGGATTGAGTAGTTATTATATCCGATCCAATTTAGTCCCTGATGTAATCCTTTGAAATATCAGGAAGAGAGATAAGGAAGAAAAGAAAAGGAGATGCAGATTGCTCTTGCCAAAACAGGATCAGAAACAACCATTGTTACATAATAAAATTTTCAGTTTTGTTCCCTTGTTGTGGTCATTCAGTTACTGGCAGGGGTGACACCTAATTGTTCCCAACTGATATACTTAAGTGATGCCACTGATATGTTATATAGACGCACATGGAGCTAGAAGTATAAGCAAACCCCTTGTTTTATCACTAGTTAGAGTTGTCAAATATTGCATTGAAGAACTAGAAAGAAATGATCTACACCTTCCTATGAATATGTGCTGCTAAATGATACCACACAGACATTTGTATTGTTAGTGTTATTATGTTGACCCTATCCCGTTATATTTGTTTGTTGTGTTAAAAGTTATTGTTTTCCATCCTTGAAGAAGTTTTAATGGTTTAGTGGCTTTGGGTCCAATTTGAATTTACATCTCTTCTGTTTTATACAGGTCAGCTTAACGTTGAATATCTCAGCAAACTTACAGTCAATGTTTACATGGAACACGAAACAGGTAAACCTATTAAGAATTATCTTATTTATTATATTTAGTTAGCACTGTTTAAATGGATATGTGGGTATGCCTTTTTCTTTTGACGGGATGGCACATGTAGAATCTTGGGACCATTAGAACTGACCCAATTGAATGGTCATAAACACTTTATAGATCACATTCTCTTGGGCGAGGAAAAAAAGTTGGAAATTTTTTTTTGGTTGTTGAAAAGAATATGATGATTGAATAGTTATGGTTATCCATTGAAAGCGGTTTTTAATGTAGTCAACTCCTAGGTGGGACCTATCACCCATCAAATGGTAGGTCCCATTCCCTGCACATTGAGCAACATGTGCATCCACAAGGGCAATAGACCACTCTTTGGATTTACTCAAACCCAAAGTGGACTGTCAAAGTTATTATATGGTGCCATTCCAAACTCCAGCTTTCAAGCAATATTGGTGTGCGGGAGCGCACTTCCATTTTCTTGCAAAAAAAAAATGGATACTTGGCATGAAATACAATCCACATTCTTCTGTGATGATCTGTGTTAGTGCTATTGTTTGGGAGGGACTTTAGCACATCATGTTAAAATATTTGCAGTTGATATAATTGCAAATATTTTGTATTGTTTGTAAATGTTAAAAGAGTTTTATAATACATGTATATCCATATTTTGTTCCATTCATCAATAAAATTATATTGGTGAGAAGATGGTGTGGAGACATACCCATCCAAGATGCTTTTCCATTGCTTTTGTCCATTTCCATTGCTTTGCTTCCATCACAATCCTTTCCCAAAGGCACCTAATTGGTGAAGTGGAATCTTTGAGTGGAATTAGTATCTTCTTTTCATCCTATTCTTTTTTAACAATGGATATCTATTCTCCTTATTCCAGGGTCATCAGGTTTTCACAAATCTAGGTAACAATTCAGGAACATGGTTTGTTGTAATGCCCTTGCTTGTTTTGTTAAGTCATTTTGTTCATTGAATTGACTATTGATGTGAAATAACATTTTATTGATATTTTTTGCTTATGTGATCCATCTTTTGCATTGATTGCACATAGATTTGGCATAGGTGGATCAACTTGAGCCCAATGTTAAGAGTGATTTTGATAAAAAAAAAAAATTTTTGATTGGTAAAAGAGTGCATTGAAGAAGGGAGGGGGCCCCAAAAAACTGTACAATAGACTGAAAGAAAAGGGGAAGCGCCGAACGCTTAACCCTAAACCCAAAGAAACGAGAGCCCCGAGGAAAGCATCTCGGTTACAAAATCATTTTATCCCAACGAAAAACAAAATCTTCGAATCTAAACTGTTTGAAATCGGAGATGGCAAAGCCCCAGTAATAGAGGATGGCTTTGATATTCATGATTATCCCATCAATGTTGGCCTCCTTGTCTTCCATGTCTGTCGGTTCCTTTCCTTCCACAACTCCCAGCTAATAGCGAAAGGGGCGATTCTCCAAAGCACACTACCGGGAGCTGAGAAGGCCTTAGAGTACCATCCGCTGAAAGTATCGAAAACCGACTTGGGAAAGACCTAGTGAACCCCAAAAAGCTGTAGAAAATGCTCCCATATCTCCTTAGCCATACCACAATTCCATCTTTTGGTATACCAAATTATCCTAGACTGTTTGTGCTAGTCATTTTAAGATGAGCCCATTAATTTTGCTAATTATTGTCAAGTTTTTTAAATTACAAAAATAACTATTATTAGTCATATTTAAGTTCAGCCAACCAAGCGAGCTTTTCTTTTATGATCAGTAAGTAGAGCTTTGTTGGGAAGAAGGAAAGCTCAGAAAGGGAGGGTTAGAAACCTGTGTAACAAGGACAAAACACACACGTGGATGTCCAACACTGATACGTGGTGTCAGACACACTGACCCCACAAACTCGATACACCGACACATCCATTCAGTTATTTTAATTTGTTGAGAGATCGATTTTTTTGAAATACTCTAGTTCAGGTTAAAGTTTACAATATAGAAATAATGTATTTAGATAAAATGATGTTCATTAGAATCATATAAATAATAGCTGAAAACAAAATATTTGAATAAATTAAGATTTGTTTGAAGAAGTGTCAGGCTGTCAGCATGTATCCCACGCGTGAGTATGACACGGTATTTGACACAGCAAATTCTCAGAAAATGGAGTGTTCTTGTTACATAGTTAAAAAACCCATTTCAAATAGACAGTCAGTCCCATCAACCAATATCTTTTGCAACAACATTTCCTATCTATAAACATGACAGTAAGACATTCAAAAGCTTAAGGAAAATCTCTTTCTGCTAGCGAAGCCATTCTCTA
The DNA here is from genome assembly GCA_035048495.1 of Euptelea pleiosperma. Taxonomy (NCBI): domain Eukaryota; kingdom Viridiplantae; phylum Streptophyta; class Magnoliopsida; order Ranunculales; family Eupteleaceae; genus Euptelea; species Euptelea pleiosperma. Next base: position 24,287,005 of record CM068551.1, on the reverse strand, counting down.
TTTTCAACTCCAAAAGGAAATCATCACGGAGAGAACCTAAACTTAATTATCCCCTCATCAATTGCTGAAGAGAATCTGTGTCCTCACACAGCACTTTATATAATGAGCTCATTTTGGAAGTGTCTTAGCTTTTAGTTTATAAAAAGGAATGAAAATCGAGAATATGGTTTCTTATATACATTTGGTCACGTAAGAAAATAAGCAGTAGTGCTATAGGAAAATGAGAAAATTATTTGTTACAAGTACCTGTGCAGAGTATCCTGTAACAGTTATCGGCGTCGTATAGAATTTGATGTGGGTACACTAAGCATGTGGAAGGTATTTAGGTATCATATATGGTATAAATACTTGTAATATTTCATAGCATCGCTCTTCTATCCTCAGGGCTCTGGGTTTGATGTTTGAACTTTTTGAGATTCTGCATTGAATTTTGTTGAACTCGACATTTTTTATTAGTGTTGCCCCTTCTCTTCCTTTGCCTATGATTTTATTCTAATGGATAGATATTTTCATTGAACACAATTGTACTGCTCCACAAACATTGTTGTTTGCTTGCCAGTTATCTAGCGTTTTCTAATCACTTTCTAAGAATATTATATTACCTACGCTTGTATACGTAAGTTTGAAGTTTATTTAGAAATTTAAGTTTATTTAGAAATTTACTCTTTCATCTAACTCACTCTAATACTGCAGGTTTTCATATTTATAGCAGCTGAGTATGAAACACCACAAAATTCTCTGAATCAGGTAAGCTTTGGTACATGCTGATCTGTATATCTTACTCAATGCTACCTGGACCTTTTATGTTGTTTCAAATACTATGGATATAATAATTTTCATGCTTGATTCATAATGGTTCTAGAATCAGTTTCTTTTTCACATGTTCCCAGTCACACACAGTGGTCTAACTTATATGGTTTTTGCTTTCTTAATGAGCATTCCCTTTTTCTCATCCTTAGAGGCCAGTATTGTAGGTTATAATTTTTTTATAAGTATATAATTTATTGCGAAGGCAAAAGCTGATAAAGAAATAGAAGTCGTCTAATAGTTCAAGGAGGCCTACAAAGGACTAAGAAATTAAAAAGAAGGGCAAGGCACTAACTGCCTTCATTAACTAAGAGATCCATCTTAATACAAAATCTTCTAAAAAGAACCATCTACACTCTTTATTTAAACACCTTATACCATTCGTACATATGGGCCACTTTACCCTTTTACCTTTAAAAACTCTACGGTTCCTTTCCTACCAAAGACCCTAACACAACGCAAACGGGAGGAGCCTCCATAGCAGCCGGCTTCTAGAGTTAAAAGCAATAATATTCCAGCTCCTGAAAAATCCATGATTGGCCGTAGCATAATCTAGTACATCCCAAAAGGCCAAAAAACGCACTCTAAACTTCTTTAGCCACATCGTAATGAGCAAGAAATGCTTCACTGATTCCCCATCAACTTTACACATGTGGAGTAAATGATGCAGGACGCACGTGAATGCCCAAGATTTAAAAGCTGAGATTAACAAGAAATCATTAAGAACATAAATCTCCACGCTAATCACACTCACATATTCAGAATTCAAGCAAATGAATCTTATTAAGGTTAGGCTTTCACACAATCCCACAATGTTAGACTCGTCACTTTAACAACGCGGATCTAACGGAAAATGGAACTTCCAACAAGCTTAGGGAATCAACCAATAATCCAAATTGATTTTCTTAAACCTAATGTAGGATTTAAATGAGAGTCCGAAGGTTCAATCCATGATGTAACGTCACAGCAGTGTAAACGGGGTTGCGGTAATTTATTAACAAGTTAAAGAATCAGCGAAGATCAAATCCCAGGAATCAGACCTATGGTGGTTCAGTTGGGCTGTGGGACTTAAGCTTTTGGTGATTTTTGCAAAGGGGTTGGGCTATGGGAAGTATTAACTGCAGGTTTTGGGTAACGGCTGGAGTTGATGGGTGCAAGAGGGGTGGTGGTTGTGAAATCAAGGGTAATGGGGTGGCAGTAACAAGTTTTGGGGTTGTATAGGGTGATGGCAGCAGGTGCTGTGGGTGTAAGAGGTGATGGAGAGGTGTGGTAATGGTAGGGATGTGTTAGGGTAAGTCTAAGGGAAAGTGGAACATTAGAGTTAGGGTTAGGGCTCACATGGCTGGGGTAAAAGTGAAGAATTTCAGCACTAAAAACAGAAAATAGTGGAGGGTGAACAGTGTTCGGTGAACAGTTTTGTGAATAGTAAAAAGAGCAAAAATAATTCAAGAATAGAGATAAGAGAAGAAGATTCAACCAAAGATCAAAGAAATACCGTAAAGAACTCGTGGGAATGTCTCCCGTGGCCTCCCACCAAACTCATTAAGGGGAAATCATGCTTAAGAGCATCATCTTCTAATTCATCATTCATCAAATTTCATTAACCCCTGAACTAGGCATTTTAGAAAGTACTTAAAGAATAAAAGAAAACCCTAATCTAATCTCCACCCTTGGATCAAATCAAGGGTTGAGGTTTACAAGAGTTTTAAGTGAAATACCAAAAACAACATAACAACTAATAAAAAATTATAAATCTGCCATTTGTGAGAGATGTCCCACTTATTTAAAGCCAATGATGACGCCCTTTAAAAGGAATGGGCCCAGGCCCAAGTCCTGATTTGTTGTCCGCATCAGTAAAAGTCAACTGTTATCCTTTTATGATTAATCAAGTGATCGACTGTCAAAATATTATCCAATAATGCAGTCCAAGTGAAAAAAATCCACTTTCAAGAGAATTTTAGAATCCCACACAAGTAAATCTGGCTATAAAGATTTATTAGATTTGTCTATCATCATCATCATCATAAACCTCATCCCAACTATATGGGGTTGGTTGCATGAATCCTATTCCCCCATTCAATTATGTCTAAAGCCATCTCTTTCATTAAGGCAAGTTTCTTAAAATCTCCTCTGAAAACTTCAATCCATGTCTATTTGTTCTTCCCCTCGTCCTTTTAGACCATTTGACTTGAACATTCTCCCTCACTGGAACTGTCATTTGTCTTCTTTGTACATAATCAAACTATCTCAATCGACTTGCCCTTGTCTTGTCACTTATTGGGGTTGCTCTTATATTTCAAGAATGCGTTATTTTCTAATCTTGTCTTTCCTTGTCTTACCACACATTCTTCTCAACATCCTCATCTTGGTACGCTCATTTTATGAACATGTTTCTTAATTGCCCAACATTCTGCTCCATAAAGCATCATTTGTCTTATTTTATTCTTTTGAAGAGCAGCAGGACTGGACATTTGAAAGGAACTAAGGCTCCATCTATATCCCACTGCTTAGACGGTTAGCCTTCTCAATAAAATGATTACTTAAGATTGCATGACAGAAACCACTTGGTTCGATGAGATTTCACAGCAAGACCAACAACTACTCCTAAATAAATTTGTAAATTTCAGTACAGGGAGGTTAAGATGTAGGGGTCCGATAATTGAACTCACGAAGTAACAATAACATTAAGTCATCAACTGGCAAGATACGTTGTTACCTCTAGACAATATTTACAATTGAGGCTTAAGGTCGATTTTAAATATTTTAAGGTTGTTTGTCAGGCATATGGATTCATGGTCATTGTCCATCGTTCAGCTTTCTACTGCAGAGAAACTATATTCAATGGTTTGATCACCCAAGAAAAGAACTATGCTTAATAGTTTACTGGATTTTAAATGTCATTAAACAGGTTTCACTTTGGGACGGTATCATACCATCTAAAGAGCATGCAAAGTTTTGGATTCACACAACAAACAAGTACCGTTTTACTGATCAGGTAAGCCATATCTTTTGCATCACTTTCATTTCCACCATCCACCATCTGTAGTGTGCTCTACATATGGATTCATATTAACATTGGTGTTTCATTTCTTATTTCGTGTGCATAGGGAAGCAATCTTCAGGGAAAAGAATTCAACTTGACATTGCACTGGCATGTAATGCCCAAGACTGGCAAGATGTTTGCTGACAAGATAGTTATGACTGGATACCGCCTGCCAGAAGAATACAGATAAGAAAGAAATCATTGTCTGTGTTTTGCTGTAGCTTTTTCACTTTTCTCATACGAGGGATTAAAAGGTTAGTTGGAACAAAAAGTGAAAACAGGGAAATTTTCAGGTTATAGGTGAAGTGAGGGATAGTGGAGATCTTTACTTGGTCTCCTGAGTCTGTACAATTCTGTGTCCTTTTCTTGGATGACTGCCATCACTTGTTATTCGACCTCCTCATTTCTGTTGTCTAACTAAATTGGATTGATACTCATGAAACGATTTACTGAACGAAATATAGATCTTCTCATTTCTTTTTCGTTCTTCAAGAAAAGGGCCATTGCTATATGGACCCTACCCCAGACACTAACCTTGTCCATTGCTTAGATTGATGAGTTGGTCCACTGATGATGATCTAGTATTTTAGCTTTGCTTATTGGTCTATATTTCCAACAGATTATGAAATGGAAAAGGAAAAAACTGATGCATAGGTTTTGTTCAATTTAAAGAAGGAATGAAACTGGAAGATATCGGAAATGGGATTTGCAATGATATTATTGAGGCCCTCCTTCCAAAACATACGGAAAGATGATAATGGCAATATAGAGAAATGTAAGATGCATGACCTTGTACACGATCTCGCATGTTCTGTTACAGTGAATGATTGTTTTGTCGAGGAGGTTCACAAGGTACAGTATGTCCCCGGAAGCATTTGACATTTGTGACTGAATATGGACTTAGAACCATCGTCAACCATTTTCGCGTTCACTCTTACTATTGAGACACTGGCATATTTTTAGCTTGTTTTAAAAAAGATCAGTAACTCGGATTATTTTTAGCCGGTTCTCAGCTTAATATGACTAGTATTATTTTGGGTCAGGCTCCGTTGACCGCCCTGAACTGATAGGATTCTGTACATGACACAGTATATTCTACGTGGCACACTCTTGGAGGACTCCGACCGTATGGATGTTTGGCCAACCACTATGTGGACCTACAAACCAAAATTCAGCCTGATTAGTGATTTTGAGATGTTGGATTGGACTTATTTTCATGGGTTGATCTCAACTGTGGGAATTATAGCAGTATTTGAGGTACAAAGATCCAACACCTCGAAATCACTAATCAGGCTGAATTTTGGTTTGTAGGTCCATCTAGGGATTGGCCAAACATCCATACGGTCAGAGTCCTCTTAAGAGTGTGCCATGTGGCAAATATTTGTGTACTGTACAGAATCCTGTCATTTTGGTGCTGTCAACGGAGCCCGACCCTATTATTTTTGCCTGACCAATGAAAACATTTTTTTTCTAGCTGCAAGTTCGTAAGCTATGGTGGCCCATCAGAGAGCTCACCAGATGAATGGTCCAGATCAAAGAGGGGTTCTGATCTAGAGTTAAGATCCTCTGATTTTTGCGTCATTCCCAATCAAATAAGTGGTCCAACTATCGGGTGGACCGAATTATTATGTTTTTTTTAGTGGCTGAATTGTTATGTTGGTGGGCAGTGAATATTCAACAACTAGCCATTGGATCAGAAAGGAACGTTAGATCGGCATGATTTTTGTACTACATTATGGGCATCACCTTTATGGATCCTACGAGTTGCATCATTAAATCAAATAGATAAAATTAGGCCGTGTTTGATTGCACGGAAAATTTTCCAAGAAAATACATCTGGGATATGCCTTAAATGGCTGATTGATTGCAACTGAGAAAACATATTTCAATCATGTGAGAAAATAAATGTGTATTTTCTTGTGGAAATGAACTCTCGCCTATCTGCCTGGGAAATGAATTCCAGGCTTAGTAGGGAAAATTATCCAGATTTAAATGGGGTGTTAGGGAAAATTATACAGATTTATAATGGCTTCTCTAACAATGGACAGTTGTGTTTTCCTAAGGAAAATGCAATTTTCCCACTTGGTAATCAAACTCGCCCTTAGGGTAGCATTATTTGCACCCATGATTTCTCGAAGTGCACCCACCTTTTCTAGATAAATGTGTTCCTAAATCTACATCAACATTTTACAAAAAAAAAATCCAAAACCACAAAGAAGAGGAACCACCACTGTCATCTTCTTCTTCCACCGTCACCACCACCACCAAGGCACCTCTGTCCTCCCTTCGTCCACCCCCACCTTTTTTTTATACAACTTATGGTGTGTATAGAGATAATGTGTGTACACATGGGAATGGTGGGTGCAAATAATGACACCCTAAAATGAAGGTGTTGGTGGGCTATGTCTATAGCATCAATAGGGTCATGCTATCCCACCCATGCTTAACGGCAAAAACAGCCGTCTAGTTGAGCACGCCTCCAATAGAGTTGTAGTTGAGCGGTGGCCCATTGGAGCTGACATGGGATACACCATGGCGGCTGAACTGTCGACATTGCCCAGGACATCTTGGCTTGTGGGTGCCCGTCACTGTCATGTGGACCGAGATACGGCCCATACGGGGTAATTACGTTATTAATACCCAAATAACTAATTTATCCATTGCCGCCGTTGTCACGTGGACCGTGGATCTCTTGAATCAGAGGGTCCGCGGCTCAACCGCATTATTTGGGGTTAAGCGTGGAATAGCATCTTCCTTTCCATTGATAGGTTTCGGAAGGCAGACATGGATAATACTCTCGCAATCAATCATTTTCTCACCAAATTCAGATATAGAAATGGCACAATAAAATAAACTATTTTTTTATCAATAAAAAAAAAAAAACTATTTATCTGCATCACAGAAAGCAATTTCTCCATAGACCCCGGAAAATACAGCTCCAAGTCTATATTACATGATTAGTTGCGTGACCTGCGTCACAAGTCGGTTCCTTCCTCTAAACATATAGTTTTGTGAAGAAACATTAGGCCACTAATTTTAATTTTCTTTATATATTTCACTATTGCGACGCGACATGACCGATGGAGACGTACGCTTCAAGTATATATATATGGAAAAAGATGTAACAAGGTATGCCTGAAACTGTTCATTTGCGGAAGCGGCATTTTTTGTAGTCACCGCTGCCATCTGGGCCCACTGACCGCTTGGATGTTTATCCCACCCCTTGGTGGATATACATACCAAAAATCACCTTGATTGGTAGTCTATAAGCATTAGATTTTAACACTTTTTAGCACCATATAAGGCATTCTTATAGCCGTTGAATACAACCATTTTTGAGTACTAAAACCAACGGCTAAAAATCATTAAATAAGCTGATTTTTTGAATGAATATCTATTAAAGGGTGGGCTAAACATCCATGCGGTCAGTGGGACCAGATGGTAGTGGTGACTACCAAAAATGCCGCTTCCGCAAATGAAACGATCTCAGGTATACCTTGTTACATCGCGACCCTATATATATATACACACACACCATTGATGTCGATGGTGCTATGAATCTGGACCCACACGCTAGGAGAAAACATTCGCTGCCTGGGGGACTTCAAACTTTGAAGTCTCCCCACCCAAAATGTCTGACAAGTACCCCAATACCTTAACTTAACCCTGGTTAAGCCCTTGATTAGTGGTCAAAAAGGGTACTTGTCAGACATTTTGGGAGGGGGACATAAAAGTTTGAAGCCCCCTGGGGCCAGCGAAAATTTTCTCTACAAGCTAGGTATTCCTTTGTGTTGATTGTGACTGTTCATTAATTGGTGCATGGAATTTCTCAATACTGACACAAGGTACTTGTTCGATCTAATAGTAAAGCATGAGTAAATCTTACCTGACCACCCACGATATAAGCCAAGTGGCAATTACTGAATAGTTTGGCCAATCCCTAGGTGAGCCTATAAACCCAAAATCAACCTGATCAGTGATTTTTAAGCGTTAGTTGAAGTCATTTTCATGGATTGATTTTAACTACTATAGGAATTTGAGAATTATTTGGGTACAAAGTTCTAAAGGTTTGAAATCACTAATTGAGCTGATATTTGGTTTGTAGGTCCACTTAAGAATTGGCCAAACATCCATACGACGTGGCTCATATTATGGGTAGTCAGGACTCCAGGCCTGTCGGTGTGGTCGGGCAAGTTTGACTCTAAAGCTTCATAGGGTCTTTCTAGCCAGACGCAGGAAGTCCGAATCTACACCGACATGTCTATCACGGAGAACCATTTGAATCTAGTGAACGACCTCTTCAATGGACCATTCTCTCAAAATGATCAATTAGTCTTAACCATCTGATCAAATGGTTCAACCATCCATTTGGGTCGAATTTTCATGTGGTTTATCTTGTAGAAACGATGATTAATTCCACCCCTTGATCTGTGCCGCGTGTACTATATTCATGTTCTGTAAGTGTACGTACGTGATATGTTTGTATTTCCCATCTAGTTTATTTCAAGGTGAAAAACACACAAAAAAGATAGGAAAATATTGCAAGAGCTCAAATGTTGGTAGTAGTTGTTGTGACCCCAAAAGATTCACTCTTTTTACGTTATCTTTGGTAGATATCCATCTTTCTTCCTTTTTAAATTCACTTTGCCTGCTTGAATTCTCCCATCAAACACGTAAGCTCACCAGCTACCAACTACCAACTACCAACTACCATTCTCTCTTTTTCTAAACTACAAATAATTAGTATGAGATTATTAAATTAATGGCCAATGAAGTGCGACGCAGTGGACACAAAAGTCGTGTTCACCCCACATGATCAGAACTTGATCCTGATCGACCGACTGTCATCAAGAGGTGTGGTGGCACCAAATCGTGATTGCCAACGGGTTGTGATTGTGTTTAGATCACACCTTGTGACTTGTGAACCCATGCTGTAGAGACCATGGTTTAGACCACACCCGCGGTTACGTTATGTGCTGTTAAAACGCTTAAAAAATAATGGCCGTTATTTTTGTTATTACGGCTGTTATTCTCCATTATTTTTCTGTTATAACAAAAATAATGACTTTTATTTTCTAAAAAAGTTTGTGAAAAAATAGTCCATCATTTCGTTATTTTTTGTTTTTGAAAATTTGATTCTCAATGCCATTTTTTTCATTTTTTCCGTTATATCTGCTATTTTCCCGTTATTTTTCATTTTTGCCCGTGAGCATTACAATTCGTTATAACGACCGTTATAAAAGAAACAACCCAGTCCCTTATACCGTTATAACGGCCCCTTTTAAACTTTGGTAGAGACCATCCTCACAAAAACTCAGTCCATTTTGAAATTTGTAACCTCATAAAAAATTGACTTGAATTTGAAACATACAGATCATCCAATTAAACCGTTACTTTAGGTAAACTTTTTATGAAGTTATCAACCTCAACGAAAACTATCTTACAACCCTACATGGAAATATACAGACCATATGGGTTTGGGGCCTTTGGGCTAAAACCCCAACCCCAAATGGGGCTGAGACGGTCAACGGTTGGTCCAACCGCGGTTCCTAGGGACTGGGGAGTCATGTATTTGTATTATAGAAATTCTACACGGACGATGTCATCCCTTCTCCTCTTTTATAAATAAAAATACCGCTTTCCTCCTCCCCTTCTCTCCCCTCCCATTTCCCAGCTCCGACAGGATTCCAGTGAGATCGAGAGACAGAGAACCATGCTAGGAGTTTTCAGCAGCTCTATAGTGACGCCACCGGAAGAGCTAGTGGCAGCCGGCAATCGGACGCCGTCTCCGAAGATAACGGCCACAGCTTTAGTCAATCGGTTCCTCGTGACCAACGCGTCCGCAGTTTCCGTCCGAATCAGTGACCATGTTCAATTGGCGTACACTCACCACAATGAACCGGCGTTACAACCCAGGTAACGGTCGTTTCTCCTCGTTGATATGTGTTAGTTTCCCAGCTGCCTGTGCCGTCATGTGTGTCAGACTAACGGAATAACTAGTCATATTCGTCTATTCCGGGGTCTCACGTAAGAAACTAACGTCTCATAGAGAGTGAATTCTTTTTCTTATAGAAATTAAATATGGTGAAAAAGAGAAACCTGGGAGTGACCATCCGATCAGATTCATCAGTTTTTTTGAACGGTGATACAAAGTTTGGGAAGTGACCAGGAAAGAGTCTATGGGTTGGATGGTTACTAGTGTTCGATCGGGTTGATTTTCGATGTAGGGCATTCTCTAGATGGTAAAGGAGATCCCAAGTGATACAGGCACCATGGTTTGGACGAGCAGCCAGAAAGTTATGATTTATAGTTTTGATCTATCAATCATGTCCACTTTTGAAAAAAATCGACGGACGTCCATATGGACTACGTGGAACACTCTCCGAGACCACTGACGGTATGGATGTTTGGCCCATCCCTAACGTGAACATACATAGTAAAAATTAGCCTGATTAATGATTTCTAACCTTTTGATCTGAGTACCCCATCCAATCTCACGTTTAAAAATAAACTCATAGAAAAGATTACTATCCCACGGATATAAATCACCAATCAGGCTGACTTTTTTGTCTATAGGTCCAACTAAGAATGGGCCAAACATCCATACGGTCAGTGGACGCTGTGTTCCGTCATCAACGTTGATGACATTTGCTCCCGATTTTCTACCTAAGAGATCTCTTCGGTGTGTCCAAACTGATGACCAGATGTTCGTCAACTCTTTGAATGAGCCATAGCCGAAATATGGCACTGATTGAACGATCTTAACCATCCAACATATGGACTTCTTTTCCCGATTCTTCACCTAAGTTTCATCGTCTTCCTTTTCAGCTCCACGATCTACCTGTTGTTATTGTGCATTCTATGAAGTACCAACTTTTGGTCTACGCCCTCAGGTCGTCGTGGAGGCCGGCTTATATATGACCGGGTCTCATGCAAAGTTTGATAGGACCCCTCTGCGGAATACCACGTGATATTTTGGGCCTACAGACCCATAGATGTTTGGCCCACCCCTTGGCTGACCCAGACAGCAAAAATCAGCCTGATTGTTGATTTCTAGCCGTTGAATTTGTGCATTTTTTGTTTGTGAAGCCATGAAGAATTAGCATATGGAAGCGTACATGTGGACCCACACACCAAAAATTAGTACGATTGATTATTTCTAGCTATTAGGTTTGAGCATTTTTCATCATGGGCTTGGAACCTATACATGGGCCTGTTTGTTAAAAAATGCTCAATTTCAACCTAAAAATCATCAATCATGCTGATTTGTTTCGCTGTGTAGGTCCACCAAGGGATGTATAAAGCTCTGTATACTAGGTATTTTTGTTCCCCCTGGGTTCTTGGGACAGTACAACCTCTTGGAACATCTCATGGTATTTTTGTCTTGGGCAATAAATACAAGTTTTATGGAAGCGTACATCTGAAGTGTATAAAATTCGCTGCACATTAGGTTATATCAGCCATTTATCTGTGATCTTGTACGTTCACATGGTCAGCTGTCAACGTATTTAGCCGAATGATCTTGAGATTTTAACTCTAGGTTATAGAAACCTTACTTTTACAGCCAATTAAGCTTGTAGATAAGATCAAAATGTGCTGTGGATGGCCCAGCTGATCTGTCTGGTGCTTCGTCTACGTCACTTTGACTAGAAGTATTCTTTTTTAACAAAATGAATTGAATAATCATTTAGTCATTTACAAAAGGGAGTGCATATTCGCACACTCCATTTCCTGTTGGGGCGGAATCCTGGTGGGGGCACACCCCAAAAAGAGAATCTCTCTCTACGTCGAGTAAAACTTGGCTGACCAGCAACCGGCCACAAGATGAGCCACGTGTCACATTTTAGAGGATTCTGACCCTATGGATGTTTGGCCAATCCCTAGGTGAACTTACAAACCAAAAATCAACTTGATTAGTGATTTCTAAGCATTGTATTGGAGTCATTTTCATGGGTTGATTTTAACATGGAAATTTGAGCATTATCGACCATTAATTGGGGTACAAGATCGAAAGGTTTGATGTCACTAATCAGGTCGATTTTTGGTTCGTAGGTCCACCTAGGGATTGGCCAAACATCCATAGGGTAAATGCCCTCTAAAAATTAGCCATGTGGCTAATCTTGTGAGTGGTAGTTGATCAGCCAAGTTTTACTCTTCTTAGGAGAGAGATTTCACTTTGTGGGTGTGCCCCACAGGAAATGGGATGTGCGAATATGGACCACTTAGATGGTCCAGATTGATGAGTTGGCCATGACGTTAAAACAATTAGTGAGAGTGCTTTGTGGCTGAATGGGTACAGATCATTTGGTGTGAAGGATGAGATATTCTGCTTGTTTGAAGGAATGCTCGATAATTTGGGAAGCCTAAGGCAACAATATGGACTAGCCAAGTCTGCGAACGAGGTGACGTTGGTGATCGAGGCTTACAAGGCTCTCCGCGATCGAGCTCCATACCCTCCCAACCATGTTGTTGGCCACCTCAGTGGGAGTTTCTCGTTTGTAGTCTTCGATAAATCCACGTCCTCACTATTCGTGGCTTCTGTAAGTACCCACACATGCAAGCTCCTTGTAATCACGTAAACTAGTAAAACCTTAGTGAAGTTACTTATGTGGGATGTACAACAGGATCAATTTGGTAAGGTTCCTCTATATTGGGGAATCACTGCTGATGGATTCGTGGCCTTTGCTGATGATGCGGAGTTGCTTAAAGGTGCATGTGGCAAGTCACTTGCATCTTTCCCTCAAGGTAATCATCTTTATCACCCCTTATGAATTTTTAGAGAAAGATGTTTATTTGGTACTGTGGTGCAGTTGTACATTGGTAGGGGTGTAAACGGGTTCGGTTCCGCCGGTTCGGTTCCTAAGGTACTCACAAGCAGAATCAATATTGTCAGTTCTTATCGGTTCCAGTTATCAAAATGATGGATTCGGAACTGAAATCGATTATTTGGTTTCAGTACTCAGTTCTGATTCCGGGTATATTGATTCAAATCTTGATAATATTACAAATTTAACACTATATTTATATATCGGTTTCGGGTGACTACCCAGAATCGGAACGTCAGTTCCCAAAAATGGGGAACCAGAACTGATGTTTTCAGTTCCAGTTCCAATTCGATTTTGGTTAAACAGGTAACATTGACACCCCTACATTGGTGCCCCCTGTCAACATAGATTGGTTGAAAAGCAACAATGTCATGACAGGCGTTTGGTTAGGTTATGATTTCAAGGTTTGGTTATTGGATTACAGGATGCTTCTTCTCAACCACCGTGGGAGAATTGAGAAGTTACGAGAACCCTAAGAACAAGATCACTGCCATTCCTGCAGCGGACGAAGAGATATGGGGTGCAACATTTCGGGTAACAATATCACTAATTAATCCAACATGCAAAAGCTGGCAGGCCACTCCATTTGCGGGGTGGTCATTGTGTTGCACCATCCCTTGTTTGGAGATCGCACTTTCAAGCTGAATTGTAGACATTCTAGTTGGGTTGGGGTTCCTTCAGTCCAGCGGGTGCATCATGTAGTCCATCTTGCATTGTCAACTGGTTTTGCAGTCCGAACTTGACTGCCTTGCCTACCCAAAAAAAAAAATTAAGCCACATTTATGGCTGTCAACGGATATTATTCTAATCGAATATAAGCATATCATAATCCGAATTCAAAAATATATCGATATTCAAATTCGATTCCAAATTGGACAGATATTCTGAATCAATATTCAAATTCATCTGATTCATCCGATAAGTAAATTGGATATACAATAAATTATTATATACATGTTTATTATATTTATGTAATATATCAGATCAGATGTTATCGAAGCAGATATATCAATATCCAAATTAATCTGTATATGAAAAGTATTCGAATGCCAAAAATAATATAAATCGATCCGAATCCGTTATTCGCCACTCTAATCATAACCATCTAATCATTTCAGGTGGAAGGACCAGCAGTTCTTGCAGCTACCGAGTAGACACACTCAGCTACATTTCACGACCTTCATATTTTCCGTTTGGGTTAGGGAGTTCCTTATATGAATGTAAGGCGTGAACTAAGTGCCATCTAAATATCAACTGAGACCTGATCGGTGAGGGTTGAGAGAGTGGCACGTGGAAGAGTTGATTGTTGACATGTGGCAGACAGCAATGTTGTTTGGCTACATGGTCTTCCTTTTTCTAATTAGGTTGCTCTTTGAATTTGCTTCCTTTGTTACTTCAATCCATGTATAGTTGTGTTCTCTTGTTCTAATAAAGTTTGTAGCTGGCTTTATTGTGACCGATGATTTTAGCTAGATTTAGTAATGAGCCATGGAATTAGGGGCTGTTTGGACAGATCCAAACCATGAGAACTTATTAGCGTGCGCATTATGAAAGATAACCTAAGCGCCATGTATAGGAGTGCTCCTTAAGCTAATCCTGGATTTATGCCACATGGCGTTCATTGGCATCACCTCGAGCCATTAAATGTGGAGCCCTCTTAATAAAGTCACACCCCAAAAATTCTGGGGCTCACTTAGTATGCAAACAGTGTCAGTACGGTTGGATGTCCCTTGAAAAATGTGTTATTTCAATGTTTTCAAAAAAAATATATTTTATAAATTAAATACACATTTTTCAAGGAGCATTCAATGGTGGATACACTGTTTGCATACTTCTAATTATGCAAGCAGTTGTATACTAGATTTGTCCAAAATTGTGTATACTAAGCTATTATTCTAGCTATCGGATTTGGTGTTTTTGTTCCATGGGTCTGTAGTTTGTACCCAATTTGATACATTTTTTTCTTGGTGGGCTTTTTATAAAACTAGGTCTAAGCCCATGGAGATGGCCTACTCAATTGGAACAGGCTGTAGCATAATCCAAAGATGACCCCACATTTCATGGATCCAAGTGAAGTGGCATAGATTCTAGGACTATCCTATTCAAGATGCTTAGGCTACTCGCCACTTCTCCAGTTTGAAATAAGGTCTTTGGATAAGACTGGTGCCAGCCCAAGTTGACTGAAGGAGATGGATCCAAGTTGGGCTTTGGCTCGCTTGAATTGAAATAGCTTGGCCCAAGCCTATTTCAGGGCAATATTTCTGTGCTTGATTCAGTCATAGGCTTTAAGCTGATTCCAACCAATGGCCTTGTGAGGAAATGGTTACCTGAACACCCCTTTGTGGTGGGTAATTATGGGTCAATCCATTATCAATCAGGCAGTTATTTGGTGGGTATATCCATCGAGAGTGTAAGTACCATATCTAACCCCTTCCATCCATCACGACACGTGGCAAGATCATGCTGCCCATTCTGATGCGTGGCAAGGCAGGTTACTGGTCCACTCGTGTGAACATCATGTCCAGAGTACCCCTTTTTGACCACTAACCAAGGGCTTAACCAGGGCTGAGTTAAGGGATTGGGGTACTTGTCAGACATTTTGGGTGGGGAGACTTCAAAGTTTGAAGTTCCCCGGGGCAAGCGAATGTTTTCTCTCCAGCACGAATCTCGCCATAAGCCTGGACGCAACCCAGGAATTATACCCTTTTAAATTTTTTTCCCGCCAACTGGACTATGCCAAGTAGGCATCCAGCTAGGCATAAGTCTTGCCCAATAGAGACGCCACTCAGCACCTTCTTCACTTATAATCAATTATAACTGAAGGAAAAATAATGATAATATCAAACTCCTGGATAATATGAACAAACCAATAAGTGCAGTAACAAGAAGATGTGTACGCGATCAAAAAGGGAGATCCTCCCAATAGAAAAAGGAAGAATCATGGATCTCTGCCCTCCGTTGGGAGGTACAGGTAAGAGGACCACAATCTCATTTCTCATTTCTCAAACAGGCTGAGTTGATAATTATGTGTGTGTGGTCTGCCTCAACCAATTTGAAGTCCCTAGTCCCTACATTGGATTTATATAAAGAAAGAAAAAAAGGCTTATTCCTATTTTAGGCCCAGGGTCAAACCCGGCCCATTGTGTACGTACCCTTAAAACTATCCGATCAGATGATCTGGACCATGGATCTCAACCAAACAGGCCCTTGGCAGTAGAGTTTACCAAAATGCAGTCTTTCTCGTCCTATATGGGAGTGGGACCAATGGCGGGTCCTCCCTGGCACCGTCAGATTGTTTTTACAGATCAACAAGACCACCTCTGTTAATAATTAAGGATCGAATCACGGGAGCCTTTCGTTTCTTCAATTCTTCTTCTCCTGTAACGTTAATATTCTACTGATAGAGCTTCTACCTAGGGTTTGGGTTGAACGCGTTAGAATTCTCCTCTTTGTCTCTGCAACTCCGCCAATTAAAATTTAAACTTCTTCATCTCTGTTAACATGAAGCTTCGATACGCCATGGTTTGTTCTTCGAACCAGAACCGAAGCATGGAGGCTCATTCGCTTCTCAAGAGACAGGGCTTCGATGTCTCCTCATACGGTACCGGAGCTCACGTTAAGCTCCCAGGTCCTTCGTTGAGAGAACCCAATGTTTACGAGTTCGGTACCCCCTACAAGCAGATGTTCGACGATTTGAGACGAAAAGACCCCGAATTGTATCCTTCAATTCTGCAATTCATGTAATCTTTCTGAGTTTCTTTCAGTCTTTCTAAATTCTTTCATGTTAATGCTTCAGAGTTCGTTTTGGTTTCTTAGATTTGTAATTAGTTTGTAAAAGTTGAGCCTTTAGCTTGCAAGATGTACCGATGGAAGTTGGAACTCGAAACCTTGTAAACTACTGCAGTTTGTGTGAATTTAGGGTTTTCTATTTTCTTGCACAAAATGTGTGATGTGGCAGACCTATTTAGGGGTCTTTTAAAGGTTTAAAATTTCGATTTCGCGTACCATTTCGGTGAGGGCGGAAACCAAAATTTCGGAAGAAAATTTGAAATTTCGCGTGAAACTACGGAAAATTTTGAAATCCAGATTATTGATGAAATTTCAAAATTTCGACCAAATTTCATGAAAAGTTCGAAATTTTTGGAAAAAAATGAAATTTCACATGTAATTTAAAAAAATTCGTGGCTACTGGCTACTGCACTGCACCTGAACAATCGGCGACATTTGCAGGATTTTATTAATATCTTTGAAATTTCATACAACTCACAACATTTCGTATTTTTTTGAAAATTTCAATGAAAATTTGAAAATCCAAAATTTCAGACTGAAAATTTGAAATTTCTGTAAAATTCAAATTATACGGGTTTCAGTTTCGGCGAATCCCAAAACTGAGAGACATTTCAGCGAAATTTAAAACCAGGGTCTGTTTGGATCACCATTTTTGCAATTTATGTGAATCGCCACTTTTTCCTTTTTTTGGGCCCACAAATGGCGATCTAAAAAGGCCCTTAGATTCTTAAGAAAAGCCATTTTTGTAACTAAGTTGTTTGCCCGCCAAGAGTAGAAGGCACAATGATGAGTCTGTTTACATTGTTAATTATGTTCTTGAATTTAAAGTAGGGTTCATCCTTAAGATCAGTATAGATACAAGCGTAATGGCATCTTGCCAATGCTTAAAAGGAATTCAAGTGTCAAACTCGCGCCTCAACGTTGGCAAGAGAATGCTGCTGATGGTTGCTTTGATGTGGTATTTACATTTGAAGAAAAGGTTTTCGATATGGTTATTGAAGGTTAATATGTTTACAATGCCATTTTAGAGTTATTTGGGTTTTATTTATTTATTTTGATTGACTTTTGATTATCGACTAGTACAGATTTTATTTCGTATGGTAAACATTAATGTGATTAAACGATTTGCTTTATTTGTAATTTGTGTTCCTAATGCTCTAGGAATCTGTGATGTGGATTCAATTAATTCTCAGTTGCCTTGAATTTTTATGTGTTAGAGGTAGACCATATGTTGTTATAACTTATAAGTTCCACTTTGCGTGTAACTCGAGTGTAATATAAGTTCAAGCTATGAAAGTAATTATCTCACTGTTGATTATGGGATTTTTATGGGGGCTACCCAGATGTATAATCACCCTCTGTTTCATTACCCTATTAATTTTGCTTGTGATGAGTTGACTATCCTGTTATTCCAAAGAGCAATGATAAGTGCCAGTCTTCACACTAGAAAATCTTCTTCTTTTTTTTTCTATTGGTATACGAATTTAAATACTGAAGACTGGAAGTCCATTATACAAGGGGGAGTTTGTGGTTCCATACTTCCATTGCTGAGTTTTGTATTGGACACAGTCATGCATCCTATTGAACAGTCCAATATGTAGCACATAACAAATAAAATTTAGTTGTATTGATGAAATTTTATGATTTTAAAATTGATAGATCCTTCATTTTTCCTATGTGAACCCAGTGATCCTTCTCAAGATGGTAGAACGAAAGAAGCAGATTTCTGTAGGTTTGAGGAAGAATTTGCTCAAAGACATATTCCTGAAAGCTTTTATTTCATATAATCCATTTTCGAACCACATAAAGGTTTTAGTGAGTCCCTGCATTTATTAAAGGAATCTGTCTCCTTTCCGAGTCTTCTGCATATCCTTTTGGAAACATGATGTAGAGAAGGAATTAGATGCCTTAGACAAATATCAAACTTGGATTTTCTGGAACTGCCTAAACAGAAACAAGCATGGGATGCATATACGTTTACAAGATTAATCTGTAACAAGAAGGTTCAATAGAATGATGAACGGAACCCACACTGGCTAATGGGAACGTAGAAGAACAAAGAGTAGATTGTCAAAATGCTTTTGCTCCATTTACTATGATAAAACAAATAAAAATAAATAAGAATTGAGATGCCCATTGCTTGTTTTAAAAAACTGGCTGCTTCATCAACCTAATTCGAAGGATGCAGTCTTTCATGGTATGAAAACTGAACAGAATGATATTGCTTTCTCATCTTAGAGAACTATCTGTGGTCTAAGTCAAGCACAGATAGTGCGGTTTGCAAGTTCAGTTAAATTGTCGTAAAAGGGGGTTTATAGTAATTACCATACTATGTTGCATGGATTCTTCTAAACAAGTGACATACCCATGTCACCACATGCCGATTCCAACACTCCACCAAAATCTGATTTGACACTTCTGGATGTCCATTTTTTTCTTTCCTTGTACAACATAAATTAACATCTATGATAGATTATGAATTTTACTTTTTCCAATACAAACTTCTATGTGGCAAACATAACAGTTTTACATTCATTTGTGCTTCTGGCTGTAGGGTATCCCATTATATAAGTATGGAAGTAAGTATTCTCTTCTACATTGTTTTAATATACTGTCGAATTCATGAACCCAATTTTTTATTCGCCTAATCTGACACTCCGTACCCATGTCGGATTCTGACACTCTTACCCATATCAATGCAACATAGCTACCAATGACAAAACTTTATTTATATACGGAATTGAGCATGATATGTGCCCCTGCACTTGGTTTTAAGTAGATGAGATAGTTGTGGTATGGATGGATTAGAAAGTTGATCAAGTACTAGAAAAAGTATCAACAAAGTTAGTTCTTATTTTTACACAGGTATGGATACAGGTGTCAATTATGACATGTCAAAAGGTGGGTACATAGTACAGCTATGTTGGTAAATTCTGCACAGTTGTATATGAGCAATTTACGGAAGAGCTAAAATGACCAGAGTACCTGAAAACACATGCATATAAAAATTTCAATTGTTCATAATCAACACCTTGGCCAACTCTTTAGGTCATCAACAGGAAACCTGTTTGCCATTCAAATCTATTCACAGTAATCTCTACTTATGAAATTTTAATCTCCCAATTAAATTTCTTAGCAATTAACAAGAGTTAACCCTTTAGGATTGGTAAGGCATGAAAATGATGTGGCGATTACATCTAAGACATGGGTGCCCCATCCAAAATGGCATATGGGTAATACAGCCTTTTAACAATTAAATCAAGTTTGGACTTGTTTCAGTCTGAAACATGGGTAAGACTATTGGAAGAGATTTCAGTCTTTTAACAATGGCATATGGGTACCCCACCCAAGGCAGTCATTTCTATCTTTTTCTCCTTCAAATCGACAAATATGTTGATTTTCATGAGTTCTTTTGTTGGATTTGTGGAAAAAAGAAAAAACTCATCCATCATTGTGTTACTCGTAAAAACCAACTTCTTTGCTGATCAGTGCAGCTTTGATGGGGAGGGGGAGGGGGAGGGGTTGATTTGGAGGAGATCCATCAACATTTTCAAGGAAAATGAGTGTACGGCAACATCTGCACAATAGCCTCCATATGAGATACAACTGGGAATTGTAATTGCACAAATTTTTTTTTTCTTTTTTGATGGGTATGTAAACTGCAGCAATTTTAGTGTATGGTTCGTTCTACTCATGGTTTAAAATCTTGTTTCAAATGAATGTCTTAGTCAAGTGAAAAACCGAGACAAACACCGAAATTAAACGAAACATTCCTAAGATATTGAAAAAATTACAAAACAGGCAAAACATTCCGAAACATTCCCAAAATCATAAATCATAAATCATATTTTTTACCTTTTTTCTTATTCTATCGTAATATCTTGGTTTGTCTCGGTGAAACAAACCGAAACATATGAAACATTGCATGTTTCATTTCAGTCTCTTCAATTCCGAAATGTTTCGTATGAAACATTCAGAAATTTTAAACCATGGTTCTACTTAAGACCATAGTTCTTGCCTTTAAAAAATGATCTATTCCTTGTATTTGTTAAATACTCGTAACTTTATATTTTATTCTTTGTCCATCTATCTATTGGGATGAAAAGTGTGAAAAAGATTGTGAAAATATTTTATGCTTGGAGCTATGATGGTTAGTGTATAAAACTGTCCAACTGGTGTATGAAAATTATGCAGATGTTCACAATCGGGAGCATGTTCTGATGAAAAGCGTACTGGTGATCAATTTGGATGTAAAAGATAACCATGAGGAAGCAGCCGTGGGAGCAAGGCTGGCTCTGGATTTGTGCCAAGAGGTGTGGTTTTCTTTTTCTTCAAGTCTTTTTGTGATTCATTATAGTTCTAATGCATGTTGGGATTTACTTGTGTGTATATGTGTGTTCTAATGTTGATCGTGATGCACAGCTTGAAGCAACTGAGTCGTGGGAGGATACAATTGACGATATTGTCGCTGCATTTGAGAGACAGCACAGGCGGAAGCTCTTATACAGCATCTCCTTTTACTAAAGATGTCATGGCTACCCCAAGGGAAGGATTCCTTGTTTTCCTTTTCTAGGAACTAATGCTAACTTGTATACCAATTTTGATTTGAGTATATAATTTCCAGGAAACTGCTGTTGGCATTGGTAAGTTTTCTTTGTAGATCATTATCGAATCTATAAAAATGTTGGGAAAAAAGATTAACGTTTCACTGTATGTTCTTCTCAAATGTGAAATTTCTTGTTATAATCTCCATTTGCATGAAATCAACAGGCTTTGGATATTGACCCACTACTTGTCTTCACTGGGCGGTATTTAACTAGTATTATGTAGTTCAGTTATCTAGCTTTTGTAAATCATACAGATAGCTATGATCGACAAATATGGGTGAGGCGAGGCCTCAACGCTGTGCACAATCTACAGCCTTTATATTTGGTTGGGGACTTTTTCTTGGGCTATGGCACATTCATGTTGACTGCTCAAGTGAAAGCAATTGCCCGAACTTGTCTGATTGGTCTGATTTTTGTGCTATGCTCTGTTGATGAGGCGTTGACTATTCTGATAGGTGGGTGTTTCAACTGATTGCAGGAGATGAGGCCTCACAATTGGTGCTCGATTATAGCTATCTGTATGGTTTAGTCACTGCAACCCTTCTAATAAGGGCAACCAAATTAGTCAGACCAAACCCTGTTTACCAATGGTACAAGGTTCAATAAAGCCTGGCTTCTTAGGCCCGGTTTTGGCCAATTCAACTGACAGGCCTAAAGAATCAAGTCCAGGCCCAAGAAAAGCCAACTAAAATGGACTAAGCTCGAAAACCCCAGACAAACCCAGCCCACAACGATTATACCGCTTCACGCATGACCTGTATGCCTTTATTTAATAAGATTTATTTTGCTCTGATTTTCTCCATCTGCACCAAACCATTTATTATTTTTAAACAATTTGCGCAGTTTATATTCACAATTCATTAATGCACCGTATGCTTTTTGCAATACACCGTGTAATACGTTTCTAACGAGGATTTTAGGTTCTGAATCATTCTTTAATGGTCTACTGATATACATGTGGTATGCATGTATGCGAAAATGTAGGACACATTACTCCATCCATCGATTTAGGAGATCTACTACAAAGATCGACCAGATTGGAACCTTATAACCGTCTGATCAAATGACTATCATCTTCATACAGTTTCATAAAGGATGAGGATTCGACATTATAACCATCTGATCAAATGACTATCATCTTCATACGGTTTCATAAAGGATGAGATACACCAGATGGTTAGGCTCATCTTGTCACGACAGAAATTGTGAAATAACGAGTCCCGACCTTCTCCATTTGCAAGAGTGTTGTTATACATAATAGAGAAAGCTAAAAAGATGGGGAAGAAGAGAATAAAGAGGAAGTAGTGGAAAAGTAGAGAATTTTTTTTTGAAGATTTTTTTGGTGGAAAAATAGTTTTTTGTGAATTTGTAATTTTCTTTATTAGAAGTTGTAAATACAAAAAAACTGTAATAATGTTTTTGTTTGTTTTTACCAAGGTTTAAAGGAGACCGTTATAACGGCATAACGGATTGGGGTTTCCATTATAACGAAAAAAATGCTTGGGCAAAAACGAAGAAAAAAAAAAGGGAAAAAAAGGAATATAACGGAAAAAACGGAATATAATGAAAATAGCGGAAAAAACAAAAATAACGACCATTTTTTTTCACAAAATTTTCTAGAAAATAACGGTCGTTATTTTTGTTATAACGGAAAATAACGGCCGTTATTTTCTGGGCGTTTTAACGGTCCAATAATATAATGGGGTAAGTCCGAATCCATTATAACGGCCGTTATTTTCGTTACAAAGACCGTTTTTTAAACCTTGGTTTTTACTACTATAAAAGAACTTTGAAGGGTAAAAGTTGATCGACATTTTACCACCTCACCAACTCGCTTGAATTTTAAAAAATGGAAAATTTCATAAAAGAAAATAAATTTAAATGTATTTGTAAAAACAAAAATAAAATTCTGACATTTGCCCCTTTTAAAGGGCGTTTCTGTCTCACAAAAATTAAAGTTGAAAAAAGCTGACAACGCCCTTTAAAAGGGCGTTTGACCATAGAGCATAAAACTTCTGTCACAATACGAGCCACATGTCACACTCTTAGTTGACGCTGATCGTATGGATGTTTGGCCATTCCCGAGGTGGACCTGCAAACCGAAAATCAGCCTGATTAGTAATTTACAACCTTTGGATCTTTGCACTCAAATAATGCCCAAATTCCTACTGTTAAAATCAACCCATGAAAATAACTTCAATCCAATGCTTATAAATCACTGATGATGTTTATTTTTGGTGTGTAGGTCCACCTAGTGAGTGGCCAAACATCCATACGGTCAGCGCCCACTAAGAGTGTGCCACGTGGCTCGTATTGCGACACAAGTTTTATGCCTCTATGGTCAAACGTCCTTTAAGTTTTATAGCTGGTATTTTTTATGTTTATTTAAGTTTTATGCCTCTACGTTAGTCAGCTTTTTTTGCAGAATTGTCAGCCCTTTAATTTTATCAGACAGAAAAAAAAAGGGCGTTTAGTTATTTTTTTTGCAATTATCAGAAATTTATTTTTGTTTTTACAAATACATTTAAATTAATTTTCTTTTACGAAATTTTTCGTTTAAAAATGACCAAAAAAACAAATAAGGAAGGTCATTCAATATTCTTTAGGCTCAAACTCCGAGGACCCCCTTTTTCTGACCCCTTACTCTGTTCGTGCGCTCGGCCATCGATTTCACAAATCCAACAGTGGTTGTCAGCGCCCCCAAAAGTGAAAAAATGATGCCGGCTCTAGGGCCAAGCACAGGAACACCAAGAACCAAGCACACGGACACCAAGAAGAGGTTTCCCGAGCTTCTTTATTCTTATCTTTTACTTCTTTAAATCTTTTCTCAACATATCTCCCCAAACAGCTCCCCTCTCCCACAACCGAGCTGGGATTGGACCCACCATAGACCATGGTTTTAAAAACAAAATTATTAAAAAAACGCTCATTATTTTTTGTTATAAATTTTATTGAAATTTTGAAAAATTATGATTTTAGCCTCGTTTCTTTTTTCTTTTTTTCATGTTATTCTCTTTTTTTTTTTCCGTTTTGCCCCTATGCGTTACAATCCGTTATAACGGAAAAAAGGGTAACGGACTCTTCTGAATCTTGCCACAAACATCGGTAAAACAACGATTACCCATGAATGCTTGGGCCCACCCTTTCATGAATCTAAACTAAAATATAAGCTTGATAGGTGAAATGCGCATTATTGGATTGAGCATATATTTTTGAAGTATGGATTTCATGAAGAAGCCCATGGGTGAAAAGCATTGTGTCCAAAGCACATGATGAAAATGCTCAAATGTAATGGTTAGGAAAATCACCTATCAACTATTTTGGGAGTAAAACTTGTGTCACAAGAATGTTGTGACGGAAGCCGGTCACAGCACTCAATACGAGCCATGTGGCGCATGATCAGAGGGTGCTGACCGTATGGATGTTTGGCCAGTCCCTCGGTGGACTTACAAACCAAAACTCAGCCTGATTAGTGATTTAAAACCTTTGGATTTTTGCACCCAAATAACGCTCAAATTCCTACTGTTAAAATCAACTCATGAAAATAACTTCAATTGTATCGGTTAGAAATCACTAATCAAGCTGATTTTTGTGTACCGGTTCATTGAGGGACTGGCCAAACATCCATACGGTCATCGTCCTCTAATAATATGCCACGTGGCTCATATTGAGTGCTGTGACCGGCTTCTATCACAACATCTTGTGACACAAGTTTTGCTCCTATTTTGTTGGTTACATTCCTACGCTGTTGGTCCCAAGTACTTACCCATCACTCTTCTTGCCCTTTCGTTGTAAACTTGTAATTATTTTTTTTTTCTTGTCATTGAGGCCGATGATAAGGCGCAATATGAGCCGCGTGGAACGCTCTTAGAGGACTGACCGTATGGATGTTTTTCCAATCCCTAGGTCGACCTACAAACCAAAAAATCAGCTTAATTAGTGATTTCAAACCTTTGGATCTTTGTACCTCAAATAATGCTCAAATTCCCACGGGTTAAAATCAACCCATGAAAATAATTCCAATCCAACGCCTATAAATCACTAATCGGGCTGATTTTTTGTTTGTAGATCCACCTAGGGATTGGCCAAACCAAGGTTTAAAGGAGGCCGTTTTAACGGTTTAACAGACTGGGGGCGTTACCATTTAAACGGCCGTTAAAACAGATTGAAACGGCCAGGGGCAAAAATGAAAAAAAATAGATTTTAACGATCATAAAGGAAAAAATGGCACTGAAATTCAAATTTTGAAAATTAAAAAAAAAAATGGAATAATGGTATTTAACTGAATTTAACGGCTTTTTTTTCACAAAAATTTTCAGGATTTTAACGGCCATTAAATTTAAAGCGTCAAAACGTGTTTAAACGATTTTAAGAGAAACGGGATTGGGGCGTTACTGTTTAAACGGCCATATTTTAAACCATGGCCAAACATCCATATGGTCAGAGTCCTCTAAAAGTATGCCACGTGTCTCATATTGTGCCCTGTCATCAAAGTTTTACTCACTATTCTAAAGTGTTTTATTTTTGACGAGCAGAGCAATTTAGTACTTGAGCATCACGTGTGTATGCACGTGTTTAAAATTTCGCTTACTCTCCCGATGACCGCCCACAATATGAGCAACGTGGCACACTTTTAGAGGACTCTGACCGTATGGTTGTTTGGCCAATCCCTAAGTGGACCTAGCCTGATAGTGATTTCTAGGCGTTAGATTGGAGCCATTTTCATAAGAATTTGAGCATTATTAACCATTTTGGTACAAGGATCCGAAGGTTAGAAATCACTGATCAGGCTGCTTTTTGGTTTGTAGGCCCATCTAAGGATTGGCCAAACATCCATATGGACAGCGTCCTCTAAAAAGTATGCCACGTGGTTCATATTGTGGGCGGTCAGCGAAGTTTTACTCTCATATGGAGGTAAAAGCCAAGTTATCAGGGGCAAAGGGGATCGAGAAAAAAGGTCAAAAGAGAGAAAGTTGGGTTCTCTCGACGAACCAAACTCCAGCTTTTTTATTTTGGTCGTAGAAACATTCATTGCGTTCTCTCGATTCCGAACCCTAATAAGAAAAAGGTGCGACTTACTGATCTCTATTTCTCTTCTAAATTTTCTCGAATTTTGTTTTAGTTTTCAGGTTCCGATGGTTTGAATGTTAATTCGCAGTTTTTAGGGTTTCAATCTGTTGAGAAGAGCAAGAAATTGAAGCGAACGGTCTCAGAATTGGATGATATCTGCATCAAAAGGTAAGGTTTTTGGTTTCGATCGTAACAGCAATTGTTCTTGTTTCCATGGAAAGTTGTCCGTGGATCTATTGTACTCTGTTCCTTTTAATATATTTGGTCTTTGAGAAGTTCTTAGTGTGATCAATAGGGTTTGGGAAGCCCCAGAATTCTCTCGGAGACGGATTTTGTTTTTTTAACGAGCTGTTAGGTTTTCCTTTAAGATAATCGTTTTGTTTTATATAATATCATCATTCTAATTTAGTATTGATCAATGATTTATGAAGCCCTCGGGAAGGATTTTGGAAGATATATTGCATATGAGGGCTTAAAATATCTCAATTCCTCTTTTTCAAAGCTAACAATTAAAAGAGAGGTGAAAATACTGTCGTGAATAGGTGTTTCGAGCCTGAGATGTACCATGTAATGTTATAGTTGTTGTTGCAGTTGCAGACATATGGGTATATGGTTTGTTATGTTGGTCACAGGTGATGCTTTGTCATTGTTTGTCTTCATGTGCCTGTGCACTCATTTGTTTGTATCAGTTGTGGGGTGGCGGGGCTCAGCAGAAATTTGTACTGTGTGTTTGGGTTGGTGAGTAGGTGGAGATGGCGGGGGAGTTGAAAAAATTCATCAGTTTTGGAAGTATGTTGGTTTCTATTACATTTTTGGGTTTTTAGATTATTTCTGGGACATTAATGTTCTTTATGACAAACATTTGCCTAAAGGAAACTCTAGAATTTTGAGGTTTATAAGTGCTTTAAATGTCATTTCGGTTGAGCAAGGGGACTCACACATTTGGATATGGGATACGAAGCAAATTTTTGTCCGATCCTTATTGATGTTCATTAGGGAGTTATTGTGTCGATTTTGAATCTATTGTGTTTATCGGGAAGATAAAGACAAAACCTTCTTCCTTATGGGTGAAATGCTCGGATGGTAGGAGAAATCAGACTTTAATGACAGCACTTTGGAATTCTGGGCCAATTGATGCAATGGTTAGAAACATGGTTTTAAAAACGGCCGTTTAAACAGTTTTAACGGCCGTTTAAACAGTTTTAACGGCCGTTTAAACAGTTTTAACGGCCGTTTAAACAGTAACGCCCCAAGCCCGTTTCCGTTAAAACCGTTTAAACACGTTTTATCGGTTTTGAAAAAAACGGCCGTTTTTTTTGTTTTAACGGTCATTAAAATCATTTAAACAGCCGTTTAATTTTGAAAAATTTTGTGAAAAAAGGCCGTTAAAACCATTTAGGGCCCGTTTGGCAACACCGAAATAAGTTACTTTTTTGCTTCCAAAAGCAAAAAAGTTGAAAAGTTTGTTTGGGTATCTATTTTGGAATAGCTTCTCAAAAGCCAAAAATTTGCTTTTGGTGGAAGCAAAAAAAAATTTCTTCTTGCTTCTGGTGGAAGCAAAAGTCAAAAAAAATTTGCGGAACCGAAGCTTCTAATTTTAAGTGAATCTTTCCTAATGTCAGTTTTACCCTTGTAAACTTCACATTATGAAGTGTAGATAGAAAACATAATTATCCATAAAATGACTCACCTGGTGCGTCGTTTATTATCGACCATTTATAATTAAATTTTTTTGAAAAAAACAACATATGTGATTTGGTTTATGATCTTTATTAATGGTTTATTAGAATATAATATGTATATAAAATTATAAGAAAATCACTTTTTGACTTAAGTCATGCCAAACTAACTTTTTCACTTTTTGACTTAGAAGTTGATGCTTCACCAAACAAACTTTTGCTTCATGATGGCCAACTTTTAAATTCAGCAACTTAATTTAGAAGTTACTTTTTGCTTCCACTGGTTTGCCAAACGGGCCCTTAATTCCGTTTAAATCCGTTAAATTCCGTTTTTTTTTTTTTTTTAATTTTCAAATTTCAAAATTTGAATTTCAGCACCACTTTTTCCGTTTTTTTCCATTAAAACCGTTAAAATCCGTTTAATTTCGTTTTTTCCCATTTTTTTCTATTTTTGCCCCTAATCGTTTCAATCCGTTTTAACGGCCGTTTAAATGGTAACGCCCCCAGTCCGTTTAACCGTTAAAACGGCCTCCTTTAAACCTTGGTTAGAAATGAAAACCATAAGTCTTTGTTTATGTTTTTGTCTCTGTAGTCAAGGCGCGCGCCTCTAGCTCAAGGCGTGCGCCTCAAGCTCAAGGTGAACTTAAAGCGCCTTAGAAGGGTCAAGGCCAGACTCGGCGCGCGCCTCAAACCAGGCTCCAGGCGCATCAGGCACGCACCTCAAACCAGGCTCCAGGCGCATCAAGCCCGCGTCTCACTAAAATACATAATTTTTTTTGTAAAAATCATGTACGTTGGCCTATTATATTAAGTATCGGCACGATAGGAGAAATACAATTAAACCTATCTTATTGAAAGACATTGATGAAAGCAATGAATGGCTACTTGGGTAAATGGAAACAGAAGGTGGAGAAGCGGAAGATGAATTGATGTTTGAGGATGATAGCTTGACATGGAGTGTTGTTGCGATAACTGTTAGAGTTGGTGAATCAACATCAAATAATAGATCACAATCAAGGTCAAGAGTAAGGACAAGGGCTTCAATAAGGGAGCCAGAAGAGGAAGAGGAAGAGACCAATTTAGAGGAGACAGAAGAAGAAGAATAAATTGAGGAGACTAACACATCCGATGATGATGGGGATGAAGCTAATGATTATATTTTAGATGATGACGATGTTAACTAGAACTAATTGTGGGCTATTTGAGATTTTGAACATTTCTTATCTTTATGTGTTATTGCTTTTTGATTACTTATTTTGTATTTAGATAATGACAATGTTAAGTAGAACTGCTTTTGGGTTACTTGAAATTTTCGACATTTGCTATCTTTTATGTTTTATGGAGCTTATTTTTCTTAATGTTTTTTATATTTATTATAATTTTTAATATTGCGCCTCACTTTAGTCAGGCGTGTGCCTCGCCTTGCACCTTGCGCCTCAAGCGCCAGAGGTCCTAGCGCCTTGCGCCCTTAACTACCTTGGTTTTTATATTTTCCGCTTGTTGTGCAATCAAACTTCACCTACAAGAATCAGATACCCTAGCACCTAAGACAAGGTTTAGGCAGGCTCTAGTACTAAAGTGGCTTTCTAGTGACAAGATTTAGGCATGCAAACCTTATTCTTTTTTATCAGTAATCTTATTCATTTATTTATTTACATTATTATTAATTATTATTATTATCCCCTATTTTCGTCTTTTCTTTCTTTAGTAATAGTGTGCCTGTGATGACCATAGACACAGATCATACGATATGTGTTCCTTTTTTATTTGCTAAACTTTTTAATTTTGAAAATGGACTTCCAGATTTACCTATATAAAATCTTATCAAAATCTTGTTTGGTTCTCCAAATAAGTGTCTAAAAATACATTTCTGGATTTTTACACCTTCCAAATCAATAATTGAATATATAATCTTTTTTCTAATTGTAGTATTATTTCCTTAACTTTTATGAAATAATAAATAAATTATTGCCAGGCTTTGCCTAATGCTTTTTTTTTTTATTGGTAAAAGAGATATATTAAACGGGGCTAAGGAGCCCCCAAAAAATTGTACAAGGGCAGCCTTAACAAACAAGGCAAAACAAAGCGAAGCGAAGCAAAACAGACCTCCAAAAAATTAGCAAGCAAAGCTACAATTATAAAATCAGACGACCCCACTGACACACAAAGTCTTCAAATTTGAAACTATGAAGCTCGGGAATGACTAATCCCCAGTAGTAAATCGCAGCTTTAATCTTCAAAATGATCTTCTCGACATCAACCCCTTTATCTTCGAAAAAACGAAGATTTCTCTCTTTTCAAACCTCCCAACTGATAGCAAAGGGGATGAGTCTCCACAGAGTACGACCGCTATTGGAAAACGCTTTCGAATGCCATTCTGTGAAAAGGTTGCAGACAAACTTGGGAAGCACCCATGACATGCCGAATAGGCTCAAGAACCTATCCCAAATAGTCCTCGTCACTCTACAGTGAATAAGCAAATGATCAGTCGTCTCCTCGTCGTTGCAACACAGGATACATCTATTGGGTATGTGGAAACCATGCTTTTTAAGCTTCTCCACCGTTAGAATCTTGTCCAACGTGGCACACCAGACAAAGAACTTCACTTTGGAAGGGATGGGATTCTTCCAGATGCGGTTGGCTGGGAAAAAATTGGGAGAGACACCTGACAGAGAATTGTAGAGGGATTTCACTGAAACCTTGCTCTTAGGATCATCAATCCACTATCTTCTATCCTCCTCTCTATCCGTGAGATTTACCCCTTCTAACCAATTAAGTAAAGCTACCATTGATTCCACCTCCCAATCATTGATCCTTTTTCTGAGACTGAGATCCCAAGAGAGAGAGCCATTATTGTAGGACGATACGGCTCAGACCAATTCTCCTTTCCTGTTGGATGTGGCATAGATCGAGGGAAATTCTTCATTGAAATGCTTTTTAGTATGATGTATTGGGGAAACAATTCAAATGAGGTGGAAATTGAAGTGTTATTGCAAGGTTTGCAAATCTCTCACTCATTTTTCAATCCCTTAATAGACAAGGAGATTCCTTCTCCAACACCGTCTATTGGGCGAAGTGTTATGGGGTCCCTGTTTTTTTGCCATATTTGATGGGCGTCGTGTGCCATTGGGATTCCCAATTCATTGGCATGTAACAATGTAGATAGAGATACTCTTAAGGGAACTCTTTTCTCCAGATATTTTATTTATCACCTTGTTCTGATAAATTCTTTGTTACTATCTCCTTGTGCCGATAAATTCTTCGTTATTAGTGAAAATAAAAGTTGAGTTTCAAAGGTTGACCATTGATTGAGTGGTCTGGCTTGATAAGTTAGTAAAACACATGTACATTTTAGGATGGGTAGTTTTCATTACATCATACATCATATATTCTCTTTTCATATATAAAAAGCATGTTGCCAAATGCCAAGAATGCATGGTTTCACCTAAGAACCATTCTTTGAATTGACTCCAGTGTCACGTACAAAGTTGAAGTTGGAAGCATATTGTTGGAGCTTGATAATTGGTGGAATTGAGCTCGTTGGATTCAACTCTTGGTGAATAGTCGTCGTTATTGGTGAGTTGCTAGGCTTCATTTATTCTTATGATTTTGTTCATGAATCATTATATTGTTATTCTGATTTCATGTATGTCTTCAAATGTTTAGATGTTGCAAAGAAGGTTATGATGTCCATTTATTTTTTTGGGATAAATGTAAATTTATATAAGGAAAAGCCAAGATAGCAACTATGGGCAGAAACTAAAAAAACTAGGAGGTGGAGGAGGCCTATCTACTACCTAGCAACCCCAACAGAAAAAAACAAAGAAATCACCTAATCTCCCCCGTAGAAAATAGACTCCCACCTAAAATAAGTTCTTCAAAGAAAATCCCTTTACATTCTTTTTAACATTCTTGGACTGACAGAACATGGGACTTTTGATATTCAGTATTATTTCCTCGTCGTCTTTGAACACCCCTAAGGCTCCTTTCCTTCCATAGGCCCCAACACACCGCTAATAGAAGTGACCCCTATAATCGCCAATTTCTAATGGAGAAAGCATAAGGTCATTCACTAAACATTTCCTTGGCAGATCACGGCATGACCCAATGCATCCCAAATTGGAGAAGAAAGAACACCAAACTTCCATAGCCAAGAGGAGAAGATGATACATAGAATTCTCCATTAGACTTTCAAGTGGAGACACGTGGAGAAAAATTCAACAATGATCAATGTACGGCTAATTAAATGATCAACCATCAATATTTTATTTAGAGATGTTGTCAATGCAAAAAAGCCACTTTAGAAGGAACCTTTGATCCCCAGACCACTGGAGCCAGGAAATATGATCTTTTGGACTTGTCCAAACCCAAATAGAACGACAGCACTGCAAACACACGATTACTGTTTCCAGTCCACGATTGCTTGTCCAAAAGTGAGAATGAAATGCTGGTGGCTCTCATACGATTAAGCAAGTTGGCGACCATATCTATTTCACAATCATTAATATTTCTTCTGAATCTAAAACTCCATGAAAGATCATCTCCCTCCCAGTCCCAGATGATAAAGTCTTCCACCAAATGCTCTTTATTATCCAATATACTGAAAAGAACTAGGAAATCTTC
This sequence comes from Euptelea pleiosperma, assembly GCA_035048495.1. NCBI lineage: Eukaryota > Viridiplantae > Streptophyta > Magnoliopsida > Ranunculales > Eupteleaceae > Euptelea > Euptelea pleiosperma. The sequence goes on along the minus strand of CM068551.1, from coordinate 24,254,562 downwards.
CTTAAGTGGAGGCCTTCCACACCACAAATCTTCCCAAAATGCACTGTATCGCCTTTGCCCACCTCGAAACCTATTTATTTAGAGAAATCTGAGTAAGCATTCAGAATACCCCTCCAAATACTACACCCATAAGAAGAACAAACCACTCCACTATCCCAAATGTTTGCTTTCGTACTTAGAAACGATCACTCGCCTCCAAAGGCTAGAGGATTCATCTCCAAACCTGCATAGCCAAGTCCTTAAAAGAGCTGATTTCATCTTTTTGACTAAATGATACTTAAAACCCTTTACCCAGTCATTCCATAGAAAGTTTTTAATCAACACCGCCAACTTCACAATGCTCAAAGTAATGGAAAATAAAGATAAAAGGAAAATAGGAAGAGACTACATAGAGTGCTCTCGATCAAAATTACCTTTCCCTCTTTCAACAAAAATCAGCCGTTCCACGAAGCTAGCCTCCTCCAAACTAACTCAATAACCAGGTCCCATTAAGCGCCTTTGAGCAATAGCTAGCCCCAAGAGGCAGCTCAAGGGTTACCAATTTCGTTGAATATCGCCCTTAACCTGAAATTGTTATGTTCGTGCTGGTTCTTGATATGATTTATTTTGAAATGAAAACAACGATCCAGCTGTTCCAGCCAAATCGGAATTTCTTGGGTTAGGGTGGATTTTGTGATTTTTTGAATTTAATCCTTGTGGGATACAAGATAAATGGTAAAAAAAAAATTAGACATCCCACATTAAGTGAAAAATAAAAACTATATGCCTTAGCTAATCTACCAAGATGTATTGAGTTATCAAATGCCCTACTAAATGCACTTTCGAACTAGACAAACGGTCTAATTTAACCAGTGGGGACCAAAGTTTCCTTTTCTGCTGAGATAATGTATATATGTTATTAAACTTGATACACTAATGTTATAAGTTTTAAAGGTATTGGAGGTTTTGAAAAGCACTTTGGGCTAGGTTTTCTTTTTTTGTGGTTTTGAAGGAACTAGGTGTTTACTATGTTCCAATGTTTTTATTAATTTCGTAGGTGTAAATACATTAAGAGGTTTCAAAGTTTGGTTCTGCTGGTCTGAAGATAAGTTCTAGATGTTTTGGAGCCTATTTACAAGTTTAGAGATTAAAAAATACTAGAAGTTTTGGATTTTTAAATGGTTTTGGAAGGAAATGGACGTATCTGTTTTATTGGTACTTCAAGGTTTAGATTGATTCAATCAATCTGGCTATTTCTAGTAAGAGAGGCCATTTCAAGGCATTGCTCAGTTGAACTTGAGCCAAACTAAAGAGCTCTTAGAGTTGGTTTCTAGTCTTGGAGAAATCATTTTCTTGTACTTTCTGTTTCTTCATTTTTTGTTAGTTTTCCTCCAAGTGTCATGAAATCGAGTAAGCGAGAGAGAACTGTGGAAGTAAGGGATTTGTGCTTCTTCCTTTGTTAGATTTGGGCAATCTAGAGGAAGATATGGAAGTAAGGTATCTTGATTCTTTGATTTTAGACTGTAGATCCCTTTTAAACTGGAGGGAAGCATTCTTCTCTCCTCCACTTATTTGATCTCGCAAGTGAGAAGTTGGTATGGAGGTAAGAGATTTTGATTCTTAGATTTTAGATGATAAAGCAAGTGTTTTCCAAGTATAGCGAAAAAAGTCTTCTGGATTGAATGGATCGGAATTTAATTCTTTAATTGTTTACTGTCAGATTCAATTCGATTTATGAGATTGGACTTCTTAGTTATGGGGTTTAAACAACATTGATTTGCTACTAATAGAATAATTATTATTTATGCATTTATTCTGGAGTGCTACTTTGTTAAGGCTGTTATTTTTTACTAAAAAAATGTCCAATTATCCATTTAATTTTTTTGTCTTGTTTGCACTAAAACCAGAAGCATAAAGAGATTTTTCTCAGCCTACTCATTAGAATGGATCAGCAAGGGCATGGACAGCCCCCGGTCATGGGGGTGGTAGGCAGTGCTGCTCAAATGCCGTATGGTGCAACTCCGTATCAAGGTAACCAAATGATTGGGGGCACTCCCCCTGGTTCAGCAGGAGCTATTCAGTCTCCTGGTCAGTCAGCAGGTTTCACTGCATCCCCAGCTCAGCTTGCACAACACCAACTTGCTTATCAGCACATCCACATGCAGCAGCAACAACAACTCCAGCAACAACTCCAGAGTTTTTGGGCGAACCAGTACCAAGAAATCGAGCAGACAACTGACTTCAAGAACCATAGCCTGCCTCTGGCAAGGATCAAGAAGATCATGAAGGCAGATGAAGATGTAAGGATGATCTCCGCAGAGGCTCCAGTCATTTTTGCCAGGGCCTGTGAGATGTTCATCTTGGAGTTGACACTCCGTTCCTGGAACCACACAGAAGAGAACAAACGGAGGACACTCCAAAAGAACGACATTGCAGCAGCAATCACAAGGACTGATATTTTTGACTTCCTGGTTGACATTGTGCCAAGGGAGGATCTGAAAGATGAGGTACTTGCATCAATCCCAAGAGGAGGAGCCATGCCAGTTGGAGGTCCAGCTGATCCACTTCCTTACTATTATATGCCACCTCAGCATTCACCACAGGTTGGTACTCCAGGGATGATCATGGGTAAACCGGTGGTGGATCAAGCTTTGTATGCCCAACAGCCTCGGCCTTACATGGCTCAGCAGATGTGGCCACAGCCTCCGCAACAGCAGCAGCAACCGCCGTCAGATTCTTGAGCATGGAGTAGCAGTAGCCAGACAATGTGAGTCCACAACTTATTGTTTTAATGGCAGTTAGTTTATGATTGCATGCTTCAAAATAGAACTACTGTGGTATATTATTTTCCCATTACAATTTCTATGCACTTTATTGGTTTTCGGTGATCACATGTCTTCCTAACTCAAGTCAAAGATGTAGAGTGTGATGGCTCAAATATATTCATTGTTTTTCTTAGTAATTTATTTTAGAGGTTGAATTTATGTTTCCATCATTTCAGCCTCTGAATATAGTTGATGTGACTGTGTTCCTTTCATAATTAGAAAATATGGATAATGCATCCCAAGGAGTCAATAAGTGTTAAAACATCAAGGGGTTAAATTGTGTTATATTTCTAAATTTGTTGTTAATAGTTTTGCATTGAATAGCTCGCATCATTAGTGTTGTAGTATCATGTTTGTTTTCCCTAATTGGAAGGATTGGAACCATACCAATTATGGCAATACAAGAAGACACTGTCTAAAAAGACTAACCTGTTCCACATTCTGGCCTCAACTAGAGGAAATAAATTGTATGGGTGAAACTTAATTCATAACATTTGAAGTGCATCTCCAAATTCGAGCATTAGTGAAGCAGTGGTATTTTCTTTCCTATAATGTTGAGGGCGGAAGTAGAAGACCTCTTGTATTGAGGGTTATCAAAAGCAAGTTTGGGAGTAAAAAAAAATGGATGGTACTGCAATGAGATATCCTCTTCTTATGGGGTCTAGAAAGATAATTCATTAAAGTATTCCAGGTGTTCATTAAGGGCATTCCTTTAGAAGTGCAAGTCGAAATAAGGTGAGGATCTGGGACGATTTATGGTGTGGGAATACACCTTTATGCCAAGCTTTCCCATTTCTTCTACAACATGATTGAATGTTAAGATACCCTAGTAATGGATTGTTTCTTGAGGTCCTTGGATAATATAAGCGTGAACACTGAAATAGAGAAAAAAAATCCTAATGATTTGGAAGTGAAGGACTTTGCAAGATTATTGGATCGTCTTAATGGTGTTAAACCGCCTATCAATTCAGTGAATAAAAGGTTATGGAGGTGGGTCCACAAAGGAGTCTCCTAGGTTAGGTCTTCCATTTTGGAGTTTATTCATTTTGGCCACCTTCATATAAAGCTGATGATTTGGAGGAGCCTGATTCCTTCAAAGTAGCAATCTTCCTTTGAACAGCCTCATTGAACATAATCTTGACAAAAGAATGCGACAAAAGAATCTTTGAGGACAAATGTGGGTCGCTAGAAGTCCGTTATTGACAATAGTAACAAAACGTTTAATTGGTCGGCAGTTCTTAAATAATCTAATGGCAGTTGGTTTGATAAGTTCTTTTTTAAGGTGGGATGCAGTAATTCAAGGGCCTATGTAGTTTGTTAGAGGGTTGAATTGGTCTGTATAGATTTTTTCGCATACTGAATCCTTTGCTCAGAAGCTTTATTTGTAATTTTCTGTATTTTGGGGCTCTTGCGCCTTATTTAATATAAATGGCTGGTGGCAATTGCATGTGTTACAAAATATAAGGGATATTTTCAGTTTAGGGATATAAGATTAGGGGTTTTACATTAATGAGCAGTATGGGCTGTCTACGTTCTTTAGTACATCAGACGGTGGATATTCTTGATGTGGCGTAGGTTAGGTGCACCTGCGCACTATGGAGAAATAATTTGCTGTCCCCTGGGGAGTTCCAAGTTTGAAGTCTTCCCCATCATAAAATGCCACGCCTTGCACTCTTTCAGGCTTATTGGTGTATCTCATCGCATATTCTCCTTGGGTTGCCAAGATTAGGATATTAGATTAGATTTGTTAGGATTACTTTCTATCTTTAAATTTTCCTATCTTTATTTAAACCCTTGATTAGGGTCAATGTAATCATCAAAGTTATTATCAATAAATCCATTTTCTATCATGGTATCAGAGCGGATCATCCACCGACCTGTGCTCCATTGATCATCAATCATGGTCTGCCCCCGTCTGCCTTAAACTGTCTTGCTATTCTCCCAATCAAATCCCTCACTTATATAGCAACACTATATCCGCCATTACTACTACAACCACACTCCAGCAAGGCTGCAACTCCTACTAGCTAGATCTCTTCAACGACTCCTGCTACAATCAACCACCGCTATTGCTCTGATCAAATTTGTAGGCATCACTCCATCACCCGTGCTCATCACATTTGTTCTCACATTTGCAGATCCCTTTTAATTTCTCTTCCATGTCTCCAGTGAGCACAAAGAACAAAATAATTGAGGATTTACAAAAATACGCGATCTGTTGCAAACACCCATCTATTCAACCACTGGTGTTCTCTGCAACTGTTTTGCTGCACCATTGATGCCATGCTGCCACACTATCTGCAGCTTTGCCACCGCAGTTAAATGGAGAATTTCATCCTCATTAACCACTTTCAACGCTTGTGCAATGATTGAAATCTCTACAACGGAAAATCTGCCCTCCCTTCCATCTTCCCTCTTCTCTATCGTGGAGGAAGTGAATAAATAAATAAAAAGGTCTGCTTTAAGGGCTTTGTGGCACAAAGCCCATATCTTATTGGCTTCGGGCTTGCGAGCCCAAATCCCAATTGTCACAAGTTAAGCCCCCCAAAAAAAGGACAAGAAAAAGAAAGAAGATTTGCTTGAGGACTTTTAAGCCCAAGCGAATGATGCCTAAAAAGGCACACACACCTGTCAGGCCCAAAAAGAGGTGCACCCTTATAGTGGGGTCCTGAAGAGGCCTACACCATTGATCAGTAAGGCTCAAAGAGATGTCCACTTCCCTTATGTGCGGTCTAGAAGAGGCCCACACACTTTTTGCTTGAGGATTCATAGAGCTCAAGCCTGTGGGGCAAACAGATGCTCACACACATTTTGGCCTAAAGAGGCCCTTTATTCGGATTAAAATCCGACAGGTTTCGGTCTAAACTAAATCGAATATTTCTTCTTCTCATGGACAAATTCCCACCTAGCTTCGGTAGTGCAACACCGAAAAAAAAATTCAATGAGGCGGCTGGCAACCACCTTCCTTCACTGGCAACTATTGACATCAAAACTTGATCAAGGCGATAGCATTCTTCAAGACACTGGATTTTGGCAAACTCACGATGATCATTGATCCCTGATCCCCGATTCCCATGAGATTGTGGGGGAGTATTAGAGAATAACATTGTAATGAGGTGTGTGAGATGCACCATATCATTATTGGTGTATCTCATCACATATTCTCCTGGTTGTTAAGATTAGGATAATATCTAATATCAGTTATGATATTAGATTAGATTTGTTAGGATTACTTTCTATCATTAGATTTTCCTTTCTTTATTAGGGTCAATGTAACCATCCAAGTTATTATCAATAAACCCATTTTCTATCATGCAATCTTCCGTTTTAGATTAATGTTTGCATATAGTTATCCCCCTTCACTCATCTGAAGTTGGCATGTAGGTAGTATAATTCAGTTTGTCATTCTCCATTTTTAATCTTTTATTTACTCATTTCTTGCTAAATGGGTTTGCAGAATTTTGAGTCATCAAAACTTCTTGTCAATGTCGGCTGGGTGGAGAGACGTTCAGTAGTGGAATTACAGTCAATATGTAAGCTGGAGAAATCTGATTTGTATTGAGAAAGCTTAATACCTCTAAATACTTCCGTACGGAATAGGTGATTTCTATGTGGAATGTGTGGTGGCAGCTTTAGTCTTGCTTTTTTACCTCTCTTGTTTTTAATTGACAAGGCTTTATTACTCAATTAATGCAAATAGAATCAAGAATTTGCAAGTATTGCTTACTACAGTTACCCAAATTACAAATCAATATGTGACATGGTTGCTTATTTTCTTTCAATAAATTTAAATATTATGTTTTCTCCAAGTTTGAGAGGCTTGGTGATGTTCAAAGAAGATCATCGATGACAACACCAGTGAGAAGGAATGTGCTTGTCGATGGTTTTAAGAGGACAAAGGAAGGGCCGAACATGACATGGATTGGGTATTAAGAATAGATAAGAAGAAACTTGCGTTACTGGGAGACATTACTTAGGGATACGATTGATGCAGCTGACTTCATATAGTTGGAATAAGGCTTTTTTGATACCTGCGAGATAAGGTGATTTTTGTGTGTTGAACGCTTCAGTGCTTAATTTTTGTTACTTCTGATCCTTTGGTAAAAGACCTTATGTCTAAAAATTAAGTTAAGGGCATATGGGGTATTTTAAAATTTTCTTTAGGATATTTTTGTAAGTTTTTCTTATAGAGAGCTTTGATACAAGGGTATATTAGGTGTTTTTGAGAGAATCTTAGAATCTTTTGAAAGATTTCATTACTTAGCGTTCGTCCAGTCCAAAATCTCCTACGACATTAAGTGAAGGGGAATGATTGATAAAATCATTGAATTTCAATTATACTGATTTTTGGGTCTGAATTTCAAGTGGTTATCAAACGGTCTGAATGTCCCAATTTCAGATTAAAAGTCTGAAATTAACTTCTACAAAATGCCACCGTAGGCTCTACAACACCCACATCTACATGGAGGAAACCTATACTGTGGGATGAAACCTTCCTCAAGGGGATTGATACCCACCAACCATCCCTGCTAGAAAGCCCTTTTTGTGACTTGAGAAGTTACAGAGAATTTGTGACTGTAGTTGGGATATGGTCATCTTTCAAAAGTTGCACCAAGTTTAAAACTCAATATGGTAGCCCAAGTTTAAAACCTGAATCAGATTAATTTACCTGATCCATATCTGACCCATTTCATTTGGATTGAATCTTAACAATCCAAACCTACTAAATACAGGTTCAAATCCAATTGGATCTCAGTTTTGATCCACCCTTTCATGCCCTAGTTAGATGGAGCACTGATGACAAAGGTGGTGGTCATGATGAATGAGAGAGAAACCAATTATCTATTATTACTTTAAAGCCAAAACTTGGGTTGGGGTACAACGCTCACTATAAGGTGCCTACCAAAAAAATAATAATATAGGCACCTATTAATTCGTTAAATGTTGGATTCTTTTTTACCAACAACAAATAGTTGATTAAATGTCTCTTCACCCATACCACATATTAGTTCACTATATGTTGAGTTCATTTCTACCGATCCCGACACCTCAAATACGGCATGGCACTAGTGTTGTACAATAAATTTTATTAGGAAAATGATACCCATTATATGAGCCACCTGGCACACTCTTTGAGACCACTGATTGTAGGGATGTTTGGCCCATCCCTAGTGGACCTACATACCAAAAATCATCTTGCTAAATTATTTCAAACCTTTGGGTCTTTGTGTCACAAATAATGGTCAAATTGCACGGTTAAAAATCAACCCATAAAAATGACTCCAATCGAATGCTCAAAAATCACTTATCAGGCTGATTTTTTGTATGTAGGTCCACTTAGGGATGGGCTAAACATCCATATAGTTAGTGGTCTCTAATAGTGTGGCACATGGATCATATAGTGGTCTGTCATCAATTTTGCCGACCAACATGACAACTAATGAATCATCTACAACACGCTTGAAGCGTGGCAGACCCCTTGGTGCAAAAGATATGACTCCCAAGAAGCGGAGGGTACAAGAAAAAAATCCATACGACTCCTGTAAAAGCTGGTACTCTTTAAGAGCCTACATCCATCATCTCCAAATAGATAGTCCCTGAATATGCCCGAGTACCTGCAAATAAACAGATCTCAAAAACTTATGTGTGTACGAGAGAAAAATAGAATCCTAATAAAATAGTTGTCGGCAATGTATTTGCCTTAGCTATAGCTCTTACCATCATAAAGAATGATAAGAATCATAAACCACGCGTCGTTGAAGAATGTCCACTTAGAGAATGTATTTGCCTTCGTTGTAGTCCCTTCACCATAGGCACCGTTGTATTTTGGTTTCAAAAAAGTTGAGCAACTATTTAAAAACAATCTTATTAAACTACTTAATTACTTCCCATGCCATAATTTATTTTTTTAATAAACCTCTATTATCAGAAAGTTACTAATCATACCATTTTATCCGTATTTTCTCCCTCCCTATCTCTCTCTACTACACCATCTCTTCCATCTCTCACTCTCACTCTCTCTCTCCGTCTCTTACTCTTTCCATCTCTCTCACTCTCACTCTCATATATTTTCTCCCCCCTCTCTCCGTCTCTCTTTATCTCTCTCTCCCTCTCCCTCTCCCTCTCTCACACACACACACACACACTCTCTCTCTCTCTCTCTTCCTCTCCCCCTTGGCCAGCCTAGCCAAGGATGCCATGCGTGCCAGGCTGGGCTGGTTGCGGGGGCCGAGAGAGAGAGAGAGGGAAAAGACGAAGGAGAAGGGGTGGGTGCCCTGGATGGGGGGATTCTTTGTCAAAATGTCTTTTTTGTCTAAATTGTGGATGCCCATAGTTGTAAGACATGGGTGTCCGTAGAGGTTCCCAATTACTTAACATGTCATTATTTCTATATTTTCAAAACAGTTCCTTTATAACAACCTTTTTAATTATTTATGCCATTACTGCCATATTTTCAAAACAACTTGTAAACTAGGCATAAAAACTTTAGAATTTTGATTATTTAATCGTCTTGAGTTGTCACTATTTACAGATTCACCCTTCCAAACTGCCATTTGGATTGAAACTTTCTTATTTTGCTATGTTCTTCCAAAAAAACGCCCCTACATTCACTCATGCAATGCACGTGCGACCCACTAGTCATTATATAATTAGGTTTTTTGTTTATAATTTTAAAATAAACAATTTATTATTAGATAAATGGATAATGTTTATTCTTACCAAACACATTTACTTGTGCTAATCGATTATCATAATCTTTATAACCAAACGGGCATTCATTGTATACCCATTCACAGGGGACCAGTGCCATGCATTATAGGGTATAAGCACAACGTGCACAAGGGAATTGTCCATGCATGCAAGTGTGGCCCACCCATGTGGAGTATATGGTTTTTTTACTCCATATTTTTCAAATGAAATGGTGAGGTGATTTCAACTCCACAGCACACCCACAACACATGGAAGAAACCTGCTTTGTGGGCTTGAACCCACAACCTCCCAGAAGAGGAGCTTACACACCAACCATCTGAGCTACTGGGTTGGGTCCCACTGCCCCAACGGAATCATATTAAATTCGCATTTTTTTGTGGCCCAAGTTTTCTCATTCCACGTGTCGCTAACTATGGCACAACACAGTGTCACGCATTCAAAAAATAGCGCCAACTGTGATTTGGGCTCTATTCAAAAGCCATTAACACTTCACTACAAATGGCCCAAGGCAAATTTATTGCATTTGTCCACTTTTGGGTACTGAATTTAAACCCACCATTAACTCTTGGGCTGTTTATTAGTCCGCAAAATCCCTACCTCCTCCCTTAATGATAAGGGTGCACATTAAGGTACGCCTTCAATGAACAGGCAGGGCCTATGGGCTCTTTATAGTCTTAGAGATGGGCCTGAAATCAAGGATTACCCACAATTAGATAGAAAGAAGGGTTAGACAAGTTTGGTTCTCAAATTTAGTCTTACGATGGGCCTGGGCCCGTGCCAAGAGTTTGGCATAAGTTGGGCTCTTTCCAAGCTTAGGCTGATGTTGGCAACATGCATTGCTCAAGCTCAAGGCCATGTGATAATCTAGATACTGGGTATGCGGTTGTAGAGGATAAGAACATAATTAATAAGAAATTAATAATAAAGATAAGAAATTTAAGAGCTACTCTTACATGTTCTACCATATTAGTCTGTATTAGGGTTTGCAAAATTTAATGGCAGGATGAGTTGCAATTCTTCGCATATAAGGGAGGAATATTTTTGCTAAATTTATTTAGTTTCTATTTTCTTTTATGAAGTAAGATTTTAGAAAAATTAGGTATTAAAAACATGCTTTATAATTAGAAAAGTTAGGGTTTATGAAGTTTTACTATGCCGGTATCCACGGCTTTGCACGATATGTGTCCTGTAAAAAACTAAACCTCTCTTTTGAACAACTTACGACGAAATTCTGAAATTTAAAATAACTTATTACAATTAATCCAAAGGAGGGTTTTGGTTTTTAGCACACGTGTCGCACAAAGAAGAGGGTACCATTGACCCATTGGCGCTATCCGGCAACAAGGTAGAAAATGGTCTATTTTTATGAGAATTTGAATTAGCGCGGGAAGTTGTGCCTCATTTGGACGGAAATGAGATTTGAATAGAGCAAATTGCACTGGGAGGAAGACATTGATGACGGAAAAAACAGGCCCATCAACTAATGAGTCTTAGCGTGGGCCACATTCGTGACAAAAATGTCGCACCCGTTGATGTCGAACTGTTCGAAAAAATACTAAAACCTAAAAGGCTGTTTGGAAGCAAAGATACACTATCAACAATAAGGATAAGAACATGATCTAGGACATAAAGTACTTGTTTGGCTTTGTGAACAGTGAAGGTGAAAAGGTGGGTCTTCAAAAATTAGCCGTTGAACATTCTCAGCGGGTAGTTCTTAGTGACCTGTATTTCCCAAGTAAAAGTAGAGATGCACTTTTCCAAGGCAGTGGAAAGGGCGTTAATCGTCCAAACAGCCCCTTAAAAACTAATAGAAGCCGTTACGATTTGGAAATAAGTCTCTACATCCGGAAGGTGGAATTCTCTACTTGCCAAGAACTATGACAATGTCTCAAAGAATAGCTTGGCCACTACTGAGCGAACATGAATGGTTGATGGCCACGTGTACGGTCTATGATTCCTTGTACTATCAAATTCTTGTAGTCCCACTATCACCACTACTAGTACTATCACACTCATTGTGATTCCTTTCCGCGTGCATGCATCACAACATTTAACAAGTTTCGCTTGCCACCTCCGAACACTCTCCCAGTTGTCCCTCTAAACCTTCCAAATCTCTAAGCGTTTTTAGGGTTCAAAGGTATAACAGACTCCTCCTCACTTCTCCTTTTCTTACTCTGTTCATCAGCTGTGTTTGCTTTGATCGGTTTTTTTTTTCTTTGTTTGAGGTCACGATCTTATCTGGGTTTGCTTCATTTGCTTTCAGATTCTAATGTAAGATCTTTAATGCTTCAGTTATTGATTTTAGCTGTAGTTTCTGAATAAACTTGATAGAAAGTCTTAGTTGTTTATGTTTTATGAGCTATCATACTGGTTTTGATGGATTTAATTGCCTTACATGATTATTTGTAGTTAGCAGTGTTTCATCACATCTTTGCATGCTAGGGTTTTATTTGAAGATATGTTGCTTATGTTTGGATCAGTTTGTGTTTGTTTTGGAAACTTAATTATGGACTTCGAAGCGATTCGTGTTTTCTGTACTAAAAGTTGTTCAATGGATGTAGAATATTGGTTCTTCTCTTTACATGTTTTCTGTTAGAGTAAAGATTGAGTTATATTACCAAGCTATCAATGAAGGAGAAAAAAAAAATCTTGTATTAAAGGCTTTAATTTTGCTGTGAAAGTTATGGATAGAGCTGGATAACTAGTGCTGATTTGATCATTCTAATTCTGATTTGTAGATGTACAACTTTTCTTTATTTAAATGATAGATCTCCATACATAAATCATCCGATTTGTTTGGGGTCTTTCCAAAATCTAAGCGGATAAACGCACGTGTTCTTTGTCGTATCTAAGCATTTCTATGGCTTATGATTGTGATGCATGGTTATCGAATGCGACGATCTGTGGTCTAGTTGTTATAGATCACAGTTATTTTGAGTAAGTGGCAGATTAATACACATGCAGGGGTCTTTTCTTTCTTTAAATGATAAATCTTCATACATAGATCCTCCAATTTGTTTGAGGTCTATCCAAAATCTAAGCGGATAAATGCATATGTTATTTGTCGTATCTAAGCATTTCTATGGCTTATGATTCTGATGCATGGTTATCGAATGCGGCGATCTGTGGTCCAAGTTGTTATAAATCACAGTTATTTCGAGTAAGTGGCAGATTAATACACGTGCGGGGGTCTTTATTTATTTAATTGATAAATCTTGATACATAAATCCTCCAATTTGTTTGTGGTCTTTCCAAAATCTCCAAACTGATAAATGCCCGTGTTCTTTGTCTTACCTAAGCATTTCTATGGCCTATGATTGTGAATTGAACGGATCCAGTCTCATCCGAGCAGCGCATTGTGAGCAGCTCTGGGTTCTATCACGAAGAAAGCAGTCTCGGCCAAGATTTATGAATAATCTTGATACATAAATCCTCCAATTTGTTTGGACTCCTTCCAAAATTCCAAATGGATAAAGTCACGTGTTCTTTGTCGTATCTAAGTCTTTCTATGGCCTATAATTGTGATGCATGGTTATGGAATGCAATGATCTATGATCCTAGTCTTCATCAGCCACAGTTATTCCTAGTAAATGGCAGATTGATACACATGCAGGGGTATTTTCTATATTTAAATGATAAATCTTCATACATAAATCCTCCAATTTGTTTGGGCTCTTTCGGAAACCCAAATGGATAAACTCACTTGTTTTTTGTCGTATCGAAGCCTTTCTATGGCCTATGACAATGATGCATGGTTATGGAATGCCATCATCTATGGCTTTAGTATTCATAGACTACAGTAATTCCTAGTAAGTGGCAAATTGATACGTATGCAGGGGGGATGGGACCCCATTGGGATGGGTTACCTCTGATCCAAAGTCTTCTCATTTTTTTGGACCATGTCACATCTTTGTTCTTTGATAGTTCAAAAGAATATGATAACTTGGAAGCTTATGTCCTTACAGTTGATTCAACATTTATTAAGCCTCTGATCATACTTCTTCGCTAAAGTGGTTGCGTCGTAGGTCCGTGCTTACCTACTCCCAGAAACTCATTAGTTCGGATGCCTAAGATCTTAAAATATTGAATCAACTATACAAACATGTGGCCATGTTGGCTTTGTTGGGATCACCGTGTCTGATACCAACACAATTGTAATTTCTAATTTATGTATCTTCAGTTTTATTTTCATCTACACAGACGCTGCAACTGTATCAGCTGGTATATAAACCCAACTCATTTAATAGCTATAGAGTACAGATGGGTTTGAGCTTTTTTAGGCATCTACATATGCTCTGTACTGGGAAGCTAGACTGTAAAAGATGTGTTTGTTTCAAGTACTTACCAAATTTGTCTGGAATATTTGTATTAGGAAAAATTTTATGAATCTCTAAACCAGTTATTTCTTGAACTCTAGATTCATATGATTATGACAACTACTGGGTGTGAGTAAATCTATAAAATATTTAGGGGCCATAGTTATTAATTCTGTATGTTAAAGAAACAGAATGTCGTAATGTAAAAAATGTAGTAATGGGTGTTGCTGCTAGTGTAATGAACTTTTGAAGGTTCATATATCTGCAAACGATAATATTTGTTCAGCAAACAATGAATAAACAAATATACGTAAACCAATAATCAACACAACGCTGCAGACTGGTGTTCCTTAATTTTTTTTTTCTATCAGTAGAACTCTAGGGGTAGAGTAGCTACTTTTTACATTTCCATTACTTACACTTGATATCAGGTGCAGAGTTGGGACGAAAGGTAAGTACTGTAATCTGTTACACATTAAATAGGAATGCCTAGGATGTGGGGAATGAACCATCCAACTAACCCTCTTTGTTGTTTGCCTTTCTTATCTCATTTCCTTTCTCTCCTTCTTCACCGAATATATTCTTCTTGGTATTAGAGTAAGGTATTGGAGATCAAAGCCTGTTACTAAAGAAATTTTTGGAGACATCTGACCTTACTGCTGACTGTACATACAAGGTGCTTCATTCAAGAGAAAGGGTATGGATTTTATGGTCCTAGATATATCAAGAACTATGACAAGTTTCTTGTATATTTTAGATCACAATATAAAGAATTATGGGGAATTTCCTCTGCAAATTCAAATTCCAGATTATGTTTCCAGGATTAAAGCTCAACAATGTGTTAGGGAGACAGAGAATAAGGGTCTTCTTTTCGTATTAATTGAGTACAGGGTGTAATAGCAATTTACTCACTCTTATACAGCTCATGTATACATAGTACATAAGTTAATGAACCATGCAGGGAAATAACTGTCCGGATAATTATTTCCAAGTATCACCAAATGTTCATGATATTAGAGCCTACATGACATAGGGACTTTTCTCTCAATAGATCCTCTCTGTGCTGATGTCTGTCCTATTTTCTTTGCTTCTTTTTTTTTTTCTTAAGAAAATTCTGAAACCTGTTATTGGTGTGCTCGTATTGCTGACATCAACATCTTTGATCAGATAAAAAAAAAAGTGAAGGAAATCTCTCACCAATTTTATAAGAATATAGGTTATTTTCTTGGAATTTTTGAAGTTTTTCCAGTGGGATTCCAAACAACTGATCTTTATTGTCATTATACAATTCTTTCTTCCCCTACCATGTTAATTAATTTGTAATTTAACTAGAAAAGTGCATCCTTATTTCCTTCTCATTGTGCTTCCCTGGATAAGGTATGAGGTGATGATTTGTGGTGGGAGTGCACTTGGTAAAAAAGCTACTTCAACTCAGTGTTCAAACTCCCTAACTCACAACTTCAAACAATTCTGTTCTAAAAAGTATATCATATATCATACATGAATATAAGGAAAAAAAAAATTTTAATTTAAAAAGAAAATTGTAAATCACAATAAATAAGAGTAATATTTTTACTTACAAGATATCAAGATCTTGGATGAAGACATTGAAGCATCAAACAAGGCTAGTGGTACTGATGAAGTTGTTAGGCTTAACCTCCCGATTCTGAATGACATGGAAGGGGGCGAGAAAGCTCTGGAAGGGCCAGCTATCAAATTAGAATCCCTCTTGTCTATGATAGTGGGATGAATGAGTTGATCCCTATGGTTGTGGAAGAATCCAATTTTGCCAACAACAATTGAGCGTTTCTAGAGTTGCCCGAGTCTCTGGTGGTCAGTCAGGACATTGCTGTTGATGATTTTTTGATGAAAGGAGGTTGATTGATTTAGTTTCTCAAATTACAGATTCTGTAAAGGCTGGCTTCATAGTCAAACACCTACATGCATCGACATTGGTGCGACATTGCAGGTCCATCAAAAGGCTTACCTTGTCAAAAGATCCAATGCCACATTTATAGGCTTAATTCTCTAGGAGGAGCAGAAGAATTAAAGTCCTTTAGGTCGATAAGTTTGGTGGGGAGTACTTGAAAAATTATCGTGAAGGTTTATGCCTTTAGGCTAGAGGGAGAGTTTGGGGAGGTCTAAGAGGAATTTGGCAAGGTGATCCTGTATCTCCTATTTCCTTTAATGTCATGCCAATGGTATTTAGTAGACTTGTTTAAAGGATGGAAGTAGGCAGGGTATTGAAAACTTTTAGGAAGAGTGGGAGGACTGGTCATTTCGCATCTTCAATATGTGATGATTATGTTCTTTTGAAAGGCAAGTCATGAGTACTTTGCTACTAGATATTGCATTTAATGTTGGTTTGAAGTGGTATTGGGCCTTTGGATAAATCTTCGTAGAAAAAGTGAAGGCTTTGCAGTGGATGAAGTCATAACTATAGAATATCTCCCCCTTGTGTTGGGATGTAAAATAGGCAAACTTCCTTCTTATCTTGGCCTTCCTATTGCCCATGGATATATGAGACCTAGTGATCAGTCAGTTTAAAAGAAGTCATGCTTCTTGGAGAAAATGTTTACTTTCTAATGGGGGGAAACTCACTCTTATTAGAGCACAATATCTAGTTTTCCTAACTTTTTTTTTGTAGTTTTGAGGCTAGAGAAGCTAAAATGAGACTTTCATTGGAATGGCAAAGACAAGGAGAAGAAATATCATTTAGTTGATTGGAGGTTGATGTGTAGTTCAGAAGAGATGATTTGATTTAAGACCCTCTAGAGTAATGAATCAAGAATTCTTGGATAAGTGTCTTTTGAGGTTCGGGAAGGAGAAGGAAAGCCCATTGAAAAGAGTTATCAAATCAAGTAGTGTAGTAGAAGATTTGGTTAGGATAGAAATGAAGGTCACTCGAGGTTATTGGGCAAGCGTTTGGAAGGGCATAACCATAATATTTTAGGAGTTCAAGAAAGGTATTCAGTTTAAGGTGGGTGTAGACAATAAGATGAGATTTTGGGAAAGACTTGTGGTGGAGAGACACCTCCTTGCCAGTCCTTTTCTACTCTTTACGATATGTCGGATCAAAAGTCAATTACTTGATTATAGACGTAATATAATACCAAATATGTGCTTTTCTTGTAATGTGAGTAGACCGTCAGTCATCATCTTTTTATTGCACCTTGAATTGGGTGTGGTGAAGTTTCAACATATCCATTGGCATTTCGTGAGTGGTTCCTAGAAGCTCATTGGAACTCATCCAAGGGTGGATTGCTGGTCCTTCTGAAGTTCGTGGGATGATTTTATGGAGGGAAGATCCTTTTGCAAGTTGTTAGTGCTCATGGAAAGTAACAATAGGATATTCTAGGACAAGTATGGAATGGTGGAATTGGTCATTGAGAAGACTAAAACAACATTACTTCATTGCTCCACCATTCTACAAGAAGTTCAGAGAGTATACCTGTTATAAAATCTGTAAAGACAAAAAAGCAAAATGGCAAGAGGTCTAAGTATCAAACCTCTTAGCCATCTATTTTTTCAAGAGGACTATAAATAGTAAAAGACAAATCATTTTTTATGCAAATAAATCCAACAATACCAGTTCTGTTCCAGTTGGGAATCTGTGATTTATGATTGCAACTTTGATTACTGATGGGTATAGTCTTTTTGTGGGCTAATGAGCTATCTCACTTATTAGACCACCTTTCCGTATGGTGGTGTTGTACTTGAGGTTCTTCTCCTCTTATTTCATTGTATAAACGTACAAACTTATCAAAACTATAACAGTTTTAGAGTAATTTTATATGGTGGTGGGGATGATCATTGCAGTTGATATGTATTCGTCCCACACAATACACATGATTCACCTCTGCATAAGTCCAGACTGACATAATCTGTCGGCAACTCTTTGAAGGGCGTAATTGAAAACTCTTACTGACCATGCCATTCTGCTTATCTCCACAATTGATCTTAGACATTGTCTATGCTTTAAATGTTGAAAATGGATTTGTATTAATCCCAGAAAAAAGGGCACAAACTGCAAGACACTTTTTTTGTCTCTTAAAACCGTAGTATTCTAATGCAGACTGCAACATGGACAGCTTGTTTCGGGCTGCTGAATCTCTCACTCCTGTGGCAATGGATAGATCCAGCACAGTACCCAATTGGATGACGATGAACGACGATCAGAATTTTCTCTTGCTCTTCATAATGGGTACCTACTTTGGGCCAGACCTCAAGGCGGAGAAGCCCAAAAAATCGGTTATGCAGAGAGTAGCTGAGGGGCTTCCAACATATACTACTGACCAACTAGTAGGCTCACAATTGAAAACAGTAGAAGCAGAGCGGGTATACTACTATGTCGTTAGGAAAGCATTCCAATCTGTTGTAGTGAAGCTCCCCCTTTTGCGCCAATTCTTCCAAGGGAATCTCTTCACCGGGGCACAGGATCACATCACCGATCACCGCCAGTTTCCTGATCTCTTTCCTCCCCACTTGCATCCCCAGACCCGGTTCAGAGGTCGGTATAAAATCATCGAGAACATTGTATTCATCAACAACCCAGAAATCTCTTACATAAAACCCGAGGATGTTGAAAGGTTTAAGAGGCTAACTGGGCTTGAGGAATTTCTGTTGAATAGAGATGCTGCAAGGTATTGGGATGTTGGAGTTGGTGGGCTTCTAGATAATAATCTGGCACTCGAGCAGTCTAAAGGAGAGTCGTCCTTCAGAAGGTCTTCTCGAAGTTCTAGAAAAAGAAAAGAAGCCAATGATCACTTGGAAGCCGAGGTGCCGTGTTCACCTATTCATGATGTGATACCTGCCAGTTTTATGGGGTCATTTAGCGATATACCTGTACGATATGGTAGTGTGGCATCGTTTCCAGCTGAAGCGAATGCTAGGCCTGTACGACATGGTAGCATGGCATCATTGCCAGAAGAAGCGAATGCTAGGCCTGTACAACATGGTAGCATGACATCGTTGCCAGCTGAAGCGAATGCTAGGCCTGTACGACATGGTAGCATGGCATCGTTGCCAGCGGAAGCGAGGGCTAGGCCTGTACGACATGGTAGCATGGCATCGAGGCCAGCTGAAGCGAATGCTTGGCCTGTAGGACATGGTAGTGTGGCATCATTGCCAGCTGAAGTGAATGCTGGGCCTGTACAATATGGTAGCACGGCATCGTTGCCAACTGAAGTGGATGCTGAGCCTGTACGATATGGTAGCATGGCATCATTGCCAGCTGAAGCGAATCCTGGGCGTGTAAGATATAGTAGCAGGGCAAAGTTGCCAGCTGAAGTGAATGCTTGGCCTGTGGAGGAGAGAATAGGGCCAACAATGCTTTTTCTTCCATCTCACCCAACTACTGGAGAGTGGAACGATATTGTTGCTGCCACTCGGAGTGCAATTGCATTGAGCGGGAGTGTAGCAGAGAGAAAAGCTGGACCACTGGTAGGACTGGTGGACATTGGTGTCTGCGACGATGCATATTTGTTTCGTATGTACCTTCCAGGCGTAAGAAAGGATGAAAGTAAGTTGGGTTCATATTATGACTAGAATGGATCAATTACTAAACTAATAACTACTACTAAAAATCCATTTGTAAGTATATGCATTAGAATGGGCTTTTAATTGATCTAACTGTTTACCTTGTGACTGCAGGGGAATTCAGTTGCAAAGTCGAAGCTGATGGGCGAGTTTTGGTACAAGGAGTCACTGTAACAGGTGAGAAATGGGTTTACAAAAACTCGCAGATGTTTAAGATGCAAACACAATACCTGTGCCCCCCGGGACACTTCTCGATCTCTTTCAAGTTGCCAGGTCCAGTAGAACATGAAGAATTCTCTGGTACTTTTGGACCTGATGGGATGCTTGAAGGGGTTGTGATGAAAGCGAGATCGGCAAGAGTATAACTTAGTCTTTATACTTTTTTTCTTTGTTGTTGTTGTTGTTCTTAAGAGTGACTTGGTATACTTTATAGTTAATCTGTGTGCATAAACTGGATTTTACAGCATTTTGTTCCTATTCTATTGAAGTTTGCTGAGATGGTAGTAGGGTCTAATCTCAACATTGTGACCCTCTGAAATCCTAACTGCTTGGGCCTGAGCTAACAGCCCTGAAGAGGGGGCCTGGCCCTCCTAAGAATTAGTACTATGGTTTGTGTTAAAAGCAGGAGATTGGGGATGGAGAGTTCTTAGCTGTTCCATTAAAAGGTTTTCCGTAAAAAATGTGTTTTTTTATTTGTAAATTTTTTTTTTTTTTTTGAAAATATGGAAATAACACATTTTTCAAGGGACATCCAACAGTACTGACACTGTTTGCATACTTTTAAGTCTGCAAACAGTTACAGACTAGATTTGTCCAATTTTTGGTGTCTTGGACCAAGGTCCACTGAGGGGGTGTCTCAAGTACTCATGGGTGGCTGGGATTGTTGGGTTTCAGTTCGGGCCGGTTTCCACATACTAGGCCTGACCCGAGTCCGGTTTCGGGCCAGGTTGTTGGGCTTTTTGTACACGCCTACTTACTAGCGACTATTATTATTATTCGTATAGGAAATGGTCTATATGCGAGGGTAAATGAAATGGCACCAACTGCCAAGGAGATGCATCAAGTTAAATAGGCCCCATGGCTTTAAAGACCTGACTTTGTTTTAATAGGAAAATTTTGATGACTTATCTATTAAGTAGGGGTGTACATTTGGGCTACCCGACCCGACTCGAGTTTTCAGGTTTTTTCTGAATTTTGGGCCAGGCCGGGCTGAAACTCAAGGGCCCCTACCCAAGCCAGGTCTGAAAAAGGGCAAGACTTGTCTTGGTCCGGGATTCGGGCTTCGGGCTCTGACTTTGGCAGTTTGGGCCCACTAAACCCCTTTTCACAAAAAATTAAGAATCTGAAAAAAATAAAAAAAACTAATTGGTTTGATAAATCCTTTATGTACGCAATGAGGGTGTATCGCTCATATCGTTGGTCCAGTAAGAGGGTTTTTTTTTAACGAAAAAAAGAATGGCCGAGTCTTGAGTCTGAATTCGGGCCGTTCTCAGGCTCGGGTAGCCCAATGTTTGGGTTGGTGCCAATATTTTGGGTCGGGTTCGGGTATCTGGCTGGATGTACACCCCTATCTATAAGGGTTGCCCACCATATTTATACATGTAGGTCGTCGTTTGAGCTAAAATACTATATTGATCTGTACAGTATACAGTGAAACATCCCTCTCCAACTCTACATGTTAACATTGATTCGAACAAGATTTTTATGGGAATTGTATTTCTATTCAATGCACAATGATATATATAGAGGTGGGACCCAATACGATACAATTGTCAAATTATGTGGGCCCATTCATTATGGGGTTCGCCTCTTTACAAACCTTCCACATATCAAAACAAACTGGTTGAAAGCAGTTTTTTTTTTTTAATCGGACCGGACCAGTCGGTTGAATCGGTGTACCACCTTATAAGCCAGCCTGATATGATTCCTAACCATTGGATTATAACATTGTTCATAGGCTTGGACCCATGCCGTCACCCATGGGCCTAATCATAAAGTCCATGGTGAAAAAATTGCTCAAATCCAATGGCTAAGGATAACTATCAGGCTGATTTTTGAAATATAGGTTTTCGAACGTCGACCAAACATTCATGGATCAGATGATCAGAATAGTGGGCAATAATTGGTATGACCAACACGTAATCTAATAGTCATTTTCATGATTAAACGAGGGAAAAAAAAGTTTGGGGAGACTAATCCAAAGTGCAACCATGTTTAGAAAAGGAATGGAAGCACGCAACTTCGCAAAAGACAAGAAAAAAAAACATATTTTAATTCAGAAAGTTTGATTTTCGAGGCAGTGTTTCCTTGTATTTTGCAGAGTTGCATATGTGTGCAACCCTTAATAAGGGTTGCTTGCTAGCATTTCTCTGTTTAGAAAACAAGTCACATTGTTTTCTAGAACTATGGAACAAGTTTAAAGGGTCTAATCCTACCTAACAATGAAGGCAAGTAGGCAACCCTCAAATACAGTTCAGCTTCCCTCACCCATTTGGCTGAGGAGAAGTCTCAAACAAGGTTTAAAGGAGGCCGTTTTAACGGCATAACGGACTGGGGGCGTTACCGTTAAAATGGAAAGAAATGGTCAGAGGCAAAAATGGAAAAAAAGAAAAAAGGAAAAGAATTTAACGGATTTTAAGGGAATTTAACAAAAAAAATGAAAAAAAAAAGTGCTGAAATTCAAAATTTGAAATTGAAAATTTCAAAAATGGAATTTAACGGCTGTTATAATTTTTTCACAAAATTTTCCGGAATTTAACTGCTGTTAAAACGATTTTAATTCAAAACTTCAAAATGGGTTTTAACGAAACGGGCTTGGGGCGTTACCGTTTAAACAGCCATTTTAAAATCATGGTCTCAAACTCCTATCATGTTCTGACATGTGGAGGGAAGGGCAAGGGCTAAAGAGTACGTTTCAAATAGAAGCGTTCAAAAAAATTAAAAGGCTAAAACCATAACTAATTCTCCTGGTTACTCTTGACCTCCCTGCGCCCGTGTGCTGATAGATGATTAGGGGTCGAGGAGATGCCTCAGCCCAAGGGGGTGAGCAGTGGCGGAGGGTGAGGGTGGGCAGTAAACTTTGAATTTTTGCACATCCCTAGGTGGTCTACAGTTTGAGTCACTGCAACACTCTTGCGTTGCCACCCTCAACTTCAATGTTTGGCCCATCCTTAGGTGGATCACATTGTTTGCCAGTACTACTCTTAGACATCATTGACTGCACGGACGTTTGGTCCATCTCTAGGTGGACTTATATACCAAAAATGAGCCTCATTAGTGTTTTTTAACCTTTAGATCTATGTACCCCAAATTATGTTTGAATCCATCCGTTTAAAATATTCCCAAGAAAAAGAGTCAAATTAATTCAACAGTTCGAAATCACTAATCAGGCTGGTTTTAGGTCTGTGGGTCCACCTACGATGGGCCAAACATCCATACATTCAGTGGTTTCTAAGAGTGTGTCACGTGGCCCATATTATGGTCCGTCATCAGCGTTGATGACCGATGCCCATCATATACTCAAAAAATTAGCTCCTGGGAGAATAATTAAAAAGTTGATTGGCTTTAATTGCCCATTTCTATAAGGGGTAATTCCATCAATTAAAAATGTCATTGGCTGTTATTGACATTGTTGATTGACAGTCGCTTACCGCTTTGCCCACCCTTGAGCAAAATCCTGGCTCCGCCACGGGAAGTGAGGAACGGTTTTTCGCCTAAATATCATTTAGGACCCATTCGTGATGTGTACCACTTTTGGGAATTTCTTTTTTCGAATTTAAAACATGTCATCGAACAGGTTCGATCAGGAAGGCTTGGATTTTAGAAAACGGTCTTTTTAACGGTTAACAAAGGCTCATAACGGCCTTGAATCATACTATCTTTCATAATATAAAGGATTGTTCACGGTGTGTCTATTCTTTCCAGAAAATGTCTTCGACTATTTATATCTTCCATAGGAACAACTAAAGTTAAAAAAAAACTTTCGAATAACTCTTTGCAGTTGTTGCCTCATGGACCATGGATCTCTTGAATCCAATGGTCAGTGGACCCAACCGGACATGTTATCCGTAGGGTAGCATTTTTTTTTCTTAATAACATCTAGATAACAGAGATTTGAAATTTATAACTACCCTCGTATCAGCCGTATTTACGTTATTTTCCTTTTTTGAAAATAATTTCAAATTTTGAATTCCAGAGCCATTTTTTTCCCTTTTTCCATTATTTTTTCGTTGTTTTCTATTATTTTCTCATTTTGCCCCTGAGCATTACAATTCGTTATGCCGGAAAAACAGTAACACCCCTAGTCCGTTATACCATTATAACAGCCCCTTTTAAACCTTGGAATTGACTTTGAAGTCATATTAAGTGCACTAGGACCATTGCCTAGGAATATAATTTTGCTGACGGGGATGACAGACCACATTATGAACCACGTGTCACTCTTAGCGTATGGATGTTTGGCCCAACCGTAGGTAGACCTACAAACCAAAACTTAGTCTCATTAGTGATTTATAAGGGGTTGGATTAGAGTCATTTTCATGGGTTGATTTTTACCCATGAAATTTGAGCACTATTGGGAGTACAAAGATCTAAATTAAAGGTTTGAAATTACTAATCACATTGATTTTGGTATGTAACTCCCACCTAGGGATGGGCAAACATCCATACGAACAGTAGTCTCTAAGAGCGTGCTAAGTGTCTAATGCTGCGGTTCGCCGACAGCGTTGATGATGGATGTCCATCACCAAAGTTCTACTCATTACTCGAGGATGTCAATGAATAGTTGAAAATTTGAATCTATATCTGAATAAGCGGATATTATTCAAAATTTTTGGATATCGGATTTGGATAATTCTTTATATTTGAATACTTTTCAGATACGGATTTAGATATTAATATATCCACTTAGAATCCAATAAGTTTATGCCAACAGGACATCTTATGGAATACCCCATAAAGTTATCTTTATCGTATATTATTCGAATTCGATTTACTTATAATCGGATATTATCGGATTCAAATATGAATATTGTCAATTGGTAACAATTAACAGATACTGATAGGAACTGGTCCCAATTATTTTGGTTTTGGATTGGTGTCAAAACCGGAACTGATAAGAACCAGAACCAGAACCATTACACATATTGCACTCCGGTTTTTGGTATATTGGTACATGAACCGGAACCGAACTGTTGACACCCCTATAACCCTCATGTTACAAATTTACATATGGAATACATGACTACCCCGAAGGTTAGAGTCTCTACGTAATCCTAATGTATTATTCTTTTTCTCAAAAAGCATCACAAATGACTTACGCTGGGAGAATTGTTCCACCCAAGGTTTTAAAAACGGCCACTATAACGAAAATAATGGCCGTTTAAACGGTAATGCCCCAAGCCCGTTTCCGTTAAAACCGTTTAAACAAGTTTTATCAGTTTTGAATAAAACGGTCAATTTTTTGTTTTAACGGCCATTAAAATTGTTTAAACAGCTGTTAAAATCGTTTAAACAGCCATTTAATTCTGAAAAATTTTGTGAAAAAAACGGCCATTAAATCCTTTAAAATTCGTTTAATTTCCGTTAAAATCTGTTAAATTTTATTTTATTTTAAAATTTTAAAATTTGAATTTCAGCGCCATTTTTTTCGTTTTTTTCCGTTAAAATCATTAAAACCTTTAAAATACATTTAATTCCTTTTTTTTTTTTCATTTTTGCCCCTGGCCGTTTCAATCCGTTTAAACGGTTTAAACGGTAACACCCCCAGTCCGTTTAACCGTTAAAACGGCCTCCTTTAAACCTTGGTTCCACCTATGGCCAAAATTAAGGCTGAGTTGGATCCCACCTTATAAACCTACACAGAAAGAGAAGATATCTTTGAGTGGTCATTGTTGAGTCGTGGGGTTATGTCCGAGGTGACACTATCGTTTGTAATGAGATTGGCTTGTTAGGGTGATAAAGACATTTAGTTAAGAATCACTAATGCTTCACTAAATTATTGAGCGGTGTTATTGGGACTTGAACTCATGGTTGAAAATCTCGGGATCGGAGTCCGGATCTTAGGATAGATCGCTTGTCTCAAATCGTCTAACCCGCGATGACGTGAGTGAGGGTTGAAGAAGAACAGTGCATCTTGGGCGAGACAACCCCATTTCAGATCATCTCAGTGGCCACCGATCCCAATCCAAAGAGCGGGATCGGCCGAGACTTCGAACCATGTTACGCCACATTGCAGCCGAAGAAGAAGAAGACGACGACGACTAGACTGGTGACATTATTACTAATACATCAAGCCAAAACAAAGGTTTGAATGGTCCGTTATAATGGTATAATGGTCCTTTAATATTACCGTTTTGGCCGTTATAACAGCCATCGTAGCAGGGACACATAAGTCATTTGTGAGAAAAAAAGGGTCAAAATATTATTATAACAACCAAAAAGTTAATGGTTTTTTAATGATCAATTTGGCTAAGTTCAAACTTGTTGATTTCCACTGAGAGAGAGGGCTAATGGTCTTTGGACCATTTACGAGGATTTTATGAGAGGGGTAGGTGGAGGGATATGGTGATTGGCCTTGGTTCTAATGGAGTCTCTGTGCATCTTGCCTTCTGCCTTAAATAAATTTAGATTCCTACCAAACAAAAACATATAAACCTCTCTTGATCGGAAGAATAATTGCCATCAGGAACAAAATTTCAATGGACACAAATTGAAGATTATATATATATATTTTTTTTCACTTGGTGGGTTGTTGGCATGAATTGAACTAGCTATCGAGTAAGACTTCTATAGGAGTAGAATAGGGCCCACCGCAGAACATGCCACATCAGGCGGACGCGCTGTGGCGCAACGAAGCTTGTGGGTCGACCATCGGACTCCTTGTCGAAACAGGTCAGACTCTTGGATTCTTTGTATTTTATCGTCTTTAGCTCAGTAAGATCTCTTTCACTGATCTTTCAATGCCGTGTTTGATTACGAAGTGGAAAAATGCCCACGTCAGGCGGACGCGCCTTGGCGCAACAAAGCTTGTAGGACCATCGGACCACCTTGCCGAAACAGACCAGACTCTTGGATTCTTTGTATTTGATCGTCTTTAGCTCAGTAAGATCTCTTTCACTGATCTTTCAATGCCGTGTTTGATTACGAAGTGGGAAAATGCTGCATTTTCCCAAGGAAAACCCAACTATCCATTGTTAGATAGCCAGCATAAATTTGTACAATTTTTCCCAACGAGCCATTTAAATCTGGATAATTTTTCCTCTCTTGATCAGAAGAATAATTGCCATCAGGAACAAAATTTCAATGGACACAAATTGAAGATTATATTTTTTTTTCCACTTGGTGGGGGTTGTTGGCATGAATTGAACTAGCTATCGAGTAAGACTTCTATAGGAGTAGAATAGGGCCCACCGCAGAGCATGCTACATCAGGCGGACGCGTCTTGGCGCAACGAAGCTTGTGGGACTGTCACGCCCCGAATTCGGGCACCCAAATTGAACCTGAATATCTATTAATCAGCCCGTTTACCTAAGATCCAGGGTGTGATAAAAATAAAATGTTAAATAAAAATAAAATAAAACACCAAGAATCACCGTCATGATTCATGAATAACAGCTCAACTTCAATAGTTAAATAATGCGGAAGCGTAAACAAGTTATTACAGTAAAATAACCAAAGTCAAAATCAAAGTCAAACTTTTAAATTTTTATCAAAATCACTAATTAGGGTCTCTATAATTATTTAGAATATATATTAAATATCTTTTATAAAAGTACTTGAGCCAAAACACTCGTTTAACGAAGTTTTAAAATTTTAATTTTCGTAGTTCAAAGAAAAACGGTCAACTTTTGATCAAAATTTAAAGTATGTCGAAAAATTATTTCATTTAAGATGTTTTATTATAATATTCATAAGAAACAACTTTAACAAATGCATATTGACCAAAAATGATGTTTTATAATTTTTTTAGTATTGTTTGCAGTTTATAAAAGTGACCGGCAAAACTCAGTCGGTTGATTTTTTTCTAACTTAATCGTATGATTCGATGGTCAATATAAAACGGAATCCGACAAGTGATATATGCATTTAATAGTGCTCAAAATGTAAATTAAAATATTTTAATCAATCTCAACAAGAACAAATCATCTTTGAATATCCATAAACCTTAAGAAAAAATAAAACAAAATAATTCTAATCCTCAAACTCCGTCTCGTCCATGGTGTCTTCCCCGTCAATGGTTCATCTTCATCTTCTTTTTATGAAATCTGAAATTTTGTTCGGTATAAACC
Source organism: Euptelea pleiosperma (assembly GCA_035048495.1). Classification (NCBI taxonomy): domain Eukaryota; kingdom Viridiplantae; phylum Streptophyta; class Magnoliopsida; order Ranunculales; family Eupteleaceae; genus Euptelea; species Euptelea pleiosperma. The sequence goes on along the minus strand of CM068551.1, from coordinate 24,226,905 downwards.
GTGAGCTTTCGCCCAATATATTCCACAGGATAATTACATGTTTATAATTCATTTAATTTAAACACATACATAAATTAAGAGCACATGAGATACATGATCAAATATATAAAAATATGATGAAGATGATGATGATGATCCGATTGAATGAACCCAAAAAATTTATTTCACAGATTCCATTTTTTTTCACAAGTTCAACCTGTAGGTTCTTCTGCAGGGGTTTTGGATCTTTTACCCTAGGACACCGAACCCTCGTTAATTCTTTAGGGTTCCTTTGCGCCGCAGAGCCTATGCGCACTCCTAGCTAAATCAAATCATTCGGGCCGCAGAGCCTATGCGTACTCCCGACTATGTCAAACCTTCGGGCCGCAGAGCCTATGCGCACTCCCGTCTAATATCATACTTTCGGGCCGCAGAACCTATGCGCACTCCCGTCTAATACCCAACTCAATTGAGAATGGCTCATTATGATGATGAATAATATAATCATTTAGCAAGATAATCAAAAGCATAAGCCACGAAGATCTAAACTCGTAAAATCATATAACAAGAATTTAAAATAAATAAATCACAAACTAGAAGAGAATATCCTTACCTATCTAGTTCTAGAACTTAAAACTAGAACCTCCACCACCAAGAACAAGAAGAACTCTAAAGAGTTTAGAGAGCGAGAGAGAGTGAGAGAGAATTGGTGAATTGATATGAGGGCGGGAGGTCCTATTTATAATAGTTCATGGGAAAAAACTTTCAAATATAAGCTTTATAGTTTTAGCAAGTATATTTAAAACTTTCTATTTTGTTTTAAAAATATTCTTTAAAGAGACTTTATTTTAATTAATTTTCGTAACATTAAAATGGGTGGTTTTTATAACCCATTAAATGGCTTATTGTAAAATGGGTATGGGCTAAAAATGGGCCTAAGGCCTACGAGAATCAAGTAGACTTTAAATAAGATTATTTTTTGGCCTAAAAGATCTTTAAATTGGCCCGAAAGACATGCTCCAATAAGTAAACTCAATCAACATGCAAACAAAACTTACCAACGATTACTCATTAAATTTATAAGACAATAAAATTATTTAAAATATTTTTAATTTAAAGTTCTTTTTAAAATATTATATTTTTTTTTTGTAAAATATCAAAATGTGATAAGAATCTCAAATGCTCCAATGGTGATAACGTGTTGATTAAAAATGTCAAAGTGACATTCATTGTTTAAAAATAATATTATTTTGTAAAATAACTCATCATTTATTTAAAATTATGATCTTGTTTAATTAAGTTGGTTATCTAGTACACAGAATGTCTATACATTACCATAGTACAAGTACACATGTATGAAAATTGATTCCAGTGTCATTAAAATAAAATTCCCTACGTGTTATAATATAAAAGTTCTGACTAAGTTCTCGAATTTATTTCTACGTGACATTATAGCATGTTGTAGATAAAGAATAAGGTTCAAAAAATTTCAAGATGCCAATTTTTATAATTTTATAGTTAATTTACATTAATACCCCTGAATAAAAGTTCAGGGTATTACAGGGACCATCGGACCACCTTGCCGAAACAGGCCAGACTCTTGGATTCTTTGTATTTGATCGTCTTTAGCTCAGTAAGATCTCTTTCACTGATCTTTCAATGCCGTGTTTGATTACGAAGTGGAAAAATGCCCACGTCAGGTGGACGCGCCTTGGCGCAACGAAGCTTGTGGGACCATCGGACCACCTTGCCAAAACAGGCCAGACTCTTAGATTCTTTGTATTTGATCGTCTTTAGCTCAGTAAGATCTCTTTCACTGATCTTTCAATGCCGTGTTTGATTACGAAGTAGGAAAATGTAGCATTTTCCCAAGGAAAATACAACTGTCCATTGTTAGATTGCCAGCATAAATTTGTATAATTTTCCCCAACGAGCCATTTAAATCTAGACAATTTTTCCTCTCTTGATCGGAAGAATAATTGCCATCAGGAACAAATTTTCAATGGACACAAATTGAAGATTAGATTTTTTTTCCCACTTGGTGGGGTTGTTGGCATGAATTGAACTAGCTATCGAGTAAGACTTCTATAGGAGTAGAATAGGGCCCCCGCAGAGCATGCCACGTCAGGCGGACGCGCATTGGCGCAATGAAGCTTGTGGGACCATCGGACCACCTTGCCGAAACAGGCTAGACTCTTGGATTCTTTATATTTGATCGTCTTTAGCTCAGTAAGATCTCTTTCACTGATCTTTCAATGCCGTGTTTGATTACGAAGTGGGAAAATGCCCACGTCGGGCAGACGCGCCATGACGCAACGAAGCTTGTGGGACCATTGGACCACCTTGCCGAAACAGGCCAGACTCTTGGATTCTTTGTATTTGATCGTCTTTAGCTCAGTAAGATCTCCTTCACTGATCTTTCAATGCCGTGTTTGATTACGAAGTGGGAAAATGCAGCATTTTCCCATGGAAAACACAACTGTCCATTGTTAGATAGCCAACATAAATTTGTACAATTTTCCCCAACGAGCCATTTAAATCTGGATAATTTTTCCTCTCTTGATCGGAAGAATAATTGTCATCAGGAACAAAATTTCAATAGACACAAATTGAAGATTAGATTTTTTTTTCCACTTGGTGGGGTTGTTGGCATGAATTGAACTAGCTATCGAGTAAGACTTCTATAGGAGTAGAAAAGGGCCCACCGCAGAGCATGCCATGTCAGGCGGACGCGCATTGGCGCAACGAAGCTTGTGGGACCATCGGACCACCTTGCCGAAACAGGCTAGACTCTTGGATTCTTTGTAATTGATCGTCTTTAGCTCAATAAGATCTCTTTCACTGATCTTTCAATACCGTGTTTGATTACGAAGTGGGAAAATGCCCACATCGGGCGGACGCGCCTTGACGCAACGAAGCTTGTGGGACCATTGGACCACCTTACCAAAACAGGCCAGACTCTTGGATTCTTTGTATTCGATCGTCTTTAGCTCAGTAAGATCTCTTTCACTGACCTTTCAATGCCGTGTTTGATTACGAAGTGGGAAAATGCAGCATTTTTCCAAGGAAAATACAACTGTCCATTGTTAGATAGCCAGCATAAATTTGTACAATTTTCCCCAACGAGCCATTTAAATCTGGATAATTTTTCCTCTCTTGATCGGAAGAATAATTGCCATCAGGAACAAAATTTCAATGGACACAAATTGAAGATTATATTTTTTTTTTCCACTTGGTGGGGTTGTTGTCATGAATTGAACTAGCTATCGAGTAAGACTTCTATAGGAGTAGAATAGGGCCCACCACAGAGCATGCCACGTCAGGCGGACGTGCCTTGGCGCAACGAAGCTTGTGGGACCATCGGACCACCTTGCTGAAACAGGCCAGACTCTTGGATTCTTTGTATTGATCGTCTTTAGCTCAGTAAGATCTCTTTCACTGATCTTTCAATGCCGTGTTTGATTACGAAGTGGGAAAATGCAGCATTTTCCCAAGGAAAACACAACTGTCCATTGTTAGATAGCCAGCATAAATTTGTACAATTTTCCCCATCTAGCCATTTAAATCTGGATAATTTTTCCTATTAAACCTGGAATTCATTTCCCATCCAGATAGGTGAGAATTCATTTCCACCTGAAAGTACACCTTTATTTTCTCACATGATTGAAATATCCATTTAAGGCATATCCCAGTTACAGAAAAAAAAAAAAAAAAAAGAAAAAGAAAGAAAGCATATCCCAAATGTATTTTCTCGGGAAAATTTTCCGTGCAATCATACACAGCCTTAGTTTAATGTGAATCCCTCCACTAGCTCGAGAAAACATTCGCTGGCCCGTTTGGCCCCCGAGAGACATCAAACTTTGAAGTCCCCTCACCCAAAGTGTCTGACAAGTACTCCAATCCCTTAACTCAACCTGCATTAAGCCTTTGGTTAGTGGTTAACAAGGGGTACTTGTCAGACATCTTTTTTGTGTGTGTGGGGATTCAAAGTTTGAAGTCTCCGGGGGCAGTGAATTTTTTTTCCACTAGCTCAATACTTGGGAGTCTACTTAGCGAGTCATTAAATTAATTATTAAATATATAAAAATAATATTTATTAAAAGTACTTTGAAAAATCATAAAAAGATATAAAAAATACTAAAAACATTTAGAAATAAATAAATAAAAAAACATTGAGTTTCAAGTCAACTTGGCATTTAAATAGTTGACTCGGACAAGTTTCGAGTCAACTCAGCCGAGTTTCCATGTCAACTCGCTGAAGCTTGCAAATCTGAGTTTGTATGCCTAATTGACTCAAAATATGATCGAGTCGACTCGGCAAGTTTTAAAATTATGGATTAGAGTCATTAGACTAGATTCGACTTCTTTTCCTCCACCCTCAGAAAAATACTAGAACAGCCAAGGACATCTTAAGGATTAACATACATAATAAAGACTTTATTGGAGCTACACCCAATTTTTACATGGGTGGTGGGGCACACGGAAAAATCATGTTGGGCAATCTAACTATACATTGAGCTGTCTAAGTGATCATGATGATCATCATTACAAAAATCTAATCCTTTTTTATATTACTTACGGTTTAAGAAGGCAGCCTAAAACAACAGTTTAGTTGTTTAAGTGGATCATCATCTATGCCTTTTCCCAAATGTTTGAGATCAGCAACATGAATCCCGTTCAGTTATTAACTCTATTTAGAGTTAAATCTTTTGTCGGAACATAAGGGGGTGTTTGGATCACCATTTTTAAAAAAATATGTATTTAAAAAAAATTTATTTTTTTGAAAATATATTTTTGAAAATGTATTTTTCTTAAAAAAAAGTCGTTTGGATCATCATCGTGCAAAATGTCTTTATCTTCTCTTAGTGGGCCCCACCGCTATAATATCTTTATTTTTTTGGAATGGGACTTCTACCAAAAATTGTTTCTTTGTTTATTATGTTCATTGAGCTAGCAAATTTTAAAAAAGTATTTTTTTTATTTGAAAAATAATTTTCAACTATTTTTTATAAAAAAGACTTTTTGGCTTGAAAAAATATTTTTATGGAATAAATACTTTTTTTAAAAATGGCAATCAAAACAATCTATTATTTTGGAAAGTCTTTTTGTGGAAAAAAAAAAAAAAGACTTTTCCAAGTCTAAAAATGGCAATCCAAACACCCCTAAGTCTTCAGATCTTTTATCACTATCTCCGTCCATGTCACTTTTCATCATCCTCTCTCCTTTTTAATGCATTCAAATTACACAAAAATACTTTTTCTCATTAGTGCCATTGTTGGTCATTATGTCTAAACTATCTCCATCAATTGTCTTATTTTATTTTGTATCGAGGTTTCCTCGAATATGCTCGTTTCTGATTTTTTTTCTTTCTTAATTTCCTCTTATCCATCTCTACTTACACTCATTCTATAAACATGTTGTTTCTTAACTGCCTAACCTTCAACTCCATAAAACATAGTTGGATCTCATAATTGTCTTGTAGAATTTAACTTGACAAGTACTCGTTGATGACATAATACTCCAAAAGCATATTTCCACTTTAACCATCCACCACTAATCGTAAGAAATAGGCGTATGTCTAGATGGACTCATTACAAAATCTAGATACAACCATGACGTCTTGAGACTAACATACTCTCTTCCATTGATATTCAAAATCTATGTAAATCTCCAGTACCATAAGCGGTGTGGACCTAGGGACGACTGCAACAAGGCTAGGGCATGAAATGGGTAAGACTCGAATCGGATCTAGGCAGATACATATTCAAATCCGAGTTTGAACAAGCCGATATCCAAAATCCAAATCTAACTTGGATCCATATCCTTTTCCAAACCAAGATCCTGATAAGAGGATCCATGTCCGTATATAAACATGTGGGTTGGATACATTCCAAAACTACATTTTCAATAAAGATCTAGGTAGGATCCCACCCAATCCGAATTTCTGAATCCGACCCGAATCCTAATGGATATTACCCTAGATCCATATTCGACCAGTTTTATTCGGATCTTGTTTTAAGGATCAAAACCTGCCAAAACTAGTTCAATCAGAGCGGATCTCGGGTCAGATCCGCCCCATTCCTAGCCTAAACCCTTCCCCCACCTTCTTTCCTCACTTACCCACGTGTTCACGACCGTGTCAACCGACTCAACTGACCACGCTCTCTCTCGATCGATCGACCTGGGAGGCTGGAAACAAGGCCGCAGAGAGTGACTGGGCAGCAGAAACTGTTTGGAATTTTGGATTTTGGATCCTCGTAAGAAATCACATTTACTCTCCTTCCTCAAATATACTCTCAAACATTATTTTACTCACCAACCCAAATCCAATATCTCTTCTTTCTGTCTCCGTTCTGCAAAAAGCAACGAAAGAAAAAGAAAAAAAACTTCACCTTTGCCATGAATGCTTTCTCTTGCTTCCTACATACCCATCTATATATCTTTCTGAACTAACAAAAAAAAAAACTTTGAAAAGAAAAGACATAATACAAAGCGATTCGCCATGAATTCTGTCTTGCTTGCACACCACCATTCCTCCTCATCTCTTTTTAATCTCTGAAGCACCCATTGCCAGTTTCCAGGAATACCCGCTTATTTTTCTCTAAATGACTAAAAACCCATCTCCTCAAGACCCAGAACCCATGACTTACTTGGAGGTTCTGAAGAAGCTCAAGCGTCTGAAACCCATTGAGCCCTCTTTGGGGATTCTTGGTTTCTTCTTTGTCGCAGTCTTTTGCTTTCTCTGCTGCTTCATTTACTTGGGTTACAGGGTTGTAACTAGAGATTTTCGGTTTCGTGGGCAGTCGCAGAGGTTTATGTTGTTGGGATTTGATGGGTCAGGTGGAGATGGACGGGTGGGATTTCTTGGAGACGGAGGTGGAAAGTGTGATTTGTTTAGAGGGGATTGGGTTTGGGATGAAACGTATCCATTGTATCAGTCGAAGGATTGCAGATTCTTGGATGACGGGTTTCGGTGTTCTGAGAACGGGAGACCTGATAATTTCTACACTAAGTGGCGATGGCAACCCAAAGATTGCAACTTGCCCAGGTTCTCTCTCTCTCTCTCTCTCTCTCTAAACTTTTTTACTTTTATGTTTGAATTTTAATTGGTATTTTTTGTTTGTATCCCTTTTTCCAAATTTGAACAAATTTTTATGACTGTTTGAGTTTTTGTGGGCATGTCTCGTCTTCTTTGGAGCGATTTGTGTGTGTTTCTTAGTTTTCTTCTCTCAATTCCATTTTTTTTCTTTTTTCTCCTTTTTTTACGTGTACCCCCCTTTTAGTTTCTAATGGGTATTTCTCATTTTTTTGAATCAATGGATGGACATTCATGTTTTCATATTTTAGTTGTTTCTTCTTTATGGGTTTTTAATGTGTTGAAAATTGGTGAGAACAGAAGTGTAATTCCTCTAGTAATGTTATTCAACCGTTTCTCTGGACTGATCTTTCTTTATTGTTTGGGTTTGGGTTTCTGTCCAGGTTTAAGGTGTCTAGTTATATTGATTGTATTCACCGTGAATTGTGACTCAAGTTTAAAAGTTATAGCAAAGTCTCAAAACTCCCTCTTTTTTTTGGGTGAAATCTATGATTTTCTGAGTAGTTTATTAGAATCGGTGAGATTTCGAATTTGTCTGAAGGTTAGTCTGATTAGGGGAATGTATTTCATTTTCTTTTGTCTGCTCAAAGATCTATCAGTTTTTTTTCCTTTTTTATTCAGTTTGTGACTTTGGTTCTGAGTTAATTCAATATGATTCGAAATTCTCAGTGTCATTCCAGTTATTGGTTATGCTTCCCTCTGTTCATTTGTTTTGACTTCAAATCTGTAATTTGTGTCCTTCAATTTCGTACTTGCAATTAGAGAAGGAAAAAATGATTGGTTTGTTTTTGGTGGTGTTGTTGTTGTTGTTCTCTCTCTAAAAGATTTGATGCAAAGACAATGTTGGAGAAGCTGCGGAACAGGCGGCTAGTTTTCGTTGGCGATTCAATTGGAAGAAACCAATGGGAGTCCCTCCTCTGCATGCTCTCATCGGCAATCCCTGACAAGGATTCAATCTACGAAGTGAATGGAAGCCCGATTACGAAGCACAATGGGTTCTTGGTGTTTAAGTTCAAGGACTTTAATTGCACAGTGGAGTACTACAGAGCTCCATTTCTAGTGTTGCAGAGCAGAGCACCGGCCAGAGCTGCGAAAAATGTGAAAACAACCCTGAAATTAAATCAAATGGATTGGAGCTCTGTGCAGTGGAGAGACGCCGATGTGCTGGTCTTCAACACTGGGCACTGGTGGAACTACGAGAAGACTATAAGAGGGTAATCTAATCTATCAGAAATGCTATGTTTCTTAACTGGTTATTTTATTTAATTATCTGGATTTGCACAATCTTAGTGAATTGGGGTGAAGGAGGACTATTTTGAAATTATATGAAAATTTAGGGGTGTTTTGAAGTAGACGTGCAACGTTGTTTTGAAAATTTGGGGGTAGTTAGGAATATATCCAAGACCGAAGTAGAGTTCCAATCAGAGCAATATACCTACAGTGACCACTGCACGAGCAGGTAGTGGCCCCATACTTAGCAGATCAATGGCCCTTAACTTGTATTCCAAGATCCACAGTAGATTCTGATGTGGTGGACACAAACTAGGTAATCCGCACTTTAATCATAGTAGGCCAGGTATAGTTTAGCCATTTTATCTGCTTAAGGTGGGTTAGACAGTTTCCTTATCTAAATTATGCGAAGTTCAGGGTTGGGTTTGTTTATTTGCTACTCTTAAAATGTAGGTTTTAGGGGATTTGGCTGTGTGACGGTCTAGATGTTTAACACTTCATGGAAGAAGGAGATTCGACCATGAAGAGTTAACACTCCAGGAACACTCAAGATCAAAGGATATAAGCTTTAGCCAATCACAAAAGTGGACTTTACAGGTTAACTATTTGCAAGTAATATGGAGAATGTTGCATGTTTCTAAGAACCTCAAATGTATATGTGACCATGGGTTAAGCTTGTGTGTGGATATAAATCACTATCTTACTTTTGGATTCGCATTTATTGATCAGGGGTTGTTATTTTCAAGAAGGGGATGTTGTGAAGATGGAGATGAGTGTAGAAAGTGCGTATCGAAAGTCAATCAAGACCTTGGTCGATTGGATAGGCAAGGAAGTGAATACAAGCAAGACCCAGGTCTTCTATCGCACCTATGCTCCCGTCCATTTCAGGTTCGTCTCATTAGTTAATGATTTTACTTAGTAATGTTTTTATATTCTTATATGTTATTTTTTAACTGCTTAATTATTCTTTATTTTTATTCTGTCTAGTTTCTTCGCTCGTGTGATCTTTCATCATTTTAGAAAGCATGAGCTTAAAGAAGAGTTTAGAGGTTTATTTATACGTGTAATCGATTTCCACATATTTCCTTCAGAATTTTAAAGTTGTTTTACCCTTTTCTTATTGCAAAAAATGGAAAATCTAAAACTTGTTAAAGGTTGAAACATAGGGATATTCTTTCCATACTATAAAGGTCAGAAGGTATATCAAGTTACTGAATATCGTGTTTTGTATGATCATCTTGGAAAAGTAAAGCATGCTGATCATTTTAGCGACATGACGAAGAAATTATTTAATTCATTATGATTTATGATTAAAATTGAGAACTTTACATTTCTAACTTATAGTTCAAATTCTGAGTAAATGAACACAAACACTGATTCCATTGGTTTTGGCTTTTCTCTTGTCCGAGTTCTCATCTCTTTTTTTGTGCTAGTAAGGCTGCAGAAAACAACTAAATTATGTTCGGCAACACATAAGAAGTAGACAAATAGGCTGTTTACTATTACAGTCATGTGATTTTCATCTTTCAGAATGATTTAACTTATCTCAAGGAGCTGTTGATTATGACCTGAGTTTTACAGAGGCGGGGATTGGAGGACTGGAGGGAGTTGTCACTTGGAGACACTGCCAGAGTTGGGTTCGTCACTGGTGCCATTCCGAACATGGACCCAGCTCAACATAGTCAATGACGTACTTTCAGAGCACTCGAACAAGTCACATGTGGTGGAGATGGATGTGTTGAACGTGACACAGATGACATCACGGAGAAAAGATGGTCATTCATCCTTGTACTATGTGGGGCCCAAGACTGGCCCCGCCCCTCTACACAGGCAGGACTGCAGCCACTGGTGCCTGCCTGGGGTCCCTGATGCTTGGAATGAGATCCTATATGCACTCCTCCTCAGACGGGAAGCCACTCGCACTCAAAATTCAACACCACCTTCGCAGGCACAGGAGTGGTTGGTGCAGAAAGCTTCCTGATTACACCCACAAGGTAAAAGGACCCGCAGTAAGGGAATGAGATCCATGTCTCTAAAATTAACACTTAACTAGTGTTAATTTGAGGGCGTGTTTGTCATTTGAGAGTAACTATACATTCATGCAACTGCCAGATAAGGCGTCGACAAGGGCCCAGAAGTCTTTCTCAAATCCATGACATAACTGTCATAAAATGAAAAAAAAAGACAACTTTCCCATTATTGGAGAGCTAATGTGGAGGGGATTCTGGTGCCAGATTTGGACTAGTTGGCGAAGGTTGATGCATAAGAATGATCAATCTTAGGGGTAGTTAGGTGGTAGGGTACATGGCAGCAAAGCACGATAGAAAGATGTATACAGAAGTTTGTTTGTGTCACAAGGTACAATTCTCAATAGAAAATAATGTTAATATTCCTTCCATTGTTTGTAATTTGTACAGAGAAAGACCAGAAATTTATGTCCAATCTTGAACTTTCATGAGGATGGAGAAACCTTTGGTTTTGTTCGGATGCCAATTAGGGAGATGCTGTGCAGGGAATTTTGTAGTGAAGAATCATGGAGACGAAGATATCATTCGCTATCTGACACTAGTTACTACAAGGGATGAGAACTTCACTGTGAGAAGTTTTCAGTTACAGAAGTATTGCCTGAGAATGCCTGGTACTGCAACCATAAACTCTACAGCGCAGCGCGACCAGGGCTTATGGAATTTATGAGACCCAATGGGCCTTTAGTTATGGACCAAAATAAAACATTAGTGACTATGCCTGATCCCTGACAGCTTAAATCTAGCTATCTATTTATAAAGCCAAAACCGGTGTTGACGTCCTCCTCCATGTGGGCTTCAATTAAATCCCTCTATACTTTAAAGACAAAACCTTGCCTTCTTAAATGGGGCTGTTCTTTGATGCAGCCTTCGGTATCAAAATTTTGATGCATAAGTCCCTCAAATTGCAATGTAATAGACTCGTGCGGGCCCACTTTCCACTTGAATGTCTGTCCCACACTATGATAGATCTACACCAAAAATCAGTGTGATTGGTGATTTCTCGCCGTAGGATTTGAGCACTTTTTCATCATGGGCTTTATGAACAGGCCTATGAGTTGGTTTCAAGCCCATGACGAAAAAAGTGCTCAAATCCAACGGCTAGGAATCACTAATCACACCAACATGTGGGCCAAACATTCATGGAAGCAGTGGACCCGAAAGAGTCTACTACGTGGCAAATTGAGGAATTTCTTCGTCAAAAATTTTGATACAGAAGTCGGTATCTTAGATTTTTCCTCTTAAATGCCTCTATTTTAAAGCCATAACCTGGGTTAGGGTACGCCCCTTCACACACTTGGTTCAGGTTCACCACGCTGACATGATGATGAGAGACCATAGTATAAGCTACGTGGCGCACTCTTAGAAACCACTGACCGTATGGATGTCTGTCCCATCCCTAGGTGGACCTATATACCAAATATCAGCCTGATTAGTGATTTCAAACCTTTGGATCAGAGTACCCCAAACAATGCTCAAACTCTAAGGTTAAAAATCAACCAATGAAAAATCTGATTAGTGATTTCAAACCTTTGGATCTGAGTACCTCAAATAATGCATGAAATCTACAGTTAAAAATCAACCCATGAAACGACTCCAATCAAATCCTTAAAAATCACTAATCAGATGATTTTTTTGCATGTAGGTCCACCTGGGGATGGGCCAAACATCGACACAGTCAGTGATCTCTAAGAATGTGCCACGTGTAAGGTACACGAGCATCGGACGTGGCACATGGTGTTCCCCTAGTATATTATAAATATGTTATGGGGAACAGGTTTGCTAAGCAACACTACACTCTTTGGAGAATCTCCAAAGAGTGATATATACTTCATTTTCTTTTATTCTAGTCGCATTTTTAAATGTATTTTCAAAGACAAATCCGAATTATACTCGAACATTTCGCGTACTGTTGACTTTAGGACATAAGAAGGGAACACACAACAACATCATCTTTGTTGGGCTTGGGCTTTAAACGTTACAAGAGGCTTGGATATGGACCACAACTATTATGGGCTAGGCTTAGTTCAACTTAGTTTGGCAACCCAACACAGGCCATGCATAAAATTGGTATTCTTGACCAAGGTTTAAAGGAGGCAGTTTTAACGGTTAAACGGACTGGGGGCGTTACCGTTTAAACGGCCGTTAAAATGGATTGAAATGGTCAGGGGCAAAAATGGAAAAAAAATGGGAAAAAACGGAATTAAACGGATTTTAACGGTTTTAACGATTTTAACGGAAAAAAACGGAAAAAGTGGCGCTGAAATTCAAATTTTGAAATTTGAAAATGAAAAAAAAATGGATTTAATGGATTTTAACGGAATTAAACGGTTTTAACGGCCGTTTTTTTTACAAATTTTTTTGAAATTAAACGGCCGTTTAAACGATTTTAAAGGCCATTAAAACAAAAAAAAGGCCGTTTTTTTCAAAACCGATGAAACGGGTTTAAACGGAAACGGGCTTGGGGCGTTACCGTTTAAACGGCCGTTTTTAAAACCATGTTCTTGACCAGTAAATGGATCAACTGGAGACTGATCGCTCAGCTAAATTTCCAAGAACTTCAACTTTTTAAAAACCTTGACCGGGCTAATTTCAATTTTTGGTCTTACATTTGAACAGTGTAGCGAATATTATCCTCGCTGAACGTGAGGTCAAACCGTGGCCTGACAGTCACAGGAGGAAAAGTGTACGTGTAACATAAGCTATCAATAGAAGCACGGAGCAAAGGACGATCTTGAATATCGATTGATGAGATGCCCGGGAGCTTGGAGCTCCCATGGTTTCCTACAAAAGGGAATGCCACCTCATTGCATGCAGAATCCTATATGCTCTGTTTTCATAGGTTCAACGCCCTACCCACTCTTATGGAACTATTCAGTTGACACCCAACGAGTCATGGACAAGCCAAAGCTGCACTATCAGATCATGATCACAACGAGCGAGGCGTCGCTGTTTGGATCATCCCTAATGCAAAATATCTGTTTTCATAGGTTCAACGCCCTACCCACTCTTATGGAACTATTCAGTTGACACCCAACGAGTCATGGACAAGCCAAAGCTGCACTATCAGATCATGATCACAACGAGCGAGGCGTCGCTGTGTGGATCATCCCTAATGCAAAATATCTTTTTCTTCTAGTGGTGGGTCCCCGATGAGAGTGGATGGGAGTAGGGTTTCTTTGTTAATTATGTCCATTGAGCTAGCAAACTTTTAAGTCTTTTTTGACTTGAAAAACGACTTTCAGGTATTTTTTGTAAAAGAAATGGTCATCCAAACATTCTGTTATTTTGGAAAAAAAAGAAAGGACTTTTTCAGGTCCGAAAATGGCATTACAAACAGGCCCTTAGGCTTTGATGCCCTCAACACCGAATCTTAATCCAACAAGTAATCAATTCAATCGGGGGTGGATCCCACCACCTCATTGTCAAACAAGGACCCACCATTAGATCAAGGTAGGATGTACAAACAAGAACACACTAAAGCAATCTACCCTAAAACACAATGTGGTAGACGTGGAGGGAACCACACCTTGTTCCTTATATCCACTATTATACTTGGTGGAGAAAAGAGAGATCTCAATCTCAGAACCATGTGTGTTATATAGCGACGTGAATTCTATCTTATAGAGTAGATAATATCTTGGAATATGGGTTGCTGACGGCAGCTCCTCATCTCTTCCCCCCCAACCCTATAATATCATAATACACCTGTGGGGGAAGTACTTCGATTGGCCAACTCCCACTCTGACCAACCAACCCCCACTCCTGACCCGAATCCCCTAACTCATCCCTCCCTTAGCTTCACTTGTTTAAAACCCCTTCATACCCATCTGGCTAATGAAAAGAAGAGAGAGAGAGAGAGATGATATATTCTAGTTAAGGGTAGGCATGGAAGTGGCCATGGAAGTAGAGGATGATATATTCTTTGCTGATTTAAGTAAGCAAATCGCTCTTCTAATCATGGATGATGACGAGGATCGTCCTAGTGCACGTTCTCCTATTTCTCTCCAGGTTTCTTCTCATCTTCTTATATATCTCTCAATATATATTTAAAAAAAAAAATTATTGTTTTAGCATATATATGCTCTTAAAATTTAACCCCTTTTTATGATATTCGCACACAATACGAGCCACGTGCCACACTCTTAGTGGTTGCTGACCGTATGAGTGTTTGGCCAATCCCTAGGCTGACCTACTGACCAAAAATCATCATGATTAGTGATTTCATACCTTTGGATCTTTATACGTACCCCAATTATTGGTCAATAATGCTCAAATTCCTCAGTTAAAAATCTGCCCATGAAAACGACTCCAATCCAACACTTAGAAATCACTAATCAGGCTGTCCATCTAAGGTTGGGCGAAACATCCATAAGGTCAGAAATTTCTAAAAGTATGCCGAGTGGCTCATATTGTGAGCGGTAAGTAACTTTACAAAGTTTTACTATTCAATTCCTAAGAAGATTTAATAACATTAGAAGACCCATCAACGTGTAATGGGGTGATTAGCTGCTTTTGGCGTAGCACAACTACGGCGTGCGTCTTGACCGAAGGTGCACGTCTCGATCGATAATAATTGTTTGGGTCACACCAAGGTGCGCACCTTCAAAGACATAGTGGACCTTGAAGACACATAAAAGTGACCCTTCGAAGGTTCACCACCCCCCTTGAGTCTTCCAAGGTGCACTATCGTGTGTACCTTAAAGGTTCATCCTCTAAAGGTAGGCACCTTAAAAACGTGGACCTTCAAGAAGACACACATCACTAACAGTACTCGGAGCAAGGAAAAATCATGGTATGTATGATGAACTATATTGCTGTTGTCCTCAGGATTTCTCCCGGGCGTGGCATCCCACTACACCATCTCCTTGGTTGTATGAGCAAACTTACAGAAGAGAAAGCAAAGGTACTGGAGTTTTCATTCCTCGTTCCTCTTTGCCGAGAAGGAAGAAAAGGCAGGGGAGATCTACTTCATTCAACAACAAATATTACAGGCAACCCGATAAATGCGGAGGCATTTCTAATGTAACAAATAGTAATGTCCCGTCTTGTAATTACTCTAAATAGTGTTGAAGGTAGTTGCAAATAATGAATAAATTAAGGCCCAGGATAATATGATTTGGCCTAATCCGATGATGTGATAGCCCTAGTGGTAAGTTAATATAATACTACCTAGTACCTACATCCAATCCACTTAATAAGGGAGTCATATGTCGTACACGTTCTTATGATGTCATTGTCCTATATCAAACGGCTTTTATTGAGGTGGTATTATATTCATTATCTTCGAGTCTGTGACTTTCCCGTCCACTGATAAATAAATCAAAATATAAAGTACTTTGATCAAGATATTCAATTTTTTTTTTATATTTTGGGACTGATATGAAGTTTTTTTTATAATTTCTAATGTTGTTTTTCATAAATATAAAGTTGGCTTGATTCTTGAGATGGGTCTTTTAACATTTTGCTCAGGCTCCGAGGACTCAGTCTTTTCTGACTTGTCTTTTCACTTGTGTCCTTGGCCTAGGGATTTCACGAATCAAAAAATGAATACCAGCTCAGCGCTATCAACCACTGTTGGTTTGTAGGTCCAACATGGGATAGGACAAACCATGATTTTAAAAACGGCCGTTTAAACGGTTAAGCCCCAAGCACGTTTCCGTTAAAACCGTTTAAACACATTTTATTGGTTTTGAAAAAAACGGCCGTTTTTTTGTTTTAAAGGCCGTTAAAATCGTTTAAACAGCCGTTTAATTCTGAAAATTTTGTGAAAAAATAAAACGGCCATTAAATCCGTTTAATTCCTTTAAATTCTATTTTTTTTTTATTTTCTAATTTCAAATTTTGAATTTCAGCACCATTTTTTTTGTTTTTTTCCGTTAAAATCGTTAAAACCGTTAAAACCCGTTAAAATCCGTTTAATTCCATTAAATTCCATTTTTCCCATTTTTTCCCATCTTTGCCCCTGGCCGTTTAAACGGTAACGCCCCTAGTTCGTTTAACCGTTAAAACGGCCTCCTTTAAACCTTGGGACAAACAGCCGTCCGGTCAGAGTCCTGTAATAGTGTGCCACGTGGCTTATATTGTGTCGCTGTCATTTTCTGTCTGTCAACAGAACCCGACCCATTTTAATAATAAGGAAAAAGTTTATGAACTCAAATGCATGATAAAGGTTACTAAAGAAATAACCAAAAATAATCTTCAAAGAAAATACGATATTTTCAATATCAATCGTGACATAAAATGCCAAAATATAATTTCAAGAGCGTTTTGTAATCTCACACAAGGGTTGTAGTTCGCTAAAGACAAACATCCATGGGTTGCTACATTAACCAAAATGTCGTGTGGAAGTTTGTCGGTATAGTCAGGTTGGATCGAGTCTCAACCCTAGCCCAACCCTATTTGATCGGGTTACCAAAAATTCGACCCAAGCCTGACCCAAGTTTTGAAAGGGCTAACCCAACCCAACCCTAATGTCAAGTTCAACCCGTCTGGCTCAAGATTACCCTGCCCAAGTTACAACCCTATTTCACCAAATAAAAATTTTGTGGTTAGAATAAAGATGAAAGAGTGAAAAATGAGCCAGTTACAAGTTGCAAGCCAACCTAAAAGAAAAGAAGATGTGAAAGGATGTCCTTGATCATTATTGAATTCTCATTTGTTGTTTCAAAATTTACTCATTAAAGGATTCACATATTGATCTTGCTTTCTTAAATAAAAAGGGTATGATGTATTTTGGATTTGAAATCTAGTACTTGCCCACTTGGGCGCGAGTTCATTTTCGCTCAACGACGCTGTTGAGCAACAGTGCTCAATGTCACCTCTGCATCCAACATGCACCCCCGACAACACTCTTACAACATTCTTTATAGGTGTCGATTGCAGAAGCATTGTTGAGCAAAAATGCTTTCTGTCGGCTACCTCATATATTCTCTGTATCTTGAACGTGCACTTGAGAAGATCTTGTTGATAAATCAGGACCAATGGACGCAAATGGACACCACATCTTGAACTCACCCAAGATAAAATTCTATCCCTACCAGTATTTATATCACCCCATCTCATCATCATCATAAGCTTTATCCCCCAATGATACGCATATCACCCCATCTTATCATCATCTCTCACTTTTAATCTGCTCTATCACGTTGTCCTGGAACAACTATGTAGCCATAATAAACTATTATCTCAAGTTTCTTTTTCAACCATATGGGCTTTTCAAAGCCTAGCCCATGTTGGCCGAGGTTTAGAATTCGGTTGCTCACAGGCTCTTCTTGTGTTGGGCATAGGCCTTGAAACCCAAGTGCGCCCATATGAATTGGATTATTCATTAGCAATATTATCCGGTTGTACGTAGAAGCTTCAATATGTGCATGCTTACGTGGATGTCACGTGAGAAACTTAGAACCACGTAAAATGCCTAAAGATAAGGCAACAATGCATAGTCAACACTTAGGTGACATAAGAGACATAGGATTAGATGTCAAGAGATAAGTTTGCAATATATGATCTTGACGTCATAAGGAGCCATGGAAGCGCCTTGTCGATTTCATCCCTTTATCGACATAAAACGTCAATATGATGTCTTGACATCCCACATAAACATGTCTTGGGGACTAAACATTCTAAAAGAGAAGAGTACATGAATGAGTAATAAACACTTTTGACCAATTAATATGGTCATAGGTGACATATCACTTCCACATGAAACGAGGGTATTTCAATCATTTCACTTCTTAGATCCGAGCCTATAAATACCACGTAGAGAAAGGAAGGGAGATACTCTGTGTGTGTGTGTTTTCTCTTTGTCCAATTGTCCTAATCTCTTGTGTTCTCTCAGTTTGATGAATATGGAACTCGAACGACTAATGACTTAGTTTAGGTGGGTCTCCTTGACTACCTTTCCCCGCTCATTAGACATTTGATTGTCAATTGCCTTATCCTCTGACACTTATACCGGCTTAGCAGAAGAAAAATAAAACAATAATATTATTCGAGGAAATTTAAGATATTAGCGCTTATACCTGTCCGCTTGTCCCACATGTTGGCCATGCCAACTATTGCCACATGGCACACTTTTTCAGGCCAACTGGCTATGAATGTTTGGCCCACCCATTAATGAACTTACACACCAAAAATCAACCAAATTGGTGATTCTTATAATTGAGTATTTTTTATTTATCATTGAACTTCATGAACATGCCCATGAGTGAATGTCCAAGCCTATGAAAAATGCTCAAATCCAACAGCTAGGAAATGCTTATCAGACTGATTTTTAGCAATGTAGGTTCACCAGGCTAGGCCAAACATTCATGTCGTAAGTGCCCGGGAAAGATATGTTATGTGCAATATTTGGTTTGATCAACACCTCAGGTTTGGATCTTTTGTATAAAATATTGTTTTGCACAGGCCAAAGAAAAATGGGGAGAAGCCCAAAAATATCTAGATGATGATGATCATGAGATCAGGTTGACTTTTGACCTATGAGTCCTTGTCGATAAAACAAATCCGATGGTGGGTCCGTTGAGTGTTTTATGTGTATTTATTGTCTATGATAAAGATGCCAAAGAAATTGATCCTAACCATCAATCCATTGAATTCTGATCAGATGAAAGAAAATGATCTAGTAAAGAGTCTTTACATCGATGATTAAGGTAATCCAATAGGATCAATTTTCAACTTAGGAGGTGGTCTCCTAAGTCTTCAATGCTGAATGAGACCCCCATCAAAGGGTGGGCCCTCACACCCTTCGATACAAATTTGTTAGTAAACCCTAGTCATGGGCCGGCCTAACCCAAAACAGACCAATTTGTTGTGCAGCAAGCAAGATTCATGACCCAGAGCAGCTCTTCGAACCCATATCCCATCTGCCTCCGACCCGTAAAGCAAGAAGCCTACTTGGATCGTTGTTTCCGTACGTTCCTCTCTCTTTCTCTCTGAATAATCTGATCTTTTTCATTGTTGTTTTCTACTTCTTGTCTTAGTTTATCAGATCTATAAATTCTTGTCAATTCACGAGTTGGGTTTCTCTGAAGTCTTTGAAAACTGGTTTTCCTCTGGTCAAGTTCTTTACCAGCTTATTAGTGTATGTGATATTCTGGGCCCAATGACCCATGAATGAATGGCCCACTACTTGATGGATCTACACACCAACAATCAGCATGATTTATGATCTCTAGCCATGGATTCGAACGTTTTCATCGGGTGATTTGTAGCTGTTGTATTTGAACTTTTTTTTTTTTTGATACTTAGATTCAATCAGGCTGATTTTTGGCAAGTTCAAGTCGTGGGCTAACATTTATGGGTCAGTGGGCCCGGAAGACTGCAAGGTAGTGTAATTTTTACTCACCACTGCCTTCTGGGCCCACTGACCGCATAGATATTTAGCCCACCCCTGGGTAGACATTCATACCAAAAATCAGCTTGTTTGATGATTTTTAGCCGTTGGTTTTAATACGCAAAAAAAAAAAATTGGCTGAATCCAACGGCTAAAATTATGCCTTAAAAAGTATAGATTACCAATCAGGGTGATTTTTGGTGTGTATATCCACTAAGGGGTGGGTTAAACATCCATGCGGTCAGTGGGCCCAGAGGGCAGCGGTGACTAACAAAAATCACTCTACTGGCGTCAAGCTTGTTACATCTTTATCCTTCCTGAATTTAAAAGCTTTGATGTCCACCCAAAAATATCGCGTTGCACACTCTTTTAGGTCCACTGATGAAGGTTTGTGTCACTCAGTCGTCCAACAACAAATATCAGTGAAATTTAGCCATTGGATTTGAGTATATATTCTTATAAATGCTCGAAATCAAAGGCTAACATTACCTGATTAGAAATGCTCCAATCCAACAGCCATAAATCACCAATCAAGCTAATTTTTTCTGTGTCTGTCCACCAAGTGGGAGAAACATTCATGGGTTAGTGGCCCAGAAAAGTGTGCCATACTTTGATCTCCACCCATAAGTGCTACGTGGCAGAATCTTTTGGGCATACTGTGCACTGAATGATCGACTCACCTCTTAGTGGCACACAAAAAAATCAGCCTGATTGGTGATTTCGATATATTTTTAGAGTACCCAAAAATGCTTAAATCCAGCGGTTATAAATCACCCGTGAAAAATGCTCAAATCCAATGACCATAAATAGCCAATCAGGATAATTTTCTGGTGTGTGTAGATCCACTAAGAGCTTAGTGTGAGCCAGGCATTCATGGGTCAGTGGGCCAAAAAGAATTTGCCACATGGCATTTGAGGGTGGTTAAGGTGGACGTCAAAGTTTTCTCCACCTATAGTGCTCTTGTCCATGTCATTCCTATATCCTACCATGTACCACATTTTTCGCGCACGAATTTTATAATTGCAGCCATGGTTAAAAATGCGACAGTGACAGCGGCGGCTCATGAGTTTGGCCGATGGCCAGTGCTGGCTCAACCATTAGGCGGTCGAGACAACCACCTAAGGCCCGACGTCATTTAAGGCCCCCCTAACGTGTCGGCCAAAAGGCCTCCAAAGATAAAAGCCGCTGCACCATTTTTTGTTTTTGTCCCTTCACTTTAAACCTCTCAGAAGTTTTTTAAAATATCATATAAGTATGAATGTGATTTAGTTGGTTACATATGGGTAAAATTATCTTTTAATTTTATAAAGTTAATTTTAAAATTAATAAATTTTAATTCTTAAATTCGTTCGCAATGAGAACGGATCTATGAGAAAACTCTCGCCGAGATATTTTCAATGATATCAAATATTAATTATTTTTATTAAAAAATAATTTTAATATTATATTAATTTAAATTTCTATAATACCCTTAAAAACTATTTTTTTATATTGAAAATGAGGTACAAGAAAATAATAACGTTATTTTAAGTCGTCATCTTACTCTTACAATAAAAAAGAAATTATACATTTACCATTTTGGCTATATCCATTCTACCTGGGTTGGGGTACGCCGTCCTCCATGAGGGAATATAGTCTAAGCCATGTGGCCCACTGTTAGAGATCACCAACCGTATGGATGTTTGCCTCATCCCTATGTGGACCTATATTGCAAATGTGGGGCTGATTAGTGATTTCGAACTTTTGGATCTGAGTACCCCAAATAATGCTCAAAATCTATGGTAAAAATCAACTAATGAAAAATACTCTAATCAAATCCTTAAAAATCACTAGTCAGGCTGATTTTTTGCATGTGGGTCCACCTAGGGATGGGCTAAACATTAATACGGTCAGTGATCTCTAACAGTGTGGTGTTCCCCTAGTAATTATAATGGACAATTGTGAAACTCTTACTAATGCTTCACTCAACATATAGATGTACGATTTCCTCTTTCAGATAATTTCTGCTCATTCACTTGTGCCCATGTGTCATACTATTTTGTGGGGTAGTTGGAAACAACGCAACAACAAAGTTTTTGAGGGTAGAAGCAACAGAGTTTTTGAGGGTAGAAGCAAGGTTTAAAGGAGGCCGTTTTAACGGTTAAACGGATTGGGGGCGTTAACGTTTAAATAGTTTAAACGGATTGAAACGGCTAGGGGCAAAAATGGAAAAAAGGGAAAAAATAGATTTTAACTGAAAAAATGGTGCTGAAATTCAAATTTTGAAATTTAAATTTTTTTAAAAAAATGGAATTTAACAGATTTTAACGGAATTAAACAGATTTAACGGCCATTTTTTTTCACAAAATTTTCAGAATTAAGCAACTGTTTAAATGATTTTAACGGCCGTTAAATAAAAAAAACTGCTGTTTAAACGATTATAACGGCCGTTAAATAAAAAAACGGCCGTTTTTTTTAAAACCGATAAAACGTGTTTAAATGGTTTTAACAGAAACGGGCTTGGGGCGTTACCGTTTAAACGGCCGTTTTTAAAACCATGGGTAGAAGTTCCTCCCTTGAAGCCCTCGTGATTGAAACTAGAGGTCTTGACTATAGTTGGATTAAATTGTATGAAGAAGGGAGCTGTGTTAAGTTTAAGGACATAGTGTTCAATTGGTCGTCTTTGATTGATAGGAACTGATCTCCTTGTGGGTGTCTTGGGTGGGTATTTTGTCTAGGAGGGTCTTGGGCTTTGGGTGTGCCTTCTTAGATGTCTTTTGTTTTTTTGTTTGTGTCTTCTTCCTTTCCTTTCCTTCCCCTTTACCTTTCGCACGAAAAATAAAATAAAATAAAATAAACCAGATGAAGAAAATACAAAATAATTTGTTCATTCGCACGAATTTGTAGAAAACTTACTGAATAAGTATCATGCATATCGAACACGAAACCCAAGCTTAGAAAATCATTTCCTGGACTGAAGAAGAATCACTTATATCTAAAAGAAAGCTTAAATTTTACTCTATAAATAATTAATATAATTAGGTTTCTGATAGTCTTTTACTTCATTTAATTACAAGTTCTTGGAATTCCTTATGTTGTCTCTAAATAAAGGGAATCAGGTGCATTTTGATCCCTTTTATTATACGACATACATGAGGATCATAACCACTCGTTTTTTGCGGATTGAGTAGACGAATAGGATTCCTGCGTGCAGCCGACTCCATACCGTTGAGAAAAGGCTTATGATGAATTGATGATGATGATGAATCTTCTCTGTCATGACAGTTCTATTTTATTTTCTTCAATAAATTTACCAAGCAAGAACTGGCTCTTTTGATTATGTACACCACCAAAATCTCCATAATTCAGTGGCTATTGAGGAGGAAGTCGGCATGATCACCTAATTCTTCCACCCCTTTTGCCAAATCTTCCACCTTGTCCACCATCTCCATTAACAAAAATACAAAGCTTGCCATTGCAAGTCCGTCACCATTCTCTAATGTCCCTAGCTTGCTAGACATGGCTACACGTAGCTCTTGTCTCGTCGACTGCAACTTTGCGACTAACAACGCTCCAGACTGACACATCCTCATGTTCATGATGCTGTCTCCTAGCTCCCTCAGCGTACAACCAAGCAACGAGGTCACCGCTTCACAGGGTTCCTTCATAGACAGCCTCAGGGGCATCGATGATGGCTGTAAAACACAATTGGAAAGAAGTAAGCATTTGGGTTTTGTTACATTTTGCTACAAAGCATGGTCTAAGATTTATTCACTTTTTCTCATTTTTTCTTTCTATTTTCTTGTTTTTCAAAGAAAATAAAGTTTTTGATAGATGGAGAACCTTATAGACTATTGTTAAGGTCTATAAACAAAGTACATTTTCTTTGGAAAATTGGCGTCCTGCGGAAGCATGCTCCTTAAGGTCTACATCATCTCACACAAGTTTCGAAGAATATTCATGATCTGATGTTGTAGGCCCAAGGAGCTTTTAGAGTAAATGGTAGTCAACATGGTATCAAAGTAGGGAGGTCCCAATAGATCACAGGTTCAAGTCCTGGCAAAGTGTTGAGGGAGGGTATTATTGGAGTGTGTTGTTTGGCTGTGTTGCTAGCACTCTGCTTGTGTTAGACCCGTGGACTCTTTGATATACATTTTTCAGTAATTGTTAGCTGCTTACATATTATCCAAGAAATCCATGACATGTATCGTATATTCCATAATTAATCTTAAATTACGAATCTCTTTTTTTTTTAGATTATTAATTTGGATGAAGCACAGAGATGAACATTCATGCCTGTCGAGGAGATTGAAGACATCCTTTTAGTGAAAGTGTAGACGCAGCCAACTCCCTAAGCAACTCTCCAATTTGTAGGTATTTGTCCCAAGGATGGGAGAACCCAAATTTCCCATGCCATGGTTCCCATCTTGCAAAATTTGCCTGAAACATACAGAAACACATATTATAAATTTTCTGTTTTTTTTTTTTTCTTACTTTGTTATATAGATTACTGAAAAAAAAAATATATAATTTCAATTGCACAAAATTCATATTAAAATCTTAAATTCATATATATAGATATATATATATATATATATATATATATATATATATATATATATATATATATATATATATATATTAGCATTATTGAAGAAGGAAAAGCATAAATGGAAGGAATTTCAATACCAAAATCTCCTCCTTGGATTTCGAGTGTAGCACTGATTTATAACCATCGAAACTGGTAATCGCCTGATTTTCCTTCTTTTCATCGATCGGTTTGAAGTATTCCTCCAAGCATCCTACAACAAAATTGGTCAAAGTGAGGAATTTTAGAGAGAGAAAACTAAACTCGCAATTGCGAAAAAATAAAAATTTGTTAATACTTTTCTGATTTGTTAAAGTTTTATTAGTGTGAGATAAATTAATTATATAGATTCTAGAACTAAAATAATAATAAGATTAATTGTTGTGCCAATTCAGGAAATTAAGCTCACCTTCAATTGAATCGGCGAGATTATTGAATTTGGAGGCTACAGAGCAGTGGAGTTCATCACTAGCCCACACGGGGAAGACGACTAAGCTCGTGAATATGGTGATGGCAAAACCTATTCCAATTGTTAAGAGACGCTCACGTGCTAAGTCGAGGACCTGCTCGCCACGCAGACCAGAGACTACAACCAAATTAAAAGTGAGGATGAAGATCATGGCTCCATAATCATATCTTTTCTTGATGCTCGGAACCAACCGTGAGTATGTCGCTGCAGCTCCTGAAATATCCATGTTTTCCTTTCGATTAGTAGAGAAAAAATTAATTCAAAATATCTTTATATAATAAGATGCAATATCCACAGTTATGGTGCATTAGTGATTATCAATATATTAGCACAAACTTATTGTGTACGCGCATCTACTGTTCGAAACCCGTGGCAGAAGAATATACTGCTTGAATTTAACAAATGTCAACAAAAACTAAAATAAAATTATGTTAATCTTAAGAGTGTTAAGAGGCTTTTAATATATTCAGCACCATACATGTAGTGAAATGACACGATTTTCACGTAACGAATAGGAGAAAAAAAATTAACAGTGCCTGTTACTTGCGACATCGTACGATCCGTAATTTAACTATTCTTTGTCCTCTTTCGAATTGCGATATATGTTTAGTAGGACGTGTCGAAGTTACGGAGGCGGGCAACTCCTATTAGCAAAAAAAAAAACCCAAACCTTCCTCATAATAAAAGAAAAATTCATGCTTACCAAAGATAAAAACTGATGTGCCAACAGCAATGGCCCTACCAATCCCTCCAACTTCTTGAGCTAAATTTGCTGCTAAACACCCCAAACCGCCACCTACAATCGTCCCCATGCCGCGATTCAACCCCTTGCTAAGTGTAGCACCTGATATAGATTATCGAACGAATATCATCATTAAAATTAAGCTTGTAACAAAAATAAATAGCCCATAAAAAACGACACGTAAAAAAAAAAAAAAAAAAAACCATAAAAACGGTCTTTTTCTCTGTAAGCAAAATGATTTTTGAATATAAAAATAACAACACTAACATAAGAATATCAAGTTTGTAACGACAATAATTAGCGGATAGAAATTGTAAAAATAGTAATTTTACTCTCTAATATACAAAAAAAAAAAATGTTAACGAACCTGCGGTGAACTCAAAAATGACTACGACAGTCATGATAGCCCACATCGCATTCTCTCCGACTTTCTTGTAAAGAGGATCGAGAAGATACAGAAGCGACACCAAAACCAGAGCGATTCCGACTTTGCAACTGTGAATCAGTTGTCTAGGGTCATATGTACCTTTCTTCTTCCCTAAACAAGGAAGAAGAGAAAAAAGAGAGGATTGAATCTGCATCCTCTTTGAATTCCTAAGGGAAGCTCCGTCTTCTGTAATGGAAATTACAGTTGAATTCATGGCTGACATTTTCTGTATTGGGTCTCTCTCTCTCTAGCTTGTTATGAAGTTGAGATGGAGAGAAACCAAGTATACACATATATATACACACACACACACACACAACAGGGGAGATGGTATTTGTGACAAGTGTGGACTTGGGGTTTTACCACTCTTAATCACAGCTTTGCAAAAGAAATATAAAAGCACTCGTATAAATCTACCTAATATCTTATATTTGAATGTATTAGCAAGCTTAATTAACGATCCCGACATGAATGTACTTGCATCGTCGTAACACCCGGGGGTCCAATGTTAATCGTCGAACCATTAGGGCCCACAAGCAGGTTCACTCTTGACCACCCCGTGATTGGAGTCAGTTCAATATTGAGACCAAAACCTCGCATGCTATATGTACGCACAGATGGTCGTTCCAGCTCAACTTAGCGATCATGTTATCTAGAATGAATTCCTGTGGTGTCATCTCCTATAAGCATTCAACATGTTATCATTCATTTTGCGACTAAATTTTACAATATGCCTTATCCAAAATGTATGGGGTCGGCAAGACTAATTTACCGTATATACTTTTTTAATACGTATAAATATGTGTGTGTATGTATGTATGCATGTATGTATGTACACTTAAGTGTACCTAGGATATAAGGAGAAGAAATGAGTAAAAAATTTGGAAGAGATATAAGTGGAGTAACATGCATAGCATAAGAGATAGAAACTATTGGTATAAGTGAGGAAAGGACATCACCTACATAGTGCGTTTGTCTGCGCTGGGCCACCAATTCCTGTCCAGACTACAGACAGGAAAAAGTAGCAGGCAGCTCTTTTTTTTTTTCAGTGTTTTTCGTTTAAAATTTTTTATTTGAACAAATTTAAAAAAAAAAAAATTCTTACCAAATTTTGCTCTCAAGTAGGTACCCACAAATCTTTTAAGAGTTCATTTTTAATTTTTTGTTTTTTTTTAATTTATAAAAAAAATTTAAAAAAATTAGTAAAAATATAGAGAATTGCTAGCAAGACAAGAAACTTGATAACCACACCTATATATATATAACTTATTGCGGGTTGCATCTGTGCAATCTCTCGACAAATCTACATCCACATATGTGCCCATTTAAGTTCTAAACACAAATGCTGACACAAATTTGCTTGTTGCTGTCACGAATGGCGACTAGCTTTTTTTTTTTTTTTTTTGGCTGATTTTAACTTTTTTCACCTTTAGGATGGTTTTCTCGACCATTTTTTTTACGTTTTGTATTATTTCTATTTGACCTTTTTTTTTCAATAAATTTATACTTATAAAAAAAACGAAAAATTGCATAAAAGAAAATAAACTTTAATTTATTTACAAAAAAGAATACAACTTTTCGCAAATCCCAAAAAAGAAAACGAAACGCCCTTTCAAAGGGCGTTTCGTCTGCTGTCAGTCTAATCAGTCACCGACTAACTAATGAATGACTGATGGCTGACACGTCTGACAAACGCCCTTTTAAAGGGCGTTTATTCCTGAGAAATTTTAAAAAAAGTCCCATAATTCCTCAACTTCTAAATCAATCTACAAATATCGGAATGATCTGAATTTTTGTGAGGATGATCTCCTCACCGTAGAGATCATCCTCACCAAAAATCAGCCATTGATTCATCTTCTGGGTACGCCAAAGTGGGCGTAAAAATTGAGGTATCAAAAAACGCCCTTTAAAATAACGTCTGTCAGTTGTCAGAAATCTGACAGACGTTTTTTAAAAAGGTGTCTATTACTGAAAAACGTCCTTTAAAATGACTTTTTTACTGACAAACGCCCTTTTAAAGGGCGTTTTTTGATAAACATGTGCCACGTAATGAAACGCTCTTTGAAAGGGCGTTTCGTTTTCTTTTTTGGGATTTGCGAAAAGTTGTATTCTTTTTTGTAAATAGATTAAAGTTTATTTTCTTTTTAGAAATTTTCCGTAAAAAAAATTATACACTATGTATTTGATATTTATTTTAATTTTTAATGATTTAACGTAAGGACAATTCTTTAGTTTACCTAAGAATCTTCATGCACCGTGCAGGAAAGGATATTAACGTCAACGAAAATAATTACCACAGCTTATAAAAAATTACCACCAAAGAATACTCATGCAAAATTCCAAGCATAAAAAGTTACTATGGCTCTTTTTCGTCGTAAAAAATACTCACAAGAATTGTTGGTATCGACAAAATATGTCGATTTTATTTTATACGCGGAACATAAAGATTCTTGTGCGCACTGAAGATTTGGCCTTAATATTATTTTTCAAAAACTTCCGACTTTAAAGATCAATTTGAAAGCTAAGGGAAAGAAACTCCATTGGGTGAGGAGGGGTGAGAAAGTGTGAGTTTGGGTCCTTAGGAGGAGATATGAGCAAGACTTGCCCCACCACCCACAATAGAAGCCACGTGGAAATTTATTAGAGGACACTAACCGTATAGATGTTTGACCAATCTGTAAGTGGACCTACGAACCAAAAATCAGCCGGATTAGTGATTTCAAAACCGTTGGATCTTTATACGAAAATAATGGTAAATAATGCTCAAATTTCTACGGCTAAAATCAACCAACGAAAATGACTTCAACCAACGCTTAGAAATCACTGATCAGGTTGATTTGGGGTTTCTAGGTCCACCTAGGGATTGGCCAAACATCTATACGGTCAGTGTCCTCTAATAAATTAAAACTTGTGTCACAGGATGTTGTGACGGAAGCCGGTCACAGCACTCAATACAAGTGACGTGGCACACGATCAGAGGGCGCTGACCGTATGGATGTTTGGCCAGTCCCTCGATGGACCTACAAACCAAAAATTAGCCTGATTAGTGTTTTACAACTTTTGGATTTTTGCACCCAACTAACGCTCAATAATGCTCAAATTCCTACCGTTAAAATCAACCCATGAAAATAACTTCAATTGAATCGGTTAGAAATCACTTATCAAGCTGATTTTTTGTATACCTGTCCACGGAGAGACTGGCCAAACATCCATACAGTCGTCGTCCTCTAATAGTATGCCACGTGGCTCGTATTGAATGCTGTGACCGGCTTCTGTCACAACATCTTGTGACACAAGTTTTACTCGCTTATATTGTGAGTGGTCAGGCAAGTCGTGCTCGGGGAGATATGAGTATGCCACATGGCTCACATTGTAAGAGAGAAGGGGGTATTTTCGGAAAAACGTGTACAACTTTTAAATCACGATTTTCTCCATTGATATTTTATGGCCAACTAACGATTAGTTTACTCTTAGTGGGAGGTTGGGCTCGGACTTGGGAGTGGCCAAAAGGACACAATGATTAGGAATTTTCTAGTCCGTGTTGGTTCCGTGGCACGGAAATTCTCCGTACTCCTTGACGACTCAGCAAATTCCTTTTCTCTTGATTTCCTCGTTTCTTCGTTGTCATGATGACAGCAAAAACAAAAGTTAGGCCC
Organism: Euptelea pleiosperma; assembly: GCA_035048495.1. Taxonomy (NCBI): domain Eukaryota; kingdom Viridiplantae; phylum Streptophyta; class Magnoliopsida; order Ranunculales; family Eupteleaceae; genus Euptelea; species Euptelea pleiosperma. The sequence goes on along the minus strand of CM068551.1, from coordinate 24,197,378 downwards.
CATGCTGTCTTTAGTGGTTGTACGGTCACTCGCCAATCCACCGTCATTTCTTCTCTATTTTTTTATAGGACTTGGAATGGAGTCCAGTTTTGGTCACGGACAGCTCATGAGCATCCGTACGAGCTACGTGGCACACTCTTAGAGAACCCTGACAATATGGATGTTTGGTCGACCCAGGGTCAAAAATTCAGCCTGGTGGGTGAGTTCTAACGGTTGGATTTGATTTTAGTCTTTTTCATGGGTTCATTTTCAACCGTAGAATTCAAAGCATTATTTGGGTTGAAATCACCAATCAAAGCTCATTTTTGTCGGTGCTTTTTGAGTGTGGCATGGATGTCCATGACCTGTTCGTGACCAAGGATGTTCGTCACCAAAACTAAACTCCTTGGATGCAAAAGCTAAGAAATGGGTGGCATGATCAAGAAAAACTAGTCTGCAAACAAACGTCGCCAGAATATGACATGTGGCTCACTCTTTTGGGTCTACTGACCCAATATAAATGTTTAGCCATCCCTTGTTAAACCTACTCAGGAAAAATAGCTTGATTATTGGTGATTTCTAGATGTTGTATTTGAGCTATTTTTCATCATGGGCTTAGAACTCATCCATAGGCCTGTTTAAGATGTCCATGATAATAAAAAATGCTCAAATCCAATGGCTAGAAACCATCAATCAGAACATTTTTGTGTGTGACCACCAAGAATGGGCCAAACATTCATAAGGTCAGTGGGCCTGCAAGTCTCTCCCATGCACATATCGTATTTTTGTGACATTTGCAGACTCATGAGTATACTAGCTTTATATATACAGCATGATCTAGGGTTCACCGCAACGTTTTTTTATACCATGGGATAAATCCTAAGGGGTACGAACTCAGGACCTCATGCTCATCTCCACCCACCCACTGGCCTTATTTGGTTCACGACAACATGATACACATGATTTGACACATGAGATGATATATATCGGATGGTTATAATCATTCGAATGTCCCAAATTTCGTCGTTCCACACTTCAACTAGGTGGGTGGGACCAATTGAATCTTCAATCTCACTGTTTATGGCCTATGGGTATATTTGTTTGTAGATAGTATGGGGCCCCACATACTATAGCCCTCAGGGCTATATGCATATGTCTAACAGAACCTGGTCCGATTATCTCAAGATTTCGATAAGGAATTTTGTAATTTGCCAATTCTGAATAGGACCACTCATTTTTAGTGCTAGAATAGGTTCTGGTTCTGGGTACATTGTTGGCGAGGCAGACCTAACACGAAACGACAAGTGGGCAGCCCCAGAAGAGCAAATAGAATTAGGTGGAAGCCCAATTTCCTAACCCTAGCTAGCTATCAACATCAAAAAGAGAACCCAATTTCTCCATTTGTTGAATGTGGAAGGTGAGGTTTTCTAGTGATCTCTAGGTAGATTAATCAATTTGTGTTTTGGAGATAGAGGCTTAAGTCAAAAAGTGGCAGAGGACAAAAAATAAGTGGAGACACCACTACTTAAGTTAGTAAAGCATATGGCATGCACGCTTTCATGGCTCCCACCCACATAATATTTTTGTTGCTTAAGGTTCGTACATTCTTTTTAAAACTAAAAAACAAAAAACTTTGGCACGTACATGTTCTTAAACCGCCCCAATACTAATTAAGTAAAGACTACACTTAAAAACGTTGAAAAGTTAAAAGCGTATTTGGAGCCTGCTTGGAAAGTTCATGTTTTCAAGCCTGGCCCAGTCCTAGCTCAGGAAGAAGCTAACCACCGTTGGATTCTTGAAATCCATGGCCGAACACACGAACATTGAGAGGGGTCAGAAAAATGGGGGTCCCCTGAGCCCGAACTGGCATCACTTTTTTTCAATTTTGGTGGCACTGACAATAACTGTTGGATTCGTGAAATCCACGGCCAAGCATGTTAACACCAAGAGGGGTCAGGAAAAGCGGGGTCCTCGGAGCCTGACCCTATTCTTATTGTTATTGCTAGGTCCAAATAGGGGTGTCAATTTGTATCCGTTTAACTGAAATCGAATCGGAACCGATACCACATTTTTTTGAACCGACTAAAAAAGAACCGGAATCGGAACCAAAATGAAAATAACAGTTCTTGTTCTGGGTAGTTTGATGTTGAAACCAAAGTCAAAAGGAACTGATAAGAACCGAAACTGATATATAAATGGGTCGGGCACAGGAGGCCCATCTTTTTGTCCCCCCTCTCGGGAGTTGTGTTCTCAGCCGTGGATCTCGAGAATCCAACGGTGGTTGTTAGCACTGAGCTGGCATCACTTTTCTTGCTTTGGGCGGCCCTAACAACCATTGTTGGATTCTCGAAATCCATGGCCAATAACACGAATCCCGAGAGGAGCACAAAAAGGGGGGCTCCAGAAGATTATAACCGGAACAAAATAATTGATTCCAATTCTAGATCCATCATTTTGAGAACTGAAACCAATAAGAACCAACAATATTGGTTCTGGTTCTGGGCACCTTAAGAATCAAACCGGAACCGAACCGTTGACACCCCTAGGTCCAAACCGCAAATGGTCCTCGAGATCACATTACACAAATTTTGAAGACCATACGATAACGATGCTGTAGTATATCATTTTCTTTCAAAAAGCCTACTCAGACCTGTGTTAGGGACAAACCCTAAAAAGCACTTGCCCCATGCTAGAACAACTCGACCAGGGCTAACCATAGCTGGCCCCATTTTGAAAACAGACCTGAGTGTGTACCATCATGTGGTAGGGAAAAGATCACACATCCCACATCATTTTCTTTTCTTTAGAGGATGGAAACTCAAGAATTCCACGATTAAGATCTCAACCTGATTCTGAAAAAAAGATTTGTACTTTGCGAAAATATGCAGATGAGTTGCATTGGTCAATGATGAGAGAGCAAAAGCTTGGAGACTAAAGAAAAAAGTAGATCAAAAGTAGGTTAGTTCCCGAAAAGTTTGTAGCATCTATTAATAGTTTAATTGCTTGATCAATGCAACTATGGTTGCAATTGGACCGGCCCATCTGAACTTTAATTTCGGGTAGGATTCGGGCTGGGATTTCAGAGTCCAACCTAAAGTTGGGTTGGGGCCCAGCACCAAGCCCAACCTTTATAGGGGAAGGGTTCATCTGCATGTACTCAGTATCAAGTACCGATTTGCAGTCAGCCTTATTATTTTGTCAATAAAGATGAAAAGTCCTTTCTATCCATGTATATTAAGGGGGGGGAAATCAGATTAGGGACAAATTCACTTTTTGCCATAGCAAACTACCGTTGGATTCTCGGAATCCATACTTGACAAGGCATGTCCCGTGAGCCTGTCATAAAAGGCCGGTCATGGGAGCCCGTGCCTCATAGTACAGATAATATAGTATTTAGTAGTATTATATGAATTTTTTTGTCTCACTTTTATTGTTTATCCTAATTCTCTTTTCTAATTCGAAACCTAACCTGGTTGGGCTTGGTAACATGAGGCCCAAGCTCGGGTTGGGTTGAGTTTGGGTGGACCCCAACCTGCCCAAGTTGCACCTCTAGTTGGGTTGGGGCGGGTGACGCCTCGGGCAACTTGACCCAGCACCAAGCCCAAACTTTATTAAATATTAATAAGGGAAGGGTGCATCTGCATGTACTCAGCATCAACAATAGATCTGTATTCAGCCTAATTCAATAACGCAACCTAACCTGATTGGACTTGGGATTAAAGATGAGCATTTCAGGCCCAAGCTCGGGTTGTGTTGGGTTTGGGTGGGCCCCAACTTGCACCTCTAGATTACTGTAGACCATTGGGCATGTGTGCCCTCATGAGCACAACTTGGAATACAGCTTAGCCACCATCAATGGATATACCCTAATGTATATATTTTTCTCTCTGATGATAACTAGTGGAGGGGGCATATTGCCATGTGCACGTGAACATAAAGTGAAGATGGCGTTCCTAAGTTTTTGTTTGAAAGAGATACCCTTATATGCTTATATGTTCAAGGGATCGGAGCGACCGATCTATACGATCTTGAGGTTGACGTGCCCAAGGCTAACTATTTGGGTCAATCCATATCGGGGATCGGGTCGACTGATCCGTCCTACTTGATATTTGCCCAAGGCCACATATAAAGTAGACCCAACACATCAAGTAGGCCACATATCAAGGGCACACATACCAGGTGGGTCCCCACATCACAACTAGGCCATATATGTTAAGTAGGCCATACATATCAAGGTTCCTCATGTCAATTGGGTCCCACTTATTAAGGGACCTATATATTAGGAGTTAGGACTGCACATGCTTAGGTGGAGCCCACATGTCAAGTAGGTCGTATATAAGACCCCACATATAAGGTTGATCTTACATATTAAGATGCCAAATTGTTCCACATGTAAAGTGGGCTCTACATATTAGGAAGGCCCACATATTAAGGTTACAAATGTCAGGTAGGTCCTGCATACTCATATTACATATACCAAGTAGGACCAACATATTAAGACTATATGTTAGGTGGACACCACATGTGAAGTGGGCTCCGCATATCAAGCTACATGTGAAGTGGTCCCCACATATTATTTTTTTAATGGGTTTCTCATGTGAAACAAGTAGTAGAAATTTTTTGGATTTTCTATGACGCAAGCAAACAACAAGAAAAATTGGAATAAAAATGAACTTTTGCAAGAAAAATCCGAACCTATGAATAAAATTTCTAGGAATGTGTATTTTATGCGAAGATAACTTCCTCATGGATAGGAAACAAATGTCTTAAGGATATTAGGGGTATTAATGGGCCTGGAGGGCTCGATGGGCTTTTGAGCCCACCCAAATGGTCTAAAGCATAGGCCCATCATAGGACTAATGGGTCGTGCCTTGGTATAATTTTGAGGCCCATTAAATAACGAGCCAAGCTACATGCCAAGTGGTCCCACAAATTATTTTCTTAATGAGTTTCTTGTGCAAAATAAGTAGTATAAATATTTAAAAAAAAAAAATTCTCGACTTTCCATTATACATGCAAACGACAAGGAAACTTTCAGAAAAATCTGAATCTAGGAAAACAATTTCTAGGAATGTGCATTTTCCACAAAAGATATCATTTCAGGAAGAAAATGTTAAAGGACATTAAGGTGTTAATGGGCTGGACTGCAGACTTGGGGGGAGGGGAGGATTTGGGTCGGCTCGTACTTAGACTGGGTGGTCCAAAGTTTGGATTCATGCTGGGCTTTGGGCCGAAATAAATATGTGATGACTGACGGATACTTGCAGAGACCATCAACAAACTAAAAATCAGTTTGATTGGAGATTTCTAACTGTTGGATTTTAGCGGATTTGAACGTTATTTGGACTTGGAGTACTCAGATGCAACTGTTAGAAATCACCAATCAGGCTGAGTTTAGGACTGTAGATGCAGCTAGGCATGGGGCAAACATCCATACACGGTAAGTGGTCTCTAAGAGGATACCACGTGGCCCATGTGGTGGTTCTCGAGCTGGTGGAAGTAGTCTTGCATTTCCAAAACTGAAGGGGACCCTTTCGTCTGGGGGTGTGAAATGGGTTAAGGTGTTTGTTGATAAAAAAAAGGGAAGTATTTCGGCGGTGGATGGAACAACACAAATGAATGAAATCTCGACTTTTCAACTAAAGATGTTGGGAAAATACCTAGGAATTGCGTCAAATCATAATGTAGAACCTCATTGTCGGGATAGAATACGATCAGCTCATCTGCGTGCCCACTACTGTGAGTGACTTGGCCACTACCTTCACTTTCTTCTTCTTTTCCTCAATCATGTGCCCATTTGCTATCAACCCCTCTCAACTCTGCCATCTTTTTCGACGGCCCATAATATATTGATAGCAATTGATTAAAGACAAATGTTTATTAGAAATATTTATATAAAATCTATTCTTGATAATCAAAAACTACTGAAAAAAATTTAGATGCAGAGGACTCTCGTGGCCCTAAAAATCAGCTTGATTGATGATTTCTAGCCATTGGATTTATTACCCCCAAAAAATGCTTGAATCCAACAACTAGAATCATGTCCTAAAAAATACTAAAATCTATGGCTAGAGATAATCAATCGGGTTCATTTTTGGTCTCTATATCCAATTGGGCTAGATATCCATGTGGTTAGTAGGACCTGGGCTGGGGGTCTTCTCTCACCAAGGGGCCTTAGGCGACCCACTTAATGGCCTTAAGGTAGAGCTGGTCCTGGATTGGTGTCAGGTAGAGTGATATTTGTTAGAATTACAATTTAGGTAGGTTGGGTCGTGTCTGGGGTCAACTCAAGCCCAACCCAATCTTCTTGGTTGTGAGGTTGGGTTTAGAATTTTCAGCCCGAGCCCAACCCTTGGGTTACTTGGTTTGGTAAATTACTCAATTTTTTTATTACTAGGAAATGTTGGTAAATTATTTTATATTAATTTCTAAAATAAATAAATAAATATATATATATACAAATATATACATTTATATTTGTAGTGCATAATTGTTGGGCTTGAGTTAGGTCAGGTTGCCCAAAGTCTCAGCCCGAGCCTAAATTGATTTTGATCGGTTTGTCAAAATTCAGTCCAGAGCGTAACTCAAGTATTTAAGGGGCCAGCCCAACCCGAGTCCAACGGTCGGGTTTAGACCACCTAAGTTGCAGCCCTAATATTTGTTACTCCCGTTGCCCTCTGGAACCACTGACCGTATGGATGATCAGTCCATCCCTTGGGAGGATAGACACCCAAAAATCATCCAGATTGGTAATCTACCCATTAGATTTTAGCACTTTTAAAATGTATGATTCTAACCGTTGGATTTAACCATTTTATGGTTACTAAAACCAACGGCTAGAAATTATCAAACAAGCTGATTTTTTGTATCAATATCTACCATGGGGATGGGGGTGGGCTAAACATCCATGCCGTCAGTAGGCTCAGACGGCAGCGGGAGTAACAAATATCGTTCTACCTGACGCCATTTGGCATTAGGTCTACCTTGTTACATCACGACCCTAGTGATAAATGGCTATGATCATCTAATCAGGTACAGTATTGGATCAACTGTTAGAAAGTAAGAAGTAACATGGAATACTCAATACACGAGAATTTTCAATCACAGGAGCAAATGTCGCATGGGTGGATTTTAAACAAGACAATCAGGCTGATCATAGGATCTTAGCCATCAGATTCTGATCATATAAAATGTTGACCAAAAAAATAATGAAAAAAACATTCGGGTGTAAGGGGGTCAACCGTAACCCGACCTTTAAGATTGTGAACCCAACCCAAGGTCTGGCATAGATTTCTAAGCCCAAGCCCAACCCAATTGGGTTAATCGGGTTGAGAGTCACTCCTAGCCCAACCCGACCTTTATGATTGTTAACCCAACCCAAGGTCTGGCATAGATTTCTAAGCCCAAGCCCAACCCAATTGGGTTAATCGGGTTGAGAGTCACTCCTAGCCCAACACACACACACACACACACTTTTAAAAAGCTGACATACCCCCCTATGACTTGGTCCAAGGTCAGTTGATCCGAGTTGACCACCACATTTTTATATTAAAAGACAAAAATGCCCTTATCTTCAACCTAAGAACAAGGGTTTGCACCAAAGCCAAACCCCCAAATCAAATGGCTATGGTGGACGGCAAGCCAAGAGATACCAACCCAAAGGTGTCTCATGCTGGTAATCCACTACTGCGGAGAAAATCAAAATAAAATACCATTAGTATCCGGAGTTTCAATTTTTTTTTTCTTTTTTCTTTTTTGAAACACCAACGTCTAGAATCGAAGTGACATTGTACGACAAATATTAAGATCTCAAACTATTTTGGTATCTCAACTAGCATTGGAGATTTCCATTCCAAATATTGATTGGATATTTTTGAACAATAATAGTTCGGAGATCCACTTTCAAGCTGAGATTAGATGGGAAATACAGCTCAAGTCTATGTTCGAACGACCTAATGGGTTTTTTAATTTTCGCCGGAGTGGTGAATGACCAGCATGAGACTCCAGTGGGTAGTCTCCGGCGATGGACAACTAATCCATTGGTATCTCTTGGCTTGCCCTCTAGCACATCCATTTGATTTGGGGGTTTGGTTTTAGTCCAAACCCTAGTTCCAATGTTGAAGAAAATGGAATTTTTGTATTCTAATATAAAATATGATGGTCAACTCGGGTCAACATTGGTCAACTGACTTTGGACCAAGTCATAGGGGGTATGTCAGCTTTTGAAAAGTGTGGAGGGTATGTCAAATTTCAAAGATAACATGGGGGTATGTCAAAAATTCCCTTTTTTTTAATTGACAAGGCTGATTTTCCATGTGTTGGTTACCATGGGGTCGGCAAAATATTTATGGGTCAGTGGGCCCAATATGCCATGTAGCATTTGGGGGAAAGGGTCCTATGTGAGAACATATCTCTCGACTCCTCGTAATGCTACATGGATTACACTTTGGGGCCCACTGAATCCGTGGATGTCTGGCCCACCCCTTGGTGGACCTACACAAGAATTGATTGGTGATTTCTAGAAGTTAGATTTGAGAACACACATACACACCAAAAAAAGCTCAATTCCAACGGCTAGAAATCACCCACATTATAATGCTCAAATTGAACGGCTAGAATCGCTGATAAAACTGATTTTGGTAAGTAAGTCCACGAGTACGTAAGCAAGGAATGTCCGTATTGTCATCATCCCGAGTGGCTGTCGTTCGTATCATCTTCCTAAGTTGGAGACCAAAGAAGATCCTTGGGAAGACCGTCTCAAGATAATATCATAATACTGCTTTTGGGTTATTTAAACTCCCAAATCAAGAGATATCCCGCACTCCCGCCAAGTGAATGCTCTATATTGTTGATTAGATGTGGCAGATGAGCATAATCTCTAATGCTCCTGGAAGCATTGAATTAACTTGCAGATAGTAAAACCAAGTCAAAGACTACAAAAATGGTCGCTCTACGGGCACCCACCTCTTTCGGCTGGGCACCAACATTTGATGGGCACCCACGCCAATTAGAGGCCCCTGTTTGGGCACCCACATTAAAATCCAAAAAAAAAAATTTGACTTGGGCTCTTGGCCGTAGGCGACCTAATGACCACGGCTGGCTTGGCTATGGGTGCCATGGTGGCCGCATATTGTCCATCCATTTGTAGGAGTATAGGGTGCTCCAAACCACCACTCCAACACCACTCTACTACCACTCTACTATCGCCACCACCACTCTAATACCACTCTACCATCGCCACCATCACTCTACTACCACCACAACTAATTCTACAACCACCACTACCATCAACTCACCACCACTCTACCATCACCACCACTCCAACACCACCACCACCACAACTAACTCTACAACCACCACTACTATCAACCACCAACTCTACCACCACTACTCTACCATCAACTCTACCACCACCACTCCAACACTATCACCATCACCACCACCACAAATTCCACCATCACCACTACAGCACCACCACCACCACCATCACAAACTCCACCATCGATCACCACCACCACCACTACTCTACCATCACCACTAAGAAGATGAAGAGAAAATGAAAAAGAGAGAGAGAGAGAGAGAGAGAGAGAGAGAGAGAGAGGTGTAGCTTCGTCATTTTTGGCACGAACGGAGGTAATGAGTGTGGGTGTTCAAACAAAACTGTAAAGGGTTGGGAAAGGGCAATTTGGTCCTCAAAAATTAGTTTATTACGTGGGTGCCCGGCTTAAAGAGGTGGGTGCCCGTAGAGCGACCCTACAAAAACCAAATCACACTTCTCTGTCTCTGTTTTTGCAAGCTCTCAAGCTCCACTAATGGCGGCCATCAACCTTCTCTTTCTCCTCATCCTCCTTATTCCTCTCATTCTCCTCCTCATTCTAATACTAATCGTCCGCCCTAGACCGGTCAAGATCCCAATCAAGGGCCGCCACGTCTTCATCACCGGCGGATCTAGCGGCATCGGCCTTGCGCTGGCCCACCAAGCCGCATCACAGGGCGCCCGTGTCTCCATCCTTGCTCGCAACCCCGACAAGCTTGAAGAAGCCCGGAACTCCATCTGTCTCTCCACCGGCATCGACGTCGCTGTCTTCAGCGCCGATGTCCGGGACTTCGAAGCCGTCCGGCGAGCAATCGATGAAGCGGGTCCCATCGATATACTTATCTGTAATCAAGGCGTGTTTGTTCCTGAAGAATTGGATTCGCAGGAATTGGAAACTGTTAAGTTCATGATTGATGTGAATTTGATGGGCACTTTCCATTTGATCAAGGCCGCTCTGCCTGGGATGAAGGATAGAAGGGACCGTGGGCCTGGTTCAATCGCAATGATGTCCTCGCAGGCCGGACAGGTATATCGTACATTTCTGTTCTCGTAATTTAATTTTCAGTTTTGAATAAGAAAGTTTAACTTTCTTAGAAGTAATTGTGATTTATTTTTCCCGATCATTTTCATGTTTGATGGATTCGATCTGTAATCTAATGCTGTTAAAGGCGCTAAAGTATCTGTTTTTAAAAGTTTTATGAAGAGGTTTAACAACTACTGTTCCATTAAAACCTTTAGCCCTCTATCTATGATAAAAAAAAGCTTCTAAGTCTTCTTGCAAAGCTATTCCTCTAGTCTTGGTTGTCCATATCTCAATCCAATTTAGTTGAGTTATGAACAATGCGGCTTGTTTGGCTTTTTTTCTCTAATGGAAGGAATATCAATCAAAGATGAGTTTATTTAAATTTAATTTCTTTCATAGAAATAACCTCAAATAATTGAGGTTGTTTATTTATTTTTATGTTTTATTTTCCTGATTCAAGACGTTGCATATTTATATGGTCTATAAATGCTATAAAAAAATGGGTACCTGGGTTGTTTAGAGAACTACTTATCATTTATGTTTTTGTTTTGAGGGAAAAATTTGTGTCTGGTTTTTTCATTGTGTGGAAATGTCGTCAATCAAAAGTGTCATCTATAAATCGCAAGGTGAGGCCCACGTGATTTGATGGGAGAATAGTCCAAAAATTTCTGTGGGCCCCACCTTGCAAATTTTTTTTTTAAAGTCCAAAATTAGTACTAAAAGAGATTGAGAGGATCTCGAAGATGACAAAAGCAGCGGAGACTGCAAAAAACAAAAAATAAAGCTACACCCAACTACTCACATCCCATAATAGACTCAAACCTGGAAACCATATCATCGAAAAAAAACCCTCTCATCTCTAGAAGGATACTCCCCCCAACTGAATAGAAATGCTTTGATGCTTAAAATCGTCTCCAGGAGAGAACTCTCATTTCCTCTAAAAACTCTTTTATTTCTCTCCAACCGCAAGCCCCATATGATCGCAAAAGGTACCATCCTCCACAAAGCTTCGCACTCTTAGAGGTATGAATCTGCGACCATCCACCCAATAAAGCTCCAATAGACTCTGGCATGACCCAGAGAAGTCCCCACCTGTACTAAGAAGGAAGATCATATCTGATAGGCAAAATCACAATGCATGAGCAAATGATTTGAGTTCTCACCATTAGACTTATACATCACACAGACATCCACCAAAATCCCATTCCTAGCTATCAAGTTCTCACAAGTGAGTATTTTGTTCAAAGAAGCAACCCAAGCAAAGAAGCGAACTTTCAAAGGAACAATGGAGTTCCAAATGTTGGAACAGGGGTATTTAACAGAAGGGTAGGGCATAGGGAGTCATAAAAGGAGCTCACCAAAAAACACCCCGATTTTGAATGATCCCAAGAAAGATAGTCCTCCTCAAACTCCGAGACCGAGTAATAATTCAAGCATCCCATCAGAATATCAACTTGCTCACCTTCCCATACGAACAAACGTCGCCTGAACTCTAGAACCCATGGGCTTCCCTGTAAAGACCCATTCCAACAGAAATTGACGGACTGCTCCAAGTCCAGATGGCTTTACCCTTGCTTTTTTCAGTAAATGCTGGGAGATTGTGGGTGGCGACTTCTTGGCGGCTATAGCTGAGTTTTATAAGGAAGGCATCCTTGACTGTTGGTCTAACAGCACTTTCCTAGTCCTTATTCTTAAGAAGCAAGGGGCGGTGGAAATCTCTGACTTTAGACCCATTAGTCTGGTGGATAGTTTCTATAAGATCCTGGCTAAAGTCCTATCTACCAGAATCAGAGAGGTTCTCCCAGCGGTGATCTCTCCTGCGCAGGGGGCTTTTGTGCACTGCAGACAGATCTTAGATGGGGTTCTGGTGGCAATGAGTACATTGATGCAAGGAGCAAATCGGGGGAGGCAGGCATCGTATGCAAAATTGACTTGCAGAAGGCTTACGATCACGTGTGTTGGGGATTCCTAGACTACATCCTTGAACGGATGGGTTAGAATTTGCATCTCCACGGCCTTGTTCTCAGTCTTGATCAACGGAGCTCTAGCCGGGTATTTTGGATGCTCAAGGGGATTGAGGCAGGGAGACCCTCTATCCCTTTCCTCTTCATCATAGTGGCGGAGGCGCTCCGCAGGATGATTGACAAAGCCGCCAACAGGGGATTGGTGAAAGGCTTTCAGTCAGCGGCTTCGGAGCCCACAATATCACACTTACAGTTTGCTGACGATACCCTGATATTCATGGGGGCGGACAGGGAGCAATGTGTAGCCCTGAGAGGTATTTTAATTTGCTTCGAGGCGGTGTCAAGTCTAAAGCTTAACTTCGCTAAGAGTCAAGCCTTTCCAGTGGGCGACATTGTAGATGTTTCGGGCTTGGTCTCCACTCTTGGCATTTCGGTAGCAGCTCTCCCGGCCATATATTTGGGCCTCCCTCTAGGTGCTCCCTATAGGTCGAGAGCCTTATGGGATCCTATCATTTCTAGATGTGAAAGAAGGTTGGCCACTTGGAAGACGAGATACTTATCTAAAGGGGGGAGGCTGATCCTTATAAAGAGTACGCTCTCTAACCTCCCCACTTACTTCCTATCCCTTTTTTCCATGCCGGCTTGTGTGGCCAAAAAGATTGAGCATTTGATGCAGCGCTTCCTTTGGTTCGGAAACATGGATAGATCTGGTTACTATCTGGTTGACTGGAGGGTGGTTTGCTCCCCCAAGAGAGTGGGAGGTCTAGGGGTTAAGAACCTCAAACTCATGAACCAGGCCTTGCTTGGGAAATGGATCTGGCGCTATGCAGTTGAAGCCGACAGTCTATGGAGGAAGGTTATAGAGGCCAGACATGGTAGTGAGCCTCTAGGTTGGCTTAGTAAGAAAGTCAAGACTCCGTATGGATGTGGGGTATGGAGAGGCATCTTGAAGACGTCAACATCCATCCTTGTCTGTATCCGTTTCAAAGTTGGCATAGGAGACAAGGTGCTCTTTTGGAGCGACGTTTGGTGCGGAGACAAAGCCTTGAAGGAAGATTTTCCCCAAATCTACGTTATATCGGCCAAGAAAGATAACACTGTGCAACAGGTCATGGTTATGAACGACAACGGCATCTCTTGGGATATAGGGCTAAGACGTAACTTAAATGATTGGGAAATCCCTCATTTGGCCGCTTTTCTTCATAGATTGGAAGGGGCAGTAGAGGACAATTCAAGGGAGGACACTATTTGGTGGACAAGCAAGTCGGATGGTCTTCTTACCGTTCTATGGGTCTTTGGATGGATCTTGGAGATCATCGCTTCCTCTCTCATAGGCGAGTCTTCCCCGGGTTGAAGATCTGGGGATCTAAGATGCCATCAAAGGTTGCATTCTTCGTGTGGAGCGTAGCCTTGGATAGAATCCTTACCGTGGACAATCTTATAAAAAGGAAAATGGTGCTGGTTAACTACCGTGCTATGTCCAAAGAAGATGGGGAGTCCGTTAACCATCTCCTCCTCCACTGGAAGGTAGCCAGAGAAGTTTGGGATCTCTTCTTCTCCTCCTTTGGCATATGTTGGGTGCTATCGGCCTCTGTCCTTCAGACTATCGAGAGTTGGTATGCTGTTTGCTTTCCTCTGTGTGGGCATAGACTTTGGAGCCTCCTGCCTTTTGCGGTCTGGTGGGGCCTTTGGAAGGAGAGGAATAGTAGGGTCTTTGACGGCAAGGAGTCAACCACGAACGACATCATCTTGTCTATCAAGGCTCTTCTTTTCTTCTGGTCTAAGTTAGTCAAGGAATGTAAAGGGCTTCTCTTTGAGGACCTAGTCTTTAAATGGGAGTCGGTTATGTACTGGGGTAGTTAGGTGTTTTGTAGCCTCGGTCTTTTCTTGTTTTTAGGAGGCCCCCTCATCCTCCACTTTCGCTGTTAGCTTATGGTCCTTTCTTTTCAATAAATATTCACCTTATCAAAAAAAAATATAGCCGTGGAAATTGATGGCGCTTGCTGATTGGTGAAACTTCCACACATGGAAAAAACTAACATTTTTAGTGTTGTGTACTTATTTTATTTGTTCTTCATAAACTTAGTATGATAAAATTTTAACTATTGTGTACTTGTTTTATTGTTTCTTTTTAACCTAGTACTCCAAAAATTAAACTATTAAAAGCATCTCCAACAATGCTCCCTATTTTTTCCCTACTTTTTAGCAAAAAGTAGTTAATGCTATTTTAGAGTAGGGAGCCCTTGGGTCATAACTCCAACAAACTCATCTACTTCTTTGTTCATCACAATTTTTTATAATATTTATTTTTTACCGAAAAAAAAATTCCCTCCCATTTCCCTCCACAATTTTGTATAACATTTTATTTTTTACCCAAAACAAATCTGTCTCCCATTTTTTCCCTCCAATAAATGGGTAGGGAACCGTTCGAGTAAAAAAGAGAATAAAAAATAATATATAAATGGGTAGGGAACCGTTGGAGTGAGAATAAAAAAAATCAATATAAGAAACGGGTAAGGAGCCATTGGAGTTAGAAAAAGTTAATTCTTTGAAAAATTGTCCAGGTGTTAGTTTGGGGAGGTTGGTTCACTCCCTAAATGTGGGGAGTGGGTTAGGGAGTCCATAAACTAGGGAGTGGAAAGGGGAGGCCCTTGTAGGTGTTTTTTCCCTCAGCAACTCTCTATTATAATGAAAAATCCAGGGTAGCGAGCCTGTTGGAGATGGTCTAAGCATAATTTAGTAAATTGCTCCCAAATATACAATGTTGGAACAGTCACTAGGCAAGAGCCTAGACAACCAATTAAGTCCTTCGTCTGGGCTCACCTAGGACTTTTGAGAACCATATCTGAACTGTTTTGAGAATGCATTAAGTATAATAATAAGATGTCGTGTTCATCTGGGGAAGTAAGTTTTGATGGGTAGATGGATTGCATTTATCGAGGAATTATATAAAGCGAAGGGGCTTCTTGACAGTTATTTGAAGCCAGCTTTTTTATTTTCTGGTCATAACCCCACATTTCTAAAGAACCACATCATAACCATGTGTATCTTTAGTGACATAACACATTTAAAGGGTGAAATAGTTATTCATTTTTAAAATTCATTTATTAAAAGAATAAGAGAAGAGATATATGTGTGGTGCTTCCTATATTTTCTATCTTTATAAAAACTGGCTTGACATCTTTTTAGGAATTTTTGTCTTTTAGATTTTTCAATAGCTCATAACTTCCGATCCATAAGTTGGTTTATAGTAAAATGGATCCATTAGAAATACTCGCCGAGATCTTTCCAATGATATCCATGATCAACTATTAAAATTGATATTTACTTTAATTTAAAATTCTTATAATGTATTTGAAAACTCTTTTTAGTGTTTCTAAGTTACCCACTTACCCTCAACAATTTATTCATTTTTTTATGTGCAATTCCAATACTTATCACGTGCATTGCACATGCTCTCCGCTAGTGCTATAAATACAGTACGATGGTGACATGAGTAAGTAAAGATAAAAGAGTTATGGTTTGCAGTGGTGGGAAATGTGAGTTGCAAGATGAGGCCCTCAGCCCTGGAGCTCTTTATGCTGCCTTTTCGATTGAAATGATTTATTATAATTTGGTGTTCTTGCTATAAGCAAAAATGTCATCTATCTCGTTGTCTGTTTGATAATTGTGGCTCTTTTATGAAAAGAAACTCCATCTCCTCCTTAATGCTTTTGGTTTTTGCTGTACTTCCATTTTATCTGTATGAAATAAAGTTTCTTGAGAGTTGCCATGCTTTGTAACGTTGCTTTTTGAGAGTTATATTCTGTCAAATCCTTATTGCTCTTTGCCAAACTTGATGAACTTGTTTCCGAGTAGGCGAGTAGGTATTGAGACGTATTGGATATTCCCCCAAACAGTGCAATTGTTTATTGTTTGTTCTTCTTGAAGATATTGCTTAAATATTAGTGTGCCCTCTTAAAGAGTAGACTGTGTCACTTTTGCTCTTTATTTTCATAACTACTGAGGATTTGATATTGGAAACAGCCTTTACAGAAGGATGGGATCAGTTGATATCTCTGTTGTGATGTAAACTATTTTGGCTGTTAACTGATCTAACATGTACCTTATGATAGAGTGTTGATCTGGACACATATTTTTTGGTAGGTGGGCATTTATGGGTACACAGCTTATTCAGCAAGTAAATTTGGTCTTCGTGGATTGGGAGAGGCATTGCAACAGGAGCTTATTTCAGAGAACATCCATGTGTCACTTATATTCCCTCCAGATACCGAAACCCCGGGCTTAGTGGAAGGTGAGAATCATGCTTCCAAGCCTGTTTTGGCATTGTAATCAAGAAGTCAAATCTGTTAAGAGATTACTTGTCAAAAGTCTTAATTAGAATTCATCCATGAATATGAGAGTTCAAATGTTGGAAACCTATTTGACACGCATTAAAGAGGAGCTAAGGTACATATCCAGTAGACTGTAAGATGTACAAATGGCATGGTGGTACACTTAGTGCCCATGCCAGGGATGGGACCCACTTTCTGATGGACCCTTCCTTGGAGATCTCTTAGTCAAGAAATCAATCATTTTTTTCTCTAAAAACAAAGAAAGGAATTCTGTATTATACACATATTCACACACTATTAAATTATGTTTTTACATAACTCGTAGCATCATACAATTTATAAATTAGCGTGGGTTCATCATCATATACAATTTATGTTTTGACACACGAATCTTTGTTCCGCCATTCAATTCTATTCAAGGACATATCCTCCGTTAGTGTGTACTCCATGACATTGTTTGTCACTACTTCGACTACTCTCCTTCTGTTTTTAGAGCCTTTGACCTGAAAATAGTAGGGGAAGGCCAAAAAGAATGGTTTCAAAATCACCAAGAATTCATTATATCGAAATATATGCTTATAGTGTTGGTAAAGATGATGTCTAGAATCTTGTACAATTTATACGTGATATGAGTAAATGTCTTATCAGTTTGCCGGGTTTTCGATCAGTTCTGCTAATCTGCTTCTGATTCCACCTCAAGCAGCATTTGCAGCTACAACTTGCAGGAACTTTACATTTTTGTTTGGTGTATGTGAAAATAATCAACTGGGTTCTTACTAAAATGTGCTGACTTATTGCAGAAAACAAGAGAAGACCAGAGCTCACCAGTATCATTGCTGCCTCTTCTGGTGCAATGAAGGCTGATGAAGTTGCCAAAAAAGCTCTGAATGGAATAAAATCTGGAACCTTTATCGTCCCCTGCAATCTTGAGGGACTTGTGCTGTCAATAGTAACTGCTGGTTTATCCCCTCAAAGATCTCCCCTGATGGCATTTGTTGAGGTGGTTACTGCTGGAATTTTGCGCATTGCAGCTCTAGGCTTCCAATGGAATTGGTATGGATGTATAGCAAGTTGGAGTGCACAAAAGAAGAGTAAGTGATGTAGAAAATATAAACCACACTTTAACAGAAGACCCATTTCTCTTTTCCTTTGGGTGCTTGTGATTACTGCTTGAACAAATTTTTCTTTGAAAGTTTAGTAGTATGGATGATTCTTATCTGCTTTGCTCATGTAAGACAAATGGTAGATAAGCAATTGTGTAACATTATCACGAGAATCAGTTAAAAATTCATGTTTATACAAAACAAAAGGTGGTGGTGCATTGTTTTTTTACTAGGGCTAAATCATGATATTCTTGCAATTGCAATGTTATTCTAGAATAATTTTTTGGTCTTATAAATTAGGGTGCACATTTTTCCGTTAACACCATTAATATCTATACCCCTGATGGTTTGGTTTCTTGTGGAGTTCTTAGTGAATTTTTTTTCTTCTTAAACTTATATTTAGCTGATTGATAATAGGTACATAAGAAAAAGCATTCAAACTTTCAATTTATGATTAGTTTCTCAGTCAAGTGGAAATATTATTATTAAGACAATGAAACAATTACAAAGTGTTTGTCACTTGATAACATATCATCACATGCGTCTTTTTTTTCATTCCATGTCCATAATGAAGTACATTCAACTCCATATTTAGCAATGCTTGCTTTAGCTTCTGTATCACTGAATTGGAGAATTGACCTAGGGAACATTATGATCAATCTAGCAACACGAAGGAGCATAGGAAGTAAGCTGAGGAAAGTGGTTTTGTAAGATGGTTTTCTGCAGGAGGAAGGTGGTTTTGAGCCACAAAAGTGATATTGTAGGATGATTTATGCACAAATTAAGGAGGTGATCTTCTGAAGTATAAAGTGATTTTATGGGAGACAAGGTGGGTTTATGAGGAAGAATGTGATTTTCTCACAGAAAACAGGTGCTTTGGGAGAGGAAGCGAGAAAGGAGTCTTCAAAATTAGGTAGGTTAATATCCTCTTGCTTTTGTGATGAGGTGCAGGGTTCCCCATTTCTTGGTGTAGTCAGATGATCGCAGAAGAATGGTTGACACTTCTGATGAAGTGGGAAGCAAGTGAGGAGAAACAACCGTTTGATTTGGTTGGGGAACTAACAAGGGTTATAATTTTTTCAACACGGCCAATAAGGCCCCTGGCCAAATCACCACCGTTCGCTTCGCTACATCTCTCAATTGTGGTGATGGTTTGCAGTTCTATTCCACTCTGGTTTAGGCCTGACCATCTCCGGCGGGCTCATATTCGAGTGCGTCTCTGGGCCATTGGAGCAGGATACCAAAGTGCACTTTGTTCTCTATTATGTTCTAATCACTAGTCCTGTCCAAACCATCGCTGAAGGGTTATCCTGTGGGAGTGATTTATGATCATAGGAGAAGGTGAAGGAAAAGTGCATGGCTTGCTGGAAGGTTGCTGTGGTTGTCACTCTAGTTTGAGCAATTGTACCTATAATAGGGCGATGCTGGACTGTATTCAGCATTTCAGCTCTTTCCACAGACAGAGATATCATCTCCCATCCAAATCTCCAATATGGTAAGACTCTTGTGCAGTCACCCCAAAGCGGGTACACTACTGCCCCGAGGTCACATACAAGAAAGATCCCATCAATACGGGGTATCTCTATTGTAAATCCTTCGATGACACCACCGCTGCCAGAGTCACCGCCTACCAGTGTGCAAGTCTACCCACAACAAGCCCCACTTTCAAGCTACATGGATCAGTATTATGTGATCCACATATCTCATTGTGGTCCCTTATAAAACCTCATTGGTTTTGGTCTTACATAGAGATTCTTGTTATCAGACTAGACCAGAGTGGGGAAACGAGTAGGTTTTCCGAGCAATGAATAGGAATCTGCCTAATTTCAGTGGATGTGCCCCTATTGTTGATCATTTCGCATGAAGTTATTAGTGCTAAACTGCTAACTTTAATTGCCCATCGCAACCTTTTCATCTCTCTGAGCGAGAGCTGTGAGTCGGCCTTTCATGGTGCCATC
This sequence comes from Euptelea pleiosperma, assembly GCA_035048495.1. Taxonomy (NCBI): domain Eukaryota; kingdom Viridiplantae; phylum Streptophyta; class Magnoliopsida; order Ranunculales; family Eupteleaceae; genus Euptelea; species Euptelea pleiosperma. The sequence goes on along the minus strand of CM068551.1, from coordinate 24,177,700 downwards.
ATCGCACCCTCCGTCGACCGAGCGTTTGACATTTACTCCCAACTCTTTCATATTTGTGGGGTCGTGTACCCTGTTTTCATCCACAGTGCTGTAGGTCTTTAGTCTTTTGGGCAGTTGAAGAGTATGTATGCTTTTATGAATGTTGGTGTGACGGAAGGGTGAGGTCCTCCTGGAAACTGGAAATTACTGTCATTCCTTTCAAGGAAATTATGGGTTTTACCATAGGAGCTTTTTTTTGTAGCCCTAGGAGCTCTATGTCACACATATCTAGCAGATAGCGAGTCTACTTTGGTAGGACCACGTCGTGCCCAACAGTCTGATTACCATTTTCCATCTCTATGGTAGTAGTGGTAGTCGTAGCATTAATCTTACCATTGTTCTATGTATTAACCATACTTTAGTTGTCTGGTCTCCGTGTGCTCTATGGTACAATATTAGTCGCTACGGTTTACATCATCTTTCTGACCCACTTTGATGTTGAGCTTTATGTAAAGGGTCAGGGAAGCTCCTTTTGTAGTTGCTTTATTACGTGTAAATTAAATAACCCATTAAATAAACTACTCTTGCCTACCAATAAAGAAAAAAAAAAAACAAAGAATATGATCAATCTTTGGATATATATATATTGATAAGTAATCATTGGATATATAGGAACAAGCCACAAAGATAGATTAGCTCTTTGGCCATTTATTTTAATTGATTGAATCCCCCTTAATTCATATAGCTACCATTGAACCTCAGAAGGCTTCAATGGTCACACCACACTAGGAAGGCTTGATCACCACATAGAACACTAGATCACTTTGTGTTCCTTTCAACTTCTCGCATAACATTCCATTAGCTCATCAGAGAAAGCATCACCAAAGCTTGCCTGACTCAGATATCCTTTTTTTATGTTATTATTTCATGGGACTAGGATACCCTTTTTTATGTCCTCCAAATTAAGTTTCAGCTAACCACTAGAAGGTGAAGGTGCTGCTGCCCAAAATCTCTCACTGGAGTAAGGTTTGCAAACTCCGCTGCAGTTCGTCATTAATTGTACCCTTCACGCATTTGTATTTATAGTCTTTCAATACCTTGATGATTGTGGTTCCATCATATATCCAAGATCTCCGGCTATTCTATTCTACAGGACACCCAAGGCCATCCAGGTCCTATAGACCCTATGAACAGTCTGCCATCCTCATACCTGCACAAGGGGCACATGTGCAGGGGATGGGACCCATAATTTCATCGAACCCACATTGGAGATCTCCTCATGGCAAAACCGTTGAATAAATATGATCCTGTTGTACTAAATCTTTTGTGGATAGTTCAACAATTTTTTTTCTAACCATCCAATAGAAATGCAATAGCTTCAATGGTTATTGTCATCTGATCTGTTCAGTTTTGGTTGTAAGAGAATAGAGTGATTGTCAGACCTTAAAAAGTAGCTGAATGTAAGAAGCCAATTGTTGCCCTTCCGATGATTGCTTTCCATGCATCTTTACAAGAACCCAATGTTTTGCTGCTCAGTTATTCTTGTTGAATATGAATCCAACATGTTGATCCTAATAATTCCATGATTGTAGGGACCTAAAGCAGTGGAGGCATGATATGGATACACATTCCTTTCGATGGCGGCTGGCATCTATGTTGATCACTTTCATGGATCTTGATGAGGCTCCTGATCAAGTTGCTGAAAGCCCGCCTTTGGACTTTGGAAGTACAATATTTCAGGTACTGATGCACCACACATCTTTTTCCATTGTTTATCAGATCTTTCTCCCTTATTTGTAAATTTGAATGTTTGAGACAGCGTTGTTTTTGAAGCTTTGCTATCTTGATGCCTTTGTATGGGTCTTCAGACTGGATATTGAGACTGAATTTGCAGCCAATACAATTTGTTTCTCTGATTTGAATAAATCCAGACAACTATTTTCAGTTTCTTCATGAAAGATCAAACTTCTTACTCTTTAATTTGGGTACTGTGGGCCGCCCTCCACATAGATCATTAGCACGGGAAAAGCAAGGCATTGTTATCTTTCTATTTCTTCTTTCCCACCTCTGCGGGGAAGTAACAGCTTGACTCGTCGAGGTTGCACTAAGCCATTGATTTGTTAAGCTTCAAGAAGTGGGAATGTGCCTTGCTGTTCTGTGCTCCTTAATTTTTCCCACTTATTAACTGGAAATCAACTTTGTAACATAAATTGTGTATAAATGGCATTTGGGTACACGTGGTATGCATGCATTGGGTGGAAACCTCACTCGCAATTTACATGGTTCGATAATCGTAGCAATCAAATCTAGTCCATTGTAATGTTTGACTATATTTTTTTTCAAAATAAGATCGATAAGGGCCATTGTAATGTTTTTTAAAGCCATGATCTAAGGATTGCAATGCTATTATCTCTTGCATTCTGTTGATCGGTTGAAAAAATTATCTGAAGAGTCTAGATAAAGTCTCCAAATTGGATGGTGGGATCCATTGAATGGTTGGTCAGATCCGCTGCATGTGTATTCAGTGAATGGTGGGCCAGTTGGTGTGTGTAATTCGCTTTGTCGAATGTCATATGAGAAAGATGCAGCCGTTTCCAATGGGCTTGATATCTACCAAAACAAATGCCATGTGGCACATTCTTCGGGCACATAGACCTGTGGATGTTTAATTAACCCACACTTGGTGGACCTATATACGAAAATCAGTTTGATTGATGATTTCTAGCCATGGATTTGGCCATTTTGCATAGGTGATTTCTAGCCGTTGGATGCAAGTATTTTTTTTGGTACTCAAAATCAAACGGCTATAAATCATCAATGAATCTAACTTTCTGCCTGTATGTCCACAAAAGTTTGGGTCAAACATCCATGGGGTTAGTGGGCCCAAAAGAGTGTCATTTTATTTACGCTTATTTTTTGGAAAGCTACATTATATTTTTACTAAAAGCGGAAATCTAGTATTTTGTCTTCGATTCGTTAGGAAGAAGAATAGTAGGTAGTCGGATGACTCGGATCAAATCATAAAACTATAAAAAAATATTCTTATCAGGCAAAAAACACAAAAAGAACTATAAAAAGTAAAATAATTTATGAACCGTGGCAGGTAAAAAAAAATATGCTGTCACACCTGAGACAACCCCCACATAGCAACTCTTTCTGAGTCACTGGCCCATGAATGTGACCTATACACCAAAAATCAACCTGATTGGTGAGTTCTAGCCATTCAGATTTGAGTAGCCCAAAATATCTCAAACCTGATAGCGAGTAATCGCCCATTGAAAAATGCTCAAATCAGCAGTTAAAAATCACCAATCAGGCTGATTTTTTGTGCAGATCATGGGCCAAACAGTGACGGGTCAGTGGACCAGAAAAAAAAAAAAAAAAAGTGTGCTATGTGGCATTTTTGGGGGGGTTGACACTGGATATCAACAAGGCCTTCAAACAAAACAAAAAATTTCCACTCTCGTGGACTGGGTAATCCTAAATCAGTTGATCTCTGGCATATATATGGACGGAAGATGGTTAGTGATGTCTTTTCAGCACCCATTTTCCATAGGAGAAAGGGAAAAAAAAAGAAGAAAAAGAGAGAGATCCTTCCAAACAAGTCAAATTGACTTTCTATAGATCAATCAGATCCATTCGTTCAGTGGACTTCTTTGTCCTTTTCGTATATAAGGTTAGATGGTTACAAACATCCAAAGTCCACGATGTTCCGCTCATCCAAGATGTATAACTCTAACCCATCAGATAAAATGAAATGAGTACTGACCCCCATCACCTATATCTATATGCAATGGGGTCCAGTTGTAACACAACATCGATGGACGATGAACGGTCTTGATTGGAGCCAACTCCTGATAAAATCGCAATATCACTTTATTACAGTGTACCATGGAGTGTATTATCAGTCCTCTTTAGAAAAACAAATAATGAAAAACAGATAAAAGAAATGGGATTTGATTTTGCAACTTTTGTTGGAGAATTCCAATTTTGAGGAGTTTGTCGTCCGACTTAGGAGGGAGGACATACTCCTTAGGTTGACATTGTTGGATGTTCATCGGGATTCACATGGCACTAATCTTCAAAACCATCCAACGATCTGAAGGGTAGGAAAAATATCCTCCTAAGGCCGAGTGGTTGACAGCAACATTTCCTTCTCAACTTACGGTCACCGCCACCTAACGCAACTTTTCTCTCTCTCACATTCCACATTTCCACCCTATCTCCTAACGCCCACGCAACCAACGAATCCACGTAAGAAGACAGGACAGGTGAGAACCGTCGGTAGACCGACCAGTCAAACCCCAAGAAAATCCTAAACTACCCAGTCCCAAGACTCCCAACGCTAACAACCATGCGATCATCCTCACCTTAGTATCCCTCGGGCCCCTCCCACTTCTAGCTCTGAAATCTTCACCTCATCTTCAAACCTATCTCATCTCCTCTATTATCAGATTTCCAGTTACTCAAGAGTGTTTGATTTCAACTTCTTTGATTGTGGGTTCAAGTTTTCCCAACTACCCATTTGAAAAAATTTGGAGAATTAAAAGAGAGAAGGATCAAAGAAGAGCAACCAAGTTCAATTAATCATGGCTGCCCCGCCGAGTAATCGGCTCCAACATATGTTGCAGTCGGCAGTTCAAGCTGTTCAATGGACTTACAGTCTCTTCTGGCAAATCTGTCCACAACAAGGGTGAGTTCATTTGTTACAAATCTCTCCTCAGACTCCCAAGTGCTTCGATCAATAAATTCTCTATTTGACCTTTAAAAAGAAAATCTCAATTATTGATTTTTTTTTTTTTTTAATTTATGATGAACCCAATTATCCGTGTTAATTGTTATCAATATATACATACTTAGTTTGTTAATTTTTCATTTTTTTTTTTTTTGGAATTTATGGTGTAATGGTTGTTGGTTCAGGATCTTAGTGTGGGGAGATGGGTATTACAATGGAGCTATAAAGACAAGGAAGACGGTGCAACCGATGGAGGTGACATCGGAGGAGGCGTCGCTGCAAAGGAGCCAACAGCTTAGAGAGCTTTATGAATCACTGTTAACGGATGATGTAAACCAGCCGGCTCGTCGGCCTTGTGCTTCGTTATCGCCGGAGGATTTGACAGAGTCGGAGTGGTTCTACCTTATGTGTGTCTCCTTCTCTTTTCCACATGGGGTGGGGTAAGTGTGGCGGCTATCTTTTACTTTCATGTCCAATTATTAATTAATTTTGTCTTTCTCTTTGTTTTCTTCCACTTTTCATACTCCCGTTTTAATTTTCTCTTAATTGTAGAACGACTTCTTGGTGAATGATTTACATTTTCCACCCTTAGGGTCTATATATATCATCCCATATACCAACTAGTCTCTCTCTCTCTCTCTCTCTCTCTCTCTCAGCTAATCTCGCTCTCAGTTTTAGCTGTTCCACTGGTGCATTAACATCTTAGATGTGGTGTGTAGATTACCAGGAAAGGCATTTGCAAGGCGGCAGCATGTGTGGCTTACCAGTGCAAATGAAGCCGATAGCAAAGTCTTCTCTAGGGCCATTCTTGCCAAGGTACCATTCTTTTTCCATTTCTCTTATGGGGTAACTGCAAATTATATATAGGCCCCTTACGTTTGTGAACATATCGATCGGTTGATCCACCGTAATTTTATTTTCGATGGTTAGGATAGACTGATCACTGCAACATATCGGTAGCGACATCCGTCCAAGAGATGCTTAATTTGTATGCTTGGATGTCCTGAATCATCGATGGTTCAAACAAAAATAATTTGTTGAAATTAAGAAACAATTAAAATGTGGAGGCTTTAATTTTGTATTTTAATTTGCATTTATTGTCCATCTCAATGAACTAATTACCTCAAATGCCATGCTGATGCACCAGAGTGCTCGGATACAGACAGTTGTATGCATTCCTCTCATGGGCGGCGTCGTTGAATTCGGCACAACAGAAAAGGTGAATCAGGTTTTTTTTTTCTTATGAACTTGTTTTAAGTAAAATGATCATAGCGCCCCCTCCACATTAAATCTCATATGGGATCGATCAACATGAAAACTATAGAAATTATTGATGTAGGAACATCGACCGCGATCCGTACCCATAATCAATAAATCGATCGGCAGGACGGTTGGCCTAGATCAAACTCTTATGTATATAACAATTTTCTGTGACATATGCAGATTAAAGAAGACCTTAAAATGATACAACATGTCAAGAGCTTCTTCATTGACGGCCACCAACACCATCCAAAACCGGCACTCTCCGAGCAATCGACCTCCAACCCAGTGGTCTCATCAGAGCATTCCCGCTTCCACTCTCCATCCCTCCCTGTAATGTACTTGGCGGCAGACCCACCAGCCAATACCAATCGAGAAGATGAAGAAGAAGATGATGAAGAAGAAGAAGAAGAAGAAGAAGAAGAATCCGACTTCGAAGCTGAAACGGGACCGAATAGTGACCCGATTGTCGCACAAGAGCCTCTCCAGTTGTGTGACCCGATCATTAGTAATGTAGCTATGGTTCATGCTGCAACTGAGCCAAGCGAGCTGATGCAACTTGAGATGTCTGAAGACATTCGGGTCGGGTCGCCGGATGATGGCTCAAATAACTTGGAGTCCAACCTTCAAATGCTCGCCGTAAGCCAATCAGATGATCGAGCTGATCATCAGCTTCAGGCCGACTCGCATCGAGCCAAGTTAGCTTCTAGGTGGCCACTATTGCAGGAGCAATTCAAAACCGGTCTTCAATCACCACCTTCAGGTACGTACGTATACCTGGTTTGGGCCTTGCTTGGTAGCACTACAAATTTGCGTGTGCTTGGTGACGCAACATCTAACAAATATTTGCATTAGACCCACTCATTTTTTTGTCAAAAAATGGTCTAATGTCTGCAAACAATAGACGAATGACTCTCTCATCCCCCTTAGTCTCCCCCAAAAGCTCTCCCCTCCCCAACCACACCAATATTTTCCCAAAAAATGCTTGTCTTTGCAAAAATTTGATTATCAAATATTTGCTTACAAACATTTTCCTGCAAACTACAGAGGATACCAAGCAGGGCCTTGATGAGAATTGTTTACGAGGAATGACCCTAGGTCCGTTTAGTAACAACTAGTGGGTGGTCGGCACAGATCCCTATGTACAAGGAAAAAGAAGTGACAAGGTATGGAAGGACAATTTATGTTACTCAATGCTGCCATCTGGGCCCACTGATCGCATGGATGTTTGGCCCACCCCTTGATAGACAATCATACCAAAAATCAGCTTGTTTGATGATTTTTAGCAGTTGGTTTTAGTACTTAAAAAATGGTTGAATCCAACAGTTAGAATCAATAATTTAATGGCTAGAGATTAAAAATCAGGGTGATTTTAGGTGTGTATATCCACAAGGAGGTGAGCTGGGCTGAACATCAATGCGGTCAGTGGGCCCCGATAGCAGCGGTGAGTAACAAAAATCGTGCATCCTAACGCCAAAAAGCGTCAGGTCTACCTTGTTACATCTTTTTCCATTCTGTATACATCACACTGTCGTCTAGTTGTGGTCCCACCGTCTGCATTTGTAGTTTTCTACCGTGGATAACGGTTTGCGTCAGACAATGACAAAAGTCAACAAAATGTCAAAGAGAAGACCGACAGATGAAGAGGCTAAAAAACAATTTATAAATTTACAAAAGCACCCATAAAAACTGTCTTCAACTAATCTATTTATTTATTTTTCTTTGCACAGGAGCCCCTGAAATGGAGGAATTGAAACAGGAGGACACCCACTACTCCCAAACAGTCTCGAATATTCTTCAACAAAATTCCAACCGCTGGTCAGAATCTTCATCGGTCGGCTATGTCGGATACTCCCCGCAATCGGCATTCGCTAAGTGGAATTGCCGGAAAGATCAACTCTTCCACCTACCGTTGGATGGTACGTCACAATGGTTCCTCAAGTACGTTCTCATTCACGTACCCTTCTTACACGCCAAGTACCGAGACGAAAACTCTCCGATATCTCGCGACGCCGACACGGCAACACGATTCCGCAAGGCCACCCCACAAGACGAGCTGAGTGCGAACCATGTCCTAGCCGAGCGGCGACGACGAGAGAAGCTCAACGAGCGGTTCATCATCTTACGTTCACTAGTCCCGTTTGTCACCAAGATGGACAAGGCATCAATTCTCGGTGACACGATCGAGTACGTTAAACAGCTTAGGAGAAAGATACAGGACCTCGAGACACGTAATAGACAGATGGAGGGTGGTGATCAAAGATCAAGAAGTGGGGACAGTCAGAAGCAGAGAAGTGTGCATGGGAACAGCGGTGGTACGTTGCAGGATCGGGTACGGGTACTTACCGGGTCCGATAAGAGGAAGATGAGGATAGTAGAAGCGAGTGGTGGTGCAAAGGCTAAGGTGGTTGATGCCCCAAGCAACATGGAGGTGTCGATCATCGAGTGCAATGCATTGCTGGAGTTGCAGTGCTCGTACAGGGAAGGGCTCCTGCTCGAGATCATGCAGACACTTCGAGAGCTACGCTTGGAGACCACCGCCGTTCAGTCTACATCTAACAACGGGATCTTTGTCGCGGAGTTGCGGGCTAAGGTACAACCGTACACCTGGCACCATCCAAGTCTTTCTGTGGCTATAAAAACTTTCCTCTCCACTGAAAACATTTTCAACGACAAAAAAAAACCCTTTCTTTGGAATTATTCCGAAAATGGAAATTCTCACATGCACAAGAACACAAAAAGTTATCAAACTATAGTACAGACCACACTGACCATGTTTGGCCCATTCCCTGATTAGTGATTTATAGCGGTTGGATCTGAGTACCGATTCATACTGTTGCAACTGACAATCCAACGGTTATAATTCATCAAGCAGGCTGATTTTTTGTCTTAAGTGCATCAAAAGATGTGCTAAACATCCATGAGGTCAGTAATATCTAAGAGTGTCACGTGATTCACATGAACGTTCGTGAGCTGTTCGTGAAATTAGACTCGAAAAAATCCAGTTTACATTAAATCCTGTCTTTTGTTTTGGTAGTTCCTGGACCGACGCGAAAAACTCCAGTTTACATTAAATTCTGTCTTTTGTCCCTTGGAGCTGTAGAGCGCAAAAAAAGGCCCAGCTGCCATACACTTTGGGCCCACAGACCCATGAATGATTAGCCCATCACTTGATGGACCTACACGCCAGGAATCAGCTTGATTGAATGATCTCTAGCCGTTGGATTCAAAAAAATTTCCATGGGGAGATTTCTTGCTGCTGATTTGAACATTATTTTGGATACTCAGATTGAATGGCAAGAGATCACCAATCAGAACGCTGTTTGGTATGTAGGTCGAAAGAGTGCCAGGTGGTGCCTTTTTATGTGCTACGAAGCTCCACAGGTTTAAGTTTTCCTATCGACTTACCACAATGCCACGTGGCACATTCTTTCGGGCCCACTGAATCATGGATGTTTCGGTCCATCCTTGGCGGATCTATCACCAAAAACAGCCTGATCGGTGATTTCTTGCCATTGGATTTGAACATTTTTCATCATCATGGGCTCGAACGCATCTAAATGCGTTCAAAAAGCCCGTAACTCAAAAATATATCAATGGGATTGGACCAAACATTCATGGTCATTGGGCCGAAAGAGTATGCCACATGGCAATTTTGGGGACGTTTGCTTTCTGTATTGACATTGGTACACTAGATGAACTCTTGACCGGGAAACATTTATGAGTCAGTGACCACATTACCCATAACCTTTTTGCTTGTCCATAAGAACGCTTTCAGAAAGTCTTATGTATTGGACGGTCTAAATTGAATCTGTCATCAAACGATTTGAATCCAACATCAACTAATCATGCATATTCTAATCTTGACTTGCTTCTTTTTTACTTTTTTTTTTTTCAGGTGAAGGAGAGTACTAACGGTAAGAGAGCGAGTATAGTAGAGGTAAAAAGGGCGATACACCAAATCATATCCCAATACCAAACCTCTACCAATTTGGCACAAAGTGGCTGTTCAAATACAATTGCTGATTCCATGTAATAATGTAGTTGAAAACTTGAAATAGATGAGGGGTTTTTTTTTTTTTTTTTTGCCTTTTTCTCTATAAATCAATTTTCGACACCATTTCGACAAGGTTTAGCATTGCAGTTTCTTTCGTTATAACCAATGGTCATGAGAAGTTATATAACCATATGTTCTTCGACGTTCATGTGTTTTATGTTTCTCGCTAAGTCCCTCTCCTTAAATATGTTGGCCTATACACAATAAATCACGACAAGGTTGTAGGTGCTTCTTCAACAATTTCATACCGTAAGCATAGCCCGTAAAAAAAAGATTCCCTGATTGTTGTCCTATGGATTAGGATGGATTAGGTTTCATAGTAAAGAGATGCTACAGTAATACTGCCACCACTAAGATATCATATGTCTCATTTCAATCTATTAAATTCTCTAAATAAAATAAAAATATTATATTTGATCAAACACGCGGAACAATATAAAAACTACATCACAAAAACATGAACATAGGAATAAATACATTGTCAATTAACAATAAGATATCTGATCAAACACATGAACTCAAAGTATTAAAATTGAATCACAAAAAAGATGAACATAACAAAAATTACAATGTCAAGAAAAATACATATAATTTTCTCTAGGGTTGTCTCAGTCTCTGAGACAACACAAGTGGAACCTAATTAGGTATCGAAACAAATGTTTTGATCTTTTCTTATAGATGTCCAATGCATCCATATAAAGCTCACCGCCAATTGGCACATCCAACGTTTAGTTGAAAAGGTCCACACAATCTTTTATTATCTACACATTCAAGGGTTAGGGTATCTACACATTAGAAGAATCGAGTATCTGAAGGATTGAATCAGAAGAATCACATATCAGAAGAATCAATCGAATCCATATCAGAAGAATCGAATCCCAACTGTGCCACCCTGAATCCCAATCAGTATTTGAAGAATCGAATCCCAACTGGATCCTACATAAGTCATCACACACCTCATATATTAATGAAATAAGTTGATCGTTGATAGCAAATTGTGGTTAGGGACGATCCCCCGCAAATTTCTCATCTCCCAAAAATTTGGCACCTCCCTTTAGGAACATAAATCTCGATAGCTCACTTTTTCATTGAAAGGCCAAAACAAAAAATAAATAAAAAATAAAATCCCTACCATGAAAGACAAGATCCGACACACGTTTCTCATTCCCAAAAAAGGTTAAAAACAAAGTGATCATCTTTGTCACTCTCAAAAAAAAGGTTTAGGGTTTATAAAAAGTAATCCAACACGCGAAACAGGTGAGAAAATTGAATAACATGATGGGAAAAAAAAAAGAGGTAATTTAGTAACACTCCCTGAAATTTGAAAGTAATTAGTAATACATCCAAAGTTTAGGATTACCCCCTTGACCTAAAGTTGGCAAATTGGCCTGTCGGGCCAGGCCTCAGAAAGAAACTCAAACCCAGGCCCACCCTGTGGCCCGGGCGGGCCATGGGCTGGGTAGTGGGATTGGGCCGTAGCTCACACCCAGGCCCAGCCAGCCCACTAACTTCATGCCGCTAGTGTGCCCAATAAAAATGCACCCCCATTCCATCTTATCTATATTTCGTTATTGCAAATTAACGATCCAAATATCTGATAATCACATCATATAACAAAAGCAGAAGAAGAACAGGGATTTCCCTTGGAATCGGATTACACAGTAAGCAGACTCTATACGGCAATCCCAGCCCTTCTCTCTGTAACACTCCCACACCTATCTTAGGTACACACGATCGACCAACACTGTAACACACCACACCTATATATATATGCACTGGCACAGACCCATTCTTCCCTATCGCAGCATCATCAGATATCGACCCGATCAACCATTCACTATCACTCCACCTGCAAATGAACGACAGAAGGGACGGTGGTGATCCAGATTCCAGACTACGTAAACAAATTAAAAAGAAAGGTAAGATGATGTGCAGCTTGTCATGAACTTACCATTGGGACTTGGGATGGACGACCTGACCGGTTATATAAGAGGAGTCAACCTTAGAGGCAAGAAAGACATAAGACGGTGCTATCTCATGGGGCTGTGCAGCCCGCCCCATGGGCACATCGCTCCCGAAGCTTGCTACCTCATCCTTGCTAAATGATGCTGGTATATCAGCGGAGTCCATATACAGGCCCGGGTGCAACGCCATTGACACGGATTCCCTTGTTTACGAGCTGAAGGGCGAGTCATCCCCTTGTGAATGCAACTATTGCACCCTTGGTCGACGTGTAGTCAAGCAGCTTAGCATGTCCTCTATATGCATTCACCGATGTTGTGTTGATGCTGCTCCCTTCCCTCATGTGCTTCAGAGAGTGCCTACCATCATCATCATCATCATCATGAAAAGTAAGATGAAGGAAGGTGGACATGCAGCATTACCTGGTCATGAAGAAATAAGAGAAGATGTTAGTCCTGAACACCCTCTCGAGTCGCTCCTCGTCGATATCCTCAACCCGAGTTCGACTCGTATTGCTCAGCGGCGTTGTTGACAAGTATGTCGATTCGTCCATAAGCATTTACAACTTCGTTCAATACCATCATGCAATTGTCGTCAAACCCGATGTCTGCCCGTATGGCGATGGGGTCTTTGGCTTCCTCGGTCTTGGCTTGTTTTATCATCTGCAAGGTGTCACGATCATCCTTGTCTTCTTGAACCTTCACATAGGTGAAGGCCACGGTCGAACCCTCGAGGGAGAAGCAGTAGCACACCGCCCTCCCTATTCCTGAGTCGCCACCCGTCACTAGTGCCACCTTCCCCTGTGAATTAATCTCCGCGTTAGTTCCACTACCATATATCAAAGAATGAATACTACATGAATGAACAAAATGTATGTATGCATGGGCAGGAATTAGAGTACGTACATGGAGTTTATTAGAGGGTTTGTATTCGTGGCTTGTTGCTTGTGGGGTGGGGTCCATGACATGCTCTTTGCCTGGCTGCCCCTGCTGCCTTTGTGGTGGGAAATTGGGAATTGCCCACCGCCAGACGCCATTCTCTTGACAACTTTATATGGACCGCTGGGAAGTCAGTTTTCCGATGGCTAAAATAAGGATTTTGAGTTTCGACCAAGCTAGGGGGGATGATGGGATCCTCCATTTTATAATAATATATGGTACGACGTGTCCCGCCACGTTGCAAGTGCATGAGTCTACGTGTCAGTTAGTATGGTCGCATGCTGCAGACGTGTTAGGGGAAGCGGAGTAGTGATGGATCTCCCACGCCGAGCAAGGTTCTAGTAAGATATGAGGAAATATGATAAAAAGCACCTGCCGTCAAGTACCGACGGTCTGATCCTTGGGACGACGATACTACACTCAGGAAAATGCTTTTTTTTTTGCTTTCGTATTTTTGAAGGGTGAGACCTTAAAAAAGTTGGAGCCTTTGTAAACGTGGCATGTAAGAAGGTCTTGCGGTGGATCTTTGTACCTCAAATACTGCTCAAATTCCACAGTTGATATTAACCAATGAAAATAAGCCCAATCCAACGCCTATAAATCACTAATCGGGCTGATTTTTGGTTTGTAGGTCCAGGTATTGGCCAAACATCCATACTGTCAGAGTCCTCTAAGAGTGTGCCACGTGGCTCATATTGTGTCCTGCAACCGGACCTGTCATTTTAGGGCGGTAACTAGAGCCTGAGCCAATCTTAATTACTTAGATCGTTGGTGAAAGTCTTATTTCTGAAAATTAAGTCAAGGAAATTGTTATTTTAAAATGTTTATGAAGACATTTTTGTAAGTTTTTTAAAGAGAAAACTTTCGTAAAAGGACATTTTGAGTATTAAAAGAGAATCTTAGAATCTTTTTTTTTAAAGATGCTATCACTTACTGCATTAAGTGAAGAAATAAAATTCAAACATTCTAATAAATTTCAAGATTGAAATTAAGTCGGTTACCCATCGGTCTGAATGGACCATTAAGGTCTGAATGAATTAATTTCATATTTAAGGTCTGAAATTAAGTTTTACCAATCGCAACAGGGAAGTGTTTTCAGAAGTTTGTTTCATTAGTCCTCCCTTACACCTAATATTGCCATTAAAACTCTGGAAAGTGTATGATTTTGTGCGGTGATAGCGTTGACGGGGGGTATTATGATTTAGGGATGCTTGGAGTGAGGATACATGATTGATTCACATGGAATGGTACTTTGCCAGTTTGCTGGCCACTGGTGCACATTAGCTGTGTCTGGAACATCTAATGAGTCCCACAAAGGAGATCCCCAAGCCCAAAAATCAGGGCTATTGGATGATCAGTGATCGCCACCTGATATATCGACTTCCATCCAGTAAGGCTGATTTTTAGAACTGGCAATACAAGGCCTCATTAATTTCATGTTCTAAAACCTGCTACTTCTCACTGCACGTTCGGTATTCAGCACATCTCTATTGATCAGACGAGCCGGATTCTGGTGACTCGTTTCACTAAGTCAATCTTTTACCTTTTCGTTTCAATGAATGAGAAGTCCAATCTTGACCCTGCTTGGTTGAAACAACTTGCCGAACAACTGATCTGCGTCGGCTTGGCCTGGTTGTAAAGTATGAATTCAGCGAACAACTGATCTGTGTCAGCTTGGCCTGGTTGTAAAGTATGAATTCAGCAATCGTGTTCGAATGACTTCATGTACAAGATTAACAAATAATGCATCACTTGGGAGGGGGAAAACCATATATCCCTGGGAAATGCGTCACGATTTCTTCAAATGTTGGAGCAAGTTGTTTCCCCAAACATAAATTTCAAAATTTTAAACAAAGAAATTTTGAGGTTCTCCAGTTTGAAGTCCACCAAATCAGCAGGTCTCAAAACTGATAAAGAGCCATAATGTAACCTGAATCTTTGTCTCAGAATGAACGAAATGAAGGTTGACCCCATTTCATATACTTGGCCAATAGTCTCAATTTTCAGTTATTGCCCCAAAATTTCATATATGAGCTTTAAAAAGATAACACAGCCGTATCTAACACATTCCATATTCTTTATTTGTAGTAAAAACAACTTTTGCCAATCAGGTGATAACAAAGCTCCAATGTCATAACTTGGATGGGCATGTCATGATATATTTCTACAACCCATCCCAAAACCATGAAAATGTTAATTCCGACAAAAGGTCAAAATTGTCACTGAATAGCCAAATTGTAGGAAGTACAGCTGCTCCATGTGTAGCAAACAATAACTCTTCAACTGCACCACTCAATATTTTTACGAGGGTTCCATCCAACACAGCACAACTTTTTACATCACTGACAGCGAAGTTTACTACAACCAAGCATTGTGTATAAATTGGAACACAAAGCACTTATAAATTGGAACACAAAGCACTTAAATACTAACAATAGCCTGCGGCTCGACGAGAAAACTGTGATGAAATCAGATAGGTTCTCCATTCATGTCTATCCTCAAAACAACATTTCGGCAGCATTGCCATCACCCATCTTCTCCAAGTCTTCTTGTGACAACAGGGTCTTCTTGCCATTACCCCCAGCTTTATCATATGGTTGAGCCATCTTCCTAAGGAACTGCACCCATTGGAAAGAAAACTTGATTACTACTTGCAAATGATATTACCAATCTGGACCAAATGAACAATCTACCAATGGTATACAGCACACATGCAGGAAGGGAAATCTACAACTTGATGGGTCTACCTGAAATCCCATAGAAAAACCAACCTGATTGAACGTCCTAACCATCTAATCTGTTGTTGGGCCATTTACCATATCTTTTTCCTACCATCAAAGAAATGTGACAGGTATAACAGCTCGGATCATCCAACCAGATCAATTTTTTAGCTACCCAGGTGGGATTCTAAATGGGTGATTCTCCAACCCACCCGCATGGGCAGACCCTCCTTACAGTTGATGGGTATCTTACTTTCCCCCAACAAAGAATGATGAGATACACCATACAATCATACAAATACCCAATACTGTCTACTCACGATAAATGCTGATGGAATATGAGGCAAAATACAACAACAAGAACACACCTCTCGTGCTATATGCAGAGCCATATCAGTGCTTAAATTCAGGTGCGCATCTCGTAAATGTGACAGTATCCACCCAGGTAATTTAGAGCGCTTGTCATGGCGACTGTACCTGCACCAGTAAAAGCAGTTAACAGCCAGATGACGTGTCTAAGAATCCAAAAATAAATGGCATCATCTTAAAATAAATAAATTATATGAAGGCAATCTCAATGAAATTGAATCTTTCTGCCAATGAATGGAAAGGGTGCAGTGATCTCAATCCCATTCACATCTGACATTTTTCCAGTTGAGTTGGGGTCTTTAAGAGGATATGAGGTATTGTAAAAGAACTTAAAAACTTCAAGCTCACATTATATTTGTTAACCCAGTGCCGATGAAGGCATCTGAAACATTCCCAATGTTGGTCGGTCTCTAGTATATCATACATGATTTACTTAAATGAACATTAGCATTACATCCCAAACAGTTTCTTGAAAATATCAATCTGAATCTGCATGCAATGCAGTCAATAGTGGAAGAGGGATGCTTGTGACAAGCTTGATTGCAACTTCAACTACGTTGCGCTTTGATCATTTTGGATGCCCTACAAGTTTTCCCCATTCATGGTAATGATAGTTGACTACTCGATGAAATAATTTGCACTCTTCCTTCTAGTTGATAGCAAAAGTACTTCTCCAATTAAATGCTTTCATGTCCTTTAGGTAATACAGGTTGCTAATGTGAAATTTGGAAAAAATCAATAATGAAAAATGGCCAAAGATAGCATACCTCTTGTCAGCAAAAATCATCATCCCATAATCTGCCTTTGAACGTATGACTCGACCGACACACTGAGCCGCTTGCCTCTGCTCCAGTATACAGCCATCAGTAAAGAATCATAATCTGAGTGGATGATGTGTAAGAAATGGTCAAACAAGTGTATTGTATTCTAACAGAGTGCATGGAAATAATACCAAGGCATCAAAAGTCAAAAAATCGCCTTCCTTTATCTGGAATGTCTCCCGTAAATACTCTAGCCGAGCAAGCAATATTCTGCAAAATAAAAGTCATACTAAGTGTAAAGATAACTAAATCAAGGACAAGGATGACCCCATTAACAAACAAAAGCATATTCAATGCTACACAATCGAAAGTAGCAGAGATGCAATATAATTATAGTCCCATAGTGTATCACTATTTACTATTTGGACATCTGGAAATAATACACAGTGCGAATCACCTGCTCAGTGTGTACTGGAAAGGAACCCCAAACATGATCACTAGTCTTCCATAATGTCGATCAAAGTCTATACCTTCTGCTACTTTTCCCCTGCAACAACACAGAAGTACCTTTTTAGTAACACTAACCTAGATCATCAAGCTTTTTTTTTTCTTTTTTCCTTTTTTGATATGTGACCTCCATCAACTTTTACATAAAGATGTTTCCCCACCAAGCACTTTTTTATTCAGAAAAAAATACCTGGCAACCGAGAAAAAGACAGCACCTCTCCCACAATCACAAGCCCTACGATAGTTATCCAGAGCTAATGTAGTTTCTACGACATCCTGAGTCTCAATGAAGACTAGCTTATGCTGCATTACATCCTGCATTAAAGATAGAAGTCACTGTGAATCTCATCTAGAAATCCAATTTATCTAGAGAAAGGGAAATTGTATAATTCCCAGGGGAAGGAATGTGAAATACGAGGACAGTTGAATCAACATTAGAAAGAATAAAAAATCAGAAGATAATTGAAGTGAATAAAAGTGTGCTCAAACTTTGGATGAAACAAACAATCTCACTAGCTTCTAGTGATAAATCCAAGGAGATAGGCCATGAACAATAGGGAGACTATTCAAGGCATTAATAGAGGATGGAAACAAGCATCTCCAACACACTTTCAAAATCACAGCAATTCAAAAATCAACTAGTATCTATTTTTAGCCCCGAGTTTGCTACAAGTCCTATGGCATACCCATGATACTTGAGGAGTTACTAGAACTCCATGGATTGTGTTCTCAAGTTCTCTTTTCAAGTTTCAATTCAACTGCGAACTTGTAATCATAGAAACTTAAACAAGTATGAAATAATATCGACTCCCCATGGTGTTCGAATAAACAGTCTTATGGAGGAAAACAAAAACAGCAGTCCAATTATAGCATGTGTCACCTGTAAGATTCCCATTTCATTCCAACTATTGACTATTCCATCCATATACGAGTAACTGACAAAGAAACAGACAACCCCATCTGGAACAGTAGCCACCATCTCCAGCAAGAGCCGTCCATAATTCCTCACCACACCCTGGATCACTCCTCATATCGAATTTCGTACTTACAGGAAGCTGATCGCTGAAATAACATGGCATATGGCATTGAGATTGAGGAATAAAAATTAAATGAATAACAATTTAAGGGATTGAAGCATTGAAATCCAAACTCATAAAGAAGACCTGCAATCTATGTAACATTGACACGGACACGTGATATGAGGTGTTGTTGACACGGCACCTTTAAGAAGCCTGATATGTGGACACGTCCATACACATGTATTATAATACAATAGTTTAGCTATATCTAGACCAGAAGTTTTTTTTAATAAAAATAAGGAAAGAAATATATGATTAGTAAAATATTTCCATAAACAATAGAGCTATCCAATAACATATAAACAAAAGTAATTCATAAGAGGGAAAACTATCAAACAACTATAGCTATGTTTAACAATTTAAAAAAAGTAACCCTCTTTTAGAAATCAATTTTATAAGAAAATATTAAAATAAAGCGTGACACAGCCGTAAATGTCCGGATGTGTGTCTGGAAATGTCGACACGCGTGCCCGTGTGTCGACGTGTCTGACACGGCAAAAACCCTAAAAGTGATGTGTCCTTGCCACATAGCCTGCAAGTTTGAGAAAAGCAAATTCCCTGGAAATATATACCACTTGAATAATTTCACAACCAAGAAACAGATTTAGGTTAGTTGGAGTTCAGACCTGCCACGAGTAAGAACCATCGGACATATGCAATCCCTTGTCAAAGACATTGTAAAGCTTCGACTAATCACCGGATTGAAATTAAGAAGACGAGGGTAGAGGTCGATCGGACTTAATGTTCCAGATGTTATTACAACTGATTGGAACCGCTCAAATACAGGCTTTATTGCAAGAGAAGCATCGTGACAGCTAAGCTGGATCATCAATACAAGAAGAGAACATGTAATTAGAAACAATGCGAGTACTATAAAAGAGAAAAGTAACATACTTATTTGGTTGACCATAAGAACAGGTCTACCCATACTGGTTCTGTGGCCCACATTCAGGCTGTGCAACGACCGTTTGACAACTTGACCTAGAAGATCTCTTATGTAAAATTAACCAGATCAATTGAATTATACTGACAGTCAGGAAAAATATGGCAAAGGGTGAAGAAGTTAATAAAATGGATTGGTTGCACTTGGCATAGGAGATGGCAAGATCCATCCAATGCTAGGTTCCATCCCTGGCATGGGGGTCGCAAATACCGGTATATGCCATTGGTAGACTGCCCCTATGGTCTACTGAGTACTGACAGGTATCATATTTTTTGTCAGACTAAAAGTACAGCTCAAAAATACCAAAAGCAGAGGGCATACATACCTGCAATACAGGATCAGGTATATGTGGCATTCTCTCATCAAAAGGTTCAATTATAATTGAAAACCCACGGGTGTAAGTCCCCACCAGTGTTGCAAAGTCACATATTGTTTGGATATGTAAGAATTCATCTGTGTCAGTTATTTCCAGTGTCATCATGAGGGAGTGTAGGCGATCATAACAGAACTTCAGCATTTTCTGGTCAATTCCAGCCTGAGCATTTATTGAAGCAACAAAAGCAACAGGTCCATCTTTCTCGACATTCTCAGTTTGCAAACGCCCTTTCAGATATAGTACCAATCTCCGCAAGACAGATAGAAAATGCTCTGCTCGCCGGATATTTCCTGGCACAGCCTCCTTCAAGATATCATCAGGCAAGGCAGGATTTGAGAGCCAGGTGTCTGTGACTGCAAGAACAGGAGTAGAGTTGAGGATAATTAAAGATAAGGAGAACCACAAGAAGCGATATTTTAATTATGAACCAAATGGGTATATCTATTCTACATACTAGATAGGTTCCCTCTTTGAGCCAAACCATCAACAAGCCTGTTGTATTCTGCACGCAGTCTGCCAGCATCGGTGGCCTTGAACCTTCCTACCATGTCAAACATTTTGAAGAACAATCAATCATCGAATTTTGGTTGAGAAAGAAACAATCCACACAAAATCTATAAACCCAAAAATCTCAAACCTGAAATCTCATTTACAACTCAAAATTTTGAAGTCCGAGCAATATCATTGTTTTAGAAAAGAAAAGAAAAAAGCAAAGCAAAGCAGCCAGAAAACCAAAAAGATGGTGCGTAAAATTTAACCATGTCAAGCATAATGTCACTCTAGAAAGAATGCACTTTCTAAACATAACGATAAAATATATAAAATAACAAATTAAGGGATGTGAGAACTTTTTCATTTCTTTTTTTATCTGTAAAATGGGGCTTAATTAGAATAAAATAATATGGAAAGATTAAATAAATAAATAAAACTTATCGTTTGTTGCTTCTATGGTTGATGGTCAAAATGGTTGAGGTAGGAAACATTTGGGAGAAAACAATAACAATAGCATATTCATCATAACAGTCAATTAGGCACCTATAAAAAAAATTTAACAAAATTTAGCAGAATTTTAGGCATCTTAAAATTTAAGTTTTTTTTAATAAGTTTTAAGTAGGATGATGCAAGTGCACCTTAATGGTTTAACTAGGATCATAAAAACCCAAAACCTATCTAGTTTTAATACCCAAATCTACAGAGTGAAATTTTTGGGAATTTTCAGGATATCCAATCAATCCCATTATATGAACAACAAGCATAGAAAATAAAGTATTGGGGTTGGTAAAGATAAAATCACCACACTTGTATCTTTCTCTTGGTTGTTGAAAAGGTCTTGGTCTCTTTCGGAGGGGCATTTTGGGTGAAGCCAAAGATGGCTAGAAGTGCTTAGTATTTAAGAAAGAAATATGTAAAAAGAAGTGAAAAGAGAACAAGTTTGAAGGGTGGGTTCTCATTTTGGAGGAAGATTTGTTTTATAGAGTGTTCTCTCTGTTTCTTTCTTGCTTTATTTTAACTCTTGCTGAAATCCTAAGGCCTAAGCTTTATTAGGCAGTGCCATCACAAGGTCAGTTCATGTTGTGACGAGGCTGGTGATGGCTAGGTTGTGGTGTAGCAATAGTGGGTGGATTTTGTTAAGTTAAAATGAGGGGCGTTGTCATGTTGTAGAGGTAAACTTGTATTCACCCATTCCCGTATACTCTCTATTGATCAGTGTATTTTCTCTAGCCGATTCTCCCCATGGATGTAGCACCATTGTAGGTGAACTATGTAAATTTCCAAGTTGCGGTTGTGGTTGTTCTAGCCTTATTTTCTTATTGCACAGGATCATCTGGGTATTCCGTGGGAACCAACCTATTCAGAGTCTGGGAGTCTGAACTCCGAAACGGGAATCGCTGCTATAGTCCTAGCCCCAACATAAACCTCTATTTAAAGCAATAGAGCACATAATTACAATTTACAAACCCAAATTCAATGAAAATTTAGTGAATTTCTAAGATATCCAATAACAACCCAATACCTAGAAACTGAATAAAACTGGACTCAAGCACAGACACATACCTATCAATCTCCTGAGCCATTTTGTTAAGATTCCTCGTAGCACCTTCAAGTGTTTGCTGCCTCACACTCACACTAAGTGCCTCAATACACACATTATCAATATTATGCGCCTCATCAAACACCACAACACACTCCCTCTGCATCTCCTTCGATATAATTCCGGCAACCTTCGGATCAAGCAAATACTGATAACTATAAACCACCACATTCGCAAATTGCACCATATGCCGTGCCAAGAAATACGGGCACCATCCTTTCTCCTTCCCAAACGCCCTCAAATCCTGCAATGTATACACCCCGGGAGGTAAAATCGCATCCGATGCCGCCTTCTCGTAATTCTCAAAAAATGAGCAAGTAGGAATATTGGGGTTCTCGACGGCTAGGGCACGGACCCAGCTGGCAGTTAGCTTGCGGCAAGCAGCATCGACGGAATCGCGGGAATTGGCGGTGACGACAGAGGGGTTAATGCAGAGGTTCTTACGAGAGGAGAGGCCGAGGGCGAGGATGCGAGCGGAGGGACCAAGGTGACGGAGTTGGTAATTGTGGAGAAGGCGGAGCTCGGCTAGGGTTTTCTCCATTTCGTGGACTGTGCGAGTGCAGTAGAGGAGCTTTGGCGGGCTTGAGGGTTTGGAGAGCGCATAGCTGGTGATAAGGGAGAGGAGGGCTATGGTTTTGCCGGTGCCTGTCGGCATCTCTAAGAGGCAGTGACCCTTGGCATCTAGGGCTCTTTTGAGTTCCAACATGTAGGAGTATTGTTCTGGGTAGATGTGATCGTAGGGGAAGTAGACCGTTACGTCTTCAATTTGGAACTTCATGGTTGTTCTTCAACTACCTAACTAACTAACTTTTTAACTACCTCTCTCCCTCTCTGCGTGTAACAAGTGAAGAAGAAAGAATAAAGGGCAGAGAGACTGAAGAAGAAGCTGAAACTCGTTTCCCATGTCAGAACCTTCATTTATATGTTGAACAAGTAAGCGATTCTCTTGTAGACTAAAGAATGGTCTATCAGAAAAGATGACAATGACGGTATGGGAGTAAACCTACGCTCACACTATGCAGTGAGCGAAGCCGATCACAGCACACAATACCACGTGGCACTCTTACTGGGCGATGACCGTATGGATGTTTGGCCAGTCCTCAGTGGACCTACAAACCAAATATCATCCTGATTAGTGATTTACAACCTTTGGATCTTTGCACCCACATAACGCTCAATAATGCTCAAATTCCTACTGTTAAAATCAACCCATGAAAATAACCTCAATCCAACGCTTAGAAATCACTGATCAGGTTTACTTTTAGTTTGTACATCCACCTAGTGATTGGACAAACATCCATACGGTCAGCACTCACTAAAAATGTACCACGTGGCTCGTATTGTGTGCTGTGATCGGCTTCGCTCACTGCATAGTGTGAGCCAAGGTTTACTCACGATATGGTTGCTCGGTCGCAGGTTTCAAGTTATGCGGCTTGATTTAGGGGCTGTCCATGGATCAGGTTCGGATCGGATCAGGGATTCAGGGTTGATGATTCAGGGTTGATCCATAACCGATACAATAGCTTATTAATCAGGATTACCAGATCCAGATCGGATCCAATGAGCTATTGGAACTAATCGGATAGGGTCGGAGCGACTTATTTGATCAGTAAGCCTACTAAATTTTAAAAACTTATTCGGTGAAAACATACAAAAATAAAAGTTTTTTTTCTATTTTTATCAACACTACCTGACAGACAAATCTTTTTCTGTGAGAATTTTTTTGTGGATCACGGCCAATTTGATGCTGCAACTTGGGCTGACTCAACCCGACATTGGACTAGGGTTGGGTGGGCCCTTTTATTACTCCGGAGTCCGGACAGGTCCGGGCTTGGATTTTGACAACCTAGTCAAATTGGGTTGGGCTCGGGCTGAAGGCTCAACCCAACCTAATCCAACCCGAGCCCAGACACACACACACACATATACCTATTTTGCATTAGGACGATCTCTTCTTTGAGTTCTCTTCCCTTCCTCTCCTCTAACAATTAGGAGCACGATTATGTAGAGAATTTTGAACTTGTAATTATTATTATTTTGAAGCCATAGGTATTTAGGCCTCTTAGAGCACCCGACTAATCCCCTGGGGTACAGGTACTCCCTTCCACACGTGCCGTAGTGTACTAGGAGAGTTAATGTGGACTGAGCCACTTATTACCTTACTCTTTCCAGGGGGCTGCCCCAAGGAGAGTTGAACTCAGAATCTCCTATTTTTAGAGTGGAGTCCTGGCCACCTGCACTCAACCCTTGCGAGTAGAACTTGTAATTATTGTATGTATAAACCTTTAAAAATGATGAAAATATAAATGTATATCTATTTGTTAATGTGATCCTATTTACATAGAATGGAGAAATGAAACTATTATTTAATGATAACGGTCATTGTATTGGGCTAGAGTTCACAGCCTTGAAGGTCGGGTTGGGTTTGAATCCAATTTGTTAAGTTCATCAAGGAGTCGGCTAATCATCAATCAAAAACTCCGATAGAGAGCCACATGGTGCATTTCCAAGTGTCCCGCAATGCTGTAACAAAAGCGAATGGCAGCACACAAAAATTTCTTCTCGTTGTATCAAATTTTAATCTATAAAGGTCCGTTTGGTTGCTTACAAAAATAAAAAAAAAAAACAACCAAACAAACAAACAAAGGGTCTGTTTGGTTACCAACAATTGAGCTAGAATTTGGACTTGTAAGTCGTAGAATTTGAAAATAGGACCTCTCCAGGTTGGTAGGAATCTAGGAGACAAGTTTCTTTTACCTTAAAATATAAAGATGTCCCTTCGAGTAACAAAGGGTTTTCTTGACACGTTGCAGTCTTGCAGATGGGGTGGTGGGCCCAGATAGTTTTGTTCCTCAGCATCTCCTTACATGGAAGTTTTCAGCGCATCATAAGTGCCACGTGTTTAAAGAGGTATTTTTAATGTCTTATTTATCTAAAAATTCAATGGCTCCAATTTGGGTAAAAGGGAACTATCAAGGGTTTTATATGAATTGACGGTCTGGATTGACCACGTAAACGTGGCAACAAAAACCGCATACATTGAAGAGTTCTGGAGTATAGCTCTAGGAAACCTTTTGCCCATATTGATATAGTCTACAAAAACGATGTTAAGATGTTGGCACACATGCGAGAATTTAGGATCGTCGATATGAAATTAGTCCACCTGATCATCTTCTTGATCAGAAAATCAATGCAATCAAATGATCACGTACACAACATCACATTCTTTTCAAAGGACTCAAATTTTTGGGGCTAATAGCTATATATGGTGGGTCATGATACAGAATCCTGTATCAAATTTTTGATGCAAAAGTCCCTCAAATTGCTACATAGTGCATTCTCTTGGGCCCACTGACCCTACGAATGTTTGGCCCAAGCCTTGGAGGACATACACACCAAAAATCAGAGAGCTTATAGTGATTTCTAGCTAGCCATTGGATTCGAGCACTTTTTCATTGTAGGCATCATGAACAGGCCTATGGGTTGGTTCCAAGCCCATGATAAAAAAAAAAATGATCAAATCCAACGGCTACAAATAGCCAATCACACTGATTTTTGGTGTAGGTCCAATCAAGGTTTGGGACAACGTTCATGGATCCCAAATACTATGCCCCATGGAAATTTGAGGGACTTGTAGATTTTTCCAATCCAACAATGACAGTACTCTAGAAAAAGTGTATAAAAATTGGACTATTTCTATCATTTGAACAGGTTGATCTTGCCATGAAACACGAGAAAAAAAAGTGATGTCTCCACCCCTCTACAATGCGACGTTGACTGGACCATGGATATTTGTCCCACCCCTTGGTGGACCTACGTACCAAAAGCGCATGATTGGTGATTTCTAGCTGTTGGATTCGAGCACTTTTAATAAGACATCAATGACAGAAAGGAAATCTCTTTGCATTTTGCGCATTTATTATTGAATAGTTACATATACTACATTACATTGTGTTGCGGGTGCAACACTGCAACTACACGTGGCTAATAACTCCATTCCTTTGGAAGAAAAATCTCAGGAGAAGAGCTACGGGCATGTGAGGCGACGCAACATTGTGTTGTTGATACGCTCTCCATCACAATATCGCTCTCACTTTTATTGCCAATTGAATCTCGACTCCCACCTCTTACGCTATTCTTCACATCTGCATGCAAATACCAGCGTTAGCCGCATAAGCTCGACCGTATTGAAAATCAAGAGATCGAGCTTTGTAATCTAACCTCGTTGGGTTGTGAGTTGGGAACCCAGTGCATGCACATTGAGGTTCAGCGCTTGCACGACACGAGACGGAAGGAGCACCGGAGAGCAAGCTGCATCACCAATTAATTACATCAAAACTTTGTTAATTTTCAGTGTACTTGGACTGCCTATGTTATCCGGGGATGGCAGGGACACGACAAGATACGCGGCAACCTAAGGAAAGGGCTACCTAAGGGCTCGCTCAAAAAAGAAAAAATAGGGGTACTAGGAAAAACTGCTGATAGCTCGCTTACAAAAAAAAGAGGAAAAAAGTGGTACCAAAGTGAAAGCCGCCTGAACATCAACCTTAGAAGCATAGTGGAATGTTATGACCCAAAACTGTATAAGAACTTAGCTCTCGTTCTACTATCACCTAGGTGCTTTTGGAGCATTGGCTAGATTCCTAATATTTGGTACACGGCAATCACACTTAAATTTTAAGCTATTTTAGTAACACCCCCCTGAAATTTGAAGGTAATTGGTAATACCTCTTATATATACCTTCAAACTTTAGGATTACCCCCTTGACCTAATTTAACAGTGGTTGACTTAAGTGCATTAGCAGATGTATGATGCATGTCACGTTTTAACATTAGTCAAATGATAGTTAAACCAGGTCAAGGGAGTAATCCTAAAGTTTGAAAGTATAAGGGGGTATTACTAATTACTTTCAAATTTTCAGGGGTATTATTAAAATACCCTAAATTTTAAGTGTCTTGACAAGAATATGATATCCATTTTGAAAAACAGTGCATAACATCTCTCTAATTAAATAGCAAAAAGTATAAATTAAAAAAAGAAAAATGAATCTTTTAAATAAATTGGTATATGGAAGTAATTCAAGAAATAATTACCCGGCTTCTTGTTTGGTTGGAAGTTGTTACCCCGTTTTCGTGGGAGGAAAAATCCGGTTCCACATGACCTTGGGTCGGAACCAAGAAATACGGCTTGCATTCCTGGTCCCCCTGATGCTCGACTTAGCGGAAATCTTTGGGTCGACTGATACAATTTTGAGCTGGACTTTGAGAAGGAATGCTGATACTATAATTGTTATTACACGTAAACAACAATTAGTTGCAGCATATTTATTTACTGAAATTCAAATGGTAACTATATATATATATAGCGGGGATAAAACTTCTAACCCTATCAAAAGTGTATATATATATATATAATGGATATTTTTGGCGGGGATAAAACTTCTAACCCTATCAAAAGTGGATTTAAAGTTAAACTCAAAATGGATGGACCCCGCAAAGGCATATGTCATATATATATATATAGGTCAAGTTGTTTTGACATGTCTTTGTGGGGGCCCACATATAGATGAGTTAAGGGCTGATTTTTGGTGAGGACGATCGCCTGAGATCATCTCACAAAAAAAGAGCTCATTTTGACATTTCTAGCTTTATAATAAACTAGTGGGTGGCCCACGCCCACGGCACTTCTCGACAAAGCATTTGTCAAAATCAGGTGTGAGTGGCTAAAATCCACCGTCCAATTGATGAGGGATAAGATCTCGGCCCTTCTTTGTTGAAACCTATAAGATGGGGAGACAACTGAGCTCTCTTATTATATAAATAAGTTACAAATTGAAAATTCAGGATCATCTATTTCACTAATGTTAACTTTAAGTACACTTTTGATATGGTTAGAAGTTTCGGAATGAGCTGATCTTTTTTTTAATATGATCTTCATCTCTCTGTGGCCCCCACAAGGGCATTTCATATATATGGTGTCAAGAACTGTTCAGCAAATAACTCGTAGGCCTATATCTATATATATACAATCAACCATGCAAATTTAATACCAGACTGATCTGGACCATCTAATTGGTTGGGCCAATTCTTTGATGGGCCACATCCCAAAACTACACCACTCAGGTGCTCCTAATCTTCCAATCAATAACCGTCCATTCAATCGATGATCAACCTTGGTAAGCATCCGTGCGTCTACGTACAGATTGGGCTGTCAAATTTATAACTGGGTGCACCCAACAAATCAGGTTATCTTGATCCTAACACAGTAATTCATCCATGCTGAGCACACGCGTGCACTGTATTCCATCCTTCAAACCTTAAACCACTCTCTCTCTCTCTCTCTAAAGAAAATATAGAAGTGAAAGATAATAGCAGTACGTACCCGATGAACAACTGGTTCTGCAGGCAAAGAAGCGTTGGCACGACGATGATTCTGTTGCCTCAAATCTTCCTGAAAAAATCAAAATCAAAAGAACCCAATTATTCAAGAAACTTGAAGAAAATAAAACAACTATTCTCCAAATGCAGAAACGCAATGAACTTGGAGATAAGATATGACCTTTAATTCGCAGGCCTCGTCAAGAACATGAGCAGGAAGCCAAACCTTTCCCTCCTCGAACCCGACACCCTCTACTTCTGCCATAGACTCCATGATCAGATAGATAGGTAGATATGGAAAGAGTCTTTTCTTGTTCTTACTCTTGTTTTAGAGACAGGTCGTTTAGCTCCAACTTCTGATCTGCGACATAACCAATTATAGAAACGTGGGGAACGGGAAAGAACTTATTTGAAATGGGGTTAGGGTCTGAGATTGACCTTGATTTGGTTCAAGATTTACGTATACCACCTCCCTTGGATTGAAACTTAGCGTGATTCTTAAATTTTTTTATACTACAATTACCAAATTATCCTTTTAAGGCAAACAGAAGTTTTTTGCTTGTAAAGGGTGTCAACAATGAGGGTCAAACATCAGATACAAATACCATAGTGTTAGAGGACGGTCCAGATCATTTGTTAGACCTCACGTCCGATTATGAGTTTACCGGACCGGACCCGCAACCCATTAAGTCCGACCCGACACCTGCATAGCAAACCAAGGATACATGGTGATGAGGTTAAGGGGAAATATAATAATAGATAATTAAGAGTGATGATGTATCTAGCTAAGATCTCAATCAGGTCCACATAAGTCAAAATAAGCACATAAAAGTCAAAGTAAGTCAACATGAGTCAACTCAAATCAACACAAGTTAACTCCTATACTCAACCAAGGACGAAAGTCTTGGGCTCGGTGCTCTCCAATCCCAATCCGGATCGGTCTGATCCAGAATGGAATCAGCCCATCTCGCCCGAGACAAAGTGGAACTTCTGTAGTTATTTAAAAAATGAAGGGATATTAAGGTAAAATGAGGAAATGGA
Organism: Euptelea pleiosperma; assembly: GCA_035048495.1. Taxonomy (NCBI): domain Eukaryota; kingdom Viridiplantae; phylum Streptophyta; class Magnoliopsida; order Ranunculales; family Eupteleaceae; genus Euptelea; species Euptelea pleiosperma. Next base: position 24,148,503 of record CM068551.1, on the reverse strand, counting down.
TCCTCACGACGACGTGAGATGAGGGACGTGGATTGGGTTGGGTTGGGTTCGGTAAACCCCTCTTCGCTTGGTTGTTGCAGTTAACATGCTTCACGTAACGCTCCTCGCCTCTCCATTCTCCCTCCCAACTCCACCACATAGTCACCCTCCCTCTTACTATTTTTGTTTTTTTATTAAATATTTATTTTTTCCTAATTAATCACTAAGGATTAGATTAGGTTACGGTTGGCCCACGTTTCGATCCTACGCCATATGCTTCTTCTTAACTACCACACCAACCCTCTTATACTTTTCCATGCTTTCTTGTCGTTCTGTTGAATTTCCCTTTTTAAGTGCAATGGACTGGGACCCACCATGAAATTTGACCCTATCGACCACCCCCATCTCATGCAATTGTTTGGACGGTCAATATGTTGGATGGTTAGGATCGTCAACTACTACCGTTGAGTCTTGACATCTGTCACTTGAGTGATCCATCTTTTGATGAGTCTGAGTGACTGATAAACAAGAAATTAGGTGGTGGGAGATCATCCCATCTGATGGTAATCAACCAGTTGTTGAATAACACCTACAAACAAAAAGTTTTAGATTCATCACATGGGATCAAGATCTTATATATGCAGCAGTACTTATCATGCTTCCTATATACCCCATCCTCCTTTGGCGTGTACCTCTCGGCCCTAAATCAGATGGTCTTGAACATCCCATGAATTGACTTTTTTCTTTACTCTTCAACTAACGGTGGGCCATTGGTTGAATGGTTAGGATGGTGTGCAGGTGGGACCCATTTTCTGGACCATCAAGATTCAACTAAATGCTTGTCTAGTAGCAAGTACCAAACACTGTCTTCTTTCTTCTTTAATCTGTTTCAAGACGGAAGAGTAACAAGACTTGCATAGCTTGAAAACACGGTATCAACCATGGATGAAAGTCTCGGGAATGGAGGCACATCGGCGCCCCGATCTTGATCCGGATTGTCCTTGATCCAACTCGGTCTTAGGCCATCTCGCTATAGGGTGAGACATCCCCTGATCGAATGGATCGGTGCCTCTGATCGCCCATCCAAAGCAGGATCAGCTGACTCGGTCTTAGGTCATCTCGCTATAGGGTGAGACATCCCCTGATCGAATGGATCGGTGCCTCTGATCGCCCATCCAAAGCAGGATCAGCTGAGACTTGGAACTATTGTATCAACTCATTTAATTAGGTGTACGTTTACTTCAAAAAAAAAAAACCTTAGGTCAGGTGTGCGTTTATTAAAAAAAATCATGTAGGTGTGTTTAATTACAGATTTTAGGCTTTCCTTAAGAAAAAGGATTCTTGAAGCTTTACCCACACATTGTTTGCTAGTAAATTTTCAATCCATGCATAGATAAGCCGATGTGGAGCCCACACGGAAATGAGTCGAGTGTTGATTTTTTTTTTAGGATGATCTCTTCATCATGGTGATCGATGACACACTTTACAGCCCAAATACCCAACACCTGATCTATTGGATGGTCAACATGAAGCGGCTACTTAGAGGTTGTAATTGATCGGTCAATACATGATCAACTTGGCATCTTATGCTTTAGCCTAACTAAGAATTGATTGAATGATTACCATGGGATCATTCCTCTTTGCGATATCTCAGAACAAGTATCAATGCATGCCGTGAATTATTCCTCTGTGTGATATGGCGCTGTACCGAATACCTTTCAAATATGCCAGCTTTTTATTCTCGAATTTTTTGTGGAAGACGCATCAAACACAAACTTTGTCATTCCCCATTGACCGTATTTTTGGTAAAAACACGAATTTTTATATTCGAACTTTTAACAATGCCACGTGGTATACTCCTTGGTCCCACATATGTTTGGATGTTTGGCACGGAAAAATCTATGCTACCGACTTCTGTATCAAAATTTTGATGCAGAAGTCCCTCAATTTGCCACGTAGTAGACTCTTTCAGGCCCAGTGCCTCTATGAATGTTTCGCCCACATCTCGATGGACCCACACACCAAAAATTAGTGTGAATAGTGATTCCTAGCCATTGGATTTGAGTATTTTTTCATCATGGGCTTGGAACCAACTCATGGCCTGTTCACAAAGCCCATGATGAAAAAGTAATCAAATCATACGGCTAGAAATTACCAATCACGCTGATTTTTTATGTGTAGGTCTATCATAGTGTGGGCCACATTCAAGTGGCAATTCAGCCCACACGAGTCTATTACGTTGCAATATAATTTGAGGGACTTCTGCATCAAAATTTTGATATAGAAGGCTGCATCAAAGAACAGCCCGTTTGGCACACCCCTTGGTGGACCCTACATACCTAAAATTAGCATGTTTGGTTGCAATCAATTAGCGTATCCGACTCGGAGACAAATACTGGAAGCTGTAGGTCCAATTAGGAATGGGCCAATCAGTGATCTCAACAATCTGCCACGTGGCTCGTACAGACATCACATTTCGTTGCGCAAAAGCGGATTCCTTGGCTCCCTGGGTGCGGTGAAAAGTTGAATCTCTAAATATGAGCCCTTAGATCAGCGATTCCAAAGTCAAAGTGGTGATCGATGACGCACTTTACAGTTTACTGCTTTCATTCTACGCAGAGATGCGAGTTCATAGAACCAACCAACAAAAGTGTTGTTCGGTGGTTTGTAACCGTTTCTTCTATCATGGATCGTAACCGTCAATTCTATGGAATTATGGGTATAAAAGACAAATGAGGTTAAGTTAGAATTGGTGAGTTGGTTAGTTAAGTTGACAATTAGTTAGTTACATTGACAGTTATTGATGGAAGAAACATCATCTTCGATGCTCCTAGGAAATAGTTGGCGATGAAGCAGACATAATTCAGTGACTTAATCAGACTGATGACTGATCTGACCCAATAACTACCAGGTGGTTGGTTTATGCCAAGAGTAGGATTACTCTAGTCTAGAGTCTAGACATAAAAATGTTCTGGGGAGGGGTTTAGAGGGGATATGATATTATGTTCCATCGAATTCTGTCATCCCTTGGTTTACTGTTGGATGATCTTTGAGATTTGTGTGATGCGAATCTGAGGATCATAAGCTGTCTCGACCCTAGTTAGCAAATCAGAGTGCAGCAAAAATACGGTAGGGGAAATGTTCGACTACAATTCGACCTGTCGCTAAAAAAAATGCATTTAAAAATTTAGCAAAAATAATTTAAAAAATAAAATATTGACAACTTTTTGTCTTATAAAATGATCTTTCATCTTCAAAATCGAATAATCCGGAAATAGTTCCTGAATTATTCGAGAATAATTTCATCGTGTTCAAAAAATGCATGAGTTTTTCCAAACCTTTGAATAAGACATTGTTTGGTTCGTTTTTTCAAATAATTCGTACAGTTTGCGAATAATTCGAGAATTTACTAACTAGTGTCTTTATATAGTCTTTATTTTCGGCCTATAAATGATCTAAAAACCAGTCGAACTTTGTCGAGAAGATCGGAAATCTGATTGGAACAACTCTAATCCAAAAATGAGCCAATAGCTTATTGGATCATGGTTTCATGATCCAGAGTGACCCAATCTAGTGGAACAATACGAAGATTTAGACCTGATAAGCCACTCCGATCCAATAAGAGCTTATTGAATCATAGGGGCGACCCAATGCAGTGGCAGGATGGAGTCATGGGACGGACAAATCTAGTCTGCATCCATTTGCAGACTTAAAAGTATGCAAACATTGTATCCACCATTGAATGCTCATTGAAAAACGTGTTTTTAATTTTTAAAATTTTTTTTTTAAAAACCTTAAAATAACACATTTTTCAAGGGACATCCAACGGTACTGACAATGTTTGCATACTTTTTAAGTCTGCAAATGGTTGCAGACTAGATTTGTCCCCATGGTGACAATGCCCCTGCCTAGTTCAAGTACTAAACCGATTTTTGTCTAATAAGCCATCCGAGCTTATCGGGTCATCGGGGCGACCCAATGCATTGGCAGCCATCGAGTCATAGACCCATGGTCATCGATTAGGGTCATCGATAGCGGAGCTATTGGATCATCGGGCGACCCAATGCATTGGTAGCCACCCACAGCCATTGCCCATGGAGTCATGGAGACAATGCCCCTGCCTAGTAGTAGTAGAAGGTCAGAAACTAAACTGATTTTTGTCCGATTCAAATACCAGAGTTGCAACTCGTGCTCGTTGTTTTCGCGCCTAAAATAAAGAAAAATGGGTCGGGCGCAAGGGACCCCCATTTCTGACCCCCTTTTTGACCCCCACCTTGGCGTACCCACATAGAAGATGAATCGATGGCTGATTTTTGGTGAGGATGATCTCTACGGTGAGGAGATCATCCTCACAAAAATTCAAATCATTCTGAAATTCATAGACTGGTATAGAAGCTGAAGAATTATGGACCGTCGATTTTACCGTGTAACTTTAAAACTATATTTGATGGGGTTAGAAATTTCAGAATGGGCTGATTTTTTGTTGGGGTGATTTATATGGTGAGGTTATCATCCCCACCAAAAATCAGCCATTGATTCATCTTCTATGTGGGTACGCCAAGATGGGGGTCAGAAATGGGGGTCCCTTGAGCCCGACCCAAGAAAAATAAATATAATAAAGAATTTCCGTTTTTTAAAGTGCATTTTAGGATTTTTATTGTCGATTAGGGTTTGAGTGGGTTTCTCACTCTCTCTATCTGGTTCGCACATCTCCATCTTCTCGGATCCTCAGCTCTCCAACCAGTTGTTGCAGAGAAGATGTTGGACATCAACCTTTTCAGAGAAGACAAAGGCAACAATCCCGATCGCATCCGTGAATCTCAGCGTCGGAGATACGCAAATGTCGAGCTCGTCGACGAGATCATCCGCCTCGACAAGGAATGGCGACAGCGTGAGTTTCGGAATTAGGGATTTCGATGTCATCTTTTTTACGAACTCTGTAATCACCAGATATATAAAGAATTCTGGTTTTTTGTTTTTGTTCATTTGGTTATTCAGGTCAATTCGAGCTTGATAATCTGCGGAAAGACTTCAACAAGATCAATAAGGAAGTTGCCCGGCTTAAGATAGTGAGTTCTTTTGATTTAGAGGTTTTAGTGTTTTTGGTGTTGATTTCTAAGGTTTGTTGCAGTTCTAGAACTGAATTGAGGATTGGTTTTGCAAGTCGGGTGAGGATGCGACTGAAATGATAAAGAATACGGATGAGAACAAACAGTTAACGGCGAACAAAGATGCTGAAGTTCAAGAGGCGAGAGCGGCACTGTATTCAAAATTGGAAATAATCGGAAACCTGGTGCACGATTCAGTTCCCGTCAGTAATGATGAGGTATACGATATGATGTCGTAATTGTGTTATTGATGAAACTTAGGGTCAGTTTGGGTCGCCATTTTCACACAGAAAAAGAAGTCTTTGCACAAAAGAGCTCTTAAAATATCTTGGTGCAAAAATGGCTATCCAAGAAGGCCCTTAATGTTGAATTCGACTGGATTTCTTTGTCTTTTTTGGCTAATTATTCATCTATTTGCAGGCAAACAATGCAGTTATTCGATCTTGGGGGGAGAAACGGATGGAACCAAAATTGAGAAATCATGTGGAACTTGTTGAGCTTCTTGGAATTGCCGATCTGAAGAAAGGTTTGTGAAATGAACGCTTTTTAAGCTCCTCTCAGACAGTTTTGTTGTACGTTTCATACTGTAAGATAGAAATGTTGTTGTACACAGTTTATTAAATAAGCTTGAAACCATCTTTACTGTTTTTGGAAACTCCACAATGTAAATCAAGTAACCTGATTTGGGACCTTTGTGTTGTTTGTTTTGCCTTTGATTTTGGTCTATCTGCTCAAATCAAAACGTGGATAGCATAATTTTTTTACGTCAGGTGGTTGATTTTTCCCATGTTGTTTATTAACTTAATATGGCGTGTAAAGGAAACACTAAGTCACTTCTAATGAATCCAACTGAATAACAGACGGCTGATAGAATTTTCTTTGCAAATGATTGTAGTGTCACATTGATCCTCCTACTTATTAAAAAAAACATATTGATCCTCTTTTATGTATTGTGGTTTGTAAAGACTGCAAGTATTGGGGTTTACTTTCACCAATCTCTCATTCGAAAGCCACATGGATTGGGATTGGAAAAACACCAAGGGGGCACCTAGGGACAGTCTTGTATGTATATAGAGGGTCAAAGGAAAGACAATTAGAAATATGCACATCCAAGGGATTTTTAGAGTAGCCCCAATACCAAGAGGGAATAATATAAAAGAAAGTCGATTGAGATGGTTTGGGTTTGTACAACAAAGACCAATGATGCACCATTGAAAGGAGCACTTTTTTTCTGAATATAAAATACATTAAAGGGCAAAAGTCAAACGAGAACATACAAACAGCCCTAGAGGTCAAAATGACCTACAAAGGGCAAGACCACCTTTAGCACAAAACATGAGAAACACAACCTAACCACCTTATCTAAAGCAAATGAGATCTCATTGAAACACAAAGTCCTCGAAGAAAATCCATCTACACATTAAAAGCTTTAGAACACAAATACATTAGGCTCTTAATGTTGAGAATAGTACTAGCCACTTCTTCCTTTTCCTCGAAAACTCTCTGGTTTCTCTCCTTTTAGAGACCCCAACAAACCGCAAAAGGAAGAATCCGCCACAACACACCCTTTAGCAGAGAAAACATATGTATGCCAGCTAGAAACAATGTTCAACATCACCCAGACCATTCCAAAATCAGCGAAGAACAACGTCAAGACTACTCTTGCCACGTCATAATGCATAAGAAAATGGTTTAACTGACTCCCCACCATGCTTGCACATCACGCATAAATCTACAATAATAATTCTCCTAGAAATCAAATGATCCACCGTCAAAATCTTATCCAAAGACTTCTCTTGAAACTAAAGCTCCAAAACACATCTTTCCCCTCCCGAATAGAACAAGCCTAGACTGAACAATGCTTCTTATCTAAAAGAAATAAAAAACCCAGGAGCTCCTCTATGAGGGGGGGCTTCACCATACCACCTATCCTCCCAAAATCTAACCTTGTACCCAATCCCCACCTTGTAACAAACTCCCTTGGAAAAGTTCCCAATAAACGACATGATATCCCTCCAAACATTGCACCCATATGACGACCAAATTGCTCTACCGTTCCATCCAAAATCCGAAACCCCGTATTTCCCTACTATCACCTTCCTCCAAAAGCTATCTATCTCCACACCAAACCTCCACAACCATTTCCTAACAGTGCCTCATTCATGACTATGAAATTCTAGATCCCTAAGGCCCCATGAAACTTGAGATGGAGCACTTTGGTGCAGGTTAAAGCGAGGTGAAGGCCAAAAATGACGTGTATTGAGGTACTAAGGAGTAAGAATATATTTGAAGACACAACTTAATGGAGGATATATCTCTAGATCGAACTGAACAGTGGAACATGATTCATGATGTTGACCCCAATTAGTTGGGGTAAGGCATTATAGGGCATGAAATTGGTTGGATCCAGGTAGATCTAGATCTGTAACCGACTTTATACACTTTGATCCATATTTGGATCCAAATATAATACAGATCCACACCATAGGATTTAAAGCCATCCATCATACATATTGAATGACCCAATCCCGGTAGGGATAGTTGTACATGTTGATCCACATATTTCGCTGACAGTCCTTATAGTAAGGATCTGATTAGATCCTAGCCCCAACCCCAAATATGACCAGGTCAGACATATAAACACTTATCCAAACCCGACCAATTCCAACTTAGGTTAGGCCCCTCAGATATGCATTTGACTCATTTATATTTGGATTACATTTTGAGGATCGGGTTGAGTTTGCAACACCATTTCATGCCTTAAAGAATTAGGAATGAGGATGACGTGTGTGCGCGCGCGTGCGTGCATTTGCCGCATCATTAGGCATTAGGAATGATGATGATGTTGCTTTTGTGTGTGTGTGTTGAACATGGGTAATTTGACTTTGATTCAGTGAAACAGTGCTTTTGCTAGGGTAACCTCTTGTTCTTGTGCAGAATATCCCAACCATAATGATTGTACAATATTGTGATCATATCTTCAACGGAATGATATTGTATGCAAATTTTTGATATATATAGGTACTAATGTAGCGGGAGGAAGAGGTTACTACTTGAAAGGAGCTGGTGTACTTCTTAATCAGGCACTAATAAACTTTGGTTTTGCATTTTTGGCAAAACGTAACTATACATTGTTGCAGACTCCATTCTTCATGAGAAAAGATATCATGGCAAAATGTGCTCAACTAGCTCAATTTGACGAAGAACTTTACAAGGTAAAATTTTGTAACTTCAAAGACCTCTTTGGTAATTTAGAATCATTAAGACTTTAGTTCCTGGATTTAATATAAGCATATAGGTTTTTCCATGTAACATAAAATAATTTGTCACTACATAACAAGGACACAGCACTTTTAGGGTTTTTTGTTGTGTCAGACACATTCAGACATGTACGACCATGTCATCCTTTATTTTAGAATTTTTTACTATAAAAATGATTTCTAAAAGAGGGTTGGTGTATTGCATCCTCCATACAATACTTTTTTTAAGTTGTTAAACACAGCCATACTTGTTTGATTGTTTTCCCTTTTATAAATCTTCTTATATTTATTATGTTATTGGATAGCTCCATGGCATATGAAAATGTTTTCTTTTACTTTTCATACATATCTTTTCTTATTTTTTATTTTTAAAAAAACTTTTAATTTAAACATAACTAAAATATTATACATGGGTCGGATAGGTTGACACATAATGACACAGCCGTGGGGCCCACCATAGAGATCATCCTCACAATAAATCAACCCTTTCTAAAACATCCTACCCTATCAAATGTGGACTTAAAGTTAACGATGAAAATGGATGATCCATGATTTTTCAATTTGCATTCCACTTTTCATAAGGCTTCAAATGTTGGAATGGGCTTATTCTTGGTGAGGATGATCTCCATGGAGAGGAAATTTTCCTCACCAAAAATCAGCCCTTAACTCATTCCACGGGGCCCCACGACCTCGTGTCATTATATGTGTACATATGTGTCTGTGTTTCGGAGTTCTTAAAGGTGCTGTGTCAGACACGTCGTCTGTGTCATTGTTACATGGGTTTGTTATGATTATTTTTTGATGAATGAAAATGGCCCACGCATGATAAATATAATTTGAATGTGGATATTCTTAAATGTGAGTATACCTTACAGAGTGTTTAGTGGGATGGCTGGTGTAAGCCTTCTACCTAAGCCATTTGGCAATTACTGATCAGCTCAATGGAATTGCATTATGTCCTGGAATTTTATAGAATTCCATTCTATGATACACAAGTGCAGCATAATCTAAATCATATGTACTGAATTTACACTTAAAATTTAAGTTGGCAGACACATGCAAACAATCCACTTTGAACTGTATTAGTAAAGTGGAACACACAGCCACAAGCCATGACGGCACAGTCTGCTTTCTCACAGTCTATGCAAATCGTTCCCATCTGCTCTACAAGTAACCCTTTGGAACAAGAGATTATCCTCACCTATTGCTTGATTTTGGTCCAATTTTGCAATATTTGCTGGTGACTAGAGATTATATTAATTGTCCTTGAATTTCCTGGGAAAATTCAAAATCATTCAAATAATACTTTGAAGAAAGAGACGGCATGATTACTCTCAAACTCCCCCCCCCCCAAAATCTTACTGTACAAGAAGACGATCAGAGTAGTTAAAAGAGTATATCTGCTTGTGACTGATTTGGTGGGTGTTCAACAGGTGACCGGTGAAGGAGATGACAAATATCTGATTGCCACAGCTGAACAGCCACTATGTGCCTATCATCTAGATGATTGGATCCATCCTTCACAGCTACCTATAAGGTTACAACTAATCCTTGACCACTTTTGTCTCATTGGCAACAAAAAAAAATGGTGGTTGTTAATCCGTATTGGATGTTTGATCAGATATGCTGGATATTCAACCTGTTTCCGTAAAGAAGCCGGTTCACATGGTCGAGATACTTTGGGTATTTTCCGAGTCCATCAATTTGAGAAAGTGGAGCAGTTCTGCATCACCAGCCCAAATGGCAATGACTCTTGGGACATGCACGAGGAAATGATAAAAAACTCAGAGGACTTCTACAAGGAGGTGCAAGAATCACAAGATGGATCTTGATTTATCTTTTCCGTCTTTTGTTACTGTATTTGTTATTTTAAATTTGAATTCATCTGATGTAAATGTTTCTCTATTACAGCTAAACATCCCCTATCATGTTGTAGCAATTGTTTCTGGTGCTTTAAATGACGCAGCTGCAAAGAAGTATGATTTGGAAGGATGGTTTCCTGCATCGAAGACGTATAGAGAGCTAGTGTCCTGTTCAAACTGTACAGACTACCAGTCCAGAAGATTAGAAATCCGATATGGGCAGAAAAAGGTGGGTTCCTTTTACTTACCATGTTTTTTTATTAGGTATGAGACTGAACTATATGCTTCTGGGTCTAAGGAGTGATTTACCGTTACTTTCAAAAGCATGACCAGGTATCTTTGAATTCCATCTCTGAAGGAAGACCTTTACAATTTTCCAGGTTTTCACAGGTTTCTATTGGTTTTGGTTGCAGAGTAATGAACAGGTCAAGCAATACGTTCACTTGTTGAACTCTACCCTTACGGCAACAGAGAGGACCATTTGCTGCATCCTCGAGAATTACCAAAAGGAAGATGGCATCGAGATTCCAGCCGCTTTACAACCCTTTATGGGCGGCATTACCTTCCTTCCATTCCAAATCAGCCCACCCGCAGAGGCTAAAGGAAAGAAACCTAAAGCTTAGATACTCACCAAAATATTTGAATCGATAAATGATAACAGGAAGAGATTTTAGTTTACAGATGCTAATTTATTTTTCTTTTGAGATGGGGGGGTTGAACTCTGTAATGTATTATGGAAAGTTTAGCGTAAATAAGCTGTAATCCAACACTCGGGAGTTTTGACTCTTATTTTGTAATTTTATTCAGTAGGAATTGCTGGATATTTGCGACATGATGAATATACTCAGAGAATACGATAAAAAGAAGTAATATTCAAGCCATTCTAATTTATGTTTTTCTTTTAGATGATATATACGATGGGTACCAAGTTCGCCACACCCAATGAATTGGGATTTACCTATTCTGCTAGATCATTTCGGGGCAAACGGGTCATTTATCATAAAGAGGATGAACTTTGGGGGGCAAACGGATCATTTATTGTAAACAGGATGTTCTTCAAGAGAATGATTTGGAGTTCTTACCGAGTGGAACCATGCAATACCAGACACGAGATAGATCTTTCAAGTGAATAAGCCACTTCATTTGAGACCCTGCAGGAGGGTGTTTGATTGTAGGTTTCAAGTTGTGTAGTGCTGATTAAATAGGAGCAATATAGGAGCGTTTTAAGCAGCGTGGATACGGTATGATTACTTGACTACATCTAGCACGTGTGCATTAACCGGTTCTTTCTTTCGTTCTTTGTTTAGTGCTAATGACTCCTACAAAAAAATGGTTTTCTCATGACTCGTACTAGGATTGTCTTTCCCCGCACAAGTTGAAACTCGTTACCAAACATCCCCTTGGCAACAAATCAGAAACTGTAATTTGCCAAGTTGATTATAAGCTTATAGACCTTTTGTTGAATAGCGGGTGAAACTCAACTACTTTCCCAATGGAAGGTCCTCTTGCTTAAGGAGGAGACAATGGGTGGACGGCTCTTCCATGTATCGTATCTGTGATGCAGAAGCTCAAGCCCACTGTTTCTAACCGTTCAATCCACTACGTTCTTTCGGACAATTAGAAGACTTAAAGTAAAAAAAATAAATCACTATATCGGATGGTTATGATCATTATTCCAGCATTCTGACTATTTCATTCTGATCAGGTGAATACCCAATCAGATGATCTGGCCATCTAATCAAATGGACGCTTCAACTGCTTGGTAGTACATTAACCATTGCAAAGCACACAAACATCTGCTGAGTCCAAGTTTAACGGCAATTCCCCATCCAAGAGGTAAGGTAGGGGTAGGAAGTAGAGTTTTTTCATCTTAGGAGTTGTTTTTACTAGACCTTTTGAAATATCTGCCCACAACATGGAAAAGTGGGAGTAGGGATTCGATTTCAAGGGAAAAAGTGTATTATATCTTAATGTGGGTTTATTTCTTGAAGTCAAAGAAGGCTAAATATGTTCCATTTCTTTTGGCCTGTTACTTGTTTTATTCATTCAGAAGTCTTTACACCCTCGACTCATGAGTCTCCATGTTCATACCCTGAAACTAAAAAAGTCATTAACACCATCTATATAACCTTCCGAGTCATGACTCGCTAATCTGACTCACTAGGCTTAAAATTTCATATAGAGAGAGAGAGAGAGAATTCACTTTATATAATTGATCGTACCAGAATTAATAGAGAATTTTCTCTTGAAACACCTTACCAATTCACTTTGAAGCTCCCTCATGATGATATAAATATCTTTCTAACAACGTGTTCCGGGATGTTATCGATCGATCGACGGTTCATGTACACCATTCTTTCCTCCATGCTGACCCCCCACGACTTGAATTCAGTCTTCAGCTAGTCTTCATGGTTTAATCTACCTGTTGTGCAATGGGTCAGGAGATGAGGGTACATCTCTTTTCATGGTTGCAATGAGATCTTCATCTGATCCAGACTTTGAATTTGTTCTCCAAACTTGTTCCTCCTCTATCCTCACCACCTTCTCTCGTAGATGTCTAGCACCCAGAAGCCTAGTCTCCACAACTAAAACACTCAACAAGATCACCAGAAGAAACCCAACTTGACTCCTTGAGACTAACATGGCTCTTCTCTAAGCCAAAAAGAAGAAAAGAATGGCTTGAGACTTGAAAGTGCAAAAGCTAGAGCAAGGACCTTGTAGTTGTGGTGGTAAGTGAGTAGGTATATTTAAAGGGGGAGAATAGAAGAATTATCAAATGGGGGTGTAGTCAAGTTCCCAAGGAAAAGAGTCAAAAACTGTGGGGTAGACAGACATGTAATTGGTTGAGGGTCTTGTGTGAGAGGTGAGGCTCATTAAATGCTCAAGCTCTCCGCTCTCCACCAGGCCCCCACCGCTTTCCACCTGTTCAACCCATTTTAATATCCTTGTAAAATGGGTTGGAGGATTAGTTTAATATCATTGTAAAAAAAAACGTTTATAACACCGTTATAACAGTCATACTCCAACCCGTTACATAATTTGGTATTTAACGGTAAAAACGTTATAATGTATATATAACAATTTATAACATCTGTTATTATTTTACATTTAATTGAAAAATGAACTTCAAAAAATAAATAAAATTTTAACTGTTCTTTGATCCGTTATGATAATGGTCATAACGGTAATGTTACCTACCTGTTAGGACGTTATAACGGTGATTTCCTAAGTCAAAATTCAACCGAATCTAACGACTCCAAGTGTTCGATCATCATAGAAGTTATCTCAACTGTATGGGGTTGGTTGTATGAATCTTCTTCCTCCTTTCATTCTACCTAGAACTTTGTTTTTCCTGGAGGTTAATTTTTTCAACTCTACCGTCCAATTGTAATGGTTGAAAAAGATGGTCTAAGGAGATCATCTGGGTATGACCCATTGTAAGGTAAATCCCTACCTACCTCAGTTGTCTCTTCAATCTCCGATCACACCTTTGATTTTACTAGAAATGAGGGCCCCAACGTACCATCACGGTCTAATCACTTAATAAGTATCATACCTCAGAATGGAATTATAGATTGATAAAAGTCAAACCTAAAAACCAATGCATTAGACACATTGGATTCGAACTTATTTTTTTGGCGAGGGATGTGTACATTGGCAAAAGTCATTGAATTTGGAGAAGAGTGGTTGTTGGCAAGTTTGGGGAGGAGTCTGGGGGTTGGGTGTCTAAGAACCCTAGGTTGTCTTTTGGGTGTAGAGTTTGGAAAGGTATTCTTAAGGTTAAGGATCAGATTGTTGCGAGGATTAGAACTATGTTAGGTGATGGGTTTAGAAATAGATTTTGGGAAGATATTTGGTGCGGTGATACTTGTTTTAAGGAGACTTTTCCTCATTTGTATTTTCTTCCATAACGAAAATGTCACTTCATTATTTCTTTTTTGAACGGGTCTACTCGAGAATGCTCTTCGTATTGAGATCTCAGGAAAAGCCTTTTTGAATTGGAAAGGGAATAAGTTGAAATTTCGATGAAAGCCCTGAAGAATTACTTAGTCATGCCTACTGAGGAGGACTATTTATCCTGGGTTGAGCCCAAATCAAGGTGTTTCTTGGTGAACTCATTTTATGATTCTTTATCCATTGTCTCTCCTACACACCAATTCCTTAGTCCCAATATCTGAAAATCCAAAGTACATTTGAAAATTCGTTTATTTGTATGGACTACCTCCTTGAATAATTTCAAACTGTTGAGAACTTGATTGGTAGAAAGTGAATTTTGGTTAGTTATAATGTCATATGTAAATATCATAGTGAGAAAACAAATCATCTACTACTGCATTGTAACTTTGCCAATCAAATTTGGTCATATTTTTTAGCACAAGTGCCGGAATCTATCGGGGCACTTCTAAGTAGTAGGCCCAAGCTTGCTCTTTCAGCTGGGGGTAAAATAATTTGGAGGACCAGTGCAAGACTGGTCCAGACTTCAAACCATGATGGGTGCCAATCCGATAAGAAGTTGGATCAGCATACCTGGACCCGGTTTCGACTTGCAATTCCCAACAGCGAGCACAATCCCAGGTGGAGCACTGTCACTAGTCAATTTTATGGTACAAATTAATGTAAGAAACTTCTTGTCGTTGAATTGAGCTGCAAGTTTGGGCCTACTATAGGAACTGTATTTGTCGGTTCCAATTCCGGTACTACCATTTTCAATACCAGGACCCAGAACCGACTTTTATAATCGGTTGGTACAATTGTATCCGGACTGGAACCAACCCTTTGACAACCCTAGATGTTAAGGTTGAGTCTTTTATCAAATTTATCCCTCATTGATTATAAAATTTACAGTGTTTGACGAAGTGGAAAAACTTTGTGGGTCGCAGTAATCAATACCACATGTTGAGGTAGGGTCCACATGTTTTAAAAATGAGATATTCCAAAGTGATGTGGACCCCACCTCAGCTTGAGTCCGGATTTTGTGTAGGCCGGGCCCAATGCAAGAATGTGCAAGGCATGTGGAGAAACGCACCACATTAGCGAGAATCCTTAACAACCTGCAAATTAGGTAACTAAGGTCACTTTTAAACTTAATCGCCGGAAAGGGAAACGGGTGTGAGAAACGGGAAACAATTCTCGGTCTCACTGACCCATGAATGATTGGCCAACCCGTTAGTGAACCTACACACCAACAATCAGCCTGATTGGTGATCTCTAGCCATTCGACCCTGAGTACCTAAAAAAATACTCGAATCCACCGGTTAGAAATCACCCCTTGAAAAATGCTCAAATCCAACGGCTAGAGATGGTGTCAGGCTAACTGCTGGCGTGTAGGACATCAATGGCTTTCTGTCCACGAGGCCTCACCTAAGATATCAACATACGCGAATATCAAGATTAGTTATGATTTCAAGACCACGTGATTTCATTGGGCCCTCCAAAGGATTGTAACTGATCTGATCTAATGGTTAGGATCGACTGGTCTCCAAGGTGGGATCCATCCTATTGGCAGGATCACTGAAGCGAGTGCCAAGTGTACATCAAACTTGATTCTGCCAACACAGACCTCGTTACATATCGTATGTTTACATATCGGATGTAGAACCCATCCCCACCCACCCCCCCCCTTAGTTTATAGGTCATAGCGATGAGAGTTGGATAGATTTAATCCCAATTTGACACATCAGATGCATCTCATCACCATCATGATTATCATCACATGTTTAACGTCACTGACAGATCATGATCACCAGTGGATTTGCCTTAATAGTGGTCCAAATTGTGGGGAGGTCACAGGTTCCAATCCCGTGAAGGTGGATGTCCAAGGCGTGGTCGCAGCCCTCCAGTTGCTTCCTGCAGGCAATAGCCCTCGACCCGTCCCGCCTTGCTGACTGCTCACACGGGCAACAGCCCAATTTCCACACCAAGCTGACACAGGAAAAAACCTTCACTGGGCGATCTAACCTTCTTTATCTGGGAAAAAGAAGGGGGAAACGAAAAGAAAGATGCTCATGAAGAATGCACGTGTGCGATGTTTGCAAGATGAACAATGCCCATAAAGGGGCTTAAAGAGATTCAGTTATTGAGTCTATAACAGTCAAAAATGAAAAGAATACAAGTCGTCACTTTTACTAGTCAGGAGCATTCTATTAAAATCTTGAACAACAGACAGCTAAAGACCAAAGAATGCTCTCTCCCTCTCCCTATTAACCTACACTCCGTCTGTGCCAGTGATGAATGTCCTTTAAACCGTAACGGTGAATAAATAGAGTTTCAGTACGACGGCCAGACCCAGCTGCAATAGAAAAATTCCGGCCACAATCAAGAACCACCTTTCACCTGCAGAAAGGATATGGGATCGAAGATTAAGGGCAACAAAGGTCGCCGACATGAACCCGGCAACACCTGCGACCACCCACCTAAACACTTCCACGGGCACAACAGATAGACACTGCAGCCAAAAGAAATAAGAACAGGTCAATGCACAGCAATGAAACTATGAATTTTCGGACAAAACATTAAGTACAATATGGAAGCAATCACCCTTGCATGGTAAATGTTGTTTGGATCCACCATTCATCAAACATATGAGGTGTCCATCAAATGTGATTTCTTAAGAAAACTGTTCACGTAAGTTAAGCTTCATGCAACACAGAGCAGAAACTGAAACACTAAGAACTTACCGAGGCAGGAATGAAGACAAAGAGGGAGTATCCGTATAGACAAAACAGCTGGACAAGTCCTGATGGTGCAGAGAAGTATTTAAGGAGGATGTACAAGACAAGAGGAACGATGGTGACATAGCCGTAGAACAAACCGGCTGACCATGTGACCATGTTTATGTCATATTCCCACTCTTTATTCTGCAGCTTGTGTGCCAGGTACGTGACAAAAGTGCCTATGGATGCTGCTACAAATATTAAGGTTGTGCATATCCAGAATGGCCCATACCTGCTCAGAGTTTGTAGTTAAAATAATGACATGTGCCTTAACCATAAAGAATAACAAAGAGAGAGAATAAAGAATCAAATGACATATAGACTTTTAAAGCTTGAACAAAAATCAATGAAGAGCAACAGAGATTTCAAAGAGACAATGCAAAATACAAAAAATAATAAAAGGATTTTCTTTTCTGATGGCGTCCAAGAAACATGAATTCATTGCAAGCCGAAGTCCAAAATTTTGGCATTGACCTTGCCAAGTCACTCTCCTAGGATTTTTTATGATGATTGCCATGTTAGTGGCAAGTTTTTGAACATTGTGCAAACTACAAGGAACCATTTGGTTCCTACACGGCTTAGAAATGACCTCTGTGTCAATTTCTCACTTGAACTGAGCTATACCACTCAGTTTAATCCAAAGTTTCCAGCATGATCCTGTTTTGAATAGGACTTTTAAAACCTTTAATAGCACAAAGATACTGATATGTGATACAACCATGAGAATGAAAATTCTACTGCTTAAAAGTTTAGTTACATGCTTATCAGTTGCAATAAAACCTCCTTTACTACTAAGAAGCCAAAAAGGAGGTTTTACTTTAATGCACGTGCATATGATTAATGGTAGAAGCTCTTGCATCATTTCTTATGCAACGTGAGATTCATGGCTACATAGAACACAGCCATTAATGCTCCCACTACAGCTACATTTAGACACAGAACTTTGCGTGGTTCTATTATTTTCAGAGTGCTGAGTGAAATCTTCCAAATAAACAATTTCATTAAAAATTTAGTGACATTTGAAAAGCAACTTATTTGATAAATTTGGAAAAAATACACTCCAGAACCTATGTCACATGAAATATCACAAACTTGTTCCAAATTACTTAATGTGCCTCTAAAACCATGTTGAGTATTAAATCAAAAGATAGGTCTTTCCATACACTGGAAGTCCTTTGAGATGTTCGATCCCCCCACCACACACATACACGCATAAAGTGGTGGGGTAAATACCACCTACACATATACTACAAACACCCCCACCTCCACAATGCACTCACACAAAGTGGTGAGATGGATGCAAGCTACACACGCACTACCAGTCTACCACAACCACAAAGTAGCCAGATAATGTCAATAGATTCGATTGAAAAATTGAAGCTAAAATATGCTTTTATGAAAGACGATTCTAATTGTTCTTGCCATTTCAAGTACAAAAGCAATACAGGAACATCTTCTGTTTGTTGTGTGTGATCTTGAATCTGTCCATGCTTCCAAGTCGTTATGGGTAGTGTCGGAAACAATTGTGTTTTCCTCCAAAATAATGATAAAACCATGGTTACATGAAACTAAGATATTAGCGGTATGAATTATGCTTGTTTTTCATACTAAAAAGGGAAAAAGATAATGTTGTTGATTATCAGAAATTTGAACAAATTTGTCCATTCAGCATCCCTTTAGTTCCAACATTAGAAAGCAGTTTGACTAGCATGATTTGTAAAGTTATGTTATATTAAAAGTACGAAAGGAATTTATGTCTTAAAGAATCATCAGAAATGGAACAAGCTAAGCCTAAGGAACAACATACAGCAAATTCTTATTGGTTGAAAAAAGTTCAAAAAGATAAAATTATCACAAATTAAAGGCAGAAGAATGTATTTCGGCATCAGGATTCTTAAATTTCTATACCGGCGAACAAAAGAAGAGCTAATAACATAAAAATAAAAAACTAATGATCATAATTTATACTATATTCTCAACTAATACGGCCATGAAATATACAAACAAATTACAGCAAGACAACTTACAAGTCTGGGTTGCTAGCAGTCTTTTCAGAAAAGCTTCCTTTAAATGGAAACAATGAATCTTTAATCCTCTCTAAGACATCCGAAGTGTCTACATCAAAGTATGGCTTGTAAGCTGCAATTGTAAATGTTCGCAACCAACCGCTTGTTTGAGGTTCATCGGAACTACTACCAGGCACTGGTTTGGAGAATGAATCTACAAAACGTTCCAATTAAATTACAAACACAACAAAATAAATACATCAGAGAAAATGGAACTATATTAGACACAAATAGTGGTCATAAAGGCTACATCTTTACTAATACATATAAAATCATTCTGAAGCATCAAATGGGTGAGAGGTATGTGACAAAGATTTATCAGCTGCTTCAGTAGAAGATACCTCCATCCTTCCAGCAAGTATACAGCAAACAGATACCTTATGTCGGTCATGTATGGGCATGACCACAGTGAATGTGTCATGGTTAAAGCTTCAATTATAAGATTAGGTTAAAACTTGAGAAATACCTCAAAATGGCCACTTTAGTTATTTTTCAATTATCTACAAAGATGGTAAGATTGATGAGGATATGACCCATAGAATTAGTGTTGGGTGGCTAAAGTGAACTTAGTGAAGACACGCTTAGAGTATTATGTGATCAATGTGTACCTATCAAACAGAAGGGCAAATTTTACAAGACAATAGTCAAACCAACTATTCTTTATGGAACAAAATGCTAGGCAATTAAGAAACAACATGTTCATAGAATAAGTGTAGCAAAGATGAGGACGTTGAGACGGATGGGTGGAAAAACTAGACTAACTAATAAACGCAAAATCAGTAACGCACACATTAAGGAACCCCAATTGAAGAAGAAATAAGGGAAAGTCTGAATGAAATGGCTTGGACACGTACAACAAAGACCAGCAGCGCACCAGTGAGAATGAGTACTTTGGTACAAGTTGAAGGTCATAAAAAGGGAGCAAGGAAGACCAAAAGTGACATGGAGTGAGGTAGTAAGAGAAGATTTGAAGACATATACCTTGACAGAAGATATAGCTCTTAATAGATTCAAATGTCGAAATAGGATTCATGTTGTGAACCCCAAATGTTGGGATAAGGTGTAGATGATGATGATGTTTGAACTTGAAATGATAAGTATATACAAGGAAATTATTTATTTTTGACATGATAAATTGGGAGAGTTCGATAGTTTCAGTCTAAAGTGATAAGGAGAGAAAAGTAATTCCTACTAAGACATAAGTTGTTTCGAAAAAGGCTTGATCTTTACATTGCTCCATATCGTTGATAATTTGAAGCCAGATATGTTGCACTCGAACAAGGTACAAGATAGTGCTAACAAAGTGACAAGTGGAGATTGTTGAGAACAAAATAAAATTATTTTAATCAAAAAAAAAAATGCTAACAGTATGATAATCTGATCAGATTGAACTACAACAGCAGGTTCAACAAACCATTATCTTCTCAGAACCCTTGCAAATGCCTACTTGTCTCAGTTGTCTGAGTTGGTAAGGGCAGGGCTTGTATCCTTGAGTGCTATCTTCGATTCAAAACCCATTTGCACCTTTGGGTTACTAATTTAAAAAAAAAAACTACCATATTGCTTAAAATGCTGCCTCCTAAATAATGAAATTACATTCACTACATTCAAAGGCTGCATAGATAAAATTAGAATTGGCAACTGTCACAAACGTTGTTAATATTTAATCTCTGCGTTCCCTATCTTGGCGCAAGATGCAGAAACCAATGAAAGTTGAGTATTAGAAATTTCATGATAAATGTGCCAATGAAGAACTAAAATTCTTCTACATGGAAAGAATAAAAACAGTTTCAATGTTTCGGAATTGTAATTAATTAAATCAGAAGCACATGACCACGCATTGCATATGATAAATAAAAAGGAAAAAATGAACATAGAGTTTTAGCCTAAATAATCTCAAGTTCAATCATTTCGTAATTACATGTAATTTAATAATAATAATAATTAAAAACAACAACATACCGTCAGCATCGCTCGGAGGGCGATAGCCACCGGAGATTTTCCCTTGTGTTTCCGAAGGTGGAAATGTCTGAAGATTCGAATCTGGAATACAGAAATCATCGAAATGAACTCGAGAGAAAATCAAAATCTGATTAAGAATAGTAGACAAACAGGAACATAAAAAAAAAAGGAGAATCGAGACCCTGACCTGCGAATTTGACGGATACGTGACCTGGATCTGATACAGCCTGCAAAATTGAGGAGACCAGTGAGTGAGATCTGGAGATTTGAAACAGAAAAAAGAGGGATTTGGAGAAGAAGAGAGTAAAATCTGGGATGAAAATTAAGGGAAAAAAGACAGAAATAGAAGGGAATTTACAGGAACGGATCCGGAGATCTTCTGGTTGTCGAGACTGGTGTAACCACTCGACATCATCTTTTCTCGCGGGAAATCCAATACCTCTATGCTTCTTTCGTCTCTTCTCCCCGACAGATCTCTCTCTAATATCTCTCGTCTCCAGTCTCTCCACCAGACCACGTATTTATTTCCACAGGGCTAAAAAAAAGTAAACATTACGAAAGAAAATGAAACTCACACCCGGCCCGGCACGTCTTCGTTTCTCGGGTTTCAGGCAACCCGCATCTGGTCCGAATTTAGTCGTGCAATCTCGTGTCGGTCCGAAACTTGAGGAACCTTACTCGGGCTCTACCTAAAACCGGTATTTCTTGGGCCGGGGTTTGGGTCCACTAAAAACCTTTTTAATTTTTTTTCGAGAGGGTTTATGTAATTGACATAATTATAAAAATAAAATTGGGAGAGTTTCAGAGTTTTTTCCAAGCCGGTATCAGGTACCAGGGGTCCAGCTTGAGTCCGGCTGGGTATAATTTTGGACCGAGGCCAGTCGTTCAGAATTTAGGGCCAGACTTGAGTAGCCTGAAACCCAGACTTGGGCCGAGCTTGGCCTGGTCCCCAATGTCCGTGTTGACTCAGGTGTGTCAAATAGCACCAGATCCAATGAATAAATCGTGTTGTTGTTTTGGTCTGGTTCCATTTCTGGAACAAGTAGTTCAATTAACCCCCAGGTGCACCCTTATCCATTTCTATCTACAGGGATAGCTGTTTGCTATATTTCCCATGGTCTGAGGTATCGGGTTCGGAGGCCTTATCAGTCGGCAGACTCGGCACAATCATACTGTAAGCAACTCAGTATGATTGTGCAATTGCAAAAGGAAACATTTTAGGTATGAAACAGAGCATGTCAGATCCGAGATCCATTCCAACCTGTATCAGTTTTAGCATTATGGATTATGAAGAGGATTCATTGGATATTTGTCCGGTATATTGAACGAACTCGTACCGGTTCACATCGGAAAACATAGCATGGATGATCAGTTGTGGTTGGATCTTACCATCAGGCATAAGTTAAAAGTAAATAAATAATAGTAGATATATGGATTTGACATGCCTATTTATTCAAGGGTTGGGTTAGACCCAGTTTAATTACTAGAACAGACATGGATCCTGATTATGGTTTGGGTCGGATCCAGATCTGTGTCAGGTTAATCCATGAGAAGTCTAATCTGGATCCATTCCCTAATAGATACACTAGCTTCACACATGTCACGTGATCTGAGCTGCTGGATCAAAATCGCTTGATCAAATAAATCTGACCCCCCACATTGAACCTCATACAATGATCCCATGTACACCATAGTTCAAATGAGCATCAGCTCAAGAGGGTTAGACAGTTAAGCACACTTTTCAAGTCATAAACAACGAGCCTAAACCATATTTATTACTTAAGAAAAACATCCCTTGTCAGCATAATTCAAATTTCCTCCCCTTTATTAAACTGGCTTATAATTCCGGCCGACGCTTATTGCCTCTAATACAAAATTCTTTCTTTGGGTCGTCGAAACCAAATCGAGCCACATTATTTACAAGGGATTCACTCATACGCTGTCACTATTACCATCAAGCACTCTTTAATCTACTCGGTGAGCGCAACAGATACCTCTGAAGTGCAAGCATGAGGACCCATGTCGTCCTTGTGATCTTCTCCTTGATCATCAAAAGCAAGGCTGAGCTCAGCACAGTCTTCAGGATCTGAGCGTGCAACCCTTTGAAGAAGCCCAGCAGCCCTTCTTTTCTCCAAATAGCATATATTGTTCCCAACACCGTTTTAGGCGACTTGGGTTGAGCTTTATTCGTTCCATCATCATCCGGGTCGGCAGCCTGAATCATGACTTTACACCTGTCCACATATCATAATTTGATCTGTTCAATATTCCAAAGCTGAAGGAGGGCAACTTGAGAGAAATTACTACCTACCTGATTGCTGGATAAGTCAAAAAAGTGGCAATGCTCTTTGAGACTGCACCCAACACAAAAGCTGAGAAGGCAGATAGCGCTTCAGGGGCCTCTATGCCTGTTTTTTTACTCTGTTGCTCCTTCAGTAATCTTTGTTTCAGCTGATCAAATACAGTGTACTGCAGCATGGAATACCTAGTTTCAGTTAACTTGCGTTTATAATTGGTCAATCGATCATTTGAGTCTTAAAAACAGCAGTTACATATGTAAACAGACTGAATATATGTATGTGGCTCATGGAGGGGATCAGACCCACAATTCAACAGGTTCCACCTAAGGAGATATCCCTTCATGAAAAATCAACTGTGCGGAATGCCTGATGGTTTACATTCATCCTCTTACAGTGATATTTGGCTTCATAGGTTTAGTAGGAGGGACCCATCAACCCAACCCCCTGCATGTGTCACATTTACAAGACTACATACCAGCATGGCCAAGTACCTGGATAGCAGGGTTCGAGGTCAAAAGAAGAGAGATGCCAAGGCCGTCGAATGCCTCACTCCAAGTGCCCTCCGAAAGGGTTTCCCAAAGCCCTTTGGATTTCCCGAAAGCGCTTGTCTGCATCCTCGAGGATGCCGTATCTAGGGGCTATCCAGTGAAATCAGATATTAGAACATAGAACTTCAAGGAATGGAATTAGAAGAAATTGTAATATAAAACAGATAATAATCATATAGAGGCTCATTATGGTAGAGCTCATGAGCTGCCATATAAATGGTACTTGCAGGTTCCAAGTTCCAATACCAGTTCCAGAACCATGGATCTTACAATCCAGAGTATCTGAACTGTGTAACACGGCTAAGAAACTTGTTGATAACTTGGTTGACACAGTTCAAACAACATGTATTGGGCGATCCATGCTGTTGGAACCCACTCATACCAATTAATAGTAGCTTGCAGCTAATGGAAGTTTTTCCAATTAAATAAGTAAATGAGCTTGCACAAAAATGACTTGCCTGTGTCACTATGGCAGTGCAAGCCCCAGCAGCAGCCGCAATAATCAAGTTTGCTGTTGTTCCAATCGATTTGTTTCCACTCCTCACTAGGTACAGCCTTTTAAAGTAATTGTAACCATAGAAGTAGACAAACTGTGCAATGAAGGATTGCAAGTTCTTGGTCCCGAGCCCCTGGTACAATGAAAGAACTTGACGGGTAGAGATTGCTTCCCACAAAACATCGGAGAGATTCCTACATATGTCAGAGCAACAGAAATCAAATAAACCATTTTTAACAAATAACTTCTGTCTAAATTTATATGTTCCTATATAAGCCAATAGCTCTAATTCTGGGGCTATATTCCATCCAAGAGGTGATAAACTAAAATGGTTAAAATTGATAAAATGGTGGGCCACATGTTTAGAAGTGGGTGCTTAATTTATCATCCTCAGTACTGCTAAGAAATATCATCTATCCTCATTTTTTCAGTCAATGATGCAATTTAATGAAAAGGAGAAGAATATGGAAATTCTCCGTCAGAAATAGAACAAATAAAGCAAGAATGACAATAAATGAACCGAAGACCAGAGAACACCCTCTTTGGCAAGTGAAGGGCAATATCATTATCCCCATTAGGATATGATGGGAAAGGGTCTACAAAGCTCTACATAGCCCAAAATCACTTGCATCAAGTATGTCATTATTTCATCAAAATATCATCCATGGTAGAGATCAGCTCTTCTATCCCAAATAATAGCCTACCACCAGAACGGACCAAAGAAAGTGGTGAAGAAAATGCAGGGAATTTTGTATTGTATGTGCAACAGTTAGTAGAAGGGAATTTTTGCAACCCTCTATTTTGCATCATGAATATAACTAAAACCCAAATAGTTGGGATAAGGCGTACGATGATGATGATGATGATGACATAACTAAAACCCATACCCAACTTTTGGCATTCCAATCTTATACATCCTGCCTAGAATTTTAAGCACTTTACCTAAACATATTCCTCCTCGTATCAATCACTAGCAAAATAGTCATTTTCTTCATTGTCTTCTGTTTAATCAAGTCTCACTTTTTTCTCCATTCTTCCTTCCCTTCTTAAAGCCTAAAATCCTGACCAAGGCTATCAGAGAATCAATTCAACTGTCCAAGTCAGACATTGTGAATTCTGATCCAAAGGATCACAAATATCCAGAGCAGCTTCACCATAACTCTCGCAGTGAAAAGTTATTTTCCTTGTTCAGATGATATCTCCCTACTCCCTAGTTCCTGCCTTCCCAGATTTCAAACCAAATCTACAAACAACTGGATGATCATTATTCCCCAAATTGTTTAGAAGCTTAGTTTTTATTTCTCATCATCACGATTAGCTCTTATTTCTCACAATCCCGATTACCAAAACAACAAAAATCTCTTTTATTTTGAAAATGCATTTATATTTATACATCTTTCTTATACCAAAAGTGACAAAACATTTTAGACCTTTGTTCCACAATAGTGATAGAGAAATAACATCACTCTAATAACTCAAATGTTTAGAAACATTAATAATGTTACACTAAGAAACACATACCTTTTATGATAATAATACAAAACTAATAACAGCATCAAAGAGAACTTTTTATGAGGATTTGCTACTAAAACAATAAACATTTTCTTCTCTACTGCAAAATTGCACCATCAAAAGCATCTAACACCTATATTCCATTATAGGATTACCAAATTCGCAACATCTAGACAATAAAATCATTAATATACCAATAGGTATTGCTATAGGGTTCGTAACAAATAGGTATGGAAGAGAAATCAGAAATGACCCTAGATATGAGGAGAGATAGACAAGGGTAGTACATTAGATGTCAATAAGTTGAAAAGATGGAGATTGGGAATATAGTTACAAGCTTCCCGGATTTATTGCTTATGTTTAGTGCAATAACCAACAAATTGTACTAAGGAGGCGATTTCCTTAGGTAGGGCTATTAAGGTTCCTTTTGAGTCTCAGTCATTGCTTTCATTTCCAACAGAAAGCCATATAAGTTTGGTGACTCCCCTAACAAGTTCTCTCTGAATCTTAAACCCCTACTTTGGCTCTAGTTTGAAACATAAGGCATGGATCAAAGGGCTCTAACACACTCTCAAGCAATTATTGTGGAGATGTTGTATTTAGCAAAGCAACAGTGCAATATGTAATCAATTCACCAACTGCTTAGGATGGTAGGGTTTGAAGGAGAACTCTTCCTATATGTTGGTGCAGGGTAATGGCATGTTTCTGGCGAATCCAGCTCCTGTACTCTCTATTAAACTTGGAGTTGAATCTTAAGAGTGTTGAAAACAATGAGATCAATCTTGCACTATTCAGAAATCAGTGTTAGTCTTGTGAAATTGAAGGGGGCCAAAGTTTTGAACCAAAGGGATGTTTTGAGAAAATGGGAGAGAAATGTTTATTGTACTTAAGCTCCAATTCTGAAAGTGCTTAGTTCATCAACTAAAGTAGAGGTATCCTCTGATTTTCAATTTGAACGTACATGGGTGGGTGGGTAAGGACTAAGGAAGACAATTTTTCATTAATATTTAGATTCATGGTGCCTTCAGTTTCAAAATGTATTGGTCTTATTAGAGGTTCCAACATTTTTGACTATAAGGTGGCCGCATCACTAATGGAGGAGAGTTGTAGTTTATGGAATTATGATCTAAGCTTCTTAGATATCCAAAATTCACCTATGAAACTGATGATTGATGCATTGCCAAATATCACACACTAAACCAAATCTTACTAGAAATCATATGGTAGATGCTTGATTCAAGGGAGACAGATGCAATTCTGAATTGGTTGAGGAAGCCAAGGTGGTGGTAACTGGTAGACGTTCTCTTGGGAGAGATTGTCGAGAACAGAAACTCAATTACGTGAAGTTTATTGGTTTTTATCATGGAGTTGAACAAAATGAAGTGGGGGGAAATTGTCCACATTGACTTTTAAAGGCTATGATGAAGTGGGGGAAAATTGTCCATGTTGACCTTTAAAGGATATGATGAAGTGAGAGAGGTGAACAAATTCCTAAAAGGGGGATAGAAAGAAATTTTTCATGGAAACAAAATTTGAAAGACCCGCAGATAGTTCCACTGCCTCATTATTAACGATAATCAGAGCAAAAGATGCCAGAGGCTACTAGAAGTGAAGAGAGAAATTTGAATTTTTTTTAATGAGGATTTGAATATGAAAATAAGAGAGCTAACTAGTTTGGACCATAGGACAATGGTCAAGGAGGTTCTCAAAATTACAAAAACAGATGTAATTATCTTATAGGAGACCACACCAGATCAAGTTGTTACGAGTGTGAATAGATCCATTTGGAGAAGCATAATTGCATGTGGGTGGGTGAATCTAGTTGCTATAAATGGATAAGCAAGTTTCATCTTTTTTTTTTAATCAAAGGAAGAGAGGAACGCCAAAAATGACATGGATTAAGGTGGTACGAAAATATTTGAAGACATATGATTTGATGGAAGATATAGCTTTTAAAAGAGTCGAATAGCGAAAGAGAATTTATGTTGTCAACCCCAAACATTTGGGATAGTAGATGACGACGCTGATGATCAAAGAAGATGATAACTATTGGTCCATTTTCAGCCTCTACGAGGTGGCGCTCTTTAGGTTATGCCTACATTTCGAGGTGATCACACAACTTTGAGCAATCGATGTAGCACTTGATCTAATCTCACCTTGGAACATGGGAACTTTTTTGATGGCATATGATTCTCCAATGGTAAAAAATTGAGACTATAATAACCAAAAATATGGAACTACTAGTTTCTGGGTAGACAATAAGCTCATCAGTCTCCCCTTTAAGGGTGCTCAATTTTAAATGGACAAATAAATAAGGATATCTCAGTTATTATGTAACTGAATCAATCTTTTACTCTTTTGAAGTCCAAGTCCTTAGTTGTAGGAACTGTCTATCCTAGGCACCATTTGTGCTCCCTCTCCCACTCCGGAATCTCACTCCCTCTCCCGCTTCCTAAAAAATTCAAGTATAACATATTAGTGATAGTCACTTCCTCGCTCCTGCACCGGAATCCTCTCGCACATTTGCTCCCACTTCATGCAACTAAAACCAAGTCCAAAAGAAGTGGCAGACATTGTTGACCATGATTCTAGAATATCCCAATTAAGATTAGTTGAGGTGGATGCTCTTCTTCAGTGATTTTTTTGTCTTCGTTGAACCGCCCTCTAACCAAATAATGATGTAGCGTTATACCCTTAACATAACTATAGGGGTGTTAGGAGTTTGTTGCACCTTGTGAAGGCTTGCCAATGAGTTAGATGAGATCCCAGATTTGTGTTAGCTATTTATGTTTGCATCCATCATGTCAACCGAGGCTATACGATTGACATGAGGATGATATAGCACAAAGAATTAGACTTAGGTAGCTAAAATGGAGATGTGCTTTTAGAGTGTTATGTGACTAACGTATACTAATAATACGAAATGAAAAAGTTTATAAGAAAGTGATTGGTTGACATTTTGCACCGCAACAATAAGGTTGTGTATTCTACCCATACCTACCAAAAAAAAGAACAGTAAGCTTTATGGAGCAGAATGTTAAGCAATCAAGAAACAACATGCACCTAGAATGAATGCAACTGAGATGAGGATGTTGATATGGATGAATAGCAAGACTAGGAAAGACAAAATCAGAAATGAGCAAATACCTCCAATAAGTGAAAAATAAAGAGGAGTCAATTGGGATGGTTTGGTAATAACCAATAAAGGCCATTGACGACGCTAGTGAAGACTACACTAGTACAGGTTGGCAGCTCTCAAAGAAGAGGTGAAGGCCAAAAACAACATGTATTGAGATAATGAGAAAGGATTTGAAAGCATATAAGGAATGGTGAAACAATATTTTTTGGCTGACCCCAAATAGTTAGGACAAGGCTTGGATCAAGATGCCCATCAAGGCTCTCTAGTTAAGGTGTTTTGAGATTGAAATAATGATTGGGACTCAAATTCATTTTTTGGCTTCTCATCACCTTCAGTAGTTAGTCTCTCGTTGATAAACTGCTTTCATAAATCACAGAAATACAAAAGTGCTCATAGGACAAGGTTCAAAAACGCCTATAGATACAAGCTAGACAAGATCCATGCTTGGAAAATGCTTAGACCCTTTGTTTGGTGAAATCAAGTTATCCATAACATGAGCAAGTGCCAAAAATGAGCCGACATATAATGTTGCTACTATCAAGTTTAGCCTTCATGGTCCAACACATGGAGGACTCCACATATCAAGATCAAATTGAGTGTCCAAAACCCCACCCAACATGGAATTCATACAATAATCCCCATGAGCAAGAGAGAACAACCACTCTATCAACAACCTCAACAAATATACTCTCGAGGAGTCCTCCATATATGGTCTTACAAGACCATATATAAAACACACCTTAATTGAATGTGCCAAATGTGAAGTAGGGTCTAGATCTTATCCATTAGAGCCTACAAGCAGGATGCAACTTCATGATCAGGACCTATGATTTTTTTTGGTAGGCGTATCAGGCCAATCTTAAGGATACACCTGGCATCAATCATATATTGGTAGGACCTTGCTGAATCCAACCAAGGGAACTAATAATAGCCCCTTGCCAACCGCAGCTGACCAGGGTTTTAAATTTCAGAGAAATCCTTGAATTTCGGGCCAAAATTTCGGTTTCGGCATAGACCAAAACCAAAATCCCAAAAATTTCGGCCCCCTCTTTGATTCTTCATTATTAATTAATGAAGAGATCATTCGGGCCTTCCTTCTTATTTTAAAGGCAAAAAGTAAGACTCCCTTATTTTATGGGAGATTATGGAGAGATAAAGAGATAAGATTTCCTAAAAAAATTCACAATTTAATTGTTCAAAACCTACAATTTTTCGAGATTTTTCCTGAAATTTCGAAATTTCGCTCGCAATTTCAGTTTCAACCTGGACTGAAATACAGGTCAAAATCGAAATTTCAATCCTTGCGGCTGACAAAGTGTAACCCCGTGTAGAGAACTCCTTGGAGCACAATGAACTAGATCATCTCACAATTTTCATGCACAACCTAGAACTGAGGATCATTGCTCTCAACCACTTTAGTATAAAGGACACCGTGTGACAATTTCACAAACCAAAGCTTTAGTCGCATTATGAAAGCTCTCTGTTAAATTTCTATGATCATAGCTTGTTGCCAACAATTCTATAACAGGACATTATCAAAGAAAGTTGGGCATTGATCTCGGATCACATCACTATCTAGTAACAACTTCGTTCTTGCAATTCAAGCCTTTCAAGATCGAATTGTTTTACACAGACGACGATCTCATTCATCCTTTATCCCAAAAGATTATATTTTTGGTTCAAAATTCTGTAATTCAACATGAACTCGCGGTCATTAAATATAACACATGCACATATAATTCCTAAATTACCGAACAAATCCAAACTTGGGAAGACACTTACAAGAAGAAGAAATTCCCAAATAATCAAACAACCCAATCATGAATTACTGTAAATAAATAAAAAAATCCCATGAAAAAAGAAGGATGACCGACCTGTACTTTTGCTGGCCTTGTGCTCTAACTTCGGCTTGGTACTTAGTCTTACATGTATCGAGGGGATAGAGAATGGTTGTGCTCAGCAGAGCTCCAATGGCGCCTGAAGTCGCCTCTGATAAAGATTCGAGATCAACCGCCATCAGAGAATTCTACGACGAAGATGTAAAATACAGATTTTAAGAGTTCTGTAGAGAAATTTTAGATCTGGAAAAAAAAGGACAAACTAGTTTTCTGAGACATCCTTGGAGAAAATTTTTGGGTTTGTTTCGTTGAGGTAGGCGAAGAGGTAGCTGGAATATACAAGATTCACCAAAAATAGGAAATAAAAAAAAGGTTGGGAGGGAGGGTTAGACTGTTAGACAATAGACACCCCCCTGAAATTTGAAAGTAATTAGTAATACCCCTTTATACTTTCAAACTTTAGGATTACCCCCCTTGACCTAGTTTAACAATCAATTGACTAACGTTAACACGTGACATGCATCATGCGCCTGTTAACGCAGCTATGAAAGGACCATAAGATTGCAAGTACAATGCCAATGACGTGTGATTCAAGTCCCTTTTAACTTAAGTCAACCATTGTTAACTAGGTCAATGGGTAATCCTAAAGTTTGAAAGTATAGGTACTACTAATTACTTTCAAATTTTAGGGGGAGTTACTAAAATACCCAAAATAAAGTTAGAATATAAAAGAGATAACAGATAGTGACGCAGAGAGATACAGAAAAGGTTGGATATCTTGTTGGAATTGGGAAACGTGAATGATCGTCTCTGTCTTAACGGTAGAAATTAACGGAGCTTTGACGGTGCTTTTAATAGCAATTTATATACACAATCTCCTGTATGGTAGATATAAATATCTGATTCTCTTAACGTGGAAGTTGTGCACTTGTATAAGCGGGACACGCCGATGGTCAAACATTCAGTTTGATCGAGTGATAGTGACCGTTGAATTATAGACTTTTCCCTTTTCGTTATTATCTTGTCTTTATTTACCGTCAAAACGAATGCGATATGGGATAGTTACGATGAATTTGATCGGGAAATGTGGGTGTGTGTGTCACGTGTACACTGTCTTGTCGATATACTGTTGTGAATCAAGACGAGTCCAGTTTTGCTCACGGACGGTCACCAACGTCCACATGAGCAAATGGCACACTCTCACTCTCAGGGACCACTGACTGTATGGAGGTTTGGCCAATCCCAAATCTGTCTGATTGGTGACTTCTAACCGTTGGATTTTAGTCTTTTTCATAGGTTGATTTTTATGCGTGGGATTCAAGCATTATTTGGGGTGCCCAGATCAAACAGCCAGAAATCATCAATCTTACTGAATTTAGTCTGTAGGTTCACCTAGGGATGGGCCAAACATCCATACGGTCAGTGGTTTGTAAGACTTTGCCACGTGGATCTTTTTGACGTTGGTGATCGTCCGTGAGTAAAGATGTTCCTAAGCAAAAGTGGGCTCTGCATGGACCATTGCCCCATGCATATTGACTTGCAAAAAGGGCTAGAGATGCCTTCGATAATCGATGGTTATGAAAAAAGAAGTCCCCACATTAGACGGTAGGGATCGTCTAAAAGATATACGGTATAAAAAGATAGATCTGTGGGCATGAGTTGGGATGGTTTTGATCGTTTGATCAGATCAGTTTCTCGACTTAGAAGCTCTCTTGGTAGGTCTTCGCCATCTGGCAGAGGGAGGTTGTCCTCCTCGTATTGATCCTAATCCGCAAAATAGCTCAACCGTTTATTCCCTTCCTTTTTATTTGGGAGTTGAAAGTTGAGCTTAGACCTCAAACATTGCATCACTGGCATAACTAATCAATTTGTTCCTATCTTCCACGTAAGATGTGGGTAGGCACCTCAAGAAATGTCCTCCCTAGGGTCCAAAATGTTGGATAATCCTTGAGTTTTTTTGTAGTGTAAATCTCAATGGCCATCCCATGGCTTAGATCTAAGGATGTCTTCTTCCCTAGGGACCAAAATGTTGGACAATCCTTGAGTTTTAGGTGGTGTGAATCTCAAGAAATATCCAATGACTTAGATCTAAGGAGGTCATCCTTCTAAGGCGGACAGAAATACAGTTCATCTTATCCAATTGGCTAGCTACTGTCAACCGCATGAGGACGTTCTCCGCATGTCTACATCGTAATGGCCCAACGAATTCAGATCGAAGAAAATCCAATTGTCGAAACCCTATGGAAGACGTTCTCCTAGACTCCTAGTTTCCTTCACTCTATAGCCTCTCTGTAAGAAAGTCATTCCCCAGGATTTTAGAAAATTTCTAGCGATTTGGGCGTTTTTTTTGGCAGTGCCATCATTTCTGTTGGCAGCATGTGCGGTCTGGGGACATCACATCACAAATCTCGTAGGCCATTCAACAGTCTGTGATGACGTTCTCACTTTCCTTTCTCTTTTTGGTAAATGAAGATGCCGTTTCTAGAAGTTTTCCATCCTCCCAAATATAATCTCCAGCATGGGGATTTTTACAGCCCATTCTTGCGATGGACCAGCAAATGAATGAACGGTCCAGATCAATTAATCAGCGGGTGATTACTCTTCCAATCTTAATAAGAGAAACAACTCCTAATGCACGTACGGTGATCCAAACCACCAATGTTTGCATACTAACATGTGCAAGATGAGAATAATAAATAAATAAAAACCACATCGGACCTGATGTGGCAACGACATCGGGATCTGATGTGGCAATGATCCAACTGGTCGATGCTTGCGATAATGGGGAAAATTTTAGACATTAAAGTGCCACATCTGCAGTGGCTGTGATGGAATTCAAGAATCGCCAACCGCTATCCATAGCTATTTTCATGTTTTGCTAAAAATCAGCTCTTTTTACCGATTAGATCATTAACAAAAGGGTCTGGTTCGGGGGACAACCATTTTTTACAACTATTTTTGACAACCATTTGGTGGACTCACGTAGAAGATGAATCAATGGCTGATTTTTGGTGAGGATGATCTCTATGGTGAGGAGGTCATCTTCACAAAAATTCAAATCATTCCGATATTCGTGGACTGGTTTAGAAGTTGAATTATGGATCGTCTATTTTTACCATGTAACTCGAAAACCACATTTGATGGAGTTAGAAATTTTATAATGGGCTGATTTTTTGTTAGGGCGATCTATATGGTGAGGAGATCATCCTCACCAAAAATCAGCCATTGATTCATCTTCTATGTGGGTCCATCAAAATGGTTGTCAAAATTTTGTCAAAAAGTGTTATCTTCATCGGCTTCTCTAAAATAGCCAAGAAATCTAGTGCCAAATACCCTAAAATTTTTAGTAAAATTCAAGAGAGATGTCCAAGAGACGTGGACACACGGCACTCTTAGAGAAAATTGACCATATGGATGTTTGTCTAACTCTTTGGTGGACTCAGATTAAAAAAAATCAGCCTGGTTGGTGATTTCTAGTCGTGGGATTTTAGTATCCCTAATAATGATCCAATTAAAGGGCTAAAAAGCAATCCATGAAAAGATCAAAGCCAATGGCTAAAAATTCTCAGTCGGATGATTTTCATCCTATGTCAACCTAGGATGGGCCAAGATCTATACAACTAGTGGTCTCCAAGAGCGTGCCGCGTGGAACATGTAAGAAATGTCTTTTTAATGTTTTTATATTAAAAGGGTAAAATAGTAAAGGTCTCATAACTAGGGATATATAGCTAAGGAAATATATCTCTATATTTGGAGATGAGAGGAGTGCTTTTAACTAGGCTCTAAATATGACTAAGCAATTGGGACATGGAGAGCTTTTTTCATGCTTTTTCGGATGAGAATCCAAATCCACCCAAGACATTGGGCCTTGGCTTTTGCAGGTCCACCAATCTTCAAAATCTGATAGCTCTGAGGAGATCTACCTTCATGAGTTCACATGCATTCTCATGTGGCAAATATGGATGTGGTGGAACTCTTCTATACATCACCCACTTCATCAAAACCCGCTGCATCTTCTCTAGTCATATCGCATCTCCGATCCCCTCCCAAGCGATCAACCCTCTTGTCCACTTCCTCCTCTTCTTTCCTGGACTCCACCCTCTTGTGGATATCTCAAATTGGATACGGATGCATCATGGCTGGCATCCTCAAAACATGCGGGTTTGGCTTTTGTCATCCGAAATGAATTTAATGTTTGTATTATGGGCTGGCAGGAGCATCCTACTCTCGAGCTGAATCTGTTGACGAAGCCGAGGCTCGAGCCATAAGGTGGGGTATCCATGTTGCGTTGAGTTTTGGAGGAGAAAAGCGATTGTAGAATCAGATACTTTGAATCTTATCTATGCTCTCAAGGAAGGATCCTCTCTTTGGGTTGGTCTTCATCTACCATAGTTGCTGATATCTTGACTTTCCCCCCCTCTTCTCCACACTCTCTTTCTCTTTAATTCCCAGGTCTGTAAATGGGGTTGCACATACTCTAGCTTCTAAGGGCATCTCCAACAACTATCCATCGCTTTTGCCATATTTGACTAACAATAGCCCCTTTTACCGATGGGGAGCTTCGATAAAAAGGTTTTACCTTCACTTGCTTCTTTAAAATAACTAAGAAATTTAATAAAATGACCAAAAACACCCCAAAATTTTTAGTAAAATGTAGGAGGCATATTCTCAAAAGAGTAAAACTTCTTCACAAGATGTTGTGACCGAAGCCTGTCACAAGCCACGTGGCACGATATTAGAGGGCGTTGACCGTATGGATGTTTGGCCAATCCCTCAGTGGACCTGCAAACCAAAAATCAGTCTGATTAGTGATTTTTAAGTGTTGGATTGAAGTTATTTTCATGGGTTGATTTTAACCATAGGAATTTGAGTGTTATTTGGGTGCAATGATCCAAGGTTATAAATCACTAATCAGGCTGATTTTTGGTTTGCAGGTCCACCGAGGGGCTGACCAAACATCCATATGGTCAGCGCCCTGTAAACATGTGCCACGTGGCTTTTGATCGGCTGCGGTCACAACATCGTGGCAGAAATTTTATTCTTCTCAAAACAACTGCATCGTCCTTTTTGTTTCTTCTTCACCCCAAAAATAAAATAAGATTCATTCGCAAACCTTACAAAGCACTCTCTGCTCTATCTTTGCACCACTCTCCTCTCTCCTTGGTCACACACCCGGAGATTAATTACGTTTTTTTCCGTCTCTTCCCTTGACATCCCCAAATCTCCCATTCATAACCCTAACAACCAAATAACTATCAAACCCTATCTATCTCTTTCTCTGTGTGGATATCTCATGGAGAAATCGTTTGAGGAAAATAAGAAGGTGGTCATGGATGTCAATCTCCCGCCTTTTGAAAGGAGAACTCCTCGTCGAAGACTTATTCAGTCAACACTTGTCCCTCACAAATCTTAAGACAACGACAAAGATGAAGACGAAGATGAGTATTGTGGAAGTCAAAGTTGGAGTAAGAACAAGAATAGAAAGAGGATTTTGTTTTAGATTCGATCGTAGCTCATCATAAGTGGGTTTTGTTTCAGATTTGGCCCTGCTTTTGCAAAAAGGTAAAATGATAAAGTTTTAAATTGCGGGGTGGTATGGCGTGGGAGGAATTTTGCCAATATTGGCGAGGTGGACAGTTCTTTTGGCTAATCCCTCAAAATAGCGATGAAGTTAGCTAAGCTAATGGAGGACTAATTTGGGGGTTTCTCTCCAAACTTTGGCTTGGAGAACGAAGATGGCGACTTGTTGGAGATGCTCTAAAGCCTTACATTTTGTATATTCTGTTATCTAGGA
Source organism: Euptelea pleiosperma (assembly GCA_035048495.1). NCBI lineage: Eukaryota > Viridiplantae > Streptophyta > Magnoliopsida > Ranunculales > Eupteleaceae > Euptelea > Euptelea pleiosperma. Next base: position 24,111,926 of record CM068551.1, on the reverse strand, counting down.
CAGAGCTTTTCCCCCTTGGCTATCTACAGCCCTGAGGGAAAACGGTACTTCTTGTCCCTTGTAACATTTTGTTATTTGTTCATCTAATCGGTTGATAACAAAAATAAAAAATAAAAGAAATGGCTAACTAATATGGACATGTAGTTGATGGAGAGATTGTTTTCATATATATTTGGCTAACAATTAGCCCCGTTTACCGATGGGAGCTTTAACAAAAAGGTATTGTCTCCATTTGGTTCCTCAAAATAGCTAAGATATTTTATAAAATTACTCTTTTATCCTTTTTGACAAAACCCTTCGCCTCCTTCCCTCTCTTTTGGAGGCTTTTTTTCCGACAAAGCTCCATGTTGTTGATGTCCACCCCCAAAACGATGGACCCATGGACTCCAATCAAACATACAAACATAAATTGAAAAAAACAGGGTTTTTGGTGCTTTTCGGTGGTTCTTGTTGAAGCTATTAACATGTTCTTGCCAAGGGAGGCATGAGAGGCCGTCGAGATCGGAGCTCCAGTAGAAAAACCTCTGCTGCAACAACATACCGATATACTCCACCACAGCAATCATGACTAACCACAACACCGTCCATATTAGTTAGAGTAGTAACAAGGGAGATCACTTAGAGAAAAGATCTTCATGGACGAAGAAGACAACGAAGAGGGTTTTGATGTAAAGCAGATGAAGAGCTCTCGCCGTTGCCAATCCCGCTTCCATGGGTTCTCTCAAAATCCATCTCCACCCATCACCCAAAAATCAAAGTAAAAGAAAATGGCATTTATCTTGTTCACCAATGAATTTAATCAGTGAACAGTTTATTTATATACTTGATGCTAGGACTTTTGTTACGTTGCTAATGGTTTTTTCAAGAAATTCAAATACTTAGAAGAGATTCAATGTTTAATGCACGAATGGAGTATTGGTAATATTTATGAAATATGATTATCATACGATATTTGGTGTAAGGAGATGTCTTTTTAGTGTTGAATTGTTTTAGATGGTGTAAATTAATTTTATTTCTAAATGGATCATTCAATGTGTCCATCTTTCCAAAGCATAAATTTTTTGCAGATTATTTTCCATGACATGTAATAGTTATAAAGCATAGAAGGAGATACTCTTCTTCTATGCCCAACCTTACCCTATCCCGGCCTTGGCCCTTGAGGGTATGGCTAGGGCCTAGCCAATTTTGGCCCTTCAAGGGCTATGACTGGGCTAGGTACTCACCCTTATAAACGAGGGCTAGGACCTACCTTGGTTCGTACCTTTAACAACCATAGTCTCAATGTTGGATTGCCCCGATCCTATTTCATAAGTTTTCATAGTTTAGAGAATAGGGTTTGGACTTGGGAATCATGATTCAACGAGGATCAGTACTAGATGAACCTTGATCTGATTCGAACCATATCCATTAACAACCCTATCTTTGGCTCTAACCCCCCGGATAGATCATGGATAAAAGTACATAACTCCCATCGAACGACACAATGAGACAATCATGCATTCATTAACAAATAGTAACTTGATACTCGACACATCATACATAATGATAGGCAACGGACATCAATGAATGATAGTCCTTGCACTACAGAGGATCATACTAGATGATAGGCGAATGATAATCCCAACAACATGAGAGGATTGCCTGTAAATCTACAAACATGCTTATCTCACTCATTACGTGTCATGTGCATCAAGAGTCATGTAAAATGTGGTATTCTAACACATATACATGCACACTAAGGCAATTAGGACCCCCTTAAAATCAACATATATGGGCCGAGGGCAAAAAATTGACACTGGCGGTCAATCGTCGGGATGGATGGTCGACCCCTCAGCGAGTCAGCCCATGGCCAATTGATTACTCACAGGGTACAATCGATCGTACACCAATATGGGGACCTAATTAAACGATTGTGCACAAGGTGAGGTCGGCCGCTCAGAGCACCCGAACTCGAACCCATAAAATTTCTCTCTCGACGAGTTGATCGCGCCATAAAAAATCATGGGAAAACACCACAACCATCCTAAACATGCTCTCTAATCAAACTTTCATACGTTAAACCAAATCAAATCATACAAACGGTAAGGTAGTGTAGAGTTTACTCACTTGTTAATCGCTAGTAATCCAACTACGAAAGATCCGACGAAGTCCAAAGAGTCTTCACAAATCCTTGCTCCAGAGAGAAAAATGATATTTGAAGACTCACAAATCCAACTACGAAAGTGATTTTCGTCACCTAAGTCTAGTAAAAAGGGTCCAAAACAATAGTTTATGTAATCTAATAGGTTAGAAATGGGCCCAAGGCCCATGAGCATCGATTGGACTCCAAATTGGACCGTAAATTAGAAATTAGTCCAAAAGGCTCTAAAATTAGTTTTAAAAGTCCACCAAAATAAAAGTTACGTAATAATCATTGATCATGCATCTCAAGCAATCACATAAATTAATTATTAATTACTAATCAATAAATACGGGGAACGGGTCATTACACTTAAGGTGGAATAGGGACAAAAAATTGGTCTAATCAGTGATTTCACGACTTCTTTTTTAACCATGATTTAGAGAATAATTTGGCTCACTAAAATCTAATAGTTGGAAATCAACAACCATACATGCTAATTTTTGTTTAAGGTCCAACAAAAGGTGGGTTAAAACAGTGTCTCCTCCCTATCCGAATCTTTCTTCCTCTCATAGACTTATGCTAACAAAGAGTCCCTTTTCCCCCAATGAAGTGGATGTCATGTCCCACACAATTTGTAATCCTTAAGTGGATCTACAAACCCAACAAATGTCTAATTGGTTTATTATATCCGTTGGATCTGAGTCTTTTCATAGGTTGATTTTAGCTGTGTGATTTGGAAATTGTCTGGGATACTCAAAAATCAACAAGCATGCCGGTTACGGGTGTGAAGGTCTACCAAATTCAAATATTAACGATACAATCTACACATATATATTTTATAAAAAATTATAATCTTGGAAGTTATTCTCTTAGTGTAGGATTTGGATTAATAAAACATGGGAGCGCATATTCACACGTCCCATTTTCTATTGGTGAGAACTCCATATATATGTGTATATATTTTACTTTTGTGTCTTTTTATTTTTCACACCCCTTAACACATTCGAAAACCCAAACCCCATCTCCATCTCCATCTTGCCGCACCACCACAAATTCGACCATGCACCATCACTCCCAAACCCACTAAAATTGGCGCAAACCCCTTGTCTAGCAACATCATGCAACTTTTGGCGGAGGGAAGTTGAGGTCAAATCAAGGACTCACCTCAGCGGAGGCAACAACAAGTTCCAAATGCGAGGAGCATCGACAAGAGCATGCGAGAATCCCTTGGCCGTGTACCGTCCCCATGCTCTCTTTATTTGAAATGCACCCATAGCTTTGTTATTGTAGTTACCTCCTTTAACGCTGTTTGGTTTCTCTAACCTCAAAGCCCTTTTATGTGTTTTTTTTCCTCAAGCTCAAATTAATATTAGAGAAGATAAGAGAGGTGGGGCAAAAAATGGAGAGGTCTTAGAGGAGAGAGGTTTAATAGAGAGAGGGATGAAGAGTTCCCTGAGAAAATTGAAAATGTGCAGCACAATCAACAAGGGTTTTAAGGGGTGGTAGGTTTGGGAGCGATGGTGGAGGAGGAAGATGGAATGGTGGAGGTGGAGATGGGGTTCATGGTTTTTTAATGTGTTAAGGGGGTGTGCGAAAACGAATATACACAAAAGTAAAAAAAATGTTTGAAGTCCATGTTGACTAGAAATGGGGTGTGCGAATATGAATATGCGCTCCCTAAAACATTTACCCTGTCTTTAGGTTTGGATCATTATGACGAGATTCGAATTCAAACGAGGTTGGGCATGGATCCAACTAGTTTGGTGTAAATCTGGTATGGGTTAGATTTGTGTTGTCAATGGATCGGGTTCAAGTTGGATCAATGCTGATCCAGACTCGATCTGATAAGAAAATATGCCGACTTGGATCTGATCCAATTAATCTACTAAACAAAATATATATATATAACCTGATATCGATTCCATGAGAATATAGGTGGTTCCAGACTCAAATTTATCGGATCAAATCAGATTGGATTTTTGGGATGATCCGATCCATTGACAACCCTAGTCAGATTTAGATTATGCTTTTGGGTAGTTGAACCAATACGGATCTAGCGCTTGGGTATCAAATCCATTTGGATGCTTATAATATTTACATATCAGATCTGGATATTGGCACATGGATCATGGTCAGGATCTGATGATCGGTCCCGAATCCGACCCGTTTGGCCATTTCATGTCGTACTTTACTTCGAAGTTAAAAGTAAACACGGGAAGTGCAAACACAACCGGTCTCAGCCCCAAGTATGCAGATATTCTGTGGGCCCAATTATAATTGTACAGATTTCGCCTCCTGAAGGACGCAAACATCAAATTTTGGTGCTGGTTGAGACATAAAAAACTCTCTTTTTTCCCTGTTCGAACTTCAATTTGTAGCTTCTCTTTCAAGCATACGCAGCCACCACGGCCTGGAATTAGGGTTTTGACGGTTTCTTCCCACCGTCGAGAAAACCAGTGGTCTATCTCAAAGTTCACCAAACTAGGGTTTTGAGGATACCATCCTCTGCTTCAACTCCATTTCCTCAGTAAGAACTAGGATTTCTATTCTCGAATCTCTGATTCTCTGATCACTTCGATTAGAATTCCACATATATCGTTGATTCTCTGTATTCTGAGTATCAGAGTTTGGCCAAACCCGTCTATTTTTTCAGTTTGATGGCGACCTCTTATGGAAAATCAAGTTCAGGAGACAAGGCGAATGTTCGCGTCGTCGTAGTTGGAGACCATGGGACCGGAAAATCGAGTTTGATTGTCACAGCTGCGGCCGAATCATTTCCACAAAATGTCCCTCCTGTGTTGCCGCCGACTCGCTTGCCCGCGGATTTCTATCCCGATCGGGTACCCGTTACAATCATCGATACTTCGTCAAGGTATCTTTTTTTGTTGTTGTTAATTTACAATGTCTGTGTTTGTATTCGAATTAGGTCAATCTAATTGGATTATAGTATGGATTTCAATTTTTAATGTTGTTGTTTTTTATTTTTTTAATTAGCTTGGAGGATCGAAGTAAGCTCGCTCAAGAATTAAGGCTAGCTGATGCTGTCGTACTAACTTATGCATGCGATCAGCTTGCAACGCTCGATCGGCTGAGTACATTCTGGCTCCCAGAACTTCGCCGTCTAGAGGTTTCCAATTATTATTATTATTATTATTATTAATTTTCACATCTTTTCATTGCTTTATTATTATTATTATTATTATTGTTATTTTGACGAGCAGGTGAAAGTGCCAGTGATTGTGGTCGGATGCAAGCTGGATGCGCGGGAAGATCCACAAGTGAGCCTGGAGCAGGTGATGTCTCCAATAATGCAACAGTTTCGGGAGATTGAGACGTGTATAGAATGTTCAGCGCGTAATCTAATTCAGGTATATTCTAAACTAACTCAGGCAAGCTACTGTGTTTATGTATATTTAATTGATTGGATACGATTATATTCACAACTTGTTTTTCGGCCTTTCCTGATATAATTGTCATATTTTATCGACGTCTTATTACCTATATAGATTGGATGTAAAAGTAAATAATCATACTTCTAATTCAGCCTTCAATTTTGTACATTTGAATATATTCTCAGCTAAGTAATGGCACCAATTCTAGTACTCTGGGTTATAGCCCGGTGGGTGACACTGAATTTGGTTATTTTTAATGCTTTCAGGCTTGATTTCTTCGTATTATAGTAATTATGTTTCTGTATCAGAAATTCAAACGTTAACTTTATTCCTTCGCAGGTTCCTGAGGTTTTCTATTATGCTCAAAAGGCAGTGCTTCATCCAACAGCCCCACTATTTGACCAAGAAACGCAGACTTTGAAGCCACGATGTGTGAGGGCGTTGAAACGGATATTCATTCTTTGTGATCATGACAGGGACGGGGCTCTCAGTGATGCAGAATTGAATGATTTTCAGGTTTGTTCTTTCAAGTCCATGGTAGTTTTAATATTGTGTACTTGAATTTGTTAAAAAATGCGTGCCCGCATAAGATTTGGTTTAGTGGCAAAGTGATGCACTATCGATATACTGTGTCTAACTTCCTTCTTGAAATAATCTCATAATGCTTGTAAACAGGTTAAATGTTTCAATGCTCCACTGCAGCCTTCGGAGATAGTGGGCGTTAAGAGGGTTGTACAGGAGAAGCTGTCCGAAGGGGTTAATGAGCGTGGTCTTACCTTGACAGGATTCCTTTTTCTCCATGCACTCTTTATAGAAAAAGGGCGTCTTGAAACAACATGGACGGTCTTGAGGAAATTTGGATACGATAATGATATTAAACTCAAGGATGATCTCCTGCCAGTTTCATTGAAACATGCTCCCGATCAGGTATCTCTTTAATTTTGCTAACACTGGATATTTTGTAGTTTCAATTTTGTTTGGAATCTTATGTAGCTTTTATTACAGTTTGAGTTTGTTCTTGAATCTATTTCCTGGAAATATTGAGAAACCTGAATTTTTGGCTATAAGATCTTGAAGGTATGCTGAAAAGTCGGTTGTACGAAACATTATGTTATTTTAAGCCTTCTATTTGGAATAAGGTTTCTGGCATGAGAAGTTAAATTTAGCATGAAAAGCTGGAGAAATTTAGGGTCCGTTTGGACGGAACCCAAACTGTAGTTGGTTTTATTTTTTCTAATGCAAGGAACTGCGTTTTTGGATTCCGTGTTGATATGACGCCCACTGCGCAATGTAAGTTGCGCCGGCGCCATTTTAGTGAAAAGTTGTTTTTCCTCCATGAAATTTTCATGCCTACTTATTTATCAAAATTTTTTTCCTGCCTACTTCCTTTCTTGCTATTCGTCTTGTGCCTGTCCAAGCAGGCTGTGAGGCATAGGGTTGTAGGTTCTAAATTCGATGTATGCTTATGTCTAACTTACTTGTAATTGTGAATGTAATGTAGTTCTTAAACTTTCATTGGGTATCTGATAATTAAACATAAAATTTTAGGCGGCATCTTCACCATGTGGTACACCTGTAGGGTTGTACGGAGACTCTAGATCAATCGATCTCTGGGATGCACCTAGGTGATCTTTGGTGGAGATGGAGATCCAACTCCGATTAACCCAAAAATTCAAGGAAAATAAAACGAAAATAAAATAGAAAGACATATAGATGGTACGGAGAAGGAAAAATGGAGGATAATATTCAATAGAAAATAATAATAAATGGCCGAAGCAGTGAAGGTGATGATGACGAAATCCAACAGTTACTGAACACTGCACAGAACGTGTGCAATAGGGTGGTTGAACCACTGCTGAAGGTGGGAGATGGTTGCTGAACTGCCCTACGGCAACACAAATTCACCAGATAAACCTCACTAGGACGGAGGTGCTTCAAGCTCAACTCTCTACAATAATTTCTCAAAGATGACAAAAGCTTATCTTAGCAATCCAAATAACTGAATTTGCGGAAATATCCCTAAACCAAAAAAATCACAACCTGACTTTTAGCAAAATACTCGATGCATCCCTTCCTCCCCTTGGAATATGCTTGACCTCCTCTAAAACCTGAAACGAAGGATCCTTGGTCCTATCTAGACCAATCTCGTAGCCTCAAAAACAGCCTGATTGGATACTAACAATCTGATAGCTTGATTTTTTTTTGGACATTCCAATCAATGGTGCAGAAACAAAAGGTCCATTTCTTTGATGGTCAGGAATTTGAAGAGATGGTCTACTGAATGAAGGTTTTGGGCCCCAATCATGTGGGGAAGTATGAAATTTTATGCCGCACTGCATTTTCGAATACCTCATTGTAAATGTTGGGACCTCGGATTAGAAAGGATCCTATTTTAGTCAAGAATTAATATCATAAGCTAGTATTTGTTATGTTTCTATTTTAATAAATATTTCTTGAGATCCGCTCATGGAATCTTGTAGAATAGCTTTCCTTAAATCGTTTAGATTTATCTTTATTTAATGTAATAGGTTTTTAGGAATTAATCAATCACGAAGAATAACTCTCTCAACCCTTATCTCTTCTCTATCCATCTCTCCCAATATTACCCAATAATCCTTTGTTGAGGCTAGGACCCTAACATATGGTATTAGAGCAAGCGATTCCAATGGGATTCGAGGAACAAATGGAGGACCGATTGACCATGCTATAGTCTCTTGTTGAAGAATAGTTCACAAATCTTGGAGATTAGTTCACAAATATTCATGAATAGAACCATACTCAGTTTACTCGTGTTGAAAAACATAATCATACTCTCCATCTTCAAACGAATGATATTCAAGTATCTCTTCAGGCCCTCCTTCAACGACGCATTGAATATTCATCAGGACTTTTTGCACAAATGCATGAAACCTCGGGGCAACTCCAGACACTCATAACTAGCTTGAAAACCCATTTCGCACGAGTTGATGCATTGCAACCACCCACTTGGACTATTCCCACATCATCAACTATCGAGGACGGAAAGCGATTAAAACGCAAAAGTGCCCCAGAACAGACCACGTTGCTAACAAGCCTCGGAAAGAGACGACTACTCCCTTTCGTGATTCCAGGATGGCGTGTAAAACGTGTCAGGGCGTCTACAATTGACGACAAACGTCGGTTGGATGGAAAGAACATCAAAGGTATTCTTGCATTACCCACGCAGGTTACCTATGTGTCGCCCAGTCAGCACACAGGCACCTATGCAAATAAGGGTGAAAAACACCCAAGAAACAACGCACACTGTTACCAATGAGTTGAATTTGAAGAATTAGGGTTAGGGTTAGGTTTGGAGAAGAGAGAATAGAGAGTAGAGAAGAGAGAAAGGATGTCTATTGTGCTTAATCCACAATGACTCCATAAATCTTATTTATGTAAAAGAGGTTACAGAAAAAAGGACAAGTATACCCCTCATAAGAGGTATTTACAGAACTACCCCTATACAAGATCAATACGTATTTCTACGTATCTGATAACACAATGCCGACATAAATTGTTTGACCTGGTGCTCGCGTGTTCTGCATGCACTACCAAATACTGTCAACCATGCATTCAGAATTGGTATGGTGAAACAGTAGAAGGCGCGGAGCAAACTTGCGATTGAAAGTGTTACAAATGCAATGGCAACTGTAACTGTATCCTATGTTTGAGAAAACGGGGGTGTCAACTGATTGGCACCTTGAGAGGGCGCATCAGAGCAATGAGAGCCTCACCCTTTCTTAAGGCGTACCACAAGGAAGGCGCTAGACTGTTAGCAACATCACTGCAATCGCCCCCAGGGTTCTCGACAACCGCTACAACTTGCGGACAAGTCGAACTCTAAGGAGGAGGGGATGTTGGGACCCCGGATTAGGAAGGATCCTATTTTAGTCAAGAAGTAATATCGTAGGCTAGTATTTGTTATGTTTCTGTTTTAATAAATATTCCATGAGATCTGCTCATGGAATCATTTAGAGTAGCTCTCCTTCAATTGTCTAGATTTCTCTCTATTTAATGTAATAGGTTTTTAGGAATTAATCAATCAAGAAGAATAACTCTCTCAGCCCTTATCTCTTCTCTATCCCTCTCTTACAATATTACCGAATAATCCCTCATTAAGGCGAGGACCCTAACAGTAAACCACCATGGTTTGCATCCACCTATCAAATTCCTATCCTTTCCTTGCTTATGTATTGTACTAGAACTGTTTTATCTACTTGTATTTCATGTTTTGCTGCTTAAAAAGATCCTGCTTATGCAAGAATTGACTAGAACTGTTTTATCTATTTTTATTCCATGTTTTACACAACTTGTTGATAAAAAAGCTTTGGCTTATGCAAGAACTGAGTATGGCTACTGAAGTCTCCCGTGTTTGGTTTGAAATACTTACTCTTAAGCTTTCATCTTGTAGAGTGTGGAGCTTACGAATGAAGCTGTGGATTTCTTGAGGGGGATCTTCTGCTTGTTCGACCTTGATGCTGTATGCACTACTTTATGCCTTATTCCATGAGTTAAATGTAGATCTTAATTGCTTTTGTAATTCAAAATGTACCTCATAGTTAATGTTAGTGATACTTACAGTTAGATTATTTGCGTCCAGGTTGGTACCATATCAATATTTTGTGGTAAAACTTCCTTGATGATCTCATACTTCGTGGTCTATCTTTTGGAAATTCATTTTTCTTCTTTGTCTATTCTAATTGCCTCACTAGTCAAGCTTTATTTGTTCTCTATTTTGTGTTTACAAATCAATATATATATATATATATATGATTTGTTTGTAAGCGATTAGCAAATGTAGTTGACTGTTTGTAAGAGTTTAGCAAATGTAGTTGACCACATGAGGGATTTACTGGGGTTCTATATTTTGTATGTACTATTTACACATCATGATTCAAAGTATCTTCCGTCTCGGAACGTCTCGGCTTAGATGTTTCATTCTAGTAAGGTATCGGTATGATACATAGGGGTATGCCAGGAAAGTAATTCAATTAATTAAATATTGAAAATTATTGAATGGAGTATTATTTCGTAGTTGAAAGTGATAGTATTTCATCAAACATTATGCTTTTAGATTAATTGTCATTATCATCTATGCCTTATCTCAAATGTTTGGGGTCGGCAACATGAATCCTATTTTGTCATTCGACTCTGTTTAGAAGCTTGATTAAGTATAAAAAAAATATAGTAGTTAATGTATCTTCGATTGCTATTTTTTTAATGTATTGTTCTGTCTTGTTGAGATGTCTTGTTCTGTCAACCGCATACATGCTGAATGAGACCCAGATTTTAAACCTTGATACCACAAATAGAAGTGCCGATGAGGATGCCAGCTCAATGGTTAAGGGAGGAGAGCATCCATGCATCCTTTGTATGTATGGAGATGTTTTTAGCTTCCTTCTTTCTTTCTATATAATTTATCCCGTAACGGATAAAAAAAGAAGAAGAAAATAAGATGGTTGAATCAAATCAAATTAGCTGCATCACTAGCCGATTAAGGAATTAAAGGGGGCTTGCTTAGTTTATGAAAATTAAGTGCAGCATTTCAATTACAGTGTTTAGAGATTTTAGCATAGGAATTTTGTCATCTGTATTGATGAACAATTAATTGTTGTGATGCATTTAAGTTACGTTTGTCCAGTTTGCACATAGTAGCCCAATAATCATACAAAAAAAAACTGCATCAAACGAGCATGAAATTTTCTATTGTCATTGGGTGACAAACCTTTGATATCAGTACAAAAATGCGAAATAGTGAAAATACAAACATCTCTCTGATTCAAATTATCCTACTATGCAAATCAGCTCACTCTATGGCTCAAAACTAACATGCTTATGAATTATTTATCTAACAATTATCAATAGTTTACATTAATGCACAACGAATGCAATCCTCATCTAATTTAGGATAGTAGAAAATAAAATAAAAGAGATGAGGATGTTGAGATGGATGAGTGGAAAGATTAGGAAAGACAAAATCAGATATAAGCACATTCGAGGGAATATTAGAATAGCCCTAAGCAGATATAAAATTAAAGAAAATTGATTTAGATGGTTTGAGCATGTACAACAAAGAGTAACGATGGCACCAGTAAGAAGGAGCACCTTGATGCAAGTTGAAGGCTCTAAAAGGTTAAGACAAAGTCCAAAATGATGAGGATTGAATTAGTTATAAAATATCCGAAGACATTCCCTTGGCTAAAGATATAGCTCTAGATAAAGTTGGATATTTCCGTATGTTGCTGATGATGTCCGTCAATTTTCTTGAGATTATTATCTGTATGTTGCTCATAGCTCTAGTAGTTTTGGTCTTAAAGAACAGGGCTGAGCAATTACAAAGCTCATTTATATTTAGCTTATGGTATTCTATATGTTGGCTAATGCATATTTTCTTGAGATTCTGATTCTATAGAGCTTTTGCTTGCCAGGATGGGGCCCTACGACCTGCTGAGCTTGACGATCTTTTTTCAACTGCACCGGAAAGGTGAATTTGTTTTTCTGCGAGAATCCCTGGTTGTTAGTTAGTTTGTACTTAGTTTTCCTTTATTTTACTGCGAGAGATGTTCTCTTATGTTTTCTACTGTTACTACTGTACATAGTTTTTCTATTATTCGTTATTCCATGGATCAACAAACACTTTCAATGCCTCGTTAAAATTGGAACTTGAAAAGAAAAAAATGATTCTGCTGAACCTATTGAAGCTCAGACAATGATACTCATCCGATGAAAAAAAACTGATAATGATACTCATGCTTGCACAAAATCAAATTGAAATGCATTGAATGCTAAATTTGTGAAGTATTTTTGTGACTTGCATGCCTCTAGTGGCACATGCTTCTGCAGTGTCACTTGGGTAGTTAAACTTTCCACCTTTTTTAACACTGGATTGTCCTACTTCGACAACAAACTTCCACAAAATAATGGTTATACATGTGGACTGGCATACATCCATCTGTACAGTATTTGATGAGGAACAAGCCCTCGATTGGAAGAGAAGAAGCACTCACTGTGGAAGCCAGGAAAGAAGTAGAATGCTAGAAATGACTACTGCAGCCCATCTGAAAGCCCATTAATGGCAGCTCAACAGGCTCGTGATTCAGCCCACCTTCAGTTCATATGGAGGCCCCTTTACTGCTGTCCAACAATCCCATCATCCACTTATTTAAGTTTCTATTTTACTGCATATGATCTTTCTTGAAGAAGCACTCACTGTGGAAGCCAGGAAAGAAGTAGAATGCTAGAAATGACTACTGCAGCCCATCTGAAAGCCCATTAATGGCAGCTCAACAGGCCCATGATTCAGCCCCCCTTCAGTTCATCTGGAGGCCCCTTTACTGCTGTCCAACAATCCCATCATCCACTCATTTAAGTTTCTATTTTACTGTATATGATCTTTCTTTTTGGCTAAATTATATGATCCATAATAGTATATATGTCCTAAACGCTTCATTAGACTTGCTTGCAAAAAAAAAATAAAATCTATCATTAGACTTTATACGTTTTACATAAAAAATGATTAAATTGCCTAGGTGTCCACTTTAACACATAGTGCTGAAGCAAAGCCTAGGCAACCACTTCTGTAACACGGGTTTATAACATTGGCCAGCTGATCATAATTATAATGGTGGAATTGATAGCGATGTAAAGCATGATTTGGGGGAATTTTATGGCTCCCAAAGCATCCATAGATTGGAGGCGAGTGTGGACAACTTTTTGGGGTGGTATGAATTGCTCGAGGGGAGAAAGGTCCAATTTGCTACAACCCACCAAGGATTTTACCTTAATTTGATGGAGGCAACAAGAGATTATTGTAAGATTTGGGCGAGGTGTCGTTGACACATGGATCTTGAGTAGGTCCATCTCTATAAAAAATATCATCCCATGGACTATTTGTAGAAATTGTGTTTAATGTCGATGTATACAACAAAGAGAGAATGTATTATTTGATGAATACATGGATAGATTTTGCAACCATGTTATTTGTGCCATAATTGTTTATTCAGATGAATTCCTATCCGCGTATCATAAATCTTGGTTTAGACCACCGATTCAATATGATATGGTAGTCACTACTGTAAAGTCATATTCCATTAAGTTGTCAAATTCCATGACCAAATGCATGTCTATTGTATTGGACCTATTGGTCTTACTCCTTGGTTCACAACATGTAAGATCAGAAGGACAAGTTAGAGCATGAAGCCATTGAGGACCAAGGGTGAAGTCTAAGGTTGCTCCAAAGATTCAAGAAAAAGATTAGAGAGCTCAAGATCAAGGAAAAACTGATTAGTAAACATTTGGTTGGATCCAAGATCCATTGGGGAGTTTTTCCACATAATTTGAACCTTATTGTCAAATCATATTGTTGTGCGATCGACTGCCTTTAGTGACTGGTCTACCGGACTTAAAATTGGCAAAGACTGGTCGATCGCTCTTAGGAATCGGTCACCCGATCAGAACAACAATTTTGCCTTTGGTTGCTCTGCCTGATCCGTTGACCATACCAATTGATCGTTCGATCGGGCCAATTCCAAAGGTCAGGAATATGGCTGTTGGACAAGCTTTCTTGTCTATTTAAGAGAAGAACGAGTCCTAAGTAGACGTTAACCATTCCAAGAGTCCAAATGCTAACATAAATCTGGTGAAGCCTTTATTGAATCAAGAGCAAGGAAAATCTATTGAAAGGAAGCCAAGACTTGTTTACACATAGTAAAATCATTGGTCAAATCTCATCCAAGCTACTTCAAAAAGGAAGGTTGAAGCCCTAAAGCTAAAGAAGAGTTTGGAGAAGTTGCAAGAGCTTTTGCACCTCTCACACATAGTAAAATCTTTTAAGAGGTTAGTAACATACATTATAAAATCAGCTTAGAGAAAGAGGCATTATGTTTATTATGATACTATCACAAATTTATCTTTGATGGTGAGCTAAATCGAGGGGATTCTTGAGTAGACTTGTTGGGTGGTTTCCTAAACAAAGATGATCAGGTGGATTTCTGTTGTGATTGGGTGGATTCCAAACCAAAGTTGATTTGGTGGATTCCAAACCAAAGTTGCTTTGGTGGATTCTTGGTTTGATCGAGTGGATTCTTGGTCGGTTAGTTGGATGGATTCCTAACTAAGTTCATTCAATTGTATGTGTGGATTCCAAATTGATTGAACAAGACTTATCAAAAAAAATTTGATTGAATAAAAGAATCAGTTTGGTCGGAGCGTTAAAGAGCGGACGTAGGTGTGGATTCTCTGAACCACTATAGATCTTTGTGTTGTGTGGTTGTGCTCTTAATTATTCATATATTGCTTATTTGATTGAATGCATATCTATTCCAAGCTTTGTCAGGTTATTGTGTGATTGGGATTTTTGTACTGTTCGCAACGATTTTAAAATGGTCCTATTCATCCCCCTTCTAGGACCTTGCATAGTAGTAACAAGGGAATTTCAATTGGTATAAACTATCAACGCTTTGGTCACTCGATACGGTTTAACAACCTGAGTGTGCTCCTCTTCCCTTAATATGGTTACACGAGGAAGTTCTGTCTTTTGACCACCTCTCTTCAGTGGATTGAACTATGCCTACTGGAAGGCTAGAATGAAATTTTCCTAAAATCCCTTGATGAGAAAGTTTGGGACGTGGTCGAAGAGAGATTGAACTCCCCACTCTGAGCATTTTTTAGGACATTTCACGAGTTTATAACATTGACAAGTTGATCTTGAATACTACAATGGTATTTATAGAGATGTGCGACCGGATAGGGGTTTCGGTAAAATCACTCCATTGTGTTTGAAGGAATCACACCTTTAGGAAGAATCACTCTTCCGTTCCAAGCGTCTCACCCTGCAAAATTGGAAATCACAAAAAAAAATGAATTATTAGTCATAAACTCTTCCTTTTTAAAATCAAAGATTGCATCTCTATCTATAAAACTTTCTAATTTAACCTTTTTTTTTGATAAGGTGAAGATATATATATATATATTAGTAAGCAATAAAGAGGGACAATGTAACACATCAGGAGGTCGAGAGAACCTCCTCTACACAAAACATACACCCCCTAACTACCCCTATGCGTAATCGACTCCCATTTAAATACCAAGTCTTCGAAGGCCATCCCTTTGCATTCTATAAACATTTTGGACCAGAAAAATAACAAAGCCTTGATGGAAAACACTATCTCGGATGTAAACGATTCCTTTCTATCTCAGACCCTTCTATTCCTCTCCTACCAAAGGCCCCACCATATCGCGAAAGGAAGGAGGCTCTGAAGTCTGCAACCACAGAGGAAAGCAAAGATACGATCAACTGGCAATAGTTTGTAAAATCGAAACCGAGAGAACCCTACAAATACCAAAGGAACCGAAGAATATGCCCCCCACTTCCCGAGCTAACTTACATGGAAGCAAGAGGTGATTAACTGATTCCCCTGCTCCCTTGCACATCACACAATAATTCACAATGACTCTGTTCCTTTTGACAATGTTGTCTATCGTAAGGATCTCCAAGTTTGCGCACCACACAAAAACGCAACCTTAGATGGAACCTTCATCCCCCATATCTTGGCCGTCGGAAACGAACTACTCCAAGAAAGATTCAAACATGACAACGATGTCCTCCAAGATCTGTCCAACATCACATAGAAGGAGCACATCGAGAATCGGCCATCCGGTGTGCCTGCCCACCACAAAGCATCCTCCTTGGATCTATCCAACACCAATCCATCCAATCTTCGAAGGAGAGCTGCAAACTGAGGAATTTCCCAATCGTTTAAGTTGCATCTCAAACCAAGATCCCATGCTACCTCATTCTCCGCCCCCACAAGCAGACTTTGCACTGTACCTTCTTTATTTTTCGAAATATCATAAATTTGAGGAAAATCCTCCATTAGAGCCTCATCG
This sequence comes from Euptelea pleiosperma, assembly GCA_035048495.1. Taxonomy (NCBI): domain Eukaryota; kingdom Viridiplantae; phylum Streptophyta; class Magnoliopsida; order Ranunculales; family Eupteleaceae; genus Euptelea; species Euptelea pleiosperma. Next base: position 24,095,507 of record CM068551.1, on the reverse strand, counting down.
CCACACCAAACATCACTAAAAAAGATCCTATCTTCCTTTCCCAGCTTGAAACGGATGCCGCTTATAATGGAAGCCAACACCCTCTAGACATTTTTCCAAACCCCACAACGTATGAACTCCGGATTGCCCTACTAAACCATCCCATCGGTGTACTAGCATGCTTGGCCTCCACAACCTTTCTCCACAGGCTATCCTCCACAACGTAATGCTAGATCCATTTTCCGATCATAGGAAAATTCAATAATCTCAGATTTTTTACACCTAACCCACCCACCTTCTTGGGGGAATACACAATCTGCTAATCCACTAAAGGATAACTTGATCCATCTACCTTGCCAAACCATATGAATATGCTAATCATCTTTTCCACTCTCCTAACCACTCCTACTGGCATGGTAAATAGAGACAAGAAATATGTGGGAAGATTAGATAAGGCGCTTTTGATCAAAACTAGCCTTTCTCCATTAGATAAGTACCTCACCTTCCAAACTGCCTACCTCGTATCACATCTCTCGATAATCGGGTCCCATAGAGCTTTCGACCTATATGGAGCGTTGAGCGGAAGGTCTAGGTTGAAGCTGGGAGCATCTCAACTGAGACTCTTAGAGTGGAGGCAATCCCCTCGACATCCTCAACTTGGCTCACTGGATAGACTTTACTTTTCCCAAAGTTGACCTCGAGTCCCAAGATCGCCTCAAAGCAAACTAAAAGACATCTCTAGGTTTGACCTTGCTCCCTGGATGCCCCCAAGAAGATGAGAGTATCGTTTGCAAGTTGGAGATGAAAAATAATAGGACCCAATAGACCCAACTGAAGCCAGTCAACACCCTCTTATCCACAACTTTATTTATGAACCTGCCTAGAGCCTCCACCACTATAATGAAGAGAAAATGGGACAATCACATATTGGGAGCACACGTTTGAGAAGCCACATATTCTCAAATCTGAAGGGGTTGGGCCTAGAGGACAAGCTGCCACTATCTAGCAGAACATGGGAGTGGTCTGAAATAGGTCTTGGGAGCACACGTTGGAACACCGAAGGGTAGTGCTTCTCCCAAGAACTTGAAATAAGGAAACGGTCCAATCTGCGAAGAATCGGGTCGTTTTGGTTATTGGTCCATGTGAACACACCATCATTCATCGGAAGGTCCATTTAACCAAAACTACTAACAACCTCGCCAAACTGCTGTTGATACTGCACCCTCCATGCTTCTCAAAAGAATATCTAATGACATTGAAATCGCCCCCAATACACCAAGGTAAATCCCAATACCCGGCTATATCCTCCAATTCCTTCTAGAATTGAGATCTGATCCCTCTGTTCGAAGGCCCATGCACACAAGTAAGCACCCAATGAAACCCATCCACTAACGAACGACAAGCCAAGGACACTGATCCTGCACCTCCATTCCCTATAGTGGGTGGCATCACCAGAAACCCCTCCCTCCTTTTCAAACCTTAATTTCCACATGTTCTCCTTTTACCCGAAATCCAACAAAAAAAGCGGATACTTGCCCAGAAGCCAAAAAACCTTCTGAACCTCAATTTAATCATTATGTCTTGGGTATTGAATTAAGTGTGCCCACAAGTGTTGGTTGAACCCTAGCTAGTGGAAGTTCTTACTTCCATTGGGCTCTTCAATCGATAATTGAGGATTTTTCAGTGCTTGATTGTGATTTTTAGCCTTAGAATAATTAATTTAATTATTTGTTAGCGATTTTAAATATTTGTGGTAGGTCGTTAGATTTGTTATATAGTCTTTATTATCTGTAGTAATTTTTCTCTGATCTCCGCACATCATTTAGGTTAATTATCCTCATCCTGCATCATTGACTTGGCGGGGTATTGGACTATTGACCATAATATAGTTTACTTTTGTGTTAATTTGCACAGTATTGTTTTATTTTTTTTAATGAAATATGTTTGGCAAGCATTTTTGAAACCTAGGATATGTTCCAAATATATCACTTACCTGCTTAAATGAAACTATAATGTTTGACATCTGTCTGTATATGGAAAGGGATGACACTCTTCTTTAGCTCCTTACTAATTTTTGGTAGACCAACATGTCTGGGTGTTTGTTTTACTTTAATGTTATCGTTTGTTTGGTATGCATGATAAATCTTAGACCTCTTAAGATGTTATCTTAATTTTGTAAGTTTTGCTGTAGCATCTTCCTCATGGAACTGCCCCAATTTTATTTTATTACAATGAGTCTTCCCTTATATGCTGTCTTATTTTTTGAACTACAGTCCTTGGGGCGAAGCTCCTTATAAGGATGCTGCAGAGAAGACTGCATTAGGAGGGTTATCACTTGAGGGATTTCTTTCGGAGGTGTGTATGCTTTTTTGTGCTTTCACCCTTCATGAGGTAGCGACAGTACATCAAGTTTCTCAACATGATTTAATTTAGGTTGATCTTATTGTAATGGTTGTTTCCATCATTTTTGGCACAACATTTTCTGAAAATTCCTACCATTCAACTGTGTATAATATATGACAATTTTTGGAACAAATTCACATGAGGTTAGTATTTTCAGTGGGATGTCACTTATCACCTTATGAATTTCTCTCAGAGTTGCATGTCCATTACTCAAGCCTCGTTTGAGGTAGCAGCAATACATCAAGTTTCCCTACTTGTTTTAATTTATATTGATCTTATTGTAATAATTATTACCACCATTTTAGGCATCACATTTTCTGACAGTTCTAACCGTTCAACTGTATGTATGATTTGTGACAACTTGGGACAAATCCACATGAGATCACTATTTTCTTGGTATTCATTTTGTAAAGGCAAATAGTTGATGACTTGAGGTTGCTTTTTTTGCATCTGAAATCTTGACCTATTTGGCTTAGCCAAGAATAAGTTGTCAAGGAGCGGTTCCTTTCTTCTTCTTTTAGTGGTGGGTGACGTAAAGGACAGAATATTACTGTCCTTACCTTCCTTTCATGGGGGGTTTGTGGTTGATTTTTGGTGCAAGAGGTGTGGCAACTTATAGATGTTTACTGATTTAACATTTCCATTTGAGTTCTCATATATTAATTGGCTCAATTTTGCTTCATAGGTTATAATCATTTTGACTTGCAGTGTGCCAGCTTTTTGTTAGGCATCATCGTTTGTTCTTCACATTAGCAATGACTTGCTTTCCAGCTAACATTTTTTTATTTGAACTATCGGTGTTTTTTTCTTCCTTCCAACGTATTATGTGTGTAAACTTTCTTAGAAATACGTGTGCTGCAGTGGGCCCTTATGACACTGTTAGACCCGGCTAAGAGTTTGGCTAATTTGATCTACATTGGATATGCGGGTGATCCCGCTTCGGCGCTCCGTATAACTAGGCGAAGAAAATTAGATCGCAAAAAGCAACAATCTGAAAGAAACGTTTTCCAGTGCTTTGTCTTTGGACCTAAAAGTGCCGGAAAATCAGCATTTTTGAATTCATTCCTCGCAAGGTGCGGCACCTGCTGAATTTGTATTCAAGTCAACTTTTATTTATTTTGATTGTGATGGTCTCTTGAATAAATTTTCCTAATTCTCCTGTTACTCTGAGATTTCATTTTTCCTTATTGGAATCTATTATTACTGAAGTTTTGTTTTCTTTTTCTTTGCATGGAATGGAATATAATGACATTTATTGTTCTTAAATCCAAATGCAGGCCCTTCCCTGAAAGTTATACTTCAACCACTAATGAGCGCCTTGCAGTGAATGTTGTTGATCAGCTTGGGGTAAGTACTGTGAGAAGAAGCACCATGTATGATAACCTGGTAGAATGTTGTAGATCTCTCTCTCTCTCTCTCTCTCTCTCTCTCTCTCTCACACACACACACACACACACACACACCCCCACCCCCCCCAACCACCACTTCTAAATATTTGATTTGTTTTGAAGGGAACTAAGAAGACCCTTGTATTGCGAGAGATACCAGAAGATGGAGTTAAACATCTGCTGTCTAATAGAGAGTCCTTGGCTGCTTGTGATGTAGCGATATTTGTCCATGACAGGTATTGGCTTATAATTGAATTATGGTCTCAATATGTCTTGGAAAATTTGTATTTATGAGATGTTGCCGTGGTTATAATGCTCGTGGATTACCCATCAATGGTTACACTGACTTGTAAATTAAACTAGCAGTTTGAATATGCACCATTGCTTATCTTAGAGGATGCAAGTTTATCTGATCAAATATCAAATGTTATGTGCGTAAAATTGCAAATGTTGGTAAATTCGGAAAATGCACCTACTCAAGATCTTACTCGTTAAATATTGTTATTTTTTTTTATCGGCGAAGAACAAAGGGACTACACATCCAAAAAGAGTTAGAACCTCCTTACCCCGTAAACAATATTTTCCCACCTAAAAACAAAATTCCCAAAATGGAAACCTTTAAACTCGGACAAGATCGACGACCAATAGTAAAGGGAAGCCTTGATATAAAGTACCATTGCAGCAATGTCCTGTTCTTTCCCTCCACACATACACTTAATCCTTTCTTCCCAAATCTCCCAACTTAGTGCTAAGGGAAGAAGCCTCCACAAAGTTCGACTTCTATGAGAGACTGAGGTGCTCCATCCATCGAATAACTATAAAATCCCTCTTAGGGTAATCCAACTTAACCCAAACAATTGGAATAATTCTGTCCACATTTCCCAAACATGATGACAATGAAGAAAGAGGTGATTTATGGTGTCTGTCCGATTTACAAAGGAAGCACATACTCTGGAGCTGAAATCCCCTCCTAACCAAGTTATTTACTGTGGGAGTTTTATTTAGTGCAATCATCCAAGCGAAGAAGGCCACCTTGGATGGAATGAGGGACCCCCAAACCTGCTTATGAGGGAAATGAGAAGTTTCTATTGGTGAAATCTTCGGAAAAAGGAGCGGATTGAGAATCTTCCCTTGGGATCCCATCTCCAAATTCACGTGTCATCTTCCTCAACCTTGACTCGCTTCCTTCAATGCACTTGAGAAGAGGGAATTTCATCGATTCCCCAATCGTTAAGGTTCCATATCAATCCCAAATTCCAGGTAGTAATGCCTGCTGCCACAAAAACTCAGTCCCTCACAAGTGCCCTTTAAGGTTAGATAAGGTGTATATAGAAGGGAAAGCGGATTGGAGACATGATTCCCTACACCAACCGTCTTCTGAAAAACCTCACCGAGTCACCCCCACTTGCTTTAAATTTTATTCCTCTTTTGAACATCTCATAGATTTTGGAAATACCTTTCCACACACCAGTGCCGTAAGGGGATACAGACACTCTTGTAACCAATCCTTGGTTATTGCTACCATGTTTGGAATCTATCACCCTCTGTAAACTCTCTTTCCTCCCCATACCACCACCATCACTTGCCCAATAGCGCAATATTCATGTCCTTGAACTGATGCCTGAGATCCCCTTCCTTATAAGCAAATATGCTTCCATCCCACAACCACAAGGTGATATTTGTGATCCTCGTTCTTACCCATTTATAGGAAGTCACTGACTAACCTTTTCGGTCTGTTAGCAACGCCCATGGATAGGAAATATATGGACATGTTAGATAGGGTGCTTTTAACCAAAGTCACCTTGGCACCTTTGGAAAGGTAGCTTCTCTTCCACAAAGAGTTTTCTTTGAAACGCTCCATAATTGGGTCCCACATGGCCTTTGATCTGCTCCTAGGGGAGTCCGAGATGGGAAGTTGGAACTTTCCCAACCTTACATCCCAAGCACCCAACTAGGACTCCATATTGTGTACTCTCCCAACACCAAACACTTCACTTTTGGGCAGGTTAATACGTGTAGTACCCTGATGTGGAACACCTGTCAGTGACTGAACCTACCTAGTCAGCGTCTGTATAAACTTCAACTCGCAGGTGTCCATTCTTACTAAACATGAGACCCTTCCCTGGAGCCCCCTTAAGATAGCGTAACACTCGGTGTGCTGCCTTAAGATGTGTAGAGCGAGGGGCATGCATGAATTGACTGATGACACTGACTGCGTATGCAATATCTGGTCGTGTCAGCGAAAGGTAGATGAGACGCCCAACAAGTCTCTGGAACTGGCCTCTATCAACAATGGGATCCCCATCAACAGGATTCAGCCGATGTTGCTGCTCTATAGGCGCATCGGCTGGTTTAGCTCCCAAGTTTCCCGACTCTCGAAGGAGATCAAGTACATACTTTCTCTGTGAGATGAACACACCTTGCTTTGACCTAGCAACCTCAATACCTATAAAGTATCTCAAGGTTTCCAAATCCTTGATTTCGAACTCTGTGTCGAGGTATTTTTTCAGTCTGCAAACTTCATTTGTGTCATCTCCCGTGACCACGATATCATCCACATACACAATAAGAGCAGTAAGACGACCTTGACTTCTCTTGATGAAGAGAGTGTGGTCCGCATGACTCTGCGAGTAGCCAATCTTCTTGACTGCTAAACTGAACCTCTCAAACCAAGCCTTGGGTGACTGTTTAAGCCCATACAAGGCTTTCTTCAGTCTGCACACAAGTTCCTTACTCCCAGTCAGACTGAAGCCCGGAGGACCTGTCATGTAGACCTCTTCCTCTAGATCACCATGGAGGAAGGCATTCTTGACATCCAACTGGTGGAGGGGCCAAGAAAAATTTGCCGTGAGAGATAACATAACTCGAATTGAGTTCATCTTGACCACAGGAGCAAACGTCTCCTGGTAGTTAATCCCATAAGTCTGTGTGTACCCTTTTGCAACGAGACGGGCCTTGTACCTGTCGATGCTTCTATCTGTTTTGTATTTCATTGTATATACCCACTTGCACCACACGGGTTTCTTTCCTCTGGGCAATGGAACCAAATCTTAAGTACCATTCTTTTCTAGAGCTGTCATCTCTTCTAGCATGGTTGCTTTCCACTAAGGCTGGTTGAGGGCATTTGAGACACCGGATGGTAGAGTGACACTAGATAGGGAAGTAGCAAATGCCCTGTAGGATGGTGAGAGCTGTTGATAGGAAACAAAGTGAGAGATAAGGTGCTTGATAACACAGTTCCGAACATCTTTCCGATGAGCAATAGGTACATCAATGTCTATGAGTAGGATAGTAGGAGCAACAGAAATATTGCCATGAGGATCACTGAGGACACGATTAACTAGATCGAGTTGGGTTTCCTGGCAGTGAGCTTAGATGGTGGATTGTTTTTCTTTTTGACGTCGTCTGGCATATGTCTTTAGCTGCGGATCCTGTGGCACAGTGTCAGTAGGAGATGAGGACAAGGGTACAAGAGACTCATCAGGAGGCAAATCAAGGGGTACTGGTTGAGGATTCTCCCCCTGTGGAGGTATCGGACTCTCGTCAATACTCCCAAGCTCCCCCTGAAGAGAAGTCCGATCAACTGAGAAGAAGGGAAGACTCTCAAAGAAGGTAACATCTAGAGAAGCAAACCGACGACGGGTAGAGGGATGGAAACACCGATATCTCTTATGAGTGGACGAATAGCCAAGGAACACACATCGAACGGCTTTCGGATCTAACTTGTCCTTCCTGTGAACATAGCAAACACAACCAAAGACCTTAGGTGGAATGGAGAACACATGACAGGAAGGAAACATGATTGAAATGGGAGACTTCGACCCCAAGACACGGAAGGGCATCCGATTGATCAAGTAGGATGCCGTCAACACAGTGTTAGCCCAATAACCCTTGGGTACCCTAGTATCAAGAAGAAGTGCCCGAGCAACGTCCAGGACATGGCGATGCTTTCGCTCAGCGGTCCCATTCTGTTGAGGTGTATCGTCACATGAAGTCTGATGAAGAATTCCATGCTCCTCAAAGTAGGAGGCAAGGCCACTGTACATGTATTTCTCCCCATTGTCAGTGCGTAGGACTTTAAGGGGGGTGCCCAATTGATTGCACACCATTTTATGGAAGGTCTGAAAAATAGTATGCACCTCATTTTTTGATTTCACAAGGTAGATCCAAGTGTAACGGCTGTAGTCATCCACAAAAACCACAAAGTAGCGAAAACCAAAGATAGAAGTGGTAGGATTGGGTCCCCAAACATCAGAGTGCACAAGCTGTAAAGGAAACGTACTTTTTTTTTATTACTGGTTGGAAAAGACACCCGACATTGTTTTGCAAGTACACAAGTTTCACAGTTGAACTCAAAAAATGGAGTAGACGCAAACTGAGGTAACAAACTCTTCATGACTGAAAGCGGTAAATAATCTAGCCTGTTATGCCATCGCATTAACAGATCTTTATTAATGCTAGAACTACTGACACTGGCACTGGACTGATGTGCAAGAGAATATGAAGTTGGCTGGCTATCGTGCAGGTACAATCCACCATCCTCACGACTACTGTCAATCATCCGCCTCGTTTCCATGTCTTGAAAAACACAGTTAGTAGTAAAAAAGGTAACACTGCAGTTTAGATTTTTAGTAAGATAGCTAACAGAAAGCAGGTTAGTGGTGGATTTAGGAACATGAAGTATAGAGGATAAAGACAAAGTGGGTGTGACAGAGATAGTGCCCTTCCCTGAGATAGAGGAGAAGGTGCCATCAGCCACGCGGACCTTGTATTCCCGAGCAGATATTATAGGTGGAGAAAAGGGATGGCATACCAGTCATATGATCGGAGGCACCAGAATCAATGATCCTGGAAGGACCAATGGGTGCCGTAGACACATGGTGGGCTGAATGGTATGTACCTATCTAAGCAAATGATGATGTAGGTGGGGAAGGGCCATCAAGTTGAGTAAGTAACTGTCGAAGCCTGTCAATGTCCATGCTAGAGAAGGTGTTGGACTGCCCAGAAGAAGGGGTCGCATTAGAGGAATCTTGACTGGTGGCGTGAGCGGCTGAGGTTCCATGTTTGCTACCAGAGGGCTTCTTTGAGGAGCCTTGCTTCCCCCTAGAGAACTGTGCTGGACGATCATGAAGACTCTAGCAGGTCTCCCGAGTGTGGCGACGCTTGCTACAGTGATCACATCTGAGTCGATCACGATCATCAAGATCCCCATCCTTCTTGGATGTGGGTTTGTTCCATTTTTGAGTGGCCAAGACAGACTTCTCAGATAAAGAAACATCAACATCTGTCTTAGAGCTCATGGCTCTCCTTCTGCTGTTCTCGCTTTGGATGTAGGAGTAGACCTGTACAATGGTCGACGGCGGTGGATCTCTGCCTAAGATGTTGGCTCGAACCTGCTCATAGCTCTGGTTCAAGCCGCCAAGAAACTCGAATGTTCGACCGCGCACAATCTTCGGAACTCCTTAGCATCCTTGGTACATGCAGGGGTGTAGGTCTGGTAGTGATCTACCTCTTCCCACTTGCTACGTAACGCAGTGTAGTATGATCCCAAAGGAAGATCGCCTTGCTTCAGATGTGCTATCTCCTGCTGAAGTTCAGACATCCTAGCAAAATTCCCATCTTGGGAGGATGTCTGAGATGCAGTGTCCCATATATCCTTGGCAGTCGGGAGAAAGAAGAAGCCTATGCTGAGCGAAGGATGCATGGAGTGAAGCAGCTATGACATGACCATCGAGTTTTCAACTTTCTACTTCTCAAACGTGGCATCGGAGAAATCAGGTGCAGTGATCCGTCTAATGATATAGCCGGCTTTGCCTCGTCCGGTGATGTACATTGTGGCAGATTGAGACCATGCGAGGTAGTTGGACCCGTCGAGTTTCACTCGTGATCTGTAGGCCCGGGCTGTGATCACCATGACTTCCCAGACTGGGTGGGGCAACAATGATCTCTGACTTGGCAGAAGATGACTCAGATGTACTCATGATAGTAAATAAGACTTTTCTGACGAATAGAACAACTTGACTGATAAGAAATCACCCGTACTGCAACTTGGAACAACTCCTTTATAGATTTTTTATTGGAGAAAAATTACCTGTGGGAAACTTGTGAATAGTTCCGGGGACCTAAAGAGATTCCTGGATAGGTGCGGTAGCACCAGGGAGTGGTTCTGGGCTCCTCTGAGACTTGCGGCTAGGTCCAGAGGGTCTTCTCCGACCTTTTGGAAGGGGTGGCTAAGCTTGGTGGCTCTTCTCCAACCTTCCGAAGTGGGGGGCTATGCCTGATAGCTCTTTTCCAGGCTTCTGGAGTGGGCGGCTAGGCCTGAGAGCACTTCTCCAACCTTTTGGAGTGGGCGGCTAGGGTTTCAGACTCTTCTAAAGCATGCGGCTATCCATGGGAGATGATCTCCTTCTTTGAAAAGCCCTTTCGCATCGAATTCCACAATCCCTAAGGTTCTTTAGACCTCTAGGATTGAACCATGGTTACATAACCATGCTCTGATACCATGTTGTAATCTTGGATCGAAACCAGGATAAGAGATTAGGGTTAGAGAGATGGAAGAGAGGAGAGGAGAAATCGTGTAGAGCTTAGAATAGCCTACACGATTTCACCCAATATATATATTAAGTGAAGTTTTACAATATTACAAGGGCCCCTTGTAGAATATAAGATGTTACAAGTAGGTCCCTGACAACACCTCCTCCTGCCATCTTCTTGGAAAATGGGACACTCCTCCTCCCTGTCTATGAAATGCAGTCTCCTCAAGCAAAAATCCCATGTTTTTATCCACGTGATAAAAAAAATCCGTGTTTTATTCCTTGAGTTTCCTTTTAAGAGCTTTCAATTTTCTCTAGAAGACAATGCCTCCGTTGCCCCTGAAATTGAAGAAAATTCCACCATGAAGAAATCGTGTCAAAGGAAAAATGGGTGCCGACAACCACATGATCTCAAACTTGAACGGCGAAGGCCTCCTAATTTTGCCTCCACAATCTAACAACAGAGAGTAGTGGTCAGACCTTGGTTTAGGGATGTCCGTTTGAGATACCTTAGGAAAATGGGCTTCCCAACTGCTAGAAACGTAGAACCTATCCAATCTGCACAGTGTAGGATTGATCTGATTATTGGGCCTTATGAATCGGCCTCTTTCCAATGGAAGGTCCATCAGGTCATTCCGAAGGACGAAGTCCGAAAAATCCATCATACTCGTAAGTCTGCTATTCCATTTCTCCTCTTATGAGAATCTGATAACGTTGGACTCCCTGACTATATACCGCGGTATTCTCTACAGCCCCTGCACGTAATTGAGTTCTTCCCAAAACTGATCTCTCATGCTCCTATCTGTAGGACCATAAACCCCGGTGAAGATCCAAAAAATCCAGCCTCTATACATATGCACTTGATAGATACTGAAAAGGCTCTTATTAAAACATCTTCGACCTTAATAACATTGGTGTCCCAAATCACCACTACGCCCCCTTAGTCCCAATGACCAGAAGATGCTGCCACCTATAACCCTTCTTCCCATAACTCAGCCACCATACAGTCCTCCTCTAGGTTCGCCTTCATTTCCTGCAACACTGCCACGTTGGGATTCCATCTTTTAATGACTAATCTAACCATTGACCTCCCATTTTTGCTTCCCAGACCGCTGACCTTCCATGATAAAGTTTTAATTTTCATTATTAACCAGGACTATCCCCTTCTTCCTTCGACTACGCTTCTCCTCTAGCTTCCCGTCATAGTTAATGTGATAACATAGTTTACTGCACTATTTGTGGCACATCATCTTCTTTTTTCTCTCCCTCTTTCTAGCCATAAAAACTATGGAGGACTCTCCCTTTTCTGTGGCATGACATTCCTCATTAAAAGTTTTTGTATGTAAGAGCACATATGTGTTTAATGTGATATTATATTCGTTTGATCATTGATGGCATTTAAATCTTTCCTGATGACTCTCGGATCTTGGAGCTTCCAATTGTTCAAATCTTACTATGTAAGAGCACATATGTGTTTAATGTGATATTATATTCGTTTGATCATCGATGGCATTTAAATCTTTCCTGATGTCTCTCGGATCTTGGAGCTTCCGATAGTTCAAATCTTACTATGTAAGAGCACATATGTGTTTAATGTGATATTATATTCGTTTGATCATCTCTGGCATTTAAATCTTTCCTGATGACTCTCGGATCTTGGAGCTTCCGATAGTTCAAATCTTACCTAGATCTGCATTTTTATGGTAGAAGATTGTTTACACCTCAAGCGCACCCTTACGAAGTCGTTGGTTTAGCTTTACATTGTGTTCACTTCAGCATTGTTTGAGGAACATGTGTTAGTCATGCCTATTGTTAATCAACTTTGATGTTGCTTTAGCTCAGAATGTGGCAATTTATTTGTATGGACTTACAAAGGTCAATCTTGTGGACAATGTAGTTTCGTTCCCTCATTATTCCCAACATCTTCTTGGATTATTACCTCTAGATGCATTTATTGCTTTGTTGCATCTAATGCCAATCACTGGCAGTTAGTTCGACCCATGGCTTCTGGAAAAGCCCGTAAATTGGAGCCCAATTCATGAACGGCATTGTGAACTATCTCCTGGGAGCTGTAGCCTGTGTCTCGCTCCCTATTTCTTCCACTGTAAATGAAGATATTCTGTTCTTCCTGAACTATTCATTTTATATCGGCATCGTATTCAGATAAATTCTCTTTTGCACCAAGCTGTTGCTGTTGCTGTTGCTATGCTTCAAAATTAGTTTGCTTGATTTCATATTCAAAATGTGATACACCAAAATAGCTAGAGATTGATGCAAGTGAGTTACTTCTGCGTTTGCTTTCTCCCTGGTACAAATTCTATGCATTGCCTGTAGTTATATCGCTTCAAAGATTTTTCTCCATCGTTTCAGTGAGCTAATATCTTGTATTTTTTTTTTGTCTCTCTTTGAATTTCAATGGGTAATGACATTTTTATTTTATTTTTGCATTTGCAGTTCTGTCGAACGTTCATGGAAAAGAGCAACAGAATTGCTTGTGGAAGTTGCTAGTCATGGCGAAGACAGCGGTTTTGAGGTGCCTTGCCTCATTGTCGCAGCTAAGGATGATCTTGATCCATATCCACTAGCCATACAAGATTCAACAAGGGTATTTTCTTTCTTTCTTTCCTTTTTAAGTAATCAACAAAGATATTTACTTTGTGCGCAAGACTGACTCGTCCTTTACGAATTCAACTCAATAATTATGAACTGCCCCAACATGTCAGTGTCATTACTTTTTCTGGCCTGAAAATTTTCTTCTTGTTGACGAGTTCTTATTTCACCCACTGTTATTCTTGTCAGTGATATTAACTCTTACATTTTTTGACATCATGTTCCAGTATTAAAGATTTTACAGTTAACTAGATTAGGTTGAACAGTGACATCCAACCAGTGTGGAGTTCCTCGTCTCTTTCTAGCTATAGTAATTGACCTTTCTTTTTCTAGACCTTTTTAGAATTACCTTTAGTGGGTCTCAATTCCAATGTTTATTGTTTAATCATGTATCTCACTAAGGTTACTTGTGACTTTTAAGTTTGCAAAGCGTCTTGTTTTGTAACCATGCTAATCACTTTTAGTGCATTTGTGCTGTTGTAGGTCAGTCAGGATATGGGAATAGAGGCACCTATACCTGTCAGCATGAAGTTAGGAGATCTCAATAACGTGTTCCGTAGGATTATCAGTGCGGCTGAACACCCCCACTTGAGCATTCCGGAAACTGAAGCTGGCAGAAACCGCAAGCATTACCGCCAGCTTGTTAATCGCTCTCTCATGTTTGTTTCAGGTATGCTTTTTAAACATTTTTTTTCATCTCTGTTAAGCACCTAACACTTCATTGCCTCCAGCCATTTCAAAGAAGCTTAAAACTTATTGTTTTTTGGAAAGGGTTTTTACATTCCTTCTGTTTTTGTGTGGTATTCATAAATTTTTTAGTAGTGTTTGCAATTTTTTATTTTTTTTCGGTTTCTTCTCTTGTTCCTAGCATACTCCATATAGCTGGGATATGGCTTGTGATGATGTTGATGGTAGTTTCTTCTTTCATTCGTCAAACCGCAAAGAAAGAAGAATATTTTTGGTCTCTGAGGAAGAGTTTTGATTTTCAAGAAATCATTTTTTTTTTCAGAGTACTTATTGTGCAGTCATCCAATTCTACCCCAAAATCTGCTCACACTCCTAGGTTGCATGAAAAGCCATGCCTTAATGGTGTAGCCCTTCTATCCTACCGTTTTTTTTAGAAGTAGTGAGTATGAAACTATATACAGAAAAATAAGAGAGCTAGAGGTTGCTTCCAATGTACCACTGTGCCTGAATGCGCGGTCTTTGACCATTGAGTTGGCATCTTATTGGCACTTCTGTGGGTATGTCTATACAGAATTTCACAATATTTGGCAGTCTCAAGGACCCTCCAAAATACCATTGTGCAATGTAACGTGACACTGTAGAGTCGTTTTTTCTGGCCAAGGTTGATTGCTGATGAGTAAATATTATCCAAAATCACTTTTCCTTTTGCAAGCGATCAATTATTTTTCTTATTTCCAATGATTTGCCCTAAGCCATGGAAAGTCAAAATGTAATGTGGTTGGTTCAGAGGCTTGCTAAAGACAGCGTAGTTATCTTTCTTAAATAGGTTGGAACCAATAGTTAGAAATTTATACTGTTTCCCTTTGGTCCATTTCCATTCTTTTGGGGCTGCTCATCACTCTTTTTCCTTGTTTCATCATTTTTTAGTGCCATCTAATTTCTATTAAACGATCAACCTGACCAATATGACAATTTATACATTCTTAACTGAGTTTTTTTTTTTTTCTCTCTTGAAAACAGTTGGGGCAGCAGTTGCGATTGTAGGACTGGCAGCTTACCGTGTGTATGCCGCAAGGAAGAACACCTCCAGTTAAGGAATTTCCGTCATTTGGTAGTTGGATTGCATCAACATCGTTGTTTGGTTGGTTGGTTGGATCTAGCATCATTCATTTTTGGTTCTCCATCTCTCTTATCCATCCTTTTGCGTTAATGAAAGGGAAGTGTGTACAGAACTTTTGCAATTTTCTTTATGTCCGAAGACCCGGTCTTCTTCTTGATTCTCCTTGTGCAATTTTTTTCTTCTGCTTATGTTCGGTAGCTTTGTGTTTAAAACTCTGTTTTTCTTTGTAGGATCATCTTTATTAATCAAATGGGCTTCGTATTGGAAGAAGTTGAATTACCATGAATGATAGATGATAAAATTTGATAAAATGCACCATAACACCCCGCAATCTAAAATTCTGTAACAGACGCCTCTCCTTCTCAATCAAATCATTCATTTGCCCATTTTGGGAAACTCATAAACGATAATAAACAGACACTCTCTTCTACATTGAAATCTTTGTTGACTGACAGTTGCTCAAATTTCATAGTTTGCATGGATCCTGTTGATCTGAAGTTCTGAACCATCAATCAGATTGTGGGCCTACAGGCCGATTTAATAGCATATTCAAAAGTTGGATGGTTAGGATTCGTAGCCCCATTTTTTGGAGTTCCAAACAGGCTCTATGGTTAATCTCTCTGCCATCTTTTAGAATGAGATATGACAGAAGACTTCCAGGGTCGCTACAATGCTCGGGGCTGAAAAAGACGTTCATAAAATCAATGTCTAACCCACATTTACGTGGGGGTGTCAACGGGTCGATTCTGGTTTGGGTATTAATGTAAGAACCAAAACCAGAACGAATAAATATAGATTCTCTCATCGGGTATTGGATACCCATGTGATACAATATTTTGGGCCCACTGGCCCCCTGACCGTTTGGCCCACACCCCCACACACCATAAATCAGCGTGATTCTTAGCCACCGGATTTGAGCGCTTTTTCATAGGCCTGTGAAGCCCGCGATGAAAAAGTGCTCGAATCGTATGGCTGGAAATCATGAACTACTTTTGAGTTTTGGTGTGTAGCTCCACCATGGTGTGGGCAAACATTGTCCCTAAAGAGGCAATTTGAGGGACTTTGCTTCAAGATTTTGATGCAGAAGTCATCATAGAAGGGCTCTATCGGCTACCTATTGGTATCTCACACCTAGAGTAAACCTTCGCTGACTGCCCACAATATGAGCCACGTGGCATGTAAGGCCAATTCCTAGATAGGCCAACAAACGAAAAATCAGCCTTGATTAGTGATTTCGAACCTTTGGATCCTAGTACCCAAATAGTGGTCAATAAAGGTCAAAGTCCCACGGTTAAAATCAACCCATGAAAATGACCCCAATCCAACGCTTAGAAATCACTAATCAGGTTGATTTTGATTTGTAGGTCTATTTAGGGATTGGCCAAACATCCATACGCTCAGCGTCCTCTACAAATGTGCCCCATGGACCGTGGTTCATGTTGTGGGCGGTCAGCAAAGTTTTACTCCATACCTGGTAAATCGTAATTACAAGTAAAATTATGTCACAACGTTGTGACAGAAGATTAATGCGAGCCACGTGGCACACTCTTAGTGGACTCGGACCGTATGGATGTTTGGCCAGTCTTCCGGTGGACCTGCAAACTAAAAATTAACCTGAATAGTGATTTAGAACCTTTGGATCTTCGCACCCAAATAAAAATCAATAATGCTCAAATTCCTACCGTTAAAATCAACCTATGAAAATAACTTCAATCGAATCGCTTAGAGATCAATAATCAGGCTGAATTTTGTTTACAGGTCAACCGAGGGACTGGCCAAACATCCATACGGTCAGTGTCCATTAATATTGTGCCACGTGGCTCGTATTGTTCGTTGAGACAGAAGTTTTACTCTCGTAATTACGGTCTTGTTACATTTAACTTAACCATAGTGTAATTATTATTAAATTTTATAAAGCTCACCGCAGCTCTTTATTTATTTTTTTAATTTTTTGAAAATAGATCCCCTCACCGTTTCCCTCCTTCAAATTTCCTCTCTCGACTCATCATCTCTCGTCGCCACGAAATGAAACCAAAAGAACCATTGTTATCACTGAACTGAGCTTCGCAACAGTCACTGAGGAAAACCCTAGTTTTTTTTTTTTTTTTTTCTGAAGAACAAAGAATGATCCAAGACATCTTCGGATCTGTTCGTCGATCTCTAGTCTTTCGAAGCGCAGATGGAGGAGATGAAGGAGGAGGTCTGGCTGAGAAGATCGGTTCTTGTATTCGGAAATCGAGGGTGGGGATTTTCTCCAGACCATCACCCCCTGCGCTGCCTCCGCCTCCGCCTCCGATCCCCAAGGACAACACACCTCCGATCCGATGGCGGAAAGGCGAATTGATTGGTTGCGGTGCCTTCGGTCGAGTTTATATGGGGATGAATCTAGATTCCGGAGAGCTTCTCGCCGTTAAACAGGTCTGTTTTTTTGGTGTTTGTTTCCCCATTTTTGGTTTTGGTTTTGATCTTGTTCTTTGATTTCAGGTTTCGATCGCGGTGAACAATGCTTCGAAGGAGAAAGCACAGGTTAAGATCAGATTATTAGATTCTACTTTGTTTTGATTTATGTTGGTTCTGGTTCACTTGATTTCGATTGTCGAATCTTCGTTCAAGGCTGATTCTTTTGTAATTATTTTAAGTAGTGCTGTTTTCTGTGCTGTAAAATTTGTAGATCTGCACTTTGAGATTCAGGAATTGTTGTTTCAGTAGATTGTTTTGGAGTGCCCATAGTACCCAATTCTTCTTATATGGATTATAAGACGTCTATGACACAAAAGAATCCATTACATCTGAGGTGTCAGTGCCTCGGAGTGGTGCTCTCTGATCCTTGATCTTAATAGCTCTTTTCTAATTCTCCTTTTTAAAATTTTTTTATTATTAACCCAGAAGCATTTCTTTAGAATTCAACTGAGTTTGTCTGATTGCTCATAATAGGCTCATATTCGGGAGCTCGAGGAAGAAGTGAAGCTTCTCAAGAATCTATCACATCCGAACATCGTGGTGAGTATGATTCATGTTCTTTTGAGGAATGTTATGGTCTGTTCTCTTGTCCAACTCTGTTGGCTGTTTTGTTTTTTAGAGATATTTGGGAACTGCTAGGGAGGAGGGGACTTTAAATATTCTGCTGGAATTCGTCCCCGGAGGATCCATCTCGTCACTTCTTGGGAAATTTGGTTCCTTCCCTGAGGCTGTAAGTCATTTATGTTCTTCACACTGCAGATTTGCGGTGCTTGGAATGCTGACGTCTTCCATTCTCATTTGTCGAACAGGTTATTAGAATGTACACAAAACAACTGTTGCTTGGGTTGGAGTATCTTCATAAAAATGCAATTATGCACAGGGACATTAAGGTATCTCTCTTTTCTGCAAAAATGGTATTTATAAGAAAAAACTCTCTCTCACTCAATTCCTCCAAACTAATAATGTATCATGTATGAGTTCTTCCACACAGGGGGCAAACATTCTTGTAGATAATAAAGGGTGCATCAAGCTTGCTGACTTCGGTGCATCCAAGAAAGTTGTTGAGCTGGTATAAGCATTGTGTGCCTTATTTGTGTTGTCCATATGCTTGAACATTACTTCTTCCTGATATATCACATGCTATCTGAGGCTCCTGGATTATTGCAGGCTACTATTTCAGGTGCCAAGTCAATGAAGGGTACTCCATATTGGATGGCTCCTGAAGTCATTCTTCAGACTGGGCATAACTCGTAAGGATCATAATACACCTCTGTAACTTATACATGATAATGTACATGCAGTTTTCTATCCTCAATATGGTAAAAAAGAATGCTCATGTAAAAAAAGTCAAGAAAGAAGGGTATAATTTGGATGTGAAAAATGAAAGGTTTTACCTTTTTTCCATTTTATATTTAGCAGTAAATATGTTTTCTTACTTCCATGGAATGATTAGTTTATTTTTATTTATTGTTTAATTTAAATTAAATCTTTAGTGACGAGGACATCAGATCGTCCTACCCTAGTGTACCAGAGGACGAGGAGAACTGAACCCATGCCATTGTCATTGTACTTTGACTCCTATGTGGGCCCCAGTTCAAGTTTTCCATGACTTTGGGAGCGAAGACCCCACATGCATGACCTTTTGAACACTCCACATTGGAAAGATGCATGTGGGCTGCATAGAGATTTATTTGTTAGTTTTAGGTGTTATTTTTATTTTTCTTTTGGATGTCTTAGCAATTATATAATAATAGTTTTGGGGCTCATTGTAATTTTGTTTAATTGTTTAAGTGGGCTGTATTTTTTTTTCAGCCCTTGGATCTTATTAGTTTTATTGGATGGTCAAGATTAGATTTAGGTTATTACCCATCTCAGCCCTCTATTAATATATCTCTTTTACCGATCAAAAAAAGAGATTTAGTTTATTACAATTATTATAAAAACTCTCAATGTTGTATTTTTCATAATGATGAATGAAAATTAAAGCTTAGTATTGAGAGATCTCTTGTGAAAAGAAATCTGGTGTGAAGTTAGGTGAGAAGCCAAAGGTGTTCTTCTTCTCTCTTCTCCTCTCTTCTCTTCCCTATTGATCTATTCTCCATCTTTATTTTTATTTGGTCAAATTTTAACCTAAAATTTAAATTGTACACCCTAAACCCTAACCCTAGCTGTTCCCTATCCCACCCACTTGAAACCTAGCCGCACCTATCCCTCTCCTAAACCGAAACGTACCCTTTCCCTTTATTATAGTCTTGTGGCACATACACTCTTCTTCTCCCCAACAGTTCATCCCCCTGGAGCAGGTCTTCCCCACGGTACCTAAAACCCCAAATAATCCCACGGCCATCCCAGAACCCCCTTATACCCCATGACAACCACAATAAACCCCATATACCCTGTGACTAGACCCCATACCCTACTCTCCATCTTGAAACCCTCCGACAACTTGTTCTCCCAACAGCCCAGAAACCCACTTGGAGCTCGGGGGTGGTTTGCCTGTGAACCCCAGAAACTTGAGTTAAATCCTTCTGAACCTAATTTTCATTATTAAATCTAGGATAAGGAATACAATGAACCTACACGTGTTGATTGAACCCTAGGTTAGTAGAATTAGCGATCGTTGTAGGATTTGCAGATCGTTATTACGTAGTTGACTAAGGCCTTCAACAGAAATTAGATTCAGGGTAACAAACGAGTTATATATATATTTTTTTTGATCGGTAAAAAGATATATATTAAGTGGGGGCTGAGAAAGCCCCAAAAGGACTATACAAGCGAATTATATTCAACGATAGAGATCTGAGTGGTCGTGGCCCAAGGTTCATGAATAATCGTAGGCAAGCCTATGATGGTGAGTTTAGCGACGAAGAAGTTGATGACATAGTACTTCAGTGTGGTGTGGTGAACAAAGGGGTATGATCCAAGTTTGAGAATTTTGAGTTAAGGTTGACTTTCCTTCAATGGCTAGCTTCACATTGAGGATTTCTTCAACTAGCTTTTAGAGGTAGAATGCTTTCTCGATTACATAGAATTGATGAAGAAAAGAAAGTTAAGCTTGTCGTATATAATTTTAAAGGAGGAGCTTCAGCTTGGTGGGAATAGTTGCAATTATCACATACATGACAAGCCAAAGCCCAGTTTGGGACATGGTAGATAATGATGGAGTTGTTGAGGGCACGCTTCCTTCCTGTAGATTATGATCAAGTATTGTCGGCACTAAAATTGAACTAAGGAAATCATGCAGTACAAGATTATGCGGCAAGAGTTCTATCGATTATCACCGTAATGATCTGGTTGAGGTAGAATCATAACATGTAGCAAGATTTATGGGTGGATTGTGCATGGCCATCCAAGTTCGGGTTGCAGATTTTATGTACTTAGGTGACATTATTTTGAGAAATGAACTATGTAAGTTTTACCTCTGAGATTCATAGTGTTTCGATACTTGCATTAGTATGTATTTATGTAACAAAGACATGACACTTTTAGGGTTTTTTGCCATATCGGACACTTAAACACATGGACAAGCGTGTAGACACATCTAACACACATCTTGACACGCATGACTTTTCTCACCCTTTATTTTAATTAAATTAATGATTTCTCATAGAGGGTTGGTGTGCTTCATCATCCTCCATATAGTACTTTGTTAAGTTTTTAAACACAACTATGTTATTAGATATTCCATAGGATATAGAAATGTTTCCTTTTTTACTTTTCATATATATGTTTCTTTATTTTTATTAAAAACAAAACTTTTGATTTAAATAGAACTAAAATATTATATTATAATGGAAATAGAAAAGGATTTTTAGCAGGAACAATAGAAAAACGACCATCACCATTGTTCTTCCTTATGCATGCGAACAACTGTGCAACGTGTCTTGCTGTTGACTGTTGTTTCCAAGTGTTCAATTCCTCTTTTCTTGTTTTTATATATTGTTGAAGAAAACTCTTAAGTTTGTGAATTAAGATACTAGAGAAATTTTGCATGTTATTTGGAATTATTTAATTATTATGAATTCAATAAATAAAATTGAATTCTAGCTACCTAGGCGCTGAGGAAAACTCTTAAGCTTAAGGAAACTTTGTCGCTCCAGTTGCCTAGCGCCTTTGACTACACTTGTATCTTGTAACATAATCTGTAATGCCCACGAATTCTTATTCTCATGCAACAGTTTAGCGAGATTGTCATGAGATTTTTAAAAATATATCCTAATGACCAGAATGTTAAGTTTTATTTCACATTTTTTTATTCTTTCAAATATATTAAATTTTATCGAAAATTTCCCAATAAAAATAGGAAACAAAAGCAGATTACAATCTTCCAAAAATCTCAATGAGATCTATAACCATACTCCTGTATTGCAAGTTTGCATTCTTATTCCATGCTCTTCAATTATACTACATCTGTGATGATCTTCTATGGATTTAGTTTCCTAGTGTAGTAGCTTTTGTTGGCATTTCATTCCATTTGTTTCTATGCTCTTGTCAGTTTTATTCTTGTTTTATTTTTCACTTGATGAAATTGAAGTTTGCTTATTAGTTTCCATATAAATTCCTAGCTCTGCCGATATTTGGAGTGTTGGATGTACTGTTATCGAGATGGCTACTGGAAAGCCGCCTTGGAGCCAACAATATCAAGAGGTATACATTTGATGCCACTTTTTATTGATTATTGATTTGTTCTTTTTCCCTTCTGTTGATTCTATGGTTTTTTTTTTTTTTTTTTGCATTTGAATGGAATTTTCTGAACTTTGTAAGTTATTCTCACTTCTCACATTCATTGTCAGACTAACAATCGGTGTTTCTTCCAGGTTGCTGCTCTGTTTCATATTGGGACAACAAAGTCTCATCCACCAATCCCTGAGCATCTCTCTGTGGAGGCAAAGGATTTTCTGTTGAAGTGTTTACAAAAGTATGTTCATGATTCTTTATCTTTTCTTTTGGTTTTTTTTTTTGCTATTCTGCTCCCCAATTTAGAAAGGTACATAATGCGGATCTCTTTTCAGTGTCTAAAAAGGCATGTGATGTGTATGCCTTGAGGCGTGTCCTGAGTGGAACTGTGAGGCACATGCATCATGTGTTGAGTTGCGCCTTGAGGTGTATAATGGTGGAGTGAGGTTCATGCCCTACATCTCGAGGCTTACGCCTTCTGGATCTTTAGGTCCCAATGCCTCACCTCATGACCCATGCCTCCGTATTTTAAAACACTGGTTCGAATTCCAATCTATTACCGATCCCAATTAAATTGGCACTTACAAATCAATTTCCTTTTTCTTTATAACTTTTGTCATTTTTCTTTTCTGGTTAGTAAGCTCGAAGTTGCTACCTCAAGATTGCAATAAGCACTACCCATTAACAATTTGATCATCCTACTAGAATCCTGTTGAAGATTGATATTTATGATTCAGCTGAAATCTCTTTGAAGATAAAGAGTCGCAAACCTTTACATTCATTACTCTAATTATAATATGTCTATTTTCAGCCAGTATTTCTAATTATATTTGTCAACTAGGATAAAGTTCTTAATCAATAATTGTATCTGTTTAGTTATTTTCTTTCTCTTTATTGCAAGACTAACGTAATGTGGTGGCAGGGAACCAAACTTGAGGCCAGCTGCATCTGAATTGTTGCAGGTGATTCCGAACTGAAGAAATTTTTCCTTAATCAATTCATAACAGAATAATCTAGAGGAATTGTTAAATTTCAACTGCAATCATGGGATGCAGCATTCTTTTGCTGCTGGTGAAAGTGAAAAGCGGGATCATTGAATAAGTAGGCGCCTGTGAATTATTAATTATCTGTTGCTAATTTCATGCAGCATCCCTTTGTTACTGGGGAATATCAGGAAACTCATCCAGTATTTCGCACTTCAGCTATGGTCAGTGTAATCACTCTAAATTTTACATATGAGGGTATTAGGTTATTCTTTTCAAATTCTCTTCTGCTGATCTCAATAATCTTATCACCAACCATCAGGCAAATTCTGGAAGCCTGTTGCCAACATCTGGATCAAACCTCAAGAACTCGTAAGTGTTACCATTTGATGGCGTAGGTACATCTTAAGATTGTACATTTCCTGCAATCATTACTATATATGCTTTTGATGCTGCAGTATTAATCCTGAGGCCAGACCTAGGACAGCCTGCACCAGCTTGAAGGATGTTTGTAATGTGGGTAGTGTGAGGTGCTCAACTATATATCCTGAGAAGTTCTCAGAAATTGGGCCAGTTTGGGTAACTTCCACCAGTGATGATGACATGTGTCAGATAGATGACAAAGATGATTTTGTGTTGGGTGGTTCTGTTTTAATGTCGGATGACCTTAATAAGGTATGAAACTATTTCATGTCTCACGTGGATCTAATAGTCCTTCAGGCAGAAAAAAGAGCTCAGTAACTTACCCGTGGTGGACTTGTTTGTCTAATTAGAGTTTTAATCCTATGTGCGAGCCCTCCGATGACTGGCCGTGCAAGTTTGATGAAAGTCTAGAACCAGAACAGAGGGGAATGAACTTGGACTTTGGTCAACCAGTTAACTGTGCTGCTGGCTTCCCTGGAACATCTGGGAAGGGGGAAAATGACTTCACATTTCCGTGTGGGCCATCAGTATCTGAGGATGACGATGAAGTTACTGAGTTGAAAATTATAGCCTTCCTGGATGAGAAGGTATTTTTTATAGAATCTCCTTTGGTTTTATAATGATGTGTCAGTCATGTTATGGTATTTTGATTTTCCAACGTATACTATTTCTCTTGCAACCACTTTCATGATAGGAGTGAACTGTCTTAAGCTTCCTAATTGCTTTGTAACATTAACTGTCAGGCTTTGGAGCTGAAGAAGCTGCAAACACCACTGTATGAAGAGTTCTACAACACTTTGAATGGGGCTAGTCCTCTGAGCGTTGTCAGGAACATACACGATGAAAATGCTACGAACTATTTGAAGTTACCTCCCAAAAGTAGGTCACCCAGCCGGATTGCAGGTGTCGATTCTGTGAATACTGCAAGCCCTGGGAATTGTAGCAGGCGTGTATCGAATGTTGGTGGTGTAAACAATCAAACTTTGCAGGAAATTCCTTCGCCGCAGCTTAATGAATGGGGAGGGCATCTTGATTCTCAGCAACAACCAGTCAGCCCAAGGTTTGTTAATGGCTAATGCATGCTTTAACTCACTTCTCATTATAAGGTCTTGTTCCATCAGAACACTGAAAGATTTACTATCTGCAGTGCAAGCTTTTCTGAGAGACAGAGGAAGTGGAAAGAAGAGCTTGACCAAGAGCTCGAGAGAAAACGAGGTAAGTTTTACTAGGTCTAGTTATGATGCATGTGTAGAGTGGTTCTTTAGTACCTGCGATGTGCAATAAGATATCGAGCACCAACAAGACTCCTTGAACTTATATCTGAAAAGAGGGATGCATGAAAAGAGAATGGGAAGAGGCCACCCTCCCTGCGTATCCAGTACAAGTGTTGCACATTCAAGGAGTCAGAATCCACCATTTAATGGGGGCTTACTTAGGCTAATCTACTTGGTGAAAATAGGTTGGGTTTGATATTCCTAAGCATACAATCTGTCGCATTCTTTTGGACTGTCCGAAAATTTGTGAATGGTCCCAGAAAATTCGACAGACCAAATGGCTTGAAGGTGGTCACAATCCTCCTGCATGAATGTCACGAGCATATGGCACAGGGTCGGAGAGGGTGGCTCCTGCCCACCTGTACTGATCAAAGTGTTCCTCATTAGGAAACAGTAGTACAATAAAGGCAGTTTTCAGCATACTGCAGCTAGCTGATTGGGAGTTTATGCTGTATATGGTTGGTGATCCTGTATAGGGACACAATACCATTGTCACACTGGTGAAATCAGTTTTTATCATCCTCCATATATTTAGCAACCTTTCATGCAAGGTTGGCAAGTCATAACTCTCCTGGCTGCACGGGTTAATTTGGTAATTCGATAACCCGTTTAAGAAGGAGAATCAAATCATGGACTTTAGGTTTCCATGATTAATAAGATTCACTTTATTGCTAATAATTCAAGGTCATTTGATTTTGAGTGGTTTCTTCTTCTATTTGGAGATCATGAATGATATATAAAACTGCATCTGCAGAGATGATGCGCCAGGCAGGTGTAGGAGGCAAGACATCATCTCCAAAGGATCGAGCTTTTAATCGGCAGAGAGAGCGGTTACAATTTGCATCACCAGGAAAATGAATGTACGTATGTGCATTTACAGTTGTGCTTAACAGAGAAGTGCTGTTTTTCGATCGGAGAGAGTATTAATGTATGTAGATATATCTTTGGTGAAAATGATCTAATAATAAATACAGTGGCCACCTAGCCATCTCTGCATGAACAGCAGACAGGGCAACCACACTCTGTTGTCTTCAGTTTCCTGTGGTTTGGCCCGAAAATCACACACAATCAGCCTCATCCTTGTATGGTTTTTAAGCTAAGCTTGTGTATGTTATTGTGCGATATGTAAGTGTGATATTGATAATAGTGTACGTTTATGTGCATTCATAGTGTGATTGCACACCCAGTTTTTCCAAGATATGTAAGTGTGATTTTTGATAATAGTGTACGTTTATGTGCATTCACCAGGAAAATGAATGTATGTAGTAGTGTGATATTGATAGCAGTGTGTGTTGGAGGTGGAATTTTTTTGACTATGGAATGTTTTGACAATGTTCAAGAAGATCAACTAGACCAGAATTCTGATGATCTGCATCCTTCCAAACAATTTAGGATTACATGGCATTTGGTATCACATCCTTAGTTAGCAAATCTCCTTTTAAAACCCGAAATTTAAAAAGTATTAAACCTGAAGTCCTCACTTATCGATCTTTTGATGTTCTCGTCTTTTTGACCGCTTTTTTTACTCCATTTTTTGAACCCAAATTGTTTTAAACTCGCATTTTTCAATGGGTGAATTTTTTGCTGCTTAACGATTTATTAACGATGATCACACCATCCTTGGTTCGTTTCAAAATTAATTGATATTTAATAAATTTTCATAAAAATTAGCCCTGAAACGCACATATCATGATTCATCGATATGAATTTGTCCACGTCTGACCATGTGTGGTAACTGACCATGCATGGTAGCTGACCATGTATGAGTAAAACTTCGATGACAGGGCAGCTGATCTCGGCACGTGTATTTGGTAAGGATGGACCACATCGGGCTCACGGCACGTACACAGGGGCTCACGGCACACGTACACAGGCGAGTGTTTTGAAAAAAAAAGCACTCAAGTACTCACCTGGGTACGTGTGTGGTGAGGCCGAGGTGGTCCGCCCTACAAAATATACGTGCCGACATCTGCTGCCCTGTCATCAAAGTTTTATCCACCATGTATGGTAAAGGATGGTGATGTGTATGTCCAGGACGCAGTGTACATTGAATGTTGCTCAACGACTGATTGATTTCTTTAGATCACGAGTCATCCTCTTGGATCTTCGATGGTCCACGTTATTGGATCTGTAAAATGGACGGTTAGGGTCACCTATGCGACTAAAGCTTCCCCTCCCAAGTACAGGGTCTGAAGGACTGACTGTAGTCTTACCCAAGATTCGATCCGTTCATAATCATTACGTATATGTATGTTTCGGTCATCTGGGCGATGTGCAGGATGGAACCTCCATCTCCACATGCCTATCACCAGTGGATAGGATTGTACCGGAGGGAACCTCTCTACCAAAGTTTTTCTATCAAACAATCATTATAGTATCCGTCTAGGGTTACACCCAGTGATTGGGGCCCACATGGAGATCATGTTGGACAATCCAGTCATACATCGAATTGTCCTTGTCACGATGATCATCGTCACAAAAAATTAGTCTATTTTGACATTGCTAACCATATAAATAATTGACCTCAAGTAAAGGTTAATTGGATGGTCGGGAATTTTCAAATTCGAAGTCAATATTTCATGAGGTTAGAGTGTGGGAATAGGCCTAATTTTTTATCCATCTATACAACTATTTAAAAAACGGCCATTATAACGAAAGTAACGACCGTTGTAATGGATTCAGACCTCTCCCATTACGTTTTGTACCGTTAGAACGCTTAAAAAAAGCTGTTAGTTTTTCGTTATAACGAAAATAATGACAGTTACTTTTCTCTCTTTGGTATGTCTAGGGATGGGCTAACTTATATAAGGTCAGTGGTTTCTAAGAGTGCTACGTGGCTCATACTGTGGTCTCTCATCATCATTGATACTATCATTCACGTGCCAATGCGCGCGTGCCGCCCCCTAATTTTTTACAAATATGTTTTCGACAACTCATAGTACGGTTGGATTGTCAAACAAAAATTTTCAGTGGTCCCACAATCAGGTGTAAGAATTGGATGTAAGAAATGAGTGTAACTCTCTGGACGGACTCATCATTATAACCCTAAAGGGATTCTTTTTTGTTACCCTAAAATGTGTAGATGAAGGGTTGAGATCGAAGTAGAGAACAGATGAAATGAGTGTGGCAGATGTGGTGGTATCTCTTCGTATCTTCTGGAAGATCAACTTGGTGAAAAGGTAAGATTCTGGAAGATCAACTTGGTGAAAAGATGAAAAAAATATCCTCTGATTCATATCCACCACTCCCAAGAAACTCCCAAAGTCAGTTCTCTCTCTATTTGTGTCTGTTGTCAAAATTAACTCGTTTTTACTCACATGCACTTCGATAAGGCTAAGTTCCTTGTCTTATGTTCCGGACCTCTATGTGTAGAAGACTAGTGGGTGGCCGTGCCCTCGGCACTTTCCGACAAAGCATTTGTTAAAATCGTGTGTGAGCGGCTGAGATCCACCGTCCATTTGGGGATAAGATCTCAGCCCTTCTTTGTTGAAGCCTATACGAAGGGTGTAAGTGGGGAGACAACTACTGTTTTCTGTTATAGACTAGTGGGTGGCACATGCCCACAGCACTCCCCACAAAGCATTTGCTAAAATCAGGTGTGAGTGGTTGAGATCCACCCTCCATTTGGGGATAAGATCTCCTCCCTTCTTTGTTAAGTGGGGAGACAACCACCGTGTTTTGTTATATACATAAAAGGATTCTGCGTGTGTGTAAGAGAGCGAAACAAAAGATTTCTCACATCCAATATCTCGACACGTCGATACGGTCGACAATTTTAGATAAAAATGGTGTAATAAGTAAAAAATAATAATAATGATGATGATAATGACGATGATGATCGTGTGATTGATGGATCGGCCACTTTAAAATTTAGAAATATCCCGACAATTTTAAATGCGGAATCGAGATGGTAAAAGTGTTTGTTTAGTAGTTAGGTAACATGATGGTTAGGATTCTCAGATAGTATTATCAGTGGTCTAAGACTCTAAGGCTAATGAAGGTAAAGGTGGGCCATTTTCATGATAAAAGTGACAAGTACACAAAATTTGTATATCCTTCACACAAATCTTAATAATTGCAAGAAGACAATAATATCAAGATTCCCAACTCATCTAGTGGATTTCCCAAATCCGCTTCTTGTTGGGGAGGTGGGTCCCTCTTTCGATACCCGCATTGTTATTTTGGTTTCCATTATCAACATCCATTTTACATAGGACCTATTTGGTCATCCATGGTTGATGATTTCTTTTTTTCTTGTCTTTTTTTTTCCTTATTTTCACGATGGCTAGTAAACAACACCGTCGCGTTGCAGAGATGCAACCCTACAATAGAAGAAAAATTGCCTTGAAAAATATTATCTTTTCTTGTCTTTTACAGGGTTGCATATGTGTAACACCTTAAAGGTTGCTTTTTAAAATTCCCCATTTTTTATTTTTTTTAATAACTTAACGCGTTGCAAAATATTACAAAAATGCCACTCATTCCATGCATGCATGCATGGTATATTTCTTATTGACTTGTCAAAAGAGAATATAAGCAAAAAAAATCTATAATTGGACAAAAAAAAAACCTAGAATTTCACTATCCCCCACAAGTTTTTAGGGTTTTCTTATCTTTTCCTTTTATGTTCATATTAATAATACAAGGCCAACCTTTCCATTCTAAAACAGAACCCATTCCCTTTCCCTTTCCCTTTAAAACATGGGGGTGGACTATCAAATCCATTATTGACTAAACCCTCTTCATTGTCCTCCACAATTTTATCAAGAATTCATGAAGAACAAGTGCACCATTTCTTCCAACACCACCACCACCACCACCAAATCAAATTCAAAAGAGCTAGCACATAAAGACATCCATGGTCATCGTTGAACACCACCACCACCACCACCACCACCACTACCACCACCACCACCACCACTACCACCATATGGGCCCCTTCTGATAATTTATATTCCTTATATTCCTGTTCTTCACCTCCCTGTCTTTTTTTTTTCTCTTCGAAAAACATATTATCGGCTTAATTATGGAGGAAATTTTGATTAATTATCTAGGAAATTAATTAATACAAATTCCTAATTATATCCTCGAATTGATATAGATTATATACCTGTAAGGAAATAGACATGGGGATTGGGTGGATGACATGGATGAGCAACCAGATAAGAGGCATGTAAAGGTAGGAGTAGACGCGACCACAAGAAATATTGGTGGGATTTGATTGTCGTGCTGGCCCGACGAGGCTGACCATGCGCATGTTTAGCTTGTGGGGTATATGGTGCAGTTCTCCTTGACATGTAAATTTGTATGTGTTTAAGTGTTGGCATTAGCTCAGGTATGGGGGCATGGCTTCCACACATGTATGAATCGACACGACAAGTCAATACTACTGTTTGGATGTGGAGGGTCCATTTAACCTAACAACGCGCGTATTACCCACAATTAAAAATGGGACCCGGCCCACTCAATTCTTATTGTCCTTTTATTTGTTGAAACCATTTGTGTCCAAGGTTGGGTGGACAGGTTGGTGGGGTCTAAGAGGGCCTATGCATGGATGACAAATATGTATCTTTTGTTGATGGTAAGGACATGGTTGGGTGGGCCCAACAAAGACTAAGATTTTCTTTTTTTATTTTTTTTTGTCTATTCTATGGCGGCTACATGGATCATTTCATTTTTCATTTTTTTTTTTTTTTGTAATCAATCACCATGGCTGTTGAGAACACAAAATACAGATAAATATGAGAGAAACCATGTAGAACTCTTGCCATACCTGTCATGTTCATGAGAACGCTACAAATACCTCCTCTAATTGCCATACCTATCATGTTGAGAACGCTACAAATACCTCTCTCTCTCTCTCTCTCTCTCTCTCAAGCCTAGATGATCACCACATTCGAGCTCCACAACTCTCAAAAGGGGTCAAAGAATGAAGCGCCATGCATGTCACCATCCAGTACTCTTTCTAAAATTGCCATACATTTATAATTAGAATTTAGAACCTCACATTTTTTTCGTTCTATTTCTTTTTAGGCATGTAAACATACACTAGTGGTCAGTAGTGAAAATGAGCTTTAAACCCTGGTCTATGGAGAGTCTTCAGCCAGTGGCTCAATTTTGCTTATCAGATGTGACGGTCTAGATCGATGCTCAGACGGTCGGTTATCTTTGCGTTGCATGATTGATCAACCTCTTTAGGGAGTTTACCAATAGCACATGCAGTTGACATTTTGGACTTGGTGACTTTATTTTCTTTTTTCTCTTTTGTTTATACTCCTCGAGCGGCAAACGCTACAGCTAGCTCATACGTACTATAGTAAATCGTTTTTTTGTTTCCGTCTGTATGGACTTCTGATCTTCCCCCATGGCGGGCATCGATTGTTTCCCACGAGAGTGGCCTAACATTGGTAAAGGTTAGCAGGAACCTAGGTTTAAATTTGACCATTATAACCTTATATTAGACAGGTAACGTTATGTTATGTCCGTTATGACAGCCGCTTCGCTTTATGTCTGTAGAGCAAGTTGCAAAGAGGAGCAAATACATACTGACGTGGCTTGACAAATAATTGCCTAATTTGGCCAATTAATTGATTAAATCAATTTCTTTTTTATTGCTTTCACATATGCGCGCTCTTGAGTCTAGACCAAGGTTTAAAGGAGGCCGTTTTAACGGACTGGGGGCGTTACCGTTTAAACGGATTGAAACGGTCAAGGGCAAAAATAGAAAAAATGGGGAAAAAACGGAATTAAACGGAAAAAGTGGCGCTGAAATTCAAATTTCGAGATTTGAAAAAAAAAAAAAATTTAATGGATTTTAACAGAAATAAAAAGGTTTTAATGTCCGTTTTTTTTACAAAATTTTCCAAAATTAAACGGCTGTTTAAACAATTTTAACGGCCATTAAAACAAAAAAACGGCCGTTTTTTTCAAAACCGATAAAACGTGTTTAAACGGTTTTAACGGAAACGGGCTTGGGGCGTTACCATTTAAACGGCCGCTTTTAAAACCATGGTCTAGACAATGCCCAATGTACTTTATTAACAAAAATGTTTCAACAACCCTGACAAGACTCTTATCTAAAATTTCAATTTCAAAAATTTAAAACATTATTACGATGGGTACGTGTCAAGTGTACATGCTTTAGTGATTGCAATGTATCACTAAAGCAGGCGACGAAAAATTGACTCATAGTTAACTTTGGATTGCCATTTTTGTGCCATGCACGAAGATCATATAAAGCTTTCAAAAATGGGATCCATTGACTCACAAAATTGAACCAATAATATCACTAATGTTCTCGAGCGTCAATTCCAAAAATCCAGTGGTGGTTGTACTTTGGTAGAAGTGCTGAGCTAGCATTCACTTTTGCCAAAGCTAATTAAACCACATTGGATTCTCATAAGCATTAGTGAACTTATTGGTTCACTTTTGTGAGTCACTAGAGCCTGGTCTTTCAAAAATACATTTTCTTGGCTCAGAAATGCTGATCGAAAGATTCGAAACAGACCCTTCAAGAATTAAAGCCCTCGTTCATATCATGTGGTCCCTATGGAATAACTAAAGAAACCTAAAAGAGGTTTGACCTGGGTTTAACCGTCCCATCTACCACAATGTTTTGAGGTTGTTTCCATATTAAATATAAATTTAGCTAAGTCAGAAGTTTTCGGGGTGTGAGAGGTTGAGGGGCTTAGTGAGGCAGCTAGCATTTTAGGGTATAAGATTGGTAGTCTTCCTACTAAATATCTTCGATTGACTTTGGGTGCGAGTTATAAGAGTAAGGTTATTTGAGATCTAGTATTGATAGAACGTTTGGAAAGCCGACTAGCTAGATGGAAAGCGATATTCTTATCGAATGCCACTTAATTTACTATGTCTATTTTTTTATGTCCACGAGTGTGAAGAAGAGAATTGTTAGGTTGATAAGGAATTTTTTGATGGAGTGAAAAAAGTGATGGGGGAAAGATAAACTTGGTCGATAAGGTGGAAGACAGTAATAAGAGAGAGAGAGAGAGAGAGAGGTAGGCTAATTGAAAGTAGAAGCCTCGAGGAGGAGCAGTTGGTGTTGGAAATTAAATATTTGGTGTACTTTTGGGTAAAATTGTATGAGGAAGGGAAATGTATAACTTTTGAAGATATCGTATATGGGCGTGTAGTTCTGGTTAGTACTGCGAGAGATTAGGAGTGGGATGTGGGAGGCGATTTTTTTGTTCCTTTTCTTGTTGACATATATTCTTCCCCTACCCTAATTGTATTTGTTTTAGCTTTTGGTAGGCTTCCTTTGACTCCAAGACCTTTATCTATAAAGCATTTATACTTGTCAAAAATAAAATAAAAAACTTTAAAGCCACCCATTAACTCTTGATTGAATGTTTAGGATTGCCTGATAGCCTATAACCCATTCTTGGGGTGAGCTATGACTTGATGAGTAAATGGGTTGACACATGAATGGTTACAAAACGGTTACGCTCAAACCCGGTTATATTATATATATAGCATTCAAGGCTACGTATCAACACCCATTACGATAAAAAAACAGTTGTTATTTTGAAATAACCGCCGTAATAACGATTTTGACCTTTATTTACTTGATGTGAACCTCCATGAGATGAAATCAACCATATATTTTCTCATATTATTGCATTAATTTTATTTTTTGCTAATTAAGAAGTATATGGCATGCATTAGGCATGTGTCTATGTACGTATATATCTGTGGATACTGATTGTCCTAGGATCTGGTTCATTTTGTCGGAGAAAATGTGCTTAGGGTTTCCGAAAAATATGGTGTAAACACAATGATGATGCATGTCGACATGTCATCTGGACAAGCCCCATCCTCATCTGGCTCTCCCCACCTCAAACCCTAACGAATGGATGCCCTAACTCCACGATCAGACCTTGCCATCCTCTTTTACGAAATGTTACCCACTCATCCCATGGCACGTACGTACACGAAGGGCCCTCTTCAAATGACCTGTATACCCCCTCACTACATTTGGTTCTAGAATTCTATCTTGTAGAGGTGGTGACCCTAAAGAGGGTGTTTTCGTAATTTGAAAAGTTCTGTTATGGGACGGAGGGGTGGGTCTGGGAGGGTCCGTAATTTGTAGGGCACGAGGTATTGTTGTCCAGAATTGGTTGATAATGTATTGGAAACGGAAAGCAAGCACATGGAGCGCACGGTCGATTACCTGCGATGAGGTCAGCGCATGTTACGTTTGTGGGACCCACTCCTGAATCCTGATAGCTACCGTCCTACATCCGTACTCCGTCGTACACGGCAACTTGCATATTTTTGTCTACAAGAGTACCAACGATAATTACAAAAGTGCCACTTGCACTTTCTTCCGTGAAATTAGGAAAAAAAAAGCCATGTCATATTTTCTCTCGAGGATCAAATTGAAAATGGCATTTTGGTCCTAAGTAATCGAAATGATCATGATCATCCATCACTTTTTCAGAGATGTAGCTCGGATAAGAGGTAAGCCCATTGATCAGATGGACAAGATTGCACCAATTGAGACGATCAAATGGTGACATGCATACAGAGTTTGGTTGGTGAACCATGTTATCATTCCTCATATTATTTGCATGTGGGGTTACGTCCAGTTGTGCTCATGTCCATTTTCCCCTTCTCCTTCATTGTCTTTACAGCTTTTTCTACGTGGCACACATTTTCGGGCCCAATATCCCCCTGAATGTTTGGCCCGCCACTAGTGGACCACCTACTTAGAAAATATCAGCCTGAATGGTGATTTATAGACGTTCTTTACTGAAAAAAAAAATGCTTGGATCCAACGGCCATAAACCACCCATCAGGCTAATTTTTTTTATGTATGTCCTCAAACATTCATGAGGTTAGTGAACATGAAAAAATAAGTGTCACGTGGCATTCTTGGGGTGGACCAGCCTTGGACGTTAAGGGTATTTGGAGTTGCATTTGCTTAGGCATTTTAGGAAATACTAAGATAAGCCACCTACACATGGATGGAGAGAGAGAGAGAGAGAGAGAGAGTTTCCAATAACCATAATAACTACCATTAGCATATTTTAGGAAACATAAGTTGGGCAAAATTCAGATATTACTCCGAAAAAAAAGGGGGGGAAAAGAAGAAAATAGTAAATTTGTATAGAGAGAGAGATCCCAAAAGACAGCTTTAAGAAGTAGCCACCAAGAAAGTCTTACAAATCAGCAAGCCTTTGTTCCTCCCATGCCCACTCTCCTTGCACCTGCATGGCCTTTGAAACTTCCAAATCCCTATTTCATCCTGATCACCATTCCCATTATTTCCATCTATCTCCTCCTCCTCTTCTTCTTCAACTTCTTCTTCTTCTTCTTCTTCAATTTCTTCTTCTTCTTCTTCTTCTTCAATTTCTTCTTCTTCTTCTTCTTCATCTTCGTCTTCATGGTTTCCTTCTTTTTCTTCTCCAGAACAAAGAGAATTATAATTCTTCAGAAGCCGAAGCATAAGACGGCCATCGCTCCTTTCGGCTTGAAAACAAGTCGGTGAAGACGCCACGGTAACGGCTTTGATCACTAACCGTCCACCTTCACGGTGGGGTCTAACATGGACACAATCAGAACCACTGATCGACGTCAAGGGTGGAGGAAAAGATCTACAATTCACCTTATTACGTCCCGAAAATTGTTGTTGGTGCAATTTTGATCTGTCCCTTGTGCAGCTCTCAGAGGAAGAGATGTCGCTGTTCTCGCTAATGTCAGTACCCGTCTCGGAACCCAAACTCTCCGTGCACAATTCCAAGCTCTTCTCGCTAAGCGTCAACGACGAAGAACGCTTAAGAAGGGGATGCACGTAAAGGCTCTCTTTCTCCTCTTTCGTTTCGTTGGTGAGATCTAGTATGAAGCTCCAGCTACCAAAGTCGTGACCGTCAGAGACCATGAGGCCCAGGGGCCGGGGCTTGGGCTCGAGGCATGACTGTAGCCCTTGACACATCGTCGACGACATAACTAATAACTGATGTGTAAATGATAGTTATTCAAAAAAATGGAAACACAAAAAGGTAGATAGAGAGTAATAGGAAGAAGATGGGAGATGGGTTTTGGATTAGAATGCGGAAGAGATTTGAGTTAATGGGGTTTATAGTTGAGAAAGGGAGATGGGGTTTTGGATTAGAATGCAAAAGAGATTGAGTTTGTGGGGTTAAAAGTTGAGAAAGGGAGATGATGAGGAGAAGGTTTTGATCAAAACCCGTGTGTTGGTTTGGCTGGAAATGAAGGGAGAGGAGAAGAAAGATAAGTGTAAGAGGAGAGGGGTGGGTGTGAATTTGTAGTCCTCAAAAGTGCCCATGGGGGGGTCTACAGTGGAGAGAGAGAGAGAGAGAGAGAGAGAGAGAGAGAGAGAGAGAGAGAGAGGGAGGGGAGGGACCCTTCCTTTTTATGCCACTAGAATTATTTAACTTCTACTCTGCCACACATTATAAAAAGGAAATAACCAAGATTGAAAGAAAAAGAAAAAAAAGATTCTTTTGTTAAAATTTGGATATTATTTTTTGAAGAATTTGATTTTTCAATAATTTCTATTCAAAATCTCATATCAGGAGAGAGAGAGAGAGAGAGAGAGAGAGAGAGAGAGATCTTTGATCGAAAATCGAAAACAATATCAGATTTCCTATTCACTTACCTTCCAAAAGAAAGCCAACAAAACCACAGAAAAGAAAGGATTCTTCCGAATATTTTGTGAAAGCGATTGCTTCTCTCTTCATTTTCCTTGAACGCATTTATTCATATTTATCTGAAACATCTTATTATGGCTACTTAAGTTGATTGTGTTCAAAGGAAATATAACATCAAGGCCCATTGTAACTTCCCAGTGAAATGACTAAGTACCCAACAAATATAAAGTGACCCAAGTACCCCTCTCCCTCTCTCTCTCTAAAACCAACATTAGGTTTATTTCTTAATTTGATTTGTGGGGGTCCTAATCAAATGGGTCTCTTTCATATATGTGGGGGTATCTCTCTCTAAAAGTAGGATGCAAAATTATAATTCATTTGGAGATCAGGAAGGGGAGCATCAAGTGAATTTTATTATGTTTTTTACAGCCGACCAAAGGTTAGGAAGAGCCCAATTCATTAATAAAACCATTAAAATTTAAGTAAACGAGAAACCTCCCGTTGCTTATCAAAAATACCTGTGGGTGGTCTCAAAATGTTGAAGATATACTCAGATCTCTACGAACAAATCTGTCGTTGTCATTGGCACATCACCCACGCTACAGTTTTCAGTCACGAGGTCTCTCTTTTGCGACGGTTAAGGCTCGGACCACAAGACCCGGCGGGTGAACCCGTGGGTAAAGTGTAAAGGTAATTTCAATTCCACTGCACCCACCGCAATATGGAGGACTGAACCTTCTCCTTTTCTTCGCTGAAGTTTACGCACCTTGGAAGGGGATTGATTGTGTTGTTTATATTTAAAGCATTAATGAACCTACATCTCTCACCTTTCGGCCTGCAGTTCTATTCGCCACCCTTGTTAATTAAGCATACCTCTTACTGTACGTATACTAATTAATTAAAAACTGATCTTCCACTAAAACCACCTTTCGCTTGTCGGCTTAATTATATATATAAGTTAATTATAATTAACCTATGAATAAGGTTCTCTCTCTCTCTCTCTCTCTTAAATGGGTTTCTGATTTGTCACACCCGACCCAAGATCCATGACCCGACCCAAAAACCCATGGGTCTACTTTGAAACCCAAGGTAAAGGCATGAGTTTATTAATTAATTACTAATTGATGAATTTAAACCAATGTTAATTAGGTCCACTGCACCATGTCATATATATCCTAAACCAAAACTAATCGAACGACATCGGAAATGAGAGACTTAACATTGGTTCAATTCTATGAGTTAGAAAATCTGCCACCTATATATAGTTGTAAATTAGATTTAAAAACCTATTAATTTGTATAATTTTTAAAAGATGAGGAGTGTTAGGAGATCAGATTGTTTCAAAAATAGAGAGAATAAGCTCAGAGTGCAAAGTTTATGGTCTGCATCCGACATCATCACAATGTCGGGGTCTTACCTCTCTCCAGAACCATCTGTTTGAGGATTGCAATCTGGAAAGCTAAGAGAAAAACACACATTCTATAGAAATATAGCTCAGGGGGTCCCATAGAAGGAAAATAGAAGATAAAGAGTCCTTACGGACCTTAGAAAATTGTAGAAATTGTTGCAGAAAATAGTCTAGAAAGTAAAATCCATAACTTCTAAATTACAAATCAGGAAATGTTGATTATAGTTGGGTTGGAAAGATAATTGCAAAACGTTTAACTTTAATGTATAAAAAGCCAAATCCTTATTGATTTGTCCAGAAGTGCAAACAATAGGGTTTTTAGAAAAAAAAAAATTGGAAATCAAACAGAAATAACTTCGAACAACTCCGCCGAACTTTTGTAGTAATTATTTTTGGCTGAATTTTGGTACTAGTATACATATGGTAGCTAGGAATCCATAGGCTTAATTTGGAGAATCAGTCAAAAATTAGCTACACAGACAGTTATATTAAAAATACTGAAAAATCCAGTAATATGAAAAGTGCAAATAGGCACAATTCACTCTTATAGCAAATAAGCAATATTCCAAAAGTATGAAATAAAAGGAGAAAATATGTTCATTACATTTCCAAATCATCAAAATA
Organism: Euptelea pleiosperma; assembly: GCA_035048495.1. Lineage (NCBI taxonomy): Eukaryota > Viridiplantae > Streptophyta > Magnoliopsida > Ranunculales > Eupteleaceae > Euptelea > Euptelea pleiosperma. The sequence continues at coordinate 24,057,305 of CM068551.1, read as the reverse complement.
TCCTAATAAATCAATCTAATAATGGAAATAACATGAAAATAAATAAAATTCATCATCGCTCAAAATTGATCTACACAATTGCCTCCTTGGGCACATCTGCACATGGTAAGTAGGGGTGAGTCGAGAAGCATGCTTCACCATTCATGCGACCATAGGGATGATTGAGCGGTTAAACACGATAAACTCGAAGTGTAATAAGAATAAAAAAAAGTAATAATAAGAATATAGCCAATATTTTTCAATTGTCAAAAATCTAAACTCAACACTCATAAGCAATCCGGAAGAGGATGCATTTAAATAAACACCACAAGTCAAAAAGAGGCTACCAAAGTTATAAAATTCCACCACAAAGATTCAGGAAATTTGGGGAATCTCACCATAGGATACTCTTCCCTCTATGTTCTATAGAGATGTAAACTGAAAATTTGAGATATATATTCCAAGGGATCAGCATTGAATATAACACCGATTCCTCCTCTGACATAGCACATAGCACCAGGCATAACCTAATGCCGATGCATCTCTCAATAATAGTATTATCCGCCAATATCAATAAATAATATCCATAAGACATGCATATATAGAGAGATGAAAACCATAATCATATAATATGCAAAATCATGAAATAACGTTTTATTTTCTAAAACATGTAAATCAACTAATTAAACTAACATACTTTCAAAAGGGCATGCGATAATTAATTGAAACTTAACACAAGGTTTTTTATCCTAAATAAAACATAAAGCATATAAAAACATGCAAATAAATATAGTAGTTCTAAAAATTACCATGGGAACAATAGGGGAAGGAAAACCTAGCTACCTTTAAACTTTACCAAAGTTAAGGTTTTGATGGTGAAACTCATCTTTTCTTCTTCTATTCTTTCTAGCCTTCTTTCTCACACAAGGAGAGTTTAAGAGATGCCAAAAAGTCTCTAAAATAGGGGCAAGGGGGTTTCCAAGGCAAAGGGGCAGAGATTGAGAGAGTTCTCTAGGGTTATAATGAGGGTGGGACGTCCTCCCTAGTTCTTATATAGATTTGGGCAATGCTTAAGTTAACAAGTTAAGTGGTTTAGTGACTTAATTTTACACTCAAAATTCAATTTAATTTTTGGGGCCCAAAATGTTGAGATTACAATTTTTTCATTAAACGATGATTTGCTGGTCTTTAATTTTAAACAAGGTTTTTTAGAACTTCAAATGGATTACAAATTTGATATCAAAGTAAAAAAGTTATTCCTCTTACAAGTTAACTATTATAAATGAAAACTCGCTAAAAAATTTCGAAGTTACGTGGAACTTTTAAAAAGTCAAAGTTGATTAATATACGTCCAATTATGCTTATTTGGCTGCCAACATAGCAAGTGTACAATTATAAATTAAAATAATTAATTAAAATATTCATATCATCTTATTCTAGAAGGTTGGTTCTAGGGTGTATGACACACACAATTACATTATATGCATGTATGCATTATGTGTGCACATTAAAATATAAGTAATTAAATGCATAAAACTATATTATATGATCATAAAATTATAAATACCAACTACATGATAAATATAAGAAACATAATGCACATAGATGGACCTCAAAACAGTCCCAAAAAATCTTGGACCTCATCAAGCCTATGTGACCTCTACATGAAAAATCCTAAAAACCTTGAAAATTTTTTTTTTTTTTTACAAAACTTCATGAAAGTCTCCAAATATCTTCTAATGGTCAAATATTATCAACATAAGTGAAATAGAAGTATAAAAAGTCTAAAATATCCCTAATGAACTAAATTACACTTCTTAGAAGGAATTACCAGATAGCTCTCCGTCTCCAGGGTTATCCGAAGTCTCCAAATATCTTCTAATGGTCAAATATTATCAACATAAGTGAAATAAAAGTATAAAAAGTCTAAAATATACCCAAAGAACTAAATTACACTTCTTAGAAGGAATTACCAGATAGCTCTCCAAATTTAGAGACAGGGTCTCCAGGGTTATCAAGTTGACCTAAATATTATGTTCCGTGCACTCAAAGAGTGAAATTTCTAAGTTAACTCTAGGTTGTATATATAGTTGTCAAAATTCCTTATGAAGGAAAAAAATTCAGGTGCTACAAGCACGGTCCTACGCGAAAGTTCACACCTGATAGGATTTTAGAAAAAAATTTAAATCGGTTTATGATAGTAACTATATATCTCACTGATCATTGCTAGTTGATGTAACTGTCTCACTATTAAAGCCCATCTATGTTTTGAGGATTTGAGATTACTATGTATGGAAATGGAAATGGGAAATACATTACAATTACACCATTAAAAGATCCTTGTGTCCTCCAGACAGGACTCAAATATTCCTCTTTTACCTATGGTTAATTAATTACTTGTTGTATAACACACAAGGTATCTTGCAAAGTTCTCACATGTGGTCCTAAAGCACATCTCATGAAGCAGAAACACATGGAGCTTGATGACCTTTGATGGTTCTAAACAAACATATATGCTTTCTAGCGGCCTCCCTCTTCCAAGTACAAAAGGTTATTTGCCAATGACGCTGAGGAGAATATGTGCGCCCTTCCCACCCCCCTCTCAAAACCCTAACCATCAAATTTGCACTCACAATTTCATCACCTTTGCTTTTGTTATAGTTTGACCAACCAAGGAAAAGGGGTGATCCATAAACTAAGTAAAGTTTGATTGTTTGTTTCGTCATGTCCCTAAAGTTGGCCTTGATTTTCACTTTATTTTATGGTTTTCTTTAAGATTTTCATTGAGAAAGATGAAGGAATCCAGAACATGGCTTACACAAGCATGTCAACAAGGCGCACTCTCCCCCTACCTTTTGACATTGTTAGTGCCTCCTTTTGCTTCCAATTGCTCATACTTGTTGACTTAAATAACAAAAGGCGCGTGAATCTTACGTAAACCATGAGAACTTATCATGCGTCTTATGTGTGTTTTTGTCGCTTATTAGCAAATAAACACAAAATTAATACAACCGAGGGCCTGAAAAACTTTATAGATGGTATGTAAACATCAGTCTATATGCTCGATCGACTTGATTGTTGGTGTAAATTAACATTGGTGTCAAATCCCAACTGGCACGCACGAGGTATGGGGCAGGGTTTAAAAGGGGCCGTTATAACGTTATAAATATAATGGACTGGAGGTGTTACCGGCCGTTAGTGCACAGGGCAAAAATGGAAAACAACGGAAAATATAACTGCGGGAAAATTTGAATTCCAAATTTTCAATAAACTTTATAATGGAAAATAACGCACGTTTTTTAACAATTTTTTTTCAGAAAATAACACGTTATTTTTGTTATAAAGGCCGTTATTTTCGATATAAATGTCCGTTTTTTAAACCATGGTATGAGGTAATGTTCTTTAGATTATTATATTATTAAGGAAATAATAGATTAATTCTTGAGATAACTATTGGACGCTGAAGGTTTCTGTATTTGACCTACCCAAGAGATATTAATTCATTTGTGGAGTTAAAATACTATTGAATCCGTTCTGACGAATAAAACATTGAGATAGCTTAGGGGTATAAATGGGCCGGGCGTGGGCCCGGGCCTTGCTTTTGGTATATTTTGAATAGTTCAGAGTCCGAAGCCTGATCCAATTCAACTCAAATTTAAGACTAAACCCCTAATGGGCCGGCCCGTTTAAACCCCTTATAAATGAAATAAAAGTCAATCTATTATTTCAAGAAAATGTTTTGATTAATATGGTAAGCACACAAGTGAAGGTCGTAAATGAAATAATAGTCAATCTCAAATGTACTTCGTCTAAAATTTGATCTTTCCGAGTAAAATCTGTCACAAGATGTTGTGACCGACCCACAATACAAGCCATGTGGCACACTATTAGAGGGTGCTGGCTGACCATATGGATGTTTGGCCAGTCCCTCGGTGGACCTGCAAACCAAAAATCAGCCTGATTAGTGGTTTACAACCTTTGGATCTTTGCACCCAAATAACACTCAATAATGCTCAAATTCCAACGCTTAGAAATCACTTTTTGATAACACAAGTCTCATCTACATGTAAGTATCTGGTAACTAAACATGTACACAGACTAAATCACCTGTTATCCAAAGGTAAATCTAAACACACCCTTGAATATAAGTGGAGGCTCATTTCATGCACTGGCATGTGAAGAAGACAGCTAAATGAACATTCATGTGTCCAAGATTTCAGCAAATACCTAATATCAATTAAATGATGGAACCCATTGAGGTATTTATGCATATCTAGGTCAACTTGGTAAACCTAGGACAGCTTTCTTTCACTAAAAACAATAACCCCATCATGTGCAGAAGTTACCATACTCAACACAAAGGTTTCTATACTGGTGGGCAAGTGGGCTAGTAAGTGAAATTGGATTTTGATCCCAGGTCTGTTTACCAACTTGGCATTTGGCAAGCTGGTATCAACACTCCAGTTTCAGAATGTTCCTTGTTAGGATACATGCAATTACTCTCTGTATGCATATGCAATTCTTGCAAAGAATCAGATTAATTTTGCAAAAACAAAAAAAAAAAAGGAACTATTTCTTGAACTAATGTGAACTGAATATATGTGTCTGTGTTCATGTGTGTGTGTGTGTGTGTGTATGAAGGATAGATCTCAAGGTTGGAGAACAGAAAAGGCAACCAATTCACTGAAGAAAGTCCAAGACATTGGATCTTTATCAAGAGTAGTCTTTCTAGTCTGCCCATTTACTTTCTGTCTCTCTCTCTTCACTCTCGATCCCTAGTATAGGTGTGGTCATGACTTTGGATAAGATGTTTAGCAACTACTTTGGAATGAAAAACCAGAAGGGGCAAAGTATCATTTAGTCAATTGGGAATTGGTTTGTTTGCCTAAGGAGCTTGGGGGCCTAGTTATCAAGAATTCCAAGATCATGAATGTAGTTCTCCTAGGGAAATGGCTTTGGCAGTTTGGGGTAAGAGATGGCAATAGCTAGAAGAGAGCGATAGTAGACAAATGTGGCATTAATTCATTAGGTTGCAAGAGCAGGGAAGCTAGAGGTTCTTATGGATGCACGGTATGGAAGGGTATTCTTAATGTGAGCTTGACCTTTTCCAAATTTCGACAATATTAGTTTGGTTACTGTTGGTGCGGCGATACTCCTTTGAAAGCAGATTTCCCTTCCATCTCTTATCATAGATGGATCGGAACTTTGAAAACTTTGGACGGCCATAGCATAGATCGGAACTTTGAAAACTCTCAGTGTGGTCTTGTTCTAGCAATGTCTCTTTCTCGGTTAGATCATTCTATGGTGCTCTTTCTGATCACCCTATGGATCCTTCTTTTCCAGCTCCCTTCATTTGAGGAATCAAAGTCCCCTCTAGAGTTGCCTTCTTTGTATGGTGTAAGGCTTTAGAGAAGATATTGACGATGGATAACCTCATTGGGCACAAGAGATGCTTGGTGAATTATTGTGTCATGCGTAAAGAAGATGGTGATGCATTCTCACTTTGTGGGAGACGGTTATGGAGCATTCTCCCTTTGCGATTATTTGGGGACTATGGAAGGAGAGGAATGCTAGAACATTTGAAGACAAGGGAGATGTCCAAAGCATCATCCCCTCCATCAAAGCCTATGTTTTTTCTGGCTGAAATTATTTACAGAATGTAGGGGCATAATCTTTGAGGAATTTGTTTTTAGGTGGGAGGCCATGATTCATAGTCGAGACGAACTCTTAATCTTCTACTTTCGACTTGTGTACGAGGTTTGAGTTAGGAATCTATATATCTTAAACTTATCAAAAATAAATAATCACACAAAGACCTCTCCTTTGTGCAAGAAAAATAAATGGAGAAAAACCATTTTGCTCTTTAATATAATGAATGAACCCAGTTACTCCCAGATTTACAAGAACACCCCCATATACGAGTTATTGATAAAATACCTCACCAAACTTGTACATGTAGAAAGCATAAATCAGATATGGACATCAAGGAAATATCTCGAGAAATCCCTCGAACACTCACAGACAAAGTCAAATGGAAAATTTTGGAGCACTCTTTAAAATTTCCAATCCGAGAATCTCATCGGAGTAGAATATGGCCGCTCTTTTAATCCGCTCATCAATCCACCACTCTTTCGTACAGATATTCTGTTCTTCAAAGGAGACACCAATCTGTTTGCCAGCTTTGATGGTGAGAAGGATCTTCGCAGCTTTGAGGCCTTAGAAACCTTCGGGGATTTCTTGCTCAAAGTGGTGGGTCTTGTGGGGGACAGAGAAACCGGTGCGTTCTTGATCTTGACTTGAAATTTTGAAGCCGAAGGCGGAGATTTAATCAAGAATTTATGTGGAGTCTGTCGGGTTCTTGCAATTATAGGAGACCCCGTCTTACAGAACTTGTGTTGCTGTGAGGGAGATGAAGACTTGAACAATGGGTTGGGAAAGAGGACGGTTTTTTTAGCCCAGGGCCTGTTCTTGGGGGATACCCGGTTGGCTATATGCCAGTTCTCTTTTCCGGAGTCTCTTTTATCAGGCGAGACCTTGAAATTTATACGTGATCGAGCCCTCTGAAGGCTTGGGGGATCAGATTCTGATCGGATCAACTGTAACGCTACTCGCTTCTCCCTCTTTCTTCTTGCCCTCAGCTCCAGGTTTTCAGGATGTGCCTTCTGGTTTCTCCTCTGGCTCACCGGAGTTTTAGGATCGTCAGAGGCAGCTTTCTTGGTCTTGGCAGCAACAGCAGTGACTACTTCCTTTGCAAATTGACTGGCTTGTACAATCTCCCCGACTGTTTCTCCAACCAGCATTGCTGGCAATGACATCCGGCGCCATTCCCCTGTTTCAAACAATCGAATCAAAGGCCATTCCCCTGTTTGTCCCGCAAAAAAAAAAAAAGAAGAAGAAGAAGAAGAAGGAACCCTATTGCCCTGCTTAATCACCGTTCCTCTACTCTCCCATATGAATAAGAATCCATTAAAATCTACAACCCAAGAGCAAATTAAGGAAATCTGAGATAAATGGCCATTGGAAGATGTAGTAGAGGCAGCATTTTTTGTTCCAATGAAAGCAAATCGCTTTGTAACAAACCCCAATGAAATTACAGTTTACACATGAAAATTAAAGGACAAAACTTTTGTATGGATCATACCTCCTGTACTTCTCTGCAACTTCCCGACCGGAGACTTCAAAGCAGAATTTTTAATTCTTCGCACCGGCAAAAACAGAAAATAAATAAATCCATTTGAGAACACACTAACACAGATTAAAGACCCAAAAGAAGAGCAGAGAACTATATTACTTTTCATAATTAAGAAAAAAAACATCTTCGATAACTAAAAAAAATTCAAAAACAGCAGGGGAAGAACAGAGATTAAAGACCCAATTGAGAACACAGATTAGAGACCCCAAAAAAGAGCAGAAAACCATAGTATTTCGCATAAATAAGAGAAATTAAACAAAACCTATCTTGGATAACTAAAAAAAGAACAATAAAAAAAAAAATCTTATAGTCATACCTCAGAGATTCTTGCTTGCATCTCATACTAGTCCTCAAGTACCCTCTCGTACTGCGAGGACTGAGACTCACCCCAGATATCACCTTCGTTCCGCCTGAAACCGTGTACTGAAGCTCTTGCAATCGAGCCATGCACCGATCCACCTAACAGAACCAAAGAAACAGAAGTGGGTGAGAGATGAACAGAGAAGCTCAGACTCCATGAGTAACAAATTATCTAAAGCAAAGCTTATCAGGGATCTTGCAGTACTTTACCTTCTTTACTGTTTCTCTCAGGAGATTTGGATTGAGAGGAGCTGCTGCCATTTTCTTCTGTTTTGGTGGGGTTTTGGCTACCATTTTTACAGATACAAAAAGGGGTTTCAAGTTTCAACGATCTTCTCTCACTCTCACTCTCTTTCCGAAATAAAGGTCAAACGGAGGAGTTTTCAACAGGACCTGGTTGTAACGTATCTTTTGCTCCAACGGTCACATCTATAATTTATCTACAAAAGCGTATACAACGGCTACTTTCAATTACTTTCTTTTCATTTTGGAGGAAAATTGTTTCAAATGTGCAACCTATGATATTAAGTTATGTACGTCTTATCTAACGGTATTGATTCGCTTAAGAAAAAGCGAGGATTGACGTAGCCTTTATTTAGACTGGAAAAATTTTCTTCACGCGTTGCTTGACCAAGCGCGTCACGCAAATCAAGGGCGTCCATCAATATATATTGGGATGTGGGGGCACATGATCTGACAGGAGATCATTTTCCAAAAGTGCTTTGGCCCCATATGATTGACGGTTTTGCGTCAAGTATTGCGTGAAATAAAATTTGGAAAGACGCAAGCCGTTGATCTATAACATTCATTTTTTATGGTCAAAATCTGCACTTTGGAGTTTGGACAATTCTAACAGTCCCATCAAGGCTTTCCTTTGGACGGTCAAAAAAATACTCTAGTAGTGGTCCAATACAAGAGTAGGCTTAACATCTACATGGTTTAGATCAATGACCATGCTGCCACGTGTGGGATCCACAACGCTATGATTTAAGTGTGCAAAATAAAGTCACATCATCCAACTTTAGAGACTTTGAGTTACCGTGAATGGTGGAAATTCTAAGTTGTTGCCACCAACAAGAAAATTTAGCCTGAGGAGGAATTTTTCCTGTCGAGCTGTGGGGTGCATAAAATTGCACCCTGTGGTACACTCTCTCAGGCATACTGACCCATGAATGATTGGCCCATCCCTTTGTGGCCCTACACACCTACCAGATTACTGATCTTTAGCTATTCAATCCAAGTACCCCACTACAAGAAATGTGGTTTTTAATGGTTACATTTTTAGCGGCAGTTTATATCACTAAAAACTTAGTTTTAGTGGCGAAAAGAAGATGTCGCCACTAAAGGTGTTGTAGCAGCCATATTTAGTTACAACCCAAATGTCGCAACAAAAAGTCGCCACTACTAAATTAATGGTGCGAATTTTCGGTGCGAATTTCATTTGGAGGGAAATACAATTTGTGGCGAGGTTTAGTTTTTAACAGCTAAAATACGATTTTAGTGGCAACTTCACCTTTCGTCGCTAATTGTTAGTTTTAACAGCATTTTTTTATTGCGGCTAAATGTGAACATTTTTGTGGCAACTGATTTCGCCACTGATACTTTTTCTTCCAATTTTAATATTTTTATTTCTCTTTGAAAAAATATGTAGAGAATTTTTGACATACCCTAACTCCCCCCCAACAATTTGAAAAACCTGACTAGCCCCCTATATCCTGGTCCTCTGTCCATGACCTTCATTGACTAACAAAAAAAATGTCAAAGGCCAAGAATGCCCCTTTCTTCAACTTTAGAATATGTGGGTTTGGGCCAAAACACTAACCCTGAATCTCATGCCCGATCGTCCATCGCATCTATTTGATTTAGGGTTAGGGATTTGGCCCAAACCCACATGTTCTAAAGTTGAAGAAAGGGGCATTCTTGACCTTTGACATTTTTTCTGTTAGTCAATGAAGGTTATGGACGGAAGACCAAGATATAGGGGGCTAGGGTATGTCAAAAATTCTCTGCATATATTCCAAAGAGAAATAAAAAAAAATTAAAATCAAAGGAAAAAGTATTAATGGCAAAATTAGTTGCCACTAAAATTGTATTTTTAGCTGCAAAAAGCTAAACCTCGCTAATAAACCATATTCTTGTTCACAACATGATTTTGTACCCCTACTACTTAGATAAACACAACATAAAAGTACTAAGTTTCTAGCAACAATATTGTTCATGGGATGCAGGAGCCCTTGTCCATGTGGACACCAAAGTAGGCCCAACACATAGTTATGTAAGTAGTAAGCAATCGAAATGCCAAGTGATCACATATATCTCATACGTTTTATTTTTTAATAGTATCTTATCATATTTTATTTTTTTATTTGCAGGCTATAGACCTGTGATGCATAGCTTGTCAAAAGCTTAAAGATCTTGATATTTTATTTGTATTTTTGATTATAACGATGTACATATAATTTAATTGTATTTATGAATGAACAATTTACTTAAATAAATTAAATTTGAAATTGTTTCAATAGTTGGTGGTGATTGAATTTTCATATTCACATTTTATATATATGTTAATGAAAAAATACGTACATTAAAGGGAAAAAATCTATTAAAATTTTTTTTTTTTATTTTCATCAAATTTTAACTTCTTGCCGCGACAATAAGTTGTCACTAAAACTGCAATATCTAACACTTTTTGTGGCGATATTTAAATGCAGCCAAAGGTATAATTTTTAGCCGCGACTAGAAGACGTTACTAAAACTACGATACCTTACACTTGTTGTGGCGACATTTAGTTATAACTAATCTTATTATTTTTAGTCGCGACTAGAAGTGGTCACTAAAAACTATTTTTATTTGCTACTTTAGTGGCGATTTATACCTTTAGTGATAATAATTTTATTTAATTAGTGACAACAAATAGTGCGGCTAAAATTTTCATTTTAGCGACGATTATAATGTCGCAGCTAAAACTTTTAGCCACAGCACTTTCAGCTGCAGTGTAGTGGCAATGAAAATGTCACCACTAAAAGATTTATTGGCGACTTTTAGACATTTAGCTGCGACAATTTTTGCGGCTAAAAGTCATATTTCTTGAAGTGCCCCATTTTATTAGAAGCCATATTAGTCTCAAATTTTTTTATATTTTCACACACAATTTTGGTGTACCCACATGGAAGATACATCAATGGCTGACTTTTGGCGAGGATGATCTCCTCACCATATATATAGATCACCCCTACAAAAAATCATGTCATTCTGAAATTTCTAACCCCATCAAATGTAGGTTTCAAGTTAACAGTAAAAAATAGACGATCCATAATTCTTCTACTTTTTAACCATGCTATGGATATCAGAATGCTTTGAATTTTTGTGAGGGTGATCTCCTCAACATGGAGACCATCTCGCCAAAACTCATCCCATTCCAAAACTTCTAATTTATATATTGGCCCCCAACGATTTTTGTGTGTGAAAATATGTGTCCGCTGAGCCTGACCCTTATTACAAAACTATTGAACCTAAGTCATTGGACATGCAAAAAAAATGTGGAAAAATACAACAAATATTATAATTAATATTTTTATTACATTTTTATTCTTTGCCTAAATTTTAACCAAAATTTTGAATGGCACTCAAAACTTTTTTCTATACATTATTTTTTATGTATGCCAAATTGCTAACTATACTTCAAAGTCCCAAAGACTGGGATTATCCAAAAGTCCCAAACGCGGAAAAATAAAAAAAAAGGTTTAGGAGAATTTTTGAGGAACCCACCTCCCCCTTCCAAAACAATTCTGTCATCAGAAGGCCTTCAAAATCATCAAAATGTATATATATATACTGACTACTTATTTGAGGATCAAGAACTCTAGGCTTTGATATTTTAGTGAGCAGATGTGTTTTTTTTTTTTCTACATTTCTAAATTTAGTACTAATTTTTAGACAATAGGGTATGAGACCCATATCATTCAATAAAAAAAAAACTCAAATCAAGCTAGTTATTATATAAGAACCCATTTAGTGGTACTTGGGATACTGTAATGAATTACGTGTTCTTTATTGAAACCAAAATAACGTTTTTTAGTATAATAAATAGAAATATCTCTTGGATTGTGTGAGAAATTTATCCGATTCAGTATCCTAAGGTCGATTACGATAAAAAGAATTTAATTCTTACTTCTTCTACTGGTTGGACGTTAGGTTGTACCTTTTGCTCATGACCTTAATTTATAAATTTAGCGGAAAGTCTTATTCTTAGAAGGATTAATTATGACTTAATGGAGGCGTTCTAATCATCAAATTTGTTGTCCAAAGGAAAGTTTCAATTCTTAGCATGTTGTGTTAATGGGAGCCCAATTCTACAAGGAATAAGATTGCATTTGGCGACTTTTTATTCCTCAATTTAGTCGAACAGAGAAAAATCTCAATTTTTAGTGTGCCAAGTCAAAGGGAGTCCAATTCTAGAAGGGATTAGACTCTTCATGTAATCTTTTTATTACTAGTGTTGACTAATAATTAAGAAGACTTGTAATTGTTATGTTATGTGGATACTAATGGTGCAAGAGTACGGAAGGCATAACACCGCGGCCCAACTTTTACATAAAGATACGGAAACCCTAGTATCGTCTTGGAGTATATATACAACAGTTGATCAAAGACGATTATTCATTGTATTGTGAATGTTTCTTTTGCCTCGAAGCATAATGGAATCTGTGTGAGTTTGTGGACGTTCCTCGATCTTGATGGAACCACGTAAATTTGTGTGACGTGTGTGCAAATCTTTGATGTTTATTGTTCTTTCTTCCAATACTAACTAGTGTCCAATTGTGATTTAAAAAGTGTTTATTCCTATGAAAGTAGGTTTACTTCCCATGCTGACTTAGGTGGCGTTTGGTAAAACTTGTTATCTCTATTAAGTTTGAATGGGCTGAAATTTAGTGATTCTAAGATTCTCTATTAATATCAATATCAGACCTTAAGACGTGTTTTTCTCCTCTTTCCAAGGTAGTCCCACAATTACCAAACTGACGTGTAGACATTGCCTTGAAGTAGGCCACGACTCCCAAGTTCAAGGCGTATGTCAAGCAAGTCAAGGTCAGTGTAATTTCCCTTAGAAATTAAATACCTGTTCAACAAGGGAAGCTCGTAATTGATGGGACTGAGACGTGAGAAAAAAAGAAAGAGAGGGAAAAAGGGAGATGGAGATGAGGGAGGTATGTGAGTTGATACAACAACTTGGGATCGAGAAGGTGCCAGCTTGCTCAGTTGGTAAAGTTTGTGGGTGACGATATCATGGATCTGAGTTCGTAACTCGGTGAGAACCCGCCTTCACCGAGTTACTGATCTCTTTAAAACAGGCTAACCTCAACAAGAAGAATAAGGAAAAAAAACCTTGGGATCGAGACCCGCCTTCACTCACTAACTACGAACCATTGATCCGCTTGACTACCATGAAGAAAAATATGATTTTAGACATGAAACTTCTTGTAGTTTGGAGAGTTCTCTCTTCTTCTTTCATCAAGTTTTCTTTTAGTTCAGTGTCAGTGATTTCCATTGACCGGCACTATGAATGGAAATGAAAGAGTGGAAGGCAGAGGAATTGGAGAAGAGTCTCGCCGTCATGTGGGTCGGCAGATCACTCAGAAACGGACAGTCCTAGAGGCTAGCTTGACCGTTTGCACTCCTGAATAAGTGAATATCCCCCAGCTCGATCTTGTTGTATTCGGGACTATAGATTATGTACACGTGTATCATATACATGATTAGGGGTGTAAATGGGCCGGGCTTTAAACCAAGATCCCAACGCAGGCTGTAAGCCTATGGTTTGAGGGGTTGTAGGCTGGGCTGGGGTGTCCAACAGTGAAATTTATGATAGTAGGGCACAAAGGGGAGGGGGGATGACTAGCATGGTTTAAAAAATGGCCGTTATAATGGATCCGGACCTCCCCCGTTACGTTTTGTACCATTAAAATGCCTAAAAAATAACGGCCGTAATTTCCCTTTATAAAGACTGTTATTTTCTGAATTTTTTTGTGAAAAGGCCATTATTTCCGGTTTTTGTTTCCCATTATTTTCATTTTAGAAAATTTAAAATTCAGCGCCATTTTTCCATATTTTTCCGTGATTGTCCCTCAGCATTACAATTCGTTATAATGGAAAAAGGTATAACACCCCCAGTCCATTATACTGTTATAACGGCCCCTTTTAAATCTTGGGGACTAGTATTCAATTGTGTGGGCTTGGTGGGCCAAGCTGCAACTGGGTCTTATGGATTAGGCTGGGCCGGGCTCCAAATACCAAACACATGCCCGACTCATAGAGGAGACGGGCTGGTCTATACAAGGCCGAGCTGTACGGGCCTAGGCTTGGGCCCAAAAAGGGCCAGACCGGGCTGTGCCGCCACTGCATGGGCCAGATTTACATGATATAAGTTATTAGTACATCCATCTCCTACACGCAAAAAAATAAAAAGAGAAGAAGAAAAGAAAAAACAAGGGAGAAAAAAGTAGATCCATGATCCATCTCTTTCCCTACATTTTTGTACCAAAGTAAATAACAATATAATAATCAATGCGACCATTTCAAAGCAGCGCCCATCTCGCTCCTCCCCAAACTCTCTCTCTCTCTCTCTCTGGATGGCGACGGCGATGGTGGAGGGTATCGTGGGTCTTCTCCTCCTTATGTTTCTTCTGATCCTCCTCCTCTTCATCTTGGCCTGCAAGCCATGGCGTTTCTTCTTCACCTCCTCTCAATCATCACGCACGATCAAGGTAACTAAAATCAAATCCATTTATTCTCTTATTTCCTCAAGTTCCTGCTCGATTCTTCCATGTTTCCGTGTTTCCTTCTGCATTTCTTCTTCTGGATTGCCCTTCATTTCTTTCCAAGCGCATTTCGTCGTCTGCAAAAAGATGAGCTTGTAATTGGGTTTTGGGATTTAAAACATTTTTTGTGAATTAGAATTTTTTTTTAGCATTTTGGGTCAGTTCATTCTTGTTAGGGTTTCTAATTTTCATAGTTTTGGTAATTTTAGTACAGAATTTGAAGCACCTCCCTTCCGAATGTGACTGAATCCAACACAAAAATGAAACGTTTTTCCATTATTCTGATTGTAATTTCCGTGTGTGTGTTGGACCGTTGGTAGTAAAGACATGGCTTCGAATCTTTTTTCATCCATAATCCTGCTTGCCAACCTAAAGGAAGAGAAAATAATGCACTGTAAAGGAGAAAAACCCGAGGAATGAACTTGGACACCATCTTACATGCATGGTTACTCGTAGACACAACCAATGTCACTGTTTAAAAAAAAGCAATTGATCTATTAACTTGGGCTATATAAAGGGAAAGTAACCCTTGTTTGCAACATTGGAGGGTAGAGGACATTTGACCATTAACTTGTAAGGATATTATACCTCATTATTTTTGTCTTGGTTTTAGTTAAAACCATAATATTCCTAAGTTCATGAACTCATTAAATCATCCTTGTCAAGATGATGTAAACAGGTCCCAATTGAAGGGATTTTCCATTTTTTTTTTTATTTAACCTTTTGCTTCTTTTAAAACTTAAGGTCAAAAGGAAAAAAAGTATGACAAGGATTTCTAATAATCAAAGAAAAAGAAGAAAAAGGGTTTTATTAATTTTCTGTTTTGTTTCCAAATAAACACATATTTTTACACCACCATGTTTTTTGGGAAATTTCCTTAATTGGCTGAGAAGGTTTCCTTATAAGGGTTCTTGTAATTTCTAAAACTTTATAGTATAAACAGGTGAAGATTTGACAAATCAAGTAGCATATTCATCTGGTCAATTGGCTGTGCAGACTAGTCTACCTGAACCAGTGAATGAGTCCAAGTCAATCTTCTTTGTGAACTATAACCTTAATAACTCATGTTCACACACCAAAACCCCAACGCTGAGAGACATTAGTTAGTAGCAATCTGAATATCCGAGATTCAATCTTATAAATCGCCCAAATAACTATAAATACACACACACACAGTAGTCTCACTAATTTATAGAATGTAGAAATAAGTAATCTAATTTAAAACCCAACCTATTGACCAATTACCTAAAGTTAATGCCTTTGCGAGTCCCAATGGTGTCCTACTGTATGAGGTTGTGTTCCTGGTGAAATATTTTTTATTGATAACTATTTAGTGTGTTAATAAATTACACCCTTTAAACTTTATCTACTGAGAAAAAAAGTTTCCGATGGAAGTTCTTCCAAGGAATAGAATCCAAATAGATTCAGAGTGCAGGAAATAAATTTTGTTCTGTTTGTGTGATTTTTTTCATGTCTGTTATTCGAAAGGACCATTTCATCTCATGACCATTTTGAAATACATGAATGTGGAAGTTTTTATTCTTTTGGTTTTGTGTAAGGAACTTAAATCAAGGCTCCATTCACATAATATGTTCTCGATTAGAAAGGCCCCTTGATGTTAACTCTATTGTTTACTTTATATTTCTCACGATGTGTAGTTCTAGAAACCTCACACTTCCACAAGTTGACTACTTCTCATGATTTGCATAATGGTCTTGCTCTATAAGTAGTTTATGTGTTGTTTGTGGTTCCTTATCACATAGGTTGGTGACCTAGAAAGGCCTCTTGTTTCTGAGGATTTGGATCAGATCCTGAGCCAACGCAATGAAGTGGCAAGAAATTATGTTTTAGAGGGGTCTCGTTCTCCACCTGAAGGGCATTTCAGCTCACCAAGAACACATGGGCTTGTTTTTAAACAGAGGCTTCCATCAGCAGATGCACATGCAGCCCAAGGTTTACCATTCTCTTCAATCGTCTGGGTTTAGATGCTTCTTTTTATTCTAAATGACATTATCAAAATAGCTGCTGTTTTGCTTGTTAGCAATCACAGTTTACTTTTTTTTTTCTGCTTTTAATTCTTCCAGGTGCTAGTTTGGTTCTAGATGTAATTTCTGATCCTTCAGAGGATTTACTGGTTGGTCAAACACTTAAGCATCCATTATTGGAAAATCGCTTTGTTGAAGAGCGAAGACATGCTAGAAAGGAAGAACCAAATTGTGGCGCAACACTCCTTTCTGGCGATGGTAGTTATCGAGAGTCGGTGCCTAGGGATAGTACAGATCGAAGTATTCTCTCATTCCTTCACTTCTGGATTTTACTAATTTTGACATCTGAAGAGATCACTATTATATGAATTTTTTTTTTAAATTTATGCTGAATATGTAAAACATGTCATCCTATCTTTCTGTTAGAAGTGCAGGAAGCAGCCTGACCCTGGAAGTTATATCTGGTCCTTCTCGTGGGCTTCGTAGTTCCATACTGTCAACGAATACTTCTAGACTTCCATTGACCCTTGGAAGAGTTTCTCCGAGTGATCTATTGTTGAAGGATTCAGAGGTTTCAGGGAAGCACGCAATGATAAATTGGAATTTAAATGTGAACATCTTCATTTTAATTTGCTTTATCTTGCGTTCAGTGTCAAATAAGTGAGCCTTATCTATGTTAACTTATTGTTGAATTTATTTTTTTCTGATGACAGAAATTGAAATGGGAGCTCGTGGATATGGGTAGCCTAAATGGAACACTCTTGAATTCTCAGACAGTCCACCATCCTGATTCCGGAAGTAGACATTGGAGTGAACCCATCGAGCTTGCCAGTAGAGACATAATAACTCTGGGCACAACGTCAAAAGTATTTGTGAGTGCTAGTCATTCCTTAAAATTTTAGTATTTCAATAATTCTCGACTGTTGTATGGTGGGCAATGAAAAGACGGTATATAAATTGATACTGCACCATTTCTAGGCTGCTAGGCCTAATATTTTTTATAACCTCCGGAATGAGACAACCATAGGGATATGAGAACTTTCACTGCCCCATTTCCCTTCCTCCAAGCCCACCCTAGCAAAAAATGGAAGGCAAGGAGAAGGCTTCTCTGATGGCTTAGTAAGATGTCCTAAATGTATTGTATCAATAAATGATGAAGATGGGTGTTAATAATGAGTATCTTCCCTCTTCGATATTTAAAATTTCAACTGAGCCAGGCATGGCTTGGTTGAATCGTCTTGGTTTTGGTTAGTATTCATTTGAGTTGCTTACATTGGCAATTTGGTTGAGTCATAAATCATAATATACGATAAAAAATTGTGGTGCTTGGGTCGAGTTATATTGGTTTTGGTATTGGATGAATGACTCATCAGATCTATCTTAAATCCTTGTTTCTCTTAGAAGAAAACCACTACAAGAACATGAGCTACGACTGTTCCTAATTAGAGTCATAGGATTGCATTCTGCTTCTACAAGATAAGAGTTAATACCTAATTCCTGTGTGTTGCATAACTCCTCTGGGCCTGTATCAATATACAGTATATACTCACCCTTGCTTCTATTCTTGTTAAAGCTCCATTGACTCAATCAGGGGTTCAAGGTTGAGTGTGATAAAGTCCGATGCAGTTTAGTTTACATATTCTCCAATGTTGTTTCTGCCTGTTAATGTTGCAATTTGCATGCCCATAAAGGTCAGATGAATTCACTCTGATGCATAACAAAGAGGACACCTATCATGCCTTCTTTCTTTGGAGGATGTAGAGAATGTAGATGCATTGTCATTCTGTGAAATTCAATTAGAGCTTAGAGGTGCCTCTTGGGTTTGATCAGATGAGAGGGATTTCTCTATTCTGAGGGAGTTGTCCTTCTTCCTTATGGAGTTTTAGGCTTATCATATGATACCATATCAGATCTTTGTATGAAAAGAATTATAACTTCCCTGTCAACTTTAAGTATATATGCCTAATCAGAGCTTGACTTCAACAGCTTTAATCAAGGCTATCGTGATTACCATTATTTTTGGCTACTGTTTTTCACTTATGAGGGTCTCCTGCTTGGCTTGTTTGGTGTGGTCCACTCAACTGATATGGATTTTGTGTGCAGTTCACATATCCATAGGAGATCAATACCATTCTTCAGATGCTGAGCTGATTATTTGGAGTCTTTTCTTGTCTTAGAGTTTCCAACTTTGTTCAATATTGTTTTGAAGGTTGAATAATTCTTATTTATTGTTTTCAAATTTCAACTGGGTTCTGAATTTATTAATCATTGCTTAAACCTGATTTTTTTATCAGACAGCTGCTGTTCAGGGCTGATTCTAAGCATATTTAACTTGGAGTGTAATCTGGTTCAAGGCCATTGAAACAAAAGGGTTATGGTTGATCAGCAGTGAAGCCTAGGGGAGTCATTCATATGTTGTTCTCTGCTCTTATGTATTGGCCATAATGAACACGAATAAATCATTTTCTAGTTGATTATATCTGTTTCTGGTTTGAAGGTGTTGATGAGCTGGTGGTTTTTCTTCCCAAGTTCATGTCTAAATGATTTGGTTAGTTCGTGGCTGTGTGGATCTCATGCAATCTAGACAACCTAGTTAGAGAGTGAGCAATGAAGTGGGGCATTAATGAGAAACTTTGAGTAAAAAGATGCAGACCAGAGCATGAGACCTTTATCTGTTGTAAATGGCATGCAGTAAATCAGAAGCCAAATGATGGATCTTATGAACATCAAAGTGAAGCTGGAAGATGATATTTTGAAGAAGATTCTTCAAATTAGCAAAAGAAATCAAATCTTATAAATCCCAGATCACTGAATGAGACACACTGAGACTATGGAAGATAGTGGATGGTGCAAATGTTAAAACAAGAAACAAGGATACTACTAGAGAACCGATTTGGCTTCAAGTCAGGGAGGTCAGCCATCAGGGCTATCTTCTTACCTAGACAATTGATAGAGAAGTTTCAAGAAAATAGGAAGAATCACAGCATGGTATTTGTTGATTTAAAAATAAAACATGAGTCTCTAGACTGAGCCACCATACTTTGTGATGCGGGAGCATTTTATTTAATAGCTTTTAGGCTTATTTTTTAAGGATTTTGGGTGTCTTTGCAATTAGCCCAAAGTTACGGGGCTCATTGTAATTCTGCTTAGTTGTTTAAGTTGTAGTCTTTTATTTGGGCCATTGGATTAGATGGATGACCAGATTTGGTTTAGGTTAAGTGGAGTTATTATATAAACTCATTAGGATGTAATTTTCATTGTGATGGAATGAAATAGAAAACTCTTTTTAAGAACTCTCTCTTGGTGCTGAATCGAAGCTACCTTTGTGTGAAGCTGGAGGTATTCTATCCGATCACAGAATGGTTCTCTCGTCTTGCATCAAATTTGGTATCAGAGCCGAAATTTTTGATTGTGTTTCGGAAAGATGTCTCAAATTGGTTCGTGATCTTTGGCAACCGCGTGAGTTAAACTAAACGATTAGATAAATCGTATTGAGAGCAAACTGGAAGTGAAGATCTGGGTGAAGTCATGGATGAACTTCAAGGAGTTGCAGGAACTCAAGCATATTGGTGACTCTGCCTCCTTATTTACCCCCTCTGATCTTGGAGTTAAGCGAGATGTTTACAGACCAGGATGGTGAGCAGTGCCAACACGTGATCCTGCAGTCCAAGATGCAACGAACTCCTGAAACCTCAACGAAGAGGAATCGTTTCTAAAAGATATGTTGGCAGCATACTGAAATACTACTGACGTAGCAACTTGTGTACAGGCTGTATTCAGGGAGCGCACGCTAAAGCTACAGACAAAAGCACTTCAGTTTGACACACCAGAGACTGAAGCAAGCAACATAATTGTTGCAATAAAGATTCAGCATGCCTTCTGCAACTATGAGACACATGAGAGGTTGGCTGTTGCTGCCTGAATCCAATATGGGTTCCGTACTTAGAAGATTCGAAAGGATTTTTTTAATATGCATCGGCAAGCAGTCAGAATTCAAGCTGCTTTCCGAGACTACCAAGTTCGAAAGCAGTATTGCAAGATTCTTTGATCTGTTGGAGTGCTGGAGAAGGTGATCTAAGGTGGCATCAGAAGAGAAGGGGCTTCCGTAGGCTTCAAATTGAACCTATTGAAGCGGTCACAACAGATAAGAAGCAAGAAGAAGAAGAAGGTACCTAAAACCCCCTTTTGGTGTCAAGAAAGAAGACGACTTCTTTTAATATCGGAACATCCTTTTATTATTGTTGGGCTTTGGTTCTTGGCCAACAAGTCCATCCCACGTTTAAAACTCACTTTGGCCCACGAGTTCTAATTATATCGGGCCCAACCTATTTATGCTTTATGACCTTAGATTAAAGTTAGCCCAAAGCCCGCTTAAAATCCTATTTGATGTTACCCACGGTTCATACTTAGGATCTAGCTCAATATCCTTTGGGTCATTACCTAGACCCACGATCGGCAAAAAAAAAAATCCTTGAATTCGTTCGTTTGTTTTTCATTGAAAAGGGGGGGGGGGGTTCTTATTTCTTATGCAGCTACAGGAGACATAGAGGGATATGTTCGTATTCCTGCAAAAAAAAGTAGCCCTGTAATGAGGAAACTAGCGAAGCATCAACAATTCAAAGCGTTTGGAGAAGACAATCAATGAGAAGACCTATTGTACCTTTTTGTTGAAGATCAATTTGTCTGCATCAAAATTCTAGGTCGAATTCTTTTCAACTAGGAGGGTTTGACGCAGGAGCATTCTATTTGATAGTTTTTTTTAGTCTTTTGGGTGTCTTTGCAATTAGCCCAAAGTTATGGGGCTCATTGTAACTCTGCTTAGTTGTTCAAGTTGTGGTCTTTTATTTGGGCCATTGGATTAGATGGTTGGCCATGATTAGATTAGGTTTAGTGGAGTTATTATATAAACTCATTAGGATGTAAATTTTCATTATGATGGAATGAAATAGAAAACTCTTTTTGATAACTCTCTCTTGGTGCTGAATCCAAGCTACCTTAGTGCGAAACCAAGCTATTCTGGTGCGAAGCCGATTGTAGAAAGGTTCTCCCGTCCTGCATCACTCTATTTCTTACTCTGCGATGACACAAGGTTCCCACCAAGGAATGTGCAATATCCCGTGGTAGATCTATCAGATGATGAGCTAGCCAATCAACAGCTACATATCCCTCAACACCTACATGACCATGCGTCTGAGACGTATGACAGATCACGACCAAGAGCTCCCTTTAGATACTTTAGAACATGAATCACAACCTCCTAATGTGGGATCCAAGGCTCTTGCATAAATAATCTATCACACTTACAATGAAAGAAATACTTGATATAGTGATGGTAAGGACCGTAAGGTAATTAAGCTTGCTGACCAGTTTCTGATACCTTCGAGGATTATCCAACAATTCTCTTGATCAACAATAAGCTTCACATTAGGATCTATTGGAGTGTCTACTGGTTTACTTCCCTGTAAATCAATCTCCTCAAGTAAATCTAGAACATACTTTAGTTGAGACATTAATTCCAGTTGATCGTGTAACTACCCAGGAAGTACTTTAGCCGTCCAAGGTCCTTAGTGTGAAAGTGTACGTGAAGAAATACTTGTAATCATGATGTCATCAACATAGACAACCAAAATGATCTTCTTAGCCTCAGAACTTCGACAAAATGCAGAGTGGTCTGATTGAAACCTTTTCAAACCATATTGAAGTACAACTTCAATGAACTTCCCAAACCAAGCCTGAGGCGATTATTTTAACCCATATATAGCCTTCTATAATCTACAAACCTTGGAAGACTCCCCCTGAGCAACAAATCTTGGTGGTTGCTCAATATAAACTTCGTCATCCAAGATACCATGAAGGAACGCATTTTTATTGTCTAACTGCTATAGGGGCCACTACCCATTAGCGGCAAGAAAGATGATGACATGAATCGAATATATTTTAGCTATCGAAGAAAGCGTCTCAGCATAGTCAATGCCATAGGCTTGGGAATAAACTTTAGCGGCAACCTACAACCTGCTTACGAGGACGGAGAGAGGTAAGGTCCCAAGTACCATTATGATGAAGAACATCTATTTCATCCTGCATTGCTTTCTTCCAACCAAAATGTAATAGCATCCTAAAGATTAATAGGAACTGTCATAGAGGAAAAAGTTGTGACAAACATCCTAAAATGAGACAAATGAATTAGAGAAACAAAATGAGAAATAGGGTGCGATGTGCACACACATTTACCTTTACGAAGGGCAATGAGAAGATTTGGTGAGGTAGATGGATTTGCAGACGTGGAAGAAGATGGAGGCACAAGAGTAGCAGATGGTTTAGAAGCAACAACTGGTGGATGTGCTGGATGATGCCCTCGAATATAGACCTGCAAATCAGAATTAGATCGAATAGAACTAAAAGTAGGTGTAGAGCTAGATGCATCAAGAAGAAGATGACCGATTAGATGAATAGAAATAGAGAAATGGTGGATGTGCTCATCTGAAAAGAAATGAACAAAGTTAAAAAAGGTGACATCAACACACAAATTGGCAGTGAAGAGAAGAACTGTAACACTAATATCCTTTTTTCTATAAGTGTAATTTATTCAACTGAGAAAAGTGATACAAAGGGCCTTAGAAGTATGGAGTATTTGAAAAAGACACTTCATAGAACAAGGATCAAGTTTATCCCCCATGGACCTAAACGATGAATAAAGCACACCACAAAAAATACGAGGGAGAAAAGAGAATAGTGAAATATTTGGAAAAAACTGGTGTGATGTTTCCTTTTGGCCGTCCCATTTTGTGGAGGTGTGCCAGCACAAGAAGTGTGATGTAAAATACATATTTGTTGGCATTATCAAAACAAAGAACACGAAAGAATTGAGTTTGCACTTCCATATAGAACAATTTTAAAATAGAGAACTCAGATCTATCTTTCATTAAGTAAATCTAAGACATTCGGGTGTAGTCATCCATAGAATTAATAAGGTGCTTAAAACCATTGTATGAAAGTATTCTGGCTGGCTCCCAAACATTAGAATAAACAACTGAAAAAGGACTAGACCCACAACTATCAAGTTTAGATGTAAAAGAGACACGGTGATGCTTACTAAGTTGACACGACTCACAATCCAAAGACGGTAATTGACTCAAAATAGGAACTAAAATCTTCTTACTATTTAGTGAAAGATGACCGAGGCGACTCCCCCGGTGATGAGAAAGTATGGTCTGAAGAGTAGAATTTTTGAAGACCACCACCACCACCATCTTCATGCCCTCCACCAATCCTTTTCTTCTCTTTAGATCCTCTAAGACACAAAAGGAAGGATAGAAGGTAATTAAACAATTAAGAGATTTGGTGAGTTTACCCATAGAAATTATGTTAAAAGAAAATGTAGGTACATATAAGACAGAGGATAATGAAAGAGAGGAATGAGGATGTGCAATACCAATGCTGGATACTTTAAAAGTACTGCCATTGGCAAGAGTAACACACTGAGTAGAGTTAGATGGACTAAGTGAAGAATACACACATGGGGTACCAGACTTATGGTATAAGGCACCAGAATCAATAATCCATGGAGAACTAGTGGAAGTAACACAAGATATACTTGACTGAACCAAGGTGGTAGTAGCGCTAGAGGAAGCAACGGACTATTGGACTTTTATCAACTTGGCATATTCCTCCTGGGAAATAGAAATAGCAGCAGACATGACAAGCAATGGAAGGGCTGTATTGTCCGGAGTATTAAAGTATTCTAGCACATATGGGTGGTATGACTATCACGACTACAATAAGTAGACTTACAAGTATCACGTCCTCTATTATGGCCCCCTCGAGTCACTACTAGCTCCATGACCCCACCACTTGTCCGACCAGATGACTAGTAAAGGTGCCTATCCCCGAGATAGAAAATTACCCAAAGCTGCAAGGGCGTAATTGTCAGTTGTTGTGACACTAGTGACAGAGAGGGAGACCCGCTGAAGGCGAGAGTAAACATTTGTTAGCGATGAAAACTCTTTGCTACTAAGGATTTGAGCTTGCACATGCTCAAATTCATCCTTTAGGCCAGAAAGAAACTTCATAACTCGATACTCCTCTGCTGTCTTCGTTGGATCTCCGAATCAGTAGTAATAGGCTGATATACGTTCAACTCATCAATTCTTCTCCGAATGCAAGCATAATATTCACCAACACTTTTATCACCTTGCTGTTGTATAAAAAATTCCTGAAATCATTGATATAATTGTGTAAAATTCTTCTTACCAGAATACATATCACAAACTCTCCCAATTTCTTTTGATGTGTCCAAAAACAACACATTTACACATATTTGTGGATCCATACTATTCCACAACTAGGTCATGATTTGAGCATTTTTTTTTGAGTCCACTCTTCATAATTATTAGCCTCCCCCAGTGGTTGTTTTGTTGTCAAATAACTGGGTTTCCCTCTAACTGTGAGGAAAACTTGTACAGATTTAGACCAAGGTATATAATTACTCCCATCGAGTTTAATGGAAGTCATCTAAGACATTAGTGTTTCAGAAGAAGACAACAGACTAGGTTTAAATTCCATCATCAACCACTAGTTCACAAACACCTATACTTAGTCCAGAAAGCATGCGATTCTCCTTGAATGCTTGTGATTTACTTTGGAGCCTGATATAGAAATTTGAACACATGCGATTTTCTCTAGGGAGCCCGAAAGAGAAATCTAATCCCCTATGATTTGCTCTGGAAAACTTGAGAGAGAAGCTGATACCTGCGATTTAATCACGGAGGACCTCAAGAAATGTGTCACAATGACCTCGGAAAATGTGTTATACCACTCTCGAGAAACATGTCATTACTAGACTTTGAGCTTCACGACCTGACCCTAGGTTGTTATTTCTCACTACAAAGAAGGAAATAAAAATAGAAGTGAAGGAAAAAACAAAAAGAAAAGAAAAACCCTTGTTAATGGTTCATATACTCTGATACCATATAAAGTAAATTAGGGTTAAATTAGGCTTTTCAAATGGGAAGAGGAAGGAGAAGAATAGAGTGTGAAAGGAGGAAGTCGAAATGGTGTCTTTAACTTACACTAGTCGACCCTCACAATTATTATTATATTAGTGTTGTAATAAAGGTAAATGTACAGAAATACCTCTGTGTTACATTAATAGAGTATCAAAAGATTTTAATGAATTTGGAAAGTGTAGGTTGGGCAAATGGTCATGTACTCAAAGAAGTATGTAGTCTTTTGGATTGTTTTCCAATCGTTTTTCAGATAGATTGGGCTACCCTCCACAATGTATACGGAAATTTACTTGAGAGGATATGGTGAGTTGCTAAACACATCAAATCTGGATCTTGACTTCTTTTGTTCTCCATTTCTTGGTATGCCTAACATGGTCTAAAATCTCAGTCTAGAGGTATGTATCGATCAATTTAAAAAACAAGATGTCTCGACTGAGATTATATGAGGTGAACTAGGACAATGACGAGATAAAACGAGACCAAGATATTAAATTTCGATTTTGGAATATATTTCGTTAAGCCTGGAAATGGAAATATTTGGACTACTGTGGAGATAATACAATTTTTATGGAAATAATAGAAATATTGTTGTATTGATGGAAATATTGTGTAATTTTTTTTGAAACCTTTAAGAAATGTTAAAACAATCACAAAAATAAGCTCATAAGTCAACAAATGATATTAAAGTAAATAAACAACAAGAAGCGTCCAACAACTGAGTTGGTCAGGCTGTGGGGGGAATAATAAATGTTTACCTATCAAAAAAAATATAATAAACAACAACATTCTGTAACATGCTGATGTAGGTATTTGGGAGCCCGAGAATTAAAACGACTATTATTCATAAAAAAAAAAAAAAAAAACAACTATAATACGTATGGAAATGATTATGACAATCAAATCATGTCACATTGAGTACATTATATTAAAATTGAACCTTATATTACACATAGGAAGGTCACAAAATAGATCTTTATTTATTTTGACAAATAAAATATTAATTTGAATACTTAAGAAAATGCATCCTATAACCTATATGCATGCATTTGATACATTAGAATTGTTACAATTTCTTTAAATATTTTTAAAAACATATAATTTTACTTTTGTGAATAAATAATTAATTAATCTTCATATTTTACATTAATGAATGACTTGCCAAATTTTCATATTTTTAAAATGTTTTTTTTGTAAAAAAAGTTTATAAACTATTTTTTTAGGAAAAAAATAATCTAACCAATCTGTATAGATGTTGTACTTATACATGCACAACCATGGATGTTTAGGGTGAAAACAGAGGATATTGCTATTTTCTCCAAATTTTGAAAATTTGTCCTAAAAATCTTTAAATGTGTGCACAAATCTTGTGTAAATGCGTCATAGATATAGAGATATGATGCATTTACACCTTTAAACTCTATTTCTAATACGAAGTACAAAATAATTGAGTTTAGTTTAAAGAATTGTTTTTACCGTAACATTTTCTAAAATCCCCAAATTTTGCTTTGATCCATTCCCACCAATCGATATGAGGAATTTACCGAACAAATGATCAAAGTGGAGTGGTCGTTTTTTGTGAGGATTGAAAGTTTTGCCAAAAACATAGAAGTTAGAAGGGTTTACTGTGTTTAGGCTGGAATATTATGACCGAAATAATGCCGTGCTATACTGTTTTTGGGTTGAAAGGTTGCTGTTCATTGACATATACTATTCATTTTGTGAACTATTACACGAAAAAATTCAGATTTTGACCTGTGGGGTATCTTTCCAGTCATCCCCAATTCATCGACCTGTGTGAAAGTGGAAATATTTCTAAAAAAAGAAGAAATTAATACCTTGATCGAGACAAAGCTTTAGACAAAACCCCCATATATCATTCCAATCATCCCCAAGACCAAATTGTCTCAGTCGTGACATTCCGAGATGGAACGGTACTTTGGAACATGATGCCTAGGCATTTAGCCCTTGTAAATTCTTTTGATATTATCCTTACACTTTGCTTACATACCACATAAGAAACAAAGTGACAACTGTCATGTATTTATATACAATTAGTTATTAGTAAACAAAAAATCTCGAAGGATGTAGCCATACATGTATTTGTTTTCATATAAAGGGTTATTTTAACATTGGCTATTTTAAGCTGAAGTGAAAAGTAGACTATGGTGTCTATTTTATGAGAACCGGTTCCCATGCTCATCTTGCTACATTATTTAGAAGCAACAAAAACCAACCAATATGGCTTTAGTTAAGGGTTTCTGATGTTTGTACCCTTTCGAATACAACATTTGCTAGCATTTCTGATATGTTTTTTGTCTGTGATAAGCTTATTCTTTCACCTTTACAGGTTCAAATTACTCCCGTTTCTGAACACCAAATCCCCTTTGGAGTAGGTATGGCATCTGATCCCATGGCTTTGCGTCGAGGAGGAAAGAAGCTTCCCATGGAAGATGTGTGCTACTACCAATGGCCGCTTCCCGGAGTTGAACAGGTTTTTATGTGACAATTTTATTTGTAAAACTTTATGCACCATCGTCTGTGGATTATCCTAACCAAATGCATATAATGCAGTTTGGGCTGTTTGGTATTTGTGATGGGCATGGTGGAGCGGAAGCTGCCAAAGCTGCTAGCAAGTTAGTTTTTCCCCTCCAAGTGTGTTTTTATGCTATAGATAATAAAATGCATGTTGAAGTATCAAAGAAACTTTTCTTATCTGTCTTTTACAACCAGGAAAACATGATTTTTTTTTCTCAGATAAGACGCATGTTATGCTGTGGATATAGATAAATTGATATTTGCATGTACTATTTGTGTGCTTTGGTCTGTGGTGTTTTCTTTTGGAGGCTTAATAAGTTTTGACTCTTGTAGCACTTTAATATGGTTCAACTGTACGTTAATTGAGAAGAAAATGTTTATTGACTCGACCAAAATGAATATGATAATTGGAATTTTTTCTGCTTAATTCTAAATGTTTTTAGATACGCTAATTTGTTTCTTAGGTTGAATCTAAAAGAAAGATAGGGGCTGGATTAACTGTAATGCTTTGAAACTCAAAAGCATTATTGTATGTCCAGAAAATGGAATCAGATAGTATACTCCCTAAATATAAAAACTAGAATGGAACTGTTAATGTAACACAAGGGTATTTCTGTATTTTTACTTTATTATAACATTAGTATATATAATAATTGTGAGGACAGACTAGTTTAAGTTCAAGACACTAGTCCGACTTCCTCTTCTGTCCATCTTTTCTTCTTATTCTTTCCTTCTCTTCTATTTTTCTTTCCTTCTTTTTTTTTGATAAGTAGTAATTTCATTAAAAAGGGATGAATCCCAAAAGAAAACAAAAAAAAGGCAGATCCCTCACACTATACAGATTAGGAGGAATCCCCTAGAATCTCATTCCATATAAATACAAAAGATTCGAAAAAAAAACCCCAGAAAAGTCTGGGGAAACAGAGGACCATAAATACATCAAGGCTTTGATACTTAAAATCACAGCCGGTATAGAAGCTTCCTTTCCCTCAAAGATCCTAGAGTTCCTTTCCCTCCACACTGCCCACATCAAAGCAAAACAAAATGATGGATCTTCCAAAGAAACTGCCCTTTCCTAGAAAAGATAGTCTCGGCTAAACATAGAATCATCTCCCCCACATGCTCTGGGGCTACAAAACCAACACCAAAGAGAGAGAACATATGCCACACCTCAAAGGTGAAGCTACAATGAATCAACACATTATCCACAGATTTTGCAACTGACTTACATAGGGCACACCTGTTAGGCAAAACCATTCCCTTCTTCATCAAGTGGTTAATCGTTTGAATCTTATCAAGACAAGCGGTCCAAATAAAGAACTTCACTTTAGATGGAACATGAGCCTTCCAAATGATGGGACCCAGGGGAAATTCTTGACCTGACAGGGAGCAATGCTCATAGAAAGATCTAACAGAAAAAGAGCCTTTAGGATCCCATTTCCAAACTCTCTTGTCGTCTGCCAAAGACAAAGCTGGGCTATCTCCAACCACATGAAGGAAAGAAGCAAGACAATCCAACTCCCAATCATGGACATGTCAACGAAAACCAAAATTCCAAGAAACCAAGCCTTCATGAATCTTGACACACTCTGAAACAATAACCCATTTCCGATCTTTCATTCCTTCTTTGTAGTGAGAATAATAACCTAGGGTCTAGTCATGAAACCTTAGGTTTTTTCATATTCTTTTTCTTTTGTGGTTGCTCCTACGACCTATACTGCGAGTGGATGTGCAAGAGGTCATTCACGCAGATTAGAAGCGACAACCTTGGCCTCTATGTGCATATGTGCATGCCGCAGATGAGAAATTGCTACAACATGGTGTAATGTCTTCAAGGCAAATCGCATGTTCTGTAATTTGTCGCGACACGTTTCTCAAGGTTGTCATGACATATTTTGAGGTTTGTTGTGACAAGTTTCTTAAGGTCATCATAACGCATTTTTCGAGGGTTGATATGGCACATTTTTTGAAACTGATATGATATGTTTACTAAGGTATGTCGTAAGTAAATCATAGGTATCAGTTTCTCTTCTGGGTTTTTCCAGAGCAAATCGCAAGTGTTCAAATTTCTCTCCTGGGCTCTCTAGAGAAAATCACGTGTTCAAATTTCTATCCCGGGCTCTCCAAAGTATATCGGAACTTAGGAAAAAGGTGAACATTCCATTTCCTAGAAACAGAAGATAGTGTACCATCAACAATTATAACTTTATCTCTACATGAGCAAATAGAATAGGAAGAGAAGAGTGAAGAGTTACCTGTCATGTGTTCGGAAGTACCTGAATCAATGATCCAGGTAGGATTGGGAGAAGTAGTAGACACGTGAAGCCTAGGCATGAAGCCCGTCGGGCTAGGCCTTGGCCCTCCCCTACAGATGCGCAGCCCAAAAGTAAATTCGGCCGGCCTGGCTCAACTCGAGGCTTAAAGAAAGCACGAACGTTTGGACCTGAGCCTGCCCGATCCGATTTACATCCCTACTCGTCTTGTTTCTAAATGTTACTCTCAAACATATGGCATTGACTATGCTGAGACGTTTTTCCAGTGGCTAAAATATCTTCAATATGTGTAATCATCTCTCTTGTTGCTAGTACCACTTAGACATGAAAAATGCATTCCTTCATGCTATATTGGATTAGGAGGTATAAATGAAGCAATCGCTAGGATTTGTTATTCAGGGGGAGTCTTCTAAGGTGTGTAGATTACGAAAGGTTATATATAAGTTGAAACATTCGCCTCGGGCTTGGTTAGAGAAAATGTCAATCAGACCACTACTGTATTTTGTCGGAGTTTTGAGGCTGAGAAGATCGATTTGGTTGTCTATGTTGATGATATCGTGATTATAGGTAATGATGTCAAGGGCATAGAGAATTTGTAGTA
Source organism: Euptelea pleiosperma (assembly GCA_035048495.1). NCBI lineage: Eukaryota > Viridiplantae > Streptophyta > Magnoliopsida > Ranunculales > Eupteleaceae > Euptelea > Euptelea pleiosperma. The sequence goes on along the minus strand of CM068551.1, from coordinate 24,026,556 downwards.
GTTTCTTCACATACACTTTAACACTAAGGACCTTGGATATCTAAAGTACTTTTTGGTTATTGAAGTTGCACGATCAAAGGCTAGAATTAATTTGTCTTAACGATAGTATGTTCAGGATTTACTTGAGAAGACTGGTTTATTGGGAACTAAACCAGTAGACACTCTAATGGATCCTATTGTGAAGCTTATTGTTGATAAGGAAGAATTGTTTTATAATCTTGGAAAGTATCAAAGACTGGTCGGCAAGCTTAATTACCTCACCATCACTAGACCAGATATTATTTTCGCTATTAGTGTGGTAACACAATTTATGTAAGAGCCTTGGATCCCACATTGGGAGGGTGTGATTCATGTTCTGAGATATCTCAAAGGAGCTCTTGGCCGTATTTGTTATACCAAATGCATGGTCATGTACATGTTGAGGGCTATGCAGATGCTGATTGGTTGGCTCATCATCTAATAAGAGATCTACCACAGGATTTGCACATTCCTTGGTAGGAACCTTGTCTCACGACGGAGTAAAAAATAGTGTGGTGGCTCGGTTTAGCGCAAAAGATGAGTGTTGGGCTATGGCTCACACTGCTTGTGAGTTGAAATGGTTGAGGAATCTTCTCCAGGAGGAAGGATTTGTAATTGATCTCCCTATTCCGCTATTTGTGACAATCAAGTGGCTGTCCATATTAATTCTAATCCTATTTTTCACGAGAGGGCAAAGCACATTGAAGTTGATTGCCACTTCATGAGAGAGAAAGTTGAAAATGGTGAAATTTGTTCTCCATTTGCGAAGTTAGAACATCAGTTAGCTGATATATTTACCAAGGCATTGAGTCGTATGAGGAGTGATTTCTTATGTTCCAAGCTGGGTATATATGATATATATGCTCTAGCTTGAGGGGGACTGTTAATGTAACTGTGCTCCAGCTTGAGGGGGATTGTTAATGTAACACAAGGGTATTTTTGTACTTATACCTTTACTACAACATTTATATATAGAATAATTGTGAGGGTCAACTAGTGTAAGTTCAAGGCACTAGTTCAAGTTCCTCTTCTCTCTCTATTCTTCTCCTTCCTCTTTGCATCTCAAAATCGTAATTTACTTTATGGTATTGTTGATTCTTTCCAGAACTTGTAGTTGATTGTATGGAATAATGGAAAACACTGAGAAAGTGATTGAATGCTAAGAATGCTTCAATTTTCTGATTACCAAATATGTCCACTACTCATTCAACCTAATGATGTATGTCTTAGAAATAAATTTCAATCTCCTTTAGATTAATCTCACCTCCTTGATTAACCCAAAAACTAATTCAGCTTGTTTCCCAAGCTGACTTAAAATGTTAGACTCACGATTCATTCCTTGAAGATATATTACGTAACTAATTAAAGATTCATATTCTCTAACAAACTAACTTAAGACCCAACAGTCCTAAACAAAAATAACTTCTAAGAATCCAAGACATATCCTGACATAGAGAGGAGAGGGAATTGAGTTGATGTGGTTTCACCTCCCAAGTGGCATCATCTGTAAGGGTTGATGTCACCCCTAGGAAAGTCTTTTTCTTCTTACTTATCTTGGAATTTTTGGTGCATTGATGATTCGCAGGTGCTCTCTCCATTTATATTCTCCTTCTCATCCCTTTTCTCTTGCAAACAGTTCTCTGGAGAAAGTTCCAGCCGCTCCTTTTCATCTTTGTTTGCATCAATATCTTATTCTTATGAAACAACTTGAAATAAAGAACACTTTGACTTAATGTATCCATTAATTATATTATAGTTTATGAATGGGTAAAAACAAAATAACTATTTCTAAAAAAGGCTCTCTAGTCTTCACCATTATTTATTTGAATCTCGTGTGGCATTATAAATGTTGTGAATGAGGAAACTGTTATCATATTGTACCTTGACGCTGTATCCTTTGCAAAGAAAGCTGCTCCATCATTCTTAGAAGAATGATGATGCTTGCTTCTGCTTGAATAGTGGCTTTGACTTGTGTTTGACCTCTTAAGACTCATGGGTATGGGATCTGCGTCAGATATGGCTCAGACATACCTGAATATTTTACATTAAATAATAATATTCATAAAATATTTTAATAAATTGAAAGAAAATAGTTAAAATATTTCAATATCGACTATATAGATGTACTAGCAAGTCTAACATTTGGATCCATACCCATACCCAGGTAGCATTGGATGCATGTGATGTGGTTTATGTCAAATGGATTTGTTTCCTTATTTTATTGGTTAAACCAGTTTTGTGTTTCTGTTTTAGCTGATAAGCAGGCTATGGATAGCAGAGGGCAAGAAATCATGCCCTGTCATGACACTTGACCTTGTTTGTGATGTGTCATTTGAGATGCCTTTTTTCTGTTCTGTTTTCCTATTATTTTCATCAACAGAGTGGGCCTATATCCATAAAATTGATTGTTTATCCCACTTTATAATAACTGTGTAGACTCTTAGCTATTGATGGGATCAGGTAATTTAATAATTAAAGGTTCCATTATTTTCATTTTCCAGAATTCTGCCCGAAATGGTTGCAAATATTTTGTCAGTTTCAGAAAAAAGAGAGAGGGTTCTTTCCCTATGTGATGCTTCAGATGTTCTTAAGGATGCATTTTCTCACACGGAGGCAGCTATGTATCATCAGTATGAGGTTTTTTCCCATCATTGCCTTTTTCCATGTAAACATTTTTGTGGTGGATACAGTAAAATTGCAAATTATATTAATATGAAATGCACATGTTAATCTTTCAAAATCTGTCTCTCTATATTCCTTCATTTATATAAATTTTGTTTTTTCCAATCCTAGCTGTTTGTATCTCTGTTGTCGGTCCATTTTGGTTTTCTCTTTACTGTGTTACTGTGTTTTCGATCCTAACTGCCTTTTCTCACCCTGAATTCAGTTGCGTCTTGTTGTGCCAGCGAACATCTAATGTTATACTTATTGACATAAATATGTACTATTTTCATTTTCTCTCCGTGACCCATTTTGTTGTTTGTCTGCTGCCTCATCTTTTCTCCTAGTGACCGTTTTTCTTCCTGTATCCATTAGCCTCTTCTTGTGCTAGAGAACATTTAAGGCCACACAGAGAGATAATATTCTCATTTTGCTAATTTCTCTGAAATTTCTTTTGGATAAAAGTAATGAGATTGTATTGAGAAAAAAGGCAAGTTAAGGGTTGCTTTTGTGGGCTTTTTGTGATTGTGAACTTAAACGTATTAACCTACATCCATTTGATTTGCTTTGCTAGCTGGCTTCTCGTTGTTTTTCAACTCTTCCACTCGGCTACTAAAACAAAACCTTCATATAGTTTAATTATTTTAGTGTTAATTATTTTAATTACCAATTATATGTATTTATATCTATCTCATACGTGGTCTTATATGATTTTGACTTATAAAAGCAAATATTTATATTATATATCTTATATAACTATCATACAATTATGTGGATGTGTCAGCAACTCAGATTTTCCAGGTTTACCATTTCTAAATGGTAAGGCATTCGGTCCTGATGGTCATGTTATTTGTCTGGAAATTAGTGCCTGGAGTTTTGACTTGAGGCATTTAAAATTTTTGGTGCTTCAAATAAAATCCCAAGTTTGCCATTTCAAAGAAAGCACATGGAAGGATAACTTTTCCATAGGTCAGGATGGAAATGTTGGAGTTACATGCAGGTTTTCCAAAATAGATTGCTATTTTGGATATGACTACTTGTAAAGGCTGGTTGATGGTATAGTTGTGATTTAGCTAGATTAAATTCCTTTGCCTATTTAAATTCTTGTAGGACCATAAAATTCAAAATTCAACAAGGTATACCATACTAACAAATGTTTCCTAGGGCCAGTAAACTAGGTGGCTTTGAAATGCCCATTACAGTTTATACCAGCTTAGGTGCTTGCTTGCTTTGTCTCATTTGGAGATTCTGGTTAAGTTTTAAGCTTCCCAGCCTCTTGCATTTTATTAAAATGGCCACAAGGTATTTGTCCCATCAAGTATGTGCTTCCCAACTGAAGCATGTTCCTCATGTGTGAGGCACACTTATATGATGATGCGTATGTCTCAAACTGAACTCCATTATTATTATTTAGCAAGCATCACACCTTAAGATGTGTATAGTGAAGTTTTAGGGCTTTTAAACTACCTTTTTAAAAATTCAGACAAAACCCACCTTAAGAATAGCTGCGATTTCTTAGTGGATTTCACAAGCTACATAATCAACATCAGAGAAATCCCATTCTGGAAACAATAATCCACCATTAAGAACAAACCTCAAAATCTCAAATCATTAGACAAGAGAAAAATAAAAAGAGAAGCAGCTGGGCCATCCATCCAACTTCAATTGGACGGATATTCCTCTTACACGACAACAAAAAAAAAAAAAAAGAACCTGAAAGATTTGGGAGAGCTGCAAGTTATGGTTTTTTCAGGTTTTTCGTAGGCTGTGTAACGAGGACATGGACGTGTGTCGGTGTCCAAAACTGATATGAAGTGTCAGGCACTCTGACCAAACTGATAAACTGGCAGCATGTCCATACAATTTATTCCATCTGCTGAGAGATTTATTTGTTAAAACACTTTAGTTTACATTAAGCAGACTATATAGAAAGGATATCGATAAAAAAATACTATGTAGAAGGAGTTTATTTAGATAAGATGGTATAACCGTATACATTAAAATCTTGTAAACAATACATAAATAATAGCTAAAACAAAACATTTAATAAATTAAGGTTTCTCTGACGAAGTGTGTTGGTACTTGGTATGCGCTTGACTGACAAGTGAGTACGAGATGGCAAATTCTCAGAAAACGGAGTGTCCTTGTTATGTTGCTTGTAGGGAAAGCAAGGAAGAGACGTTTTTTACTTTTTAGTCTAAAGAAAAAATACCAAGAAACTCTTTGAGTGTGACATCCCGGTGCATGTCACCTTCATAAACATGCATGTACCAAGGACCGGGATTAACCAAATCTATACTTGACTGATCCTCGTTCTAATTTAACTGGATTGCTTACTTGCTTTTTAATAGATCATGCTTTTGAAGTTTTGGAAGTGTCTACTCTCATCACTTTCAATTTTATTATCTTCTTAACTTTTGGCTTGGAAGATTTTAAAAGGCAGTGTTGTGCATGTAGTTATGATCAGTTCTTTTCAGGGTTGTACTGCAACGGTGCTTTTGGTTTGGGCTGATGGTCATGAAGAATTCTTTGCACAATGTGCAAATGTTGGGGATTCAGCTTGTGTTATGAAGTATGTGCTTGTGATGTCTTATTTAACTTTCATTGATTCACTTTAAATAAGTATCTATACGTATTTAGGATATGGATTTATTCCTACTTTATCTGATTGGTAAATATGCCTGCACTATCACATTGCTTGATTTAATTTGTGGCTCTTCTGTAGATTTCAAGATTTTCTACAGATCTCAATTATTTATGGAAGGATGAGATTATTTCCCAGTTTAGACAACCATCGCCAGTCATCAAACAACAACTTTACTGCACATTTAACACTCAATTTTCATATATCCATAACTTGTAATGTACAATTAGTGTCTCTAGTGTCTTGTCATCCCAACATGATAGGGACAGTGACATGGCCGAAGGAGGATGAGGAGAATAATGAATGGCTTCATAAAAGAGAACAAAAAAGATCAATTTACACTTAACTAATGCAATTTGGTGAGGCTCCAATATTTCCCATTGAACTTGTGCATATATTTTGGTCCCCAATTTGAACAAAATACCTGGTAATTGCAATTCTCGCAAGACTTTTCTGAATGCGTCACCCAACTGCTCTATGGACTTGCTTCTTTTTTTACCTTGTTGAACAAAGTGAAATCCACTTCAATGTATATAACCTCCTTGTGAAAAAAACTAGATGAGATGAAATATGGATGACTGTCAGGTTGTGACAATGTATCTATATTTGTAACTCAACTTCCTAGTTGAACTTGATCAAGGAATTTTTGCCAAGTGTGTTCACATGCAGTATGTGTCATCAATCTGTACTTGGCTTTTGCACTTGATATTTTAACCATGGAAATTTTGCTCATCAAAAACAATAAAAATAACCATCAAAATTTTCATGCTTTTCCACTTGATCTCAATATCTGGAAGTAGATCTCTAGTTCAAGGGGTATCCAACCCCATCTGCACTAGGAAAGTGGAAACTTGAAGATGTCAATATGGTCCATACATGTGCTTCTAGCTGGTCCGGATATAAAATACCTTAAAATCTGCTGAACTGCTGGTGGATGAGTGGTGCTTGATGCACACACGTATTGACTGAAAACTCCAATTGCATATTATAAATCCAGTTTGCGTGATTGTCAGATACCTGAATATTCTGATGAATCACTGATGAGGTCCTGGATCACTCTGTAACTTCCACCAGTCGCACCTGAAGACAGTATGGCTCTGAAGAGGAATCAGTTGTTTGCACTTAGATTCACAATTTCCTGGAGGTGGCTGTGCATATCCTATCCTAGTCTCTGCATATTTCTTTTTACTCCCTGAAGCTGAAATCTAGGTGGCAATGACTCCCACAATTTTTGTGCTTCATTGCCGTGAGGGATCGTTTCTTAATGCCCAAATAGGGGCTCTAAATTTTGTTGGCCATTAGGAAAGAATAATTCAAACTGAATCATCTCTGAAATGAGTGCAAAGGGCTTCATGAAATCCTAACTTTGAGTAGACCCGCACGCAACCACAAAACAATTCTACTTTGTATCTTTTTGAGCTCCAATTACTGTTGAAGTTGACTAAATGGGTGAAGAAGAAGATGATAGAAGAAACCTAAAGAGAAAGGGAATAAAGGAGGAAAGAATAAGGAAGACGAGAGATTGAGGTAGTGAGATCGAATATGTTCATCCAAGTTCTTTCCATATTTAATGCCAGTAGCCCATCCACCAATACACCAGTGCCATCACCATGTGTAATTTACATTTCATTTCCATGTTCACTGCCAACTGTAGTTGCTGGGAAACTCGTATCCCTGACAAATACCTTTCATTTCCCACTTATTGTTTCTTGCATCATGATAATGATAGTCGCCAATGTTGTCAATTAAGGCATTTCCCTTATAAAAATAAAAATTAAGGCGTTTTCCACTTCCCTTTCTCATATATTTTCCTACACTTCTATTTTAAAACTATGTCAACAACCCCAATTTATCTTAAGCTTTCAAGATTCTCTACAGTGCCCATACAACAGTACCAAATGTAAATACAAAATACCTTATAATCCGAAGGCCTCCTCTTTCAGCATACAATAATGTGTGGCCATTCTCTTGTTGTGAAGAGTTGCATGTTAATTTTAACAAGAACACTACACTTAAGATCATAACTGAAAGAGACCTTCACTTGGATCATGAAAAAGGCAATCAGAATAGTACCCGAATCCATTTACGATCCTGAGTTTCCAGACACATTGCACTTCCGCTCAGGTCGAGGCTGCCACTTGACCATGAGTAAATATCTGTGCTTCTCTTACTGGATTCTAAGGAGGAATCTATCCCATCCCTCTCGAGACTCTTTGAATAAGGTTCTCGTTCCCGTGAATCTTGATCAGCCCCCTGGCATTGATAGCGATTGATCATTGATCTCTTTTCCTAGTGTTTTGGAACAGGCCAAATATTAATGCATAAGATTAAATTTAACAGGTGTTCACTAGGAAAGCCCAGTTTGGAACGGATTGGTAGTTTCTTAAGGGATGACGGAAGTTTTATCTTGAAGGTCTTGTCCTGCACAATTGGCGAAGCTTATTGTAACAAAGCAGATTCAAGGGTTCTATCAAGGAGTTGAAGATCCTTTCCTTTTCGTTTTAGAGATAGTAGTGGCTGCTGAAGGCTATTCATCTTTCGTTATTTTGTAGGCAGCTAGGGGTCGATTGGACCTGGAGGCTGCAAGTATTTTGGATTTCATTTTTATTTGATGAGGGATTAGAATATATCCTCTTGCCATACATGCTGAGAACTGACAAGTTACTCCACGTATCGGCCAAGGAAGATGAATACAGTAAAAAAAGCAAAAAACATTCCTTTCCACATTTAAGTATTTATTGAAAGGCTTCTTTTCCTATCTCCACCCTTACTAATACCACTGGGAATTAGAAAATTGACTGCCGGAGCAACTATCAGTACTGGTTTATTTCCTTCCACTATTTTCTTTTTAATCTCGTAGATTTAACTGCATGCATTACTTTTAAGTTAATTGAGTTGTGACATTGCTACTGTACACTGCTCACTTGAACGCAAATGTATAAATTTTTATTTTTATTTTTCTTTTTGTGTGGCAGTATTGGTGGGAAACAAATCAAGATGACAGAGGACCACAGAGTAACTAGTCAGTCTGAAAGTATCCGCTTGAAAGAAACAGGAGAACCATTGAAAGATGGTGAAACACGACTATGTGGTGATGCTCCAGTTCTTTTGTCTAATGTATTAATTGCAGAATTGATAATCTGCTAACCCTGTCTATTTTGACTGGATTCAGGTTTGAACCTTGCCCGGATGCTCGGAGACAAATTTCTGAAAGAACAGGATGCCCGCTTCAGTTCGGAGCCTTACGTAAGCCAAGTTGTGCATATAGATAGAACAAGCAAGGCCTTTGCACTACTGGCAAGGTGATTCTGTTCTCAATGAACTGAACCTTTTTTTTCGTAAAATGGTTTTGTTACTCTCCCTTCTGTCAAACATACCAAGGCTCTTTCTTATGCCAACTATATCAACATACTGAAAAATCACTGTCAGTTGGATGTGGACCCATTGATAAAATGGTATGAGGTGGTTAAGGATTATTCAAGGTGTGACCATCTGTTCAGTAGGTCCATAGGATCTTTCCTCATGTTCTCCACATGGTTGAACAAAGGGAGAGTTATGAACAGGGAGGCAGAAGATGGGGAGCGACAAAACTGTTTTCCTCTACATTTCGTAAGACGGTAAAATGTGACAACCTATTCCTGCAAAACTGCAGTGATGGCTTATGGGATGTCCTAAGTGTGAAGAAGGCAGTGCAGCTTGTCCTTCAGGTATGTAACTCGGTGCTTCTTGTTCAGTCCTGTGATCTGCTTAAGGTGTCTTTGACAGTTTTCTTATGTGTGGGATCTGCACAGACAAGGGAGAGATATGCTTCAGATAAAGGTAATTTGGCAGAGAAGATCGCCAATTTCGTGTTGAGTGAAGCAAGAACTCTGCGAACAAAGGATAACACATCGATAATTTTCTTGGATTTCGATAACACCTCTAGAACTGATTCTTGTAAAGTTGATTCTTAAATGAACAGTGGTATCCATATTACCATTCATAAAAATTTTGGAAAATTTCCCTTCTCTTTCTTTCGCTTATCCCAATCATTTAATTGAAATCGGTAAATGCACCATCAGTTGGCTAGTGCAGAAATCTATCTGTAGAGGGTGGGATTACACAAATTCTGTCGGCCATATGTCCTGATTGTCATACAGCACTCACCAATTGAGAGCGTCAGAGTGAATTTATCGCATTTAGCCGACTGACATTGTCCTAGTAGGGTGTGACTTGCTGAGTCACAATCCAACTACACGTACAAATTGCTTGCATAACTGACTGATTCACCAAATATGTAGGCCAACTCACGCACTGACCTATGTAATCATTGATGTTTGTCGATTGAAAAAGTGGGCATTGAAATCAGTGTTGAGGTTTAAAAGCAATACTTGGGGATAATAAGAAAACATGAATATTTTGCAAGTTTGATGGACAGGGTAAACCTTGCAGTATGATTCTCTTAGGTGAGACCATGAATAGTGGGTCATGCATGTCGAGATACAACTGAAGACCATAAGGGAGGTGTTTGTTTACAGAGATTTATTTCACAATTCAGTTTTATCAAGAGCTATAGAAATTTTCAACTCATCCCCATTAACGTTCCCCTTCCCTCTTGCATTTGAAAACCTACTCCCTTCAAAGCTGTACCCCCTTCATCTCCTAGAGAGTAGAGACTATCTCTAAAAGAATGTTGAAATTCTTAAAAGAGCTCCCTTCAGGTTTCACAGCCTGTTCTGTGAGTTCTTTGAGGGCACCAACCTTCTCTCTCATTTTCCTTCCTTCTTCCTTGGACGACAAGATCAAATCCAAAGCGTTCACCACTCCATCTTTTGACAAAACCCCATCTTTAGCTATAATCCCGATGCCCCACACATCAGTTACCATCCGTCCATTCAGCCTATGATCCCCGAAGAAGGGACGACAAATCATGGGTACCCCACCCATGACACTCTCCCACACTGAGTTCCACCCGCAATGTGTCACGAACACTCCAACAGCTGCATGTTCTAGGACCTGTGACTGCGGTGCCCATGGAACCACCATTCCCTTCCCATGCATCCTATCTAAGAAACCATCGGGCAAATGCACTTTCAAACTGTCTTTAAGGGACCATAAAAATGGCGTTCCAGTCGCCTCTAGCGCTTCTGCCAAGGCTGCGAGCTCGTGAGGTGGTGGTGTCGCAACCCTGCCAAAACCAACATATGCAACAGAGGCAGGTTTATGGCCGTCCAGCCACTGTAGGCAGCCGCTTGCATCAAGATCATTCCGTGGTGGGAACATGAGGTTCATAGGCCCTAGGGTGAGGCACTTTTGGAAGTTTGACTTCAAATCGTCCAAGATGGCAGTTTCTAGTTCTTGGAAAGAGTTGATGATGACAATGTTGGCACGTGGCATCATCTGGCCCATCCGATGTAGCATGCACGAGAAGGAAGATTTCAAGTTTCCGACGAGGATCCCTTCTTGCAAGTCCCTAACACGTAGAGCCGACATCCCTGGAATGAAGTTGAGGGGTTCATCTTCGCATCCTGCCACACCTGTGTAATTAAAATTTAAAAGAGGTAAGTTGCCACTCGGCAGAGATGTAAAATTTAAAAAACGGAAAATTTCAAAAAAGAAAATAAACTTTAATCTATTTACAAAAACAAAAATAAATTTCTGTCATTCCAAAAAAAGTAACTAAACGCCCTTTCAAAGGGCGTTTCTCCCTGTAAAAGGTGAAAAGATTGTTTCTCCGGACAAAAGCTGAAAGTGCTGACAAACGCCCTTTTAAAGGGCGTCTGTACCTGACAGATGCCCTTTAAAAGGGCATTTGTCCATAGAGGAGTAAAACTTTTGTCCCGATACAAGCCACATGGCACACTCTTATTGGACAATGACCGTATGGATGTTTGGTAAATCACGAGGTGGACCTACACACCAAAAAAGAAACATGATTAGTGGTTTATAAGATTTGGATTGGACTTATTTTCGTGGATTGATTTTAATCGTTAGAATTTGAGCATTATTTGAGTGCAAAGATCCAAAGGTTGTAAATTACTAATCAGGATGATTTTTGGACTGCAAGTCCATCAAGGGACTGATCAAACATCCATACGGTCAATGTCCACTAAGAGTGTGCCACGTAGCTCGTATTGGGACAAAAGTTTTACTCCTCTATGGGAAACGCCCTTCTAAAGGGCGTCTGTCAGGTACAAACATCCTTTAAAAGGGTGTTTGTCAGCCTTTTCAGTCAATCTTTTCACCTTTTATCTCCAGGGAGAAACGCCCTTTCAAAGGGCATTTAGTAACTTTCTTTGGAATTATCAGAATTTCATTTTTATTTTTGTAAATAGATTAAAGTTTTTTTTCCTTTTTGAAATTTTCCGTTTAAAAAAAGGAAAATTTTTGACATACCCTCCCCCTCCCCCCCCCACCCCATGTTATCTTTAAAATTTGACATACCCCCCACAATTTGAAAAAGCTGACGTACCCCCTATGACTTGGTCCACTATCATTTGACCAATGTTGACCCGAGTTGACTACCTAATTTTGTATTAAAGGATGAAAGTGCCCTTGTTAAATTTTAAAGATAACATGGGGGTATGTCAAAAATTCCTTTAAAAAAATTACGAGTGGGGCCATCACCGATCGCGTGACGGATGACGTCGGTATAGAAGTGAGTGGACAGGGAAAAAGCTCCGCTCGTCCAAAAGGGGACCCACGGGACCCCCATCTCCTCCGCCATCTCCCCCGAGAACCAAAGGAACGCGTCACTCATCACGCAGCTGATCTTCTTCATCGTTGACCCTCCCATCTTCGCCACCGCCATATCTACCCCATTTTTAAAGTTCTCCGGCGTCGCTTTAAGGAATAGCTCGATCTCCTCCAGTGGGTTCCCTGTTAGTACGTAGTTCTCCGGTATACCATCCGCCACGTCGTAGAATTGTAGATTATCAATATCATCACCTTTCAATGCCATGATCGAACAATTCGATTTCGCCGTGGAGAAGAATGAGAACCTCACATCTGAGGCGGCAGCTGCTAACTTACGCACTAGGATGAGGAGAGCAGCGGCGTGGGAGCCAAATGGGAACGCGAAAACGGCGACGTGGGGCTTGTTTGGGCTGCATCGAGGATCAGTTTCCACCATAATTGGTTGTGGATGTTGTCAGAGGAGTTAATGTCTTCGTGACTTTATAGGGAGAAGAGTCTACTACGTGGCAAATTGAGGGTTCTACATTCCACCTAACACCGAACCTTCTCTTTTTAGGGGTGACGTGGAAGATGAAGAAGAGGAGGAGGGCCACGGGGAAAAATTTTAGATGCAGAGGATGAGTGGTAAATCTAGACCACTCATCTTGACTTTTTTTAAAACCTAACTTAACTAGGGTTAAGCTTTTAAATCTTTTTAAAATCTAAAATTATATTAGTTTGTTTCTTTCTCGGAACAAAACGCTAAAAACAAAACCTTCCTTTTATGCTATGAAAGAGTTTCTCGTCCCCCACTCCGCGAGCCTCTTCTTTCCTAAACCCCTCTTCACCTTCGAAGGAACAATGCATCGTGCCAAAGATCTGAAGCATGTCGCCCTACCTAGGGACCACCAAAATATGGGACTCTCTATCTCTCGTATAGATTTCGGACTGTTAACTTGACTTTGTTACAATTTTGGTTGTTGATTAAAAATCAGTTCTTCTTTTATAGTTTGAGGAAGAAGATGAGTGAAACAGGGAAAATGAGTTGACTCAATGGATTACTTTCTATGTTCCCACCATTTCAGCTATGTGAAAACATGAAAAAAAAATATTGAAATGCGTTTTGGTTGTGGCATTGTGGCGCGCGTGGTTGGCTTAAAAAATTTGAAGTGTGTTTTTTCTGGTTTTGCTTAATTATAAGTGGCAGGACACTGGATCAAAAAGTTGCAGGATCAATTTTTTTTGTGTGCAAATCCTCTAGGGCCGAAGCAAACATCTGCACACTTCCCATAGATTAGAAGCAACTCATTTCGTTGATATATATATATATATATATATATATATATATATGAAGTTTTGGAATGGGATGATTTTTGGCGAGGATGGTCGTTATGGTGAGGAGATCATCCTCACAAAAATTCAAATCATTCTGATAATTCATATACTTTTTTTAGAAGTTGAATTATGGACCATCTATTTTTATCGTTAACTTGAAAACTACTTTTAGGGTTAGAAGTTTCAGAATGGACTGCTTTTTTGTAGGAGTGATCTATATGGTGAGGAATGATTTCCTCACCAAAAATCAACCATTGATTCATCTTCTACGTGGGTGTGGGTGAGATTGTAGAATTCAAATGTCCACGTAAGGACTACCAACGAAGACGTGCTTCAGATACTGTCATCAAACTATCAATAGCAACCTCTTTTTTGAGATTGAGTCAACTCATTTTCCCTGTTTTCATTTATCTTCTTCCTCAACTTATGAAAGAAAATTTGATTTTAATCAATAACTAAAACTGCATGTAGCAAAGTCAAGTTTCTGGTCCGAAATCTATGAGAGAGAGACAGAGAGTCCCACATTTTGGTGATCCCTATCCCTCTGTAAGGTGACGTGCTTCAGATGTCCGGTGACCGACGAAATGTTCCTTTGAAGGGTCGAAAGGTGAAGAGGGGTTTAAGAAAGAAGAGGCTCGTGGTGCCTGCTGTTGAAAGGAGCAGAATGGCTTTCAATTTTCAAAGCATGAAAGGAATGTTTTGTTTTTAATGTTTTCTTTTAAAAAAGGAAACAAACCAATATAATATTAGATTTTAAAAAGATTTAAAAGGTCAACCCCGGTTAAGTTAGGTTTTTAAAAAAGGTCCAGATGAGTGGTCTAGATTTACCACTCATCCTCTGCATCTAAACTTTTTCCGGCCACGGTAGGTACCTCTCTCTCTCTCAACTCTGGATTGCCTCTCAGCCCCCGAGGCCGAGTGTGGAATGCCACACTCAACCGGGCTGCTGAGTGTGGCATTCCACACTCGGCCTCGGGGGATGCCGATCCCAGAATAGAGAGAGAGAGAGACAGACACGTACCTCTTACGGTGGTAGCGGCAGCATCCTCCTGCTCTTCTTCTTCTTCTTCTTGTACGGTGGTAGCAATAGCAGTAGCAACGGCAGCGTCCTCCTCCTCCTCCTCTTCTTCTTCTTCTACAGTGGTAACGGCGGCAGCGTCCTCCTCTTCTTCTTCTTCTTCTTCTTCTTCTCTTTCTCTGTTTTGTTTTTTTTTAATAAATTTTTTTTTTCCTTTTTTTTATGGGTGTGATGAGTGAAAAAGGAGAGAGGTGGATTTTTGGGTTTACTGAGCGAAAAAGCGGGTGCCAATATCCCGTCCCTAAATTTTAGTACCACGGATTTTGTCTCTGGCCAAGAAGACGACCATGTGAGAGTACTTTAATTAATTATGCAACAAATAAAAGAAGTAATTTTGTCTGTATGACACATGGTAAACTCTTCAAGTCCACTGAAACAATGAATGTTTGGCCCACCCATTAATGGTTCCTACACAAAAAAAATCAGCCTAATCGGTGATTTCTAGCCTTTTGATTGAAGGATTTTTCATCATGGGCTTCATAAAACAAGCCCCTATGGATAGGTTAGACGCCTGTGATGTAAAAAAAAAGATCAAATCTCACTGATATGAATCCCCAATGAAGCTGATTTTCAGTGTATAGGTCCACCAAGAGAGGGAACAAACATTCATGGGGCAAATGAGCTGAAAGACTGCACCATGTGGCGTTTTTGAGGGAATGATGTATCAAACTTTGGAAACAACCTTTGGTATCAAAGATTTCTTGATCTTGCCCCTCCCATGGTACTGGGATATTAATGGAATTGATGTTTGGCCCACCCCTTTCATCTCGTGGGTCCGCTTTCATCTCGTGGACCCACCATCTGCCAAGAATGGCATTGTAGGGAGATGGGGTGTCCACGACGAGATTGGTCCCCTCGCCAAAATGCTACTTGGAACACTCTTCCAGGCCCACTGACCCATTTATGTTTGGCCCACCTCTCGTTGACTTTATAAAAAGGGTCGGTTCCGGTGACCAACATTTTTGACCAACACCTTGGTGTACCCTCATAGAAGATGAATCAGTGGCTGATTTTTGGTGAAGATGATCTTTATGGTGAGGAGATCATCCTCACAAAAATTCAAATCATTCTGATATTCATAGACTGGTTTAGAAGTCGAAGGATTATGGACCGTGGATTTTTTGTTGGGGTTATCTATATGGTAAGGATATCATCCTCGCCAAAAATCAGCGATTGATTCATCTTCTACGAGGGTACACTAAGGTGTTGGTTAAAAATATTGGTCAAAACTGTTGGTCACCGGAACCCGACCCTCACAAAAAAGCAGGTAGATTGGTAATTTTTGACAGTTACATTGAACACCCAAATAACGCTCAAAATCGAACGGCTAGAAATCACCCCATTAAAATACTCAAATCCAATGGATAGAATCAACAATAAAGCTGATTTTTGAGCCAAACATCCATGGGTCAGTGGGGCTCGAAAGAGTGTGCCACGAGGTGGCCTCGGATGGCTGTGGATAGACTGCTTATATACTATACTCTCAGTTTATTGAATAAAAACTCATGAATCTATCAAATGGATTCTCGATAAAAGGAAGACTTTTGAGAATCGTGGTCAGAGATTCTCATTATCCAGAGAAAGATTTAGATTACTGTTTCACTGGACAGTAGCGTTAGCCCTGATCCAAGAACTACACGTGGCGTGCATGCAGAGTGAGTTCACCCTTGATTTATTTCTCATGGTTTTACCGATCAGTAACAAGACTCCCGTACTTTAGTAAGTGGACGTACAAATGAAAAATCAACCTGATTAGTCATTTCTAAGCGTTGGATTGGAGTCATTTTCATGGGTTGATTTTAACCGTGTGAATTTGAGCATTATTTGGGAATAAGGATCCAAAGGAATGAAATCACTAATCAGCTGATTTTTGGTTTGTAGGTCCATCTAGAGATCGGCCAAACATTCATCGATGACAGCGCGAAGCCGGTGACAGCCAATGAGTTCTCGTACTCTTATGCCTTTTGGTTTGTAATAAAAATTCAAAAAAAATCTTAAAAAACACTTACATGGGTATGTGGCAAAAACATTTGGGTATGTGCCGAGAATTCATTGGCTGTCACATGCTTGGATGATAGGCCGCTGTCATCAAAGTTTTACTCTTAAAAACCTAGGGAGAGGGCCCTGTCATCAAAATTTTACTCTCGGGAGAATATCTTGTGGACGACAGCGTCAGACATATGACGTGACTTCCAAAGAACTTCCCACGAATGAAATAACGACACGTGTAACATGTCATATACTCCCAAAATTTTACCAATTTAAGAAGTTTTTACGAGGTTAATTAAGGCTGGTAAATTATTGCTCAAGCAGTGCTCCATCTGCATGGCAAGGGGAACACACATTGATGTATCAGTCTATCAGAAGACTCAGCTCCGTAGCTTCTCTTTCTTAACTTTTCTCCCTTCCAAGTGCTCTTTTATTATTGTGAAGAAGGAGAAGATGGGTAAGAGAGGTATTGTTACAAAGAAGAATGAGAGGGCCCAGATGTTAGACTCTTCAATGGAAGATCAGGTTTGTTCCTACAATTCTTCCGAAGTAATTCTCACCATTTTTTTTTAAATAAGATTTTTTTTTTTGTATTTTTTTGGGTGTTTGGGGGGAGAGAGGGAGGGTTTGAGAGCTTTGTAAGAACTAAGAAAGATGAGGCTGTAAGGTTTAAGATTTTATTTCAAGTTTCTTCTTTTGTAGCTTCTGCCTTGTTGTTTTTTTGTTTTTATTTATTTTATTATTATTATTATTAAGGGGTGGGGGAACTGTGTAAGAGATAATGATCATAGATAGTACAATCCCTCTAATGTTTGTTACAATATGTGGGAAATTTGTGAGAAATTTTCAGTTATGACCATGTATGGTTGCTCTTAGAAAAGTTTTCCAGAAACAATTCTTACCCGTGAATGTCCATAAAAGTTTTCTTAATCAACACATTTTGCCTTATTGATCCCTTCTTGTGGTCACCATACAGGGCCTAAATGTTTATAAGCACTCTGTAATTTTTAGCTGTAAATGGGGAAAAAGTTTTCTGGTCTGAAGGGGTTGTCCAGACTTCTGTACTGGAGGCGTTATCAAGAGTTCTGTCCCAATATATTATGTTAGTATAGCTTGTAAAATTGAAAAACCCCATTTGGTAAAAATTATGTGATATGGAAAGGAAGTTGATGGAATTATGGTGTAAGAAGTTGAGGTGGATTTTGGGAATTTTGTGATCTGATGGATTTAATAACCCGATTAATCTATTTTGTTAGCTTGAAAGCTCAAATCCTTCTTTGAAAAGAACCGAATTGAGCACTGAAATAATAACGGATCAGTTGGCCAACTTAGCTGCTTTGAGAAACAATATGTTGGAGAATGCGAAAGCTATCCCCAGGCGATCTAAACGTATTCAGAACACGGTTTCATCTTCTCAAGTTCAAGATATTGAGCCTGTGATTGAAAACATAGAAGCTAGTGAAAATGAGGAAGACGATCAACAGTGTTGTTACGAGGAAAAAAGGGCACCCGAGGCAATCTTGGCTGCAAGAAGCATGGAAGAGAAAATTGAGCATCTAATTCTACTTTTGGAAGTGCAAGGAAAGACTATTAAAGCATTTTTGTCTAAGGTAGTTAATTATACCTCTTACATCATTAGTTCTACTGTTAAGTCTGTTGTTGGTTCTATTATTGTTTTAACTTGATCCAATTTTCTCAAAACAGGTAGCCGGCGGGTGCTTTCCGACCCAAAACCCAATTGCGGCCAACATTGGATCAGAGATGAAAAGGAACGAGTACAAGAACATGTTCAAAGACTCTCAGAAGAAGGTTACTGCTTGGTTCATTTAATGTCTTTGCTTGTAGCATGACATTGTCTGTTAATCTTATGTCTATATGCTTTCTTCAGATTGATGACTTGAGAGATGAAAATTATGAGCTAAGTAAGAAGTTGGAAATTGCTCTCGGCAAGCTCAAAGGGGTATGCCTTTCTTCGTTACTGGAGGAAAATAACGGGCACTTCTGTAGTATTGTATTTTTTATACAACAGGGTCTATCACAGATGTGGTTGCATGCTCATTGATTTGCCTAGTCTAGGATATCTATTGGCTCTCAGAAGAAGGTTGCTGCTTTGTTCATTTCGTGTCTTTGCTTGTAGCATTACATTGTCTGTTAATCTTATGTCTCCATGCTTTCTTCAGATTGATGACTTGAGAGATGAAAACTATGAGCTAAGTGAGAAGTTGGAAATTGCTCTCGGCAAGCTCGAAGGGGTATGCCTTTCATCTTTACTGGAGGAAAATAACGTGCACGTCTGTAGTATTGTATTTTTGATACAACAGGGTCTATCATAGATGTGGTTGCATGCTCATTGATTTGCCTAGTCTAGGATATCTATGGGCTCTCAGAAGAAGGTTGCCGCTTTGTTCATTTCATGTTTGCTTGTAGCATGACATTGTCTGTTAATCTTATGTGTCTATGCTCTCTTCAGATTGATGACTTGAGAGATAAAAATTATGAGCTAAGTAAGAAGTTGGAAATTGCTCTCGGCAAGCTTGAAGGGGTATGCCTTTCATCTTTACTGGAGGAAAATAACGGGCACGTCTGTAGTATTGTATTTTTTATACAGCAGGGTCTATCATAGATGTGGTTGCATGCTCATTGATTTGTCTAATATAGGATATCTATTGGTTCAATAATCAGAACTGCACTGAACAGTTAAAAGAAAGCAATATCACCCTGAAATTCATTTCATCAAAATCTTTTGATCATTCAATCAACTTCTTGTTGGGACTTGAGTCCAAATCTGAAGCTTTGGTGGAGACTTGAGTGAGTTGGTTTAGGTTTTATATGTAGTTTTATACGACTTGGCTGATTCATTGCCCTTATCAACTTGAACCAGTAACCCTGCTCTGTTTGATGAATATCTTTCCTTTACATTTCTCATTCTTCTTTGTTTCTTCCAGTATGAGAAAGGGCAGCTTGTTTTTTCTGAAGCTATCGAGAAGTTGAAGGATGCATGTTTGGTTTCGAGTCTAACAAAAACAACTGAAATGGTGTTGGGACTTTCATCGGCTCGGGAAATTATGGGTGGTTGTGCTGCTCCAACTGCCTCACCTGAAGCCAAATCACCAGCATCTAAAAGAAGGAAGGTTGTTAGAGGTAGCTGAAACTGAACTTCCACTATCCCATCGAGTTTATTTGATCAAAATTTAGGAGAAACAACTTTATAGGTTAAAAAGAGATCTGTTGTAGATGTTTAGTTTGCACCAATCAGTATGATCTCTATTGATGTCTGTTTCCACTACTCCATCCAGGTGAAGCCCGTTTTCCTGCAGCTGAAAGAAAGAAGGTTGTCAAAGGTAGCTGAAACTGAACCTCCACTACCCCCATTGAGATTATTTGGTCAAATTTAGGAGAAACAACTTTATAGGTGTTAAAATGTTGTAGATGTTTAGTTTGCACCGATTAGTCTCTATTGATGTCTGTTTCCACTACTTCATATCCAGGTGAAGCCCGTTCTCCAGCCGCTGAAAGAAAGAAGGTTACTAAAGCTAGCAAAAACTGAAAGTCCACTATTCTATCTAGGTGATTTGATCGAATTTCGGACAAACAACTTTGTTGGCGTTAAAAGGATAACTGTTGTTGATGATTTCTTTGAACCAGCCAGCATGTTCTGTTTTGCTTTGTTGATCTTCACGACAATAGATCTGTTAGTACTTAACAATATTATCTAAATAGCTTCTTCAATGCCAATCTGCCTTGAGTGGAAGTTCTGATATATTGTAAGGTTCAGTTGACATTCACCGTAGTTTTCCTAGTTTTTAAGTCTTTTTTAGATTTATACTAGCAGAACTCACATATTCCTCTTTCATTACATGAAAGCTTGCTGCTAATGCATTTTGAGGAATGTTTGCATTTGGACGGAGGAAAGGGGGAATGCCACTGTATGCATCGGTCATACATGTAGCACTGATGTGGTGGGTTTAGGCCTGCTTCAGAGGACTTGTTCACATAATCCTTTTATGGAATTCATAAAGAATGGGATAGACTGGATGTTAAGATCATCTAGTTGAGTCAATTTGGCTTTGGAGATCTCCTGGGTGGGACACTGGAATTGTGGGTCATAATCTCTCTTGGACATGGTCTTTCCCTGTCCGGATGCAAGTATCCATCATGTATGTTTTAAAAAGGGAAGTGATTACAAAGTCTAAGGACGTTGGGGTGTATTATACAGATGAACAGCATCATTGATCCGGTGAATCCACCCCGACACGTCCCCATATTTAAACCATGTACGGAGCAGGAACTGTTTTTGGACAAGTCCCACTTAGGATATATCAGAGGACGAAAAACCAATTCAAATCAGATGATCCTAACCATCCTCGTTTAGGATCTTGCGGTAGAATGGATGGTTACGATTATACCATAAAGTGGTGGGTCTCACTGGCACTCCAGGAGGCTTTTACCATCAGGGGACAAAATAATCTAAGATCTCCCCTTATGTTATTCATAACCTTCCAAGAACTTTGTAAGTTCCAACTTCAAAAGGAGTGAAGAACGTGAGACTGGTGACTGATGCTCAAGAAAGCATAGAAGGCTAAGCAACTACAAAGAATCAGTAACAGATGAATATATCAAAATCACACGCATAATCAGTCCCAACTTCAAATGAAGGTTCCTCTTTGACACTTAGGATAATCCAAATAGTGTGAAACTGGATTTGTGGCCAATCCAAGGAAGCTCGTTGATGTTGCACCATTGTCGGTGTCTTTTTTATTCCCATTAGTTCCCGATCAGGTGATTAACCATGAGTTCACTCAAAACAACTCTCATTCTATATTCCGTAACACTTACATTTGTCCAGTTTACCTTGTGCTTGTTCAATCCTGACGGCTCCATAAAACATTATTGATTGAAAAATGATTAATGAGAGACATTGAAAAGAGGGGAGAATAATCCAAAAGGGGTTTTTATTATTATAAATTATCATCTCGAACATACATCACAGTGATCACTAATGAATTTAAAAATGTACACTTACTATCAATTGAATTCAACTCAATACCCAACTAAAACCATAAAATAAAAAATCGATCTAGCACTTGTTTTGTTCTTCAGAGTAGTACTCATCAAGAGAAGCAGAGAGCCCAAAAATAGCAGTTCGGGGAGTCTGAAGAGCTTCAATATCACCACCATTGTCGTCTCCATTGTTTGGTGGTGGGGACGAAAAGTCCAAGCACATACCATTTATCAATTGCTCATAAGATGCCGAGAGATCTTGGGAGGTGAGTTGGTGGTACTCCACAAGCTGGTGAAGGCACTGGTTCTCCCTAGTTAAGTTTGCGTTCTCATTTGCTAATCTAGACTTCTCAGCAAGCAGTGCCTCCAATTGAAGTCTCACCTTCAAAAAATAGTCCACGATGTTAAAAATTAAAACTAAGTCTAAATTAGCATATGGGTGACTATTTTATAAGCAATGGTTATAAGGATTACCAGATCGTCTTCTTCGGGTCTCACCCCTTTGTCGAATCCCCCTCGAAGCCTCCTGTTCTCCTCCTCCAGCAAAGCACATCGCTCTTGCATAAAGCATAAATCCGATTTTATAAATTTCAGTTCTCTTGCAAGTGAAGCTGCTTTGTTTGCCATGGAAACCGCAAGCTGCAAAAGATAATACAAAAGACATTTAGCTGCCAACAAAAATCAACTATACTCGTTAATAAAGTATGAAAGAACAGGAGCAAAATCTAACATTTCTAGCTTTCTTCAGCTTCCCATTCTTCAGGTTTTGTTCGTTTTCCTTCTGTTCAAGTCCTGCCTGATCATCAGATGATTCAAGAGAATCACACTTCCTCTTCACTCTTTTCTTATTTCCTTCTTCTTCTTCTTCTTTTTCACCTTCTGGCTTCTCCGGTTCACTATGCAATAGTTCACTTAGTGAGGGTTTAGATAGATCTCTTGCTCCCTGTGATACAAAACAGAGGAAAACAGAGAAGGTTAGACCAAAAGCTGAAGTTGCCAAATTTGTGATATCAACCTCTAGTCAAAATTCACATGCTGATTGCCAAGGGAATATGAGAATCTAGCCTGGTGAGCCACATATGTGAGACATCATACCTATAAAGACTAATTATGGACTCACAGGCTTCGGTTTGGAGTATTTGGACTGCCCAAAAGGAATGCAGCAGAAGAAAAACCGGGAAGCTAATTGATGAAAAACCCAAACATTCACGAAAACTGAGACTTTTTCTCATTGAAAGAATTACCAAACCTATTGCCATACATTGAAATAAAATCTGTAATTATTTTCTCAAATTCTTAAAAACCAGACCCTTTCCCGAGTACCGGAGTATTAAATATCGAAACATATCGTAATTCATCAAACGATGCATATCGGTTTCTAAAGGGTAGTATCACTATTGGTTATAAGTTATTGTATGATATGATGCGAGGTTTGTAGACACCGATCGCCGCGATCACCTGTATGCACTCACTAACGATATTTAAGAATTAATATTATGCTCAAGAATAGGCCCAGATAATTGTAAATAAATCTGTAAATCAAGATTTGTTTTTCCTTTTATTGCACAGCCTTATAGACTTTAATAGAAAAACTCAGAACCCAGTTCACAAAAAGCCTTAATAAATGTGTTGAAACGCCAACCAGAACTTTCTTCCTACCCAAAAGATTACCTGTAGGGCAGTGTCTAAAGTGCTTGTAAACTGAGTCATAGAAGAAGATATCGAATCAAAACCCCTGAGAAGAAGCAAGCAGTCTTCTCTCAGAGATGGAGCTTGTGGAGGGAGGTCTGGATCGCGGAGAGTCCAGCCTATCGGGTCTTCGAGCTTCCGATTGTCGAGAAGGGTGTCTACCCGGTTGCGAAGGGCACTCCAAAAGCGTTTATCTGAGGAGGGGCTGAGCAGAGGAGAAGAATCCATGGAGACGCTCGATTCCTGTAATCAAATTCAAGGAAATTAATCGAAGCGATGAAACAAGTAGCTGCTGTATTCATAGCAGAAAAAGAGGAAGAAGAAGAAACCTTGTTGAGGTGAGCAGGCGATGATGCATCCAACGAGAGTGCCATGAGATACCCTGGGGTTTGCAAGCAGAGTGAGAGAGTAACGGCTAGTTTTAAGAAAGTTTAAATAGACGCGCCGGTATCCCCAACGTTCCAATCTCTTGACTTGGTCCTACTCCCACCTACTAATTACCAAACTAGATGGATCTGAACTTTTTGGAGAATGACAAAAGTACCCCTTCTTTTGATGAGCCAAAAACCGTCCTTTCGGAGCTTTTAAGTGGAGTCAAATTAATCAACCACCTTTTTGGGGAGTAAAACTTCTGTCACAATCGGATTGCAAATCACACAATCACAGCCAATGAGTTCTCGGCACGTACACCTAAAAGCGAAAGCACATGGATACGTCGCAAAGCACTTGTGTACGTGCCGAGAACTCATTGGCTTGTGATTGTGTGATTTACAGTTTCTTGTGATAGAAGTTTTACTCCTTTTTGGGCGCGGATGTATATTTGGTTGCCTTGTGATTTGGGACCTTTAAATCCAACGGGTAATATTGATCGGGACTTGACCACGAAAACCCGGTTTGTGTTGTCTTGTACATAGGTGAGATCCACCATTTGATGATTCCACCTCTATGCCAAAACTTTACGTGGTAGGATTACTGCCACCATCAGATCTATGGACTTTTATCAGTCTATGATATATGATGGATGGGAGTGGGACCCATAATTTGTTGCGTAACACTTGGAAGTTCTAGGTCAAAAATTGACGTGATTGGTTAGTGGCAACCATATATCTGGATGTGCAGTCGTGCAGATGGGTGGGCCACCTGAAGATTTACCCAGAAAATTGGCGTGGCCGCGGGAAAAATGTGCCCCACCTGGTACATTTTTTCTGACACACTGATCGATGTATGATTAACACACCACTGATTGAGCTACATATCAGCAATCATCTTGAATGGTGATCTCTAGCCATTGGATTAAAAAAAAAATTATGGGGTGATTTCTAGCCGGTGGATTATAACATTTTTTGGATACTCAGATTGAATGGCTAAGATCATCAGGCTGATTTTCGGCATGTAAGTCCATAAAGTGGTAGGCCAATAATTCATGGATTAGTGGGCTCGAAAGAGTGCCAGGTGGCTCATTTGTATGAGCTCCACAGGACCACAGGAAAAAATGCTCGACTAAATTCTTCATATATACTTTTATCTGGAGTCTGGACTCTGGAGTTGATTTTTAGCCGTAGGATCCTAGTATTATTTGGATACTCAAATCCACTAAAATCGAATAGCTATAAATCTCACCAATCGGGCTATTTATGGTATGTAGGTCCACCTAAGGGTGGGCAACAAAACATCCATACGATCAGTGGTCTTCGCAAAAGTGTGACACGTGGCATATGCAGCATCGCCGCTGGGTCACGCAATGCGTGTTATAAAATTTTCCCATGATGTTGGATGTAATAAGAGCCAAGGTTTCCTGGAGCGACGCTTCAGAGTTCAGACCTTTCGATCAGAGCTGTTATCTCGTGTACCGACAATGGATGGGCCACAACGCCGAAAATCGAGTAAAACTTCTGTCACAAGATGTTGTGACCAAAGCCGATCACAAGAATCACAACCCACAATACGAGACACGTGGCACGCTATTAGAGGGCACTGACCTGCAAGCCAAAAATCATCCTGATTAGTGATTTATAACCTTTGGATCTTTGCACCCAAATAACGCTCAATAATGCTCAAATTCCTACGGGTAAAATCAACCCATGAAAATAACTTCAATCCAACGCTTTGAAATCACTAATCAGCCTGATTTTTTTGTTTTCAGGTCCACCGAGGGACTGGCCAAACATCCATACGGTCAGCGCCCTCTAATAGTGTGCCACGTGCCTCGGATTGTGGGTTGTGACAGAAGTTTTACTCCCGAAGAGCCAAGGTTTCCAGGAGCGACACTTCAGACCTTTCGATCAGAGCTGTTATCCGGTGTACCGACAATGGATGGGCCACAAGGCCGAAAATCAACACCTTAAATCATCTCGCGGTAATGAAACCCTCAAAATCACTTAATATAGTGGCTTGCGAGGTACCGAATATTCTCCTCTTAAATATAGTTGAAGCTGTAACTGTAATTTCTAATTACCCGGGGAAATTGGAAGTTATATACAAGTAGTAGCTTTATCTTTGGATTGAATTTGCTGGCTCTCACACAATCAAAGGTACCAGTCATGGCTGCTGCTTCATCCTCGCTTCTCTTCTTTTCTCCAACCTCAACTCTTCCTTCTTCAGCTCTCTCTTCTCACCCACGCCTCTCTCTTTCCTCCTCTCTCTTCTCCTTCTCTCACTCTTCTTCTCTCTCTCTTCTCTCTCATCTTCTCTATCTATTTCCCGCTTTCTTATCTACCCAATAAACTCCAGACACCAATCTCTCTCTTCCTTCACTGTCAAGGCCAGTGCAGAGAAGAAAAAAGTCCTCATTGTTAACACGAACAGTGGCGGGCACGCAGTTATTGGGTTCTACTTTGCAAAAGAGCTTCTGGGTTCTGGCCATGAGGTCACCGTGATGACCGTTGGCGAAGAGGGTTCGGACAAGATGAAGAAGACCCCCTTCAACAGATTCTCTGTTAGTGTTTCCTTTTCTTTATCCATGTTTTTGTTCTTGATTCTGGGATTTTTTATTTTTTATTTTTGATATTTGTTGGGGGGGTCTTAAATTTGCAGGAGATTGTGAGTGCTGGTGGTCGAACTATATGGGGAGACCCGGTGGAAGTGGGGAAAGTTGTTGAGGGGGCGGCGTTCGATGTGGTGTTGGACAACAATGGGAAGGATTTGGACACTGTGAGGTGAATTTTCTTCTTTGATTATTTGTTTGCCTTCTATAATGTCAAATTTAATTAGTTCTTCTTGAAAATTGTAAGAATCTGAAAAGTTTTTAACCTTGAGGACTATAAATTTTTAGGATTTTGGTTATTTGAGGAGCTTGGATTAGCTAGAATTATACTAGATTTGAAAAAGTATGTTTTAAAATGATGGGTTTGGAGAATTTGTTTGATACCACAGAGGAAGTTTATTTGGATTATTTAATTCTGTTAACTTATGAAATATGATGAATGCTGTAAAGGAACTTGATCCTTGTATCTGGATAATGTGATCTGGATTCAAGGGTGATGAACTTGTAATTTTCCTTTTCAATTAAATCAAATTTTAACCCTGCTTGAATAATACAAGTAAGCCCTGTATGGTTTCCCTTTGAAAAGCTTTCTAGAAATGATTCTTACCCATAAATATCCATAAAAGATTTCTAGATCAGCACATTTTGACTTATGAATCTCATCTTAGAAAACTTTTCCATTGTAACCATACAGGGCCGTAAAGTAATTAGGAGCTGAATTTTTTTTAAGAAGGGACAGAATCAGTTTTCAAACAAGAAGAAAATTATTATGAACCAATCTCCAGGTAGTTTACTAACTTCATTGTGAGACAAAATAACTAATATGTTTTTCATTATTTGAAGGCATTTGCGTTGACAGAAGATATAGCTCTACATAGAGTCGAATGGTGAGATAGGGTTCATGTCAGATAGCTTGGATTTGGTATTAGGCGTAGATGATGATGAGTTATTCACATATGCATTGTTATTAGATAAAACTTAATTAAATAACTTCTTAAGACTTCTTAAAGTACTATATGGGCTTAACGCAAGCAAAAGATCGATCGTAGGACGGTACGAACAAGTCCCATAAAACTATTAGATAATTTGGACTGTTATACTTCTAGGCTGCTGTGGACAGATAAACACATAGACATGCACTTACGGATTTCCTTTTGACTTCTAAAATGCCAAATGTTGTGCTATTCTTGCGAGCAATCCTACCGCTCATCCTAATGTCAACCTTCACACATAGGCCTGTGGTAGATTGGGCCAAGAGTGCTGGCGTCAAGCAATTTCTTTACATCAGCAGTGCTGGAATTTACAAGCCATCGGACGAGCCTCCTCATGTTGAAGGGGTATGTTGCATGATTTACTTCTGGTTCATTGAATTCAATCCATGTATATGTCTGTGTTATGTATTGTAATTGAAATTGTTGGACTGCAAGGCTTTGTGATTTCAAATCAGGCTCTGAACTTTTTTTAATGTTGTTAAGCTGGGATTGAACCCGCAATCTCATGGTTGCAGTGCAGAACACCTATCAATTGAGCTACTGGCTCAATCTCAAAGCGGGCTGTGAACCTATTCCACTTTACTGATCTTCTTTAGATTCCCTAGATTGAATTCTCACACATGCAAGTCAACCTGTTCAGTCCATCCCCAATTCTCAGAGGTCTTTTACAATGACGTGTCTTGCTCACAGTGATCTGTCTAGCCCCACAAAATATCTTTTGTATTTCTTTTATTTACTAAACTCATTTAATAAGCCTCGCCTTATGGATCTTAAGTTCTTAACCCTTAAGCACTCGTAATTGTTAATCCTGTTGTCGTGGATGAATAGCAAATAAGTAGTCTTTCTTTACTTGTTCGTGAGCTAGATGACTCTCCTAATCTTGGACTTGTCCTTCAAATTTCACAGGATGTCGTTAAAGCTGATGCCAGTCATGTTGCAGTGGAGAAATACATTGCAGAGATTTTCAGTAGTTGGGCAGTATTCCGTCCGCAATACATGATTGGATCTGGAAACAACAAAGATTGTGAGGAGTGGTTCTTTGATCGTAAGTAGCTACCTCAAGCAATGTTCTGAATTTTTGTATCTAAATTTTTCTAATCAAGTATGATAATATCCTTCTTGGGAATTGGCTCCTTTTAGACCCTGACAGTTACAAGTCTGGTATGACTTGAAAATGTCCGATATGACTCATAACCAAACATTGTGAACTGAACTCATTGAACTTGAGCTGGTTCTGACTGACCCTGACAGTCTCAGCTGATACAAATTCTGAAATCTATTATATCTGTGCATCACTTGATATAGAACTGGAATCTTGACTAATCTCGTATTTGAGCAGAGTTAATTCAGACAACATCAGTTGTGTGCTGTCTGAGGTTTTAATATTTTTTCCTGATCTAGTTACTGTCCCGAAAGAGTGCTATTGTTCTAGTATCTTATGAAACTATATTACCAGAAATTGTTTATTATATTTATCTTGTTTTAAGCATAATAGAAATGATTGTAAGTGAAGAGCTTGATGTGTACCCTTTACATGGTATGCTGTAAACTCATAAATCTAATCTATGTTATATGTTGCTTTTGATATGGTTTTACTTATTCTTGGAAAGGAACTAACTTCAGGACCAGAATTCGATAGTATGTCTACTGTGATCAATTATCTTAATAACTTTCTTTTGGTGTAAATCATCGTAAAAATTACTTTCAACTATAGTATACATAGACTTGGATGAAGCTGTGATTTGCCATGTGCAGGAATTGTTCGAGACAGACCCGTTCCAATCCCCGGCTCAGGAATGCAACTCACCAACATTTCCCATGTTAGGGACTTATCCTCTATGCTTACTCTGGCTGTTGAGAATCCAGATGCGTCAAGTGGCAACATTTTCAACTGTGTAAGTGATCGTGCCGTGACTTTGGATGGAATGGCCAAACTCTGTGCTCAAGCTGCAGGCCGCACACTCAAGATTGTCCATTACGATCCAAAGGCTATTGGAAGTGATGCTAAGAAAGCATTTCCTTTTCGTAATATGGTATCCTCTTTTCATCTAGTCAACATTAAAAAGTTACCTGATAGTTAGATTGTAAGCATTATTCTACAACATAGCGGTACATGTGGAGCATGTAGGATTGCGGGACCATGGTACGCCAAAAAATGAGTCGATTGGGTGATTCTATCTATCAGATAGCATTCTTTTGGACTGTCAAGAATTATGGCAAACAGCCCATAAAAGAAGATGGTTAGAATCATCGATCAGGTTGAAATGCATGTTTTGCTATGTTGCATTTGCCTAGGAGATCTCCTAGATTAGACCCACCAAACTGTGTCCTGCACTCCTGCATGCTCTGCTATGCTGTTGGTACACCATCTTACGGTCAATCAACAGAACCTTAGATTTCTTATAAATTGCTGTTTTTATTTACTCTAAAACTCTGTCAACCAGATAGTAATTTGCCTTATGGTGTGTTCTGCAGCACTTCTATGCAGAACCAAGAGCTGCCAAGGAGATACTGGGGTGGAGCAGCACCACTAACCTTCCTGGAGACTTGAAGGAACGGTTCGAAGAGTATGTGAAGATCGGTAGAGACAATAAGCCAATGAAGTTTGAGATCGACGATAAGATACTAGAGTCACTTAAAGTGGCAGTTCCCGTGTGATCAGCCAAACCAAGTGTTGCTCGAAAATCATGTACCTACTTGTACACATTGATTTAATGGGCGTTTTGTGTATCCTTAGCATTTTGGTCTTATCAAGATCAATGTATTGATTTTTGTTCACTAGAAGTGAATATCAAGTAAAATAAAATTGTATTATCTATACACCCAAAAGCTAAAACAGTGGAGTTTGGATGGAGATCTTGTTTAAACGAATTATGTCCATGAATGCAAACTATCCTTCACGCAACATGCGAGACATGTTGAATTGCTCTTCGACATGAATTTTCTTCTATAGGGTTGGGAAGAGGATCCTCAATAGGGTTGTTGCAGCTAATGAATTGATTGAGACATGTTGAATAGCTCTTTGACATGAATCAAGCATAGATGTGTTGGGAAGAAAGAACAATAAACGAGCAATAAAAAATAAAGATGCAAACAAACCACAACACAGGGATTTACGTGGTTCCCTCTAGATTGAGGTACGTCCACGGATCCACACCGATTCCACTATGCTCTAGGACAAAAAGAATACATACAGTACAAGATTAAGATACTTGTCTCTCACCAACAGGGGTATATATATAACCCCAAGACGAAATTAGGGTTTCCGTATGGATATGTGAGAATTACATTGAACACAACAAGATGAACATATTCAAAGAAGTGCAAATGGTGAGTATGTGATTTAATGCCGTATGATTGAGAATAGCCGTCGATGGGGCCTACCACACTCCACTTAACTAGATTGTACATGACATGCAGTAATGCTTAACCCAAAAGCATCGGCAAAAAATAAACGGTTTTAATGTCCACATCACCCACTCCCCACAATATTTTTTTTTTATCAACTAACTTAATCCCAACTATTTAAGGATTATTGGTGAAATTAAAAAATGAATAGAAAGTGAGGAGGAAGAAGGGAGAAGAAGGAAAGGATTTATGGCAACCCTTTGAATCTTCTCGAACAAAAATAATCAAAAGAAAAACGAAAAGAAGACACAAAATCTAAAATGAGAGATAAGGAAGTGATCATTTAGAGAAGTAAATCAAAGCAAGAAAGATATAGAAGGCTTGGTTATCTATTAGTGGGTGGCCCGTGCTTGCGGCACTCCCCAACAAAGCATTTGCCAAAATCGGGTGTGAGTGTTTGAGATCCACTGTCCAGTTGGGGGATAGGATCTCGGCCCTTCTTTATTGAAGCCTATGAGAGGGGGAGACAACTCAGCTCCCTTGTTATATAGATTTTTATAGAACTTCAAAGCCAATCAAATAAACACAAATTTGGCACAGTCAAAAGTTTTCCTATAGCTACATTCCAGAACTCTTCTATGTATTGTGGGATTTTCTTTACATGTTGAGGAGTGATGTGGCTAATCCAAACTGTCCATCTGATAGTCGACCCTCTGGATTGACGGTGTGGATAATGCCTCGCCCATGTCAGGCCTATAACGTACCTTGTATTGTACTCTCTCCTACTAAATACAGCCATTGAATTTTATTTTTTATTTTTAAGTAGGATAAAGGCAAAAGAAACGTACCTCTAGAGGGATCTTGACGTGGAAAAATGCATGGCCCCTCGGGCTTGCCACCTCAACTGTCACGTGTAAAGAAAATCCCTCCTCTCCTGAGAAGATTTCTGGAGTGTAGATCCAGACAAAACCATCTGCACTATTTATTATTACTTCCCCTATTAGGGATTATCTTATGAAAACAAACAACTTACCAAAAAATAAAAATAAATAAAAAACAAATTATGAACACTATTAACGGAAAATTTATTAAACAAAAAAAAAAGAAAATTTGCAAAAAAAAGTAACTAGACGCCCTCTGGATGGGCGTCTGTCCCTAACAAAAATTAAAGTTGACAAACGTCCTTTTAAAGGCGCCTGAACCCAACAGATGCCCTTTAAAAGGGCATTTTTCATTTGATGAGTAAAACTTCTGTTGCAATACAATACGAGCCACGTGGCACATTCTTAGTGGACGTTGACCGTATGGATGTTTGGCCAATCACAATGTGGACCTACACACCAAAAATAAACATGATCAATGGTTTCTAAGCATTGGAATGAAGTTATTTTCATGGGTTGATTGTAACCGTAGGAATTTGAGCGTTATTTGAGTGCAAAGATCCAATGGTTGTAAATCACTAATCAGGCTGATTTTTGGTTTGTAGGTCCACCAAGGGAATAGCCAAACATCCATATGGTCAGGGTCCACTAAAAGTGTGCCACGTGGCTCATATTGTATTATAAAAGAAGTTTTACTTGTCAATGGGCAAACATCCTTTAAAAGGGCGTCTGTCAGGTTCAGACACTTAAAAGGGTGTTTGTCAGCTTTAATTTTTGTCAGGGAGAGGCGCCCTTTGAAAAGTGGCATCTAATTACTTCTTTGTAAATTTTCAAAAGTTTTTTATTTTTATTTTTGTAAATAGTTTAAACTTTTTTTTTTGTTTAAGAAATTTTCCTACTATTAATTTTGTTTTAAAGTGCTACACTTCTATCTTTAAGTGACATAAGTTTTGTGTCCACTATATACAAGACATGGCCCACTTAGGGATCATAATCATAGTCTTGGATGGATCATCACCCAAGGATCAAGTTGATTGTATATCTTGATCCATTTAAGAGAAAAGATTGGACAGCTGAAGATGGCAGTTTAAGACCCGATACGAAAAGGCAATCTTTGCATCGTTCGATTTGAATGAAGTTTGGGTTATCAACCAAGAAAGATGCGATTCACAAACTGAATGGTTCAGATTAATCTTGAAATAGGTTCATGTGTAAGATATAGCATAAAGATACAAAGTTCTGTATCCTTATTTGTACAACCAAAAAAACCCTTGAACTTCGGCATTCTGACAATCCTCAGGGGTGTTTCCGTCAGTTCAAAAAGTTTAGGGTGGTTTCCGCTATTTGATATAAAATGGGGATCGTTTGTGTAATTGGCCACTATTCTCTTCCCGAAGAGAGAGAGAGAGAGAGAGAGATATGGTTTATGCAAAGTGAAACAAGGAAGAGAGTGAGAGTTTTGCAAGCAGAAGGGGAGACCCGTTGGTTTTATATTTGAAGTCCCGAAAAACCGTTACTATTCGCTGGCTCTTTTTTCCCGCCATGGTGGTGGCTCAGCTGGAGAACCAAGCTCGTCCCTCCTTCGATGACCACGACCACGACCACATACAGAAGACCAAGACCTTGATCTGTGCCCTCAATCTCATCTCTCGTAACCTCCCTCTCCCTCCTGACATCTTCGACTCCGTCTCCGCCATCTACTATTCTGAAGATGTAGGTAATGGGGACGACGGTGATGGTGGCGTTCGCGAGAACTACGATGACCACAATCGCCGACCCTCCGAGGAGGATTTGGTACGAATTCTCTCGACACCCTTTTCGCTGTTCCGTTTACTTGAAGTCGTTTGAATTGGATTTCTTTTTTGCTTCTGTTAGGGATTATTCAAGTTTTGGTGGAGTTGGGTGTGATTGATTCTTCGGATTTCGCGAGTTTGTTCTTTTTTTGACACAAAATCATACTTTTTTTTATGGGTATAAGGGAATTGAGGAATTTGGTTATTGGTTGTCTTTACTTTTTTCTGGCTTTCGATTTCGTTTTGATTTTCATGCGAATGTGTTTGTTGGTTGTTCTGTTGTTATTTTTTCATTTTTCTTGAATTTCACGAATTAGGGTTTTTGGATGTCTGTTTGTTCAATGGGAGGGGTGTGGCAATGAAGGGAAATTAAGGTTCTTTTGTTGTTGTTGTTAATGGGAATCATCTCTTATCTGTTTTGTACTGGTTGCGGTCCTTGTGGATGGATAAATGGAAATTTAGTAAAAGCTCTAGAAGGCTACAAGTGCATTAAAATGATGGGTATAGGATTGGACTGGGTCCATCTTTGTGCACTAAGGCTGTAATGTTGAGGTCACAAGTTGATTCTAGCTTACTGGTCACAGAAATGAAATAAGCCTATGTCTTGAAGTTGATTATTTGATAGATGTGATTCAATCCGACAGTTTTTGTTGTTCGTTTGTTTGTTTTCTTGGGTGCTCACTGTGGTGGTCAGTGAAACCCTATTTACTGACCCCTGTTTGCATGAGATGTAAAAGATGTGTAAGGAAAAACAACCGTTTAATCCAAGATTTAGAACCTTAGAGCTTGATCAAACCACATTGATCTAACCGTGTTCATCAAACGAGAAACATACCTGTGAATCACTTTGTTGAGTGCTTGATGGACAGTCTTGATAGCTCGTTGCAGATCCAACGGTGAATGTAAGACTTCTTCTCTTGCCAAAATGATGGGGCTGGTAATGGCTTGGTGAAGAGAGGGACGTCCCCTCCTAATCTCCTATGGTGTATATATACACCCTTAATTTCCCACATTAGAACCCTTCCCATCATGGTAACAATGCAATAGGGGATTGCACTTTCCTTTTTTCAATAGGTACCTCACCTATTTCCAAAACTTGGACAACATTAGTTCTTTAAAGATCACACTTGATGTTCTTGAGAACTAGTTTCTTAATTCCTCTCAATCTCTTAGTTGTCAACTATGGAACCGATTTTATTAAAACGTGTGTGGTGTGCCACACATGGAAACTCTTACAATCTCCCACTTGGCACACTATACAGTAGTAACTTTTATAAAATGACTCTCCGATCCAACGATTTATTTGAAAGGTGGAGTGGCCACTCTTTAGCTTAAAAAACTGTTGCCAACAAGACCAAGGGAATTGTGTCATTTATCCTTTTACTAAAAAACACGAGCACCGCTAGCATTGGATCGTGGATACACAGAATGCTCTTCGAAGTCGGCACAAAGGTAGTTCTATGGCCTTAGTGCTAGTACCATTAATATCTTTGAGTCATCCTTATTCTTTATGGTAGTTTCAATTAAAAGTGCAATATGGATAGTACACACCGTGTGTGATCTAGTGTAACTCGTGTTCATCCATTTGTGTCTTCGCTTCATGTATCTACCTAGTAATACATGCCATCTCGATAGATTACGACATCCGCCATGTGAAGACTATCACCAGCTATCTAGGATGAAGGCCTCAAATGTGAGAGCCCACTCATGTTCAACCCAAGCAAAACTTGAGAGGTCGTGCAAAAATCCTAGGGCTATTCCTTATTTACTTTAATTATCCTTAGTTGCATGTGTAAAACAAACCGTACGATGCATCAATAAAACAGTAATGTAATAAACATAACATCCATGAATGCATTCAATAAGCAAATAAACCATATCAAAAGAATAAATGTCGAGTGTTGACACAAGGGGAAACTCCCACTCAAGAGATGGAAACAAAAAACTCCAGTTGCATGTGTAAAACAAACCGTACGATGCATCAATAATACAATAATATAATGAACATAACATCCATGAATGCACTCAATAAGCAAATAAACTATATCAAAAGAATAAATGTCGACACAAGGGAAGACTCCCACTCGAGACGGAAACAAAAAACTCTAAAACACCATATGAGCATCATGCTCATGATTTTTTTTTTAAGTTGGAATCCTTTAGTCAACTGGTCAGCAATCATGATAAGAGTCGAAAGTTGCGGAATAACTATCAACCCTTAACTTTATCTCAAACGTAGAGATACTTGATCTCAATATGCTTTTGATCCACTGAATTTGAGGCATATACAATGATCTATGGGATTCTCTTAGAAATCAAAACTGATCACAACCTAATCAAACTTTGGGTACCACTGCCTAGAAACCTGATTTAGCCTATAAATTGATCTCTTAAGTCGACAAACAAACATCTCTGGTTACGAATCCTTTGAAAATTCTATGATTAAGGGGGCGTTTGGGAACGAGAAGTAAAAGCACTTCTACTTGTAGTAGAAGTTACTAGTTGATTTTTTACCTCCAAAAATGTCATAGAAATTAAAAGTGTCGAGGGGCCTTCTAATTTTTCAGAAGTAATTTCTCTAGAAGTTAAAAGCTAAAAAATTTAGTTTCAGTTTTAAGTTAGTTTTTAACTTTTTAAAAGTTGGTTAGCAGAAGCTGATACCTCTGCGTACAACCTCGCATAAGATAACTAGTTTCTCTCCTTCGTGGCTCTATCAAGACACAATGGCCTCCCCAAACAGCTCCCCAAGGGACTGAGCAAACCATCGGTCGACCATTAAAATCTCAGATTTGGTAAATTAACCCAAATATCACCAAATAGGAATATGACCATGTTCAATCTCAGAGAGGTCCATATCAGTTCTTACTGATACTTAGAACTTTAGCTTGATCAGACCATCGACAATGGAATAAATTTATCTACCCCATAGAAATACGTACCACACGCTAGAGTAGCATCACTGAAATTATTTCCTAAGTACTCATAGGTATGAACCACGAGTAATTTCAAATTTCTGAGATGATTCACTTTAGCCAGCAATATCTTTAAATCTAAGCATATAAATATCTTTGTCTCTGATACCACTTGGAAGGAAAAACAACCGTTTAATCCAAGATCTAGAACCTTAAAGCTTGATCAAACCACATTGATCTAACCATGATCATCAAACGAGAAACATACCTGTGAATCGCTTTGTTGAGTGCTTGATGGACGGTTTTGATAGCTTGTTGCTGATCCAACGGTGGAGGTGAGACTTCTTCTCTTTTCTTCCTTTGCCAAAACAATGGGGCTGAGAATTGCTTGGTGAAGAGAGGGATGTCCCCTCCTATAGTGTATATATACACCATTAATTTCCACATTAGAACCCTTCCCATCATGGTAACAATGCAAGAGGGGATTGCACTTTCATTTTCTCAATAGGTAACTACCTCACCTATTTCCAAAACTTGGACAACATTAGTTTTCTCAAGATTACACTTGATATTCTTGAGAACTAGTTTCCTAATTCCTCTCAATCTCTTAGTTGGCAACTGTGTAACTGGTTTTATTAAAACGTGTGTGGGTGTGTCACACATGGAAACTCTTACAAGATGGACATCACTCTCTTGGATTTATGTGGCCTTTCGGTCTGATTGTTTACATGATTCCTTATTCACCCGCACATCATATTTTTTTTTCCTGATTTATGTTATTATCCGATTTAGGTTTCTGCATTTTGATTTCCAATGAACCTTTTCTATGCAGAGTGGTCCTGGGATTTTGGATAGAGGAGATTTAGTAACAGACCTTGAGGATGCACTGTTGAAGCAAAGGCCAAACTGCATGTCTGGTTTGGGATTGAGAGAATCAAGGGAAAATCGTTTACAGAGCCACATTCAGCATCGTTTAACTGAGCTTGAAGGTTACTATTTTCTGTTCAACGTCTTAATCTTGTAGTTTTACTTAGGTTACGTGAAGCACATTATCTCGGCTCTTGATGGGTAATCTCATCATTTACTTTTTTTTGCTAGACATCTAATTTCTTGATATCTGCATTGTTTGAGTATTTTGACCGCACAAAAGACTATTATTAGGCTCCTAACAGGAATAGGGGAAAAAATATCATTAAAAAGCTGATCCAGAGATGTCATTTATAGTTGTTTTCCTTACTTCAGTCTTAAGACAAGGTATTGGCTTCCACATTATGTCAATAAAATAAAGAGAGTATATTTAAGGCAAACCATTGATTAGACCACAAGGTCATTCCATGAACAACATACTGATATACATGGTGCATGTGCAGGAGGCTGGGATCCACCATCCAATAGTTCTCTTATTTTGTGCAAAAAATTATCCCAATAGAATGATCTTAACCGTTTGATCTAATTCTTTTGACTGTCAGAGAAGTATTGACACAGTCCATATAAAATACCAAAGAATGTATGTTACGCTTATTCAATTGAGTTGATTTTTTGGCGTAGGAGATCTCCTAGGTGGGACCATGCATGCAAACCATGTTACTGGTACCATAGACCATCCTTACGGTCTATCAGACACACAACTCTGATTTCCTGAATTGAAAACCGTAATTTGCATGTGGGTGCGGGGTTGACAAAGTCGCATGTTGGGTGAATATGGTATCCCAGTCAAATTTCTGTGCTCAAGTTTTATTTATTTTTCTAGTTGTTGCTTTAACAGGTTGTTTGATATGGATTTATCTTCATTTGAGCAGTAATTATGATATGATTATTTTTTGTAGTAAGATTTAGCCTTTTGAGTTATGCATATGATTTCTTGTCAATAGTAAATTAATAGGTTTTCTAGGAACCAGGAAGTGATAAGGGATTTGGATTTGTAATTCTTGGAATTGTAATTTGACACGTTTGGGTGACCAAATTCCAGACAATCACAAATTCAAGTCCTTGAAAATTGGGATTTACAAGTTCTACCCATGTAAAACTAGTGATTTCACAATCCGACTTCCTCATTATTGGGTTAAGACCATCGACATGGGTTAGATCCAAGTAGATCGAAATCCAAACATGACTTCGCACATGTAGACCTGGATCCATATTACATGATCCATTTTGGACCCACAATTTACATTACATGATCCATGCCCGATCCACAGATGTGTAGATTTAATTAGGATTTCTTCATAATAAAGAAGAAAAATAGGAAGAAGAAAGAAGAAGAGTAGGACGTGAAGAGAGAAAAGAGAGAAAAGAGAGAAAAATGGGAGAAAGGAGAGAAGGGGGCCTGCGCACAATATGTTGCACACATCCCTCCTTTCTTCACTTATATTAGGTGGGTTTTCACAAATAACATAATTTCCACTAATAAGTGGTAAAACTAAAAATAAAATATCCCTAAACAAATTTATCTAATAAATAATCTCTAAATATATCTACTAACACCCTCCTCAAGCTGGAGCATAGATGTTATCCATGCCCATCTTGAAATAAATCTTGTTTGTCGTGTCCTTGTTCAACACCTTGGCGAATATATCAGCGAGTTGATTCTGAGAGGATACACATGGAGTAGAAATCTCATTACTAGATATCTTCTCTCCGATGAAGTGGTAGTCAACTTCTATATGCTTTGCCCTTCGTGAAACACATGATTATTGGCTATATGTACAGCGACTTGATTGTCACAGTAAAGTTTAACTGGCTCTTTAAATGGTACCCCAAATTCGCGCAACAAATTTCTCAACCACACAAGTTCGCATGTGCTATGAGCCATGGCATGATACTCTGCTTTGGCACTTGATCTCGCGACGATGCTTTGTTTCTTACTTTTCCAAGTAATCGGATTTTCACCTACAAATGTAAAGTACCCTCCTATCTGAAGGAAATCCAGTCCAATTTGCATCAATTTACAAGTGACCATTCTTTTTGTATAGAATATCACATCCAAGTGCTCCCTTTAAATACTTGAGAATTCTAATGATAGCGTCCATATGTGGAACTCTAGGAGAGTGCATGAACTGATTGACGACACTCACAAAATAGGATATGTCAGGGCAAATGATCGTCAAGTAGATGAGCTTCCCAATTAGTTTTCGATACCTCTAGGATCACTTAAAAGTTTGCCTTGATCAATAGTCAACTAATGGTTTGGATTCATGGGAATGTCTGTTGGTTTCGATTCTAACGGACCCATTTCAGTAAGAAGATCCATAACATACTAGTACTGTGAAAGGTTGATGCCAAGGTTGGATATCTCACGCTGGCATTTACTTAGGTCACATATCTCACGCTCTACAGATGAGAGAAACAACAATGAAAGAACTAAATCATGCAAATTACTTAACCATGGATGACCCAAACGACAATGCTATTGAAGAAGAGAGGTTGTGGCATTAAACGCAGATCCAGTAGGCCAAGGGCCTAGGTAGTAGAGGCCTCCTCACTCATGTCCTCCACCAATCTTCATCTTCGCATTTAGATCTTGAAAATAGTGTGAAGGAAATAAAGTTATGGTGCAATTCAAAGATTGACTGAGTTTACTCACATACATAAGGTTGAAAGGAAAGTTGGGAACACAAATAACATATGACAATGGTAAAGATGGACATGGATCAATAGTAT
Organism: Euptelea pleiosperma; assembly: GCA_035048495.1. Classification (NCBI taxonomy): domain Eukaryota; kingdom Viridiplantae; phylum Streptophyta; class Magnoliopsida; order Ranunculales; family Eupteleaceae; genus Euptelea; species Euptelea pleiosperma. The sequence goes on along the minus strand of CM068551.1, from coordinate 23,986,918 downwards.
TGAGCCCATTGACTTTAGATTTGGTGCCGTTAGCAGGAGTGATAAATGAATTATATGAAGAACTATCAAGAGTAGAAAACAATTCATAAGTACCTGTCATATGGTCTAAGGCTCTCAAGTCGATGGAAGATTCATTCATTGCAGATTTTTCAGAAGTTTAGAACATTTTTCTTGTAACCGCATCATTTGCTCACTAGAAGTCTGTTGATGAGGTACAAATGAACTACTTGATCCCTTGTCACCCTTATCCTCAGAAACAAGACTTGATTAGCCCAAGCTGGCTTTCCATGAAGATCTCAATAATAGTCAATTGTGTGATTTTTCAAACCACAATGGGTACATTTTTGGGTTCCACGTCTTCTACCACGACTTCCCCTTGAATCTCGACTCCCACGTGATAATCGACCACCTCTACCAGTCTTACCACCACCTCAGTCACATAGCCTCTACCATAGGGACCAATAAAGGCAAATTTGTCACCCTTTATCAGAACTAGGTGTAGGACCACCAACCGAGACTCTTTGTAGTCTTGAATAGACTTAATTCAGCGAGGGAATTTCATGCCCCCCTAAATCTGAGCACAAATAGGTTCATACTCGGGTTTCAAACCCGGTGGAAATTTAGCCACTCTAAATTCTTCACGTTGTCTTCTTTGAGTCTCTACATCAATGGTAAGTGGCTGATAAACATTTAACTCTCCCCACATACCCCTCAATACTAAATAATATTCACCTAGAGATTTATTTCCTTGTTGAAAAAAGAAAATCTCTTGAAACAATTGGTAGGTACTAGATATGTTCTTTTCAGAGAATACATGTCTCTTAGGGCCTCCCAAATTTCCTTGGTTGTATCGAGAAACATAATGTTGGAACTCACGGTAGGTTCCATGATGTTCCATAACCATGTTATTATATGGGCATTCTCTTACACCACTATCCATAATTGCTAGAATCCTCTGTAGGTTTTTGAGTAGTCAAGTACTTAAGTTTTCCTTGGCGGTAAGAAAAACTTCTACACACTTAGACCATAGAAAATAATTCATACCATGAAATTTATTTGAGGTCGTCTAAATCCAAAAAATTCAGCAAGGTTTGATAGACCAGTTTTAGAGATTTATCCTCCATGATCAACTAAAAAAAAGCAATCAAATAAAACACTAAAGTAGTTTCCAACCAAGTTTCCAGTAATCAAAACTGTTCACAAGGTATTGTTATTGTTCACGGTTACTTGGATCACAAAACACGGACAACACAAGCAAAGGGGCACCACACCTTCGTAACAGACGACAAACACGGTTCCTTCCACGAAGAATCATCAAACTGGAGCAAAAAAAAAATTCCTAAATGGGTCACAAATCTTTTTTCTCTTAACACATAAAGAGATTCTTCAACATGGCACTTTGAACATCAAAATAAAGAAAAAAGAAACCTTAGAAAAATGCGAAAATAAAATTTGCTCTGATACCATGTAGGTTTAATTAGGGTTTCCTCATAATAAAGAAGAAAATAGGAAGAAGACTAGGAAGTGAAGAGATCGAAGGGGGAGAAAAATTGGAGAAATAAGAGGAGACGTGCACACAATAATGTTGCACAAGTCACTCCTTTCTTCACTTATATTAAGTGGATTTTCACAAATTACAGAATTGCTACTAATAAGTGGTAAAACAAAAAATACAAAAATATTCCTACACAATTTTACCTAATAAATAAATTTTAAATATATCTACCAACACGATGTAGGTAGATCTTGAGCCATATTTGACTTTGAATATTGTGACCCATATATGGATCTGGGTATGACTCGGATCCAATACATGAGATCCGAATTTGAACCATGATTTACATGGAAAAATCCAGGTATGATCCATATGTGGAAATATGGGTCAGGTCCAGTACACAAAATATGTAGTTTAATATGGATCAAGGCCCAAACCCCAGATGCAATTACCAAAACATAGGACTTGAACCCAGTCTGAACTCGACTCAGATCGGATCATTTACATCCGCATCTAAACCCGCAAAATACGGGTTCAAATCGAGTCAGATCTTGAATCCAACACGCCCTATTTTAGACCTTAGTTGGATCGCATCTTTTAGAGGTTTTATATGCATTTACCATAAAGATTCGATTGGACCCAAGAACACAATCCGACCAAGGTTCGATCACTTCCCCGGACCCTAGTTGAATCAAATGCAACAAGACAAATTAAAGTGGGTATGGATTGGTCAGATATTGCGTCTAACCCGCATCGTCTAATCGTTACTTGCTTTGATTTAATATCATTGGTTGTTATTATATCCAATTTCTAGGTACTTCCAAACACTTGATTTCTAATTTTAGGAATGAAAATTTTAAAGAATCACAACTTTTAGATTTACAATTTCCTTCCATCCCTGGTTCCCGAACAAACCCTTATTGCAACATGCATTTCAACCAAGTTCCTAACAAGTCATCCTCTGTAGGGAACACATTAATTCATGAAATATATATCACTACAATATTATGGAGTTTCTAAAGTTCTACACTCGAATCACCATAACTTTTATTTTATTCTGCTACTGCAAAATATTAACATTGTATCTTTCCAACTGAGCTTTATTATATTTTGAACTATTGTTTAGATTTTCTTTCCCACTACTGACTTACACAAAATATTGAATCAGAGTTGCCTTCAAGTAGAGGTGAGGACCTGCAGGTGAAATGCTTGCTTGAGCTATATGGGCTAAAGGTAACCTAAAAGCTCAAAGTGCTTCCGAAACATAATCATGTTTATTGTCATAATGGAGCTCAGTTTCTGTTGCTCATGTAACCAATATTTATGCGAAATCAATGTGTACTAATCACGTTTATTTTCATAATGGAGCTAAGTTTGTGTTAGAAACAATGGCATGCTCCTTTCAAATGATGTTCATAGATCTCCAATCATTTTGTTTTATTTTGGAACGGAGGGATGACATGGGTTCTGTCCTTGTGGGCAAGGATTCTTTTTCTATCAGCTAGCAGAGTTGCAAAGCAAGGTTCGGTCTAACGTGAGCTCAGAGTACTGGCTGCATGAGAAATGTGCATGTCCTGACAAGCAATTGTTCGACTGGGGAATGATGCGATTGCGTCGTCCCTATATCCTGTATGGTATTGGAGATGCTTTTGCCATGGAAGCGGATGATTGCCAGCGGAAGAAACGGGATGCGGAGGTTATGTATATGAATTACTTGTTTTATGCTAGACTATTCTGTTACCCAGGGGAAAATATGGAGTATAAATATCATAGCTGTACATATGGCTCCTATGAAGGCACCATTTGATGGATCCTAAGAGGAGGTCATCATTTACGCAAAAATTAGACATTGTCTGATGATTGTATTTATCTGATCTATTGCATTCGTTTTGGACAGTCGGAATAAGTGTGACAACTGCTCCAAAAGATATCTGTAGACTCATGCTTACAATCATCCTATCGGGTCAACGTTTTTCTTAGGGGGGGTCCTAAACAGGACATGTATTAGTGGGTCCCACCCCCTTGTATATGTGTTGGAAGATCACCCCAACTCGGATATTATCTTATATTTTCTTATCTTTTATGTAATATTCAGTACACCGTTGATGTTGTGACTCTCCTTGCTGCAGAGGCTGTCGAGGTTAGAAGAGGAGGAAAAGAATCGCACGGAAACCAGAAAAAGGAAATTTTTTGCCGAAATTCTTAATGCAGCTCGAGAATTTCAATTGCAAGGACAAGCTGCTCTGAAACGCCGGAAACAAAGGAATGATGGGGTCCAGGCATGTCATTTGTTTTTGTTTTTTGTGGTCTTTTATATTTCTTATTAAACTTTATAAATTTTTTACATCATGTCTACTGTTGTGTTATTTGTGCAATTGGAGGGTTATGTGTAGGTGAAAATGACATGCACATTGGAGTAACTTTGTGATTTACCCATAGTAGCCTGACAACGATAGAAAATACTTAATTAATCTCGTGACAACTTTACAGATTTTTGTAATGCCAAAATATCTTGAAAATTATCTCGTGAAATATGCCTTTCTTCCCTTTATTTCTATCTTTTAATGATCTTGAGATTTTCCTGATACTTGCTAAGAAATTCCTGTTGACGAAATTTATGACTATGCCCAGTAATGCTGCATACATAGTTGTTGCTTATAAAAAAAAAAGTGCATACTCTTTGTTTTGTATCCTATAATTAAATGATTCATTACTCTCTGAAAATAATAATTATTACTATAATAATAAAGAAAATAATGCTTTATTATTGATAAAAATAAATAGAAGGAAATAATGGAAGGATTCGTTATGGGTTCCCTGGTATCTTAACAGGCATGGCATGCAAGGCAAAGACAACGAGCTACACGGGCAGAGAAATTGAGGTTCCAAGCACTGAAAGCTGATGATCAAGAAGCGTACATGCGGATGGTGGAGGAGAGCAAGAATGAACGGTTAACTTTGCTTCTTGGAAAAACTAATGATCTTCTTGTTCGTTTGGGAGCTGCTGTTCAAAGGCAAAAAGACGCAGAACATTCCGATGGGGTTGAAGCTTTGAAAGCCTTAGAAGCTGATGACCCATCACAGTTGTCTGTTTCTAATAATGAAAGCCCGGCAAATTTGCTTCCTGAAGAAGATGCAGGCATGATTGATTTAGATACTAATCACCATGTTAAGACTAATGATCTACTTGAAGGACAGCGCCAGTATAATTCCACTATTCATTCAATTCAGGAAAAGGTAAAGAAAAACACCTCAAATTTCTGCCTTCCTATATATTTCTAAGCTGTCAATTTGTTGTGCCAGTGAATTTTGGTTTACTTCTAGGCAGTTTATATATAATTGGGTACAATGTTCCATCCTAACAAATAGGTTAGTGAGCAAGTTGGGCCCATAGTCTGTAAAGCTTTCATGGGCTTTCCAGTCAATTGCGACTACTGGCTTAATCAACTCTACATTTGGTGAAGATTTTTTGTTATAGGAAATCTAAGGTATCTGATAGGTAGACTGTACCAACAGCATTGTGGAACATGATGCACATGTAGGGGAGGGGATTGGACCCATCATTCAATGAATTCCACCTAGGTGATCTCCTTGGCCAAAATATCGACCCGATGAGATGGTCCTAGCCTCCCATCATATTGACTTTCCTTTGGGCCATTTGCCATTTTTGTTTTCTGTTTCTTTAGACCGCCCACAAAATGTGATAGATTGGATGGTTAGGGACATCCAATGAGCCCATTTTTTGCATAGAGGATCTAACAGGTTGGTTCCACCCAAATGACAGGCTCTGCCCCTGCATGTCCACTATACCACTGTGCCATTGGTAGATTGTCCTTGCACTCTATCTGACAAATACAAGATACAACATATATCCTCTTAATATTTGCTTCTTATACTGCAGTATGTAATAACAGAATCAGAAAAAAAAACATTTGAAGAGAACCCCATTTTGCAAAGGATGATGAACTCAAGTAACAAGAAAGGACAGAGCAGTGAAATGAGTGTGCTAACCAAGAAAAGTGCACAGAAGTATGACTAACTCACTAGCATTTAATTGGTGAAAGGGAAGGGTAGAGGATGGTGAAAGCAAAGATGAATCCAGAAAAAATGAAGGATAAACTAATCTTTTTCCTCCATTTTAGCTTTCAAAATATCATTTATGGAGAAAAATTGTGCCAGTATATTTAGAATTACATGAGAAATGGTGGAAATGCGAAAATGGGATTGAGAAACTGGTCAGACATTTTCTTTGTCCTTTTAAGATCAGCACGACCATATGTATCAGGTTACTTGAGGGAAAATGGAGTTCACACAGGAATGTTTATATAATTATAAACACTGCGTGCAGAAAATACATTAATACCAGGAATAGAGGGTCTAACTAACTTTTGAACTCTATAGGTAACAGAACAGCCAGCCATGCTTCAAAGTGGAGAACTAAGACCTTACCAGTTGGAAGGACTTCAGTGGATGCTCTCTTTGTTTAACAACAATCTAAATGGCATTTTAGCTGATGAGATGGGGTTAGGGAAGACAATTCAAACCATATCCCTGGTTGCATATCTCATGGAGAACAAGGGCGTAACTGGGCCGCACTTGATTGTGGCTCCAAAGGCTGTACTACCAAATTGGATGACAGAATTCTCAACCTGGGCTCCTAGGTATGCAAAGCTTTGTCCTTCAAAATCCACATTCTTTTTTCATTTTTTTTCCTCCATACTTTATAATGTTTACTTTGCTTTCTTAACGTCTTCTTTTTGATCCAGTATTGTGGCCATTCTATATGATGGGCGTCTCGATGAAAGAAAGGCAATGAGGGAAGAGTATTCAGGGGAGGGAAAATTCAATGTGATGATCACCCACTATGATCTTATTATGCGAGACAAAGCATTTCTGAAGAAAATTCACTGGTACTACATGATTGTTGATGAAGGACATCGGTTAAAAAATCATGAGTGTGCTCTTGCACGGACTCTTGTGTCAGGGTATGCCACATTCACAATTTGAAGACCTTGCTTATTTCATCTCTTTTGATGACGTGGTTAAATTCTTTGCTACTACTTGCTGCCTCAATTAGACTGTTCTTATTTTATTCATTTTTAATTTAGTTTTTGCAGTATAACTAATATATAGTCATGCAATGTCTCTTTAGATGACCATTTACTTCCATGTCACCTTTTCTATTGATTGACCATCTTCATAAAGTTTATTCTCTGACTATATTATCCACAAGATTCATTCGTGGTCTATAACTATGTGTGAAGAACCTATTTTTTGGTTAAATGCTTTGGGCTGGACTTAGAAACCAAATCAAATCACTGGCTTGACCAGGCTTTGTTTCAACCAGCCAAATGATATTCATTCAGTTTTTTTGGACTATATGATATACTAACGGTAATGGATGATTAAGGAAATTAAATTAACCATGATGAAAACAATGATCTCAACTTAAACTTCTGAAGAAAAATCAGCGAAGAAAACCCTGCCCTTGCATGCAAACTATGTAATTAGGACACCCTAGTTTCCTAAAACAGTTGGGTGCAGGGCAGTGTCAAATACATCGACTTAGCTTCTGGGAAAAAGACTTAAAGTTAGCATTTTTCTTTTCATTTCTCATTAAATGAATGCTATAGATATATAAAGTTATATTTCTATGAATCTCTAGTCATTTTTTTTTCTACAGTGTGCATTTGTGATTAAATATCCACACAGGAATATAGTTGGGAGTGCCAACAAACGCACACCAATCAGTGTGTGCCACATGTGCGCTAAAAGATAATAAGGGTTTGTTTTTTAGATTGAAGCCTATCTTAAAGTGCAGTTAGGGACGGATAGTTATTGCGGAAATACACAATCCCCTTGATTAGGGGGAAGATTGGGGAATTTTACTGTTTATTTAAGAACCATTTTTGGTGGAAAATGGGAGAGAAAAAAACTTGCAATCATACAACTATAGTGAATTGCTCCCAACGGAGCCGTGGATGTAGTCATCGGATTCCGGCGACGAACCATGTAAAATGTGTGATTCTCTCTCTCTCTCTCTCTTTGCTATTTGTTCCATCATCAAGTGTGGCGCACAAACCCCGAGGCATTGATGGTGTACCCTCGGATTTTTGTTCCCACATTTTGGTGCCGTTTGTAGGAAAGAACTATTGCTCCAATGTGCTTTCTCACTCCCTCTCCATTCGTCTTGTTTCATCACGAATTGAGGTTTTTTTCTCCAAAAATAAAGAAGAAAACACAGTCTGATCACCACCATAATCGTATCTCAAGGACCCTAGCCCATCATTACCATTCTCAACCTCTCTTTCTCCTCAGGTGTGACCATGTCAAGCTCGGACTCAGGCTGCACCGTGAACGTCTCTTACCCTAGTTGTTGAACTCTTCTTAACTTGGTCGGTAGCCCTGAGATCATCAACATCGCTGGAACCACTAAGACCCCTATCGATCGGCCTGTTCAAACTTCATAAGGTAGAATCCGAGCATCAAAGCCAAGTATTGTTGCCATCACCGTCGGCTTTTTTGTATACTCAGATTGTGCTTGGCCTCGCCATCTTCAAATACCCTTTCAGTCATCATGTCATTTTTGTGCCTCTTCAACCATCATCTTTGTTAGAGATCTTAGTTTATTTTGTTATGTTTATGTTATGTAAATGGGCTTTATGTAGAGTGTACGTATGCTCTATTAATGTAAGTGGGCCACACCACTAAAGTGAATGATATATATAGGGTTAGGATCGGGGGACAACAATTTCATACAACATTTTTGACAACAATTTTGGCGTACCCACATGGAAGATGAATCAATAGCTGATTTTTGGTGAGGATGATCTCCTCATCATATAGATGACCCCTACAAAAAATCAGCACATTATGAAATTTCTAACCCCATCAAATGCGGTTTTCAAGTTAGCGATAAAAATAGACGGTCCATAATTCTTCAACTTGTAAACTGATCTACGAATATCGGATTGATTTGAATTTTTGTGAAGATGATCTCCTCACTATAGAGACCATCCTCGCCAAAAATCACCCCATTCCAAGACTTCTAATTTATACATTGGCTTGTGCCAATTTTTGTTGTAAAAAATGTTGTATGAAATTGTTGTCCCCTGATCCTGTTCTATAATAATAAGGAAGTCTATTGTGGGCTCAAAATTCATGTGCCGCACTCAATGATGAAACAAACAAAAGGAGAGAGAAAAAGAGAATCACACATTTTACGTGGTTCATCACCAACATTTCAGCTTGGCATTTTGGCCCGCGGCCTGGCCCGGGTCGGGCCATCCCAGCCAGTTGTGGTGTCCGGGCTGAGCCCAGGTCCCCTCTCCTGAGGCATGGCCAGACCCGATGAGCCCGACCGACTAGTCCAGCCCAATAGGCCCATCCAACCCGATTTGGCCCGACCAACACACCCTTATATTTTTTAAATTAAAAAAAAAATGCACGGAAATAAAGGCCGTTTTATTCCACAAAATTTTCCATATTTTAACGGCTAAAATGAAAAAATGGCCGTTAATTTCTAAGCGTCAAAACAGTTTGTGTCTAAGTTGCATATCTTGCAAACTATTCATCGAATAGTTCTAACCTATGTAAGAAGGACACATCACTTTTATGGTTTTTTGTCGTGTTTGACACGTTGACACACGGACATGCGTGTCAACACATCCTAACACCCATGGCAGTGCCCCCTTTATTTTAATAATTTTTATTAATTAAATGATTTCTAAGAGAGGATTAATGTGTTTCATCTTCCATACAGTTCTTTTTTAAGTTAAACACAGCTATATCTATTTCATAGTCTTCCCTCTTATAAAGCTACTTATAATTATTATGTTATTAGATAGCTCCATGGGATGTAGAAATGTTTCTTTTCTTACTTTTATATTTCTTTCAAACTTTTGATATAAATATAACTAAAATATTATATTATAATACATGTGTAAGGACGTGCCTATGTATCAGGCTTCTTAATAGTGCCGTGTCAAACACCTCGTATCTATGTCAGCACCTATACACATGTCCGTGCCATTGTTTCTTTGGTTCTAACCAACAAAATCAGTCTCACAAAATTTCTCTATTGAAGGTGCTTGCCTCATTGCAGGCTGGATTTAGCCTCCATGATATGCATCTACATAATGGGCATATGCCTTAGCTGTGTGTTGGCCATCAAAGTCATATACATTGTTACAGTTGCTCATGGAAAATAGGATTAGAATTGATCCATAATAATGAAGCAGCAGACATGAGACATCACTCCCTATTGTCTTAGAAGCCTTACTCCATTGTCCAGATAACCTCAGTACTCGTGGCTTGGCACTTGACTTAGTGAAGCCTCTTTCTTATTGCTTTTCCATTAATCATGAAAGTGATCTAGAAGTATCAGCTGATTTTGCAATGAAGGTAATGAAGGCCTCATGCCATGCTTTTCTTGGCAGATGCTTCTTCCTCGAGAGCAACTTTAACAACGATAGCATTGCGTTGCATGTCATCTTGGTTCTTACGTGAGGTAGGTTAATACTAATACATACTAAGTACTTCATAAAATATAATTGTTTGTGTAGTATGCACATAGTTATCGCCCAAAGCCAGAGAACAATTGCACACCTAGTCACAATAGGAGGCAAATGACAAGGTAATTCTCATGGAGAATGGCACTAGAAAGAGAACATGGGGAAACATCAATTACCAACTGTAAAAAATGTAAATGCACTATTAGGTTTTATGCACAGTAGTTCATTTTTTTTATTCATCTCAATGGATGGCTCCATCACATTTAGTGTTCCATTGCTTCCCTAGCATATAAATTTTGTTCCCTTTGCTTTGTTACTGATGGAGATAGACTGCTGAGCAAAAACTTGAGCTTAATAGTTGCTTGTTTGAATCTAAGATTGTAGTAAATATGAAGGTTCAAGTCCACTCTTTGGACCTTCTCCTTTTATGTCATATCATTCTCAGAATCTAAATTAATTAGTTTTCTCCAAAGTATCCTATTTTATATTGTATGTCTTGTATCCAAGAAACCTTTTAATCCTGTATTTTCTTTTGGATTATTTCCCATATTCTTTCGTAGACATTTTCATCATGTCCTTGTAGAACAAGAGAGGGGCTACTCTAATTGAGTGTCTCCTTGGTTGCAGCTATCGCATTAGACGTAGACTTCTGTTAACTGGTACTCCGATACAAAATAGTCTACAGGAGTTGTGGGCCCTGCTTAATTTTCTCCTCCCCAGCATTTTTAATTCAGTGCAGAATTTCGAGGAATGGTTTAATGCACCCTTTGCGGATCGATGCGATGTTTCACTTACAGATGAAGAAGAGCTATTGATTATTCGCCGTTTGCATCATGTGAGTGTTGCCACCTACTTTGGCTGTATGTTCTCTGATTCTTCTCTTGAAGTCTTGCCACTTTATGTGTTCTCTGGATTCTCAGGTTATAAGGCCATTCATACTAAGGAGGAAGAAAGATGAGGTGGAGAAGTACCTTCCTGGGAAAACCCAGGTCATACTGAAATGTGATCTTTCGGCATGGCAGAAAGTTTATTATCAGCAGGTCACTGACTTGGGGAGGGTTGGGCTGGATTCCGGTATGTTAACTTCTGTTGGAACCGTCAGTATTTTTCGTCAATTTTCAAGTGTAGTTTTTTCTGCCTCCTCTCATAAAAATAAGATGAAGAGTCTCTTTTGTCTTAGTAATGAGTTGTGGTATTGTTAGATCAAAATATCTTGTATCATGATCAGAGTCCCATTCAAGTACTAGCTTTGTTCTTCAACTCTCTGTGGATTTGGTCTAGACATTTCAGGCTGCTCCTACTCTCTCACAAAGCTATGATTCAAGCTTGGGAGGGAAACTTTCGCGAGGGATTTTGGAAATTAGCAAATTTCCTTGCACATTAAGATGTCTGCAATAAATTTTGTTATTTTAGTTTTTAATTTTGATTTGGGTCAAAGCTCGGAGGTGCACAAACGCTTGTTAAAGATAGCAAAGCCTCTTAATTGTGCAAGGGATCATGCCAGTACTATCCAGGGGATTCGACCAAGCCTGAGACTCGATCCAATCTCTCTACATACTTGCACTACATTGCAGAGACGAGGTACTTAACCTCCTTACTGAATGCTCAAGAACCACTTAAAGTCTCAAAACCAGTCCCACAATGACTAGATTTTCTAGTTTACATGTAGCTTAAAAGCAACCTCCTGTATTTAGATGAACTCAGGACATTCGGAGATAAATCCCTGCCACAATCGAACATTAATCTGTCAGTTGTGTTCCGATAGACACAAACACTTCACAAGTAGACAATCAATTGTCTCTTATGCCAGTGTGTTCTAAGTTACACATCTCAAATAACAGGCGAGCAAGTGGACCCTTAGATAGGAATAGTAAACGGACTAACACGTTAGTCTGAACAGAAATGAAGAAGAATTAGAAAACCATTAACTAGATTATATAAATCTGGATTGGAAGAAATCATTAGATTGATAAATCTAAAATAAGAGTTTAAATAGTCTAGTCTTCACTTATCAAAAAAAAAAAAAAATACTCTACAGTCTTCTTCTCCGATCGGTATGCTCGACGTCTTTGATGGGCTCATTGAGCTTCACCACCTTATAGGTCCAGCTGGACTTGTCCATAGTCTTCCACATTTATTTGGGTCAATTTGGAAAACTCTAGATTCACTTCTCTTTATATGGGTCAAAACCCATTCTCGAGGCTCACCTAAATAATGTGCCCAGGACGACCATCGTGATCAGATGGTTCAGATCTTGGCCTCAATCGAGGCACCACCATCGGATCGTCAAAAGAGGATCATGTGACCCTTAACACGACTATATACACGTGCGGTGTAAAGTGCGCCTCTAGCGCCCTTACCCCCGCGCTTGTGTTAGCGTCCAAGCGTGCGTGCATGTGCGCGCTCGATGGTAGCACCTCGCTACACTGAAACCACATGTGTATACACACAATCACATCTTTTATGAGTGGGGAAACCTATATCTACCTATCCGGTTTGTTTCCTTGTTGATGTGGGATTCTCACACACAAAAAACCACTTAATATATTATAGATAAAACACTTAAATAAGTGTGGAAAGAATCTTACCTTTTTAATCTTAAGTGGCTGTGGGTTCAATTCCTACCAACTACTAAAATTAGATTTTAATTTTAATTTATTTATTTAAAATCTAATTCTAATATTATCAAAATTAAAATACTCCAACAGTTACTCCTAGCCCTGTACTGGTTCATGAGAAAACACAGAGGATAGTTTGAGCTTATATTATCAATGGTATACGAGATAGAATCTGTTGTGATTTGTGAATAATTCATTTAAAACTGGTAGTTCCAAATGGTGCATCAACAATGTGTATACTATTTGTCACTATTTGTGTATGTTCACCATTTGCGTAATTGTGTGTGATAAGTTCTTCATCCTTCTGTTTTTCTTTCCTCACATTTAACCTATTATTTCTTTTTCTCATCTTTATGTAGTCAAATTTACATCCTGTTCCACTTATCAAAAGAATAAAAAAAATGAGAGTACTAATAAGGCAAGAATGTGCAGGATCTGGGAAGTCCAAAAGTCTTCAGAACCTGACGATGCAACTCAGAAAGTGTTGTAACCATCCATATTTATTCGTGGGAGAATATAACATATGGCGGAAGGAGGAGATTGTCAGAGCATCAGGGAAATTCGAGCTGCTTGATCGCTTACTCCCAAAACTCCATAGAGCAGGACATAGAGTCTTGCTTTTCTCACAAATGACCCGTCTCATAGACATTCTCGAAATTTATCTGCAACTACATGATTTTAAGTATCTCAGACTGGATGGTTCAACTAAGACAGAAGACAGAGGATCTCTACTAAAGCAGTTCAATGCACCAGATTCTCCAATCTTCATGTTTCTTTTGAGCACCCGAGCTGGAGGCCTTGGTCTAAACTTACAAACCGCAGATACTGTGATAATCTTTGACAGTGATTGGAACCCCCAAATGGACCAACAGGCAGAGGACCGGGCCCATCGTATTGGACAACGGAAGGAAGTGCGGGTATTTGTGTTGGTTAGTGTTGGATCAATTGAAGAGGTAATCTTGGAACGTGCAAAACAGAAAAGGGGCATTGATGCCAAGGTCATCCAGGCTGGATTATTCAATACAACTTCCACAGGTTTGTCTTTATCCTTGATCCTTCAGCATGTAACTTGACAATAGTGATTTTTTAGGTGAAAAGAAGAAAAATGACAGTTTATCTGATCACTTCCGGTTGCTTGAAAGCAAGGGCATTCAATTAAACAGGTAAAAAGGGTAAAAATGCTGTGTCAAGAGTCAAGACATGTGTCCTTGAACATGCTGCCAACTGTTACTTGGACAAGTCTTATCTTTTTATTGTTCTCAGCAATTGATCTGTATATCTTTTCTAGCTACATCAGAGGAATTCTTGCACTAGGATGTGAGGACTGCGAAGCCGTGCACCCCTGTGTGTGCCAAGCATGTCACAAATGTAGCACAAATGGGACTGCCATTCAATGGAGCCCATGTGGGAGATCTCATTGGCCAATATCGAGCCAATTAGACGATTATAACCATCTTATCTATAGACTTTTCACCGTACTTTTTACAAATTGCCTTAAAGAATGTGATATAGATTGGATGGTTAGGATCATTCCATCATATATATTTTTTGTCTCGGATATCTAGGTGGGTCCTGCCAGCAGGAAGGAGGCTTCTACCCATCCTGAATCCCTGATGCAAGTGTTCCCTCTTTTTTCGAATTACTCAATTCAATATATTAAAATATGTCTATAGATATTAGTTGATATTGAGTAACGTTATGGGCATGCCAATGTATCGGGACTGTCAGGTAAAGTGTGCCTGATACCTCGTATCCTTAGTCTGACACTGAAATATGTGTCCTCGTCAAAGTTACATTGCTTCAAACTTGGTAATGAGAATCTACTTGTTAATATAAACTCACACCACATAAAGCTAGTTGATCTGTTTTTGCACAGCTCAGGACAGAAGAGAGATGTTGCAAGAGATCATGCGGAGAGGTACAAGCTCGCTTGGGATGGACGTTCCAAGCGAGAGAGAGATCAACCGCCTTGCAGCCCGATCAGACGAGGAGTTCTGGATGTTTGAGGAGATGGATGAGGAGAGACGACAGAGGGAGAACTACAGATCAAGGCTGATGGAGGAACATGAGGTACCTGACTGGGCTTATTCCGTCCCCAAGGGAGAGAAGCATAAAGATCAAGAACCAGAGAGTGGCAACATCACAGGAAAGCGACGGAGAAAAGAGGTGGTATATGCTGACACACTGAGCGACGTACAATGGATGAAGGCTGTGGAGAATGGAGAAGACTTGTCAATGCTTACAGCTAAAGGCAAGAGAGAATATCTTCTGGCTGATGCCAATGAATCAACCAGTCATAATGTGGAGGGAGAACAAAAAGTATCAGAATTGAGGAATGACAATGTATCTATGACGAGTGAGGTAGCAACTGAAGCTTCCACCCCGAAAAGGGTCAAGTCTGGACCATTGCAGTCTGGCAAACCCGAATATGAAGGTGTTGGAGGAAGTGCTTTGACTGGAGACATCCTTACGTGGAAGACCCACAAGAGGAAGCGATCGAGCCATGGTGTCCCGAGTTCATCATCTGATGCAAGAAGGCAGACTTCTAACAGCTGAGGAAATGGATGTGGTTAATTGGAATCAGTCAACTCTTAAGACCAAACAAAGGAAGAGTGGTATTTATATGCACTCTGACGTGCCTCGTCATTGTAACTTTAGGTGCAAGTATTTTTTTTTCCTTTGGTAGCTGCTCTTGCTCCCACCCCCCACTCCCATTGAATTCTGATAAAGTAATAACAATCTATGCGACAAATAAGAAATTGTATTCAAAATGCTTAGTTGCTCTTCAGTAGTCATTTTGATTGATTCTCATTTCTATACAAACCTTTTGACTTTCATATTCATTGTTCCAAAAAATTGTTTGTGACAGTTTCTCTACAGGGCACTAATACATAAAGGTGAATTCTTTTTTTATGTTTTTGGTAATCAAGGATAATATCATATAAATCAAACGGCAAATACAAAATCAATATGAAAAAACTACACGAGGATCAGTGTAGGATTCTGCAATTTCAATTCTGTGCTTGCTCTCGAAATTTGAGAACTTGGAACTACCTTGGGTCAGATTGGTCTGTGGTTGGGTTTGAAATGAATTCCTTAATGTGGTTTAAAGCCTTTTCCGGCGATGGGGTTGTCCCCCTCAAAAACTTGATGACACATCCATGTGATCCAGGCTGCTATTGAAGCAAACAGCCCCCAACTCTCCTGATTGCGTTGGATGATATTTGGTGGCTCAACCAAAGTTTTGACCCATTGGAGGACAGACATGATAGGAAGAGAGTCCAGTCTTGGCTCAAATGTGGAGGCCAACCAAAGACATTTTATGAAATCTCATCACTGTGAGCATTGCTTAAGATACAGAGGGGTCATTTTGTATCCTCGAGGGGTCATTTGGCACACTTCGGCACAGATTTTTGCAATAATTCCTAAATTTCCGTAACCCACAAATCAAATTCAGATAATTTGCCAACCGAAGTTTATAGTGAAGTTGAAATCAGTACCTTGTGTTTCAAACTAGGTAATGTCATGAACATTGAACTCGAACCATGCACAAGAAACAAGCAAAACTAAAATAAAAAATGAAATCCCAAAGTTTTTAATATCCCAAACCCTGTTGGTTTATCATGCCATAATTAGAAGGTTGGAAAACTGACACAATGTAAAAGCACAGAGAGATCATTTAATGTTACGAGCAAAATTCATTTTGCAAGTCCATTGAAACATTAAATAAGCAGATAGCGGATGTTCAAAACACAACCATAGTCCCATCAAATCTAAGCTAGCAATTAAATATCTGGTACACTTCCTACTTTGAGTTAAGACGGCCCATCTTGCTCCATCCATCTAGGATTCAACAAGCTGGTCAATCCAAATTCTGTCATAATAATAGAAGAATGCTTTTGAGAAGTTTTAGCCTTCCTTAGGTTAAGAGTGCAGCCAAAATCCTAGAAGAGATAACTAACATATGTAACCTCCTATTCCTCTTGTCCGACTCCGAGATTCTCAAGCTTTGATCCCAGTTCACTCTCACTTTCATCCCCATCTTTGGAGTCGTCATCATCTTCTCCTTCAGGGTCGTTCTCATCCAAGGGTCCAAGCACATCAGGGGATTTCTTAAACATCTCCCTCACCTCATCAATACCTTCATCGGAGATGTAATTGGCGTTGATGTTCAGCAATTTAAACTCTGGCTTATGCACTACCGCCTGTGCCAAGAGCCTAGCTCCGGCCCTTCTTATTAAGTTGGTGCTCAAATCAACTTCCTTTAACTGGTTGTGACCCTTCAATGCCTTGCTGATCAGAATAGCACCTTCATCCTTTAATTCATTCTCGGACAAGTTCAGCTTGGTGAGGAACTGTTTCACAACTATACAGGCAGCTAAAGCAGGAGCAGCTTCAGCTGTGATGTCGTTTCCGGCCATCTCCAAGACTTCGAGGGATGGGGCAAATTCCTTGAGAGCATTAGCGAGAGCAATTGCCCCCTCATTTTCCAGATTCAGGTAGCTGAGGTAAGCCTCAGTAAGACCCGCATGTGCAGAAAGAGCTTTACTTAGTGCAACACCAGCATCCACCCCAAACATGTTGTCCCTCAGATCAAGCTTCTTCAAATTAGTACATGTTCCTAGTGCCTCGGCTAGGGCAACTCCCCCATCGGAGTCTACCCTAGTAGAAGAGCATCGGAAATCCTCCAATGCTGGAGAACGCTTCACGACCTCAGAAATAGCAATAGCCCCCTCATCTCCCGTCATATTATTATGAAAATGAAGTACCCTAAGCTTCTCAGTGGAAGGAATTAGCTCGCACACTGCTCGTGCAGCTTCCTCAGAGATACCATCATTCATTAAATAGAGCTCCTCCAAGCCGCTCTGGGATTTAAGAAGTGCACTGAATGCCCTGACACCCTTCTCACCCATGGCATTGTTCGATAGGTTCAAAGACTTCAACATGCAGCCTTCCAGGGCTGATGAGAATATGTTCATGACTTCGAGAGCTTCTGCCTCTGACCTCCCTGCAATAAAATCTGATAGGTCTACTTCCATCAACTGATCCTTAAGGGATATCAAAATGGGCTCTGCAACACGAGCTGCGCCGACATCAAAGCTTCTATTGCTGAAGCATATCTTAGTGTATGAATTCCCTGGTTCTGCCAATGGCCTTAGAAGCTCCTCAGCCTCCTTGGCATCAATAAATGCCCGGCGTCCTCCTGATATGTCGAAAAAGGTTTCACGAGCAGCAACTTTCTCAGATATGGGAACTTCTCCATCCTCCTTGACTGTAGGGCCTCTTTTAAGAACTTCTAGCATGTGCTTACTGGATTCCTTGGCATAAAGTTGCACTGCCGAACTCCCATCACCATCGGGCTCCTTCTCATAGTGTTCGTTCGCAGCAGCAAAAGCCATGTCTTCTATTTGTTTGGCATTCTCCTCAGCCTCTTCTTTGCTCAGGAGACCATACTTCCTGGAGAAAATGCATGGAGTGGAAAGATTCTTGGTCATTCGCTCCACGAGCATCAGCCGTGTACTATGGCTAGGTGGCCACAGTTTAATCGAAAATGAGCGATGTTGAAAAGTCTGTGTTGTGGTCTCCATGCTCCTGCAACCATGTGTTGGAACTACATTATTGGCTATTCGGGGAAGAGTACACAAATTTCTAGGTGAAAGGCGGACTGATAAATTCAATGTGTCCAACAGTTTAAATTGTTAATGGTTCCATGAAGTGCAATTGTGTTCAGCTTTAGTGCCTTCAGTATTCACAAGCAATCCAACTGAAAAAAGTCAACCTTTTCAACAAAGCTTTTTTTTATTGTATCTTTAACTTTCAACCCAAAATTGTTACTAACTAGGTCAATTACACTGGCCAAACAAGAATAAGGTATTCAACTACACTGTTCATTTAAATTACATTGATGCATATGCACACAGAACAATGTTTTTGCTTTGAGTGGGTATGCTAGGATTGTAATTTCAATTGAAAGTACCTAGGATCCACCCACTTCAGATATAGAGTAACATCACGTATTGGCCTAATTAAGCCAAGTCTTTATATTCAACAGTATCTTTCTGATTTTGCCAATTAAAGAGTGAAAAACAATCCAGCTCGATCGATTTTATGGGTATGGGTGCGCTTCACATCATGCTGTAGGAAAAACATGATGGCCTTACTTCTATTGCTTTCTTATGCAATTAATACAATTAAAATAAAGAGGTAGAATATCAAACTTCAGAAATGAGAATTTTGATATTTACTTATTATTTGAATCTCTTACACCAAACACTAAAATGAGACCTCAGAAGAGAAACCCAAATCAATTCCTAATGGTTACATACAACACATCTCAATGTATCGATGCATTAGAAGTGTATTGGCTGAACATCATAGTAGATCTATTCCATTATATTCAAACAGGTTTCCTAAATAAAGCTACCAATCAAGCCACACATCAAAAGAACAAAGGAATAGAAACCCACTTATCAAAGAAAAAGAAAAAAAAGGGAAATACAAATCCATTCCATTTAACACCATCCATGCACTTCAAGCAAGACTATTCATCAATCAAAATAGAGTAGAAATGATACACCAATCCAATATTTGTGAAACCCATCAATCATTCATGAAAAGAAAACAAAAAGATGAAAAGATGTGTTCCAATAAAATTGATTATCAAACAAATAATTCAAACCATCCATCAATCATTCATGAAAAACAAAAAAGGAAAAACGGAACATGTGTTCCACTAAAATTGATCATCAAAACAAATAATTCAAAAAGATAACAAAAACAGCGGACAAAAGGGCAGGGCTATGTTTGTTACATGAATATGGGTATGGAGCCGGAGTCCGACATTGGTGCAGAGTGTTCGACTCGGACAAACCATAAAAAATAGGATTCTTGGACTTGACGATATAGTTTTTTTTTCTGATTGGTACTTGACAAAATAGTATAAACAGCAATATGGCACAAAGTAATTATAGTTTATATAATAATGCAGTTAATAGTAATGAGATAAATAACTTATGATTTTTTTTGATAAGTAAGATAACTTATGATTTGTATCATATACATATAAACAAGAGAATACATAAATGTAATGTTATATTTGTTGCATATAAAAACTTGTAAAAGACAGAATTCATAGCCTATGGCAAATGTTGATTAGTCTCTAGCAATGAAGGAAAACAGAATTTGGAAGTGTCGCACTAGAATCCATATCATGTCAGACTCTGACACATGTCCAACACAAGTACTTTGCCCATTTAGAAGAATCCATGCAACATAGCAGCTAGGTGAATAGAGAAGGCCTTTCCTTTCTCATCGAGAACGTCTATAACATAGAACAAAAACCAAACGACCACACATTTTATGGGTGAAGAAAAGAACAAAAGCCCTAGAACTCATCAAATCCATTGGAATAACATGGTTCAGAAAATCACCTCATGAACAGAGCAAGAAGGAGCCAACACAAGACGTTTGACCATCATTGGAGAGATACGAGTGGCTGGGAGAGTCACCAACCATGAATGATGATGAGAGCATGGAGGACACTTCTCATCTTTTAAAGGAAAGCTTTTTCCTTTAAAAAGACCAAATTGCCCTCTAAATGGTGACAATTCCCAGTTTCAAAAACAAGGGGTTCCAATCAAGGTCTAAAAGGGGCCATAAAAACAGTATAATGGACTGGGGGCGTTACCATTTTTCTGTTATAATGGATTGTAACGCATGGGCAAAAATGAGAAAAACGGAAAATAATGGGGAAAAACGGCGCTAAAATTCAAATTTTGAATTTCAAAATTTCAATAAAATTTATAACAGAAAAATAATGAAAATAAAGGGCTTCTGTTAACAATTTTTTTCAGCAAATAAAAGTTGTTATTCTCAAAAACATGTCCGTTATAACGAAAATAACGGCCATTATTTTCTGAGCGTTAAAACAGTACATAACGTATTATAACAGCGTTATTTTTGTCATGACGGCCGTTTTTTAAACCATGGTTCCCATATCACTTTCCTCAAGAAAAGAAAGGTTTCAATAAGTTCTCTGAAAAACCAAAAATATGGCTCCTGACTTTTAAATACGTATTTTTATATAAACCAAACCTTCGTTACACAAAGCGGAAGCAGGTGTTGGAGAGGGGACATGGCTGTTGCAAATCAATTTTAATTGTTTATTTCAGGAAGCGGGAGCAGAAGCAAGATTCTTAAGCAAGAGTAAAAGTGGGATCAGGAGTGGGACCTAGGGTAGAAGGTTCTCGCAACTAAGAACCAAACATAGCTTATTGGACCAAAAATCTTTTTTTTTAAAGCTCAAAAGTGATGTATAAGTCAAAACACGTTTCTATAAATATTTACCAAGCACATCCCAACACTCTGATGAAACTATCAATGGAGCTGTAAGTAAAAAGCCAAAAAGGATATCCAAAGCGTTCATAGGGTCAACACAATAAGGCAGGTGCCTAAGTGTTTTCCAGGGGTAGGTAGTAGCCTGCTTAGGCGAGCCTACACTAACCAAGGCACTTGCCTGGTTCTTAGTTTTTAAGGTGGGTGCCTAGATCAAGCACACTAGGCGAGAAATACAGCCGGGCGCCTGCCTAACACATAAGGGGTGAGTTTATGTACATGCATGAATGCACACATTTCATATACGCGTGGCATATCATTAAGCTTGATTTAAATTTAGTATCTATACTACTTCAAAAGTAAAAGTTGGGGTTCATTCGAGAAGACTCAGTCACCCACAATTAAAAACGTGTATATGAAATTCCCAAAACAGCCCCTCCTAACTACTTAATTTCCAAAACAACTCCATATACCTATAAAAAAAAAGAAAAAAAAAAAAAAGAAACACAACAACTTCCATATATTTTTACACTTTTCAATCAACAATTTAGTCTTTGTATAACAAAAAGAAATTTCTAAAATTGAGCATATTCATAGAGAGAGAAAAAACAAAGAAGAAAGATATAGACTCGGTTGCAGAGTGTGACAAGCTCTAAACAGAACCGATTCATCTTGCCAAGTTCAATAAATGAGTAGAAGCAGAAATAAACAAACTGCATTCATACATACTAAATAAACTGTCACCAAATTGCTACAACTCCGTCGTTTTCTAGGGGCAAAGACATTTCACTGTGTTACAGAACACATCAAAACCACTCATAATCAGAGTATAAAATGATCCATCTATGTACAGAAACCCTCGGATCTATTCACTAATCCAATCAATGCACCAGATTTAACAAACCTGTTACGAATTACGATGCAGTTTTCAAACAGCGTGGTAAAGCGCTTAGACCGCTCGATTGAGACAATATAATCTGTTCGACAAACTGAAAAAAAAAAAATGAAAAATTTCTCACACAATCAATATATAAGGTTCAATTTTTCTCCAGGAAATGTAACAGATCCATGGAAACATGGAATCATTTCTGGTGAAACTCAACAAAAGACAAACTTTCGAAACCCTAGAAATGGAAATATTACATTCTCTAGCACAAACCGAACCCCTGAAAACCCTAGAGATGCATTTGGCAGAAAAACCCTAAAATGCAAGAAATGCGATGGAGAGGAGAAAAAGTACCTTTTTCTTGGCCTCTTTTTTCGTATTCTTTTACTTCTTTCTTCGGTTCTCTCGTTATTATCTACTAATCATAAAATGTGGAGTGGGAAATGGAGGGAAAGTAGAAATTTTCTTTTTCGAAAGAGGGGGAAAGTAGAACTGGAACTGAAAATATGGTAGAACTCGAACTGAATATGGGGAAAACTTTATATCACGCACTGCGTGACCAAAGGGCGTCAACCAATGCTCTTGTGACACTTTTCACACTATTCGAGACCACTGACATAGAGTAAAAGCCGATCACAGCCCACAGTATGAACCACGTGGCACACTCTTGGTGGACGCTGACCGTTGGATGTTTGGCCAATCACCAGGTGGACCTACGAATCAAAAATAAACCTGATCAGTGATTATTAGCGTTGGATTGAAGTTATTTTCATGGGTTGATTTTAACCCTAGGAATTGAGCATTATTGAGGGTTATTTGGGTGCAAAGATCCAAAGGTTGTAAATCACTAATCAGGCTGACTCTTGGTATGCAGGTCCACCGAGGGACTGGCCAAACATCCATACGGTCAGCGACCTCTAACAGTGTGCCACATGGCTCGTATTGTGGGCTGTGATTGGCTTCCCTCACACCCCGGTGTGAGGGAAGGTTTACTCCTGAGTCCTGACCATAGTGATGTTTTTTGGCCACCCTTCGGTGGACCGTGGACCTACAGACCAGATATCAGCCTGATTGGTGATTTCTAACTGTTCGATTTCAATATTTTCATGGGCTAAATTTAATTTGACCCTAGGATTCTAGTATTATTAGGGATACT
Organism: Euptelea pleiosperma; assembly: GCA_035048495.1. Classification (NCBI taxonomy): domain Eukaryota; kingdom Viridiplantae; phylum Streptophyta; class Magnoliopsida; order Ranunculales; family Eupteleaceae; genus Euptelea; species Euptelea pleiosperma. The sequence continues at coordinate 23,963,916 of CM068551.1, read as the reverse complement.
CAAATCCAATGGCTGGAAATCACCAATCAGGCTGATTTTTGGTATGTAGGTCAACCAAAGGGTCATAAACCAATCCAAATGGTCAATAGAATCCAAGATTGTAACATGTAGCACATACATACAATACCGCGGGCACACACACACCCATGGTGGAAGCAAAAAGTTAAGTAGCTGATTTTAAAAGTTGTTATTTGGAAGCAAAAGTTTGTTTGGTGAAACAATGACTTATAAGTTAAAAAATGAAAAAGTTAGTTTGACATGAATTAAGTCAAAAAGTCATTTTTTTATAATTTTATATACATATTATATTCTAATAAACCATTAATAATGATTATAAACCAATATCACACATGTTGGTTTTTTTCAAAGATTTTAAATTGTAAATGGTCGGTAATAAAAGGCACATTAGGTGTGTCGTTTTATGGGTAATTATTTAAAAAAAAAAAATGATGGCCTACTAACCTGCTCCTCAATAGAATTAGAACACAAATTTCTTCGAAAGAAAGAAAGACTGACATATAGAGAAAGAGAGACGGACATTCTCACGGTGGACAAGGTTGAAGAGATGATACCACATCAAGGTTGAAGAGATGGAGAAAGGAAAGAGAATGTGAGAAGTCCTAATCGTAAAAGATGGAGTGGACTGTGATGTAAAAAAAAATTATTTGAGCTAAGGGTAAATTTGGCATTTGGAAAGATTCACTTAAAATTAGAAGCGTCGGTTCCACAATTTTTTTTGACTTTTGCTTCCACAAAAAGTAAGTTGTTGACTTTAGAAAAACAATTCCAAAATGGGTACCCAAACAAACTTTTCAACTTTTTTTACTTTTTGAAGCAAAAAAGTAACTTAATTCGATGTTGCCAAACGGGGCCTAAGAAGCAGAAGCACTTTCACTTGTAGTAGAAGTTAATAGTCAATTTCTAACTTTTAGAAAAGTCAAAAGTTTATTTGGAAGGGCAAAAAGTAAATTATCTACTATAGAAAAGACAAAATGGTAATTTAAAATTTGTATGAAAAGTTTATAGGGATATTTTTGTTATTAAAAAATGTTGAAGTGGTCATTTATACTTTGTCTTGAAAGATTAGCGAGGCAAACATAGTAGGTCGAAAGTTTCAATTTCACATGTGCTTAACTTGAAGCAAAGTAAGAAGTAACTTGAGAAGTCAAGAGCCAAATATTTTAGCTTCTATTTGTAGTTAATCTTTAACTACTCGGAAGATAAAAAGTAACACACATCCAAACTAACTTTTCTATTTCTTGACTTTTATAAGTTTAAAAGTTAATTATTTTTTTGTGTGTTCCCAAACGCTGACTTAAATTTTTCCTACATGCCAGCCACTCAAAAAATGTGATGGCGAAAGTATTCACAAATATGAAGAAAACTAGTAACATAATATAGGGTTTGAGGTATTTTCCTTACCATGTTTGGGCTTCTATATGGGTAACAAGAAAAAAAAAAAAGTTAACCACTTAATGTTATGCTTTACATGTTTTATGTGAATTGACATTGACAAGCTTTTCTTTCACAATAAGTAAAGAAACTACAAAATCTTGCATTCTTAGACAAGAAGATTAAGAAAAAAAAAGAAGTTAACCACTTAATGTCATGCTTTACATGCTTTATGTTGACAAACTTCTCTTCAACAATAAGAAAACAACAGAACCTTACCCTCTTCAACAAGAAGATGATCAATGTTGTCTAGGATCCTTCACCTTGATCTTCCAGTGTCCATTAGGCAAACTTGCATTCTGTGCCATTCTTCTCCACTCCTTTATCCCCAAATCCGTGCTCTCAGAGAGGCTGCAAAATGCGTGCAACCTCTTCGGCATGGCATCATGGATTTGCCACCACATATTGTGAGCGGAATCACTAGCGAACTGTTGACGATCCATTGTATCCCAGTTACAATCATAATCTCTATAGCACATCCAAGGCTTTACCCCGAGATAATGAATGACGTAAAGGGACTCAGGCAACTCGAGTTGTGTTGAGTTCACATGATTAGTTATCTTTAAGAAATTCAGTTTTGGAGGCCAACGATGCCACCATGTGAATGCTTCATTAAGGAAACCTTGGTCTCCCCCGTTATAAGAGAACAAGGTGTGCCTCTTTTTCATCAGTGTATTGAATACACACTCTGAGGGCTCGATCAACATGATCCCTGAGTTGAAAATTACCTTACTATTTCTTACTGCTGATAACTGAGGGTGTTTGAAAAATTTATCAATGTTCTTTAGTACGATAAAATCGGAGTCTATGAAAATGACCTTATCATACTCTGTGAGCTGCCAAATGCGAAGCTTACTATAGTTCCACTTGTTGTAGGCATCTTTCTTTGCATATGGGCTTTCAATGCGTTTGATGTCCTTGATTTTCCATCCTGCAACTTTGAGGCCTCGACGGCTTTCCTTGCTTATGGATTCATCGGCAAGCAAGACCAGATCTTTGGTTGAGTTGGTTCTTATTATGGTTTGAGCCAAAACAATGGCACCACAAACATAAGCTTCAGAGGAATGGAGAACAGTTACGTACGCTTCTCTCGGATGATAAATTGGGTTGTCTAATTTGGAGAAATCATAACCAAAATCTCCTTTGCCTGCATTTGAACCCCAAAATTTTCGGAAAAACTGATGTGGTTAGAAACTTAGAAACAAGAAGAACCATAAAAAAAAGGGAAGAAAACATTAAAAACAAAAAAAATGAAAGCCGTTTACTAATTTTTTTTGTAACTATTATATATTGATATCTACATTAATTTGTTACAAACTTAAATTACCCATTTATATTTCGCCAAATTTTCTGTGTCCCTCCGCTAGTTACTAGATAAAGGAAAACATTTGAGATACGTATATGTACTAGTAGGTGGCCCGTGCCCACGGCACTCTCCGACAAAGCGTTTGCCAAAATCGGGTGTGAGTGGCTTAGATCCACCATCCAATTGGGGTGATAAGATCTCGGCCATTCTTTATGAAGCTGATAAGAGAGGGGGGATAAGTGACTTCTCTGTTTTGTTATATAAATGTACAGTGGTCGGTGGCCTGTGCCCTCGGCACTTCCCTACAAAGCATTTCCTAGAATCGGGTGTAGTGGTTGAGATCCATAGTCCATTTGGGGGATAAGATCTCGGCCATCATTTGTGAAGCCGATAAGAGGGGTATAAGCTAGTGGGGAGAGACAATTTCCCTGTTAAATTAATCCAACCATCTAAATTTGATTTTATGTAAAGGTTGATATGGGCCCTTGGATATATGAAGCCTATAAGAGGGGGGGACAACCGTTGTGTTTTGTTTTGACTCAATAATTTTGAAATTGCAATCGATCGTATTGAACCTCTCACTCATCGATCTTTTGACGTTCTCATTTTTTTGACATTTTTGACCTCGTTTATTTGAACTGAAATTGTATTAAACACAATTTTATTTAGTGCCGAGTTTTTTAACGTTTCAAGTATATATTGTTAATTATGATTGTAACAAATTAAAAAGATAAATATATAAAAAGAATTGATTCAGCTGAAACAAAAAAAAGCCTTATATAAAAGTTCTACAGTACTATAGTATCTATATTTTTAGTGAAAATTAAAAGAGTATAAATTGTTAATCCCTAGTTATAAAAATAATATGTAGCTCCAAGTATAAGGTGGTGTTTGGATCGCCATTTTTTACTTGAAAAAGTCTTTTTTTCCACAAAAAAAGATTTTTTTTCTTCAAAATAATAGATTGTTTGGTTGACCATTTTTTAAAAAGTATTTTTTTCCATACAACTATATTTTTTATAAACATAATAGCTAAAGCTGTTTTTCAAGTGAAAAAAGACTTAAAATTTTGCTAGCGCAATGACCATAATAAACAAAGAAACAGGCTTTGGTAGAAGTTCCCTTCCAAAGAAATAGACATTATATTGGTGGGACCAACTAAAAGATAAAGACATTTTGCATTAAGAATGATCCAAACGACCTTTTTAAGAAAAACACATTTTCAAAAATATATTTTCAGAAAAGTTATTTTTTTAAAATAAAGATTTTAAAAAAAATGACAATCCAAACACCCCCTAATTTTTCTAACATTATACTTAAAAGAAAAAAGATCGAAAAGAGAAAAAGCGAATCTAAGTACTCACTTTGATTCACGTAAGGTACAGTCAATTGGCACGATCCATCAGGCAAGTTCACCTTCTGCTTCAATCTCCTCAAATCAGGTTTATAAATCCAAAACTCTCCTTCATGTCTCAAGAGATCATCACACCTGAAGATCTCCCACATGGGTCCACAAGATCCAATAACTACGACGAACACCCGTCGGTCTCCGTCACCATTTGTATTATAACCACTCCTCACTACCAAATTAGCAACTACTAGATTCACTTGTAACCTAAACACATCCCTTATCCCTTGTTTCTCCCCTACACTTCCACAAGGGACCCTCGAAACTATGACGTCAAACTCGCGATACTCTTCGAATCTTGGCATCGGGATTTCTGGGCATTTGGCTGATCTCCCGTTTTCCTCTTCGTCGATCCACTCAGGAAAGAGTTCCCCCCACTGGAGGCCTTCGGGTACTCGCTCAAAACGTACTAGGCTTGTTTCACCTAGCACTTCCCACTCTCCTCCTCCTTCATGTATGTTAACTAAACCAATGTTGATCTCCTCCCCCTTGAATTCTTTTGCAATGAAATCACAAGGTAACGACCGATAATCTTTTTGTGGGTAACTCGGGTTTCTGATCAACCGATGGAGGTTCTCCCGTGGGATCAAAATATTTAGGCCATGGTCGACTACTATCATTCCATTCTTTGGTAGAAAAGTTAAGAACAGGACTAGGAGGGAGAGAGATAAAAGATAGAAGAGCGGCCATGAAGATTTCTGCAATGGAGGCCTGGAACCCATTCCAGCACTTTCAAACTCTAAGTTCTAGTTAGACAAGAAAGAATATATATTAAAGGGTGACAGGTTCATGAGTTGCATCGAAAAATCCAATTTGTCTGGGAGTGTGTTTTTCAAAGAGAAAAAAAAATAGAAACGTGCTCCTAATTCTAAATTAAAGGGTATATATTTTGGAGAAGGCAGTCAACGATTGATAGAGGGAGTTTTTGATATATACTCAATCTATATAGGTACTAGTAATCAAGGGTCCGTGCTAAGCACGGACACAGTTACAATAATTTTTCTATGAAAAAAAAAAAAAAAAAAACGCAACCCCATCTATACTAATAGCTAATCAATGACCGTTTAAGAAAAACTTGATAGATCGGATTGTACATTAAAGATCGCTCAATTGTGTCGTATCTAGAATATTAGGGCCGCCATTGAATTGTTTTGACATGACTCTCTTCTTCAGGTTCCATATGCACGGTCATTATACGGTGGCAGACCGACCGCAATTAGATTTAATTTCTGAATTTTATTTCATGGAATAGTTTTGGGTAATGTAGGCCGTTTGTAAGTTTAAGTTCTTCAATCTGGGCCTTAAAAATCATTTAAAGTTTTCGGAACCATCCAAATAATTGTGTCCAGTAGGTCTTGATCACACGTCAACACAGCTGAAGCCAAGCATCCCCGGGCGAGTTGAAAATTACCCCGATCGATAAAATCGGAGTCTATGAAAATGACCTTATCATGGCTCTGTGTGAGTTGCCAAATGCGAAGCTTACTATAGTTCGACTTGTTGTAGGCATCTTTCTCTGCGTATGGACTTTCAATCCGTTTGATGTCCTTGATTTTCCATCCTGCAGCTTTGACGCTTTCACGGCTTTCCTTGCTTATAGTGTTATATAGTTGATTGCGCTGATAATAAAAATAATTAATTTCTTTATTGACAACTAATTAATTTTTTCTTATCGCCCCAGAAGAAAATTTTATAATCATGTGCACTAGTACACAATCAAAACTTCAAAAAAAAAAAACACTAAATGTTCTACAATATAAAGGATAGTTTTAATATTTTTAATTAGTGATCTAAATTACTAAATCTGTTTCTTATAAAATAAATTGTGGTAAAAAGTATTTTTTGGGTCCTTTACTTTTCAATTAGGGCATTTTTCGTACGTGCGGATCGAGTTTGCAGCAGTTGAATATACGTGCGCACAACATTGTAGTTGCTCGAACTCAAGAAAAAGAAAAAAAAAAAGTTAATTAACCACTTAGGGCGTGTTTGATTGCACAGAAAATTTTTCAGAGAAAATACATCTGATAAATGCCTTAAATGGCTGATTGATTGCAATTGAGAACACATATTTCAATCATATGAGAAAATAAAGACGTATTTTCAGGTGGAAATGAATTCTCACCTATATGGATGGGAAATGAATTCTAGGCCAAGTACAGAAAATTATCCAGATTTAAATGGCTTGGTAGGAGAAAATTATCTAACAATGGACAATTGTGTTTTCCCAAGGAAAAGGCAATTTTTTCACTCGGCAATCAAACATGCCCTTAATGTATATGTTGATTGAGATTGACAAACTTCTCTTTCACAATAAGAAACAGCTAGCAGAACCTTGCACTCTTCAACAAGATCATTAATGTTGTCTGGGATCCTTCACCTTGATCTTCCAATGTCCATTAGGCAAACTTGCATTCTGTGCCATTCATCTCCACTCCTTTATCCTCAAATCCATAATATCAGAGAGGCTGCAAAATGCGTGCAACCTCTTCGGCATGGCATCATGGACTTGCCACCATATATTGTGAGCGGAATCACTAGCGAACTGTTGACGATCAATCCTATCCCAATTACAATCATAATCTCTATAGCACATCCAAGGCTTTACCCCGAGATAATGAATGCATGGCATAAAGGGACTCAGGCAACTCAAGTTGTGTTGAGTTCACTTGTTGGAACATCTTTAAAAAATTCAGTTTTGTAGGCCAACGATGCCACCATGTGAATGCTTCATTAAGGAAACCTTGGTCTCCTCCATTATAAGAAAACAAGGTGCATGTTCCTCTTTTTCATCAGTGTATTGAATACACACTCTGAGGGCTCGATCAACATGATCCCCGAGTTGAAAATTACCTCATTATTTCTTACTGCTGATAATTGGGGGTGTTCGAAAAAATTATCAATGTTCTTTAGTACGATAAAATCAGTCGATGAAAATGACCATATCATACTCTATGAGCTGCCAAATTCGAAGCTTACTATAGTTCAACTTGTTGTAGGCACCTTCCTTTGCGTATGGGCTTTCAATGCGTTCGATATCCTTGATTTTCCATCCTGCAGCTTTGAGACCTTGACGGCTTTCCTTGCTTGTGGATTTATCGGCAAGCAAGACCAGATCTTTGGTTGAGTTGGTTCTTATTATGGCTTGAGCCAAAACAATGGCCCCACAAACATAAGCTTCAGAGGAACGGAGAACAGTTACGTAGGCTTCTCTTGGGTGATCAATTGGGTTGTATAATTTTGAGAAATCATAGCCAAAATCTTCATTGCCTGCATTTGAACCCCAAAAATTTCGGAAAAAAAACTAATGTGATTAGAAACAAGAAGAACTATTTTGTATGTTTGAATATATTTTCAGAAAATAAAAGGATTCTTAGGTTTTCTGCAGACCTCAAGAACTAGAGGCATCTTTTGAAAACCATTAGTTTCTTATATCTATACTAATATAAAGCGAAGCAACCTTCTCGATGATTATTTGAAGCTAGAAGATTTCTTTCCAATTATAACCCCACATGGTTACATTACTTATCTAAAGGGTAAAATAGTCTTTTGATTCTAAAGTTCATCGACCCAGAGAATATAAACGCGAGTTCTTCAATTCCAATATTTTCTCTCTTACAAAACTGAATCGCCATCCTTTTAAGAATTATTTTACTTTCTATTATTTTTTTGAACCATAAGTTGATCTGAGAACGGTAAAAGAAAATAAAAAATTGTTAGAAAGCTCTTGTCAAGATCTTCAATGATATCCATCTACTAATTATTTTTTATGTAACTATATTATATATTGATATCTACAATATTAATCTAAGATTCCCGTAATATCCTTACCAATTTTTTTTTTATATCCGGGTGTCCCTCCGCTAGTAACTATATAAAGGAAAACATTAGATAGTTCTGATACTATATTATATGTATATGTTTTTGATACAGTAATTTTGAAATTGCAATCGTAATAAATCTGAACCTCTCACTCATCGATCTTAATTTTGACGTACGTTCTCATCTTTTTGACAGTTTTTGACCTCAATTTTTGAATTAAAGTCATATTAAACACATTTTTTTATAGTGTCGAAACATTTCAAGTATTTCTAATTATGATTGTAACAACTTAAAAATATAAATATACAAAAAGAATTAATTCAGCTGAAACCCAAAAAATAAAAAAAAATAAAAATTGGCTTAATTATATAAAAGTTCTACAGTACTAGAGTATCCATATTTTTAGTGAAAATTAAAAGACCATAAATTATTAATCCCCAGTTATAAAAAATTATATGTAGCTTTAAATGGAGAGAAGGCTAATTTTTAACATTGTACCTTTAAAAAAAAGCAAATCCAACTCACTTTGTTTCACATAGGGTGCACTCAATTGGCACGACCCAACGGGCATGTTCACCTTCTGCTTCAATCTTCTCAAGTCAGGTTTATAAATCCAAAACTCTCCTTCATGTCTCAAGAGATCATCACACCTAAAGATCTCCCACATTGGTCCACAAGACCCAATAAACACGACGTACACTTGTCGGTCTCCCTCGCCATTTGTATTGCCACTCCTCACTACCAAATTAGCAACTACTAGATTCACTTGTAACCTAAACACATCCCTTATCCCTTGTTTCTCCCCTACACTTCCGCAAGGGACCCTCGAAACTATGACATCGAACTCGCCATACTCTTCGAATCTTGGCATTGGGATTTCTGGGCATTTTGGTGATCTCCTCTTTTCCTCTTCATCAATCCACACAGGAAAGAGTTCCCTCCACTGGATGCTTTCTCCCACTCGCTCGAAATGTACTAGGCTTGTTTCACCTAGCTCTTCCCACTCTCCTCCTCCTTCATGTATGTTCACTAAACCAATGCTGATATCCTCCCCCTTGAATTCTTTTGCAATGAAATCACAAGGTAACGTCGACCAATCTTTTTGTGGGTAAGTCAGGTTTCTGATGAACCGATGGGGGTTCTCCTGTGGGATCACAATCTTTAGGGGAGGGTTGTTGATTTCTATCCTTGCATTCTTTGACGTCAGGAATAGGAGGGAAAGAGACACAGAGAGAAGAGCGAGCATGAAGAGCTCTGCAATGGAGGCCGCCATGGAATCGATTCCAGCACTTTCAACTCATAAGTTCTTGTTGGACAACAAAGAATATATATTAAGGGATGACAGGTTCATGGGTTGCACGTTATTAGTTTCTAATGGAGAGGCAAGCACCGTGCGCTTGTATTTAAAAAGAAAAAGAAGGGAAGAAGAGTTGAAAAATCGAATTTGTCTGGGTGTTTTTAAAAGAGAAAAAATTGAAAAGACTACAACACCCTCGATCATGTTAAAATTTAATGAACGTTACAGGGGGTTTTTAGGAAGAAATTAAAGTGAGATTTGGTGGAGAAAGCAGTCAAGGATTAGAGGGAATTTTGAATCTTTTGATATATACAAGTAATCTAAAATAATACAACAAATCCATGCACGTGCACATGCAAGATTTGTCGTATGGTAAATCCCAAGTGTTGCTAATAATAAAAACGAAAATAACGGCCATTATAACGGATTCGGACCTCCCCCTTTACATTATGTACCGTTTTAACGATCAGAAAATTTGTAAAAAAAAAACACCATTTATTTTTCTGTTATATTCCGTTCTATTCCATTATTTTGTTATTGAAAATTTGAAATTCAAATTTTGTCGATGGTCTATAACCGTCGCTGTTAAGTTCTTAGCGTCGGGTTTAAAACGTCGTCATTGATTTACCTCAACAGTTTGGAATCGCCCGTATTGGTTTCGGACCTATAGTGACTCCGTCAACGCCAACAGTTTGTGCATCGGTTATTGACCATCGATGAAGGTATATAACCGTTGCCGAAGATCAAAATTTTTTCTTGTGGTTTCTTTGTTACTTTTGCTTAAAGAGAATCTCAAATGAACGAATACCACTTGATGCAGGTCAAATCCTCTCTAAAAGATTGAAAGAAGAGTTGGTTGCAAATCAATGGAGTTAAAGAGGATGAAGAAATAATCAAGATGCAAAACTACCAAAAAGTGAAAGATTCGGGAGGTCCCACACTCTTTCTTGCTCTAATTTTATATTCATTCAAAGGTACTTGATCCATATATATATATATATATATATACACACACACACGTACTCATTTTCCTACACAAGATATTAAATACAAATTATAAGTTATAAGCTTGACTAACAACTTCTAAGAAGTTTCTAAATACAAACTTAAACAAATATATATGTATTTCCAAGACTTCTGTAACCAACTTAACCATTTTTCATAAAAAAATAATATTTTCATATACAAACTAACAATTCACATACAATTACTGGATAATTGGGGGTGTCCATTTGAGATAGTTTATGGTCGGATTCCTATTAACCCACTTGATCTTGTTCTTTTACCTATCACTAATCGATTTAAAAGAGATGCAGATGAAGTGACTACGTATACATTAAAGGTTTCCAAGAGATAAGCATGCCAAGCTACAAAATACAGCAGATGGTCCATTCCAGGTGTTGAAGAAAATAAGAGAATGCTTATTAAATCGATCTACAAGAGATATGGGAGTTTCGACGACCTTCAATATTATAGATTTACAACCATATCATGATGAAGCTAATGACAATGATCTTGACTCGAAACTCTTTTCCAACCTAGGAAACTTGACGGAGGACCATCCAATCATAAGACACATTGGACACAATCAAACGATGATGTATCGGATCAATTACCAAGTCTTGGAAAGAGGGGCGATTAAGAAACCATTAAGATTCCAAGATTGATTTGTGAGATTTTGTTTAGGTCATTATTAAGCTAGGTATGGGAATTCGGGTCTAGAAAATTGGTGGTCAAGTGGACATTTGTACTTTTAATGTTCAGAAAAATATTGTTACAAGTTGTTAAAGTACAAGCTTGAAAAAATTGGTACAAGTCTAGAAAATTGTTGGAAGTTGTTAGTCAACCTTAAGAGTTGCTACAAGTCTAGGAAAATGTTGAAAGTTAGACTTAAAACTTGTAAGAATTTGTTAGTCAAACTTGAAAATTATATTTTATGTTTAATGTCTTGTGTAGGAAAATAGGTTGGGCCAGAAGTCTATATATATGTAACTAAAGATCAATGAGAAGGTACCTTTTGATGAACATAGAATTCGAATTAGAAAATTAGAGCTAGAAAGAGTATGATGTCCTCGACCTTTCTCTTTTTGATAGTTTTGCATCTAAATTATTCCTTCATCCTTCTTACAACTCCATTTATTTGGTTAATTAACTTGAAATCATTTTTCCATGAAAGTATAAAACATTTTTTTGGAGTAGTTTTCAGTGAAAGGCCCCTTTTCCTACATGCCAGACTCTCAAAAAATGTGATGGAAGTATTCACAAATGTGAGGAAAATTAGTAACATAATATAGGGCTTGAGGTATTTTCTTTTTCCACTTAAATTTTCCTCACCATGTTTAATTGGGCTTCGATACTTAAACAGTAAGGTAACATGCAAGTAAATAATAATAATTAACCGGCATGCTTTACTTGTTTTATACTAGTGGGTGGCCCGTGGCCACGGCACTCGATCCCTGACAAAGCATTTGCCAAAATCGGGTGTGAGTGGTGGAGATCCACCGTTCATTAGGGATAAGATCTGGGCCATGCTTTATGAAGCTGGATAAGAGGGGGAGACAACCGCTGTGTTTTGTTATGTAGATCGATTGACATTGACAAACTTCTCTTTAATGATAAGTAAAGAAACAACCGAATCTTGCCTTCTTAGATAAGAAGATTAATGTTGTCTCGGATCCTTCACCTTGATCTTCTAGTGTCCATTAGGCAAGCTTGCATTCTGTGCCATTCTTCTCCACTTCTTTATCCTCAAATCCGTGCTCTCAAAGAGGCTGCAAAATGCGTGCAACCTCTTCGGCATGGCATCATGGACTTGCCACCATAAATAGTGAGCGGAATTACTAGAATATTGTTGACGATCCATCGTATCCCAATTACAATCATAATCTCTATAGCACATCCAAGGCTTTACCCCAAGATAATGAATGACGTAAATGGACTCGGGCAAATTACCTTGTGTAATTGAGTTCACCTCTTGGAATATCTTAAAAAAATTCAGTTTTTTAGGCCAACGATGCCACCATGTGAACGCTTCATTAAGGAAACCTTGGTCTCCCCCATTATAAGAAAACAAGGTATGCCTCTTTTTCATCAACGTATTGAATACGCAGTCCGAGGGCTCGATCAACATGATCCCTGAGTTAAAAATTATCCCACCAATATCTCTTATACGGCTGATAACTGTGGGTGTTTGAAAAAATTATCAATGTTCTTTAGTACGATAAAATCAGTGTCTATGAAAATGACCTTATCATACCCTATGAGCTGCCAAATGCGAAGCTTACTATAGTTCCACTTGTTGTAGGCATCTTTCTCTGCGTAGGCATCTTTCTCTGCATACGGACTTTCAATGCGTTCGATGTTCTTGATTTTCCATCCTGCAGCTTTGAGGCCTTCACGGCTTTCCTTGCTTATGGATTCATCCGCAAGCAAGACCAGATCTTTGGTTGAGTTGGTTCTTATTATGGTTTGAGCCAAAACAATGGCACCACAAACATAAACTTCAGAGGAATGGAGAACAGTTACATAGGCTTCTCTCGGGTGATCAATTGGGTTGTCTAATTTTGAGAAATCATAACCAAAATCTCCATTGCCTGCATTTGAACCCCAAAACGTAACTGATGTGATTAGAAACAAGAAGAACTAGAAAAAAAAAAAAAATAAGGGAACTTTTTTTTTCTCCAACCCTTATAATTGGTCAAATTAATTAGCAAAACACCTAACATTTTGAATTGTAGGTCTTGACCATAGACACCCAAATTGCAGTGTCTCTAGAGGTGTTAAACATTTGCAAAATTATCAAAATCTCCGCACGAATCACACCTTCATGCCGGCATATTTGTTAGCAAAGTCAGAGCACAAATCATCCAAATTTACTTCAATATATTGTCATCACTACACCAAAAGGCGGGAAAAACGACGGATGCAAATAAATTGAAAATGTTGGGTGTTTTGCCAATTCAACTAATTAATTAGGAGTAAGTGAAAAAACTGCAAAAAGAAAGATATCCCACATCACAATATTGTCTTCTATGTGACAGGACCAACACCAACCACACAAATCAAAGGTTCCACATTATTCTTGTAATCCATGCATTATCATACTTTGATTAAGTAAATATTTTCAACAAATGGAAGATAGTCTAGTTATGTTGACCATGGTTTTAAAGGCCGTTAAAACGGTAACACCCAATGCCCGTTACGTAGAACCATTTTGACGCTTAGAAAATTAGCAACTACTAGATTCACTTGTAACCTAAACACATCCCTAATCCCTTGTTTCTCCCCTTCACTTCCGCAAGGGATCCTCGAAACTATGACGTCAAACTTATCATACTCTTCGAATCTTGGCATCGGGATTTCTGGGCATTTGGGTGATCTCCCGTTGTTCTCCTCTTCGTTGATCAACACAGGAAAGAGTTCCCCTCCCCACTTGAGGCCTTCGGGCACTCGCTCGAAATGTACAAGGCTTGTTTCACCTAGCTCTTCCAACTCTCCACCTTGATCACCTTCATGTATGTTCACTAAACCAATGTTGATCTGCTCCCCCTTGAATTCATTTTCAATGAAATCAAAAGGTAATAATCGATTCTTTACTGGGTGACTCAGGTTTCTGATCAGTAGATGAGGATGGATGACTACTATCCTTCCATTCTTTGGCAGAAAAGTTAAGGTCAGGACTAGGAGGGAGAGAGATAGAGAGAGAAGAGAGAGCATGAAGACCTTCAGAATATGGGAGGCCATGGAACCCATTCCAGCACTTTCACCCCTAAGTTCTTGGTTGGAGAAGAAGGAATATTAAGGGGTGACAGGTTCATGGGTTGCACGTTATTAGTTATGAAAGGAGAGGCTTCACGCGCCATGCGCGTATGTTTACAAAGAAAAGGAAGAGAAGAAGAGTTGAAAATTTCAAAAATCGAATTTGTGTTGGTGTTTTTTAAAGAGAAAAAAAAATCGAAAGACTATAACACCCTCAATCATGTTAAAGTTTCAAGGGTATTTAGTAACACCCCTCTGAAATTTGAAAGTAATTTGTAATACCCCTTTATATTTCCAAACTTTAGGATAACCCCCCTTGACCTAGTTCAACAGTGGTTGACTTGAGTTAAAACGGACTTGAAGCACACGTCGTTAGCATTGTAACTGCAGTATTATGGTCCTTTCATAGGTGCATTAACAGGCGCATGATGCATATTTATGACACATTTTAATGTTAGTCAAATGATGGTTGAACTAGGTAAGGGGGTAAACCTAAAGTTTGAAAGTATAAGGGGGTATTACCAATAATTACTTTCAAATTTCAGTGGTGTATTAGTAAAATACCCAAGTTTCAATGAGCATTACAAGGGGGTTTTTGGGAAGAAAGTGAGCTTTGGTGGAAACGTGTTCCTCGAATTATTAGAGGGGATATTGATAATAATAATAATCTAAAATAATACAACAAATCCATGCATGTGCAAGTGCAAGATTTGCCCCATAGTAAATCAAAGTGATGAGAAATGCTTGTTAGCAAGCAACCCCTTTAGAGAGTTGTACGGATGCAACTCGACAACAGTACATAACATAACATAACGGGGAGGTCCAAATCCGTTATAACGGCCTTCTTTTCATTATAATGATCGTTTTTAAACCATGCCTAATGTGACATTTCTCTCCTGAATTAGGATTGAAAATTCATTTTAACGACATTAGGGGCTATTAAGAATAAATCATTAGGCATGAGCATTGTTAGGGTGGCGAACGGACCGACCCAATAAAGTTTTTGGGCCTCAAATTCAACTTAAATTGTGCCGGGCCTTGAGCTCGGGCCTTTTTAAAAGTTACCAAAAGCCCTGACCCATTTGAAACCCTAAGCATGGTCCGATCCATCATTCTCTCATACGTCAATGGGTCAGCGCACCAAGCTTAATAAAAAAGAAAAGTGTAAGTTCCCTTCACGACATCTCTAACCTATTTATAAGGGTCGGGTGCCTGCTCAGGGACCCCCTTTTTCTGACCTCTCTTGGGAGTCGTGTTCTTGGCTGTGGATTATGAGATTCCAACTGTGGTTGATAGTGCTGAGCTGTCATTCACTTTTTCACGTCAGTCCAACGGCCAGACCACGAAATTTGTTTTATCTAACGTATAGTTGAAATTTAGCCTTTTATAGTTTAATCTTGTTTATAAGCCTAGTTCTATGTTGTCTATCTAGGTTGGGTAAAATGGTCCTTGTCTATAATCCCTGTTTTAAAAAAAACATTCGGAAAACAACGCATTGGGTGCGTTATTTTATTTTTTGAAACGTTAGTTTGTTTTCCCGACGGTTTAACACCATCGCCGTATACTTTCTATTGTCAATTTCAACCCGCTGCCGTATGTTTAACTCGACAGTTACTAATCGTCGCCATTGGTCGTGTATCTATGCCTACCCTTTGTCGGTGGTCCATAATCGTTGTTGTTTAGTACTTACTGGCGGTTTCCAACCATCACAATATTTACTCTGACGGTTATATCCGACGGTCATAACGCCGGCATTGGTTGCAGACTTATACTGACTCCGTCAACGCCAACAGTTTCTCCGTCGGTTATTAACTGTCAATAAAGGTATATAACCGTTGCCGCGAATGTTCCTTTATAACTTGCTTAAAGAGAATCTCAAATGAACGAATACCACTTGATATGCAGATCAAATCCTCTCTGAAGATTGAAAGAAGAGTTGGTGCAAATCAATGGAGTTGTAAAGAGGATGAAGAAATAATCAAGATGCAAAACTACCAAAAAGTGAAAGATTTTGGAGGTCCCACACTCTTTCTTGCTCTAATTTAATAATGCTTATCAAATTGATCTACAAGGTATATAACAAGCAAAAATAATAATTCACCGGCCAATTAATGACATGCTTTACTTGTTTTATATTGATAATTGACATTGACAAACTTTTCTTTAACAATAAGTAAAGAAACAACAGAATCTTGCCTTCTTAGACAAGAAGATTATGTTGTCTGGGATCCTTCACCTTGATCTTCCAGTGTCCATTAGCCAAATTTGCATTCTGTGCCATTCTTCTCCACTCCTTTATCCTCAATTCCGTGCTCTCAGAGAGGCTGCAAAATGCATGCAACCTCTTCGGCATGGCATCGTGGACTTGCCACCATATATTGTGAGCGGAATCACTAGCAAACTGTTGACAATCCATTGTATCCCAATTACAATCATAATCTCTATAGCACATCCAAGGCTTTACCCCGAGATAATGAACGATGTAAAGGGACTCAGGCAACTCAAGTTGTGTTGAGTTCACCGGTTCGATCATCTTTAAAAAATTTAGTTTTGTAGGCCAACGATGCCACCATGTGAATGCTTCATTAAGGAAACCTTGGTCTCCTCCGTTATAAGAAAACAAGGTGTGCCTCTTTTTCATCAGTGTATTGAATACGCACTCTGAGGGCTCGATCAACATGATCCCCGAGTTAAAAATATTTATCCCACCAATATCTCTTACGGCTGATAACTGGGGAGTTTTGAAAAAATTATCAATGTTCTTTAGTACGATAAAATCGGAGTCCATGAAAATGACTTTATCATACTCTATGAGCTGCCAAATGCGAAGCTTACTATAGTTCCACTTGTTGTAGGCACCTTTCTCTGTGTATGGGCTTTCAATGCGTTCAATGTCCTTGATTTTCCATCCTGCAGCTTTGAGGCCTTCACGACTTTCCTTGCTTATGGATTCATCGGCAAGCAAGACCAGGTCTCTGGTTGAGTTGGTTCTTATTATGGTTTGAGCCAAAACAATGGCACCACAAACATAAGCTTCAGAGGAATGGAGAACAGTTACGTAGGCTTCTCTCGGGTGATCAATTGGGTTGTCTAATTTTGAGAAATCATAACCAAAATCTCCTTTACCTGCATTTGAACCCCAAATTGAAAATGTTGAAAGATCATAACCAATCTCCTTTACCTTCACCATAGCCAAGGTAGGATGCCACGATTAAGGAAATATTTTCTACATCGAGACCAAATAGAGCTATAAATAGAACTACTTCAAGAATGACTCATACTTTGTAGTAGTCTCAGTAACAATTTTACATGAACTAATAAATACAACTTATTGCGGATTTTACAGTAAACTATAATTGTAAGCATAGTTAGCAAATCCCCATTCTAAAATTGGTATTTTTTTTAAGAAGACTCCATTTTATAAAAAAAAAATTATTTTTTTGAAACCTCGAGAGGTTGGTGTGATGGCCAGGATCACACCTCAGGAAGCGGAGGTCTTGAGCTCGAATCTCATCCTTGGGGCCACCCCCAGGGATTTATCCCAGTAATCAAAAATATGTTTAAAACCACGGTGTTTTCAACATGAAATATTCAACTATCTAAGACCCCACCACTAGTATTACACATTTTTCAAAAAATCTCCCAAGTAAAATTCAATTTTATTTTTTAAATAAATAAATAAAATCTCCATTTTATTAATATTTTACTTATTTTGCGTCTTTGAATATATTTTCAAAAAAATAAAAGGATTCTTAAGTTTTCCAAAGACATTAAAAACCATGAGTTTCTTATATCTATAGTAATAAAAAAGCAAAGCAACCTTCCCGATGATTATTTGAAGCTGGAAGATTTCTTTCTAATTATACCCCACCTTTACTAGTAATCACATAGTTACATTACTTATCTAAAGGGTAAAATAGTCTTTCGATTCTAAAGTTCATCAACCCAGAGAAGATAAACACGAGTTCTTAAATTCCTATATGTATATGTTTATGACTCAGTAATTTTGAATTGAAATCTTATTAAATCTGAACTTCTCACTCATTAATCTTTTGAAGTTCTCGTCTTTTTTACTTTGTTTATTTGAACTTAAATTGTATTAAACTCATTTTTTACTGGCCAAAGCTTTTGTTGTTTCAAGCAAGGTTTGAAGGAGGCCGTTTTAACTGTTAAACGGACTGGGGGCATTACTGTTTAAACCGTTAAAACGGATTGAAATGGCCAGGGGCAAAAATGAAAAAAAATAGAATTTAACGGATTTTAACGGAAAAAATGGCGCTGAAATTTAAATTTTGAAATTTGAAAATTAAAAAAAAAAAGAAATTTAACGGAAATTAAACGGATTTAATGGCCTTTTTTTCACAAAATTTTTCAGAATTAAACGGCTGTTTAAACGATTTTAACGGCCGTTAAAACAAAAGAACGGCCGTTTTATTCAAAACCGATAAAACGTATTTAAACGGTTTTAACAGAAACGGGTTTGGGGCGTTACCTTTTAAACGGCCATTAAAACCGTTTAAACGGCCATTTTTAAAACCATGGTTTCAAGTATTGCTAATTATGATTGTAACAATTTAAAAAGATAAATTTAAAAATAAAAAACTGAATTTGAATCCAAAAAAGAAAAAAAAAGCCTTAAATGTTCTATAGTGCTATAATTTCAATATTTTTAGTGAAAAAAAAATTATTAATCCCCATTTGTAAGAAAAAAAAATATTTTTCAGGTCCTCTACGTACTTTTCCAATAAATGTAGGGAAAAAAAAAAGGCAAATCAAACTCACTTTGGTTCACATGAGGTACACTCAATTGGCACGACCCCACGGGCATGTTCACCTTCTGCTTCAATCTCCTCAAATCAGGTTTATAAATCCAAAACTCTCCTTCGTGTCTCAAGAGATCATCACACCTGAAGATCTCCCACATTGGTCCACAAGATCCAATAAACACGACGTACACTCGTCGGTCTCCGTCGCCATTTGTATTACCACTCCTCACTACCAAATTAGCAACTACTAGATTCACTTGTAACCTAAACACATCCCTTATCCCTTGTTTCTCCCCTACACTTCCACAAGGGATCCTCGAAACTACAACATCGAACTCGCCATACTCTTCGAATCTTGGCATCGGGATTTCTGGGCATTTGGGTGATCTCCCGTTATCCTCTTCGTAGATATTCAACGACGTAGGAAAGAGTTCCCCCCACTGGACGCCTTCCGGCACTCGCTCGAAACGTACTAGGCTTGTTTCACCTAGCTCTTCCCACTCTCCTCCTTCTCCTTCATGTATGTTCACTAAACCAATGCCGATATCCTCCCCCTTGAATTCATTTTCAATGAAATCAAAGGGTAATGATCGATTATCCTTTACTGGGTGATTCAGGTTTTTGATCAGTCGGTGGGGATGGATGACTACTATCCTTCCATTCTTTGGCAGAAAAGTTAAGACCAGGAAGGAGAGAGATAGAGAGAGAAAAGCGAGCATGAAGACCTTCACAATAGTGGAGGCCATGGAACCCATTCCAGCTCTAAGTTCTTTGTTGGAGAAGAAGGAATATTAAGGGGTGACAGATTCATGGGTTGCACGTTATTAGTTATGAACGGAGAAGCACGCGCCATGCGCGTGTAATTAAAAATAGAAAGACTATAACACCCTCAATCACGTTAAAGTTTTAATGAACATTACAAGGGTGTTTTGAGGAAGAAAGTGTGTGCTGTGGTGGAAACGTGTTCCTCGAAGGCAGTCAAATAATCTAAAATAATACAAGAAATCCATGCATGTGCACGTGCAAGATTTGCCCCCATAGTAAATCAAAGTGGTGAGAAATGCTATGTAACTAGCAACCCCTTTAGAGAGTTGCACGGATGCAACCCAAAAAAGACTGGGTAGAACTTTCCTGACCTCACCTCCCATAATATATTATGAGCCACTTGGCATATTCTTAGAAATTTCTGACAAAAAATTAGCCTGATTAGTGATTTCTAACTGTTGGATTGGTGTCGCTTTCATGGGTTGATTTTTAACCATGGAATTTGAGCATTATTCACCCTTATTAAGGGTAGAAAGATCCAAAGGTTTGAAATCACTAACCGGACTGATTTTTGGTTTGTATATCCACCTAGGGATTGGCCAAACATCCATACGGGCAGTGTCCTCTTAAGAATGTGCAACGTGGCTCATATTGTGGGCGATCAGCAAAGTTCTACCAGTAAAACTTCTATCACAGCGTTCTGAAAGATGCTTCTGTCACTAATCAGGCTGATTTTTGGTTTATAGGTTCACCGAGGGACTGGCCAAACATCCATACAGTGAGCGTCCACTAAGAATGTGCCACGTGGCCTGTGTTTTGAATTGTGACAGAAGCATCTGTCTGAACACTATGATCCAAGTTTTACTCAGTTACTCCCTAAAGACAAGAAAAATTCTCGAAAAACTACAACTTTAATTTAATTGAAACAGGCCATTAATTATAATGTCCAATGATTTTAGACACAAAAAGTGTAACACCAATAAAGTCATGACACATGTACGCAGTGGCGGAGCTAGTGGGGCGAGGGTGGGCAGTTCAACTTTAAAAATTTAGTAGGAATTTTATTTTATTTTTAAATAACCCTTTTGCCCACCTTGAAACTAAACCTATACAATATTGCCCACCCTAGAACAAAATCCTGGCTCCGCCACTTATTTAGAGCAGTAAAACAAGAGTTTTGAGTTCAATCTCTACATATTATGGGGGCCATGATCTTGATTCAAGTGTGATGGTTGGTAGACAGATATTTCGGTGTTTCGCATGCTAAACCATCTAGTATCCCCGCAAACTCAAGTTCAGTCAAACTTTTTGACCATCTCTAGGTTGTTAATTATTAATCAAGTAATTCGTCAGCGGGGGAATTCATCAATGGATGTTTATCCCCCACTTGATGGATATGCATCCAAAATCATCTTGATTGATGAGTTCCAGCCACTGGATTAGCATGCAAAAAATGTTTGAATCCAACGACTAGAATCACTCATTAAAAATAGTTAAATAGTTAAAATCTTGTGCCTAGCTAGAGATACTTAACCTGGATTATTTTGGTCTGTATATCACCAAGAGGTGGGCTAAACATCCATGCGGTCAGTGGGCCCAAAAGAATGTGCTACCTGGCATTTTTAGAGGGTCACTTCAATGTGGTAGCTTGTGAGGCACCCATTGACGTCCTTGTCTTTCACCTTGTGAAATGGTTCTTAAGCAGCAGCGAGAAGCTATTATTCAAGTTTGATGTCCCCGGTTTGAAGTCCCTTCCCAAACTTAGACATGGAGCACTCTTTAGGGCCCACTGACCTTATGGATGTTTGGTCCACCTCTTGATGGATCTACACATAAAAAATAAGTTTCATTGGTAATTTATAACCTTTGGATCTGACCATTTTAATATTATCCTATAATGTTTGGTCGTTGAATTTAAGCACTTTTTTTGGACCCTAAAATATAACTGTTAGAAATTGTCAATCAGGCTATTTTTGGTACGTAGGTCTGCTAAGAGGTGAGCAAACATCCCTATATAAGGTCAGTGGGCCTTAAAAGATGTTCCACATGGCATTTTGTTGGAGGGGAAACTTCCAAATTTGAAGTCCACATGGTATAACAAATATTTTCTCCTACACCAAATATCAATCCGATAATCATAGATATAGAATTAGTCACATTCTTTTGAACACCAAGACAAATAATCAAGGGATATCCAATGGGCAAGAACATCTTTCTAAACGGATGGTCATGATCAATAAAAAAATGGAGTACCTGAAGGGTGGGCCCTTTTTAATTGCTTTTCTTTTGTCAATTATGTGCGTATAGAGCCATTTAACGTCTTTAATGCCCTCAGATCCCCAAAAATATAAATGAAAAAAGATATTAAACTTTATTTTTATTTTCAGTAGTTTTACATTTTAGAAGATAAATCATTTCCATGATTTTGCTCCTAAAATCAGCGAAAAATCTATTACACTGAATTCTAAAATCCCTCAAATTGCCACGTGGAACTCTTTTATGGCCTGCTGACCTCATGAATGCCTGGCTAATACCTCAATGAACCTATACACCAAAAATCAGCTTGATTGGTAATTTTTATACCTTGGATTTGAGTACCTTTTCATCAAGGGCTTGAAACCAACGCATAGGCCTGTTCACGAAGCCCATAATGAAAAACTGCTTAATTGAATACTTGGAAATCACCAATCACGCTGATTTTCTTTATGTCCACCAAGATGTTTGAGGGACTTCTCTGCATCAAAATTTTGATACAGATAACAGCTCAATATCAGCTCCCTAAATAACGCTTCTTCTTGTTCATCTAAGCTTTTTGCATCACACAACTCTCTCTATTTCAATCTCAATCTTAGTCTCTCTTGTCTTTTTTAAAATTAATGGGCTTCTTCCAATCTTCCAAAACAACGCTTCTTCTTGTTCATCTAAGCTTTTTCGATCTGTGTTTCGGAGTTCGAAAGCTCACTTGTGCTCAGAAATCCATTGTTGCGGACTTTCATCTCTCTCACACCACAAACACAAATGTGTTTCTTGTCTACTAGCTAGACCTGTTTCTCAGTGGTGGAAAATCATTGAAAACCTACATGAAAAACCGCCAAAAAAAGAGAGACCAAGATTGTATTATCCAACCAAATCTCCGATGAGATATGGGCAAAACCCTAAAAAAATCCCATATTGAAAAGAAAAAGGAAGAGGGGCAGAAGGTGAGGTAGAGGGTCAGAAGTGCTAACGTGAACCAAGAATAGTATGACGCCCATGACGGACCGCTTGTGTCTCCCACAGGAGAGAACAATAAAGAAAAAAAGACGAAGACGACGTTAGAAGAGAGTAGAGACGTAGAAGAAGAAGGGGTTTTTTGTTAAGTTAAATCTTACATACACATCTAATCTACACACCATAAGTTACACACCCAAAAAATAAAAAACATAAAGACTGACGAAGAAGAGGAACCCACTATCACCGTCCTCTTCTTCTTCACCACCACCATGCCCACCACCACAACTGCACCTCCACCACCACCTTCTTCTTCTTCCGCCACCACCACCGCCTTCTTCTTCTTCTTCTACCGCCACCACCACCAGGGCACCTCCGTCCTCTATCCCTCTCTCTCATTCTTTCTTTTCCTCTCTCGGTCTCTCTCTCTTTTAAAAAAAAATCTCTTGCACGTCGGCAGGCCAGGCTAACATAGCCAAAGCCATGTCGACCATTGGGGTGGTGGTGGTAGAAGGGATGATGGTGGTGGTGGTCCGATAAGAAGAAGAGGACGGTGGTGGTGGGTTCCTCTTCTTCATCAGGTTTGGGTTTTTTTTTTTTTGTAAAATGTGAGTGTAGATTTAGGGACACAGTTTGTCATTTTTTTTGTTAGTGGTGGTAGCACTTATGGAAATGGTGTGTGCAAATAATGCCACCCTAAATCTTTGATTTTCTTTAAAAAATAATATAATATAATTATAAATGATTAAAACATTTTATTTTAGCATTATAATCTGGGAAAACTATTGTGCAGCCCAATGTGAGTTGGCAACTAATCAAAAGTTGTGACCAATAGGCACCATGACAGCGTCCATGTACACCGGACCATGTTATCATCACTCAAAAAAAAAAAGTCAAAAATCGTAAAAATATAATCGAGGCCTAGTGGAATGGAAACATCAATATGCGCATAGAAAATCATTTTGCGTCTTTATGCCATTGGATCCCTAGGATAAAAAAAAAAAAAAAAAAAAACCCTATAAGCAATGTTTTCTTTTTAGTAGTTCTTTATATCAAATGTTTTAAAAATCGAACCAATGATCAAATTAATTTTTCATGAGCGGCTCAATTTGGTCAGACCAGGTTATATGAATTGAATATTTTTATATAAGAAAATAAGAGAAATTTTAAAAAATGCAAAATTTGAAGAACACCAAGAAATTAAAAAAATGTTACAATAGAAAAATGTGGTCTTTAATTAGTACAATTTCTAATTTCAATAACTTTTTTTGGAAGTTAAAGGAGAAAAATCCTATGTAATAAGTGTTGTTTCTTTTTTTTTGGAATAAATAAGAGAAAGATCCTATGTAGCTCTATTTTAGATAAAAGATAAAAGATCCTATTTAACAAAATAAAATTCTTTTATTATTCGACATGTTTTATTATTATTTTATTTTAGAGAAGAGATAAGTAAAGATTTACTAAAATTGGATTCTATATTTTAGAATCTAAATCTAAAGATTTGATAGAGATTTGGAGCATGTACATATATAGAATCCTCTTTAAATTGGAAATCCTGTTGTTTTACTATTTATGATTTTTTTCTAAATTTTCTCAACTCAACACGTTTTCATATTTATTTTAAACTAAAATCAATTCTATACGACGATCGGTTTAAGCGGTCAATAAAGATTCTACCGATTTTTTTAGGAACTGGACCAAAAAAATATTAAATCTCGATTTCCATTTACTCCAACCATCGGTCTAGTACGGTTTTTATAACACTGGTTTATATTTTAAAAGAGAAATCATATATGTTAGTTTGTTTCCAAAATCGTAGAAATCATTTCTATGATTTTGCTTAAAACTTTCGAACTTCATATATGGCACCATATCTTTATAAATACAATATCACTTCTTAGTCACGATTACAAGTTTTACAGTATTGTTTTTTGCATTTGAAATTAAATGGCGACGAAGAGGATAATTGTGCACAACTTCTTTCTAACCAAAGCTGAAGAGGAAGAGGTAATCAATAGTCGACGGCTTCCCCGCAAGGTGATAGAGGTAAGAAATGACAATCCGCTCCACCACCGGATCCTAATAATCCATAGATAATCAAAAAAATTATAGGCTCAAGCGACATTGCAGACAAATTCTGTTTTCATAATGAGCACGTCTGCAATTATCTATATCAGATGTGGACACTAAACAGGTGCAATATTGTGGAAGAGAATGGGAGGATAGAAATTACAGTATTAGATCTTGACGAGCATAAAAGTCACTTGCTACTCTTTAAGAAATATCACAATGGCCAGTTTGCTCTATTATGGAGTAGATGGATGCGGGTGCGGAATCGCAAATTTAAACCTGGAGATTAGATTGGAATGTATTGGCGTTCTGATAATGATGTGTTATGTTGTTCATTATTGAATTAAGTTTGAGGTCGTAACTGAGAATTATCACCTAATATCTCTATTCTCTACCTCTTACTTAGTCTTTTCAATTTCTATTCTCATTTGATAATTTGTTTGCTTACATTTATTGTAGGTAAAAATGATGAGTCTACTCGTTGGCGCCGATATTAGGTTTTATTTAGAGTTAAAACTACGTACTAGTGTGAAAGTAGGATAATAAATGGGTGAGATCGATCTAGTTGAAGTAGGGAAAGGTCGCATGTTTTGATAAGATAATGAAGATGGATTTATTCTGAATTATAATAAAATGTTGAGTTCTAGAGACATGAAATCAATTTATTTTTTCTTATGAATGCATGAATATCATGTAAAAATTGAGGACGATGCTCGTTCTCACCAAAGATTTGGATGAGTTTATATTTTGGGGTAGACATTAAACATTATAACATGAGTGTGATTTGTGCCTTTAAATTTAAGTTTTGTTGGAGGGTTTCTAGATCACAAGAAGGGTATGATCCATAGGTTCACACCATTGGATCCTAAATCCAAAGACCATTGTCGTCCTAAGGTCTACCTTTAGCTAGGCATGTACTTATTGTTTCTGTGTGATGGATAAGGAAAAAACATATTTAGAAAGAATATAATCATTCACAGAATAAGCATCTGTTCGAGGATAAGCACATCACACACCGCTTTCACTCTTAATCAGTTGCGGAAAACGAGATCAGCCACTAATGATGGAAGAAAACAAACGGAAAAACAATCACAGCAAAGAAACACAAGCTTTTACGCGGTTCAACGCACTAAGGGCGACGGCGATCGATAACTTTTTCACCATTCGAATTGAAAGTTGCAAGAAAGCCTAAAACAGTAGCTTATATATGAGCCCAAAACCCTAGTCCCAAATCCGCATAAAAAAAAGAACTTGTCAAAACAATCTCGACCCGCATCTTCAAGTGGACTCTGCAGCGTGGGCAGCAATACCTATATATAATTCGAGACACCAATACCACATACAACATAATCCCACTAAGCAGTGGTTAGCTCTTATCATGAAAAAGCTATACAGATTGCACAAATCTAAATTACGTTAAATCCCACCTTATGGTAAAGACCCAGTTGGATCCAAGACGTACACATACCTGGGTCCAATCATCCAAACAAAGATTCCAACGTAACTGAATCTGACTCGGGTTAGGTCCCTTGGATCCAGATGACTTAAATTTGGACCGTTAAATATGAATCTGGATCGGGTTGAATCTGGGGTCCATCTATGCCCCAGTTTCAGTTTAGAGAATTTGACCAAGGCACCAATATGAATCTGGATCGGGTTAAACCTTTTACCAAGGTTTAAAAGAGGCCGTTATAAAACGGTATAACGGACTGGGGCGTTAGCCCGTTCAAATTTTCTAAAACGAAAATAACGGCCGTTAAAACAAAAACAAGGGGCGTTATTTTCTAAGCATCAAAATGGTTCTTAACATAATGGGTTCGGGGCGTTACGGTTTTAGCGGCCGTTTAAACGGTGTTATTTTAAACCATGCCTTCTACAATGCCCTGGGTTTTCCTTAATTAATTAGTAAGTCAATTTCACACAAGCACAAGAACATTGTTTGCTACTATATCACAGCATCAATGGTAGTGTTGTCTAGGATCCTTCACCTTCATCTTCCAGTGCCCATCAGGCAAACTGGCATTCTGTGCCCTTCTTCTCCATTTCTTTATCCTTGCATCAATTTTCTTCGAGAGAGCACAAAACCCATGCAGCCTCTTCGGCATGGCATCATAGACTTGCCACCACCTCCTGTGAGCTGAATCACTAGCAAAAGGATGACGATTCAACATATCCCAATTACAATCATAATCTCTATAACACATCCAGGGCTTCAAACCCAAATAGTGGATTGCGTAGAGGGACTCCGGTATCTCGTGTTCCGTATCATTCACAAAAATCTTTAGAAAATTCAATCTCACCGGCCAACGGTGCCACCACGTAAAAACTTCATTAAGGAAACCCTGGTCGCCCCCATTGTATGAATCCAAGGTGTGCGTCTTCTCCATCAGCATTTCGAACATACAGTTCGATGGCTCGATTGACAAAAGCCCCGAGTTGAAGAGTTCCTTATCATTTCTTACAGCTGATAACTGGGGGTATATGAAAAAATCATCGATGTTCTTAAGTATGATTAAATCAGAATCTATGAAGATTATCTTGTCGTACTCTGTGAGTTGCCATATACGAAGCTTACTATAGTTCCACTCGTTGTACGCATTCCTCTTGGCATGTCGACTTCGAATTCGCTCGATGTGCTTGATCTTCCATCCTGCAGCCTTGAGGGCTCGTTGGCTCTCTAGGGTTATGGATTTATCGGCGAGTAGGACGAGATCTTTGGTAGAATTTGTTTGAATTATGCTTTGGGCTAAAGCAATTGCACCACATACATAAGCTTGTGAAGAATGTAGGACTGTTACGTAGGCTTCTCTTGGGTTGTCTATGGGGTTGCTAAGTTTTGAGAAATCATAATTGATTTTTCCTTCACCTGCATTTCAATAGCAAAAAATTAGTAGGCCATTGACATGGCTAGAATGAAGATGAAGCAATGAAATCTGGATAAAATTCAATCTTCAATCGGTCCTAGCCCAAAAATCACAATAATCTGATGACCTTGATGATAAGGACATTGGTTTGATCACTGATCATTGATCATTGACCATCGACCATCACCAGGACGTGGCAATTTTCAGTTGGTTAAGATCATAGAACTGGTATGACTGGATGAGTTGGCCGCACCACCTGGAAATTTTGATTAATGAGCAGGGAGATGGTGACCCACCAAATCGAATACTGGGTCACACTCGTAAACCCGATGGGTCAACCCCTAGACATGTTATATATATATATATATACCCATCATGTGCGAAAAAAATAAAAAAAAATTGGCAAAACTATATAGTTCCTTAAATATACTATAATTAATAAGGAAAATACTTCCCTTATTAATGATAAGCAAGGTTTAAAAAACGGCCGTTATAACCAAAATAACGGCCGTTATAACGGATTCGGACCTACCCTATTATGTTATGGACCGTTAAAACACCCAGAAAATAACAGCCGTTATAACGAAAATAACAGCTGTTATTTTTCTGTTATAACGAAAATAACGACCGTTATTTTCTGGAAAATTTTGTGAAAAAAACGGACGTTATTTTCATTTTTTCTGTTATATTCCATTTTTTTTCGTTATTTTCCATTTTTGAAATTCAAAATTTTTTCCATTTTTTTCCGTTATTTTCCCATTTTTGCCCCTGAGCAATTTTTTTCTCGTTATACGGAAAAAACGGTAACGCCCCCAGTCCGTTATACCGTTA
Organism: Euptelea pleiosperma; assembly: GCA_035048495.1. Taxonomy (NCBI): domain Eukaryota; kingdom Viridiplantae; phylum Streptophyta; class Magnoliopsida; order Ranunculales; family Eupteleaceae; genus Euptelea; species Euptelea pleiosperma. The sequence goes on along the minus strand of CM068551.1, from coordinate 23,935,370 downwards.
TAACGGTCCCCTTTAAACCTTGATGATAAGGGCACTTCTTCAATGCGCCTAAGAATTGTTACGCCGCAATTACAAAAAATAAAAATAAAAATAGGGATTGTTATACCGCATCACGTGCGAAAGGTTACTAACATAGATAAAAATATATTAATCACATTTTGTAAAATGTTACGACCGCTCTGATTTATCATAAAAGTTAATCATAGGAACTGTCGATAGACTATAAAAGGAGTCAATCGTCAAAAATGAACTGTCAATCGACAGAAATATATGTCAATTTCGCACAGGGAAGATTTGACCTAATGATAAAGTCAAAAAATTTCATCAAAAGAAAAAAAAAAAAAAGTTTAAAAAGGTACTAATGGTGGTCACTATTACAAATAATTTTTATTAGTCTGCAATTCTAAGATCAATCTAGTCGCAATGAATTATTCCGTGGTGTCGAAGCCCGTAATTATATTAATTAATAATTAATCCCCATATTTTCTTGTAGCAAAGAATTATCTCATTGAATAGGAAATTAAAATATTAACACAAACAAAATCAAATTAATAAAATAAAATAAATAAAATAAAAAGACCCACACACATAGGTCCTAACTCACCTTGCTTCGCATTCGGTAGGGCAAGTTGGCATGTCCCCACAGGCATTAGCAACTTTTGTTTCAATCTCCTCAAATCAGGTTTGTAAACCCAAAACTCTCTGTCATGTATCAAGAGATCATCACATCTGAAGATCTCCCACATGGGCCCACACGATCCGATGAACACGACATATACCGGTCGATTGTCGTCGCCGTTTTTCTGACCACTTCTTGCCACCAAATTTGCAATCACTAGATTCACTTGTAGCCTAAACACATCCCTGATCCCTTGTTTCTCCACCAAATTTCCACATGGGACCCTCGAAATCACAACGTCAAACTCTCCATACTCTTCAAATCTCGGCATGGGAATTTCTGGGCATGTTGGTGACCCCCACTTCTCTTCTTCATCAATCCATTCAGGAAAGAAGTCCTCCCATTGTAGTTCTACCGCCACTCGATCAAAATGTACCAGTCTTGTCTCACCTAAAGCTTCCCATGCTTCTTCTTCTTCTTCTTCTTCTTCATGTATGTTTACTAACCCAATCTTCATCTCCCTCCCTTCAAATTCTTTTGCGAGGAAACTGAACGGTGGGGATTGTTTCTTTCGATCGATAATCGGGTTGTTGATCCACCACTGTGATGTCTCATCTGGATGGACGATGGTCGGAGGAGATTTTAGCAAGAAAGTTGAGATCAGCACTAGAAGGGAGAGAGTTAGAGAGAGAAGAGAGAGGGTGAAGAGTTTGCGCTTTTGACAGTTGGCCTTGGACGCCATTTCAGCTTCCCACGAGTTTTTCTTCAAAGACAACGAAGATTTTTAAATGTAAGGAGAGAGCTTGTGCTTGGGCGCACGTTAGTGCTTGTCCTTTATCCATATATAGGAAGCTTGGAAATGAAGAAGAGCATGCACGCATTAATTTGGTAAAAGCTGAAACTTAAAAGAATCGTATGATATGGACCTCGTACCTTATGTATGGCCCACCAATTAACCGATCTAGACCGTTGGGCACCTCTTGAGTGGGCCATAGAACAAAAATGATATTAGATTAGGATCCTTTTGATTGTGTAAGGTGTGGGAGTTAGGGTCTATTAAGGATGATCCACTGCAGGTCCACCTTATAAAGTCCCCAGTAAAAATAGCATTTACTCCTGCTTCTTTTTGGCATTTTAAAATATTAATTGTAATTATTAGATGATATTCAAGGCTAAACAATGGACTTTAATGCCAATTACCTGTTTACAGAAGCAACAAGATTTTAGGAAAAATTAGAAACAGGACAAAAAAAACTGTGCGGTTGAGACTATTGACCTTTGATTCAAGAGATCCACGCAATTCTTGCCTCGTACACTGTATATCTCTTGAATCTAACGGTCTTCTTGTCATCTGTGGGGTAGTATTTTCCAAATTGAATATGTAAATATGGCTAGAAAGCGACACGTAACAACCAAACCTCCAGTTAACACCGGTTAAGGAGAGAGATTACGGAAACATTGGGTTAACGGGGGGATGGGTACCACAGTTGCATACTCTGAAAGTATGTAACCATCTGTATACGAGTCGTGCTTCCCATGGATAACCGGACAAAAAAAACTGTGGTTGAGTCCATTAACCGTTGGATTCCAGAGACCCACATAGATGTTGCCTCGTAGACTGTGGGGTCTCTTTAATCCAAAGGTCAAATGCCTTCAAACCAAACATTTTTTTTTGTGTGGTTATCCGTGGGTAGCAATTTTCAAATTGAGTATGCAAATAAGACCAGAAAGCGACATGTAGCAACCAAAACCCTAGTAAACCCTAGTTAACACTGGTTAAGGAGAGAGGTTGTAGAAACCAAGGTTTAAAGGAGGCTGTTTTAACGGTTAAACGGACTAGGGGCGTTACCGTTTAAACGGATTGAAACGGCCAGGGGCAAAAATGGAAAAGAAATAGAAAAAATGGAATTTAACGGAATTAAATGGATTTTAACGGAAAAAAATGAAAAAATGGCGCTGAAATTCAAATTTTGAAATTTGAAAAAAAAAAATATGGAATTTAACAGATTTAACGGCCGTTTTTTTTCACAAAAATTTCAGAATTAAACGGCGGTTAAAACAAAAAAACAGCCATCTTTTTCAAAACCAATAAAACGTGTTTAAACAGTTTTAACGGAAACAGGCTTGGGACATTACCGTTTAAACGGCTGTTTTTAAAACCATGGTAGAAGCATTGGGTTAACAAGGGATTTGGTTGTTATGTCTCCTTCTGGCCACAGTTGCATACTCTAAAAGTGTTCTATCCCGAAGGCCCGACAAAAACTGTGCGGTTGAGGCCATTAACCGTTGGATTCCAGAGATCCACTTAGTTGTTGCCTCGTAATCTGTGGATCTCTTTAATCGAATGGTCAAATGACATCAAACCGCACATTTTCTTTTTTTGTATCATCCGTGGGATAGCATTTTCCTTTGCATACTAGCTTTTTTAAGAAAATATGGTGGTTTTGTGAAGCGTTATCAATAACAAGAAAGCGGTTTTTAGTGAAATTAGTGATTTTGGGATGATTAAATGTGGTTTTTTTTTCGCAAATATAAACTACAAAGTAGATGGTACGCTTCACCAACTATTTGCTCAGCTCAATCCCTTTTCGAATACTTCTTGCAGTTTGCACAATCTTAAAGTAAATTTTATGCTTATAATTAGTTGGGGCGTCGTCGAGATTCCTTTTATCAACTTTGATTCCAAAGCTCTATTTGGGCACCTACCATTCTGTATAGAGGTATTGGCCCGTCATTGAATCAACTACTAGACAACACTTAGAATTTGAGAAAGTTCTAATCTTTCACTTCTTTTGGTAGAAGTTCCCATATGTAGTTATCGGTGAGATGTCATCCGCATCGTGCTCAACAGCCCGATTATCGAAGCTATATGTTTATCTCTAGAGGTTATCTCACTAAGTGTAGAGGGGTCCATGCCATTGGTAATTAAATCATTCCCTCCATTCTCTAGTGATCTTAGGAATAAAAAAGAAAGGAAGACGAAGAATTATTCAAATTGTTGAAAATCGACCTTCACGAATCAACAAAAATAAAGAGAATCAAAAGATCAATCAAATAAACACAACAAATTTATGTGGATTAGCAATGTGCCTACGTCCATGGGTGAGAAGAGTTTTTTCATATCTCTAAGGAATTAGGGTTACAATAGTTTTCTCTCTCTCACGCACTCTCTCAATGTACAAGTACAAACCCTAATCCCCTTTAGAGAATATATGGTTTATCTGGTACAAAGAAATACTCAATGTACCCCCAAGTTATATCGAAACACTTATTGTACGAACTATACAGACACCGTATGGATTTGTACAATAGCTGCATATCAGCATAATCCGTGGTAGAATAAAAGACACCTAACCCAACACAAATGTTGGTGTGCATAATTATTTGCTTGTTTTTAAGCACATTTGAATCACTTTCAATTTTCTCATCCAAATGATGCGGTCAATTTGTGGGTATGCACGTACGATCTGCTTTTTTCACTTTCCGATGAAAAATAAAATTGCTCACCAAGTCTTAAAATGGTTAGGGCAAATGGGCGGCCAAACACACAAATACCAAATTTACGTGTACATTTGCAAGTGATCCAAACCGTGGTTTTAAAAATGGCTATTTAAACAGTTTTAACGGCCGGTTAAACGTTAACGCCCCAAGCCTGTTTCCGTTAAAACCATTAAAAAGCGTTTTGACGCTTTTTAATGGTTTTAACGGCCTTTAAATTCCAATTTTTTTTCTTTTGAAAAATTTGAAATTTGAATTTCAGCGCCATTTTTCTCTTTTTCGTTAAAATCATTAAATTCTATTTTTTACCATTTTTACCCCTGGCAGTTTCAATCCGTTACACCGTTAAAACAGCCCCCTTTAAACCTTGATCCAAACAGACCCTTGGAATAAAAGAACAAGTTGAGAGGATGATGGATGGTCAAACTCCATTATGACATTGTGAGGGCCCCGCTTAGCCAAAAGCATTCTTTCAGTGTGATCAATCTTTCTTTCACTAACCTCTCTTGTTCCCTCATGTGTGAGTTCATTATTGTGCAGGCTCGTGGGTTTCTATTTTTACCAAAGGCTCAAGCTAAGAGGACCCCTTTTTTCTGACCCTTCTCGGGAGTCGTATTCTGGGCTGTGGACTTCACGAATACAACAGTGGTTGAGTTTTTGCAAAAAGTGAATGCCACCTCAGCACTATCAACCACTGTTGGATTCTCGAAATCCACAGCCGAGAACAAGACTCCCGAGAGAGGTTAGAAAAAGGGGGTCCCGAGAGCCCGACCCTTAAATCACACAATTTATATATATATATATTTTGATAATCAACAAATTATACCATTAACACGTATACTCCTTGTGATTGGTAGCCTTTTCTATGGGTCAACGATGCACTCCAACTATATTATAATGGACATTATAACGGTAACGCTCCATGACCATTATGTTATTTGCTAAAAAATGTTATAGCAGACTTAATACTAATATATTATAATGGGTGTTATTTTTATAATAACAGCTATTATAATGTCTGTTTTCTGTTATTTTACCGTTACTTTGAAAATAAAATAATAATATTTTGACTTTTTTACTATGACATGTGTCGTTATAATGGACATGATAGTAACAGTAACACCAATGGAAGAAACAAATTAAAATAATTAGGTTCGTTGATGTGTCTATCTATATAACGAGTGACACTGGTTGTCTCCCCACTTATACCCCTCTTATAGGCTTCAATAAAAAAGGGCCGAGATCTATATCACCCAATCGGGCGGTGGATCTCAGCCACTCACACCTCATTTTGGGAAATGCTTTGTCAGGAGTGCCGTGGGCACGGGCCACCCACTAGTTAATTACATGTGTAGGAGAGCTTTAATAAATAAAGGCTATTTTTTTTTTTTTTCCCTTTCCAATGTGGGACTAACTTACGCCGAGTCTCTTTTACAAGAAAAAATAACAAAAAACATAATTAAATACAAAACATTTTGGTAAATATTTAAAAATATGTTAACAAGTTATCTCGATCTAAATTAACCAAGTAAAAAAGGCATAAAATGGGTCGGATCAATGTCACATAACTCATACCGTACCAATGAACTGAACTAGAGTTAGCAATTTCTCGTTTAATATGTGCATTTGATGTATTTTTAACAAAACGTATTATATGGTCATATTATTCAAAGATTTGGTAAGATTCATGTATTTTATAAGGGGCCGTATTAAACAAGTGTTATACACGAATTATTTAATAACAAACCTGATTTTTAAATGTGAAGAACATTATTTTTTTTATAAAATTAATACTTTTATTTTATTTTTATGAAAATTTTGGGCCCAGCCGAGCTTTTGGGACCGGGCTGAGCTTTACTAAGTGTTACCCTGGCCTGACCCTTATTTAGAATGACTTTATATATTTGGGCCAGTATTTTAAAACTCATCGAGTCAACACGAAACTCGGTCTCCGAGTTGACTCGACTCGGCTGAATTTCGAGTTGACTTGAAATAAACTCAAATCGAAATATACAACTGACTTGGCCTGTTATTTTTCTGAAAAAAAAAATGCAAGAAGTGCGTTCTTTTATAATCGACACACCAATAAATTTCTCATTAGTCAATAAATTTCTGACACAGTAAAAATCGACGGTCCATAATGCTTCAGCTTCTAAACCAGTCTATGAATATCATAATGATTTGAATCTTTGTGAGGATGATCTCCTCGCCGTAGAGATCATATCCTCACCAAAAATCAGCCATTAATTCATCTTCTATGTGGGTACACCAAGATGGGGGTCAAAAAAGGGGGTCAGAAATGGGGGTCCCTTGAGCCCGACCCATCTTATAAATACTGTTTATAAAAATATGATATTTATATATTAATATATTACTCGAGTCAAGTTACTTCAGGTCAAGTTCGAGTTAACTCAACTCGGTAGACTTTGGAGTCAAGTTTTCAAGTTTTCAAACATTGATTTGGGCCAGCCCGGCACTAAGGGCTTGAAGTTCATTAAGGACTGATCCGGGTTTTGAACCCTGATCTCTCTGACTAAAAAAAAGTTTAAATTCCATATAAAATAGCAAGAAAATAACTACAAGGTTGAGTTTATGATAATGTACCTTTCACCAATAGATCAGACGGTTAGGATCATCTAATCAAGAATGAGGGATTCTAGGTATTTTTGTGCATGTGGGCCATGTACCGTCCATAGTGACGAACATAGTGGATTGGGAGGAAGGCATTTATTTCTCCTGTCTTGTGTCTTGAACCACATAACGTGGGAATCTTTGGTGGCAATATTCTTGAGACCAATGTTGTCTGTCTAGTTGGACTGAAAGTGAAAGCAGTGAAGATGAAATTGGATGACATGGACATGCCAGCGATGCCAGTTCACTTGTGGCTCAGATGTCCCCTCTGTTGTTAAACAAAATTATATACATTTGCTTCTCCCAATAGTTTTGTCTGGAGCAGAACTTTGCTGACCGACCACAATATGAGCCACGTGGCATACTTTTAGAGGATGCTGACCGTATAGATGTTTTTGCCAATCCCTTGTTAGGCCTACAAACCAAAAATCAACATGATTAGTGATTTCTAGACATTGGATTGGAGTTATTTTCAGATTTTAACCATGGGAATTCGAGCATTATTGATTTGGGGTACAAAGATACAAAGGTCTGAAATCACTAATCAGGCTGATTTTTGGTTTGTAGGTCCAGGTAGGGATTGGCAAAACATCCATACAGTCAGCGTTCTCTAAGAGTATGCCAAGTGGCTTATATTGTGTGCTGTCATCGGTCTCCATGACAGTTAGCTGTCATCCAATTTTACTCGGCCACGTGGTATATTCTTAAAAGATTTCTGACCGTATGGATATTTGAGCCAACCCTAATTGGAGTCGTTTTCATAGGTTGATTTTAACCATTGAATTTGATCATTATTGACCATTATTTTGGATACAAAGATCCAGAGGTTTGAAATCACTAATCAGGCTGAATTTTGGTTTGTAGGTCCTCCTAGGGATTGGCCAAACATTCATACAGTCGACATACGTGGCTCATATTTACTGACTGACAGAGGTTAGCAAAATTCTATTCTTTTGTCTGTGATCCATGTCACCAAGCAAGTAGCCATCGCCCAGTTAGGTGCACCACACGTCGGTGCTACTTATTATAAGAAGAATGGACAAAGCTCTCAAACCTCTGCTCTAAATAATATATCTTGCACACTCAACGGTGAGATGATCCTGATTTACCATTATCATCATCATCATCACCATAAATCTTTTCTAACAGTACGGGGTTAGCTGCACAAATCATGTTCCTCCATTCAATCTTATCTAAAGGGTAATAACAAAAAATTAGTCATTTCGCCGGTTACAAAGTCGCATGGTCGTCTATAGATCTCTTGAATCCAATGGTCAAAAGCATCAACTATATACTAAGGCCCTGTTTGGTTCAATGCAAATCAGATATAATTGTAGAAATGTGCAAAATATGGGTCATTTACCAAAGGGCAATTGAGGATATAATTCCTCTATCTATTTTTACACAAAATTTTGTAATTTTAAACCATAATTAGTTTTTCTTTTGCTTATCCAAAAAAAGAAAAAAAAAAAGTAATTGGTGATTTTGGTGCAAGTTGGTAGTAGTCAAACCAATCAATGACTAGACGGTGACCAGGGTAGATGATGACCACCTAAATTCTAACTTACAACATAGATCTATAAGCGTATTTTTTAGATTTTAATAGAGGTCACACTAACATAAGCCTTAGTGGTGCTGAATATATAAGGTGGTGCTCTGAAACGCGCAGTGGCATGGTGGGGTCCTGCCTTGTCCAAAGAATGAAAAGTGTTGTCCACTTAACCATGGATCTACCGACACGAGCTTCCATGTGAAGGAAAGCCACAGACCTCATTAAACAAAAGAGAGAGTAAAGGCCAAAAAAGGAATAATAAAAGAGAAAGAGAGTCGAGGGATCTGTGCTTGTGTTGTGTATAATAAAGTAATAGGCCATGGCTAATGCAGAGAAAGATAGAATGGCACCTTCGTTTCTGTGTCTTTCTTCAGAGTATCTTCTTTGTGCTTGAAGCTCATGAATTACTAACTTAAGGAATCTCTCAAGAAGCTGTAAGCCCTTTTCTTTTCAATCTCTTACAGTGTTTGTTATTTGTCTGTAATCTGTGTGCTTCAAGTTTTCGATTTTGGTTTTTCCCTGCATTTTTCCTCATTTGGGTTTTGTTTGTTCTTCCTAATTCTCAATTGGGTTGTTTAGCTTGTTATATATTTTTGCATCTGTGGTTGTTTTTGTTAGATTTGCTGAGATGGGTTTTGCTTCAATTTGTTGAATTTCTTCTTTTTTTCAGCTGGGTCTGACGGATTGCACTTTTATTTCTTGTTTACTAGAATTTGTCGGCTAATTAGATTTGGGTGAAACATGGGAATTTAGACTGTCATTGCTGCATTTATTGTGTTAAGGACTGAAAATTCTCTATTTCTTCACTGTTTTGTTTCGTGGATCCAATGGAGTTCCTTTGGTGGATTGTAATTTACCTTGAATTTAGAGATTTTGGACAGTTACTTCGTTACAGGACGAAACATGGAATGTCGCCATTGATCTGAGATTTATTTCATATATCTAAATCAGGTAACAATAAGATCAGAATTTAGTGGAGAAAGAGAAGACAAAAACTATGGGTAATTACAAGAACCATTACCATGTGAGCATGGCTCCTATGTGTAGATCAGACATCTCAACTCCCATGTCATCTGAACAATAAGCAATGTGATTTGTGGGCCTGAAATATTTCGAAACTGTCGAGACTGTAAATGGATGATGGATGCCAGATGGAGAAAAAATACTTGGAGAGTTGTAGCATTAACAGAAGTACCCACCTTCTTTGATTCCATCTGTGTGATTTCATAGCTATTACTCTGCTTATCCTTGTTGCTGTGTCTCTTGGTACGTGAGCAACTAGATGCTCCTAAAGTTTAAAAAGGCTAGTTCGGAACTGAGGCGTAAGCCTCATTTAAGCCTCAGTTTAAAAAAAAATGCTTAAAAAATTCTAAAAAAAATTTAATTAATTCTAAAAAAATGAGAAACAGCATATCATATGAAAAAAAATAACTGAAATAAGCATAAAAGTAAGTGAGGCTATAACTTTTACCTTAGGAGTGACGCTGTCGGGATTCGGGAATGCCTGACATTGTAGGGTTGCATATTTGTTTTCATTCTTGTAGTATAAGTGTGTTCATAATTAGATAGTGGCTGGCTACTTACAGTTTGCTTGATTCTTTACCTTAATCTTAGTTTTTAGTTGTTTTTACTCTCTTAAGACTCTTTATAGTCCTAATTGTCTGTGTGTGTGTGTCAACTGCTCTTGTTTTACCATGGTTCTCAAGCATAGATAAATTCTCATCATGCACATATTACTCTTAATATGCTATACATAAAGAGGTTATAGATGTTATGGTATGTATAGATCTAGTAGAGAGGGTATTTTGGAAAAGAAAAGGAAATAAGTAAAAAAAAATGAAAAAAATGGTCCATAGTTTTAGCATTAACTGTGCAAACTGAGGCTTAAGCCTTAGTTGCGCCTTGAGGCTATAGACTCGAGGCATACGCCTCAATTATATACCTTGAGGCTATAGCCTCAATCGCCTTTTTAAACTATATATCTTTATTCTTTATCACTAGTGATAATCCGTTCTCTCAAATCCCTTATTGTGCATTAATACTTGCACTTTCAGTTGCGAATATATTTTTGAATTTTTAAACCCTTCCACGCCTCCATCCATGCCAGCAAAATGCATAACCTCACACACCAATAATATATTTGTGCTTGCCAAAGTGGCCACCATCACTGACACCAAAACCATTTCTACAGAGGTCTCCACTCACTTATATCAAATGACACTATATTAAGTGAGAAAGCTTCCTATTGACCCGGGTGTCGGTGCAACATCGCTTCAAGGGACCCTAGCATGAGCTTGAAACAATGAATTAGGATTCATGTGAAAGAATTTGGCAGAGGCTTTCTGCTGGTTGCCAACCTGATGCAGCCTCTTCTATCTGGGCTTGGTGGAGTTTTTATGCTATCTTTTTAGTAGTTAAATAATATTAAAAATAAAAGTACTCGACAATTTCCTCATCACTTTCAGTCCCTTTCTCCACTCATTCTTCCATCCTTATTAAGTTATTGCTTGCCTCAGCCATGATGGATGGTTCTGTGCCCGAGGACCAGTTTCAGCCTCGAACGACTGGAAAGAACAAAAAATTAAAAAAAGAAAAAGAAACACAATTATTTTCAAAAAATAGCAAAAACGAAAATTCAGCAGAGAGAGGATGAGCTTGTGGTTGGTCTCAGACAGCAGGCTGGAGCTCTTGTTTAGTTGGGTTTCTGTGCACCATTTGCTATATTTTACTTTCAATTTATACATTTACTTTTTTCTTATATCAACATTTATTTTCTCTCTTAGCTTGTACACTTCATAGTTTATACGATGATAAAGCTCCTGCGCTTTTAATTAGTAAAAATCTTTCTTATAAACAGTTAGATGCACAATTAAATACTCTGCTCAGTTGTTATGGAGCTGTATTTTCCTCATAGGTCACATATAAAAGTTCCCCCAGTTAAATTACCTGAAGGGAAAGTGTAAAGTTAATAAAATTAGTTTTAGTTTGTTACCATAATTTTGTAACTTTAGCAGGGATAAAGCTAAATAGAACCATGTTTTTCAAAGTTTATATCAAACAGAAAGCCAGTAAAGAAAACAATTATGCAAAATGAAAGTTCTTTATCGTGATCATTGGGTTTAGATTCAGTCCTTCCAGAATGATTAATTTCATTACTTAAAGAGTGCTCAACAAGATTGATCTTAACGTTTTCTCATCTCTTTTTGAATGGTGCACTAAATACTTTGTTTACCTTATACAATTTATTCTGGTTTGGCTGTATTGCAGCTCTGTTTGGATATGGAATCATTGACACTTGAGACAGAGCCTCTAGACTCAGAGATTTATTTAGCTCTGGGGCTGAATGAGACGAACAAAAGAGTTCCTGGACCACCCCAGGTGTTATCACTTCTTTCTTCGCTTCTTGAGAGATCCGTGCAAAAGAATGAAATGTTACTGGAGACTACAAAAAAGAAAGATGTGGTTACGATATTTCATGGATTGAGAGCACCCAGCTTGAGCATTCGCCAATACATAGACCGCATATTTAAGTACTCAAGCTGCAGCCCATCTTGCTTTATCATTGCACACATATACATGGATAGATTCCTTCAACGGGTAGATGTTCAACTCACTTCCCTCAATGTTCACCGGCTTCTGATCACAAGTGTGATGGTAGCGACGAAATTTATTGATGACGCGTAAGTACTACACCCCATGGAAGATCTGTTTTGAGCTGACTATACTATATTTAATCATGGTAACTAAACAGTGTGCTTTTATGATGGAAACCTCGATGAACCCTGCCTCATTAGCACACTTGCACCACCAACTCATCAATCTTAACCTTTATTCATAGGTCTAGGTAGGAAACAGCCCAATAACTTTCTTCACCAGAGGGTCATAACCTTTTGATCTAGAGCTAAAGCTTGGACAGCCAAAAATAATAACGTTAAAGGGTGGGAGAAAAAGTTACAATGGGCCTGCTAGCAGTGTACAGTCAGTTTGATTTTGAGCCTTTGCCCCACCCCACCCCACCCCACTAACATTAGAAATCAGATCTCCTCCTAAGCAAGACAACTCGAAAACCCAATCAACTAAATCAGGTCGGCTCAAGTAATTTCGGTCCTGTTTGGGCAAATTGAAAGAATGGTGAACTTCAGATTTTCCTCCTAGGTATACAAAAGGTTTAGGAGGGATTTCAAGGTTGTTTTGAGTCTGAAGCCTGTCTCTTCTTGATTTGATGTTTTCTTGTAGCTTTTATTATATACTAAGTATTAGAGTCTTGATATTCAAGATGACTGGGTCGAATTTTGTGTCAAGTTGCTCGAATCATTGGAGTCAACTCAACCTACCTTCTAGTGGAGTTACCGTGTTTTCAAACACCAAAAAATCTGGCGAGTAACACAGTTTGAAATCAGAACAATGCTTTACATCTCGAGTTGAGGAATGTCAGGAAAAAAATCTATACTTCGCATTGAAGACACCAAACAACCTACCGAATAGTCTCGAACTGAATTTTAAGCTACCGTGCCTTGAGATTTAGGGGGACAAACTTTTCAATGTAAGAAATTCAGCTTGGGTCATCGATCTTCACAATATGCTGTCATTACAAGAAACCCAAGAAAAATATTTGAAGCAATTAGCAAATACCATTAATTATGTGAGACCATATTAGGAGAGAAATGAGCTTTCTTATAATGCTGCATTTCAGTAACAGGATTTTATATCGTATGTTTTTTGTGTTCTTTGTTGGTTCTCATCAGGTGTAAACCATCTAACTATATTAACTATGGATTGTGCAGATTCTTCAACAATGCCTATTTCGCGAAAGTGGGAGGAGTAAGCACTGCAGAGATTAACAGGTTGGAGCTGAAATTCTTGTTCAGTTTGGATTTCAGACTTCAAGTGACCTTGGGGACCTTCGGGAGGTACTGTTTGCAGTTAGAAAAAGAAGCTGCAGGAGGATACCAGATTGAGCGTCCAATCCAGGTCTGTGGGTTGAAAGAAGGCTGGCAAAAACAGGACGATTCGAAAGGTGCCGCCACGATCCAGAGATATAGTTGTGGGGCTGTCTAAATGTACTATTATAGATCCTCTATTTACTTAAAATTGTTAATCACATATAATATAGGGATGTTGAATATATATATACTGAATGTAATTGATGGTGATTCTGAATGCATCTCTTTTTTTTCGTAAGCAATGGACTGAATGATTTTGCTTCTTTATTCTGGTCAGATGTAATAGATGGGAATCAGGGTTCCCTCAGTAATTTATGAGTTCATTTTTGCTCAAGGACACTGCTCAACAGCACCTCTGCATCCAACCAGTACCCAACAACATTTTTTTTCATTTTTACTTTTTTAAAACAGTGTGGTAATAGTCATAAGGGGACGTGTCCGTTGCAGATTCGATGTTGCGATTGAACAAAAAATGGACTCGTAATTTAGGCCCTTTGGATCGAGCCATACTATCTTACGCACCAGGAATATTAATAATCTATTTTTTTAATCAAGGAATATTTTTTTTCTTTTGTACTCAACTTGATTATATAAAACAAACAAAAGGATTACAAAGGACAAGAGGAACCATTTTCCTGCAAGGCTGAAGAAAGCCAAGAGGGAAAGGCTCTATCACAGATAATAGGATAAACAAAATGTAGGGCCTTGGAGCTTCTCATCCTCAGGGATAGAATTAAGCAAGATAGGACAGTGATTCGAGGCATAAAGAGGCAGATGAGTGACTTGTGCATCAGGGAAAATACTTCTCCAGGCACTGGAGAGCTCGTCGAAGAAGATGATCCAGTCCGGCGAGCCTCCGGTAGAGAAGAAGAAGAAGAGGGAAAAGAAGAGGAAGAAGAAGAAGAAGAAAAAAAAAAAAAGAAGAAGAAAGAAGAAAGAAGAAAGAAGAAAGGGAAGAGAAGAGTGCACCACCAGCTCGCCGGCTGGAGTTGCCGGAGCAGAAAGGAAGAAGAGGAAGGAAGAAGAGAAGAAGAGGGGGGGGAGAGAGAGCTAGGGTTTTGGGGGTTCACCCCTTTTTTGGGAGAAACCATGGGTTTCTCTCTTAGAAACCCACAGTTTCTAAAATAGATTTTATTTTATTTTATTTTATTATTTGCAGAATGATTGGGGTGCGGGCTCGAGCTCGGACTCAAGGGCCGTTGACTATGGGAAGAATATGGCCTGGGCCCGCTAGTGGATAGGTTGTGGGCCGGAACGTGGGTGAGTAGGATAGTGGGCCACTGGACTCGAGGATAAGCGGCCCAATGGGCCAGATGGATGTGGGCCTCTTGCGAGGCCGTGGGTTAGGGTGTTTTTGGTCGCCAGGGGAAAAAAAATACATTTTTCTTGTGAAACACCCATCAAGGAAAATGTATTTTTCTTTCTTCGAAGATTGAGCTATGCGCTCTCAGCTACAATCAACCATTTGATGCATTTCTCTACAATCAAACGCGCCTTAGGGACTGAGATTTTACAATGGAGATCGTATGGGTGATAGGATGGATAGATCAAATGACGATCGAACGGTGGATTTGATGGATAATAGTGATAGGTCAAGGAGAGAGAGTCGGTTAGAGCTAGGAGAGAAAAAATTAGGATTTAGAGAGAGGAGAGAGAATTAGGAGAGATGAGAGAGAAAATGTTAGAAAATTGAGAGAAAATCACTGACAGAGGGTCTGGAACCCTGGTCTTCACTGTGTCCATCCTCACGCTTCACCAGTAGAGCAGACCATCATCTTTTGTCGGTTTATGCGGCTTTAAACGCTTTGATCCATCTCTTAGTTATTGGCTCTCCCGCTCTCTTCGTTCTTTGGGTTGGCTCTCCAGTCCTCTTATTCAACCCGTATTTGGCACATTTTTTAGTCATAGCATGTGGGCTCTTTAAACTTTGATAATGGGCTTCATGATCGATGTGGGCCCGCAAGTCTCGAGAATAGCCCGATCGGGTTTTCATGCAACAGAAGAAGTGCGTAATGAGATTTAATTAGAATAATTTTATATCTAGACTTCCAAAAATGTGTTTAATGCATGCAAATATATCATTTCGTCCAGAAAAGTGTATTCTATGCAATAGAAGAGACTCTTGCGTAGAAAAGTGGATAAATAGAGCAATTTTACGTAGAAGAGTGCAATAACGCTAAAAGAATAATTACTTAAAATAAGTATTTTTGAACAAATATTATGTCATCTTTTTGAAACAGACATTGGGGCTTGTCCCCTTGAATAAGGCATCGATGGCGCCTAGGAGGAAAGAGTTCCATCGTTTTGTAGTCCATAAGAGGATCTCGCGGTCCATGGGCCTGTTGGATGAGATGGGAAGGAAGGCCGTTGACTTCGGTTCGCAGTCGAAGTTCTTCTTCCGCCTTTGATTCCACTCTCATCCAGATTCCATATTTTCATTCATTTGGGTCCATCCAATAGTCCTCCCCGCAGAAGTATTACTATCTTGGATGTCATCACGGCATTTGCTTTCAGAGTGACCGAGCTTTCCACATTTATAACAAAAAGATGGGAGGCGTTCGTATTTGAAATCAACTCAATACCAGAATCCTTCAAAAGGAAACCATACACCTGGCATGAGGCCTTTGCGAAGATCCACCGTGGCTCTAAAATGAATGAATTTGCACCGCTTGAAATTTTCATCCGTGCTAACTTCTTTCAGAATTTCTCCAACTTGCTTGGCAAGATCTTTAGCTGTTATGGGGCTAAATAATTCAACAGGAACCCCATGGGCTTGGATCCAAAAAGGGCAAGACCAAAAAACCATATTAGCAGGATAGACTAGTGCAACTCTTTTTTGGAGGACCAGCAGATTTGCATGCACTGTCCAAGGTCCTTCTTCCAAAACCCATAGTTGGTCACGCTCAGTTGCAAAGAGAAAACCAAAGACATTCCCTCCCAGATCGACGAAAGTGAAACATCGTGTTTGTCCCCAAGAAAGTAAAACACTTTGATGTACTTTTGAAGGGGGAATTAACTTGTCCGCTAGAAGCTTGCCTATGACCGCATTTTTCCATTCTTTAAGTCCCTGGTGTTCCACCTCCGGCCTTGGACGTACAATGGGTCCTTCACGACATCTCATCTTCATTTTGTATTCCAAATCTAAGGTGGAGAGGGGATGTAGGAAAGCTGGAGGACTGGTCAAGCTTGGTGGTTGGGTTGGTAGTGGATTTGGGTTTACAGAGAGGAGAATGATAGAGTCTAGTGTGTATAGAATGACATTTGTTGATAGCTGCTTCCATGTGGCAGAAACCGATAGGTGAGATATCTATGGGTGTATCAGTTCCAAAGACTAGGGGGCAGGCTACAAAGAAAGGAAAGGGAGTTTGGTCAGGCTAAAGCTGTGTATGATTTGAAAAACCTTAAATAGGATGTGAATGGTAAGGGCACGGGATGGGAGCGAAGACTGCCACGTATGTCGTAGGCCGTCAGAGAAAAATATTTTGAGGGAAGCGGAGAGAGAAAGTGGTGTAAAGGAACAAAAGGATAAGGCAGACCTACCTTGAGTCATTTCACGTAGGAAGAGATAGGTAACAGGTTTACCTGGAGCACAGAAGAAAGACAGGAGTAGGTAAACCACTGGTGCATTGAACCGGAGACACGGTGGTGGAGCGGCGAGAAACCTAATCGCATCACCACGGAGCATTTACTTGTTAATTGGACTAAAAATAATCAAGGAATATTAATAAGCTTGTTTAGGCCCTTCTTTGTTGTCGGTGGGGCCGTTAATGAATCGGGTTTGGATTGGCCCATCAAATAGCTTATAGGATCAGGAATTCCCTGATTCTAATCACATTTGGGTGACCGATAAAATTTTGATTTGAATAAAATAAAAGCTGCAAATTCTTGTGCCAGATAACAACTGGTAAATGATTTTATCAATATATTCACTACTAAAATATCATTATTACTTCATTGATATTATCACACCACATCAAGGTCGATCCGGAACCGATCCAATATTTCTTAGATCACAGTTCCAAGACCAGCCTAACCTGATTTGGAATTAGGTTGGATCAATTTGTGCCAAAATCCGCACACCATAACGAATGGGATGGAGAGAGAGGACACCATTTTTGCAATCCACTATAGTCCTCTTTTTAAGTTACAAAAAAAATATTAACATAAGTGACATTAAGTAAAAATGAGAAGACATTGAGTGGAATTAATTGAAAAGATGAAGGACAGGGAGGAACAAGTTTTTAGAATCTCACCATAAAGACTACTTAACTTTAGGGTAGGATTTGAAGTTACCCCAAAATAGGGTGAACTTAAGGTAGGGTTGGAAATGGTTTCTTATGTTTTTCCCGCTAACTTAGGGAAGGGAAGAGAGTTGGTAGGGTTGGAGATGCTCTTAACAACTGACCAGATCGATGTCCGAATCGGCTCAGAATGTCAAGTTGGCAGGTGAATGGCTAACTCGGCTTGGGGCTGGGTAACTTTCGTTGACTCAGGCCAAGCCCCTACTCCCCGTGATATGTTCCATGGCTCGCATTTTTTGGCACTCACAGTCGGATCATTGAGAAGACTCAATCCAGTGAATAATTTTCCAAAAGAAATCATTTTCTATCTACCATGTTTTAGTATTGTTTAGGGCTAAAAAAAATATTAACAAATATGGGAGTGCCTAGATCGGCTACAATACAATTACCCCCTAAGAGCAACACCAACCCATCAGATTTGTAGGTCCACCTAAGAGTGTGCCAGGAAGTGAAGATTGTGAGAAAGACACGAAGTGCGCTGCTGGGTGGTGCCGCACTGATTACAACAGTTTGTTAAGACCCAAACCAATACACCAAGAGCACCTAGGTAATAGAGGTGCGGGAGGTTTAAGTTTTAAACCTTTTGGATCGTAACATTCCACCACGCAACATTCCACCACCACGCTTCAAAGCCAACGTCCACGGTGGCCCACTCTGAGGCGGCTTTCAGGTACTCATATTTTCTCACTTTTTGTAAGCGAGCACCTCACATTTTTTCCGGTACCCCTATTTCATTTTTTTTTTAGCAAACCCCAGGTAACCCTTTCCTCAAGTCGCCCCTCCCGTGACGTGGGGTTGGCTCTAATACCAAATGTTAAGACCCAATCTAATACACCAAGAGCACCTAAGTTAACCTGTCCGATCACTTTCCAATCGCACTCAATCTTCAGCTTGGATTTTCTACAATATTTCCCCCTGGGAGTGGAGTTTATGGGGCTGTTCTTTGATACCGACTTCGGTATCAAAATTTTGATGCCAAAGTCCGTCCCTCAATTTGCCACGTAGTACTCTTTCGAGTCCACTGACTCCATAAATATTTGGCCCACATCTTGGTGGACCCACACCAAAAATTAGCGTTATTGGTGAATTTTAACCGTAGGATTTGAGCACTTTTTATCATTGGCTTTATGAACATGCCTATGAAGTGGTTCCAAGCCCAGGATGAAAAAGTGCTCAAATTCAATGGCTAGAAATCATTAATCACGCAGATTTTTGGTGCGTGAGTCCACCAAGATGTGGGCCAAATATTCATGGAGTCAGTGGGCCCAAAAGAGTCTACTGCGTGGCAAATTGAGGGACTTCGGCATCAAAATTTTGATACCGAAGTCGGTATCATAGATTTTTCCGAGTTTATGGGTTTCCACCATCCCTGATTATTACGATTATGAACTCGATGGGTGATTGGGTGTTCGGTACATCTCTCGCCACGATCTCCGTGATTACGAACGGATTCCCTCTAAAAGCACTGTTGCAGGTCGCCATGATCTCGGTCCTGGTGCTGTTGCACTTTTTGTGGCGGATTTGATGTTTATTCCTATTGAGGGGGCGTGATTTTTGACAATCAGTGAAAAGAAAGAAGTAGAGGGCTTCTTGTTAAAATTAAAATAAACGGAACGAAATGAATCCAAAATTCCAATTTAACCAGAACAATGTACGAATCTCTCGATTCTCTCTTCATACTTCTTCCTTAATTCAAAATCCGTTAGCAAGTCGCCATTATTGACGAGATTCAAAAGTACTAATTAAACAGAAAACTAAAGCATTTGTTAATAAATTCAAAACCCTAATCTTCATTCCTGAACAATTAGAAACCCTAATCAATCTCAACTTTTGATCCAAGATAACAAAGCAGTTCTGTCCTCTCCAAAACAAACCTCTTGTTTAACGGTAAGACTTCTGGAACCTTGCACGGGCACCGCGACCACCGAACTTCTTGGGCTCGCACCGCCTCGGATCTGCAACGAGAAGCGTCCGATCGTACCTGATGAGGATGTCCTTGATCTCCTTCTTCGACTGCTCGTCCACGTACTTCTGGTAGTACGCAACCAACGCCTTCGCGATGCTCTGACGGATGGCGTAGATCTGAGAAGTGTTGCCTCCACCTCTCACTCTGATCCTCATATCAACGCCGGCGAATCGATGCCGTCCGAGCAGGAGGATCGGCTCATAGGCCTTGTAGCGGAGGATCTCCGGCTGCACCAGCTCAATTGGAGAGCCGTTGATCTTGATTAGACCACGCCCGCGCTTGCAGTGGGTGACGGCCACGGCGGTTTTCTTCCGCCCGAAGCACTGAACAGACTCGGTTGGTGCCGCCATGGCTGATGCTCCTCTCTTCTCTGCCACCAACCCTAACCCTAAAAATAAAAAGAAGACGATTAAAGATTAGGCTTTTAATATATGGATGATATAGTAGACGGTGGCTACAGTTTATTCGAACAGGACCGGTGTGCGAGCAAAGCCGATCACACACCAGAACATGAACCACGTGGCACACTCTTAGAAGACGATGACCGTATGGATGTTTGGCCGGTCCCTCGGTAGACGTGCAAACCAAAAGTCAGCCTGATTGGTGATTTCTAAGCGTTGGATTGGACTCATTTTCATGGGTTGATTTTAACCGTTGACTTTTGAGCATATTGACCAATATTTGGGGTACTAGATCCAAACATCCATACGGTCAGCGTCCTCTAAGAGTGTGCCACGTGACTCATAATGCTGGCTGTGATCGACTTCGCTCACAGCCCGGTGTGAGCGAAGGTTTACTCTTTGGCTATAGGTTCACATGTGCTGTGAGGACTTGGGACCCACTGTTCAAAGGGACCTAGATGAGATTATGAGATAACCGTCGATCTAGAATTTTTTTCTGGACCGTTTATTGTAGCATTTTAAGTTTTTGACCATCAAATGATTGAAACAAGGCAGATGGTTGGGATCATTTGATCAGGTTGATCATTGACCACAGGGCACGGTTGTGCAAGTATAATTCTTTCAATCAACAAAAAATAGGGGTTGTCAAATTCCGTGTCAAGTCTACACGCTTTGACCCCTGTTTTACTTCTTTCCTTTTCTTCAATTTTACTGCGTCTTGAACTTCAACTCTTATCACACCCAACATGGCAGCTCAGATGGTTGATGTGTATCCACCTCTTACGGGAGGTCGTAGGGTCAAACCCACGCAAGCAGGTTTCCTCCTTTGAGCGGTTGTGCCAGGAGTAGAAAACCTCTTTACCAGCAATGACCGGGGTCCAAGCTTAGCCTGGATTCTTCCGTGGGGCCCTCCCACGATGATGACTACAAATAATAAAAAGAACTTCTACTCTATCAAAGTGGGCCCATACTTGCGAGTCATTTTACATTTTTTACTACTACTTCATCTTTCTCTGAGTTTATTAAAACTAAGAGAAATTAAAGGTGAGAGTGAGAGTCACGATGGATAATCCAATACAAGGAATTAATATCCCTGTAACATTCGTCGCCTAAATTAACTATCAGGTGATAATTTAATATTAAAATTAATAATTAACTAAAATTTAGAAACTCGTATGTAGCGTAGCGTATTTAAAATATATTAAATAATAAATTTTGTATATATGTAAATAAATATTTATAAAAGTATGTAAATATGTAATTAAATAAATAACGTATTTAGAATATACTAATTAAATAAATATAAATTTATCAAATATGCTATTTACTGATATATAGCATATATTTAAACAGGTACATATAGAATGTAGTGCATTTAAAATATTTTAAATAAGTAGTATTAAAACGCGTTATATACTTATACATAACACATATTTAAACAAGTATATATAGAATGTAGTGAATTTAAAATATGTCAAATAAATAAATTTAGTATTTAAAAAAGTATGTAGAATATTATAAATTAAATTTTTACTTGTCCGACAATTTGTGAAGGAGACGACACGAGTAGATCGACTTCGAGCTTCAAAATTCTTGAACCTGTCATCGACAAATTGCTTCATGTGTGTAGCATGCTCGTTTAATTTCACGTGTGTTGGAGAGTATTCGATTTAAGAGAATGAAATGTTCGGCTAATTTTTTTAGCATTTTATAGACAAAAAATGGGTCAAATGACCATTTTACTCATTTTCGACCATTTTATAGTCATATTTTGACTATTGGAGGTGATATAAAAAGGGGAAACCGTTACATTTTTGCGGGCTTGGTGGGCCAGGTTAAAAAATCCCAAGCCCATAGAGGAGACGAGTCGGGCTGTGGGCTCGCGGGCAGATTTACACCCTTAGTCCTATCCTTTTCTCCTCGAGATTTGTGCACAAGGGAGTTTGATCAATTCAAGTTTTTGCGAGGCATTTTTGAATCGCGGGGTCTTATCAAAAAGGAAAAAGAAAAAAAGAAAAGAGAAATTGATAGGGTTTTCTAAGTTGATGTTGGGTAGCATCGGCTAGTTGATGGTACACTCATCTTTTCCAACGCGTCTAGAAAACCACGTCACCCAAAGAGACCTCTTGATGGATCTCAAAATTGATCGCATCGACATCATCATTATGAAGCCTATTCGCCATTTAATTCCATCTCGAACTACAATTTTCTATATCAAAGTGCTTATTCTCACTGTTGTCGTCATTGGTTTTCATTGTATGGACCCAAGCTATCATATCCCTAGATTCGCGCTTATGATTTTTAACTTCCTAGAATTGTCATTTACTGCCATCATTTCTGCTACAATCATTCTACAAACATTTTGTTTTCTGATTGCCTGACATTCTGCTTTATAACCATATAACGTCTTGTTGTTATCTTCTAAAAATTTTCTTTTAGTTTAATCATACATTTCGACCACATTACATTCAGGAAGCACATCTCCACTTTAGCCACCTAGTTCTAATTATATGCACAACATCCTCTTCAACCTCTTCCTCTTTATGCCTAATTGAGCCTAGATAACAGAAATAATTGTTCTAGGGTACTTTTGAGTTTCCTAGCTGGCCCTCTAACCCTCCAAAAAACATGTATTCAGGTCCTTCAAGATTTTTTTTCATGTTAGCTGAGTCCAACTTTTCTAATTAAATTCATTTAACGCCGCTCCGATTCTTAGGGATATGCTAATCCAAGCAATTGCTGATTGATTGGACCATCTGTAGACATGTGTGCATACTGGATCGAAAGCTAAGCTTATACAGATATCATTGTATGAGAATTACTCTGTTTTGTCTCCATAAACATATTGGTAAGAAACATTGCAGCAAATGATCTAATGGTCTTCCACTGTTTCTGATTCAGACGATTGGTGTATAAACCACAAATGAAAGGGCTGCTTGGCCAGCAGTCGTTGAGGAGATTACCACTTCCCTTGCTGGTCACAAACAAAAAATAAGAAATAAAAATTACTGTCAAGTCCA
The DNA here is from genome assembly GCA_035048495.1 of Euptelea pleiosperma. Classification (NCBI taxonomy): domain Eukaryota; kingdom Viridiplantae; phylum Streptophyta; class Magnoliopsida; order Ranunculales; family Eupteleaceae; genus Euptelea; species Euptelea pleiosperma. The sequence continues at coordinate 23,912,439 of CM068551.1, read as the reverse complement.
TTCAACACGGCTAATATTTAGAGACTTGTTTTCCACATTGACTGTTACAAAGGGAGACAAACTTACTCGACAGTAGTCGCCTTATTCCCGCCATTGATAATATATCCTTAGTCCAAACAGCCCCCAAAAGTCTTGTGTTAACATCAATTCTATTTCCAATCAATACACATGCTCATCATCTACTAAAAAAGCTATTCATCCTTGTTTGAAGTATAAAATGTGATTTACAATAAACTCATTTTTAATCAAGTTAACCAAACAATAATATATTTCAGAGAACACAATAAAAAAATAAAAAAGAAGAAGCTTTCAGAGTTGTTTTTAAAGGTTATATGATACATGTAATGGAGAAACTTAAATCTGTTACATCCACCTATGATTCTCTGTAAATCTAGAAGGCAGTAATGACTTTCTCTCGTTCTTTAAGCCTCTTTGCTTGAGAGGGCTCCACACAAAATGTCTCCTTTGCAGCGCAACCACTGTCGGATGCTTTGGCTTCCACGAGCTGGCTTGCGCTAGAGGACTGCCCAAGAACTTGCTCTTGCCAGTGACTGGAGTTGACTCTCCCACTGCTGTATATCTCAATTCCCGCAATGGGGAAAATGTCCTTGATGTCCTGCTTGGGTCCCTTGCAAACGATCGTTGACCCATTACACCACCATTGTTCGATCGAACAGTGGAAGTGTTGAGTGGTGTCATCATTGAGAGTGAGTGCAACTCTGGGCGAAAGGTAGCAATAGAGACCCGCCTCCTAGGCTGATGAACCTGCATTGTTGCATTGTTCGATCGAACAGTGGAAGTGTTGAGTGGTGTCATCATTGAGAGGGAGTGTGACTCTGGGCGAAAGGTAGCAATAGAGACCCGCCTCCTAGGCTGATGAACCTGCATTGTTGCAGGAGGCCGTACTGCAATGGAGACCCGCCTCGGTCTCATCAGAGTTTTCGTGCGGGTTGTTGTCATTGTCCGATAAATGTTCTCTTTGTCCTCTCTTGATGCTGAAGTAGGCAAGGAAGTGCCGGTTCTGCGGGGTGGTACCGGTGATGGAGGAGGCAAGAAGTTAGTGATTCCTCTCAGTGGTGGCCTCAGCTTTGAGGGGCCCAATGGCGGCTTTTTCTGTGTTGGGCCCTTGTGACCTTCCTGTAGAAATGACAATATTGATGATTTAGCTGAAGAAGCAGCAGCTCTTGTTTCCTGTTGAAGTCTGGCTTTCCTCTCATCCGCTAGTTGACTCTCAAGATCTCGTACCTGTTAAAGAATTTCAATAATTTTATTATAATGGTATTAAAAATTCTTTGAAAAATTGATTGAATGGGAGGTGACAAGTTGGGCACTCTTTTTTTATTATTACTATTATTACCTTTTCTTGAAGGCTTCTACAGAGTTGTTCTCGAGCGGCAAACCTTATTTGAAGGGACTGCAAGCTATCCTGCAATTTTTTTGTTTCCTTCTCATCCTGCCTTAGCTTCTCTGCCTGTTAGCAATTGAATAACCGACTTGTATTAGTGCAACCCGTGAATGATGATTTAATTTGTCCTATCATTCTAGTGTAGAGTTAGATGACATGATTACCATCTGTTTGTACTTGAGAAGTTCGGTGGGGTCTCCCTGTTTACGGGCGGGGCCATGCTCAATCCCCCGAACTCGACTGGCAAAGTTCAGGGAGCAAAGGGTCTCTCCTATGTCTGCAGCACTTGGGCTGATCTGAACAAACATCAGGGTCTTGCAATCGCCTCCTGTATTTCACTTTCCAATTCATATTAGCAACTTTTTGAAAATTAAAATTCAGAATGGAGACTCAAACAATTCAGTCAACACACTTTATAAGCAAGTTAACGATTTTTATTAATAGAGCAGAATTTCCAAACAAGAACTGAAAAATCTTACCTAGAGAGCTCTGCAGCAAATGGGTGAGCTTAGAGTTCCTAGTTTTACACAACAAAGAGGACACAAACGCATTATATATCGATGCATACAAACATACACACGCAGAGAGAGAGAGAGAGAGAGAGAGAGAGAGATCTACCTGTAGGGTATGTGGGGTGTCTTGGTTGCAAGGGCAGAGATAACATCACCAAGTGCTGAGAGGGACTTGTTAATGAACTGAGACTCCTTAAGCCTTTCACCCTCAACTTCAATTCTCCCAACACGCTCGCTTCCCGCCAAGTCTACCAGCCACAGGTGACTTCTGGTCCTTTGCCCATTTACCAAATTCTCCCCCCTAACGGTCACTCGCAACAAGCTGCATCCAAAGGATGTTATGATCGTTAGCTAAAACAAGTATCTTGGTCATCTTTATATCTAGTATCTTCTTCACTCACTCATAAATTCACTGAGTTGTAGGTCAGAATTACTACTCAAATGACAGGTTCTATATTTCTAACAAGAAATCATGAAGCCCATTTTACATCATCTGGGGAATTAAATATCAAAACCTATAAAAAAAAGGGATTAATCCAAAAGAGCGCTGAAGATCCAGAAATTCACAAGTTAGAGGATAAGTAAATTAAATAAATAATACATCTGAATTGGTGAAGAAAGAGAATTGAAGACAGATATGAAGAATTATTATTTACCAGTGTGAGCGGCTGCTGAGCTCGTTAGCATTGGTCGATCCAACAGTTCTGATTTGGCTTCCGATCTTGAGCAGCTCCCACACCTCATCTGTGCTGCATACATGAGCTTCGACCAGGCCTGGGACTTCCTGTTTTCCCTCTGCCGCTTGCTTTATCTCCAACCTTGAAAAAATTTCACCATCACTCACAAAACACGAACATCTCTGCTGTCTTTCCATATTAAATCAAATTAAAGAATACCCATTTCTCTAATTGAAGAATGTGAAGGAACACATACTTTTTCACAGGTTGGTTGGCATTCTCTACCAGAAGATCCCTTATCTTCTCATTATAAACTTCCAACATGCTCACAAACAACTCATATCTCATAGTATCACTTCGCTCCTTGGAAATCCGAAACAGTTCCTCCAAGGTTCTGTAGTTAACACCTCTGTTTTCCATGGTTCCTTCCATTGTAAATGTCTTCCCTGTTCCAGTCTGTCCATAGGCAAATATGCAAACATTGAACCCATCCAACACAGAAATCACCACAGGTGAAGTCTCAGCAAACACTGTCTCTGCAAGTTTTCCGAAATCAAGAAATTAAACACTTTTTTTTGTGGAGAAGAGAAATTAAACACTTAAGAGATGCATAAATCAATCACTGGTTAAAGTAAGATTAAAATAATTGAACTCTTTGTAATCACTTAAATTAAATCCTTCATAAACATAAAATCGTTTTGTGGGTCACATAGTTTTTCCTAAATTCACTGAAAATTGCTTCACAATCAAACAAAGAGATGAATGGGTATGGATTTTCTTTCCTTTTTCATTCCCTCCACAAGACAAAACCCCCATTAAACTAACTCCTCCATAGACCCGAAATCAATCTATAAGTCTATTTTTTTTTCCTAAATTAAGGTTACCTTGGTTGTCCTGGGGGCCAAACACATGATCAAACTTGAATTGTTTTCTGGAAGAATCAGAGCACAAGATATGTAGCTCATTCTCTTGGGAAGGATCAAAATCTACTATGGAAGAAGAACCACTTGTGATTTCATCCCGGTTCAAAGGCCTACATCTGCAGAAGACCCGTATGTTGCCTTTATGCTCAATTACTTCGTTATAGAGCCGCTTCCGCTCTGAACTCTCTTGGAGGTATTTCTTCTTTAGAGTTTCATGTTCAGTACCTAAAGAATTCCATAATGCAATAAACAAATCTGATATTAACTTAATCAAGAGAAAATGTAAAGAGAAAAACAATCAGGCATTTGTGAAGGAGACATACCGAGAAGCTGAAGAGCAGATAAAACATCAGGACCAGGAAAGGATTCATTGGTGATGCCCTTTACTTCATCAGATAGAATTGATTGCTCCTTCTTGAAAATCTGTAACAGGAGTAATCACAACCCATGCTAACAGAACTGAATAAATTTAATGGGGTATATTTACCGAATTTTACCTGGAGTTTGGTGCTCAAAGCATTGATTTTCTGCAAAATTGGGAGAAGGTTCTGCTCCTGATCCGAAGATAGGGTATCTTGGACTTGATTTATAACGTTTTCGTCCTTCATCAAAAGGGTACTTTCTTGGGTTTGATCTGAAACAACACCCAAACACCTCAGATCGAGCGATTCAACCCGGAACCAAAAAAAATGGTGAGAAAAATAGCCCAGGTCATAGAAAAGAAAGAAGAACGAAAGTCGACAATTTGGGCAAACAAAACCCAGATACCACAGATCACTAACTACGGAAGATTTCATACCGTGATCTGGAGAAAAGTTGCTTTTCTCTGACTGGGTTTCTAGGGTTTGTTATGAAACAAAATCCAAAGATCACAGATCGATCAATTTCAACCCAGAAAGATAGAATATTAAGAAGAATAAAAAGTGATTAAGAGGAGTTTCCTTACCTTCCATAACGAACTGTTCCTTTTGTTGCAGAAACAGAATTTTTGATGAAGAAAATAAGATTTGAGAGCCAGAAGGCAAATTGGGTCCGGGAGAGAGAGAGAGAGAGAGACGGAGAGACAGAAAGAGATTTTCTTTCGAGCCTTCCCTTCAAACGGTCGGGTTTTCGTTTCGCTTGGATTTTGAATTCTATAATGAATATGAGCCGTGGGATTGATGGATCAATATAACGGTTACTTTGGAGCATTGTTTGAACTTTGAACGGGTGGATTTTGGTGAGAAAATTTTTGAAGCAGTGGATTTTTGAAGCAGTGGCCAATCACATGGCGCCACAATCTGCTGTTCAAAAAGCATTTCTAGCTTTGTACAAAAGCAACAGCAGATTGTGGCGCCATATGATTGGCCACTGCTTCAAAAAATTTATCGGTTTTGGTCCTCGAACGAACGGACATAGAAAGAAACCGACCGGCAATCGATCGACCGACATTAAACCCCCCCCCCCATTTTTATCGTTGAATTTCTGAATGGTTCCGTTGACAAATATAAAATGACAGGGACACAATATAAGCCACGTGGCACACTGTTACAGGACTCTGACCGAACGGATGTTTGTCCTATCCCATGGTGGACCTACAAACCAAAACTCAGCCTGATTAGTGATTTATAAGTGTTGCATCTTGGAACCTCAAATACTGTTCAAATTCCCACAGTTAAGATCAGCCCATGAAAATAAGTCCAATCCAAAGCGTATAAATAACTAATCAGGCTGATTTTTGGTTAGTAGGCCCATCATGGGATAGGACAAACATCCATACGGTCAGAGTCCTGTAACAGTGTACCACGTGGCTTATATTATGACCATGTCATTTTTTATCTGTCAACGGAGCCCGACCCATTTCTGAAATTTCTAACACCATCAAATGTGGTTTTCCAGTTACACAGAAAAATAGACGAGACCATAATTCTTCAACTTCTAAACTAGTCTACAAATATTGAATGATTTGAACTTTTGTGAGGAAGATCTCCTCACCATAGAGATCATCCTCACCAAAAATCAGCCATTGATTCATCTTCTATGTGGGTCCGCCAAATGGTTGTCAAAAATAGTTGACCCCCGATCCCAACCCATGTCAAAAGGGTAATTTTAGTCGCACCCCTCAAAATGTGAGGGCACCCGACCTGCTGAGAGCACCCACTTAGATTTCAAACTCTGTGAGGGCACCCTCCCCAATTTTAACGTGTGAAACTTCTGTCACAACAGGTTTGACCAAAGCCAGTCACAACCCATAATATGAGCGACGTGGCACACTCTTAGTGGACACTAACCGTATGGATGTTTGGCCAGTCCCTCGTTGGACTTGCAAATTAAAAATCAGCCTGATTAGTGATTTACAACCTTTGGATCTTTGCACCCAAATAATGCTCAGATTCCTACGGTTAAAATCAACCCATGAAAATGACTTCAATACAACAATTTAATTTTACTTATTAGGCTGATTTTTGGTTTGTAGGTCCACCGAGGGACTGGCGAAACATCCATATGGTCAGCATCCACTAAGAGTGTGCCACGTGACTCCTATTGTGGGTTGTGAGCAGAGAAAATAATTGATGAGAGGGTGCATAAAACAAATTTCACAATGGCATTTTCGTAATAAAAAAATATGGTAAAGAAACCAAGGGATTCAGGTGCCCTCACATTTCGTGGGGTGCGACTAAAATTACCCATGTCAAAAACTCGGAAGAAAAAAAAAATTGTATATTAACGATATTACCCTTACAAGAAATTGTCGTTATTGTCTACACCTTAACCCAACTATTTCAGTCAGCAACATGAACCGAATTTTACCATTGGACTCTGTAAAGATGTTATTTTCGACCTTCATATTCCCTTTCCAGACTCAACACAACCCATTTTTTAGCCTGGATACATCTGGTCTTGCAGTCCAGCCTAAACCATGTTGCCTACCTATTGTGAAATTCACTTGTAACAATGCTAAACATGGCTTACAAAAAAAACAAAAAAGGCTAAGCTTGGTATAATGTGGAAGTCAATTCTTTGAAAAATATTTGACACCTCCAATTAAGCTGTAGATTTGTAAAGGGGTATCATCACCGATTTTTCTTTTTCTTTTTTTGGTAGTTAAGCGGGTCGGTGGTTAGTGGTCAGTGGGGAAGGCAGGTTTGACGTCCCCCCAGAAAAACAAACCTTAACTTGTTTATAGTCTCTCAAGAGACCATGGGCTCAAATTACCCAACATGCTAATTACACCACCAGAGATTGTCCCACAGATCCGACCCCCTCGCAATTGAAGGTTACGATCACTAACAAAACCCAAGAATGACATTACACGAGAAACTACAGAGAATGTTAACAGGACACTGGAGACCGGACTCTAATGTCAGAAGAGATTGTGCACCACTTCAATTAACCATTTTACTTTCCACTTGTTCAGCACACACTGATAGCGAGAATATCTCCCCCCCACTGTACAATATTCATCAACCATCTGTGTAGTTAGTTAGAGAACGGTCAGGGACAAGCATCTATAGCCGGAAGTTACGTTGGTTAGGCTTAGTAAGTGCTCTGGAGAAGTAGTTACGGATTTCTGGTATTATACGTTGGATCAGTTGAGAATACCTGCACATTTCCACCAGCAGAAGAAAAAGGTTGTTTAGGGCAAAATAATGAATCTAGGGGCTGTCTACACGATGAATACAATAAACTTTTCTATTATAGCAAAAATGAAAGGTCAAATGGCATGGTTCAAATAATAGGGCAAATAATATCAGTAACAAGGTTCGTTCATTGCACAAAATATATTTTGGGAAGATACTGTGCGTGTTAAGAAGGTCTTACATGTTCTTTATCTGTATCTGATGGATGTTGTAGAAAATTAAAAATTATATAATAGTTACAGAAATGTAAAATAGAGTAAAAGTTTAATGTTTGTACCATTACATTCTATTTATTATCTTACAGAAATTTATTCTTACTGTTATAGCCATCAAAAATTTCTGCCACATTAAAGTTATTTTCATGCGAAGGGATTTCTCAGCATGTGTAACCTAGTTTTCCCTAACAGTATCCCGTTCATTCAATATTTTTTACAAGAATTTCAAAATGCCCACCAAAAAATAATCTTCAAATGTATAAATTGTAAAGATCATTCTTTCTGGGGTGTAGTTTGAACTTTGAACTTGCAGCCTCGTGTTTGTTAAGCAGATATCCAGTACGTTGCCCAATTGAACTACAGGCTTGAGCCCATTGTAAGAATTGCTTTCGCTGAGAAACTAAGACCTCCCACTTACTAAAGATCATTTTCTTGATATAAATCTTTAATTATTTCTAAATCACCCATTCTTACAAAAATTTACAACTTCTGCACATGTTTCTAAATTTTTTTCTCAAATTTTGAGAATTAAAATTGAGAGAAGTGAGAGAGAGTACCCTGGCTTAGCACTCAATTTCTCGAACTGCTCCAGAATAAACAGGATGCAGGAGTGCCTTAGTGACATAGCATGGAACGCCTCTGAAAGTTCATACATGCTTGAAGCATTGTCCAAGGATATATCCTGAACAAAAAATAAATATAATTTTTTAAAGTCCCACCTTGTGATAACAAAGCTGAACAACAAAGAGCAATATTCGAACTTCTTTGCTCACCTGTGCAATTGCATACTCACACAAACGCTTAAGTCCCTCCAAGAGATACTGATCTGCAGCTCTGAGGAGATCCTGCGCAATATCTAATGTAACATCCACTGACCCTGTATATATGAATCTGTCCGCAAACCAAATGCCAATACATCATAAAAACTCAGTTGGCAAAAGTTTCCTTAAAAGAGGAAAAGATAAAGGGAAATCATATACCTCATCATCATATCAAAAACCTCCCATCTTATATTGGGAATCTCTATGTCTCTTGCATCTTTCTCCTGTAATGCATTAGCATTGTGATTTAATTAAAAAATAGAAACCAAATACGCACAAGACCATCTCCTTTTTACCACATGAGGTATTTAGGTAGGTGAGTGCAGGTGTGACCGTGTGGGTCAGATGGCAGGGACACAGCAAGTTATAACATGTGCATTTATAATTGATTAGTTGGATCAGTTTGATGACAATAATAGAACTAGCTCATCACTTTCCAACCTCAAACAGTTAGGAAAAGAGCTGATCATGTTCATCACTAGTACGGACCAAAGTGATTGTGAAGATATAATGAATCTGATAAAAAATTCATAGTTTTGACTTGAACCACACTACACTATCATAAATTGTATTACCAGTAACATGCAGTTAAGTTTCAGATTCAGATAGTAATAAGAAAAGGAAAATCACAAACTACAAAATCGTCAAAACATAAAAGAATGTCACAGCGAGAGCTTCAAAATATAGCTATGCTCACCCTGTAACCACCATCAAACATTGCACGGAATGTGTCTGAAGAAGCAAGCAGAGTGATTCTGTGAGCATAGAATCGTCTACCTGAAGATAAAGAAAAACAATAATAAGTGAGCATTATAGTGGCCTTTTATCCAAGCAAAATTTAAGATCTTTATTTTCATGATTGACATAAGTTGAAGTTCCTCTAAAACACCTAAAGCATGGAAATGCACAAACAACTGAACTTATCCTGGGAAAGGGATGATTTACAACCTTCAACTAAAAAGGTAACATCGGACAGTGTAGGATTGTTTACGTATTGCTCACCCAAATAGACCTGCAGCAAGAATTGTTTGCTGTCATAGGCACACAATAGATGAACCCAAAGGAAGATTTAAGTTAAGTATTAATTCATTCCCCAAACACTCGAAGAAAACAGGGGGAAAATAGTTCTAATAGATAACCAGAAAACACAGTGAGATACCTCTTTTTATTAAGTAAGCTAGAATTAAACCCACAACCTCGTGTTCACAACACAGAGAATTATCCAAGTGAGCTACAGGTTCAACCTCAAATAGGCAGGCATTTAAAGACACAAGCAGGCATATCATTACGTTTGTGTTTTACCAGCAGGAAAATAATGCTGGATATTTTTCAAACATTCGGTATAAGAAGAAAACAAGAAACCACGTCAGGTACACACTAATTTCTATTTATAAAATGAACCAAAAAGTTGTCAAGATGTACAAATTTCAAAATCATTAATCAGAACTTTGCAGTGGCTTTCCAAGAATGAAGGCCAAGGGAGTTCATGTATTAACAGAAACAAATGGGAATTTGGTCTCCCTCTCAACGCCAAATAATGTCCATCTCTTCCATAAATTCTAAAAGGTTCTGAATCGCAACCAAAAGAAACTTGTTTCCATGAATTTATAGACAACCATCAAATAACTTGTGAAAGTTGATTATACAAACTGAAAATCATAGCAACGAAATGTCTGGTTACCCCTTGTGTTTTTTTCATTGTTCAGAAGTGTACATCAGGCCCCACGCAGGCCACTAATCTCATAATAAAAAACACATTTATTATTATTTGAACTATTTACTAAAGTTAAGAGACTTGCACAGAGCCCAAGGTACTTTTTGTCTGATGAGAAAAAGACAGAAGGCGGCACAATGGTGACGTCATGGTTCCCATACCACGAGATCACCACTGAAAAGAAAACTCAATATCAATTCCTTATTTGACTTTAGGTCCAATGATCACATGACAAAGCCACCAAAAACATAAGACCCTATGCACATTATATTACTACTTATATTACAAAACAATAATTTGTGAAGGACAATTTCATTCAGCTAATAGTCAGAATAGCCTGAGTGCATGCCTGCAAATGGAACCCCTAAATTTTGACGGAGATAATTTAACTCTCCTTATAGGGAACCATAAAATGATTTGCTTAAACAAATTAATATCTTCATTCATAACGCATCTTTATCTTATCTTATGCCCACGAAAAACCTAAACCATCAATCACCGCTTTATATCAACATGGCTTGTTTTGCAAAGCTCGGTTGAAACACAAAACCATGCACGCACCAAATTCAATCACATTTCAAAGAGAAGCAGACCTGTGGTGTCGGAGATGGAGGAGCTGCGTCCATGGGAGAGAGTAATGTGGCTTTGTTGGCCAACTTGTACAGAGCAACAGAACCATCTTGCTGCTGCTTTGGGTTTGTGGACCCAAGAAGCCCCAAAAGCAACTCCAATCCTGCATTGACAAATTGAATCAGAGCAATAAGCAACTCTAGTTTTGCATGCAATTCTGTGGTCAAAGCAAACTCATACACGAAAAATACTATACTGTGGAAGCACTGGAGGATTATTGACTACAAGAAGAGGTTATACCATTGTTATCAATGAATATTGTTCTTTGATCGTCGGGGGAACAAAGATGAGCAAGGGCCAAAACAACCCGCTTCTGAACAACCTTCTCGGCTACGCGCATCAGATATAACAAATGGTTCAATACCTATGAAGAGAAAAATCATTTAACAAGCAGTTAATTAGGGAGCACGAGTCATGCTCATAGTGAAATTCTGAAAGAGAAATTTAAGTATATGCATAATCTACAGACTAGGTACAGTTATGCCAAAAGAAGTAAATGATGGATATAGAGAGCTCACTCGTCCATGGATCTTCTCCTCTAATCTTTTCAATGTCTTGGCTACACAATCTTTGGTTGCCTGTTAATGAATTTATAACATCCAAATAAAAATGCTAACCTCAACAAACTACAATAGACCCTAAGAAAATTGTTAGGTTACTAAAGGAATCAATGATCATAAACTCATTCAACCTCAGACTTGTAGCAGAACAATACCAATTACACAGATAATTCAGAAAACACTTAGAAATAGCAGCCACGTCAAAATAAATAAAGACAGATAAGCATACTTGAACAATGAATTCTCCATCTTGCAACTTCTGAACACCTCCCACCTTGATAAAATCAGAGACATTATCCTGTGGGAAGGAAAAGGAATAAGTTTAACTAATTTTATGATCAAGAGTTAGATGAACAACTGTAGGAATAGAATAATAAAAAAGTCAAACATAACTGCATATTGAAGTTTGTTAAGGATCCGTGAAACTTAATCATACCTCATTGTCTGCAAGACCATAAAGAGCAAATGCAGCATTGTGTTGCAGAGAACCATTTTTTGAATCAAGAAGCTTCAGCAATGGCATTAGACCACCATTATGGGCAATGCCAGCTTGGTTGTGTGTGTCCTGAAAATGAAGCTTTCTTGTTAACCCAGAGAAAAAGATCAGACTACTAGAATTTACTATTGATTGTACAAAATGACTCAGTAATATCCCACAATCCAACAAAATTGAAGAGGACATAAGTGCAGCCGATGGAAAATAATAAAGATAAAAGCACAAAAAAAGATCAAGAACAAACTATAAGCTCCAACAAACAAGTATTTGGTTTTACATATATACTGATTTCTGGTCACACAAAGAAATAAGATGCAAGGGAGAACATGTATATCAAGACCCACACAACAATGCACATGAACATGAACGCATGCACACACCGATGCACCTGGTAAAAAATGTGACCCAAAAAAAAAAAAGGAAGCCTTAACAAAAGGCCTAACCCAAGCGGTTTTTAAAGTTCCTCCAGGTTGGTAGGGGAACCAAACCACAAGAAGTTCCCGACTATGTTACCCGGATACGGGACCGACACTGTGTGGATACGGCATTTACACTTAAAATGGAAGTATCCGACATGGATACGACACCCATTTTGAAGTATCCGGGTATCATACGTTCCCGAGACTAACAATATGAACAGCCAGTCCGGTCCTAGTTTCAAAACACTGCTACTTGTTAATCATTAAAGAGAAGTCATGCAAATACATATAAAAAGTCAATAACATGCTCCACTGCAAAGTTCACACTTAAAAAAAAAACCTGTTAGCATTCACAGGGCATGTGCAAGCAAACCATCAGTAACAAAATGGTGCTTCTCCAGAAATCATCATCATCATAATAAGCCTTTCCCAACGGTATGGGGTCTGCTGCATGAATCATGTTCCTCCATTCAATCCTGTCTAAAGCCATCTCTTCCGTTAAGGTAAGTTTCTTGAATTCTCCTCTCAGAACCTCACTCCACATCCGTTTTGGCCTTCCCCTCGCCCTTTTAGGCCATTCGACTTGCACGTTCCTCCTTAATAGTGTTATCATTGGTCTTTATTGTACATGACCAAACCATCTCAATCAACTTTCCCCCTTTTGTCACTTATTGGGGCTACTATATTTTTATGAATGTGTTCATTTCTAATTTTGCCTTTCCTTGTCTTAATTACGAGGAATTAAATTTCGTTTTCGACTGGGTTTCAGCCCAAGTCGAAACCGAAAATTTTTGGTAGTTAGGAACCAAATCATCTCTTTTTCTCTCTCCAATCCCTAAAATTAAGGAAATCTTAATTCATTCCTTAAATATTGGTGAGAATGAATTAATTATAGGAGAAAACATGTTAATTAATATGAAATAAAAAATGTTTTTTTTTTGACAAGTATAAAGTATATTGAGAAAAGGGGAGAACCCCAAAAGAACAACAAAGGCCGCCCTTAACAAGGACTACAAGCAAGAGCTGCCCAAACATCAACACAGATAAGAGGATAGAATAAGCTCCTCCCATCTGAAAACACAAAAGAGTCAAAATATTTGGTATTTCAATTTCTGTAGAAGCCGAAACTGAAATTTCAGTGGTTTTGACAAAATTTAAAACCTTGAATTGATACAGAAGAATTTAATCGTCATCCTTGCGTAAGAATGTCCTGAAAACTGAATGATTTAAAGCAACAGGAGTGATTACCCAACGAAATCTCAACACATTCCCGTGGTCTGGTTTTTAAGAATGACTTTATCTACTCGAATGTAAAAAACACGTATACAACATTAAAACCTATGTAACAATGAGACGGACATGTGTGTCGATGTCCTACGAAGATACAAAGTGTCTAACACAGCATCTTCAAGAAGCCAGACACACAGACACGTTCATACGCATATATCATAATAAAAAAAAATTAGTTATATTCGGATCAAAAGTTTATTTGTAATAAAAATAAGGAAACATATTTATGAAAAGTAAAAAAAAAATATTTCTATATGCCATGGGTTTATCCAATAAGATAATATTACTAAGTAAATTTATAGGAGGGAAGACTATGAAAAAACTATAGATGTGTTTAACAACTTAAAAAGGTATTGTAAGGAAGATGGAATACACCAACCCTCTTTTAGAAATTTTTTATTTAATTAAAAAATCATTAAAATAAATGGTGACACTGTTAAGATGTCGACACGCGCCCGTGTGCCCATCTGTCCGACACGTAAAACCCTAAAAGTGTGTGTCCTTGTTACATAGAGTATAACCTAAATTTTTTAGACGATACAGGAATTCGTTGAGTATACCAGTGAAGTTTCCTCAAAAATTGACCCAGCAATCGTTGCTTGAAAAAATAAACCAATTAATTATATGATGGCTGCAGAAGCCATGTTCTGATGACAATTGTATCCATCTGATTTGAACAACGAGCAAGAGGGTTACAAAAATAAATAACCTGTGCCAACCTCCCAAGTGCAAAGGCTGACATTTCCCTAAGTTGTACATCTGGGGATTGAAGCATCTCGATCAAAGGTCGGACAGCACCTCTCTGTACAATGTGCACCTGCAAAAACCTCAGTTTTCAACAACAAAAAAATGAACATGTATAACACTAGCAATTAAAAGGTTGAGACTTGAGAGGATAAAGACAACAGATCAGTCAGAACTAAACCATTTTTAACAAAGAACACCAAGGGACAAGTATCTCAATTCAATTCAGAAAGAATGGAAGAAGGAACAGTTACTGGCAATCCACCTTGCAATCTGAATCCGTCGCAGCAAATTGCCCAAGTAACAAAGCTGCCTCCCTTTGGCTCTCAGAACAGCAAGACCTGTCATTCAACATATAAACTTAAGAACATGCAAAAAAGGAGAACATTTATCATTCATGGGAAACTTGTAGCAGACAAGAATAGCTACATAGCATTAAATACCAAGACCTTGTTCAACAAACAAAAGTGAGAAGACACTACAAGGATGATAAGAGTCCAAAATCACCTGAGTAATCCAATAACCGGTTGCAAAGCTCCAGCAAGGAGCACTTCTTTCTTTATGTTTGGGGATGAATGCACCAGATTCCCAATCACACCAACCTGATAAATCCATGAAAAGTCATCTGATGATAGAGTTAATGTGTAGTGCAAACACCATTCCATGATGACACAAACCCTATAGCTAAAAGCTGATTAATTGTTTTTCTGAAAAGAGCCTACCGCCTCATAATGTATAGCAGCATCATCAGATCGAAGCATTAGAATGAGAGTAGGAAGAGCATTGCACTCCACAATCTGCAAAATTATAATTTTACATCAACAGAGTTCAAACTAGAGTTTCCTTAAAAGAATTTCATGGATCCCGGGAAGCCCATTAACCTGATTCTTGTTTTCGTCATTTTTAAACGCCAGGGTTCGCAGGGCCCCTGCAGCTGCTCTCTGTACCTTTGTATCAGTGAACTCAAGCAACTCAACGAGAGGCGGAATCCCCCCTTCGATCCTGAAAATCCAGTCCAAAATATCACAAACAGGACACGATGCTCAACATGTAACTTGGAAGTAAAAAAATATGCAAGGAAGCAAACCTGACACGGGTTTTAATACTGCTATTCTCATGAGCGAGGTTGGTGATTGCGTCAGCCGCTCTCCGAATAACGCTATTGACTGCCCGAGAGTTGGAACTATCCCTATGCCTCTTTAGCAGGTCCACAAGATGAGACAAAGCGCCAGCGTCAACTATGAGTTGTTGATGCTCTGGCTGTTAACACAAAAAATGACAACAAGAGGCTCAGGATTTATAACTAAGTATATTTATAGCCTTGAAAAGAAGACCAACCTTTGAAACACAACCCCTTAATAAGCATGAATGTAAAACAGGTGCAACCATGCAAGAATTGAAAATGTTGCTCAGGCATACCCAACTCAGCCAAGGACATCCCGACAATCATTGCAATCGATAAAAGAGCTCCTTGTCTTTTACTAATAAGATAATAATTTGGAAAAGTGAAAGCACGGCAAAGGGGGAAAAGAGTTACATAATATATGTTATATTGATCCAATATGTGATGCGGGAGCATTCAACCACGATGGTCCACCGCTACACTGAATTGGTCTCCAATCAAGCAAGTGGACCCCACAAAGATTTATTAGGATTTAATTAGGATTTTACAATTAGATTTTGTTTCCGACTAGGATTTTGGGATTGATTGCAATAATAGCCTTGTATTAGAAGTTTCTTATTTTTGTTTGATTAGAATTAGGAAAGTTCAATTGAACTAGAATTGAGAAAGTTCAATTAGGAGTTTTATAAATAGGATGTAATCCTTCGATTTTAAAATAATGAATAATGAATTATTATGAAGATTTACATGCTTTTGTGCATGACTTCTCCTTGATGAGTTAGGCGTGAGGCCAAGGGAGCGATTCCCACCATTAATCCTTCTACCTCCCTCTCTGCATCACCCCCTCTCATTTTCCCAAAAATCGCAAAACGAGCCATCTTCCTGCGTCAATTTTGGTATCAGAGCAAGTTCGAAATTCCTAATTGTGTTTTTGAAAGATATCTCAGATGAGTTCTTTGGCAGTCGAGTTAGCTAAACTAATCGACTAGGTAAAACATATGGATCACAGATTGGAGGCGACAATCAATACCCATAAGAAGGCCTTCGAGGACTTCAATAAGAAGAAAATCCCCACCGGAATTCCAATCTGCTGCCGTCGCCGTCTTGGAAAGTCGTCACCACGATAGTCGACTCCGATGAGTTATTGGGAGGTTTTAATTACAACCGAAGTGTAAAAACCAAACACAAATGGATATTTGCAGCCATGGTTTCCTCCGATGGACCTCTAACACAAGTAGCTTCAGAAGCCCTAGCAAGGGAACCAGAAACCTAGACACAAAGGTCAAAGAAACCCTAGCCTCCACTAAAGCTTTACCAGAGATTGATAATCAAGTCACAAAGGAGAATGGTTCAGTTTCAGATGAAAAGATAGGGGAGAATAGAATGACCACCATGTCTGACTTCGTTTGCAGTTCTGTGGGTGATTCATATGATACTGACAATCCAGTTTCAAGTGTAAAGGTCAAGTAGGAAGCTGTTGCAGAATAACCATCGTGCCCACCTTTGGAAATGGATGGTGAGAACAAGAATCTTGTGAATGAAGAGTCAAGTGGTGGCATCTCAACAGAGCAGCAGCTACCTCCTATTATGAATCGCAACGAGGCTATAGAGGGAGATGTTGAAGATGACGCCCCCCCTTCTGGTTCTAATGATGATCCAGGGATTTTGATTGCTACTATACTGGGGACGAATTTGGAGGGATGACAGTTCAAGAGGGAAGACTGGGCAAATATGGGGAGGAGTTAAAGAAACAGACAAAGATGAGAATTTCAGAGGTGGTTTTCTCAAGCTCATCTAATGGCAGACCTAGCATCGCTTGGTTTGAAAACATCGGGGAGAAATCTCTGGATTTGAGGACTTTGAAGAAGGTGAG
This sequence comes from Euptelea pleiosperma, assembly GCA_035048495.1. NCBI lineage: Eukaryota > Viridiplantae > Streptophyta > Magnoliopsida > Ranunculales > Eupteleaceae > Euptelea > Euptelea pleiosperma. Next base: position 23,895,417 of record CM068551.1, on the reverse strand, counting down.
AATGCAAAGGAAGAAGAAAAAGGAAAGGAAAAGGAAGAAGACGCCGAAGACAACATTGCAGAAGAAGAAAGAGATGACATACCTCATTACTATCGGAGTTTGTTGCCACCGCCGAAGCCTTCGCCGCCGCAGTCGCTGTGATCGCTGTAGCCGCCCCAAACGGAGAGATGATTTAGGGTTTGTAAACCCAAAAGTCCTTTCCTTCTCAAAGAGGGAGACGGCTCCCTATATGATATCAGGCCTCTTTGTGTTAACTTATGGACTTCGGGCCTTCTATGTTTCTCTAATGGGCTTAAGTCTAGCCCATCAACCCATTAAATGGTTTGTCAACACTTGAACCCATTTAATAACCACCAACCCCTCTGCCCATGTACCCTTAAGAGGTCCTATTTTACCCCAAGTCCACATATTAAAGCCCGACATTTTCTTTTCTTGGTGGGTTTGACACTTATGGCCCAATTCTCCTTAAGTGACCCGACCCATATACTTGACCCACTCGATCCATGATCCACCTGATTGAGTCAACCCATGACCTAAACAAAGCATTATTTTTATAATTTTTTATTTATAAGAGACAATTTGGAGAATGTTACAAGCTATTTCTGGCAAATTACCGATATCGTCCATTGAAGACATGTTTGATCAGATGATAGGGAGCACTATGCCAAGTTGATTGCTAAGAATATACTGATCGTTTGCATCTGAATTCGAAGTCGAATTCTTTTCAACCAGGAGGATTTGATGGGGGAGCATTCAACCACAATGGTTCACCGCTACACTGAATCGGTGCCCAATCAAGCAAGTGGACCCCACGAAGATTTATTAGAATTTTACAATTAGATTTTGTTTCCAACTAGAATTTTGGGATGGGATTGATTGCCATAGTAGCCTTGTATTATGAGTTTCTTATTTTAGTTTGATTAGAATTAGGAAAGTTCAATTAGGAGTTTTATAAATTGGATGTAATCCTTTGATTTTAAAATAATGAATTATTATGAAGATTTACATGCTTTTGTGCATGATTTCCCCTTGATGAGTTTGGCGTGGGGTCAAGGGAACGATTCCCACCATTAATCCTCCTCCATCCCAATCTCTCTCTTTCTATCTTTCTCTCTCTATCACCCCCTCATTTTCCCAAAAATCGCAGATCGAGCCTTCGTCCCGCGTCAATATGATAGCCTCAATGGCACCATACTAGAATGTCACAATTTCCAAAACCATTGGATTGGAATTTCAAGTTAGACTCCCCATTTAGGCTATAAATCCACTTTAATTCACCAAATCCCCATGTAAATTGTTTTTTTCTTCTTTTGATAAATGACTGATCTTATCAAGATAGAAAGAAAGAAAAAAAAAAAAAAAGAGCATTGGAGAAGAATGACGAGTTGGCCAACTCATTAGCAGTATGTAATATATGGAAACATTAGTCTAACAATGTTCCAATATCTATATATGGCATTTATCAGTCATTAGCAATATTTATCAAGGTTTTCTGGAGCTCCATTCCACTCCTCATTGTAGTGTGAGGTCCTTTAAACGTGGAGGAATCACTTGGCCAATCCAGGCCATCCATTTGATAGACAACACCCTGGATTGGCCCTGTAGATAGTGACCTTGTCCATGTCATGCCTATACCCTACCATTATTGTATTTTATGCCTACATATTGCAACGATTGAAATTTCAAAAACTAAAAAGGAAAATTGGGCTGCAACTTGCCACATGGGGATATGCTAAGGTGGCGAAACATGTGCACCTCTTTAGGCCAGAAAACAAATTAAATGGCTTGCAAAGCCATCAATTGGGATGGTCCATGAGCCATGACTCTGGGAATCAACACTCATACACTGGGGATGGGGCCCCTAGTTAGTAAATTCGCGTATTATACGCGTTTAATACTCGAAATTTTTTTAAGAAACGTTTAATACTTCCGTATAAAATAAAAAATTAGAAAAAATCATGAATTTTAATACTATATGAATAAAACACGTATTATTCGCGTTTAATACACGAATTTTGCATTTTTAAAATAATAAACATATTAAATGGCCGCATAAAATGAAAAAATCGGTAATATTTAGGCTTGTTAAGGCTAAATGAATATAACATTTCAACAATGACCGGATTTTTTTTATCCCGAAACCGAATTAAACTCGAACTTTTCCCATTTCGAATCTTTGACGTTTACAGAATTGCTAGCTATATAAGGGGGCCACAATTATTTGAAAAGGGCCTATATTCTAAAAAGTAATGTGGGTCCCATTGCCCAGTGTAATGGCATCAACTCCCGGAGTTGCGAGCCATCCAAATTGATGACTTCATGAGTCATCAATTTTTTTCCCTTTGCACCCACCACCTCAACTGCAACATGTAAAGAAAATCCACCATCTAAGAAGAGTTCTGTAGAACATCTGTCCCAATATCAAAATAATGAACATTCACAGAATAAATGCAAAAAAACTTGAATGCCACTGTTGCATGTTTTTGGAGAAAATGAGCTCAAGCAGTGTTTCATTTACAGTTTGCACAGTTTAAATTTGTGTTTTCATCAGTTCTTAATTGTCCGTGATATCTGTAGTTCTTATTAAATGTTGATCAATTTAATACATATCGGATCAATTTTTTAAGGAATTGTTGCTAAAAGTTTGTTACACTTCCTGAACAACTCCCACAGTCAGATGAGTGTTTCGTAATAATTTCAGGCCAGCATGAACAATTAAAGCATGGAACCAATCCGAAACTTAGATAAAAAAAATGGAAAGAAAGTAATCGAATTACATAAAAAGAAGGCGTGCATGTGGGATTACCTTAACAGCAAGAAGCCCGAGAGCAAAAGCGCTCCCTTTCTCGACTTCATGCTCGAACGGCTTCTGAACATTGTCGCCTTCTCTCGATGTAGGGGGCGCCTGAAGATGCCTCACCAAAGCCGGGACCGCACCGCCATCGACGATAACATTCACAACTTCTTCTGCAGGAATCAAAACAGAACACATCAAAACCCTAATTTTCCAAAAATCTAGAGAATTCCAGAGATAAAAAACAATTAGAACCCTAGAAATCACAGAAGATCAGCGGAGATGAAGGAAACAAGGCAAGATCGAAATGTTTTAAGTTACCGTTCTTGGCGAGTTCGGCGAGAACGTGAGTAGCGCGCTTGGCGGCAGCTTGATCCGACTCTTTCCAAGAGAAGCTGTTGTTAAGGATATTAACCTGCGCACTCACCTCGCACAATAGGGCGCGGTGAGCTTCAGGAGATTTGAGAGAGAGATCTCGATCTTCTTCGATTTCTTCTTCCAGCTTTCGCTTTTGCCCTTTCCTTTCTGGGAGGGTTAGTTGGTCTTGGCGCCTCTGCTGCTCCATGGAAAAGGAAGATGGGAGAAGTTGGGAGGAAGAAGAGAGGTTTTGAAGAAAGAGGGAGGGGTACTATTGGAAATCTGGACTTTCTTCCTTTTACTTTTCCTATTTTTTTTTTTTTTTTTTAAACAGTGACGAGTGTTTTTTTTGTTGATTGTGCCTTCGTAAACGCAGAAATGAAATGTGTCTGTCGGTTTTAAACCGGCCACATTATTTCCGGTTCCACAGTTAAAAAAACCCGCCTTTTTTTTTGTGAAAAAAGCTAACTTGCGCGCCAACGAAAGTAGGTGAAAAAACTTTAAAAAATAGAAAAAAGCTAACTTGCGCATGGCAGTGATGCCCACAATCGAGTGAGTAGAACTTGGATGCCCATCAGCAGTCGTCAAATTTGCTGACTGTCCACAATATGAGTCACGTGGCACACTATTAGAGGACAATGACCGAATGGATGTTTGTACAATCCCTAGGTGGACCTACAAACCAAAAATGAGCCTGAACAGTAATTTCAAACCGTTGGATCTTTGTACCCCAAATATTGGTCAATAATGCAAAAATATCACGGTTAAAAATCAATCCATGTAAACAACTCCAATCCAACGCTTGGAAGTCACTAATCAGGTTAAATTTTAGTCTGTATGTCCACGTAATGGGTCAGAAGTTTATAAGAATATGCCACGTGGCTAATATTGCGGGCTGTAAGTAACTTTTCTGACCGTCGGCGGTCAGCGACGTTACTGCACTCGAGTCCATTTTTCTTCACTTGCTTCTTTAGTGACCTATCTCAGTCATTGAAGCCTGTACACTTGACAAGTATCCATGACAAACTGACAACACTATTTTCTAAAAGGCTCGGGCTCCAAGGACCCCTATCGAAAGTCGTGTTCTCGGCCGTTGGATTTACGAATCCAACGATGGTTGAGCGCTGGAAAAAAAAAGTGAAAAAGTGAAGCTAGCTGAGCGCTATCAACCACCGCGTGATTCGTGAATCCAACGGCCAAGAACACGAGTCCCGAGAGGGGTCCGAAAAAGGAGCTCCCCTAATCCCGACTCTTTTTTAAAAAGTTAAATTTTAATACAGGAGTTATCTAGGAGACGTGTCAAGTGTACATGCTTCAGTGACCGAAATGGATCACTAAAGCTGGGTGGGCCAAGTATGAAAATCTAATGTCCCCATGATGAACATGAAGAATATCTAGCTTACTCGTTCTTGCAAACGTGGCGCACTTGTATGGAACTGGGAGCAGTCTAAATATTTTCCGTAGATCAGACGTTGATATCGCATGGAAGATCTCCATGGCTGGGCCCATTAAATTATGGGTCCTACCCTGCTTCAAGTGCCCTTGTTGGTAGGTTTGAGGATGGTAGACCATCCATTAAATTCATCCGACGAGGGGCACAAGATTTCGTCGTTTCCCTGGTGCTCCGGTGCCGAGAACAAACATGATAGGGATTCGCGAAGTGCCATCATCGTAAGCTTCATCCCAATTACAAAACGGGGATTGGCGATGGCGTGGGCTTCAGACACTCACCTAAAGAGCAATGACAATAATGTAAGTCATGTGGCACACTCTTAGAGACTACTGATCGTATGGATATTTGGCCCATTCCTAGGTAGACCTACATACCAAAAATCATCTTGATTAGCAATTTCTAACCTTTGGATATGAGTACCTAAAAAAATGTTCAAAATCCATGGTTAAAAATAAATGATGGAAAAGACTAATATCCAATGAATAGAAGTTACTAAGCATGTTGATTTTTGGTGTGAAAGTCCAGATAGCGATGCCAAAACATCCATCCAGTCGATGGTCTCTAAGAGTGTGCTACATGGCATACTATGGTCCATCATCAACGTTGATGAAGCCCCGTGCACGAGCCCGTGCCCGTGTCCGTGCCACCCCCTAGTGTCTATAAAAGACAATACACAAAGATTCATGAAAGAGACCATGTCAAAATTTTACACCAATTGCCAATGTAATGTAACCCATCTGTCGTTGAAAAACACTTCATTGGTGGAGTTTCTATCACATACACCCTCTTACATTCAAGAACAAGTATTTGTGACCGCAGCCGTCGCCTTTTGCAGTATATTACTAAAAGCAAAATAATCTTGATCAAAGCCTTACAAAAACCTTCTAGGTACATTTTATGTACCAAACCCTAAGATACATCTTTCAACACTCCCCTCGAACTCGAGGTTCACATCATGTCTCCTATCTTTTCAAAAAGTTATTATTAATTAGTAGTGGGCCGCATGTGTCGTTAGTGATTGTAGGGGACTTTCTAGAAGATTAGTTTGGAGGAATTTGTAAATTGCAGCAACTGAAGGCATAATTAGAAAATCAAAATTATTAAGTAGTTTATGTAGAATAGACGTGTAGTTATTAATGGGTTATTTTTTAAAATATAGAAGAAATGACATAAAAAGTAATTAAGTTGCTATTAAAGAACTGTTTTGAAAATATAAATAATGGCATGGTAAGTAATTAAGTGGTTAGCAAGGGGCTGTATTAAAATGAAAATGATAGCATTAAAAAGTAATTAAGTATTTATTAAATGGCTATATTGAAAAGGTAATTAATGGCATGAGAATGAGTGAATACGTTAATAGAGCATCTAATGAACTTTTTTGTTCTCGGCAGAGATGGACATTTAATGAACTATTCAATGTATATGGTTTTTTAATAGGCGGCTAAGATTGATCGTCGTGTGGCAACTTAAGTTTTGGCTTTAAAGTAGTAAGATTTTAAATTTAATTTTAAAATTTCTTTGAGGTTTTTCAAAGGCTCAAACTTTTAATTCATAAGTTGGTTTGCAATAAAAATAAAATTGTCAAAAAAGCTCTTGTTAAGATATTTACAATGACATCCATTGTGAATAACTTTTATTTATACACTAGGGGGACGCCAATTGCAATGCACATGCACCTTATGCGTAGCAGCACCTTACACGTGACACACTCTTAGAGATCACTGACCGTATAGATGTTTGGCCCATCCCTAGTTGGACCCTCGTACCAAAATTCATCCTAATGTGTTATTTCTACATGCTAAATTAGAGTCTTTTTCATGATTTATTTTTAACAGTGAATTTCTAGTAGTATTTAGGGTATTAAGATTCAGAGGTTAGAAATCACTAAACGGGCCAATTTGTTTTTATGTAAGTCCGTTGAGGGATTGGCTAAACATCCATATGGTCAACGGCCTCTACTAGTAGTTCATGTGGTTCACACCATCATCAAAAAAACTTCTAAGGACAGAGTTTAAGTAACATGTGATCAGGTTCAATAAATGCTTTCATAGTTAAGTTGAAATATGAAAATGTTTAATGACCGAAGCACATATAAAGTAAAAAAAAAAAAAATTAAAGAAACAACACTTGTAAATTGAAGAATTTGATGATTATATTAGGAATAATTTTTTTTGAGATTTTTAATAAGTGATGAGCAGTGAATGAGTTGAAGGGGGTGTCGGATGATGTGTGCTTTGACACCAAAAAGACCAAAGAGCCCTGTTAACTAAAAATAAATAATCAAAAGAAGGAAAAGAATGACATTTTGGGAATTATGGGAAAGTTGGTATTTACTTTAACAATGAGGTGTAGAAGAGTAATATTGTTCTTTTAATTACCTATTTATCATTTTAATAAATTTAATATATTTTAATCTGAGGGTCTATTTGGCAACCAGACATGGATTTGGAATTGAAAATGGATTTGGAATTATTAGAGACCACATAACATATGGATGTTTGTCCCATCCCTAAGTGGACTTAAATGCTAAAAATCAGGTTGATTAAAATTTTCTAACATTTGGATCTGAGTACCCCAAATCATGCTAGATATCCCACAGTTAAAAAATCAACCAATAAAAAGACACAAATTCACTGGTTGCAAATAAACAATCTTGCGCTGTTTTTTGGTTTATACGTCCACCTAAGGATGAGTGTGAGAGCTGGAGCTTGATAAAAATTCTCGAAAAGCTCTCCGCCCAGAAATAGAATTCCAGGAATTAGAAGTTTCTTATCCCCCCCTGAAACTTCTAATTCTGGAAAAATCTCAGAATTGGAAATATAATTCCCAGAATTCGATCCTCCCAAACATTGAGATTTGTGATTCCAAGAATCACAAATGCAAATCCGGCTCAATTCCGAGTTACCAAACAGACCCTTAAAAGAAAATTCTCACTATTAAAAATAAATAAATTTTAGGTATGCATTTGGTAGACCATAAAGGCCATTTACCATCTTTATAATCGGGAATGTATTGCATGTATAATTAGGTGGGACCTATCATTAATTGACACCTACAATTTATTTTATTGAACAAATTTATGGCAAAAACCAATCAAATTGAATGAAATGACCAACCATCTCATCCAATAATTTATTTTCAATTGTTAATAAATGCCATTGCTAAAATGGGTGATTATACGTTGGTTTAAAAAACGGCCGTTGTAACGGATTCGGACCTCCCCCATTACATTGTGTACCATTAAAAAGCTCTAAAAATAACGACATAACGAAAATAACGATTGTTATTTTCTGGAAAATTTTGTTGAAAAACAGCCGCTATTTCTGTTATTTTCCATTTTTGAAAATTTCAATTTCAAAACTTGAAAAAATTTATGTATTCTATTATAAATAGTATTGTGCTAATATTGTACACGAATTATTCCACAAGTTATTGTAAAAGAATTATTCCACAACTATATTCTTGCCATATGTTGGATTGCTAACAATGGTCGGCCCCACGCCTCATGGAAAATTTTTAGACGCAGAGGACTTTGGATGCAGTCGATGCAGAGGGTTCTCGTGGACCTACATAGTTCATTTTTGGGGCCAATTAACTGCATGGATGTTTAGCCCACCCATTGGTGGATATACATACCAAAAATCAATCTGATTGGTTTTTTCTAGCCATGGATTTTAGCAATTTTGTAGGATTGATTCTAGCCGTTTGATTCAGGCATGTTTTTCTGCATAGTTTTTTATGCTTAATCCAACGACAAGAAATTATCAATCAAGCTGATTTTTGGTATATATATCGGTGGTCTAATGACTCTAATCATCCATGCCGTTAATGGGCCCCAAAAAAATGAAGTATGTAGGCCGGCCCACGAGAGTCCTCTGCATCCACTTCATCCAAAGTCCTCTGCATCTAGAATTTTTCCACGCCTACACTGTCACAGCATGTATTGATGATTTATAAGGAGAAAATTTTTTAAGCCGGCGGAGTAATGGCTAATCACACTGCCCCACAATCTGCTGATGCTTTTAAACAAATCCAGAAATGCTTTTTAACAGCGGATTGTGGCGTAATGTGCCGTTGCTTCAAAATTTTTCTCAATTCTAACTGTGGGATATAATCAAGTATTATTTGGGGTACTCAAACTGGTCATCCATACGAGTAAAACTTTGATGACAACGCAATATGAGCCACGTGGCATACTCTTAGAGGACTTTGACCCTATGGATTTTTTTTCAATCCTTAGGTGGACATCAAACCAAAAATCAGCTCGATTAGTGATTCCAAAACTCTGGATCTTTGTACCTCAAATAATGATCGATAATGCTCAAATACCCACAGTTAAAATGAACCCATGAAAATAATTCCTATCCAACGCCTACAAATCACTAATCGGGTTGATTTTTGGTTTGTAGGTCCACCTAGAGATTGGCCAAAAATCTATATGGTCAGAGTCTTCTAAGAGTCTGACACGTGGCTTATATTGCGCGCTTTCATCAAAGTTTTACTCCATTCACACAGTCAGCAGTCACAAAGAGTGTGCCGCGTGGCATTAGTGTCACCACGAGATCAGTCAAATTAAAAAAAATATATCTTGATGAGTCCACCTCAGCTCCTCCAGACATCCCATTGCACGACACATATTCCAAAACCTACCTTAATCCAATTTAAACTCAATCCTGATTACTACAAATGGTTTATAACAGGTTAAGGGGTGAGTGGTGTACGTGGCGTTCCCTAAAGTAGGAATTTCCACAAATACCCTTGTAAAGGACTATAATGCTCGCCACGTGAGATCTGAATTCCTATATGTGAGTCAACTTTTTCTTTTTTTGTTTAAGCTCTTTAGAATACAAAAGTGCGGGTGGTGGAGATGTCGTGTTGGGAGGAATGTCCATCCGTAAATGGAAAAACGTGGAGGGAGTGTCTAAAGATGTGGGATCCAAGAGATCACAAGAATTCCATCGTCCTCACTCCTCAGTAAGACTTGTGCAGTTACGCCTAGTGGTGCACCAACTGACTGATCTGAACCGTTCATATTAATTGATCAAAATTCAAATCATAAACATTCTCTTTTACGTTTGTTCCAGCTATGTTGGGTGGGACACGTGTACTGGATTGAGGGAACGGGCAGATCAAGTCCGTTGAAAGTTTACATCAAATTAACCACATTAAGAAATCCTTCATGTTCAACCATAATCTCATCCAATGTATCATGGTACCAGCCACGGCCAAAATAGGAAAAAGATCCTAGCGAACGGCAACGCCTGTATACGGTGTATCATTATATTTCCAGTGTTGCCTTTAGAAGTTCTAACAAAATAAATATACAATTAACTGATGGTGCACAGATATTTGCGAGCGAAAATATCTATGAATGGTTTGGACCACTCTCAATTTTCTCATCCAAATAATACAGTCAGTGCGTGGGCGGTGGGATGTTGTATATGGTCTACCTTTTTTTGGGTCGCTCTACGGGCGCCCACGTCTTTCAGCTGGGCATCCACACTGGACAAAAATGCCCCCTTTCAATGTGGGCACGCCCCCATGGTAATTCAACACTGTGAAGGCTAATGCCCAGATAGATAGAGAGAGAGAGAGAGAGAGGGAGAGAGAGAAGGGGTTGGTGGGTGCCCAAATTGGAGGGGGCATTTTTGTCATACGTGGGTGCCCAGCCGAAAGACGTGGGCACCTGTAGAGCAACCCTTAGCAAAAATCTTAAAGGCTTAGGCTCGGGAGCCCCCCATTTTTTTTGTCTCTTCTCAGGAGTCATGATCTCGGCCATGGATTCCATGAATCCAACAGTGGTTGATAATGGCACAAAAAGTGATGTCAGCTCAACGTTATTAACCACTGTTGGATTCTCGGTATCCACTGCCGATAACACAACTCCCAAGAAGGGGTAGAAATGGGGAGCTCCTAAGCCTGACCCTTGAAGAGATGAAACAATTTTAAAATTATAACCGTAAAGAGAGACATATGAACTCATCAATTTTGTAGAGGCTGAGGCACACGTTCTACGTACTGTCCTAATTAAGACAAAACTCGCCATTGCATTTCGTGAGTGTTGTTGATAATTGATCGGGCGCCTGCCCCTAGGATTCAACAGCCAGTTGAAGGTAAGCAACCCTCCAACACCTTCAGTAGAAATGTAAAGCTTATGTTTTATTCAGTAAAAGAAGAAAAAAGAGAATGTCTACAGAGTGATGTTTTATTTTGTAATTCATAAATTTTGTGGAGAGACTTCTCTTCATTTCTTTATACTTTTTTTTTTTTTTGTAAACAAGACAATCATTTAGACCTTAGTAATGCACATTAAAGGTTCATCGATAAATAATTAATTGAGTTAATGTGATCAGGATGGATGTGGTCGGGCTCAAGGGACCCCCATTTCTAACCCCCTTTTTTGACCCCCATCTTGGCGTACCCACATAGAAGATGAATCAATGGCTGATTTTTGGTGGGGATGATAACCTCACCATATAGATCACCCCAACAAAATATCAACCCATTCTGAAATTGCTAACCCCATCAAATGTGGTTTTCAAGTTACACAGTAAATATCAACGGTCCATAATGCTTCAGCTTCTAAACCAGTCTATGAATATCGGAATGATTTGAATTTTGGTGAGGATGATCTCCTTACCATAGAGATCATCCTCACCAAAAAATCAGCCATTGATTCATCTTCTATGTGGGTACGCCAAGATGGGGGTCAAAAAAGGGGGTCAGAAATGGGGGTCCCTTGTGCCCATCAAAGTGAAAAGTGCACTATAACACAGTGTTTGAAAACTCAACTCTACTCCAAAGTCTACCGAGTTGAGTTAACTCGAACTTCGACCCGAAGTAACTCGACTTGAGTAATATATTAATATTATATAGATATATTAATATTAATATATAAATATCATATTTTTATAAGAAGGATTTATAAGATTTGGTTAATTTTGTGTTGACGAGGTGTTCAAAAAATATATTTGGTGCGTCGATCAAGAACAACGCACCAACCCGTTGTTTATTCGATCCAAATTTATTTTAAGTCGACTTGAAACTTAGACGAGTCGAGTCAACTCGGCCGAGTTTCGAGTTGACTCGATTAGTTTTAAAACACTGCAATAACATGTGTTTTTTGTAGGAGAGAAGTAGAAAATTTAAAAAGTTGTTATACTTTTAATAGTCCACAGCCCATAACCCTAGACCCATGACCTGTGATCCACGAATTGTGACCATTAATCATCTTACATATAAGCTTCGAAATTAGGTTCCTCTGAAGCAATGCGAGATTGAAGGATTTGCAAGAGTTGAAGAATCTGTTTAAGCTCCCCCTTCCGCTCCCAAGTTTTTAAATCAAAATTCTATGAAGTTTTGGCTCTGGAAATTGAGAGAGCGACACATTTTAAAATTTCTAAGAGGTCTTAGGTTCAAAACCCTTTTAGATTCAAAATGCTTTCTTTTAGTTTAGCTTTTAAATTCTTTAAGGTCTTGTGTTCAAAATCCCTAACCTAAAGACCAAAATAATTAAATTATTTAATATTTTTTTTTGATAAGGTGGGATTCGTTAATAAAGCATGGAAACACACAAGAAGGAGAAAGGTCAAGAAGACCGTCTCGAAAAACCAGAAAAAAAAAAAAGGCAAAGCCCACAAGCTACAAGCCTCTAGACATAGACGAAGGCAAAGCCTTCGACTACAAGACTTAAAACCTTTGCAACATCAGCCACATATCGTATCAAGAACTGACTCCGGCATAACCCAACAGATCCCAAAAGAGGCAAAGAAGAGGTATCAGATCTCCCGAGCTAGCTTGCAATGTAATAGAAGGTGATTAACGGATTTTCCCGCTTCCTTGCACATGTAGCAGAAACTCGCAATTACCCACTTTCTTTTGATGATGTTGTCCCTAGTAAGGATCTTCCCTAAGGATGTGCACTAAACAAAGAAAGCAACTTTCAAGGGTACTTTCGATTCCCACACTCTAGAATTTGGATATGCAGTCCTCCGAGCAGCGATCGAGGGCGTCCATCTGTCGTATGAGAGCCTATCCAACATCTCATAAAGAGAGTGAACAGAAAACTTCTCATCCGACCTACCCGACCACCTGATGTCATCCTCACACTGCGTAACCAGGTTGTACCCGTCCAATCTGAGAGTTAGAGCCGCCATATCAGAGATTTCCCAGTCATTCAAATAACGTCTAAAGCCGAAGTCCCAAGAATAAGTGATGCCTTCCCCTACTAGGAAGTGTTGAATAGTGTCGCGCTTCCTGAAGAAATCGCATAGAGCTTAGGAAAGTCCTCCAAAAGGACCTTATCTCCACACCAAATGTCACATAAAAAACGAACCCTGTTTCCTTTACCCACTTTGAAATGGATCCACGAGTGGAAAGAGGAGAAAACCTTTAGAATTCCTTTTCAAACGCCACATCCATAAAAGGATTTGACTTCCCTACTGAACCACTCAAGAGCCTCGCATCCATGTCTAGCCACAATGACCCGCCTCCATAAGCTCTTCACCTCTTTAGCAAAGCGTCATAACCACTTCCCCCATAGAACCTGATTCATCAGCCGCAAGTCCTTGATGCCTAAACCCCCCCATCTCTTTAGGAAGGCAGATGGACTTCCACTTCACCAAGGGAAATCCTTTCCCCTCTGCCCTTCCGAACCACAAGAAGTTCCGGAAAAAATACTCCAACCTCTTTGCCACACCAACGGGCATAGCATAAAAAGAGAGGTAATAGATAGGTATATTGGAAAGCGTGCTCTTGATGAGACAGACTCTACCTCATTTGGATAGATATTTAGCCTTCCAGATTGCCAACCTCCTCTCGCACCTTTCGATGACTGGGTCCCACACTGCCTTAGATCTATAGGGCGCTCCAAGAGGAATGCCAATATACGAGGTCAGAAGAGAAGCCGCTGAGAAACCCAAAGAAGAAGCGAGGGTGTCGAGGTCCTCAACCTCACCAACCGGATATAGAATACTCTTCCTGAAGTTCACCTTGAGCCCCGTCACAAATGCAATAGCTGAAATTTCAATCAGACAGTCTACATCAACAAGCGTGTCGTCACACAACTCTGAACCAGGGCCTTCGCAATATTTTGGCCACGTTGCAAGGTGTTGGGTACATCTGGATCCACTAGCTCTTGCGTTCCACAAATATGATCTAAAATATGCTTCTTTACTGCATTAGATTTTTTTTTTCTTTTTAGTTATTTTTTTTGTAAATTTTCAAAAGTTTGTTTTGTTTTTATAAATACATTAAAATTAATTATAGGGATTAATTTTCAAAAGTCTGTTTAACCGTCCGTCCGAAGAAAATCCAATAAAAACGTCCATTTAGACAAGAAAAATCCAATAAATAACCTCCAATCCGGGAGTCCATATCCAATAGAGATTGCGACCACATATTTTGAATACTAGTGGGCGGGCACTCCCGACAAAGCATTTGCCTAAAATCGGGTGTGAGTGGCTAAAATTCACCATCCATTTGGGGATAAGATCTTGGCCCTTCTTTGTTGTAGCTGATATAAATAGGGAGATAACAACTGTGTTTTGTTTATATAGATACCTGTAAGACCTATATCTTAAGTGAATCCAAGTGGACCCACTGTCACCTTGCCATGTGACCCAAAATGGTACTAAGCTCATCTTTTATGGAACCGATAATCAATATTATACATCTCCGCAATTTGTGAGCGAGAATGAAGCTCGAGTCAACTTTTGCTCAAAGTGGTCTCTGCACCGTTAGATGCATCTTGAATTGAAAAACGTGTTTTTTAAATTCTTGAAATTTAAATTTTTTGAAAATTTTGAAAAACAAATTTTCAATGTACAGAGTCAAACGCGTTTTTGGCTGACCTGAATATAGAAGTCCATCAACGTGCCATGTGGCTGACTCTTTCGGGCCCATTGACCCCATGAATGGTTGGTACACAGCTTGGCGGACCTACACATCAAAAATCAACGTTACTGGTGATTTATAGCCGTTTGATTGGAGCACTTTTTCATCATGGGCTTAGAACCAACCCATATGCTTGTGACGGGCCATGATTAAAAATGTTCAAATCAAAAGGTAGACATCACCAATTATGCTGAATTTTGGTATATAAGTTCACCAATGTATGGGTCAACCATTCATGGGTCAGTGATTATGAAACCGTGTGCCACGTGGCACCTTCAGGGACTTCTGTATCATATAACGGCTCCACTGATAATACCTTGAAAAAGAGCAGGGCAAAGTCTGACATGGACGTAAATGAAATGAAACGGTCAATTCTTGGAAATTGATGCTGTCGTCCTCGTCCTCGGGAGAATGTTCTGAGAAAACATTGCTGGCCCGGGGGGACATCAAACTTTGAAGTCTCCCCACCCAAAATGTCTGACAAGTACCCCAATCCCTTAACTCAACCAGCGTTAAGCCCTTGGTCAGTGGTTAATAAGGGGTACTTGTCAGACATTTTGGGAGGGGGACATCAAAGTTTGAAGCCCCCGGGCCAGCGAATTTTTTCTCGAATGTTCTTCGGTTCTTCCTTCCGAGCCAGTGTTTGATGGCGCCAGGGGACTTCAAAGTTTGATGGCCCCCATCTAAAACGCCACGTGGAATACTCTTTAGGGCCCACTTACCTTATAGATAACAGATAAAAAATCAATATAATTAGTGATTTATAACTATTGGATTTAGTATTTTTTGAATTTGAGCCTTTTTTTATGTTAAAATATAACTGTTCTAAATCACCGATCAAGCTGATTTTTGGGAGAGGGAGACTTCAAATTTTGGGACGTGATTATAGCCGTTGGATTCAATCATTTTTTTTTTGTTTTTGAATACTAAAACCAACGGCTAAAAATCATCAAACAAGCTTTTGGTACGAAATTAAGAATGTCTAAAGGGGCGGGCTAAACATCCATGCGGTAAGTGGGCCCAGATGGCAGCGATGGGTAACAAAAATCTGAATAAAACTTTGATGACAGGGTCCTGTCACCGAGGCCGATGACAGCTGCATTTTGAGCCACGTGGCACACACTTAGAGAGTTTTTACCGTAAGGATGTTTGTACAATCCCTAGTTTGACCTACAAACCAAAAATCAGCCCGATTAGTGATATTTAGGCGTTGGATTGGTATTATTTTGATGGGTTGATTTAACCGTGTGAATTTGAGCATTATTGACCATTATTTGAGCTACAAAGATCCAATGGTTTGAAATCAATAATCAAGTTGATTTTTGGTATGTAGGTCCATCCCTAGATTGGAAAAGCATCCTTACGGTCAGAGTCCTCTAAAAGTGCGCCACATGGCACAAATTGTGCGCTGTCATCGGCTCGATGACAGGGCCCTGTCATCAAAGTGTGCTTCCTTACACAAAAAGCATGAGGTATATCTTGTTACATCACGACCCTAAAACGTAGACAGTAACTGCTACATTAAAAATTACCTAACTTACAACTAAGCAGACAACTGCCGCGCTTGACTTGGTTTCCCGCGTTTCTTAACTAATCCTCTCTCCTTCTCGGAAAAATTCTTTCCCCTCTCCAAACTTCATCTCCTGTCTCTATCTCTCTCATCTGATTCCTTTCTTCCTTAACGACCCTTTCAAACTCTCACCTAACCTAACCCATCGCTCTGTCTCTAAATCTCTCTTCCGCTCCCATGCTCTCGCCCTCTCAACCATGTCGCTTCTCTCTCTACTATTCTTCTCCGCAGTCTTCACCGCCGTTCATTCTCAACCATCACCTCCCAAAGGTACTTCAATCTCAATTCCCAACAATCTCTCACTTTCAATTTCATTTTCAATTTCAATTTCTCAACTCTTTCTCTCTTCCTTACAGGCCTCCTCATCGACTGCGGCGCAACCGTTCCTTCCGTGATCGACGGTCAAAGATGGCTCCCCGACACCGCTTACGTATCCTCCGGGCTCTCCAAAACCCTAGCCACTCCCGACCTCCTCCCAATCCTCTCCACCGTCAGATCTTTCCCTCTTGGTGACGGTACTCCTCGGAAATTCTGCTATTCTGTTCCAGTGTTCCGCAACGGGAAGTATCTTGTCCGAAGCACATACTATTATGGGGGAATTAACGGCCAGGATTCGCCGCCGGTCTTTGATCAGATTATTGATGGGACCTTCTGGAGCGTTGTCAATACCACCGAGGATTATGCCGGAGGGTTGTCGTCGTATTTCGAGGGAGTTTTTCTTGCAAAAGGGAGGACGATGAGCATGTGCGTTGCCAGAAATACGTATACAGATTCGGACCCGTTTATTTCTGCGTTAGAGTTCGTGCTTTTGGGGGATTCAGTTTACAATACGACGGATTTCGAGACTTACGGTCTGAGCTTGGTTGCGAGACACAGCTTTGGGTATGGAGGACCAATCATCAGGTAATTCATAGGACAGTTACTGTATTTGTTGTTAATTTCATCAATTTTGTGTTCTTTTTGTTTGATTACTCAATTCGGTAAATACAGAGATAGTACTTGGAAATTCATGCAATCTTGATTTGTTTGCTAGGGCTCGGTTCAGTTTTTCTGTTCCCTACTAAAGAAAGAATCGAAACAGAACAAAAAAACAAACAAAAGACTCAGATCAAACCAAATAAACTGAGAAGCGAGAAAGCCGTTTGTCTTGCTGATGTTTGATTGGTATCATGGTTAAAAAACTGTTATAACGCCCAACTGTAACGACCACACAATGTATTTTGAATGAAAATATTGCTATAATGACTCTTACAATTTTATAACGCGATAAATTAACATTTAAAAATGACGCTGTGAATATTGCTATAACTCCTGTTATTTACTACTGTATCCATTTTTGTAAGCATAACAAGTGTTATAACGATGGTTACCATTATATAATGGTAGTGTTTGCCTTCCATTAGTGCTTTTTAACAGCCCTTTTTAAACCTTGATTGGCATATTTTCAAGAAACTTAATATTTTTTGCAAATATAGTGAAGGCCGATCAACTACCCTCAAGGAATCCTACGCGCAGCCTTACATATAAGATTCTCGGAGCAGATTCCTGAAACACTTTTAATTTTTTTGCACAGGTTTTATTTTTGAATGTTGGTTTAGTGACCTGAATATGATTATCTTGTTACTAACATGGATTCATTCGGTTAAGACTCTCAACTTGAATCTGAATATTGTTTGTTTGAGAATGTGACACCAGATTTCCCGATGACCCATTTGATCGATTCTGGGAGCCATTTGGGGAAAGTAATCGTACCAACAAAAGCATCAGAAACGTCTCTGTTTCCGGTTTCTGGAATCTTCCGCCCTCGAAGGTATTTGACACTGAGCTGACGACTGAGAAAGAAAAACCGATGGAGATGCACTTGCAATGGCCTCCAGTATCTCTTCCAAATTCCAATTACTCCATTGCTCTTTACTTTGCGGATAATCGTGATCCCTCATTGGAGACCTCAAGGGTATTCAACATCAGTATAAATGGCATAGAATATTACCGTAATCTGAACGTGACTGCAGCTGGTGTTGTTGTCTTTGCGAGACGCTGGCCTCTCTTTGGTCTTACAAATATAACTTTGACTCCTGCTGTTGGATCGGATATTGGTCCTTTGATAAATGCTGGAGAGGTTTTTGATGTACTGCTCCTTGGAGGAAGAACAGCTACGCGAGATGGTCTGGTTACTGAAGACCTCTATACTTCTTGTAGAGAAAACTTGTCATCTTTTCCTGGAAGAGCCCTCAACCATCTCCTAGAGTGGTTTGGTTAGGTCATTTCTCGGATGGGTTATAGCCTGAAAATTCCACCAATTTGACGTCCTAACTATCTGATCAAGAGTTAGAACATGCATGGCTAAAAAATGTAGATAAAAATGCATTGATTGGTTAGGAAAAAGTCCATACATTGCAATGAAATATGACACCTTGATTGTACACTCTGCATCACATTGTATGGTTAGGATTCTCCTAAAGTGCAATTTTTGGGCTACGGATCATCCAAGAAGTGATCTAACATCTAGACCGCCTGGATTTACGAGCACATATACAATGTGTATGTGCACAGGCCGCTAAAGCGGGCGAGTGGTCCGTGGGAAATGGCGCCAGACTTTCTGTTTCTTATTTGAGTTATATTTTTTTTGTTATTGTTAATATTATTTTTTAACACAGAATTTCCATTTCCTTTTGCAGTGATTGCTTTGGAGAGAGTGAGGAATAGTCTACAAAATCCGCCACTTGATTGGAACGGTGATCCTTGTTTACCTCATCAATATGCATGGACTGGAGTTACATGTTCCGAAGGACCTCGGATCCGTGTGATCACTTTGTGAGTTTGGACTTGTGATCCTGAAATAATTTGTTGGCCATGGTTGATCTCAATCCCTGTATTGTTAAAGAACTTAACATTTTTGGTGGTTTTTCCAGAAACATGTCAAGTATGGGTCTTTCAGGATCAATATCACCTAGCATTGCCAATATGACTGCATTGGCTGACATGTAGGTTCTCCATATTAATCACTCTTTGGTAAGCAGAACATTAGGTGGTAAATACTTTGATGACTAATGATCTCATGTTGTAAATGACAGCTGGCTCGGGAACAACAATTTGTCGGGGTCCATTCCTGATCTCAGCTCTTTAAGGAGGTTGGAGACATTGTAAGTTGGGATTCTCCTTTATTTTTCTGTTTGCGTGTTAATTGTTGGGCTTACTTTTTAACAGGGCTGGATATGGTAGCTCACAAGCACCGTTGAAATAGGTTCGCGGGTTCCGGCATTTTGAAATCCTTGATCCACAATGTTTGGACTGTGATGACATAATCAATACACTTTTTTGGTTGCATATATTATCACTGTTCTGACTCTGTGGATTGCACAATCCAAATTGTTGGAACCTGTGGCCACCTTTATAAAGTGATTTGAATGGTATTTGATGTCCAATTTCTCTAATTTGCTGTTATCTTTCATAAAGGCATTTGGAGAACAATCAATTTACTGGAGAGATTCCTCCATCACTGGGATCCATTGACAGCCTGCGTGAACTGTAAGTTCTACTCTCTTAACATGCATGCATTTCGGCCTCCTCCCATCGACCTTTGCTTGCACATGAGTATATTATTTATTACATATCATTTTTTTTCCTGTTAACAGGGCAATGTAAAAGGGTATGGGATTAGGGACTTAAATCTGTGAATTTGTAATCAATATAGTTCCGGCCAAGCTCTTTGCTCCATACTATGCTTGTTACAGTTGTATAACATTATAATGGCCACTGAAACCAGGATAATGGCTGTTTCCAAACTTTAAAACCTATTTTACACCATTTCAGCTCTGAATCTGTAGGCCTTTTAAATTATTAAAAGCTCTCCCCTGTCCCTGACTTCATTGCAGAGATCCCTTCTGATGAGTGATGTGAGCTTTTGGGTCATTCCTCGTGGACTTATATAGTTCCTCTGTTTACTCTAAAAGGTCACTTAGAACTCTATGTTTATACTCTCAACAAAGAAAAATGGTACATTTCAAGAAGGGAGAAAAAAAAGAAGCAGACATGTTGTTTCCTTGAATTTTAAACTCAATTTGTAGGGTTAGATTTTCAAAAACATTTAGCCCATGAATTCTTAAAACTCACGTCTTAACTTCTTAAGTTAGAGAACAATGAAATTGGACTTTGTATTACATTTCTCTAAAACCTGCCACACCTACTTAGGAATTGAAATATATCTTTCCTAAGCTTTATTCAGGAGTTTACCTCCTAAGTGCCTAGTTGAAGATTACTGCTCCAAACAATGTGGGAGAGGGTTCCATTCCTGGGTTTGAATCCCTTCTTCACCAACTAACCTGTTTTCCTACCAAAAAACAAATTTAGCTGAAGTGCTTCGAATACTCTTCTGGGACTCGCCAAAAAGAAGGTGATATGCTAAGTCAGCTAGCACCTAATAAAGTGAAAGCATCAAAGAAACTTTGTACTTGATGCTTGATATTCCTGAGATAGCTGCATATCTACCTTGTGCTGCCATTGAAGAACACATTTTTTATACCTACCTATTATCATACCTTTATTTATTTTTATCTTTTAACTCCATAGCCTTTTTTGATTACTTATCTTTGATTAGAATCATTAGATTAATTTTGATAATTGATATTTTTGTAACCTTATTTTTGTTACGAATTGATAGTTTGAACTGTAAATGATCTGAGTCCATAACTCTAAAGACTTAGCAACTCCACACCCGACCATTGCTGTATTTAGACGCTGAGTTTCATCTTCTAGTGGAAACCTGTCCCCGGTCCTTTCTTACTTCAGGTCACACCTATACAGGAATAACAACTACAACATGTGCTTGTTTAGAGTGAGAATGTAAACTCGCACCTTTTATGATTAGCATTTGATCCTTGATGGTATTTATTTTGTTTATTTATGCTGATGAGCTGGTCACTGTTAATTTTTGGAATTTGGTTCTCAAGACTCATGTTTTTTCATTGTGTACTGATATCTTGTCTTGTTAGCCTTCAGTTATTTTGTCCTTTTTCATATTTTCTCTGTGTGTATACTATTGCATGCTTGTAACATAAAATTCTAGTTGGATAGCATACATGTGTTGGCCATTTTTTGTGCCGGAGATGCATTGGCCTTGCAATCTACTCATTCATCTTTGTTGAAAGTTTCAGAAAAGTATGGATTATTTTGGTAGGTTTTGTCTGTCTGTACTTCCACAGCAAATGCTATCAGTTAATAAACCCTTCTCAGTATTTGATTTGAGGGTCACTTCATTTGTCTTCTCTTACTGGACCATGAGATTTAACAACTCGCTTTGATACTTGGCACACTTACAGTTGTATTTGTTGTGTCTTTCAGCTTCATACAAAACAACAACCTGACTGGTCAAGTTCCAAACAGCCTTGTAGTAAAACCTGGATTGAACCTTAAGTAAGTGTGAATATCCTCGAGTCATGGCCACATCTTATTCATTGGCATTACAAGCAATTAATCGATTTCATTCGCTTCTTAGGATATCTCCTGGAAACCAATTTTCATTGCCAGCACCTTCTCCAACAACATAGTTTTTGTGCCTCCGGAGGTAAAATATATCTTTATTGTGATCTTCATATCATTAACAAACTCGGTTAATTTATTTTATATTCATTTATTTCAGGGCTGGCTCTACAACTTTTTTTAAAAGTGGGTGGCTGAAAGGGTGTGTATTCATAACCCCAGACCTGAAAGTTCTCCAGGTTATGCACTCCTGTAAGCTGAACAAATAAGAGAGCTCCTCAACACAATTTGTAGTTATCTAAATTGTATAGGTGAAATGGTTGTGCATATATAATCATTCTGATTCTTTCTTCACTCACCAATTTTGAGATGTGCTCTCAAAAGAATTTGTCAATGATGAATGAGAGACTAGGTTGCCTGCTGTTAATTTTTTTTTTCTTTTTTTCTCTTTTTCTGTGTATGTGTACTATATAAATATTTCAACTCTGAAGTGGAAGTTGTTGAATTTTGTACTAAAAGCATGCTTGTGCAAGCATTTTAAGTTTTATCTCACGAATAAGCATTGTGTACTGACTTCGTCGATTATTCCTAATCTATCTGAATATCCTCGATTTGCATGTTCTGTTTTCCAAGCGAACGCAGGCATGTGGGAGGGAAATTAAGAATCTCACAGATATTACCCATTCAATGTTTGCCCAACCCAAATACATAGAGCAGCCCATGGAAGTTTGTTTAACCAAGGTTTAAAGGAGGCCGTTTTAATGGTTAAACAGACTGGGGGCATTACCGTTTAAACTGATTGAAATGGCCAGGGGCAAAAATGGAATTTAATGGATTTTAACCGAAAAAACGGGAAAAATGGCGCTGAAAGTCAAATTTTGAAATTAAAAAAAAAATGGAATTTAACAGCCGTTTTTTTTCACAAAATTTTTCAGAATTAAATGGCTGTTTAAACGATTTTATCGGCTGTTAAAACAAAAAACAAAACGGCCGTTTAATTCAAAAAAGATAAAACGGTTTTAACGGAAACGGGCATGGGGCGTTACCGTTTAAACGGCCATTTTTAAAACCATGTGTTTAACAACCATTGTAGAATTTCACCAACATTACCACCTGCTATTTTATCCTCGATTTTCATCATCAACATGTTTCGACCTCCATTTCCATTTCTCTGCAAACCTTATGCATGTATGATGTGTGCAACCATAGATATTGTGTGACATTTTTTGCGGATTCTCCTGTGTGCACATCAACCCTACATCATGCATATGGATACAACATTGTTTGAACGTTAGTGCAGCGCCACAGACACCTCCCTTATCTGCCTCCTTTTGTGAGATGTCCACAACATCCAAAACATGATTAGGAATTGCAGAATTCATTATCAGATCAAACCCGAAATATGAGCCGCGTGGAACATTTTTAGAGGACACTGACTATATGGATGTTTGGCCTATCCGTCAGTGGACCTACAAACTAAAACTCAGCCTGATTAGTGATTTCAGACCTTTCGATCTTGTACCCCAGATAATGCTCAAATTCCCCACGGTTAAAATCAACCAATGAAAATGACTCCAATATCCAATGTTTAGAAATCACTAATCAAGTTTATTTTTTTATTTGTAGGTCCACCTAGAGATTGGCCAAAC
Organism: Euptelea pleiosperma; assembly: GCA_035048495.1. Classification (NCBI taxonomy): domain Eukaryota; kingdom Viridiplantae; phylum Streptophyta; class Magnoliopsida; order Ranunculales; family Eupteleaceae; genus Euptelea; species Euptelea pleiosperma. The sequence goes on along the minus strand of CM068551.1, from coordinate 23,872,222 downwards.
AGCCATACGATCAGTGTCTCTACAAATGTGCGACGTGGCTCATATTGTGGGCAACAGTCACTGACCGGCGGTCAGACAAGTTTTGCTTAGTAATAGATAAGACCTGTCAACTGTTGAATATGGCTATAATGATGTCATAAATATCATATTAGCTTACCACTGGGTATGTATGTGATAATATTTTCTCAGTTGTCAAAAGCAAGGTTTAAAGGAGACCGTTTTAACGGTTAAACGGACTGGGGGCATTACTGTTTAAATCGTTAAATGGCCGTTAAAACGGATTGAAACGGCCAGGGGCAAAAATGAAAAAAACCAGAATTTAACGGTTTTTAACGGAAAAAATGGCGTTGAAATTCCAAATTTAAAATTTGAAAATTAAAAAAAATAGAATTTAACGGAAATTAAATAGATTTTAATGGAAATAAACGGATTAAACGGCTGTTTAAACTATTTTAACGGCCGTTAAAACAAAAAAAGTCTGTTAAATTCAAAAACGTTAAAACTTGTTTAAACGATTTTAATGGAAACAGGCATGGGCATTACCGTTTAAACGGCCGTTTTTAAAACCATGGTCAAAAGCATGAAATAAATAGGATGGTTAATTCATAGGAAAAAGGTGTAAAAAGGCATACCTCATGCTTTTCGATTCTTGTTACTCACCGCTGTCATCTGGGCCCACTGACCACATGGATTTTAGCCCACCCCTTGATGGATATACAGACCAAAAATCACCCTGATTGGTAATCTCTAACCCTTAGATTTTAGTACTTTTAATGTGTGATTATAGCCATTGGATTCAACCATTATTTTTGAGTACTCAAACCAACGGCTAAAAATCAACAAAACAAGCTGATTTTTGTATAAATGTCTACTATGAGCTAAACATCCATGGGTTAGCGGACCCAAATGGCAGCGGTGAGTAACAAAATCCGCACGCCAAAAAGCGTGAGGTATACCTTGTTACATCACAACCCAAATTCACAATGTCGAATTGTTATTGAACTACCAAATTCTGTAGGTCGGGTCCACTGAGTGAGTGGTCCCTGTCCCTAGATGTTGGACCATGGAAGATGAGATGCGGATGACCAGTGCACGAGTAGAACTTGGCTTACCGCCCACAATATGACCCATATGGAACACTCTTACAGGACGCTGACCATAAGGATTTTTGGCCAACCCTAAGTGGACCTACCGACAAAAAATCAGCCCGATTAGTCATTTCAAACATTTGGATCTTTGTACACCAAATAATGGTCAGTAATGTTCAAATTCCACAGTTAAAAATCAACCCATCAAAACAACTCTAATCCAACGCTTAAAAATCACTAATCAAACTAATTATTGGTCTGTACGTCGATCTAGGGTTGACCCAAACATCCATACGCTCAGAAATCTCTAAGAATATACCACGTGGCTTATAGAATAACTTTGGGGTCGGGCTCCAGTTACCGTCCTAAAATAACAGGCTCTGGTTACAGGACACAATATGAGCCATGTGGCGCACACTTAGAGGACTCTGACCGTATGGATGTTTGACTAATCCCTAGGTGGATCTACAAACCAAAATTTAGCCTGATTTAGTGATTTCTAGGCGTTGGATCTTTGTACCTTAAATACTGCTCAAATTCCCACGGTTGTGATCAACCCATGAAAATAAGTCCAATCCAACACACACATGTGATTGGCCAAACATCCATATGGTCAAAGTCCTATAAGAGTGTGCCACATGGCTCACATTGTGTCCTGTAACCGGAGCCTGCCATTTTAGGGAGGTAACTGGAGCCTGAGCCATAACTTTGCCGACTATTCGACGAGGAATGTTGCTGTCAGCCTGAAGAGAAACGTCCTTTCTAGGTCCGGATCACTGGGTGGTCCTCGGGTTCACCTAACACAAAAGAAGTCCATCGGCTGGTCCACCTTGAGGTCCTCCTGAGGCTGGCGTTACCAATGTACATGACGTGGATGATGATCTGAATTACAAATGGCCAGTTGCCCCCCCGCTATATGTACCATGCACGTGATAACTAACAATTAGTACGAAGAAATATGAGAAGATATGATTGCCACGAGTCCTTTCACTGTCTTGACATGTGACATGTCTCTAGAACTATGCCACTTGTCATATCAAAGTTTGGAACTTAGCCCCTTCCCTCTCCCTTAAGTCCACGAGGACTCTTTATTAATATTCAAATAACTTGAATCCGACGGTCCAAGTTCAAACCCGCGTAGATAAGGAGTGAACAATTAATGCCTAGCAAAGGTCGTTCTATTATATCTCAAGGTCCATCTTGTGAGAGTATTCTTCGTCGTCTCACTTTGTTCCTCTATGTTTTCTCTCTCATGCTAAGGCTGTGTTTGGGTAAACTTAAAAATCACAATAAACCAGGTTTTATCAAAGAAACCACGCGTTTTATAAAAGTGAAAAATACTTTTTTAAAGCCCAATAAGCTCGTAAATCGCCACAATGAGAAATCGTTTATGAATGACTTGTGCTAATTTTTTTTAGAATATATAATACTAATGGATCCGCACCCTACGGTGGTTGTGCTTTGGCAAAAAGTGAATCCAATGAATACCAACTCAGCATTTACAGCCACTATTGGATTTTCAGAATCCATGCCGCTCGCTGGAAGTGCCGAGAAAAGTCAAAATAGACAAGTACGTGGAGTCCGACCTAATACCATAAGGGTCAGGGCTTAGGAGCCCCTCTTTTTTCTGACCCCTCTTGTGAGTCAAACTCGGGCCGTGGATTCCGAGAATCCAAAGGTGGTTGATAGAGCTGAGCTGGCATTCACTTTTTAGTATTAGTGCTATCAACCACCGTTGGATTCTCGAAATCTACGACCCTGAGAGGGGATTAGAAGAAAAAATAAAGAGGTCATCTGAGAATGAGACATACTAAAATACCCTTTTGATGATCTCAAGTGTTTTTTAAGTGCATGCATTTAATTACCTCTAGGACGAAAATAGATATTTTGTAACTAAAAAAAGTACTTTTTTAACCAAACACCATAAAAGAGCTTTTTAATAATAAAAAAACCTATTCTTATATAGTTTGACCAAAACAACTTAACTCAAGCACTTTACATATAATCTTCTATCTCTTATTACAATTTCTCCGTACGACCCACTTTCGAAATCTTTAGGTAGCTCGATTGGGTCGTACGACAAAATTCTAAAATAAATCTTCGATCAGCTCAAAGATCATAGAGAGTGCTGATCAATTTCCTTGGTTGAAAATCCGATTTATTACAAGAACTCAGCCTTGGTTTTGACTTAGATTGGTAAAAATAAAAAAAATAAAAACCTCAAAGCAATCATTTTTGTTAATTAAAGGGCTCTGTATGGTTAAAACAGAGATGTAGTTCTATTGTTACAATATGTATCAAGATGTTTAATCTCTACTTACTATAACTAGGGGAACCCCATGTGTGTGGCACACTCTTAGAGATCACTGACCGTATTGATGTTTGATCCATCCTTAGGTGGACCTACATGCAAAAACTCAGTCTTATTCGTGATTTTTAGGGATTTGATTGGAGTTGTTTTCGTGGGTTGATTTTTAACTGTAGATTTCGATCGTTAATTACAAATGCCACTTACCTTCCGTATGGAAAGGGTCCTTTGAAATGTACCCAGTTGGTATACGATTTGAGTTGTGGTACAAGAGTTGGCCCCAGCTAAGGAAGTGTCTGGACTTAGTTAATGGTTCTAACGGGGGTAGGAACCAGCTGGAAGATGAGGGATCTCAGTTCTACGAGTAAAACTTGGCTGACAGGCGACGGTCACTAAACGCCCACAATATGGGCCAGGTAGCACATTTTTTTAGGACTCTGGCTGTATCCTGTATGGATGTTTAGCCAATCCCTAGGTGGACCTTCAAACCAAAAATCAACTGGATTAGTGATTTATAAGCGTTGGATTGAAGTCATTTTCATGGCTAGAATTTTACCATGGGAATATGATCATTTAGAAATCACTAATCACTCTAATTTTTGGTCTATAGGTCCACCGTCCACTTAGGGGGCCACATGGCACTTTTTAGAGGACACTGACTGTATGAATGTTTGGCCAATCCCTAGGTGGACCTACAGACCAAAAATCAGCATGATTAGTGATTTCAAACCTTTGGATCCTTGTACCCTAATAATGGTCAATAATGCACAAATTCCCCCATGTTAAAATCAACCCATGAAAGTGATTCCAATCCAACTCTTAGAAATCACTAATCATCTTGATTTTTGGTTTGCAGGCCCACCTAAAGATTGGCCAAACATTCATACGGTAATGTCCTCTAAAAGTGCCACGTGGCTCATATCGTGGCAGTCAGCGTAGTTTTACTCATTGATTGGCTTTGTCAACTGTTGTCCGACTGCACCCACTGCATCATTGGTGGGGCCGCATTCAAAAAGTACGTTTAGATTTCAATTGTTAAATCAGAGTTAAATGGCCGGTCTGTGCTATACGTTCAAGATCTCAGAAACCGACAGAAACAAACAAACAAAAACGCAGAACGTACGGTTCTGATCGTCATCATACTACTGTAAATTTGTACGTGAATAGTACCATATCAATTTAAAGCAGGAATCTAATTGAAACTTGATACGAAGCTTCGTAATAAAAGCTTTAAGTTTCATTCAATCCAACGCACATGGATTGTTCCGTTTGACCCGGAACTAAAATTAAAAAAAAAAAAAAAGTAAATAATCAGATAAACAAGATAAAATTCAAAAAAAAAAAAATTTACGAAGAAGTTCTTACTGATGATGAACAGAGAAGAAACAATAATGTTAGTAGACAGAGACTAGAGAGAGAAAGAGAGAGATGCACAGCTTTCCTCATCAAACCCAACAAACCCAAAAGCCAAAATCCCAGATTCCAAGACCCACAAACTTGAATTTCGAGCCAAACTCCGAGAGAATCGAGAATTCGAGATACCCAACTCCTTCATTTCAGTCTCAAAAAAAAAAAAAAAAAAAAAAAATCTAAATTTCATATTTTGAAGCAAAATGAACATAAAATCTCAGATCTCCTTACTCAGACCAGTCTTGTTCTGAACAGCCATAGAGTTCTTGCAATGAGCAATGGCTCCTTGAATCGCATTTTGTAATTCCTCCATCGAGGACGAATCCGAATTGTTCGCGGTTCCAACAACGCTCCCACTGCTAATAACACTGCTTCGACAAAGAACTCCAGAATGGGTCGGCGACGACCGCATCGAAGATGGGCAGCTCGAGATACAAGTTCTCCTTCTTGGATATCTCAGATTTCCTGAAAAAGAATGAGAAAACCCACCATTGTTGTCTTTCCTTGTATTTGAAACAGAAGAGATCTCTCTTTCTTTATTAACAGATCTCTCAATCTTCATCTTCTGCTGTTGCTTCTGTGACAATTTCTCATACAAAGGCTTCACCTTTTTCAAATACTTCCTTATCACGTCCTTCGCCGACGTGCTCATCCTCTTCACCGAAGACTCTTGATCTCTATTCTTGGTGGTGTCTTTCCGAAACACAGACGAGAATCTCGAGAGAGAAAAGTACTTGGGTTTCTTAATAACGTTGACCCGTTTGAACTCGTCTTCTTCAGTGACGGAACTCGGGCGAGACGAGTCACACTCGGCGAGTAGTACGAGATCGCTGGAGAGAGAAGAATTGGAGTCGTTAGAGTTGGAACTGCCGGTGGAGTCACGGGAGGCGGTGGTGGTAGTGTCGGAGAGGAGGAAGTGCTGGAGGAAGCGAGTAAGAGGGTTCGAACCATGGAGAGACGAGGAGAGAGATGGAGAGGGAGGAGTTGGCCTTTGTAGAAAAGTTCATCGGCTGGGCAGAGATAAGTAGAGGATGATTTGAGAGGAGATAAAGAGATTGTGAATTCGAAATCTGATGAAGACGATGAAGAAAACGAGTGGGAGGGAGATGATGGAAGTGTTTGTGATTTGGGATCTTTCTCTCTTCTTCTTCCCATCTTTTATTTCACTACATTACAGAGAGAGAGAGAGAGAGCTACTGCATGACCAACTCTCTAGTCATAGAGAGAGATGAAAGTGAGATGGGTTTCAGAGGAAATCAAGAAAGAAGAAGGATGAATGAAACTAGAGAGAGAGAGAGAGACGGGGTGAGTTAATTGGTGGATGAAACTTGAAAGTGAATAAAACTTAGCTGACAGCCCAGACTATGAGAAATTTTTGAAGCGGTGAAAGTTTGAAGCGGCGAAGATGCGCCAGTAGCATTTCGCCAGCCGTACTAGGGTTAACGTGATGTTAACCAACTTCGCTTTTAAAAAACTTTTTAAAAAAAATAAGTTTTTTTTTCTCTCTCATAACCGACGAGGGACAGGTTCCAATGACCGACGAAAGTGAACCAAAAAATTTGACGTTTTTCACGGCCGTGGATCCCGAGAATCAACGGTGGTTAATAGTGCTGAGTTGGCATCACTTTTGCAAAAGCAGATTCACCGCTGGATTCTGAGAATAGACGGCTGAGAAAAAATGCGAATTTGTTGGTTCACATTTGTTGTCATCGGAACCTGTTCCCTTCTACAAATGAAATCTTTCTGTTTTTTTTTTTATATTTTTTATTTTTCTGTTTGTTGAGAAAAACGAGTAAGATTGCCTGCCCACTCATACTCAGGAAGCTACCTGACCACCCACAATATAAGCCACGTGGCAATTTATTAGAGGACATTGACCGTATAGATGTTTAGCCAATCCCTAGGTGGACCTACAAACCTGAAGATCAACCCGATAAGTGATTTCTAAGCATTAGTTGAAGTCATTTTCGTTGGTTTATTTTAACCGTAGGAATTTGAGCATTAATTACCATTATTTCCATACAAAGATCCAAAGGTCTGATATCACTAATCATGCTGATTTTTAGTTGGTATGTCCACTTACGGATTGGTCAAACATCTATACGGTCAGTGTCCTCTAATAAATTGGTTTATGTTGTAGATGGTCAGGCAAGTCTCACCGGAGAAAAACATAGTGTTTTCGAGTGACACAAAGAATCGGTCGAAAGGGAAAGAGTAAACCTTCCCTCACACCCCTCAGTGAGTGAAATCGATCACACCCTACGATACCAACGACGTGGCACACTTTTAGGGGACTCTGACCGTATGGATGTTTGGCCAATCACTAGGTGGAACTACAAGCCAAATATAAACCTGATCAGTGATTTCTAAGTGTCGAATTGAAGTTATTTTCATGGGCTAATTTTAACCGTAAGAATTTAAGCATTATTGGGCGTTATTTGGTTACAAATATACAAGGGCTGTAAATTACTAATCATGCTGATTTTTGGTTTGCAGGTCTACCGAGGGACTAGTCAAACATCCATACAGTTAAAGTCTACTAAGAGTTTGCCACGTGGCTCGTATTGGGGCAGTGAGCGGATTCGCTTAATGCGGCGTGTGGGCGAAGTTCACACGGAAAGTCGGTTAAGAGAGAGAAAAAAGAATCTTGCTCTTTTTTCAAAGCAAATTACTTCTTTTTAAAAGGTTTTTTAACAGAAAAGTACGGTTAACATCACATTAACATTAGTACGGCTGGCGAAATGCTACTGGCGCATCTTCGCCGCTTCAAACTTCCACTGCTTCAAAAATTTTCTCCCAGAATATGAGCAACGTGGCACTTATTTTGGAAAATCCCTAGGTAGACCTACAAACGAAAAATATCAACCCGATTAGTGATTTCTAAGCGTTGGATTGGAGTCATTTTCATGGGTTGATATTTTAACTGAACATGGGAATTTGAGCATTATTGATCCAAAGGTTTTGAATCACTAATCAGGATGATTTTTGGTTTTTAGGTACACCTACACCTAGGGATTGGCCAAACATCCATACGTTCAACGTCCTCAAAGATTGTGCCACGTTGTTCATGCTTACATTGGAGTTTGAAACGTCTGTTTGTACTTTCTCTTCCCACTTACTCTTACGAGTAAAACTTCGGTCACAGGTGTGGTAACCGAAGTCGGTCACAGCCCATAATACGAGCCACATGGCACTTATTTTAGTGGAGGTTGACCGTATGGATGTTTGGCCAATCACTAGGTGGATCTACAAAACAAAACTAAACCTGATCAGTGATTTATAAACGCTGGATTGAAGTTATTTTCACTGGTTGATTTTAACCGTATCAATTTGAGCATTATTGAGCGTTATTTAGATGCAAAGATCCATAGGTCGTAAATCACTAATCAAGCTGATTTTTTGTTTCAGGTCCACTGAGGGACTGGACAAACATGAACATCCCGCCCTCTAATAGTGTGTCACGTGGCTCGTATTGTAGGCTGTGACCGGCTTCGGTCACCACGCCTGTGACCAAAGTTGACTCTACTTTTACGTGTGTGAGAGACGAGAAAATATTACTCTTCTAAAGTAACTTCAAAATTAGAAGACTCACCCTCCAAAAAATGACATGTGGAGTTTACTTTAGGGCCAACTGACCTTATGGATGTTTGGTCCATCTCTTGGTGGACCTACATTTCTAACCGTTAAATTTTAGTATCCCAAAAAAAAAAAAACTGATCAAATCCAACTTACAAAAGTAACATTATTAAAATGTTAAATCAAACGGTTAGTAATAACCAATTATACTTATTTCTGATGTGTCGATCCATCAAGAGGCGGACCATATATCCATAAGGTCAGTGGGCCCTAAACAGTACTTCACATGGCATTTTGGAGGACCCGGGGCTCCATTAGAGACGGTCAAGAGTTATCTTAAAAACTTTATATTCCCGTTACCTATCACGTGCCATGCACGTGAAGGATGGTGGTGGAATCAGATTAAAAATTAATTTTTTTCTTGTAGGGCACATGGATCAGTAGAAGTCCAGGTACGTACTGCTGTAGTTTCAATATTAGGGATTTTTTTTTTTTTTAGTGTGGGTGAAGAAGAAGATATTTATTTAGGCGGGTTTTCAGCGGAATTTTTAAAAATAAAAAAGTGTGATCAGAATAATCAAAAACCACATGTTGAAGTGGGGCCCACATATAATAAATAGGAGATATTCCAAAAGTAATGTGGAACCCACGTCAACTTGGGGTCTTGAGAGTCGCAACGCGACAGCCAAAGTTATCTCATTTCCAGCCGATATACATAGCAAGGTTCATAAGTAGATGACAGGGTAAAAGTGTGTAAGTTTTTTTAGGCAAGGATATTTCTTGGGTTTGCTGCTGTGCATGATGTTCCATATCATTTGGGGTTAGATGTAGGGCTGCAACTTGGGCCGGTTGGGTTGGGTCGGGTCGGGTCGGGTCGTCTTGAGAGTCAACCCGAGACTAACCCGACATGTAGACCATCCAACGGAGCCCGAATCTAACCCGAGGCCGGGCTTTACACCCCTAACCCGAGCCCAACCCCATCGGGTTCATTGGGTTGGGTTTAGCAAGGTTCAAATAGCATGAAATTAAGCAACTCAACGAGGCCACTTGGACAAAATACCAGAACTTGTTATTATTGTCAGTATGTCCAGCAAATATTAACCCACCACTGAACAGTTCTACTAATTAACTTTTCATGAGCGACATACACATGGAGACAATACTAAGGCCATACTTGTTGTGGATTTTCGTCGAACGATTGATGGGGGTATGAGTGGATCATTCAAAACTACCCAAAACTAGGCTTACTATCAAGAACCAAATCCAAGCAACTATATATAAGTCTGTATATGAATTGTATGTTACGTTGTCTAATTGAAAACATAAAAACGAGAAAATTTCTTAAACGAAAATATATTTAAATGTATTTACAAAAATAAAAATAATTTTTTGACATTTACAAAATAAAGTAATTAAAAGGGCGTCTCTCCTTGACAAAATTAAGGCTGACAAACCTAACAGATGCCCTTTAAAAAGGCATTTTTGCTCATAAAGGAGTAAAACTTCTGTCACAATATTGAACCACGTGGCACACTCTTAGTGGACGTTGACCGTATAGATGTTTGGCCAATCACTAGGTGGACCTACACACCAAAAATAAACATGATCAGTGATTTACAAACATTGGATTGAAGTTATTTTCATTGGTTGATTTTAACTATAGGAATTTGAGAATTATTTGAGTGCAAAGATCCAAAAGTTGTAAATTACTAATCAGGCTGATTTTTGGTTTACAGGTCCACCGAGGGACTGGACAAACATCCATAGGGTCAGCGTCCACTAAGATTGTGTGACGTTGCTCAATATTGTGACAGAACTTTTATTCCTCTATAGCCCTTTAAAATGGTGTGTAGTTACTTTTTTATGTAAATGTCAGAAAGTTTTTTTTGTTTTTGTAAATACATTTAAAAAAAATTTTGTTTAAGAAACTTTTCGTAAAAATAGAAATGTTAATACCTATTGGAGGAAATCCTGGTCGAGATGGTGAAGAGCAGAAAGTAGAGTGGAAAGATGAAGGCAAAGACGAGATTGGTGGTGCTCATCCCCACTTTTTTTTTTCTTCTAAAAGATAAAAGATCTTTATTAATGGACATAGAATAGAAAACAACCCCACGAGGAAACCCAAAAACAAAAAACAACATACAAAGAGGATCTCAACTTTTTCGAACACCAAATCCTCAAATCTAATGCCCATCCTTTCATCGTACAATCTGACCGAAGAGCCTCAAAGGGTGAATTCTTGCCCTCGAGACCCTACAGTTGCGTTCTCTTTAAATTCCTACTCGTGTCACCATCACCCACCCTCTCTTATTCTTATAACTGCAGATGATTGTTTATGTTCAGGCTCGGGTTGGGTTGGGTTGACCGAAGCCTAAGCCCGAGCCCAACCCTATTTTGATTGGGTTTTGAAAATCAAACCCGAGCCTGAGTTGAAGTATTGAAGAAGCTAACCCAACCCTAGCCCAACGTCAATCGGGTTGAGCCTGCCCAAGTTGGAATCCTAGTTAGATGTTTATGATGGAAAATGTCAATGCCAAAGTATGCTAATCAATGTTTTTCTTTGTTTAATTTAATTTAATTTTATATATGATTATTCACAATAATTAACAAATTTTCTACTTAATTAATCTAAAATTGATCAAATTTAACCACTGAGAAATTTTCAAGAGGTTACTGAATTCCACCATGGGCGAGGAATTCCCGAGGACGAGGAGTGCTACTATGATCTTGGGCCCCGGCAATGATCATGTGGGCATGAAGAAGTCGCAAACGATGATTACATTGTTCCAAATAGATTTAATATATATATATAAAAAGTAATTATCCTTAATTACGTACACCGACTTGTAATGAGGGTCACGAGGGTCAAGCACAATTCTACTCTTACCTTTCTTTCCTATTGAAGTTTTTACCTTTAGCACAATATCAGGACACGTGGCATATATTGGAAGTCAGAAGTCAGAATCACATTACTAGGTTCTTAGGTCAAAGTCAACTTAATAGGGTGATTACAACCTTATGATCTGTAGACTTTCTTTGTTCTTTCTATCTTTTACGATCAGAACATATAAAAGATAGAATAAATCGAATGCTAAAGGTCGTCCGATCATGACGATTTTTTATGTAGGTGGGAGTATTTTGATTTTACTAGCATTTGCACCAATCGATAAAAATAACCCAACTAATGATCCTAACCATCCGATCTATAGATTTTTTTTTATAATAGTGAAAAGAGTTCCATAGATTAGATGGTTACGATTCAATCAGATTGCAACAATTTTTTTCGGTGAGAACTTCCATGTAGGGCCCATTGATTACAAAATATAAGGGTTGTTATGAAGTGTGTAAGGGACGCCATGTTGGGCGCATATGTTAGTCAAGCAACACGCGCATCAGAGGTTCACATTTATGAATAGTATGGGCCATGTATATGTTATTTAACACATCAAACGATGGACATTCTCGATGTGGCTTGAGTTTACCGTACTTTAGATGTGTGTTATGACCTAGGCCTGCAACTTGGGCAAGCCCAACCCGAGCGTGACGGGCTCAATCCGACTTTGGATTGACATCTTTAGTACTTGGGCTCTGGCCCAGTTTAAGAACCAATCAAATCTCGGATAGGGCTCGGACTGAGGCCGGCTAACCCCCCACCCCCCATCCCCACTCTTTTTTCTTTTTCTTTTTTCAGTTTCAAAGAAGTGTTGGGGGGTCTTTGGTTGTATAAATAACTCTACTCGATAGACCTATTGGGGTGTGTGACAGTGTAAGTGTACTGTTGGGGAGAAAAAAATTAGATTACAATTAGGTTGCACTAACTGATCTGCTCGAATGAATTTGTTATTGCAACCAAACACCCATGTATTTGAATTTAGAATCCGTCTAGAGCCACATCCATTTCTTACATCCAATTCTTACACCTGTTGGTGGGGCCCACATGAAGATCATGTTGAAAAATCGAACCATATATTGGGTATTCCTTGCCACGATGATCATCATCAACAAAAATCAGTTCGTTTTGACATCATTAACCATATAAAAAAAAATGGCTCATGATCCGAGGACCCCCTTTTTCTGACCCCTCTCGGTATTCGCGCGCACGGCCGTGGATTTCAAGAATCCAACGGTGTTTGTCAGCACCCCCAAAAGTGAAAAAGTGAGTCAGCTCGGCGGTGACAACCACCGTTGGATTCTTGAAAACCACGGCCGAGCACACAAACAGTAAGAGGGGTCAGAAAAAAGGGGGTTCCCTGAGCCCCCGAGCACAAAAAAAAATTGATCTAAAGTAATGGCTTAATTGGATAATTGATCTGGATCTCTCAAATTCAAGTCAATTTTTTATGAGGTTAGAAATGTTAAAATGGAATGATTTTTTGTAAGGATGGTCTCCACAGTATGAGCAACTCACAATGTGGTCGGATTATCAAACATGGTCTCTATATGGTCCCATTATTGGGTGTAAGAAATGAGTGTAGATCTTGAATGTTTAGGTCAATATCTGCTTTCTTACATAAACAGAAAGTAAACTAAAAGAGAAATATTTACATATCCCATGCCTTTCTATCTTTGAGTCCGTCATCAAATATTTTTTAATCCAAGGACTTCAGGTGCCACATTGCAGTTCAATAAATGCTTCACGTTTGAGTTGAAATGTTAAAATTATTTAATGACAAAAGCATGGTTTTAAAAACGGCCCTTTAAACGGTTTTAACGGCCGTTTAAACAGTAAGGCCCCAGGCCCATTTCCGTTAAAACCGTTAAAAATTGAAAAAAATGGCTGTTTCTTTTTTTGTTTTAACAACGGCCTTTTTTTTCCAAAAATTTTCAGAATAAAACGGCTGTTTAAACGATTTTAACGGCCGTCAGCCGTTTTATTCTGAAATTTTTGGAAAAAAAAGGCCGTTAAATCGGTTTAATTATGTTAAATTCCGTTTAATTTCCGTTAAATTCGTTTTTTTTTTTTTAATTTTCAAATTTCAAAATTTGAATTTCAGCGCCATTTTTTCCGTTAAAATCCGTTTAATTCCATTTTCTTTCCATTTTTGCCCCTGGCCATTTCAATCCATTTTAACGGTAACGCCCCAAGTCCGTTTAACCGTTAAAACGGCCTCCTTTAAACCTTGGACAAAAGTATCCTTAAATTGTAAAAAAAAATTAAAAAAATGAAAGAAGCAATTTAGGAATTTCAGGGTCATTTTAAGAATAATATTTTTTTATTGGGAGATGAGCATTTAATGTGCTCAAGTGATGTATGCCTTTTGACACTTAAAAGAGCAAAACAACCCTGTCGAGTGAATAATTTAAAGAGAATAAATGAAACAAAACCAGGGCATTTATAGAATTTTGAAGATTTTTAGCGTAACACAAGAAGGGCCTTCGCCATTTAAATAGTAGAATAGATAAACCCTCGAGGTCTGAAATTTTTTATTTGTCCAATGTGATTGCAAAAAGTATGGTTGCAATAATCATACCACATGCATGGTTTAAAATTTAGTTTGTTTCGTTTCGTAATGTTTTGGTTTATTTTGCCGAGACATTACGATACAATCCACAAAATAAAAAATATGATTTCATGTTTTCGGGTATGTTTTAGAATATTTCGTAATGTTTTGAAAATTTTGTTGTTTCGTCATTCTTTTTCAATGTTTCATGAATGTTTCGTTTCGTTTCGGAGTTTCTCATTTTTTCACTTGACTAAGATATTCCTCCAAATTTTAAACCTTGATCACATGTTGACCACGTGTATTAAAAGGAGAAATTTTAGAGATGTGGACCCCACCTCAACGTGTGGCATCGATCGATTGTTCCACCTAACTAAGAGATGACTTGTAGTATGGGGCTATATTGACATGTTGACCACATGTATTAAAAGGAGATATTCCAAAAGTGATGTGGACCCCATCTCAACGTGTGCCATTGATTGTTCCACCTAACTAAGAGATGACTTGTATGAGGGTATATTGATACCTGACTCGAAATTGACTCTTTATAGTTTACACCCCAAAATACATCCTAGCCAAAATACCAACATTTTTTAATGTATGTGAAACACCCTAACTAATAAAATTCATGTGTTATCCCATGTTCGCTTTCCTATGTTTTAGCCCAATCACCATCCACCGTGTGGCAAAAAGAAGCATATTAATTTACCACACTTTGGGAAATATCATATTTCTATTTTTCAAATTATGAAAAAAAGCAAAAAGAAACCTGCCTATTTTGCCATGTGGCAAAGTCCTTACGAATAAAATTTAACACTTAGGCCCTGCTTGGTTCATAGCAAATTGAGTGCAACGCACTCACTTGCCACAATTTTGGGATTGCAAGTGATTGGTTGGAGGCGTGCAAATGAACTGCCCTGCAAGTGGGTTCCAAGCCCTCGCAAACTCCTTAACAAAATAGATGCAAGCAAGTGCAGCCCAAAAACTGATGCAAGTGGGTGCATTGTATTAGCTCAACATTTTTTCTTTCAAAAAATATTAATAATAATAATAACTGTGATTTTTTTTTTTATTATCTTTTTTATTTTCTATTTTTTTGATATAATTGGTCAGGGCCGCCTAACCCCAAGCGTTCCCCTTGAGTGCAATGCACTCACTTGCCACAATTTTGGGATTGCAAGTGATTGGTTGGAGGTGTGCAAATGAACTACCCTGCAAGTGGGTTCCAAGCCCTCGCAAACTCCTTAACAAAATAGATGCAAGCAAGTGCAGCCCAAAAACTGATGCAAGTGGGTGCATTGTATTAGCTCAACATTTTTTCTTTCAAAAAATATTAATAATAATAATAACTGTGATTTTTTTTTATATTATTATCTTTTTTATTTTCTATTTTTTTGATATAATTGGTCAGGGCCGCCTAACCCCAAGCGTTCCCCTCCAAAAAATAATAATAAAAACAACTTGATAACAATAATAATTTTATTGTGCATTTTTTTTATAAAATCATGAAATAAAATAATCCATTGCATTCTTTTGCAATGCACTACCAACCAATCAACTAAACTTTATTTGCATTTATTTACAAGGCGTGAACCAAACAGCTGTAAGTGACTTGCATTGTAAGTGATTTGAAAGATGGTGTAACTTTTTGAAACCAAAAAGTAAGAGAGAGCGCATTTTATCCCACATTGCTCGGGAGAGTATAAATCTTGGAGTATATAAAAGATAGAGTTGGACTTAAAGGGTGGATCCCTTGGGCATCCATATATGTGCCCCATTTTGTACATAAGGCACATATATAGAAAAATTATAAACACACACGCGTGCGCTCGCCAAGCTGAGCTGGGTCTGGTCGGGTTCGTGGGTTGCAGTCAAATAATGTTGTGCTTAAAGAACCTTCACATCGTCTCAAGTGATACGATCAGCGCCCATCGATCTGGCCTTTGATCCCAAGACTTCAAACCATGGTGAGCATCAATGTTCGATGCCCTTCTAATTTTCTTAAGTGTGAGGTGGCAAAATACCTGGATCTCTTAAAGATGCAAACTCAACTGCCATGTGTGAAAAGCCTACTCATCACTATGACCAAGGAACCTTTTTCCATAATAAGTTTCTTTGTACTTTGTTTGATTCGCGTATGGAGACCATGTTTTCTTGCAAATTTTTAAAATGCTTGTTTGGTTTGTTCTAGGAAAAAAAACTTCGAAAAAAGAAGAGACATTTAGAAAATAAAATAGGAAAACCAACATACCGAATTAAAGTCAATCTGTTGATTTTTCGAAGTTGCACCAGGACTTTATTGTACACCAATGCCCGATACCATGAGTAATGTTTTCATACCCGAACTAGTCCTTGAACTTGTCAAGGGACTAGTTCACTGGGTCACCAATTCAACCGCTGGGTTGACTGGGTCAACCTTCCACATTGCAACTCTTTGGGGCCCACTGACCCATGAATGTTTTGCCCGCCCCTTGATAGACCACCCCGGGTCACCGATTCAACTGGCCGGGTTACAAGAATGTGAACGATTTTTTCAAAGATTATTGGGTCGGGATCAACCCAACCCGATTTTGTGACTAAGTCACCGATTCGACCAACTGAGCTGGGCCGGGTTTAATAACATTGACCACGACAACTCCTTCTTCACTGGCTCTTGTTGAAAAATCTGGTTTGAAAAACTAGAAAATGTGACTAATGGAGTTACTTTGAGCATAAATAAAAGTGGGACCCACTTATTTTTGACGCAGATCCATATTGAATTTTCATATCCTTGGTGTGGAGAATAATGTAGTTAAATTATTTAACTAAGACCCTTTATGTGTGAATGGAAAATCGACTCCAAACTACCCTACACGTAATGTGTACAAGTGAGTAAAGTTTGTAAAAAACTTTAGTCCTACATTGGAAAACTACAAGATTGGAATACAACTTATATATAAAGTTGTTCAATAGAGACTTATAAACTCAAAGATAATAGTGGATGGGCTCGCGCACACACAATTGCCCATGGGCTCTAGTTGGCATCTTGGAACCTCGTTCCAGAAACCTTAATGTGCGCATTAAGCTTAACATGGGTGTGTCTACTTTTGTGAATGGGCGAATTCATTGGATTTGAGAATAAGTATCAAGTTATTTGATTCATTGAACGTGGGTGTAACTGTCAAACAGTTACGAACCACTTTCTCTATTTAATCATATTCCGTCCCTTCTTTCAAAACACTGAATTTTATGCTTTAACATTTTTTTTTTAAATTTTGTAAGTTTTATTCTGTGAGAGTACGAACACAGTTCTGGTTCGCCAGGCGTGTGGATTGAGTGTTATTTCTGCACATAGAGATCGTTGTATCGTGGGAGACAAGTGTCTAGAGACCTTTAGCACTGCAATAAGGGGACGAATTTGTCTTAAGACCATTGTGTACAACACAAGCCTCGATCTATTTTACTTATCAATTAACAATAAGTTTTACATTTTGATTAATTCTGTTAATGTTATTCTCCTATTAATTTCTTCTAGTTTTTGTGATTATCATAAAGATAGATAACATCTCTTTCCAAACAGGTAACAACCTTCGTGTCCATCCATCTCTTTCGACGCGGCGTAAAATTTTTAATTATCACTATGAATGTAAATTTTTTTCTTATAGGTTATCCATAAAAGGACTCTGATGCAATAGTCCCGGTGTAAGTTAATATAATGCTATCTCAATGCTGACCACAGATGACGCATATGCATTAATGACGACAATCTACAGGTCATTAGTTTATATGAACCGGTTTCATTGAGGTAGTATTACATTAACTTACAAACGGAACCATAATATCATGGACCTTTATATAAGAGTTGGTGGTATTTGGTCAACCTCATGGACCTTTCGTTCTTCGTGAGTTGCCTTCTTCCAACAGTTCTCCTCTCTAACCTAACAAAACGTAACCATAATTCACCTCAAATTTAACCTTAATTTCATCCCAAATTCGACAAAACCAGGTTTTCTTCAAACCTCAGAAGAGAGAGAGAGATAATTCAGATCTCTATTTTCTCTGCAAATCAGGTAATTTCGATCTGTTTTTAGGGTTTCTGTAAACATAGCGATTTCGATTCGACGGTCTGATCGTTTTGTATTCTGCAAATGAAGTGGAGATGCAATTGGATATATATATTTAGGGTATTTCATCGATTCACTATCAAATGATCGTAGTTTCTTGGGTTTTTGAAAGTATTGATGGATTTTGGTTAGAAAATCTGCTCGTTTTGAATTATGCCAAGGAAAAGGAGATGCAATCGGGTGCATATATTAGGGTTATTATAGATTCATCTTCGAATAACTGTAGTTTCTTTCCGTTTTTGACAATTCGGATAGATTATTATGTGTTGAAGCAGAATTTTGGTTTCACTTGGATTTAGCTTAAGCAGATGTAAAATCGCTAAATTTAATTTGTTATGGTCATCTTTATGCTTTTGGAACATCTGACTGGAAAAAAAGAGATGTTTGTGAATTTTTTGGTGTCTCCCATAATTTTTATTTGATATTCGGTTATCCGATTTTTTCAATTGTAGTTTGTTCAGTATTCCATGTAAATCTGAGAAAAAAATTTAACGGTCTTAGGTTATTCTCCTTTTCAATTTTGACAATTATTTTTAATCTGTTTGGATAAATTTATCATTTATTGAATTTGGAACCTTGGTTTTTGTAATTTAGCAGAACCATGTCCTTCTCACGGACTTATCGTGCACAACGAGGCTGTTTCCGCAATGAATTCCGATCCTCGTTCAATAGAATTAGAAACAACAGCCACCACCACAGCAGCAACAATAATAATCTTCACGACTTCTCAATGAAGTTTAGGGAGCATTTTTATAATGTTAGGAATGATGAGGTCAATGTTGCTCCTTCTTTGAAGAGGAGAAAATTCTCAGCCTCTGCTTGGGAAGAAAGTGAGAAACACTATCGGCTGTTCAACACAATTGGCAATGCCCCTTCAACCAGCAACAATTCATTCTCCGCCTCTACAAAACCTGATGTGAATGCACACACACTTACAGGCTATAAACGTGACCGGTCAAAATTAGAGATGATGTAGCATTTATGTCGAGAGATGATATTGAGAGACTGTCCCCATCAAGAAAGGATGGTATCGATTTGCTCCGAGAAACGTCTCTACGATACTCGTACTGTGCCTTCCTTCAGAATCTTGGCATGCGGCTTGAATTGTGAGTTCTCTATCTTGCTTATGTACATGTATTTATGGGCCGTTCATATTGTAATATCTCAAGTTGTAGCTTTCTATTTACATGTTTACTTATATAAATTGCATGATATATTTACTGAAAGAATTGTATTGTGGTATTTTGCAGGCCTCAAACTACCATTGGAACTGCAATGGTTCTTTGCCACCGCTTTTTTGTTCGGCGATCTCATGCTTGCCATGATAGATTTGTGAGTTTCTAGCCCCTCATGTTTGGTGATATGCCACATCCTCAGCTTTGCATGAACTTTGGTTACTGTTCTACACTAAAATAAAGCATAAGCAAAGTTCTAAAACCCATAAGCTGTATGTCCAGCTTATTTCCATGCTTTAAGGCTATGAATAGGCTGTGAAACATGACACTGTCGCAAAATTAACAGTGTGTTACATGCAGACTCTGGGATAAAAGGATTATCTTGTCCTGTCTTAGCCCACCAGTCCTAGGAAATAAAGCTCAGGTGAAGTTATGGATGCCCTGAGACCAGTTGAAGTGTGGATTGTAAGGATCTGCCTCTTCAGCTGGTCAACTAGCAGTGCCTCATTAAGGCAACCAGCTGTTGCCTCAATATATGGATATGCTGGGAAGACAGAATAGTCCTTAAACCACATTGGTTTATTGGCCTTATCATCTTTTAGAGAGGTCCCAGTTATTGCTAGGATTCAGGGGTTTTCCAGTAGAGTTTGGGGCCCATTTTCATGATACTGTTGGCTGTAACGAGCTTTCGCAGACATTCATTGCCAGGGGTTAGAATCTTTGTTCCCTCTATTTATAATAATTGGGTAGATAATTTTCTATTTATGTTTTTATCACATTTTCATCTTTTTCTGAGGTTTTTGCATAGATTTTTTCAAGATATGTAGAAGTACTTATTTTTCATTTTTCTTTTTGGCTAAGAATGTGCTTATTAATTTGTTTTTTTTTGGTTTCTGTATGTATTACATCTTTTGTATAATATTGTTCCATCATTTCATGAGTTTTTTTAATCAGTATACTTAATTGTTTAGCCAAATAGTTACTTCTAATCTTGTTTTCATTGATTATTGTCTTGCGATGACTTCATAACTCTTTGTACCCTTGACATGTGCTTCTCTAGTTCCAGTTTGTTGATGTAATTGTGTCATCTCCTGCTGCTTGGATTTAAAATTTTCTCCATTACTAATCCTTGCTGTATGCAGTTGATTGCGACTGCAGCTCTCTTCCTTGCCTCAAAGTCGGAGGAGACATTGCGCCCTCTGAACAATGTACTTAGAGCATCCTGTGAAATTTGCCATAATCAGGATCTTAATATCTTTCCCCAAGCTGTGAGTATTTTTAGACATTATTCTAAAATGATATTTTTCCATGGACAAAGACGTTAGATTCCAAAATGAGCAGATTCCAACTTCCAAAATTCATTGTTCTAAAATGATATTGTTCATTATAAAGCCACGTTTATCAGATAATACACTTGCATTACAACTATTTTTAAACTTCAAGGCTATGCATAATGTTATAATATAACAGCACATACAATCCAAACCACCTTGGCGATGTGTGATTGACATTTCCAACATGGATATGCTGTAAAATATGGTGTTGGCTCAAAAATAGAGATGCAGATTTTATTTTGTTTTATTTATATGTTGTAATGAGGTGTTGTGTGTAGTTTTTGACTAAATCACTTTTTACTTTTTTGCACTTTTTCTATTTGAACAGGACTGGTTTGAGCAGTATCGAGAGCGGGTGATTGAAGCTGAGCAAATGATACTGACTACTCTAGATTTTGAGCTTAATGTGCACCATCCATACATTCCACTGACGTCTGTCCTTAACAAACTAGGGCTTTCACAAACTGTTTTGATCAATCTGTCATTATACTTGGTTAGTGAAGGGTAAGTTTATCATTTTCGCTCTTTTCATGGTGTTTGTGATCCTTTTCTGGATTCTACAATCCTATAAAAAAATCCGGTTATCTTTCCGCAATGTAATTGTTTGTACGGAGATTTAATATACTCCCGACTTGGCCAAAATATTTGGTATAGAGGCCTACCAACATAGTCACATGTAAGCAACCTGGCCGATTCAGTTCATACTTACATCTGTATAATGCAGCAGCTCCATAATATTCTTTCTTGTGAAAATGGGTCAGTCTCTCTGGTAGATGCTTATTAGCTGGACAAACCACATGATAGCATGCAAATGAGTCTAATTATGCTCCATAATTCATGGAGGTGGAGAGGAGGCAGGGAACATGCAAGCAGCCTAAAACTCTATTATATGCATGTCCTCTCTTTATATTGCACACAATATCCTGCACATGCTGTAACCCATTTCAATTTCTCTTCCATTGGTCAGCCATTTCCTACTCTACAGTCTGCTCACATGAACCAGATTTGAATCCATTACTGACTCCGTATCTTCATGCACAACCATTTATTTGAATTTCTACATTTTTCTACTCATAGATCTTTTATTCTACTCTGTATCTATGTAGACACTGGGAGAAATAGTTAGGATTTTGTTTGATCTTTAGCTTGGTTGTTAGGATTTTTTTGGCTTTTGTAGTAGACTAATCATCATCATCATCATCTACGCCTTATTCCGTGTGTTTGTAATAGATTAGTTGTCCAAATTAAATTTTTTCCATAAGAAATCAATCCGGTAAAGAAAAATCTTGCTTGTGCTCAACTGCATTAGGACTTAATGGAATTTTCAACACACTTATATATATATATATATTGTGGTCTATCGGCCATGGCTATATTTAGCAGGTTATGAATTTTTCTCTTCATACTCCTTTTTTATGATACAGCTTTTCGGTCTTTTTTTAATATGTATCAACAACTGCCAAAATGGTATGTGATATACCCATCTGCTTTGTGGAAAGTTGACAGTCTAGATTAGTATATTATTGATGCTAGAAGCATTAAATCTCGATAAGAAAGGAATTTAATGGCAAAAGAATTTGTGGAAAAAAAATTGAATTTGATTTTCTTGATGTCTGAGAACCTAATTTGGGATCATGCTGTATTGAAGCAGTAGTCTGCATGAAGCACCCCAACACAAATCTGGTGCTGCTCCTGCTTCTGGTCAAGTTGGGCATGAGCTGTTCTGCTATTTCTTTCTTTCTATGTTTGTATTAAGCACCTCAATCCAAAATTCGTGCTTAGTGAATGCTCTTGTGGTGTCATGGTGACCAATCTCTTCTCAATTTGGACCACTGGGTGTTCAAATTCTGATTATGATTTGCAGCTTAATTGAGGTTTTCACGACAATTATTCCTGTAGAGACTAAATGTTTTTCAGTTTTCTTTGCATTTTGAATTTCATTTACTTGTGTCAATGCTATTTTCTTTTTGTTTTTTGTTTTTTTCTCAAGAGTAACTACTGTACCTAGTTTTTTATGGTGTGGCATATTGATTTTTTGGCATGGCATATTAATTGCAGGGTCTTCACAACAATAGCGTGCTCACCTGTATGATATTCTTAGCTGGCGGATTGATATGCTGTTCTTGGAAAGTTTTGTTTTACATCTGAGGTTGAACTACCGATGTGTTGTGGATACCTTTACCATGAAAGTCCCTTACCAACTTGGTCACTGGTTATTGGTGATAGCCGCTGACCAATCAGAACCAGTTTTTGTTGTTTACTTACTTCACTTCTTTATTTTTGTTTGGGGATGACTCCTGCAGAAGCCTTCTACAAACTAAAGTTTGTATAATGTTGGCTGCTTGTCTGCACAGTGCCCTGTCTGGACCACCTGGATTATCCTTGGATGTGCCATAAAACAGAAATTATGATGGGAGGATTATCCTAACCGTTCAATCATGTAAATTCTTTGTGGACCATTGCTCTTGACTGTCAAGAGGCATCCAGGTGATTAGATGACTAAGATGATTTGGTTGGTGCAAATCTTCGGCAATGGCTTAACCAAGAAGTGGCCTGCTGATTGGATCGTCCTGATTAAGGGCAATGTGTAGCGGTTGCACATAGAGATGGTTTATGGATTTACGCAAACTATTAGTTTGTGCAAGTCTTCCGTTGGAATTATTCCCCTATTTTCAAAGTTAGTTATACATAATACCTTTCCTTTCAGCTCTCAACAATTATTTTTGCCACGATTTGGGTATCTTGATAATACTTCAGCTGATGCAGCTTCACATTTCTTCCCCTTTTCGTTTTGTGTTGGAACCACCCAGGCTTCCTGAATGTTTAGATAGTCTCTTTAAGGAGGGAAAAGCCCTTATAATAGGCCTTCATACCTTACCTTGGTTCAGTGTAATTTCCGGAGGTCAAGTTTATGTCAATTATATCCTTTTAATGTTTTGAGTCATGGTAAAGTTTCTTCTATATTTGTGTAATGTCTGAATGTAGGTGAGTTGAACCTTTTTTTTTTTTGATAGTCTAGGTAAGTTGAATTTTATGACAGCTCTATCAGCAATACCATTCCAATTGGAGTAGGCCATGTTTTTAGAAATGACAAAGGTGTTAATGTTTTCTAAATGCCTAACTGCTCAATGATTCTAACAAAATGAAGGCAAGAGATTTATTGGAAGGCTTGAATTTTCAGTCTTTCTATCGGGTTGTATGGCAAAAGGTGACCCCTATAATGCGATATCTTGTTGTCTAAGGTGTTGGGATCCTTGGAGCCTTGCAATCTTAGACAATATTACTCTAGTATGAAACTGGATATCTCGTTCAATCATTTTTGTACAAGTGACCAATTCATTAAAGGGAAGAGCAAAGATATGTCTATGATCATCATCAACATTGAAGGGCTATTATTTTTATGGTCCAGGGTGTTCTCGGAATGTAGGCGGCTTGACTTCGAAGACTTCGTCTTCCGTATGGATCTCCTTTGTTCTAGGGATTGACGTTTAGGCTCTTTCCCGGCTTCCTTGGGGCTTTGATCGGGCGGTCTTCTCCCCGAGGTTTTTTTTCTCGGCTTTTAGTAGGTCATCTTGACCTCCATAAGCCTTGTTGCTTGTTGTAGCCCGTTTCCTTATTTTCAATAAAGTTTTACACTTATTAAATAGAAAAAAAATTTACCAGAGGAGTGGGCTGTACTTCGCCATGTATTGGGGATTCTTTTTTCTAGACAATGATTTGGATGTTTTGTTACTATCTGTAGTAGGAAAAAAAGAAGAACGAAAGAAAGGGTTAGAAATATGTAAGGACGGTCATTTTTTAAAACTTTGACATGTCAGACAGACAAACTCTCTTATGAGGAAAAATCTTAATTTATCTCTTTTTAGCTATTACATGTACATAATTATACATATAATATTTCTTTTTGATTAGAATTATACGTATAATATATATGTACACAGGATATTGTTTTTTTTACCACATATATGTGTATCTATTTATCAAGATATATGTTTTCCTATCTTATACTTACATAAACCAACATTTGCATTATAATATCTTTCATTATTATCTAATTAGCAGGTATGGTCATGCCAGCACATCAGCTTCCTGAATGTCAGTGTGTTTTGACACCATGCGTCTATGAACACATGCCGATGTCTTTACATGGGTGATCAGTTTCAGAATTTTATTTTCTCTTGGATTTGCCCTCTCACATGGGCCCTCAGTTTTTGTTTATCTTGGACATCCCTAGCATAGTCACTGAGAAGCCAAGTATATACTATCCTTTTCTCCTTCATATAACAGATACATGATATACATACGTTGTAGGCATGGACGATTTTGGTCCGGAAATCACTATTAGATCTTTGGACAGTGGAACTGTAAACTGCACTTACTGTCCCTTTCTTTATCTTATAACAGATACACGATATGCATACATAATAGGCATGGTTGATTTTGGTCAGGAAATCACCATTAGATCTTTGGACAGTGGAACTGTAAACTGTAATCCTTACAAATCTTAAATCGTAAATCTTAACCTTGTCTGACTAAAAGATATGGACCTGAAATGCTTTAGTCTGCATTCACGAAGAAAATAGACACAAAATAATTAGTTTATACATATGAAGTCATCTTGCATGCTATATGCTATGTTACACTGCGCCATTGAAGGAGTGGGACACCAACTGATAGTGTATATGCATAAATTCATTGCGCATGCTATATAGCACTATTTCATGGATACTTCTATCCTTCAATTGTACTGGTGTATCTTTATCGGCTGTATATCATCTACTAGTACACTTGTGTCAAGTTCTCCACATGGCTTCGCATTTGGACGTATCAAGGTTGGAGAACTCCATGACTGGGAGTCGAGTTGCTTGGCTATAAAAACTCGACTTGGACGAGTCATGAATATTATCTAACTTTTTTGAACCAATATAGAAAGTAGTTCTTTAATTAAAATATAATTAAAATGTTAGTCATTCTATTCCTTTGACTTAAATATTCCATGACTTGACTCAGGCAATGTTGACTTGGATGATCACCATATCTTGAAGAAACTTGGCAGTGCAATACATCTTTTACTCTTCCCTGAGTAACATGATTTATTTTGACTCAAGTTATGAAATCTGCGTTCTTGTCAAGGAACATAAAGTTTTTTGGAATGCTATATATTGTCTGATTCTTTCCTTTTTTTTGGTATTAGCTTATGGAAACAAAAGAAGTAAAAAACTATATCCGCATTCCTTCTGTCTGAATTCTGGATTTTGAGAAACCCTATTGAATGTACCAGTATCTATGCTATCTAAACTTGATAATTTATATCGTATAAAGCTTAATATGATATATACAGCTTTAGTACACAAACATTTATAATAATTATTATATAATGTGTGTCATGTTTCCAATATATTTGTGAGCCTGCAGTATGGCATTATCTATAGATGTTGGGTGGTATCCTTCATATCAGTTTTCCTTAAACTGTGTCATGGGCTTACATGTACACTTTTTGGTCCATTTCATCATTGTGACATCCCCCTGCACTTCATCCTTTGTCTGTATTATGTTTGTGAGCCTGCAGTATGGCATTCTCTATAGATGTTGGGTGGTATCCTTCATATCAGTTTCCTTAACCTGTGTCATGGGCGTACATATGTGCTTTTTGGTTCATTTCATCATTGCAACACCCCCCTGCACTTCAACTTGTGATGTCTGCATTATATTGTTATGCACGCATGGGTTATGAGCATGAAAGCATGCATGTTGCCTGCTTATCATATTGCACTATTGAGCAGAAGATGCCACTGTGCACTCCAAGAAGTTCATATAATTATAATGCATTGCGAATTCCTGTTACATTTCCCATTGAATTGTGTGTGGACGGACCAATCGAGTAGGAACGTCCCTGGAGCAGAATCGGGGCTGGAAGCTGATGCATTGCTTCAGAGGGTATAACGTATTTGCTATTGTTTTGGCACTCTGCCAGCGTTTCTGCTGAGGATTCGTGGAAAATTTTTCCACCTGGTGGCTGCTTTCGTAGTTGGTAAGAATAAGAATGTTTAAGGACTTGGCTTGCTTAGCTTACTTAAAAAATCTATATTTAGTCTTAACATTTTTTTACCTTGTGAGACTGATATGGATTCTGTTGATGTGGAAATACCCATGTACAAGACATTGCATGTTCATATTTAGAGTTGGTGCCAGATGGTTTGGTTAGCAATTTATTTTGTCATCCATCTTGAACAATACTTATATATTTCTTTTAATGCATTTATTTTTGAGGAATCAAAATGGAAAAGTGTTTTGTCTTTTTCAGGCTTCGGAGCTCACTTTGGCTTCAGTTTAAGCCCCATCATATTGCTGCAGGAGCTGCATATCTTGCTGCCAAATTCCTCAATTTTGATCTTGCTTCTTATCAAAGTATGTGGCATGAGTTCCAGACCACACCATCTATTCTTCAAGGTAGCTTATATTTATATTCTCATTCGTAGGCCCATTTTCTAGTCTATCTGTACACATCCTTACTTTTGCAGTCTAATTTGTAGTTTGAAAGCGGACAGTATACGTCAAATCTGCTGTTATTATTGATTTTTTTTCTGGGCACTAGAATGATAAATATACTGTGCATAGAATTTCTCTCTTTTTTATTGTCAATAAATACCACAATAATCCTACTAATCTTTTCTGAAAGAGTTCTAATTATCCTTAGGATCATGGCTCCTTTAGGTCTTGCATTTAAGTAAAGCTCTAACTAGCCATATTTGGTTCCTTTTCTTTCCGCATTATCCCGGTAAACATGTTTTCCATTTTTTTGTTAGTAAAAAGTTTTTTTTTCTCCGACTTACGAGTATTGTCTGAACGATCTTGATGGAATCTCATCCTTACTATTTACATCTGTTAAATTTATTTCATCCATGTGCATCTAAATAGAGTCAAATGGTGAAATAGGATACGTGTTGCTGACCCCGTATTCGAGATAAGATATAGATAATGATGATAATTGCATCTATCCATAAACTAAATATAAAAGGAAGGAAGCCAACTTTAGCTTTATTCCCAGTTATTAAATTTCAAGTGAGACTTCAGATAGACATGTAACACACTCAAAACAAGGGGTACCTATTATAACTTGGAGACATTGGACTAACTAAAATTTGGCCCAACTGTCTATCTGTTTTTGGGGGACTTCCTAAAATACCCTTAATTGGAGACGATCAAAACCACCTTAACTGCAGCCCTACTCTGGAGAGGTCAAAGAATTCTTTCACCTCCTCAAACCCACATTAGCTATCCCACATTCGGTAGCAAGCCTTCCTGTGAGGGAAGGAGCTGTTTGTCAATCACACTTATCTGGCCTAAGAGCCAACTAGAGGGAATAATAGGTCAGCTTATCTGGTTTCCCACTTCTACATCATTCATCTCAACCATCCTATCCACGACGTCCGGGCCCATCCACACTAGTGAGTGGGCTCTGTCAGGGTCTACCTATCCATCTATTTCCCACTGAATAACCAATTCAAACTCTTAGTCAATTTGCAAGATTTTTACTTCGTTAACATTAATCTTTCCATTTGTTTTTGAAAATTTTCCATCCATGTTGAATATTGTCTTAAACTATTATCTGGGATTTCAGAAAATGTGTTAAAAAATATACCAAGATAATATTTTACTTGTCAAAAGATCCTTTTTTTTTGTAACCAAAATTTACCTATTTCATAATTTTTTCCTTTTGAAGTTAAATGCTATATCTAACAGCATGTGAGATCATTTTGAAACGCAGATGTGGTTCAGCAGTTGATGGAGCTCTTTTAGAACATAATTACTGTAGTAGGCTTTGCCTCGGTACGTGTAAGATTTGTGAGTATCTATTCATTGTTTTATTGAATCCAGATGTATACCTCCAGAACCAATGGTGAAATGTTTGTTTTGTTGGAAGTGTTGAGGGATAGGAAGATGAGAGATAGAGCAGTAGTTTTTGGTTGTTGTTTCCACACTGGGTGCAGAAATTTACATAAAAGGAGTCTGTAATTCAAATGGTTGGTGGCACATGCAATAAATGGTATATCTCATGGAGTCAGCATAAAATTTGATGATTGTTGGGCAATAGAAATTGGTTTTCAGCTCCATCTCCAACAACTCTGATTTTGGATTACTAACAGACAAGAACAGGTTGACAATCATCTTAATATAGGGTCAGGTTTCTCGAGCTTAAAAACTAGGACCAGGAATTTGGGCCAGAGGATGCATGTGGTGCTGATTGTCGGGCAATAGAAACTTCATTTGGGAAGTCCGTCCACTATATCTTTGTTGTCTGATTGTGGGTGGACTGGTGATGCCTGTGTGTACTGATTTCATGTTTACAATTGTTGTTGGCGGGATAGCTATGGTCAAGGGAGAAATATGTGTCCACATCGGCGGAGTGACTTGCTGGTCATAGAACATCTTTAGATTCCGACAGCTTCATTGATGATCGCCCATGTGCCTACATTGTAGAATTAGTTGATTATATGGAATGGATGACTAAAGGTTATGGTACTTGAAGTTGCCCTGTGTATGTTTTTCTAATTGGTGGTTAAGTTCCACATAATTTCGTAAACTTAAAGCTTGACCCTGACATTTTGCAGGCCTGGAGGTTAGAGGGAAAGAAACTAGGTTATTATTGAATCATGGCATGGGTCCTGCAATTGTTGATATTGATCTTCTGAACCACACAATGCCGGCATGCTTTGTAGAGCAACACCAACCGGTCTCTATATCTTCAAATATAGAAATGCTTTTTTGAAATCCAACTCGAACCAGTCTCTATATCTTGCTCCAAATTTGAAGCCAGCCCTTCTTTATTTGTGACTCCAAATATAGAGATCTCTGTTTTTTGACTTCAAAAATAGACTTTTCTGATTTCTCATCTTTATCCTTTTAGTAATATTTTGAAAAGAGTTAAATACCTTTTGTGTCCCTTTGACTCTAAAGGTGTTTTTTCGAAGATGGGCTGGTTGGAGTTCAATGCATTTTGAAGGGTGTCTCCCATCTTCAAATTTTTTTTAAATCCAAAATTTGAATGCGTTGGTTGGAGTTGCTCTTAAATGATGAAATATGTCATGGGAGTGACACTCGATTGCTCCCACCGTATGTTTTGAAGAGGCTTTAAGTCAAATGCTGAGTATGAATTATTGGCTGGGGCTGTCAAAGGAGGGGCAGGAGGGGTTTATGATGATGATTGGTGTAAGAGACAAGAACCCGTCATCCCCGTAATGGGGTGATGACACATGGCACATTTTCTATATTCTTTGGTGGACCTCTAGTTTAATGTTTTGTGAAGATTGATGGCCACAGTCATCTTTGAACCAAAAATCTTGCGACCCTCCTCTCTCCGCTCATGCAAAATAACACATTTGAGCACCTAAAGAACACCCTCATAGGTGCAATTTTTGACCTGGTAGTCCAGTTGAAAGGTTCTTTGTTTAACAACCACAGATTCTGTGCTTGAAATTTTCTGTTAAGGTTAGATCTACTATACTCTTTGATCTTTTGATTGCTACTGTGCTGCAAATTTGCATCTCCATTAATGAACTCCGCGGGACCAGTCAAGGGTATACTCTGATTCTCAAGTCAATTTTTCAGCAGAGTAACAGCAATCTGAAGAGATTGAATGCGTACCTGTGAGTTTCCCCACTTCTATTTATAGATGAACAGTCATGTGCTGTTGGGGCTTGATCATGTGGACGCGTCCTGTGATGTTCCGTCCTCTACCCTGATCTGCACCCTCCATATGTAGCTTTGCCGACCACATTTGTAATTCTCAGCTCCAAGTTGTCTTTAAGCATTTGAATTCGGCCTAATCTCAACTGGATGAACCTCATCCTCCAAAGGCATGCTTGGCATTCTAGGTATATTCAGGTAGGGGTGTCAATGGATAGTTAAAAATTTGAATATGAATTCGAATAAATGGATATTATCCGAAAATTTTGGATGTCAGATTCAGATTCGTATAATCTATATAACAAAACAGGGAAGTTGTCTCCCCACTTATACCCCCTCTTATTTCTTTCAACAAAGAAGGGCCAAGATCTTATTCTCAAAATAGAGGGTGGGTCTCAGCCACTCACACCCGATTTTGGCAAACGCTTTGTTGGAGAGTGCCGTGGGCACGGGCCACCCATTATCTATATAACAAGTGACAGTGGTTGTCTTATACCCCTTCTAATCTTATATGGCTTCAATAATGAGTGGCCAAGTTCCACTATGCTTCATATCAATGGCTGAGATTAACTCCCACCCGATTTTGACAAATATTGTCGGAAAGTACTGCTGGCACGGGTCACCCACGCATATAACAAGACAACTCAGTTGTATTCTCTTATCTTATCCATCTATCTAATGTGGACGGTTAGATAAAGAGTGGTTGAGATCAAATCCATCGATCTAACGTGGACGGTTAGATTTCAGCCACTCAATCCGCCCCATTTGACCTCAATTTATTCAAAATTAGAATTTCAACACCGTTATTGTTTGTTATTTCTGTTATTTTCCTATTTCTCCTTCTGTGCGTTACAATCCGTTATAACTGCCATTATAATGGAAAAAACGGTAACACACCAGTCCGTTATACCGTTTGAGTGCCGAAGGCACCCAATTTTTGTAAATGCTTTTGTTGGAGAGTGCCGCGGGCATGGGCCATTTACTATTCTATATAACAAAACACATTGGTTGTCTCCCTACTTATACCTCCTCTTATAAGCATCAACAAAGAAGGGCCAAGATCTAATCCTCCTCCAAATGGACGGTGGATCTCCGCCACTCACCTGATTTTGGCAAATTATTTGTTGAGTGCCGATGGCACGGGGCACCCACTAGTCTATATAACAAAACATGGAAGTTGTCTTATCTCTTATCTTATCCTGCTTCATAAAATAAAGAGTGATTGAGATCAAATCCATCCATCTAATGTAGACGGTTAGATTTTAGACTCTCAATCCCCCTCATTTATTGGGCCACTCCCACTCATTTGACCCCGGGTACAATAGATTTTTGAATTTTAACACCATTATTTTTTGTTATTTCTAGTATTTTCATATTTTTTTAGTTTTGCCCCTATGCGTTACAAATAACAATGGTAACACACCCAGTCTGTTATACCGTTTGAGTGTCGGCACCCAATTTTTGCGAACACTTTTGTTGGAGAGTGCTGTGGGCACGGGCCATGTACTAGTTTTTTATATTTGAATACGGATTTGGATATTGATATATCCCATCTGATATATTTATAATATATAATTATATAAATATGATCATTTATTTATTTTTTTGATAAGTCAAATCAAACGCATTACACGGAGATCGAGAAGATCTCAAAAAGAAACAGGCGTATTTGCAAAATAGAATGGCCCCACGGAGCTTTCCCCACATCACCTCAATTTCAGAAAGTAAAAAAAAAAAACATAAAAACAAAAATGACAAATATGCAGATTGTGGCGTCATGTGATTGGCCATTGCTTCGCTGCTTCAAAAATTTTCTCGGGTTGCGGTTGTGTTGTTGCCAGAAGAGATTTTACTTTTTGCTGATGTGGCACAACTTAAGCAGGGCCTTTCTATTTGGTCTGTGTGGCTGCGGCCCTGGCGCATAT
This sequence comes from Euptelea pleiosperma, assembly GCA_035048495.1. Lineage (NCBI taxonomy): Eukaryota > Viridiplantae > Streptophyta > Magnoliopsida > Ranunculales > Eupteleaceae > Euptelea > Euptelea pleiosperma. The sequence continues at coordinate 23,840,175 of CM068551.1, read as the reverse complement.
AATCCGATCCCTGAGTATCAACAAGGGAACAAGAGAAACAGTGCAGAAAAACAGCCAAACACACATTTATTACATACCATCCCTAAATTCAGGTCATCACTCCAATCAGTAGACAGAGTTTATTTATAGGAAAAATGACTTTTTCCCATAGCAGTTTGTTCACTGGTTGCCTCGTGGACCATGATCTCTTGAGCAAAATTTGCTGTTAACAGTGGGGTAGCATTGCATTGTTCATATTTCTCTCACACTCCGGAAACATTAAATCACAAATATACACAAAAAATTGTTACCCACCTTAATAGACAGAATGTCCGCCATGATAATTCCATCCACGAAGCGTGACCCGTGGAGTGACACCAGAAGGCACCTCGAAAGAAATATTGACGGGCATCGTCTCCCCTGGCACCAGGGAGAAATAGTTATCAGAATAATGGACTGGAAGAATTCTTGTATCTTCTCCTTCTTGCCGATCCTTCTTTGTGGCACGGACAGAGAAATGGAGGAAGAAGGCCACTCCTGAGTCAGTCCCATTTGTTTCCACAACCCTCAGACCATCATCCATCCTCCAGAATCGCCTGTACATCTTCTCTAACATACCGACTTCCTGTTTCTTCTCTGACCAGCCATGAATGGTTTCCATCAAATCCATATCATAATCGTTGTTGTTGTGTCTATCAATGACGTGATTCTTGTAACTTAGACTTTTGGAGTTCGGGCTCTTGGATTTGTTCTCTATGTGCATTTGGATTTCGTAAGTAGACCCTTTTATGAAAACTTCAGATGTTATTTTAAGGGGTACTTTCTTTGTCCTATAAGGCTCCAAAAGCTTGTAATCTCCACCTTGCGGGTGCAACCAATAAAAGTTCCTAGATAGAATGGCATAGTCTGCTTTTTTGAAAAGCTTGAGAAGAAGGAAGTAGACTGGTTTTGGGTTTTTAGACTTAGGATACTTCATCTCAATGATGGTTTGTGTTCTTTTCGCCGGCACGGAGAGTTTTTCAGTAACTTTGTAGTACGGACATGTCCCATCTAGATCCCACACTGAGGCTTCTACTGCTACATCAGATAGTTCGTCTGAGGTAGTGTTTACTACCTGTTTAGGCAGGAAGATACCAACATCAATCGTCTTTGGAACGTGAAAAGGAATTTAGCTTGTGTATGATAAAGTAATAATGCATAGATTACCTCTATAAAATATGTTGCCAGATTAAGCTGGACATGAATTGGTTCTGCTGCGCAGCGGCAGCCATAGAAACCTGCTGTTTGGTCATGGAGATGATCATAGAACTGTCCCCGAAGACCAGTCCAAGGATTCTGAGTCTTCCATATCAGAACACCCGTGTATTTGGTCCACATACGAGAAGTCCAGCCCTCCAGCAGAGCTCTATATTGAATGTAGTTAACGAGTTGTGCCTGAGATGATAATTGAGCACAAGTCAGAACAAGAACAGATAAGAGAATCAGAACATGGAAGAAGTTTAGTTTGACCTTCTCACAAAAATCATCGAGGTCCTTTGGGGACCCATAGAGTTCAATCTGATCATGAACCAATCCTGGCTTTGAATAGGGAATGTATTTATGGTATTTCCATATGGGGTTTGGTATTTCTTCTATGTAACCATCAGAGTCCTTTTTAAGCAATGGAATCTGCCATCCTTCTGGAGGCATTGTTGCTCTGATGGTAGCTGCAACGGGCATTCCCACGTTGCCAACCTCTGGGTTGAACCCATAGCTGTAGAAATCATCCTTGAAGAAGTCTTCGGGATTCTGGATTTCATAAGGGCCATCTGTAAAGTCCCCCATCCCATTTGCAAAGCCATCCCACATGGATCCTTGGATGTAAACGCGAGTACCATCAAGATATTGACTAGGATCATTCAATGACTGTGGTAAATCTTCTAAGGAATTGCTTGTTTCGTTTAAGCTTTGAAAATATGGATGGAGCTTCAGGTCATTTTTCAAGGCTGTGTTAATGTCATCTGGGGGAGTTTGTTCATTTCCCCCAACCCATAGAGCAAGACTGGGATGGTTTCTTAGGAGCTTGACAGTGTCCCTTGCACATAGCAAGAAAAGGTCATGGTCCAAAGGACCATTTGGGTTTGATACTGGAACACCTCGTCCATCACAATCTCCTGTTATCCAAAACTCTTGCCACACCTGCAAAAATTGGATTAGTTATTAGGATGCAACTCATGCAAGTTCAGCACAGTTCATTGAAAATTTGGATTAATCTACAGAGGGATTAATGGTTCAGCACAGTTCATTGAAAAATGAACCAGCTGTCATGCCAGTTGAAGGGCTGATTTTGTTAAATCAGCCTATAGGTGGCCCAAAATATTGGAATCGTTATTTAGAAAGAGAAAACAGCAGAAACTCAACAATAATAGACAAAGGATCTAGAATAAACAAAATATTAACATTGGAATAATTTTAGAAACTAATATCTTCAGATTGAAATTCAAAAAAAAAAAAAATTGAAACAAAAATAAGATGAATGGCTAACCATAAGAAAATAGTTTTTGGAGATGGCAGGGTTTCCTGAGAGAAAGATCTAAATTCTGAAGTATTTTTTCAAAAGATGACATTGTAGATCCTTTTAAAAATCAATCTGTCCCGGATACCTCTACATGGCCATCGTATCCGTATCGACACGACACCGGACATGTATCCTTCATAAAAAGTTGAAAAAAATTAGAAAAAAGAAAAAAGAAAATTTTGAACTACAAAATAGGATATTCGTATCCCTATCCGTGTCCCCTATTTTGGAAAATGTCAAGTCGTATCCCCGTTTCCCGTGTCCGTATCCGGGCATCACTAGTATTTAACAAGATAGTGACAGCCATTTCAATATTAATGACCAGAGAAAGAAAACAGAGGGTTTTTGGAGAGAGTTTGGTTTCTCTCTTTGTTTCTTTTTAGTTCTATAATACAGTCCGAGAGACTTCTAGATTAAATAACCTTCAACATATCAAGAAAGCAAAACTTAAATATTAAATAAAAAATATGAAGAGTTATTTGTAATGTGTTGAATGTGTAGGACAATTATTGCCTTTTGACAATTTTTAATAATATAATATAGGGAATTTTTGACATACCCCCCCATGTTATCTTTAAAATTTGACATACCCCCCCCCCCCCCACAATTTGAAAAAGCTGACATACCCCCCTATGACTCGGTCCACTGTCATTTGACCAGTGTTGACTGAGGTGACTACCAATTTTTTAATTAAATGGCAAAAATGCCCTTGTCTTCAACCTTGGAACAAGGGTTTGGGCAAAAATCCAAACCCCAAATCAAACGGCTGTCGTGGACAGCCAGCCAAGAGATTCCAATGGGTTGGCCGCCCATCACCGGCGACCAACCCACCGGAGTATCATGGCCAGCCGGCCACCACTCCGGCAATAATTTAAGGCCTAAGGTTAAAAAACAGAAGAAGAAGAGCATAAAATTTTTGTTTTAAAATTTTCATTAACATAAATAAAAAACAAGACAAAGCAATTTATATTTTAACCTTTTGATGAGATATGGATTTTGGAAAGATGGGTTCTCTCAATTTTAAAATATTCCTTCACGAGTTTTATCTACTTTTTTGGAGTTTTTCTTCTCAATATTTGCTTAATTCATCAAAAAATCAAAAAACAAATCTCAAGTTTACCAACATGGGTTTTAATTTTTATTTTTTTCTCCTCTTTTCATATTTGATTTGGGGTTTGGGTTTTGGCCTAAACCCAAACCCTTGTTCTAAAGTTGAAGACAAGGGCACTTTCGTCCTTTGATACAAAATTTGGTGGTCAACTCGGGTCAACACTGGTCAAATGACAGTGGACCGAGTCATAGGGGGGTATGTCAGCTTTTTCAAATTGTAGGGGGGTATGTCAAATTTTAAAGATAACATGGGGAGGTATGTCAAAAATTCCCTATAATATATTGTGGGAGTTGACTAGGACATTAAGCTAGTTCGACTTCTCCTCTTCTTCTCTAAACTTTTCTTCTTTTTTTCTTCTCAAAGCTCTAACCAAACTTACACGGTATCAGAGCAAGATTTTGATGCCTTGAAGAAACCCTAATCCTCTCATCTTCTCCAAGATCTTCTCTTTTTTTGTTTATCATTCTTAGGAATCAAGTTAGGTGTTGATGGGCTCCCCTGACCTTTGACTATGAATAGTACCATCAACAATACAACCTTTTTTTAAAGCTAAGGGTTTGTTCTACAAGCTACCGCAAGGTAGGGTTTTGCTCAAAAAGGGTGTTGCAAGCTAGGGTTTGACCAAAAAGGCTGTTGCAACCTATATAGAGGCTTCTACAAGCCCCTGAAGATGTTTTTTGTGCTGTCTACAGCGTCTGCAATAATGTTCGGTGCTTGTTGATGATGTTTAGTTCATGAATAGTCCTTGACGTGGTGTTGGTGTTGTTGGCAACCCTTGAAGTGGAATTAGAGTAGTGTTTGCTGTCGTGGGTGCTCCCATGTGTTTGTTTTAATAGTGGTGACGTGTGGTGTTGCTGTCAGGTGTGCGTTTTAATAGTTGTGTGAAGTTGTAATTTTTTGGTGGCATTTGATGGAAAGCAAAGCCAGTATGATGATGTCGGGTAACTTCTTTAATATTTAGATGACTTCCATTAAGCTTAATGGAAGTAATTGTGTCTCTTGGGCTAATTTTGTGGAGGTTTTCTTACGGCCAAAGGAAAATTACTAGGGAGAAAAGAAGTTCTACAGTGTTTGGATTGTTTACAAACTTTACACAAAAATTAGACGACAAAGAATTGAATAAGTTGGAAAACAACACCTTGAGAGATGCAAAAGAGGTGACCTAGCTAAACATGCCACAAGTTGATCTGATCTTCACAAGTAAGATGACTACTAGACTGGAGGGCAACGGCACCGAGAAACAACAACTTGAGAAGGTAAAAACCACCAGCTTCATGCCCAGTGCTAATCATTTTCCTCGTCACCAAGTCCTGAAATACACAATGAGATGGGGAAAAAGGTGGAAGAGTTTTAGAGAGATTGCTAATAGACAAGATGTTAATAATAAGGTTAGGAACATGAAGAACAAAAGAGAGAATAAGGTCATGGTTTAAATTGATGACCCCCTTACCTGAGATTGACGATAGGGACTCATTTGCAACCTTGACTTTATTCTTACCCGAACGCATATTATAGGAAGAGAAAGGAATGACATACTGGTCATATGGTCAGATGCTCCTGAATCAATAATCAATGAAGGACTTAGGACATAAACATGATGGGCAAAGGCTGAGGAGGCAAACGCAAAGGAGCTATCTAGGCGAGTAAACAGTTGACGAAGTTTCTCAATCTCCTCAGGAGATATTAGTGAAGGAGTACTTGACGAAAGTGATGAACTCTCTGTCGACAAATTATGTACTCCATTGCGGTTTCCCCTGGGAGGCCACCCAACTAAGTCCCAACATCTCTCCTTTGTATGTCCAAGCTTGCCACAATGATCACACTCGAGCTTGTCGTTGTTTCTGAAATAGGTCATCCTCATCCACTCATCTTGTAGGGACCACTCTTGCCTCCCCTAACAGTTGAGGAGGAAGAGACAAGTGCAGAGTGATCGGGCATAGAATGTATGTGCGACCATAGCAGCCTTACAACTTTCTTCACTTAGCACAAGTGAATAAACCTCACTGATATATGGGAGCTCTCCCTTACTCAGAATATGCACCTAGATCAACTCATAATCAGAGTTCAAACCTGCTAAAAAACTGAATACCCAATCCTCAATGAGCTTGCGATGAATACTGGCATCCTCTGTAGATCACCACTGAACAACTTGGTAGTGGTCAAGTTCTTCTCGTTTGGCCTGGGGAGACGAAAAATAGGCAGCCAAGGTCGTCTCCTCGACGGAGAGATGCAAAATCTTAACGTAGTTGATAAACCCTGGTGATATTGCGATGTTGAGAATAGGTATAAGTAAGTGTCCCACACCTCCTTGGCTATCTCCAAGAACAAAATACCTTGACTAATGTCGGGTTGCATGGACTTCAAAAGCCATGAGATAACAAGGGAGTTTTCACAATCCCATTTCTCAAAGAGAGGATCATCAGGTTCTAGTGATCTCCCATTTATGTAATCGGCTTTTCCTCGACTGTGTATATATCACTTAGTGGATTGAGACCCTTCCAAATAGTTTGTCCCATATAACTTGACCATAGTGATCTGATCGTAAGTTAAGTTGGTCCACTTGGTTACCCATAAGAGAATCCTAGTGGGGTCACTTTAGAGCCTCCTGAAGATGACATCAGGACTCAAACCTTCAACAATGGGCTGAACCACTCCAAAGTAGTGGTAGACTACAACAACCAAACCCCCAAAGGGTAATTAACCATGTGGAAGCTAAACCCAAGTGGCTAGGTCAGCCAAAAATAACCAAAAAACAGGGTTACTGTTCACGTGTACCGTTCATAGGGATAAATCTTCGTCGGTTGATCAAAACTCCATGGAATGAGCTATGGCTGAATTCTTCGGACTCCAATTTTTGCTACGTACTAAACCCTACCAGCCAAGCATGACAAAGAACTCTCCCTCGGAGTGGGGATGAGAGAAACTCGAAACTGAATTTTCTGTGACTTTCTAAAAAACTCCCAGATTTGATGCCCTCATGGTTTAAAATTTCGGAATGTTTTGTAATGTTTCGTATGTTTCGTTTCGTAAGAAAACCGAAACGAAACATTGAATGTTTCAAATGTTTCGTTTCGTAATGTTTCGCCGAGACAATCCAAAAAAATAAAAATATGATTTCATAATTTTGGAAATATTTCGAAATGTTTCGGAAATTTCGTTTTTTCACCATTTTTCAATGTTTCGTTTTGTTTAGGAGTTTGTCTCGGTTTTTCACTTGACCAAGACATTCCTCCGAAACGCAATTTTAAACCTTGGATGCCCTAAATCGTGCCGAAAAAATTCACAAAAAACACCCTTCACCAACTCACATGGATGAACCTTCGAAAGAAGTAGAGCTTGGAGGGTGTGGTACAGCTGTCTACATGAGTCGTACGACCAAATGAGAGCTTTGTGGGTGTGACCGTTTAAAACTAGGTTTTCCTTCTCAAACCTACTCTGATACCAAGTAGGAAGACAAAGAAAAGGAGGAGAAGAGGAAGAACAAGGAGGAAGAGAGAAGAATAAGAGTCGTACTAAGACCCTCTCCCAAGCCCTTTTATAATACACAAATTTTACAATACCAAGTATATCCCATGCATAAGTAAATGACCATTATGCCCCCATGTCCTAGTTTAGAACTTACATACAAGGGAAATAAAACAATACTCAACAGTTGTTGCTCTTGTAGGGACTAAATTTAAGGGACTTTTAAACTTAATCATTTGGGGCTGAGACTAATTTATTAGGCCATCATTGTCTACTTCAGCAAACATGTTGTGGGTTCTAATAGTCTCATTTTAGGGTCCTTTAATTGGACTGTAAATTCTAAGTTGAGAATTCAGACTAGATTGGTTGTAGTTTATAAATAAGAGTTAATCTAGTGTTATGAACTCAAGAGACAAATAGACAGGCAATAGTAGTGTTTAGAGTGGCAGGGACTCATCTTGTGTTCATTAGAACATGGAAGTGACAAATTAGTGTCAACGTGAGGTAGAGATTTGTTCATGCAAATCTTGAGTTCATGGAAACACAGAAGGTTGCTATAAGCAACGCAGAAACTAGAAAATCTAGATGATGATTGAGTAACTAAGAAAATTACTGGTTTTTACACTAGACCAAGTTTTCACTTAGTAAGCAAGGAGGTTAAATATCTTGTCTATGCCATGTAGTGCAAGCACAATGGAAATTGGGATTGAGTCCAGGTTTGGTAGATCCCGAGGATGGAGCTGCCTTAATCCGTAGTACAAATGGGAGGCTTCAACTACTTTCTGGAAGTGTTAACGTGACTCCAAGCTTTGATTTGAATTAAATTAAAATAATTAATTATTTAAAACTATTTTATAACTATTTCATGTGTAAGGAAATTCACTGGTTTCCAACATGTCCTTTGTCGGCGATTCAAGTACTTGTTCACTTGTTCTACATTTTTGGTTCCTCTGCACTTTGCATCATGGGTTCTATGCATTCTGATCTTGACGTTCTATTCTTCTATTGTTCAAAGAAACAAATATACGAGCAACAACGGGAGGCAATGTGCCACCCTTTGCGTTCACAAAGACATCTTATTGATTTATCTTTACTATATAATTATAGAAAGCGGGAAAAGGAAAGAAAACAAAACTGTCGAGCTTACCAGCAAACCGTAAATATCACAATAGTGATAAAATTCTGGCCGCTCAGCTAATCCACCACCCCAACAGCGGATCATGTTAAAGTTCATGTCTGCATGAAACTTGATGTCCGTTTTGTATCGTTTCTTTGAAAGCCGTAATAACCCATCTGACAATATCCAATTACCTCCACGGATAAAAATGGGTTCTCCATTGACCTTGAACAACCTGCAAAGTGTAAAGTTGCATGTTAAAAATATTGATAAACATCTTGCACCTGATGAAAGAGTGTCACAAATATATCTAGAATTTGATAGAGCATTCTACCTTCCACCAGTAGCATTGTCTATAGTGCTCTCGATTTTGCGGAATCCAAATGGATGTTTCCACGAATCAGACTCTCCATATCCCTTTACATCAACAGTGATTCCAACATTGTACAAGGACTGCTTTCCCATGCCATTTGGCCACCACAAATTGGGCTTGTAGAAAAAAAGCTGGCAACTCATTCTTCATTAGTACTTGAACATGAGAATTGCGCGCCTAAAGTGGAGAAATGCAACCAATACTTCTTGCAAACTCAGTATAATGATGGCAAAAAGTTTGTTCCCATGGGTTACTGTTATGACAGATAATGTAATAGACAGCCTCCTCTGGCCTACTTGAATTTTCTAGAATAGCATCACATTCTGAGCTATTTTTTTTTTTTTTTTGATCGGTAAAAGATGAATTTATTAAAGAGGGCTGCGAAGGCCCCGACAAAAGACTATTCTATCACTTACTATATTTTGATCTGGATTTGCATTTTATAATATTAATATAATAGATATAGTCTTCACTCATTGTGATTAATTGATATGTGACGTGATTCTTGCAACTCATGACACATTATAGATAACTATGTAGTCAGTTCTGAAAATCTAAGGCCTGTTTAACATCGCTATGTGACTTTCCACAGCTACAATTAATTAATGACAGAGGAAATTGTTCTTACATTTGTTGATACTAATGGTGCTGCTTCAAGTTCAAAACATGCAGATAGTAGATTAAGTTGTGGATCTTACCAGGTAAGTATAAAACTAAACATTACACAGTGCTAAATCAATCAGTGCAAGGAAGAACTGATAACAAAATATCCAAGTTCTAACACATCAGGAGTCACAGATTCTGTGCAATCAATCACTTGAGAGAAGATCCTGGTGATATGTGTGTCTTTTCTAACACATAAATGCTACAAAACAAGTTTGTACCTTAATTAAACATTAGAAAATGGTATAATTTTATCAAGACATACTGTTTTTCCCATTGTCTCGTTCCATTTCGTTTCGTTTCAGTCGATACGTCTCGTTCCGTCAGCTTACTGAAATAACGAGACGAAATGATATTTTAAACCTTGGTTCCCACAAGCCTTGGTGATAGCAAACAATCCTTACGAAAAAAGGACTACCATTCTTACTCAAATTTTCTCAACAGAAATGGAAGATGGAGGTCTAAATTCACCACTGGAGGTATAGGCCATTGGGAGAACCAGGTACAACTGGAAATGTTCAAGATAATCACATCCTAGGATGTATCCTCTTGCAAAAATCTGATGGTTGAAATCCATTCAACCAGTAAAGAGCATATTAGCGAGAGGAGTTTAAAAGAATTATGATAAGGAGTCAACAACCTAAGGCTTTACTTGGGTGAGGAGAGGAGATGATGCGGCAAGAAGTGAAAATGAGCCTTGCAGCTGGCATCTCGACAACATAATCCAAGAAAGAGTGGGTCACAGGAAATATGAAGAGGGCCAGATACATTACAGCAAAAGTGGAGTTGCTAGAATACATTAAAATGTTTGTGACAGAGTTCTAGACTGGAACAGAAAAATTATCACTCTCCAGGGGTAAAAAGGCAGAAATGCAAGATTGCACGAGAAAGATTAACAATGATGGGATCAATGTGACCAGTTTCCCTTGGCGAGTTAACGTCTCACATGGTTATTGCAGAACATAGTCACCAACTAAAATCCAACATATAATAGGCAAATATTGGCAGCAGTCTGAAGCTGTCATGCCAACTGAAACTCCATTTGTCTCAGGAATTTTGATTTGTTTAACTTCCCGACGGTTCTCACAGAACATCAGGTTTTGGCACCTCCGAAGAATCTAGTATATTTTATAATCAACTGACAGTGAAGAAATTTCCTCGGAAAGAAAGGAAATAAGTCTTCTTTCACCTAGGGTAGACCGAACAAGCCAGCATCTGTTCTCATTCACTTAAATCTATTGAAATTCTTGGATCCGATAAAAGAAGATCCACTGACCCATGTGGAAGTAATCAAGCAAATGAATCATACAAAATAGAGAGTGATCTTCAGAAATTGATTCAAGAAAATTAAGAAGAAAAGGTGCTAGACAAGATTTTCTGCAACTACTAGACATTCTTGTTTAGATACATGAAATTACAGGCTTCAAGGATTGGGAACCAAAAGAGAGATAATTCAACAAAATATGTTTAATCAATGGGGGTGAGCTGCGCTGGGAAGCATTAGTTGCAGAAATGTGATGTGATATTGTTTCAACCATGGTTTAAAAAACGGCCGTTATAACGGATTTGGACCTCCCCCATTATGTTATGTACCGTTAACACCCAAAAAATAACGGCCGTTATTTTCCGTAATAACGACTGTTATTTTCTGGAAAAAATTGTGAAAAAAGGCCTTTATTTTCCGTTAATTTTCGTTTTTGAATTTCAAATTTCAAAATTTGAATTTCAGCGCCATTTTTTCCGTTATTTTCCGTTTTTGCACCTGACCGTTACAATCCATTATAACGGAAAAAACGGTAACACCCCCAGTCCATTATATCGTTATATCGACCCCTTTTAAACCTTGGTTTTAACAAATGAATAAAGTCAATGATCTTATTTGCCTACAAAATTAAAAGAGTTTGCCTAAACAATTAGAGGAAAACACTGCTCGCACATTTAAGTTGCCTTCTATGACAACTTTGACCACTAATCAAACTCAGGTGATTTTCTTTTTCTTTTCATTACAAATGAACAAACTTTACTCGATTAAAGAGAACAGTATAGAATAAGAGTTACAGTAGTAACCCAATGCGATATGACCATGGTTCAAAATCTCGTTCCGTCTCAGCCGATACGTCTCGTTCCGTTAATGTACTGACATCTTGTGCCAAAAGCCTAAGTTAGGAACTAAAACTGATTTAAAAGTTTTTCCACAGCATCTGTCTTTTATAACACATATAAATGCTAAAAACAAATGTGTAGCCCAATTAAACATTAAAAAATTGTTTAATCTTATCGAGACATGTACTGTTTGTCCATTGTCTCATTCCATCTCGTTTTGTCTTGGTCGAGACGTCTTGTTCTGTCAGCTTACCAAGACATTGAAACGGAACGATATTTTAAACCTTGGATATGACAATATTAGAATAACTAGAAGTCTGGAACTATAATACAGTAATGAGGAAATGTTCATAGTAATGAAGGTATTCAAATTGCTTCAAAAAATTCAAGCCAAAGCAGACAAAACTTACTTTTCCACTCAAACCGACAAAAGTAGATAGTATTACTGACCTGAGGAAAAGTGTATTGAATACGTACTCCAGGAGGAATTGACAAGTGTTGAGTTTGAAGATGCTCAACCAAACAAACACTTCCCTCAAGTTCAGTGGTCACTTGGATATTCAAATCACACTCAGCAACCAGGGCACTTCTATTTTCCAACTCAGAAGTGCAGTGCAGATATACCCTCTTGTTATTGTCAAAGAACGATGAAACCAAGTGAGGATCGGCTATTTTCACCGGCTGCATTCATTACAAAGAATAGTTATGCATCAACATAGGAAATGCTATTGGCTTAATGCTATCATGTGAATTATTCCATCAATCAGGAAAGAGGCAGTATTGCAAATATCACCAATTAGTTTACGAGGAAATTTATAAAAAAACGCATGGAAAATAAAATGATATAAATCGCACTGGAAGTACGAGAGAGGAGGAAGATATTTAATTATTTCCATTGAGCAGATAAATCAAAACAAAACTTTTAGAAAGCATTAATTGTCTAGCCCCATATTTCACAACAAATACATAGAGCAATATGCAAAGACATCTACTAATAAGATGACCAAAGATCTAAAGCTCACAAGACCAGAACTTCTGTAACATGGTTTTAAGTCTCGGTCAAGATCATTGACTCACCCGATTCAACGCAGTTTCAGGCAGGACGAAGTCACAATCCTTACATGAATTGGATTGCATATCTTCTTGTCTCGGCCAAGACAGTCCCAAGACCGAGACCTAAAATCATGTTCTGAAATTAGACTAATGGTACAGTGTTATTCATTTATTCCAAGTCCAGGGAGATCAGTGTGTTTCTTTATCTCGACAGTTGCACCTTAAATTGATTCTTGTACTATAGAGTACAGTCATGGAACTTGTCGTATAAATAAGAAACCAGAAGATAATCCTATCTGAATAGACATCAAAGGAAATCAAGTATTTTCAAATAAAAACTTACCCCAGTAACAGAAATTGATACCTCATCCCAAATGCCAGTGTTCCTATCCCTGTAATATATAAAAATCAAATACTACAAATTATAGACATTTTTTTCTTTCATTTGATACATAGATAAACTTTGCAATTCAATGTAGCTGCATAAACAAATGAAACTAAGGAAAGATTAAGATCACAGAACACTTTTTAAGGATAATATTTGAAAGCACCACATTAAGTAGACTATATAATCTTAAGTAATTGCCATGATAATTGAAAACAATGGGTACAGTGGGTATCTGAAGGCAACAATGCTATGGTACTTGAACACAGTGGGTAGTTCTCCACCCAAACGCCAACACCATGTCAAAGGGGCATTCATTTCTATCCGTTCTTCCCCAAACAAAATAGTTGTTATGTGTGATTTTATCACCAACAAGCATCTTCATAAGCTAGAAAGTGTACTTTGGATGAGAGTAACTTTCCATCCTTTAGATAAAAACCTTTTCTTCCATGAGGCCAATCTTCTTTCAAACTTCTCTAACCAGATCCCAAATGCTCTTAGACTTTTATTTGGCACCTAGAGGGAGACCTGGATAATATGTTTGCAGCTTGCCTACCTTGCACTCCAAGCTACTAGCTAGCTCCTCCAAATTGACAACTTCTTCCACACCAAAAACCTGATACTACCTCGAAGCATCTAAGAACACATCTAAGGTATCTCAACTGACCGATGGAGGCCTTGTGGTAGAGGAATCGTTGAACCCACACCCCCCCCCCCCCTCCCAAATTGTCCCCTATGAACCCTCCCAACAACCCTCTTTCAACTTTTGTAATCAACCTATTGAGAGCCTCTGTGATAACATTGAACAAGAAAGGAGATAATGGATCTCCTTGTCTCGGACCTCTGGATCTTTTGAAGAAACCAGTTGGTGACCCGTTGACTAAGATGGAAAAGGTAGTCGTTGGGATGCAAACTCTAATCCATTTCGTCCATTTCAATCCCTAAACCCATTCTTCTATGTATATAATCCAAAAATATCCTATTCACATGGTCGTAGGCCTTCTCCATTCCAGTTTTGCTCAAAATCCTAAGTTATCCCAACCGAATTTTGGTATCAAGGCATTCATTAACCATAAGGACCTCATCCATGATATGCCTACCTCTAATGAAAGTGCCTTGATTAGGGGAAATAAAAAAGCTCAATGCCTCCTTAATTCTTCTGTGTGACAAAATGTGTAATAGTCTTTCCTAGTGTGTCTGGTAGGTTGTGTGTGTGTGTTCTCAGTGTTATATCACTTAAGCCAACCAGCCAGAAGAATCAGAAGCAATGCAATTGAAGATTTAAAGCTTCGCTTGATCACATTTAGGAATGGTAAGTGACTCGAAGACCCTAGAATCTAGGTGATAAATTGATGCCTAAGTGACCATAGACTAATGGTTTCCGTATCCTATCGAAGACTTGCTCATTCATGAGAAGTCAAAAATTTTGGAAAAATATATGAAAATGGTATCGAATCGATCGGAGGTTACATATGATCGATCGGAAAACAAAACTAGAAAATTCATGTTCTCTGGTTTTTTCTGAGCGGTTACATCCGATCGATCGGAGAACAAAAAATTGTTCTGCTACATAATTGGATTTTAGCCTCCGATCGTGCAGAAACATCCGATCAATCGGGCATCTTGAGAACAAAATTTCTATTTCTGTTAGAACTTCGACTTGCACCAAACATCTTTCGATTTTGGACTCTTGGTTTGTCCATACTATATACGGGATTGCCTAGTACGAAAATCATAACTTTGAGAACTCCAAGGGAAGCTTTCAAAACCCTAGTTTAATATCTTGAGCTTGTAGTTCAAACCCTAGCTTGTTTTCTTCTTCTAGGCTTGAGATCACTCTCAAGAACACCATGTTCAACTATCATTCTTAAAAAGAGATTTCTTAACCACCTTAGCTTCAAAGCTTTTATCTTTACTTGTGTGATTCAAGTGGTGGAGATTCGGGGAGAGACTGTATCGTGTTGTAAGGTTCAGGATGGGGCCGAATCAACTGCGTGTGATCGTGATCCTACATAGAAGGTGCTCGTGAACTCGTGCGTGGTGAGTGGACAAAAAGGCGTGGATGCAGTGACTGGCTTGAGGCATTCGAGTGTGGAACAACTATATTAAACGTTGTTGCGTGGTAACTTCATGTACTCTAGTAACTTCAAGTATTGGATACTTTCATATCTAGATGTGGTCCCATGATTTTCCGGTGATGGGTTTCCACGTAAAAATTCACGTGTACTGAGTTGATTTGTTTGCGCTATTTTTGTTTAGATTAGATCAAATGAATCGGAAATAATATATCATTGATATATTAAATTTGAGTCGGTTGAGATAATCACTCTGATAATCTAATCAATCGGTTAGGATTGTTTTGCATGCGATTTAGTACCCTGGACCAAACCAGTAAAAAGTGTTTAGGTCAATTATTTATTATTTTTTTAAATAACCTATTCACGCCCCCTCTAGGTTCACATCTTACGTATTCCGGGATTTTTCACGTACTCCCCAACAAATTGATTGGCAAAAAATATATGAGGTCTTTTGCCCCCTTTTCTTAGGAACAAGAGCAATGCTATTAGAACACCGATCCAGATAAGCATTCGTAGACCACTTTCATAAAGTCACCGCCAATAACTTCCAACATTTCTTATAAAAAGCCAAAGGGAGCTCAACTCTCCTATAGCATTTAAAACCTCCTCCTCATCGAAGGGTCTCTCTAACCAACAACTTTGTGGTAAACTAACAATTTCGAAGGGTCTCCTAAACTAACAATTTAGGCTCCATACTTTTCTTTTCTTGAGAAAGTCTACCAAAATAAAATAAAAATAAAAAAAAGAAGAAGAAAGCATTAGGGAGGAACGCTTCCAATAGACATCACTTGTCCATTTACACCATAGTTGGTGCTTCTAAGAGAAGGGATACACACATTGCTTGACAACTCCATTTAAGTCGAGATTATCAATATGATGCTCACTAATCTCCATGGTTCCTCTAACTTACTTGATGCCAATGTTACAAACATCAGAGGAATCATCTCCTACCACAGACAGCCTTTAAGAGAACTCTTGAAAGATCTCCAAACCTCCAATAGAATGCACTTTTGAATCCTTCAAGCTAAGACTAGAATAAACCTTTAGTGTGCAACTCGATCATCCCTAAATACCCTGGTTTAGGTTGGCCAAGGTTGCCTAGCAAGAAGTCATCAAAACTAAACTTCATTCTTCCATGCTCCAACCTCTTTCGTTTGATACTTTCTTTAGGCTTTGTGTTTTGTAATCAGTTTCCAGCCACTATCGAAAGGTTTGAATTCCCTTCAGTTTTCCAAAATTCTTGTTCCATAGAATTCCTTCAATAGGGCAATCCGACTTGCTATCTTATGCTTTGATGCAGTTGAATATGCTCTTTACCAAACACTTGTTTTTTAGCGAATCAAGAAATCCGTCTCAAACAAGTTCGGGTTTCTGTCAACTTGGAACTGCGAATTCGAAGCGCTCCCAAGTCAAAAGCGTGGAAGTGTGGTTCTAGAGCAGGAGCGTCAACCTACATAGGAGTTTCCTACAACTAAGATATGCACCCCAATAGCAAATTCAAACTTGCAAGGCGTCCTTTGTTTTTCATGCTCAAGCTCTTCCATGTGGCACTCCTCTAAAAGGTGGAAGCCACTTTCTAACCACGACCTTTTACTACCATGCCTCCAGCTAGTAACTCAGGCTCCTGTTAACATCTATACTTAAATGAGATTTTTGAACATCAGTCATCTATTACCTTCAAGAATAGATGAAACAACTTCACATACAAAAAATTCCAACTCCAAAGGCCGTAAATATGGAGTCTATCTGAATGTTGATAACATTGCCACTTGTTGAGATAAATGTTATACAAAATTTGCCATAGCACAAAATTAATGCAAAATAATAAGAACTAATACAAAGAAGAAAAAAATTCTATATAAAAGTTTATCGTTTTCAATCTAAAAAGCGTTGCTGTGAGGAGCTGCAAACACATTCACTCAGTGATCTTCAAAAATAATAGAATGGGTACCTTATTGGAGTCATCCAATCCCAACCCTCAACATATTGTGCAGCAACATCTTTGCCAATCTAACATGAAAAGCAAAAACACATAATTTAGTCACATGTATGATATAGATATCTAAACCCTAGTAGCTAAATTCGCCACTAATTCACATATTATACACTTCTTTTAAGAAACGAATTATACGTTCGAATGTTTCAATTGTTATGGGTGGAGATCGTGAACTTTTGGGCTGGCCAAATAGTTTGTGTGCAATTCACAGATTATTCCAAACTTCTCCCAAATTATTTATAAAAACGATACTCAATTTTTTTTTGGAGAAAACTTATTGTTTATAAAATTTTTTTTCAAAATTTTGAATTATACTCGAACTTCTCCCTTATCGTACATTTGCAGTACATGAACTTAACAACTACAATCTACACCCTAGTTGCTAAGTTCATGTTTATACATGATTTTTTCAGTTTTTACATCTAAAATTCTTTCATTTGTTCAAGAAAAATCATGATTTTTTGGGTTAGCCGAATAATTCACAACCTATTTCGAACTATTCCCAAATTATTCGACGGAATCAAAAACTTTAAAGAGAAATTTACAGTTTACCGCTTTTTCTTAATTATTGACTTTTTTTTAATGATAAACTCAAATTACACTTGAACTTTTCCCGTTTCGTATATTTGTTGTACCTGAACTTAACAAATAGGATCTACACACATATATATTTATAGAATATCTACTTATTCAATCAATGTTGGGTTCTTCAGTTGTTTGGAATTCTGATTAAGAATGGGTTAATCCTGGTATACCTACCTAGAGAAAAGGTAAGTCTATCCAAGGAACCTAGTTTGTCGGTTTAAGTAATATCTTCATGTCTACCCAATCCAATGAAACAAATATGGTTATATATCAATATGCAGATTAGTATATGTGGATGTACAAATACGCTCATAAATCAGTACATATTGTAGGTTAAGAGGGCAGCACATGTCTAGTACGTTATAATTATGGTGTCATATATGAAGGGTTATAGTGATATAATTGTATAAGTTTGACAATTATGGTTTTGGGGCTCCTCAAACATAATAAAGCAACGAATAATTATTATGAGAGAAGAATGAGCTTGATGAGCTCTAGTATAAAGAATCTGAGTAGACATTATCATGCATGCACTCTCAGTGGGATACTGGATACCTTAGCAGAATGTGCGATTGATTGTATGAGTGCCTAACTGTCACGACAATTATGTATCACTGAATCCAACAGATGTAGTGTCCTAAATGAGCTTATTGCAATTATGTTGCCAAGCCAAATCAGTAACTAGACTCAATATGCCAAATCTTGCTTTCCATTCCTAGACATCATTTTCTTGAAGCCATAATCCCACTAATTTGGTGAGATCCAGTCTTCTAGAGATCTTATTATAGTCAGAAACTTGGTACATAAGTATATAGGAACTAAAATATAATCATTATGCGCTAAGAAGAAAAGATGTATACCTCATGATCACCACCTTGGCCACCCTCAGGAGGAATTTCTCCAGGATTGTCGGGAGGATGAACAAGAACTGCTAGCAAGTTTTGACCATCAGGATGCAGAATATCAGTAATATCAAGAGAATGTCTTCGAAACATCCCCTTAGGCAGGACCTTTTTATGCCCATTCAAATACACTTCCGCAGAGTAATTAATTGCACGGAAGTTCAGATCCACATGCTGATTTCCTGACTACATAAAATCAAGGTGCTAATCACAACCAAATGTTTAGAGACATTAACTCATTAGGATTAAAAGCTCAAGGGTTAGATGCAAAAAAAAGTGTTATGGAGAACTGTCAGTACATATACATGCAAAAGGAAGAAATTCCTCAACAATGAAAACATTCAAATACAACAACCATTGGATCTCTTTCAAGCACTTTAAGATCATTCAGGATATTCTATTTCTCAGTTTTGACTCAAAACTCTACCTATGCTTAGCTTTAACCTATTAGTGGAAAGTGTATTTTAATAAAAATCTTGCAATCACAAAAGAGAAAAAACACATTCTTAAGTTGATAAGGAATGATAAAGTGAAAGCTTCCCATTGCATAAAAAGGTATGAACAGCTAAGTTGTTCATTTTCCTTGGATTTGGGGACTCTCTAAATCCAAAACTTAAACTTTTTCCATCTTGCTTTGACCTACCTTTATTACCCTATCCTAAAGAAGAACACTCTTTCCCACTATAAGGTACCTCTAGAGATGGCGATGAACTAGGAGATGACAATGATAAATGAGAATGTGAAGCATAGCTCCCATTTTTACCATAGAAAAGCTTGAGCTCTCCCTCATATAGCAATAACAATAGCCAAATAAGTTTCTAATGATATATGCAACTTAGACAAGTACACATGTTGATGTAAAACCCAGACACAAGATGCCACACATGGCAATCTCACAACCAAACCAACCAAGATTTCCTACCAGTTATATAATAAAATAAAAATGCAAGCAGTGCTCGTGCGAGTAGAAAAGTGCATCTACTCACCCTGTTGTTGGACACATGTCCGTATAAGGGTGGGTGTTGGTAATTTACAACACTCTCTATTGTCCTTGTTCTCTTGGGATGATCTAAGCACTCTGGTCTTAACCTTTACTGAATAGGGGAAAAACATTGGTGAACCTCTAAAAAGAAAAAAAGCTGACTGAAATTGTAACAGGCCTAGACCTTAATTTTAGAATCTCACATCAAATTTTTACCAGCATTACGAAAGAAACATTACTACAAACATGAACTAGAAATAACATTTCGACTAATACAAAGTTATCAAATCTGCATGGAAAATAAAACCTCAACGAGCTTTTGTTGCATACCAGTGCACACTGAAAAGTTGTGAAAAACCAGAATGTATAGTAATCCCTCCCAGAGTTGGCAATATCTATGATCGTCTCATTTTCCAATCCATAGAAAGGATCTGGCACGAGGTTGTTCTTCAACAGAGTTCCTAAAACACTGTAAAAAAACCAAGTCACCATTAGTTTGGACGTATAAAACAATTGAGACCACAGGAGAGGACTACTAACACAACATTTGTCACTCCTGGTTCTTAAATGCCTCTTGTTGTTTATCACACCGTGCATACGTATACAAATTTGAACAATTGAAGCATAAATCAGGTGAGAGGAGATTATGTAAGCTACTGTACACATTAACCGTGTGTTGCCGACACAATATTTGCCTCACATTACAATGTTTACTTTATCAATTATTGAATGTATTCATATGGAGTAACAAATGGATACAAGAATACAAATATTGTTATCCAAAGTTTTTGAGCGATTTGGAACTCTGGCAGTCTAAATTATTTGTTTTGCATGCAATGCATGAATGAGTCAATCCATAGAAGTCTACTATGCTCTCAACGACATTAATCCCTCTACTGATATAAGATCAAATAATCTGCCTAAAAAGGAATATAAAAAACTGATCTTGCAGGCATGGCTGATCGAACGAACAGAGGTGATAAGTTTTCCGCACAATTCGAGAAGAAAGAAGCAAAATGCCGTCAATTGAACAGTAAATCCAACTCATTCAAGACGAAAAATAATTCATTTTTGCCAGAAACATTAGCTTCAAATCAAAATGATTCACAAACACAAAAACAGAGGAAATGTAATTACGTTCCGGGAACCACAGCTTCCATCCAAGGCGACGACGGCCCGGTCGGAGGATGAGTGGTAGTCAGCTGAATTCCAGTAAGATCGATA
This sequence comes from Euptelea pleiosperma, assembly GCA_035048495.1. NCBI lineage: Eukaryota > Viridiplantae > Streptophyta > Magnoliopsida > Ranunculales > Eupteleaceae > Euptelea > Euptelea pleiosperma. Next base: position 23,819,602 of record CM068551.1, on the reverse strand, counting down.
TCTGTAGATCTCGCAGCGAGCCATCCTGAATCGAGCTTCGTCTTCCCGATTGTCGCCATTTTCCCCTAAAACCCTAAACCAGTAAATGAGAGAGAGAAAGAGACTTCGCTCTTCTCTGTGAGTTTCTGTCTGTGAGTCTCTGGCAGTCGGAGAAAAGACTCGGAGTGTGGACTTCATTATTTCTGCATTTGTCGTCGTGTGGGGTCGGCTCCCTCTAATCACCACGTAAAACAAACGCTTGTGTATATGGCGGAAATTTCGACACTGAACCTTGTAGGCTTGTACAATCAGATCACGAGACCTTTCTCCAGAAAAAAATGAGAAAAAAAGATGAGACAAGATCTTTATGGATTATGGGTTGTATAATTGTATTGTCTGAGGAATGATAAATAATTTAAAAACCAAAAATAGGACGAGATAAAATCTTAAAATTTTTTGTAGCACCTCCTTGAAGTTTGCAAGTAATTAGTAATGCCCCTCTTGACTTAGTCTAAGTTGTAAGGGTGTCAATTTTACCCGATTTAACTGAAATCGAATCGGGACCTAAAACAATGGTTCCAGTTCCACATTTTTGGGAACCGACTAAAAAAGAATCAGAATTGGAACTGAACCAAAAATAATGGTACCGGTGTTCTAGGTAGTTTGATTTGGACTTGAAATCGATAGGAATCGGAACCGAAACAATAAAAACTGGAACCAATATATAAATGGGTCGGGCTCAGGGAACCCCATTTTTTCTGACACCTCTCGTGTCTGTGTGCTCAGCCGTTGGATTCCATCCAAGAATCTAGCGGTGGTTGTCAACGCCTAGCTGTCATCACTTTTTGTGGCGCTGACAACCAAAGTTGGATTCGTGAAATCCAAGGCCGAGCGTGTGAACCTCGAGAGGGGTAAGAAAAAAGGGGTCCTTGTAGCATTAGCCTATATAAATATAGGGTTAAAATTATAATATTATCAAGATTTGTACAATATACCCAGAACCGGAACCAAAATCAAGAAGAACCAAATGAACGGTTTTGGTTTCGGATCCATCATTTCGAGAACCGGAATTGATTAGAACCAGCAATATTAGTTCGGGTTCAGGGTACCTTAGGAACCGAATCGGAACCTAGTCAACCCACCCGTTGACACCCCTAATATGAAAGGACCAAAAAATTGCAAATATTAAGCTAAGGCACGTGATTCAAATCTGTTTTAACTGGAGTCAACCACTATTAAACTGGATCAAGGGGGTGTTACTGAAGTTAGAAAGTGTGAAGGGTTATCACTAAATCTTTATGGATTATTGGTTATTGGAAATGATAATCCAGACCTGAGGTCCATCTAGAATGCTGCACCCTAGAACTGCATTACGCCAAATGGCTGTGATAGATCCAAATAAACTCTCCATGATCTACATATGTTGGATCCATCTGTATTGATTGCGGACCTTACCTCGATCGAAGGACTTTTATTGGCTTTCTTTGATGGTTATAAGACAGTGGTTCTTAACCATTCAAGAAAAGTCCATAACCAAAGGAAGGTGCATATAACTAAGATACAGATCAGGGACAATCATACAGATCGTGTTAGTGGGGACCACATGGTAGTGGGTCTATTTGGAGCCATCATTAGCCACGTGGCTACTATGAGTTAGAGTTCAGATTTCAGGGCTGTATCTGGGGCGCCCGGCTTAGTATCTCTTATTACTTTAGTGGTATACGTAACAAAATTATAATTAATTCGATTAGTGATGATTAGTAATGGCATTAAGGAATGCCGACACGTATTAAATAATTGTTTTTTTGGTAGAAGACAGCATTTATTATGTTACCTCTTTTCTTTCAAAGAATGGGTCCGTGCTGGTCCCAACGTTTACGGATTGGAATAAATCTAAGATGAGGTACGTCTTTTTTATGTCTTTGATGACGGACGATCATGGACGTTCGGATGGGCCACGTGGAACATTCTTAGAGGCCGTTGACTGTATGGATGTTTGGCCCTTCCGAAAGGCAATGTTTTCATACCCAGACCGGTCATCGACCCGGTCGAGGGACCGGGTCACTGGGTCACCGGTTCAACCGCTGGGTCAACCCGTGACCAATATATATGTGGGGTAATATATTTGGTGAGTTCATCCTCACCAAAAATCAGCCATTGATCCTAGCCCTTACAAAATATGGTTTTTTTAAAAAATTAGAAAAATAGAAAAAGCATGTTGTTTTTTTACTTTTCTAGTTTTTTCCTAAGTAGGCGGGTTAGCTGGGTTTTAGCAAAAACCCGGGGCGGGTCAGCTGGGTCACTGGTTCAACCGGCCGGGTTCAGCGGGTCACGACATAATGGACTGTTTTTTAACAAATTACTGGGTCGGGGTTGACCCAACCCAGTTTTATGACGGGGTCACCGGTTCACCGGGTCAACTCGCCGGGCTTGCCGGGTTTAAAAACACTGCCGAAAGGTGGACTACAGGTCAAAAATCACTTTGATTGGTGATTTCTAATTGTTGACCTGAATTTTTTCATGGGTTGACTCTTAACCGTGGCATTCGCCGCATTCCATCGTTATTTATATACATTATTTAGGGTTCTCAAATCCAAACGTTAGAAGTTACCAATCAGGCTGACTTTTGGTCTGTAGGTCCACTTGGGAATGGCCTAATATCTATACGGTCAATGATCTCTAAGAATGTGCCATGTGGCTCATACGGATGTCCGTGAGCTCGATTCATTTGACTAAGAAAGAGACACATGGAGTGATGCCATGGACAATGGCAAAATGGAGTTAGGTTTTGGCATAGTTGAAGTCTTGGCCGATCCTGTTCTGGATTGGATCACTATTTCCTAAAGAAGTCTCACGTTGTCTCGAACAAGATGCGCCGGTTCCATTTTGGACGGGACCGATCCGGATTGGAATTGGAGCTCACTGCTCCGGCCTCCGATCCCAAGATTTCGAACCATGGGTTTTAGAGTCCTTGGCCTTGAAGACTGAAAAGGCAAGGATGAGAGTGATGGCGAGAAAAGTGAGCCCTTGAAACTTGGCTAAGTGTTTACATAAGTTTTCCCTCCTTTTCAGCTTTCAAGGTTTTTAGTTTAAATCTTTGTTTTGGGAGATAGAGTTATCTGGCAATTTAGTAAAACTTAATTCCAGTCCTTAAGTTGGATTATACCTTAATGCGACGTTTAGACCGTTTGGTAACCACCCCGACTTGTTGAAAGCACCCCATGAATTGTGCTTTAATTTTAGAAAATGCTTTCGAGAGGTTAGACTCAAAATCACCATGTGCAACTTCATGCAAGTGTTCAGGGATCCATGTGGCACGCTCTTAGAGAACTCTGACCATATGGATAATTGGCCAATCCCTAGGTGGATCTACAAACCAAAAATTAGGCTAATTAGTGATTTTTAGGCATTGGATTTGAGTTATTTTCTTAGGTTGATTTTAACCGTGGAAATTTGAACATTATTGACCATTATTTTAGGTACAAAGATCCGAAGGTTTGAAATCACTAATCATTCTGACTTTTGGTTTGTAGGTCCACCTAAGGATTGAAAAAACATCATACGGTCAGAGTCCACTAAGATTGTGCCATGTGGCTCATATTGTGCGCTGTCATCAAAATTCTACTCTAAAAAAATCACATATATTATTTGTCAACATATTTGTCAGATGGATTACAAAAATAAAAATAAAATTGTAGGATGAATATTTATTATGGGTGCTCTCAAAAGTCGTGGTGCCCTCACAATTCAAGGTACGCGACTAAAATGTATCTAAAAAGATTATAATTCTCTCCAAAATACCCAATATGCCATTGTATCAAGCTTTATTTATGAAAAAGAACTTACAAAAATGTTCTAATAAACATTTTAAAATATCCAATATGTCTTTGTCTCAATTTTCAGACATTATGATCATTTCTGAACTGTCTAAATTTATAAAAATTAAACATTTAATCTTTCAACATTTGAAAATTAATCACTTTAAACTTTCAATGTTGAAATTAAGTTTTACCAAACACTATCTAAAGATTTGAAGGAGAAGATGGAATTTGTGTGTATTTATGAAGAGAGAGAGAGAGCAACACATAACCCCGGAAGAACAGAGAATTGATAGGGAGTATGACGTGATCTTGGAGTCGGCTGATGGTGGATGTTTGTTGTGATATGAACCAAACGACTTGGATTCTTCTAATTGTTGGATGGAGCCACACGCCCCTACTTGCGAAAGCAATATTGGTTTGTATAGAAAATTTGATGCTCGCCCCCAAAATGCCTTGTGCCAAACTCTTTTGGGTTTGCTGACGCATAGATGTTTGGCCTTTCCTTAGTGAAACAACAAACCGGAAATTGGTGTGATTGGTGATTTCTTTCCGTTGGATTTGAGTACTCCAAAAAATGTCCGAATCCAACAACTAGAAATCACGCAATGAAAAATACATGAATCTAACAGCCGCAAATCACCGATTAGGCCATTTGGCTTGTAGGACCACTAAGGGGTGGAGCAACCTTCGTGGGTCAGTGGACCCAAAGGAGTGTGCCACATGACAATTTTAGGGTGGAACAAGTGCACATCAAAATGTAACAAATTCATGAAATTGTTATCTTCAAAACATCTTCATTTTAGGATTATAAGAGAATTCTTAAGCCTAATATTCTTCCAATCAAGATTACATATCTCTATGGTGTTTCTATTACCCTTATATATAGTGTTTAGGACGCGATGATATGTGAAGAAACATGATTAGGTGCTGTACGTATCCGTACCCTAACATCTGATAACCGCCCGTCATGCCATAGATCGTGGTTAGTGACCAATGTACATTAGGTGGCATATTGTCGACTTCATCACAACTTCAATGTCTTGGCTCTTCCTTGCTGGTGTGTTCTCAATCTTTGCTTAGTCTGAGGTCCTCGATCTGTACTCCGTTAAAGTTCCGACGTGAATGTTGTCTCCCGTCTTAACATGCCCGACTTGACACTCCATACATTGAGGTCTATGATTAGTCCATCCTGATGTCGAGGGGGTTTGTCCTCGGTCTATACCTGATCTCAGACCATATCTCCGCCATGTGTTGTCATCTTGGACGTCCACGTGTCCCTGTAGAAAATAGTACCTATACTCGTAGATGACTTTGACCGTATGGACGTTTTGCAAATCCCTAGCTGAACTACAAACCAAAAATCAGCCTGATTAGTGATTTCAAACCTTTGGATCTTTGTACCCCAAATAATTTTCAATAATGCACAAATTCCCACGGTTAAAATCAACCCATGAAAATAACTCCAATCCAACGCCTAGAAAATACTAATCATGTTGATTTTTGGTTTGTAGGTCCACCTGGGGATTGACCAAACATCTATACGGTCAGTGTCCTCTAAGAGTATGCCACGCTGCTCATATTGTGGTCTGTCATCAAAGTTTTACTTTCTTGAATCCAATGACAACTCTATAGCTAGTTCCAAATCATCACCCCCAAGTCCCATCATATACGCCATCCATGATCCACATTGGTCTTTTTCTTTGTGTAAGCACGCCATCCATTTTATTTTTTTGTGTAAGCACGCCATCCATATTGTTGGGACTTGGGACCACTACATTAAGATAACATTAGTCATCGATTCTCATCAATACGCTACCAATGTTGTTGGGAAGTCGGTAGACCATTCTAGGATAGGTTGGGCTCCAGTCACCGCCCTAAAATGACAGGCTCCGGTAACAGGACACAATATGAGCCAAGTGGTTCACGCTTAGAGGACTCTGACCGTATGGATGTTTGGCCAATCCCCAGGTGGACCTACAAACCACAAATCAGCCTGATTAGTGATTTCTAGGCGTTGGATCTTTGTACCTCAAATACTGCTCAATTCCCACAGTTGAGATTAACCCAAGAAAATAACCCCAATCCAACGCCTATAAATCACTAATCAGTCAGTGATGATTTCTAGCCATTAGATTTAGTACCCAAAAAAAAAAAAATACTTCAATTCAACGTCTAGAATCACTCCTTAAAAGGTCATAAAATTGAATGGCTAGAGATAACCAAGGATGACTCTTGTATATCCATCAATGATGGTGAAACATCGAAGCAGTAAGTAAAAAAATGCGTAGGGCCAGTCATCAACTCAGTATCTATGGAGCATATAAAATATGGCACCTGGCACACTCTTTCGGGCCCACTCCATTGATCCATTAATAATTGGCCCACGGATCTCTACCTGTTGGATTGGACTTTTTCATGGTAGTCGTTGGATTTGATCTTTTTTTTTGGATAATCAGATTGAATGGCAAGAGATCACCCATCAGGCTTATTTTTGGTGTGTAGGTCCATCAAGTCGTGGCCCAATCATTCATGGGTGAATGGGCCCAAAAGAGTATGCCAAGTGGCACATTTTTATGCGCTCCACTGCTCCACATGGGAAAAATGCCCCGCCCCCCCCTAGTGTTGCTTATCATGGAAAAAGCCTACGTGGGGTCGGCAGCATCACCGTGTACAGTTTTAAAACGATAAAAAATTTCATCCAGGAGTTTTTTGATCTGGCCATCCCGGCGCACCTAAAAAGCCATGTGGAACTGTTAGAGATCACTGACAGAAAATCAGTGTGATTGGTGGTTTCTAGGCGTTGGATTTGAGTACCCCAAAATAATGTTTGAACCCCACGGATGAAAAAGATTCAAATCCAAAAGTTAGAAACTACCAAATTTCTATCTAGCGATGGTTCAAATTTCCATACGGTAATTGTTCTCTAAGAATAAGCCACGTGGCATTTTAGATGTGGCCTGGACGCCATGTACAGTCCGAAAATTCTAACAAGCTCCGGTAACCGATTCTGGGAGCCCGAACCGTATCTTCTCATCGCGACGTGGTTCCAGCGGTAACCCGAAGTAGTATGGCTCGGGTTAAGCGCCGAAACCCACAGGAGGACGTTACCTAACTTTTTGAAAATTGTAAAAAGCAATAACCGAAGTGTATCTCAGCTACGCCATCACTATCCACCATAAAAATGCGTGCCATTATCTTTCTCTCTCTAAAACAGGTCAATCTGAAACCAAACGAAGAGCAGAGAGTTGGAGTCGTTGGACAACTTACCTGCATCAGAAGAACATTTGAAGATTTTCCCACGAAAACTCCATGGATTCAACCGCTCAACGTCGCCTGAAAGCAATTCAAGGCCATCTTCTCTTCACCTCTGTCGATTCACATTCGCAAATTCAAAAGAACGAGACCGCCGGGGAGTTCGTTTCTGGTAATTCCCGCTCTCTCTGTCTCTCTTTCAATCTCTCATTTTCTCCATTTTTTCTCGATCCTTTGATCTTACATGCATCTTCTTAAACTCATGGAAGCTCTCTGATTTTGATGGATATAAATGTGGTTTCATGATGTTGCTTGTGTTTATAAAGCTAGGGTTTCTGTAGGAAGGTGCGGAGTTTATAGTGCTCAAATTAGTGGTTATGCTGTTCATGTCATTGTTGTACTTCTTTGTCGTTTGATCTTCTTATTCCCTCCAATATATTGGAAAAAAGAGAGCTTTTGATCTTCTTTTTTCAAATTAGTGCTCAAAGAAGATCAAAAGCTCTCTTTTTTCAAACAACATAACTCGTGTTTGCCTTTATTTATTTATTTTGGTAAGTAATGAGTGTATGTATTGATGAGAGAAATGTACAAGGAGCCCCAAAGAAGGAGAAAGACACTAACAAGTGCTCAACTCTTCAATATTGTTTACAATATCCGCAAAAGGAACACGATAGACTCCTTGTTGATGGTAGCCCAACGAGAGAGTAGCTTTTTAGTCTCCTTGAATTCAGCTTCTTGAGAGCAAGTGCAAATTTCCTGTCCAGTGTATTTCAAAGCTTATGAAGTTACCCCTCTCAGAATGCCACGTGGCATACTCTTTTGGGCACGCTGACCCCATGACTGTTTGGCCCACATCTTGGTGGACCTACACAAGTACATTCAGCACAATTGAATTTCTAGCCGTTGGATTCGATTACCCCAAAAAGTGATTGAATCCAACAGCTAGAAATCATCAAGGAGGGTGATTTAGGGTGTGTAGTTCCACCAAGAGGTGGGTTAAACATTCATGGGTTTAAGTGGGCCCAAAGGAGTGTGCCACATGGCATTTTGGGAGGGTGTGACTTCAACCTTTGAATAACGCTGCACTTGTCTTTGAAGATACGGTTGTTCCTCTGCTTCTAGATGCACCACCCACACCAAATGGAACTATCTTCCAAACTAGTTTTTCCTTGGCATCCAGACCTTCCAAGTTCCAACTATGCAATAACTTAACCCAACTTTTAAAGAAAGCCTATTGAACTCCAAATATTTTGCACATCTTGTTCCAAATATTTTTATGATGTGTGACAGTGTGTATTCTTTCTCTTGGTTCCCTAAATGGAGCTTTACTAGGTTTGTAGTCTTCGTTTTCCTCAGAATTAAGAAAAAAATAATATTGCTTTCCAATCTCCGGTGCATTTGATTAGAAATTATTCCAAAGTTGACTCCATTGGTGCACTATTTGATTGTTACTTGTGAATCAATCTGGACTTTTTGGAGAATTTCCTGTTCAAGGTGTCTGTGTATATGTTTTGTTTGTCTGAAGTTTCATATAAGCCTATTTATTCTGGTATTGTTTCCGATACTGAGAGGTTTGCAGTTTTGCACTTTTAAGTCTTTTTGAAACCATTGTTTTTCCCCTATAGTTATGCTTATGGGGAAGATATTATTATGCTAATGCAGTATATAGGTTGCTACATAAAGGGAAATTAAAGGAGGAAGATAACATGGTAAATTGGAATCTTGAAGCAATAGCTTGCCGAGTTGCATGATTTTATGTTATATGGGGTGTAAATTGGATTTAGTTGTTCACAATTTCAGCCTTTGGGTTAGGGTTTGTTGCTTTTTGACTCTTTGCCTCAACCCTATTTGGATGATGTGCTTGCCTAGCTGTTGGGTTCTTTAGAATTCTTGCTTCTGCCATTAGTGCCTTTCAGTGTTGTCTTGAATACTATCACTTCTGGGAGTTTGTGTACTCTGCTTCTTCCATATATCTAATAATTGTGTGCATTGGAATACCATGCACTTTTTTTAATCAGTATTGGAATGCAATGCACTCAATCGAGGAACATCATTCTTCAATGACTAAATTGTTCTAGTTCTTGCTTTACATTGACTTGCACTGATGTATTAAATTGCATATTCCTGAAATTTGAGCAGGGCAGGGCTATAGTGTAGTTCTTCCAGAAAAATTGCAAACAGGAAAGTGGGATGTATATAGGTAGGCTGGTTTCTGTTTTTCTTTTATTGGTTCTACACTGCCCCGCTATATTGGTAAAGGTATCATTTTTGGGTGGCAGATCTGCACGCTGTCCTCTGAAGCTTGTGAGTAGATTTCCGGATCATCCTGAAATTGGAACTTTGCATGATAACTTTGTGTGAGTGTCCTTATTATTCTCATTTTCTCAATTAACTTACTTCTCGGTTCCATTATGGTGTATTCCACTACATTTATATTTCAAAATTCAGTGCTTTGCCTCTATTATTGTGATTTTAGGCGTGCGGTTGAGACTTTCCAAAATTACAAGTATTTAGGTACACGAATTCGGGTGGACGGGACTGTTGGAGGGTAAGTTGTTTTTCCAAATTCAAGCTTGCAAATTTCCATTAAAGCTCCATTATCCAATTATATTTATTCTTTACATTCTAAGGTACAAATGGATGACATATGGAGAAGCAGGTACTGCCCGGTCAGCAATAGGTTCTGGCCTAATGTATCATGGGATACCAAAAGTGAGTTATTTTGTTACCATAATTTGTGTTTGGATGATCTTGGGCTCCCTTGTACTTTTTTTCTTCGAGATTTGACTTCATCACGAATCTTTGCATGTTTTGTGCCATATCTAGCTGTGTACGAAACTAGAAGCTTTGGGGACTTACTTCTTCGCAGTCTAAATCTGCTTTTCTCCTTTGGTTCTTTTTGGAACAGGGAGCTTGTGTTGGACTATATTTTATCAACAGACCAGAGTGGCTCATTGTTGATCATGCCTGCTCAGCGTATTCTTATGTCTCGATTCCTTTATATGACACTCTTGGTACGTCCTTGGCCATTTGAAAGAACTTCAAATGGATTTGTTTCAGCTAGACCAAGAATGCGGACCTTATAATTAATCTTTTGTTCTCTCTGCAGGTCCAGATGCTGTTAAGTATATTGTGAGTCATTCTGATGCACAGGCTATTTTTTGTACGCCAGAGACATTGAACAATGTGAGTTCTTATTTTGGCTCCTTTGAAGCTGTCTTTATTCATCCTTGATCTGTGATTCCAATTGTGCTTCTGCAACATTTCTGATCTTCCTCACCTGGAATTTGCAGATGCTGAGTTTTTTGTCCGATATTCCATCTGTACGTCTAATAGTGGTATGAAATTCTGGCTCTTTATGATTGAATTCTGGAATAGGATAAAAAATAAACCTGGTGCTGTTCTCCCGTTTTTTTCAACGGTCCTTCCATTTACTTATTATGATTCAGGTAGTAGGTGGAATAGATGAACAGATGCCATCGCTTCCATCATCAACTGGAGTTGAGGTTATGTCATATTCAAAACTACTCAGTCAGGTACCCTTTGAACATGACAATTAAACATGTGCGAAATTATAAATAAATAAATACCCTATTCTTGTCTTAATTTTATGTTCACATTACCTGCTGGTACTCTTGTCATAAAATTGATCTGAAATGCTTTATGCAAATGCCATGGTCACTTCTGTGTTCTAATGTCAGATGAGAAAGCTAGTAACCTACATTAATTTTCATATGCATGTTTCTCATTTCTAGTGATGTTTCTCATTATATCTCGCCATATACTTTTAGACGTCTATGATGGATGAGACTCATTTAAACTAGTCTAACTGTTTAACCACATTACAAATGGTTGCCTTTTAGGGTCGCAGTAATCTTCAACCATTTTGCCCTCCAAAACCAGAAGATATTGCAACTATCTGCTATACAAGTGGTACCACTGGGACACCAAAGGTATTGTACTTAGGGTCCTCCTAACTTAAGTTGTTTTATCTTGCAGCTGAAAGTGTTTTGCAAATAATGATTTCTTTGCTATAGACACCGCCAAGAACAAGAAAGAGGCTTTTTGTTTGTTTGAATTTTAATTAACTCTATAAATTTATTTTTGTTACTCTGAAGGGAGTGGTGTTGACTCACGGAAACTTAATTGCAAATGTTGCTGGTGTTATTCTTTCCATGAAATACTACCCCTCAGATGTGTGAGTTTTGTTTAATCTCATTCTGGTTCATGGATATGCTGCAACTGTTATCTGTTGCTGCGTTCTGGTTATTTATATCTATCTGCTCACCATCTGTTTTTGAAATCATCCGTATGCTTGTCAGTTTCATATCCTATCTTCCTTTGGCGCATATCTTCGAACGGGCTAGCCAAGTTATGTTAGTATACTTCGGAGTTGCAGTTGGTTTCTATCAGGGAGTATGGACTTAACTGGGCACCTTTTTCCTTTAATAATTATCTTATTCTTTTGACGGTACCATTCACATATATCTGATTACTCCCATTGCATGGTTTGATCTAACTCATCTAAGCAACTTCCTTGGGAAGCAGAAAATTTTAAACATATATTTTCATTAAATGGAAGTTCTAGTGAGAGTACATGAATATAAGAGATAGGCAAAAGTGCATAATGTAACATGTGAAAGCTACAATGTTCTATGCACATCTTTGCCAACCAATGTTGTCAGCATCTGGAATCATGTCGAACCTGTTAGAGATTTGGATCACGGCATATTTGAAATTCTTATTTTATAGTTCTTGGAAACAATTAAAATTAAAAAATAAGTAGAACTTTAGTGAATAGAGTATTGCAGAAGTATCAATATTTTGTTAAATTCACACCGTAACAAAATATCACACCGTCTTTTAATATTCCTGAAGCTTATCCTCTCAAAAAGGATATTTACAACTTAAGATCAAACCACTCCTTTGTTCTGGAGTTTGCTGAACAAAATTACACTAGGGGATCAATAGTACCTGTTCTATGATATAAATGCAAAGTTTTTGTATGAGTGTAGTATGTTTGTGGATACTGCACTTTGATTTGGTTAATTGGTGTCTATTTTATTTGCAGTTATAAAATTTTCTTATGATAACTTTTTTTTTAAGGAGTTTCTTATTCTTTCATGCACCTGACCAATTGAATATAGCTTCTTCATTTAACAGATTCGAACTAACATTTTAAACAGTAATGTTCTAGCTTGATCTAGTTATTGTCGCGACAGTTTTAAAGTGGAACCACTAACTTGATGTGATGTATTCTCCACTGTTTCATAGATGTTGTCGAAGAATGTTATGGTTTTCTTGATACAAGCCTTATGTGCTTATATTCACTTTATGTACAGGACAATTTGAAACTGATGGATGATATGGCAGTTCTAAGACCAACGATATTTTGTAGTGTTCCTCGACTGTACAACAGAATCTATGCTGGGTAATATCACTGTTGAATATTTTAGTTAAATTATCCATGTCACTGCAAGTTGTATGGCCATAGTTATAATTGATTCAGGCTAACTTCAATCACCACAGAATTACGAACGCTGTAAAGACATCGGGGGTTCTAAGGGAGAGGCTATTTAATGTCGCCTACAATGCCAAGAAGCAAGCGATAATGAGTGGTAAGATAAATAAACAATTAAATTCGTTTTTTTTTTTTTCTGTGAATGCTTGAAACTTCCTATTCGACGACAGAAATACAAAGAGAGACAAACTAAGTAGAAGAGAGAGGGGTTGTAGCATTTTTTAACCACCGGAAACCGGATCTGAGGCGGTTGACACTGTGGAGGAGCTGATCAAGAACCACCTCTCGAGGAGCAGAGCCGTGGGGGAAGAGAGGGTAGAGAGATCCGTCGAAGAGCCCAATAAAGATCTAGCTTTATTCTTGGAAAATTACGCGCCTCTTTCGATGGAAATGTTTGTGCCATTTTGGGGCAAAAAATGTGGGGTAAACGAAAATATTCTACAGATTCTATGGTAGTTGGTGGAGCACCAAGCAGCCGGAAATAATTTTCATGTTTGTAGTTCTTCGAAAACCACATGCGCGACCTAGCAAGGCTTAATTGTTTAAGTAAGAAGATAGTCATGGCGGTTGACCTCTTTGGAATGAAGTCAAACTAATTCTCTAATATCCTTATTTCTTGTCTTAATCGTTGCTCTATCACTCTCCCATAGTTTCATAGTATTGCACATAAGTTTGATCCCAGGATGGATGGTGCAATTCTGTTAATCTCCTTGTTCTAGTAAGCATGTATCATAATACTTATGCTTCATTCATCTGGCATTTTCTTAGTTTCCAAAATACTCTTGAACATCTAGTTGACAAGGTTAATCCAGTTTCTCCCATGCACTTCCAAACCTCTTAGAATATCATATGGACCCAAAGCTTTTCTATCTTTATTATTGCCAAAGCTTCTTTTACTTTTGTAACCCTAATTCTATGGAAGTTTTTATGCTCATAGGTCCATAGGATTAGCCATCTCCTTCTAATCCTAAAGACCTCATTTAGTTTTTATTTACTAAATTTATGAAAATAACTCCTCCACCTTTCCTCAGTCTCCACTTCCCTTATCTAGACTCTTTGGTTGTTGCTCTTAATGCATTTAACTTGATCTAGGTCTTTAGTTTTCCTCTATCTCATTTTTGTAAATCTGTAAATTTAGCTTGATTTAAGTCGTCCCCGATAATGTACGTATGTATCCATATGCTTATATTGGATTATTTGATTGCTTTTTCTATTATAGTTCTACAAAGCTATTTCTACATATATTGTTGAACTGAACCTTCAGTTCTCTTTATAGCTGATGGTTTTTGTTAGAGTTCTTGTTTTTTTTCTTTATTTGTCTTTATTATGTTTAGTGTGTGGGCCCACAGTTCACTTAAGTCATATTTATGTAAGTGGGCCTAACACTCACTTAAGTGCACAACATATAAATACAAACAGAGGAGGCCAAATCACTCTAGTTCGTTCCTCTCTCTCCTCTTTCTTCTCTCAATCTCTCATCTCTTACATCTTCACATGGTATCAGAGCATCTTTGATCTTTAGTAAACCCTATTCTCCTCTTCTTCTTTCTTCATCTTTTATTCCCTCATTCCTCTTCTCTTGGGTGACAAGTTATCTCTAGGGTTGTGAGAAAAAACCCTAAAACAGTTCTCCATTGGTTTGTTTACACTTAAATGTGTATCCAGGTTATTGTTTGGTGTTCGTTTCTAGGTCTATGGTGTTGTTGGGGTAAGAGAGATATTTGTGTGTTTGATGCCCTTTTTTTGGAAACCCTAAAGGCTTCTTTGCATATCTTTGGTGAAATCGCACAGGCTATATAGGTTTGCTGGGTTGTTTTCTGATTTTTGAAAGCAGTTCTATTGGGTTTTGAAATCGCTCCCATAAAAAGCGTCTTCTGCGTTGGGTTTTGAAACCCCCACCCCCCCACCCCACCCAAAAAAAAATGCTTTTTTGGGGGTCTAGTTGGAATCATCCCCTAGTTTCGTTCTCCTATAATAGTTCAGTTCTTCTTCTCTACAGTTTCTTGACCCTTTCTGGAGTAGTAAGGGTGTTATTTCTAGTTTTGGTGATGGAAATCCCTCTATGTGGGGTATGTCTGATGGAGTTGGTGCACATATCACGTCTGTGAAGTTGAATGTCACTAATTATTTGCCTTGGTCTCATTTTGTCAGAGTGTTCTTATGTGCCAAGAAGAAATTGAAGTTTATCATTGATGATCTATCCTCATCTGATGATATCATGTTTAAAGACTAGGAAAGTGATGACTCGTTGACATGGTTGTAGAGCCCTCTATCTCCATGAATATTATATTTTTAGACACGACTAAATAGATATGGGAAGTAGTTAAAGAGATGTATTCTCAAGACCATAATGTCTCCCACATCTATCAGCTTTTTGAGTCCATGTTTTCTACCAAGTAGGGAGATAAACCTCTTACCGACCACTATAGTTTGTTGCAGAGTATGTGGGAGGAGCTTCAAATTTATCAACCACATACCACAGACTTAGAGCTTTAGAAGTGCCAACGGGAGGAATTTCAAGTTGCCCTACTTTTTAGTTAGAATCTGGAGTATAACGCTATTAAGGGGCAAATTGTAGCTAATTAGTATCTTTCTAGTGCAGGTAATGCCTATTCTTGTCTTCAGCGTGCATCCATTGGGAATGTGTTTTCTACTCCTAAGGAAAATTCAGCACTGATTTCTAGTGGTCGTTCTGAGAATTCTCACGATCGTAGTGGCCGTAATGGTGCTCGGTGGAAATAGAGGTAGTGGTGGTCATGGGAAATTGGGTGACTTGAAGTGTCCTTATTATAGTCTGACTGGCCATACAGAGGATTATTGTTGGGATAGGTGGGGTAAGCTTGCTTGGGCAAATAAGGCATCTGACGAGTCTTCTCAAACTACGATAAAGTTTTCTTCCCAGCCCCTCTATGGTGTACATTCTAATTCTGTGTCTCGTGAGGAGTATACTGCTCAATTTGGCCAACTCCTCCAGAAGTAGAACCCTCTTACAACTGGTTCCTCTCAGTCTACGGCCACTTTGGCCAATACAGGTAATCCTATGTGTTTGGTTTCCAAATCTCCATCATCTTAGATCATTTTGGGAGCAAGTGCTCATTTGTCGGGTATACAATCTATCTTTTTTAATTTTCAATCGTTTAAATCTCATATTGTGTTAGCTAAGGTCTCTACTCATACAATTCTTGGGAAAGGTGATATTCACTCTACTTAGTTTGTTTCTTTAGCCTTTGTGTTGTTGTTCTAGATTTTCCATTTAATCTGTTGTCTGTTTGTCAACTTACTAAGTCATTGTAGTGTCTCATAACCTTTTCTCCATTTTCTTGTGTGTTTAGGACCTCACGACGAAGATGGTGATTGATTCGGGTCATGTAAGGAACGGTATGTATTATCTGGATCCGAGTGAACCAGTTTCAACATCTGTGTTGAATGCAAGTGTTTCCCCTCTTCAGTGGCATCTTCGCTTGGGACATTCATCTCTTTCTAAGTTGCGTCAAGTGATCCCTAAGTTGAGTCCAATGTCTTTTATAATTTGAAGCTTACATATGTGGCAAGCATCACCGTAATTCTTTTCTACATCAGCTTAAGAGTTGTAAGTCGAGTCCTTTTGATATAGTCCCCACGTACATTTGGGTTCCTATAAAAATAAAAAGTTTGTCGGGTTTCATTCATTGCTTTGTTGTTTTGTTGATGACTTTTCCAGAATGACATGGTTATTTTAATTAAAAGAGTGCTCATAATTACTTTTTATAAAGAAATTTTTTTCACTTTGGCAAGCCTATTCATGTTTTGTGTTTTTTTGGACAATGCTCTTGAATATATGCAAACTACTATCTAAGATTTTTGTTTAAGACATGGTATTATTCATCAAACCTCCTATGCACATACCTCACAAAAAAATGACATTTCTGAATGCAAACATCTTGGATGTGGCTCGCACGCTCATGCTCCATATGAATGTTCCCAAGCCTTATTGGGCTGATACTGTCCTCATGGCTTGCTACCTTATCAACCGCATGCCTTCGTCATTATTGGAAGGTCAAACTCTGTTCTTGTTGTTATATCCTTATGTGTATCCCCTTAGTCTACCACCTAGGGTTTGGATGTGTTTCCTTTGTTTATGTGTTTGGCCCTAGCCATGTCAAACTTTCACCTCGTGCAATTAAGTGTATCTTTCTGGGTTATTCCCGAACTCAAAGGATATCGTTGTTATTGTCTAGTTTCCCGTTGTTATCTTGTCAACGTTGATGTCACTTTCTTTGAAACTACCTCACTTTTTTCATATGTGGGAACTGTTTGATTTTGACCTCATGTCTTCTAGTCACGGGAACTCCCTTTGTCCTATACTCTCACTCTTCCACTGCCAGTTGTTACAAATGTTCCTCTGCAGATTTATCATCGTTGTTCCAAACCAGGTACGACAGTTCCTTCTATGACCTCGCATCATCCACCGGCTTCGACTGAGGGTTCCTCTCCTGATATGCATGTTGCTTTATGTAAAGGTACTTGATCTTGCACTCAGCATCCCATTGTTAACTTTATCTCTTTTCATCGTGTTTCTCCATCATTTTGTACCTTTGCACTTTCACCCTCTGTTGTTTTTATTCAAACATCGTACAAACAAGCCTTATTTTCTTCTGGTTGGAAATTGACCACGGATGAATAGATGTGTGCTCTTCGTCAGAATCGGACTTGGGATCTTACTATACTTTCACCAGGCAAGCAGACTACAGGTTGTGGATGGGTGTGCACCATCAAGTATCATTTAGATGGTTCTATTGATCGTCTGAAGTCACGTTTGGTTGCCAAAGGTTATATACAAACCTTTGGTGTAGATTATTTCGAGACCTTTTCCCCAGTGGCACACTTAATTCCGTCCGCGTTTTATTATCTGTCGCAGTGCGTTGTGATTGGCCTTTATATAAGTTGGATATAAAGAATGCCTTCTTGCATGTCGACTTGCAATGAAGAGGCTTATATGGAGTAGCCACCTGGGTATGTTGTCCCTGGTAAGGCCGATATGATTTGTTGACTACGGAAAGCTATCTATATTTTAAAACAGTAGCCATGTGCTTGGTTGGACAAGTTCAGTACTATTGTGATTCAGTATGATTTTCTTTGATAAGTGATTCCGTATGCTTTTTAGAGCTCTACCTTTGATTATTCTGTGTTTATTCGTCGGACTACTGTGTGTGTGATAATTCTTATTGTGTACGTGGATGAAATTATCATCACTGGGAGTGACAACCGTGGCCCTGTTGCATTGAAGGCCCACTTTCAACAACACTTTCATACCAAGGATTTGGGTCTTCGTTATTTTCTCGGCATTGAGGTTGCTTGATCCAAGGAAGGTATTACCCTGTCTCAGCGGAAGTAGGTGTTGGATTTCTTGTTTGAGATTAGTATGTTGGGCGCGAAGCCCTTTAATACTCCCATGGACTCCATTGTCAAGTTGGATATTGAACAAGGAGAGTTCTATTCTGATCCAGGTCATTATCGCTGGTTGGTTAGGAAGTGGATTTACCTTATTGTTACTCGTTCAGATATTACCTTTGTTGTTGGATTAGTCAATCAGTTTATGCATGCTCCACGCTAGCCACAATAAGATGCAGTTTTTCGTATTCTCTAGTATTTGAAGAGTTCCCCAAGTAAGAGACTGTTGTATTGACCGTCAAAGAAGTTATCTGTTATTGGATTTTCTGATGCTGATTGGCTGGTAGTTATACTAATCGTAGGTCCACATCTAGTTATTATACTTTCATTGGTGGTAACTTGATGACTCGGCGGACAAAAAGCACAACATTGTGGCTCATTCGAGTACGGAGGCCGAATATAGAGCCATAGCTCATACTGCATGTGAGATGTTGTGGGTTCAGTTTCTTCTTCGAGAAAAGGGTGCTGGTGTCTCTACTCCTATGCCTATGTATTGTGACGGTCAGGAGGCGACCTTTATTGCTAGTAATCCTGTGTTTCATGAAGGGACGAAGCATATTGAGGTGACTGCCATTCTATTCGTGATATGGTATCGAGCAAGCAAATCGTTACCCCCTACATCAAGTTTGAGAATCAATTGGGTGACATCTTTATTAAGGCATTATCTAGGAGTTCTTTTTCATCTCTATGTATCAAGTTGGGCATGTATGATCTGTATGGTCCAGCATGTGGGAGAGTGTTAGAGGTCTTGTTTTCTTTCTTTATTTATGTATTTATTATGTTTAGTGCGTGGGCCACAGTTCACTTAAGTTTTATTTATGTAAGTGGGCCTAACACTCACTTAAGTGCGCAATATATAATTACAAACAGAGGAGGCTGAATCACCCTAGTTCGTTCCTCTCTCCCTTCTCTCCAATCTCTAATTTTGTACATCTTCACAGTTTTATTTGTAATGCACTTGTGTTGCTACTAATATATATTCATTTTGTCACTTGTACGATTGTTTTAGGTAAGAATCCATCACCTATGTGGGACAGATTGGTATTCAATAAAATAAGGGAAAAACTTGGAGGACGGGTACGGATTATGGTTTCAGGCGCCTCCCCTTTGTCTCCCGATATCATGGATTTTTTGAGGGTGTAAGTTAATTCCTTTTTTGAGTAGAGTGCACACTTGTTAAAACTTGTATTGTATCTATTTATGCAAAATTCTTTTGTTCCATAACCATAAGTGTATGAATTACTTAACAGATGCTTTGGTGGTCGAGTAACTGAAGGATATGGAATGACCGAGACTTCTTGTGCTATAAGCTTAATAGATGAGGGTGATAACGTATCTGGCCATGTTGGCTCTCCTACTCCTGCCTGTGGTGAGCTATTGGCTTGTGACTTGTTAAAAAGATTTAGGGTGTTTTAGCAAAATCCCCCTGAAATTTGAAAGTAATTAGTAATACCCCCTTATACTTTCGAACTTTAGAAATACTCCCCTTGACCCAGTTTAAGAATCTGACTACGGTTTAAACGTGACATGCATCATATGCTTGTTAATGCACCCATAAAAGGACCATAATATTGTAAGTACAATGCTAAAGGCGTGTGATTCAAGTCCATTTTAACTTACCATTGTTAAACTAGTCAAGGTCCTAAAGTTTGAAAGTATAAGGGGATACTACTATATAATTTCAATTTTCAGGGGGGTGTTACTAAAATACCCAAAGACATGATAATATAATTTTAGTAATATTTAAATAAAAATAAGGAAATAAATAAATAGAAAGTAAAAGAAAGCAGTTCCATACACCATAGAGCCATCCAATAACTTAATACATGTAAGTAAATTTATAAGAGGAAAAGGTCAAACAACTATAGTTGTGTTTAACAACTTAATAAAGTAGTGAATGGAGGGTGGAACATAGCAGTCTCTTTTAGAGATCATTTTCTATATAAAATCATTTAAATAAAGGCGTCTCTGCTGTACGTGACATGATATGTGTTAGGACATATGGCTATGCGTGTTCATGCTGATAATTGTGACATGGCTAAAAATGGGAGAATGGCCATGTCCTTGTTACATAGGTAGCAGCTATACGGAGTTACGGACCCCTTAAATATGAATATGTAGATCATCAGTTGAATATGCATCTTTGAATGCCTTTAGCTGATTTATTTTGCAAACGAGGAAGTTAGAAATTTTCTTTTGATTGATCGTAAGGAACTAATAGTTGACACACTTAGGGTTTTTAATCACTGGAATTTTTTTTTGGTATTGGGTTATTGTATTTCTCTATTTTCTGATTTGGGTGTGTTATTATTTCTTCTGTTTCAGAAATAAAGCTCATGGATGTTCCTGAAATGAATTACACCTCTGAGGATCAGCCCTATCCTCGAGGCGAAATATGTGTCAGGGGTCCTATTGTTTTCCAAGGCTATCACAAAGATGAAGTGCAGACGTACTCACCTTATTCACTTTATGAATGTGGCAATTTCTTGTGGGTATTGTGAAATTTGTCAAAAAAATCTGACTGATGATTCTATCAAATTGGACAGGAGAGAAGTAGTTGATGAAGACGGTTGGCTACATACAGGGGACATAGGGTTGTGGTTACCTGGAGGCCGCCTAAAGATCATTGATAGGTAAGACTGGATATTCTTTTGTGATACTCTCTAGAGAAATTGATGCTACTTTTGTTTGGTTTTGGACAAGAATTATGTATGAGGCCTGTTTATTAAGCAGTGTAGTTGAAGTGCAAAGCATTGGCCAAAGCTTAGAATGACTAATGATGGAAGCTTGAATTTCATGAAGAACAGAAAGAACTCTAGCAATTTCTCTCTTAATAATCCTTTATAGGATCTAGACATAGTTCTTACCCTCCTAATTGTGATTCATCTTGGAATTGGCAATCTTATAAAGTCATTAGTATCTCACCTGATGCATTTTATGTTTAATAGTGAAACCATTGGCCTAGAACCCTATAGATCTTTCAGTTCTCCTCTCTGTGTATTGCCAACAGTAGGTTACAACACCAGCTGCACATTGAAAGACATGCAGAGTAGATGTGTGGCATTTGCAGGATTTTAGCACCCACAAATCGCTGTTATCTTGCTTGTCACAATGCATCCAATCCATACAGCTCTTAGATTCTCTATGGAACTTAGATGGATAGTTCTTAGATTTTATTTGGCTCTTAGACTGACAACTCTTAGATTTTCTTCAACACTAACATTGGGATGTTGTTAATATCTAATGTTAGTTGTAATAGGATCAAATTAAATCATTATGAACACGAAATTCACTTTTATCGAAGGAAAGGACAAAATTAAGAAATTTATGGTGCTTTAAATTATATAACTTTCCTTCAACAAACTATTGTCTAATAATTGACATTGGAATCTGAATGGAATGCCCTAAGCCTTGTACTCTTTTTTAATCTGAATGCAATGCCCTTTACTACCTTTGTCATTCACACAAAGTTTTCTTTTCTCTTGCCACTATAATGGAAAGAATACCCTTGGTATTTCGTGCTCCTTGGGCATGGTCTTTTTTTGCTTTTCCGCATAACCTAATGTTGCCTTCTATAGCACATGACTGGTATGAATCGTCCTACTTATTCATATTGACCTTAATTTTTTTTCTTTTTTTTTTATATGTATAGAGGTATGCTGTAAGCCTGTAACTAAAACCTAAAAAGTTGACTTTGAATTTATGTTGGTGGCCCACACATTCTTCTGAAAGAAACACAAACTATTCTGGAAGATGTAGAATTTGGGAAGAAAGAGGAAGAGGAAGAGGAATAGGATTAGGAAGAAAGGGGAGAGAGAAAGTGAGGTCCTCTATACCCTAAGATTATTTATATTGGGATGTACAATTACAAAAATGCCCTTAATTGGCTGAAACAACAAGATTACCCCAACATGCATTATCCAGAACTCGTAAAAATCGAAATACGTATTGCATCCCTAACTCTCCTACACTCCTCTAGCTAGAGAATGGATATCATACATGCCCAGCTTGGACACACTAGCTTAATTGGCTGGCTTAGACAATGCTTTAGTTAGGACATCAGTAATATGATTGAAAGACCTAGTGTAGGGAGTCATAATTGTATAAGAAGCAACTTTTTCACGGATATAGTGACAATCAAGCTCAATATGCTTGGTCCGTTCATGGAAAATTGAATTAGCTATATTATGAATGGCTACTTTGTTGGCACAATATTTCTCCATGGGGAGAGGAACTTTAACCCAAGCTCATGGAGGAAACTTCAGAGTCATATAAGCTCCCAAGAAGTGTGAGCCATGGCTTTGTACTCTGCTTCGGCATTGAACTGAGCTACGACTGGTTGGTTCTTGATCTTCCATGTCACCAAAGTACCTTTGTTGCGAGTCAAACCCAGGTCCCATGACCCGACCCAGAATATTATGGATCGAATCCGATATCCAAGGCTGAGGCACGAGGTCTGGGTTAAAGTAATATAACCGAGAGTCTGATTGATTTCCATAGGAGTGCCACTTGGCCTTGCCCCAAAAGTACCAGTGTCTGAAGAAGATCAAGGGCATACTTCCTATAGGATAGAAAATACATCCATGAGCTTGGGTTATACATCCATAAAAGGACCCCACTATCTTCCCTTACCACTATCAACAACAACCCAAGAAAGCCCACAAACAGACATCCAAACCAGAACATACAACGATCAAAACTCTAGTAAATTATAGAAAAAGAAAACCAAAGCCACTAATAGAATTGCAAGAAATACCCTAGTGAAAGAACTAATACAATCTGTTGCCTCCACAAAAGGCAAAAACCCTACTTTATAAGACAAGAACATAAAAAACCAATTGAAAAAGTAAAATGAAAGATAAGTCTAGATAGATGGGAAAGGTTCATAGAGGATTTTGAGAGACGACGGACAAAAGGTATCTGCTTTATTCATTTTTATAGTTTTAACCGAATTAAATTCTAAACTGTATTTCATAGAGCTTGCAACAATTGCAGATCCCCTTCAATTTTGAGTTCATCCTCAAATACAGCTTGCACAACCATTGTATTGAAAGTTACTTGTGAAACTGTGACAGGAAAAAGAACATTTTTAAGTTGGCACAGGGTGAGTACATAGCGCCAGAGAAGGTTGAGAATGTATATGCGAAGTGCAAGTACGTTGCCCAGTGTTTTGTATATGGTAAGGAATTGGGGTTTTATGTTGTGTTTTCTACCTTTTCAATGATCCTCTCTTTGCTGACTGGTTAATGGTTTGGTGGTGAAAGGTGACAGCTTGAATTCCTGTTTAGTGGCGGTTGTCTCGGTAGACCAAGATATGTTGAAGGCTTGGGCTGCATCTGAAGGCATCAAGGTGGTTTTCTTTTCACTCATATTTATGTAGGCCCAGTGAACTTTTTGCCCTGTGTTGCTTCATAGGCATGCATGTTTGTCATACCTTTTCCCATCATTGGAAACAACACGAGTATTCCTATTAACTTTGCACTTTCTCTAGTTGCTTTGCAAGGACATACCACATTTTCTTCCCCAATATGCAAGTCATTGAATCAATAACTTCAAGGTTGCAACATGTAGAGAACCATCCAATTCAGTTACAGTTTCAACCCCGTACTTTTTGTTTGTATAAGAAAGGCATTCAATCCAAATTTTTTTTTTCATACAAGGGTATCCAGGCCTGTTAGAGCACCCGACTAAATCCCTCGGGCACGTGCAAATCCCCTCATAGGCATTCAATCCAAATGTTTTTTTGATACAAGGGTATCCAGGCCTCTTAGAGCACCCGACTAAATCCCTCGGGCACGTGCAAACCCCCTCATAGGCATTCAATCCAAACTTGCTTCATAACTACTGGGTTCCTTCGCTTACACTTAAACAAGCTGAGCATAGTTTGGTTTTGAAAGGTTTTGGATAAAATGCCTCATTTTGTTCAGTGGCCAAAGGATATGGTATGAATTCTGTTGAAAAAGATCAAGTCAAATACCCAAGTGACTTAACTTTGACCAATTTGGTGAAGGATTGTGTGCATAAGCACACGTATCCATGCACACAAGCAGGCATATATTTGTTAGTGAAGTAATCCATTTGGGTTTGTACAAAATAAAACTCTGACAGTCTATCTTATGGTTGTCCTGGGGGTGCATGTGTGCAGTACGGAGATTTAAGGCAACTGTGCAATGATCCAAGAGCGAGGGCAGCTGTCCTGGCTAACATGGATGCAGTCGGAAGGGAAGCTCAGGTAACTTATTTCAACATATACCTTTCCCCCCTTAAGCTGCAAGAATACATTTTTTTTGTTCATTCTTTATTATTATTTACTTTTTCTGCTTCGCAGTTGAGAGGTTTTGAATTTGCAAAAGCTGTAACTTTAGTGCTTGAACCGTTCACCATCGAGAATGACCTTCTTACTCCGACATTCAAGGCAAGTGTTCTGTTTCAACAAGCTTCAGGCGAAAAACTTAAGTGAAATAAGAATCAGAGGGTCTCACAGTGCTTTGCATTTTATTTTCTTTCAGATCAAGAGACCTCAAGCAAAGACTTACTTCGCGAAAGTAATATCGGACATGTATGCAGAGTTGTCTACGTCCGATCCAACACCACAGAAAATGCTGTGAAGCAGAATTTGTAAGCAAGAGAAATAGAGAATAAAAATCATGCTTTTCAATACATGAAGTCTCGTGGCCTCCCCCTTGGTAATAAAAAATCACAAAAGATGAAAATGGTGGAAGGATTGGGCTCTCCACCATTGTTGAATTATAGAACCAGTTTTAAGTTCGGGTTTCGCATGCTCATTGTGTAGGGGAGAGAAAATTTTCAGCACCTGAAGTATTCAGGACCAGTGACGATATAACGCGTTTTTAAGTTAAATAAATGTGATCGATTTATCTGAAGACAAGCTCCTAACATCCTTGATTGTTATTTAGTTATGCGTATGATCAACATTTGTTTGATTCGGTGTGCTTGATAGCATTTTAGTACAGAGGTAACCTATTATATCACCATTGGATTGAGATGCATTGAGGTGATACAGTGCTCTGTGATGCGATGGGCTGGTCATGTACCTGTTCCAGACTTTAAGGGTATAGTACAATTTATCTGAATCGGGCCGGATCGGGATCGGAGCCCACCAATCCAATGCTATAATTCAAAACTAGTCCAATGTTATTCCAAAGCACCACCATCTCGTCTGATGGTGATAGATGGTGGGATTACACCTTTATCAACATCCAACCATGATCGGACAGTAGCAATTCTATGTTACGAACAATCTCAATGTGTACTTCAACTCTTCATCAAACCTCCCAGGGAATTTTTTTTGATGCATGGAAATCTCGTGCAGTTGATGAATGGGCCTACGTAGTCCATTTTTGGGCTCGTAATGAGAAGAGTGTAGCATCTTAAAGTTGTAGTAGTCGTGAAGGGCAAGGTTTAAAGGAGGCCGTTTTAACGGTTAAACAGACTGGGGGCGTTACCGTTTAAATCGTTTAAACAGATTGAAACGACAAGGGGCAAAAATGGAAAAAATGGATTTTAAAGGAAAAATGGCGCTGATATTCAAATTTTGAAATTTGAAAATTAAAAAAAAAAAGAATTTAACAGCTGTTTTTTTTCACAAAAATTTTCAGAATTAAACGGCTGTTTAAACGAAAAAAAAAGGCCGTTTTATTCAAAACCGATAAAACATGTTTAAACGGTTTTAACGGAAATGGGCTTGGGGCGTTACCGTTTAAACGGCCATTTTTAAAACCATGGTGAAGGGTAGTAGTTCCTAAGGGCATAAGGGACTCCCGTTTTTTTTCTTTGGAGCCCACTGACTGCATGGATCTTTAGCCCACCCCTTGGTGTGTATATCCACCAAGAGACGGGCTAAACATCCATGTGGCAGTGGGCCCAAAAAAATGGGATACGTAGGGCCTTTCATTGACTGCATGAAGATTACACACCCCATAGATCGGTATGTAGGGGAAATGTAGGGGAGCAAGTCGTATTCTCTTGATGTCAAAGCTTATTTTTGTAAGGTAATTTTGGGTTGAAGGTCCAAATCTAACAAAAATGTGAAGAAGAAGCTTCCCGTGGGTTTCCCTCAGGAGTCAGGACAGAGTTCCTGTCTCTCAGCTTTTATCCTTTGAGAGGGCGTACTTTCACTCTTCTCTCTCTCTCTCTCTCTCTCTCTCTCTCTCTCTCTCTCTCTCTCTCTCTCTACATTACATGTCACGTGGCTACTAAGTAGACTAGAGAGTAATATATCTTCCATGGTGAGCCTCGTGAAGTTTGTCTAAGGTGGGTTCTCTATTATTTCAAGACAAATATCTGTTTATAGTAGATGTGTTTCACCCACTTGGCATTTATTTTGAGAGAGAGAAAGAGGAGAGAGAGAGAGAAAGATGAGAGAGAGAGAAAGAGGAGAGAGCTCTGTACTTTAAAGTTTAAACTAATTGCAATAGACATGCATTAGTAACGCTAGCAATACTATATATATAATGTTGATTTTTTGCATGATAATAATAAAAAGCATTTTTTCTAGATTTCAATCCTCAACAGGTGACCCCTAACACGTGGTGCACATGCAAGGAAGGTGTGTTTGACCTAGAAGATCTCCTAAGTCAAAAGTCCAACCGGGTTATAAGATCAAAACCATTTGATCCATCATATTCTATCTGTACAGTCAAGAAAATAAACAAAACTAAAACCCCAAAAATGGTGAACACTGTCCAATGAAAACTCTATAATAAATAAGATGGTCATGATCTTCTACATGAAATATCCATCAAATCATCGGTCTGCCGCCTCGCATGTGCGCCAAGTGTTGCTCTTATAATAAACCGAAGTACCAGATCCGAAGTCCCAAACATAGGATCCAACAACCCATATCCGACCCTAAAAGTCTTAACCTCTTCAGCAATCTCAAGATCCCAACTTAATAAAAATTAATGAAATAAAATGTGGTCATGGATCTTATATTCTCGAGACCCAGCTATGACTTGAGAGGACTGTTTGGCTTATTTTATTGCAAAGCTAGAAATCATGGAAGAAAGAAAAGTGTGGTTTTCATCACAGACTATATAAATCTTAGTACTTGGAATCTCGTGACATTCCAAGCTTTTTTTTGTACAAATCACACACTAGATTTGAAAACCCATTTTTCTTCCTAAGTCGGAAGGAAACAAACAAAGAACTTGACACTTTGAGATTCCCAACATATAAAGGGCAAAATGACTAGCTAGATATCTTTTCATCTTTTTTAAGACCTAGTCCTTTGTCTTGGCTTGACCAAGTAGACAAAAAATATGATAGAATTGAAAAAAAGTAGAGAAAACCCATTTGAGAAAAAGAGGAATACAGCATGGTACCTTGTCATCACCATCAAGATGGAATCAGGACCATCCATTAATGGGCCCTAGCAGATTTGGATGGGATATCTTTTTGTGACCAATTAAGCCCTTTGTCTTGGCATGATGAAGTAGACAAAAAAAATGATAGAATTGAAGAAAAATAGAGAAAACCATTTGAGAAAAAGAGGAATACAACATTGTACTTGCAATCACCATCAAGATGGAATCAGGATCATCCATTAATGGGCCCTAGCAGAATTAGATGGGATATCTTTTTGTGACCAAGCCCGTTGTCTTGGCTTGATCAAGTAGTCAAAAAAAATGATAGAATTGAAGAAAATAGAGAAACCCATTTGAGAAAAAGAGGAATACAGCATTGTACTTGTCATCACCATCAAGATGGAATCCATTAATGGGCCCTAGCAGAATTAGATGGAAAATTTTTAGATCCAGAGGGCTCTCCTGGCCCTAGATACTAGCACTCTTTCAGGATTGATTATAGCCGTTGAATTTAAGCAAACTTTTTGCATATTTTTTGAATACTAAATCCAACAGTTAAAAATTATGAATCAAGCTGATTTTTTGTACGTATATCCACCAAGGGGTGGGCTAAACATCCATGCGGTTAGCGAGCCCAAAAAATTAAGCTAAAATTTTTCTGAATTAGATGGTAAATTGATACAAATATGTTCAATGATTTATGAAAATAGTTTTCTAAGACTATAGTTAACGCTTGATTGATGATTTCTAGCTGTTGGATTTCAATTTTTTTTGTTCATGGGCTTCATGGGGTGGGGGAGGGGCAAGTCAGTGGGGTATGGCCCATTTAAGGGGGGTGGATAAGTAATTGGACGGGCTAGATTAATGGATCGACATGGGGGGGTTGTACATTATGTAAGTAGAGAAAAAGTTGGGATCTTGTAAGAAAGGAAAGCATGAAATAAATGTGGGAGAGAGACAAGCAGAGGTTTGTCGTTATTGTGTATGGAGAAGAAGACAAGAGAGATGTAATGCATTCAGTGAATCAAGAAATGGAGGAGACAAGATCTTATCATAATCTATGACACACACGCACACAAATACACGTACAGGCACGGATTGAGAGAGGAGAAAGAGGCGAAAAGGTGGCTCAAGAGAATGAGTCACACGTGTGCATGATCTGAAGACATGGCGAGATGGGTGGGTGGGTGTTTGCTTAAGTGGGGTCAGGTCTTAGTTGTATATATGTTTTTTTACAGGAAAAACACGTGAGTCTGCCACGAGCCACGACATGTTGACTCGGAGAGTCAAATTTCTTGGACTCGGTCAAATTAGAAAAGTACAAGAAACATTTTAAAAAGTTTGTTTGGTTAGTTCTCGGAATCCCAAGTCCAAGACAATGTCAACTCTAAGACACGTGGCTAAATCTAGAGGGTCATATCATAATGTAATTTAAGATACAAAATCATTACCAAGGACACGTGGCAGACTTATAAGGGTTATACTCCACAATTCATGGGTCCCAACTAGGACTTCTCCTTGGCCAAAAATCAACATAACCAGACAATCTATTTCATTCTGTAGGAAGGTAAAAAAGAAGTTTGGTGAATGGTCTAGGAAAAAAGTCTATGGATCCGACGGTTACGATTATGGGATCTGGTTGATTTTTGACTTAAGAATTTCATATGTGCCATGTGTTCAAATATTCTGCTTATATTTGGTCGTCAAAGTCTACCAAACAGGGACTATAGATCATCTCAATTTGGTTTAGGAGTAGGGGTGTCAATGGGTCCATTCCGATCTGTACCCAACACCGAACTTTATTCTGTACATCGTTTCTAGGTCATATCGGTTCTGGTTCTAGTATGTAACGGATAAATAATTTTAGAACCCAAATAATCAGTTAATCGGGTACCCATTGATACGCCTACTTAGGAGTAATTGAAAGAGTGAGTTGATAATGGGTAATTTGGTCTTTCTTGTTGGTTTCCTTATTTATTAACATTGTGGCCATATCTCCACGTCTATAAAGCGAAAGGCCGATTTAAGGTTTTCTTTACTGAAATACCTATGATATTTTTAAAACCCTTAGATTCCTTCATTTTTATCATTATTTTCGAAAACGTGAGGATTCGTCGTCATAATTGGTTTTCTTGACATTTAGACAGAATCCAGAAGCTTAGGTTTTGTCAAACAACAATACCAACTTCTACACACAAAATAACACTTCTTTAACATAGTTTGCCAAACACTATTCTAGAAAAAAGTGTTTCTCAGCAGCTGTTCTAAGGTTTCTGTAGAAGCGCTTTTCTACAATACTTCTACAGAAACATCCCAAACAGGGCCTAAATTATTATAAATGACCCTATTTTACTAGCATTTTTAAAACTACCCTTTTAATTTAAACTTTCATATTTTGCAACCACTTCCAAAAAACGCTCACACAATCACTCATTCGCAACACACATGCCTCCTACTAGTCCATATTATTTATACAAGATAGAAAAAAAAAAGAATAAATTATATTAATGGACCATAAATAAATAAATAAATTCGCTGGGGGTGTACTTTCTAGGCGTCTACTTAAGTTAATTAAGAAGGTAAACTTTTATTTTTATAATTAAAGTGATACAGAAAAATGTCAAGGGCATTTCCTCATTCCAAAGTAAGACATTTTAATATATGTACAATAAGATTTATTGGTAAAGAGATCTAGGGTTTTTTTTTTTTATAAAATAAAAGATAAAAGGGGTACTTGGTTCCAGTGAGCAGTAGCTGGCCAGGTCTGGACTCTCCAAGTTGCTCAGATCTTCAGTCAAGAGCTGCACCAGTGTCTAGGCCAGACTGACTCACTCTTAATAGTCTTAGTAAGTACTGGGAAGCTTCATGAAAGAAACCAGTCTGCCTCACCATACATAACAGTGTATATAATATTATCAGGTGTTTTACTTTAATTATTTGAGGTCCTAGGCTTGGAAGATACCCAAAAGCTTAAGGAAACATGATGGAAGCAAGACTATTATATGTGGATCATGAAATATTAAAGGGAGACTCCATGCTTAGGTTGGTGGAAATGGGTATGATTCTTAAGAGGATAACGTGGGTCTTAATCAAATGGGTTCTCTACTCTTTTGTGGGTCTTAATCAAATGGGTTCTACCCTTTCGTGGGTCTCAATCAAAATGGGTTCTTGAGTGGCCCACCAAACACTTGAACCTCTCTCTCTCTCCTTAGTAAATTTCTATGGTAACTTGGGTCTTAATCAAATGGGTTAACCTTTCGTGGGTCTTAATCAAAATGGGTTCTTGAGTGGCCCACCAAACACTTGAACTTCTCTCTCTCTCTCTCTCTCCCTTAGTAAAATTCTATGGTAACTTGGGTCTTAATCAAATGGGTTCTACCCTTTTGTGGGTCTTATTCAAAATGGGTTCTTGAGTGGCCCACCAAACACTTGAACCTCTCTCTCTCTCTCTCCCTCCCCCTTTATTGAATTTCTATGGTAACTTGGGTCTTAATCAAATGGGTTCTACCCTTTTGTGGGTCCTAATCAAAATGGGCCTCTCTCTCTCTCTCTCTTAGGCTTATTTGATAATGTATATCTTTATCAAATGGTCTGGAGGGGCATACCAACCACTTCAGCTCTCTCTCTCTAGATTTCAATGTGTAGCTTAATCAAATGGGTTTTGAGTGGCCGACCAACCACTCCCTTAAGCTCACAAAAACTCTCTCCTCACTCTAAATTGTTAACCATTTACTTCTCACTCATCACAAAAATCTCATCTTTAGACTGATTTCTCAACTGCTAAGCCAAAAAGACAGATTTCTCAAATTTTAACTCGAAATTATCTAACTTCCACTAAGAAAAAGCTCAATCCTTTTCAACATGGAGTAAGAGTAGGAACTTTGAATCTGCTTTACCAAAAGAAAGAAACCCTCCATTACATAAAAACACAGACACCCCAATAAACCTAAAAAAGCCTACAAAGATAAAGAGATCCTACTCCTAGCGTTATAAACTTGGTACTTCAAAGATAGTTTGGAGTTTATATATCTAGGGTACCATCTAGGCTTACTTACCCCCCTAAAAACAGAGAGTAGGGTTTTAAGATCTAGGGTTTAGCCTTTTTAGGTTTTCACTTGGCTTATCTACATTGTAATAGTATCAACTCATGGATCACATAAAAAGAATAAAAACCCTAATCCTACTGTGTCTAACCCTAAATAGATGCCGCACTGACCCATGTGTGTGGAGTTTTCTATTTTGTATAAGAGTTAAAAAAAACAAGACATGCATTGAGTTGGGTCTTGAGTAGGGCCCACAAAAGGATTTTTCTTATGATTGTGGGGCCCGAACGCAGGGATCACCCTGATTTTACCGCTTCCCAATCTTGTCGGGTCCAGGTGGAGACAAACAACATCAGCATTGGAACGTGGCATTTTAGAGCCACTCTGCTCCTCACTCACTGACTCACATCAACCGGCTTGGAGCCGGCAAAGCCGGGACTTGTTAGATGAGTTTTTTGGGTTTTCCTATTATGGGCCTCAATTTAGGCCCATTATAAATTGTCTATTGAGAAATATAAGAAAATAGGGTGTATATATGATACATGTTGATATCTTGTGCACCCAGTATGTTTCAGATCGGAGCCGTTGGAAGCTTTCAAGGTCCCCTTTCGAGGATCTTGAGGTCCAATTTTCAAGTTTTCAATAGAGATCTCTACCAAGGTTTAAAAGTGGCCGTTATAACGGTATAGCAGACTGGGGTCGTTATCGTTTTTTCCGTTATAACGAATTGTAGCGCTCAAGGGCAAAAATGGAAAATAACGAAAAAAAATGGAAAAAATGGCCCTGAAAATTTTCTATTTTTCATAATTCATAATTCAAAAATTGATATTCAAATTTTCCCCCAAAAACGGAAAATAAAGGCTTTTTTTTTCACAAAAATTTCCAGAAAATAACGGTCATTATTTACGATATAACGGAAAACAACGGCCGTTATTTTTAAAGCGTTTTAGGGGTTCATAACTTAACGGGAGAGGTCCGAATCTATTATAACGGCCGTTTTTTAAACCATGATCTCTACCAATCAGAGCTCATCGTACGACGAATAGGGTGAAGTCTATCGTGTATGATAGAGATCATGTTGATTACCGCTACTAGTATTTCTCTGTGGCCAATAACTATTTTGTAGGCAAATTGCCAAGATTCCCTTATTACTCAGACCCTCCACGGTCTTTTTATTATTATTATTATTTTTTTTTTCTGAAAAACCCGAAAACCGCAGAGGGGCTGTCCTCACGGCCAACCAAGTAAACCGGCCAGTCCGCAGGGTCAATGAATAGTCAAGGTTTTAAAACATCACATTTGAGTAAATTTTCACCGGTCTAAACTTCAACCCCTATTTCTTTATCCACATTGTAAAGGGGAGGAAAGCCCGTTTTTCGCTCCCTCAATTGATAGATCAGGGGCCCTCCTGTCCTCGTTTCAGTATAACTCAGGCGGGTTCTCCCTCAGCTCAGACTGGTGTCGCTACCTCTCCCAAGATTGGGATGATTATCCCTGCATGCCCAATGGGCACATTGTATTTTTGTTTTCCTTCGATTGGACGGTTTTGAGCATCAATTTTTCCGATTGCGAGGTACCATACGAGACTGGATCGTTAATTGGGTTAAAAAAGATGGATCTAAAGTCTGAACACGAATAATAATCCGGTTCGGGTTTGTAGGACAATTGGGTACCCATTGACACACCTCTAGACATGAAGTATATATCCAATGAGATGATGGATCTCTATCCATTTCCCTTAAATAATTAACGAAAATAAAGCATAGAATCTGAATAAATAAATAAAGATAAAATAATAAAAAGGGGGGTAAAGGCTGTACAATTCCTCTCAAGAAAACTACTATTTAGCCATTGGATACCAAGAAGGCTTGTAAGTTGTACTCTTTGTCTTATCTTTTGGCATTTCATCAGGTAAAGTTAAAAGATTGTGCAAGCATCTTATTCCACCTAACTCATATCTACTTCTATACGATGAGAGAGCAGCCAAAGAAGTTGATATTAAATCCATGCCAACACTACGGGAGAACTACGTACACTCTTTATCAACCAAAGCTCACCTACCATAAGAAACCAAAGCCAGTCAACGACATCGACACAAGTCTTCTCTCTAGTCTCAACAGTGGCACTTTAGTAGACTATAATCAGTCTGATTGGTGATTTCTAGCCGTTGGATTTGAGTATTTTTATAGGTCGTAGGATTCGATAGCAATACTCTTAAAAATCTTCTCCTAGTCTTTAAGCCCCCAACTTTCATTCTTGATTAATGAAAATATCTTTGGCAAATGTTTTCGTAGCATGAGATTTTCATTTCGGTGGAGGATGGACGTGACTAATATAGATCGTCTATCTGATAAATGGATTGACTATCTACTAAGGCTAATGTTAAGACATCTGCTTTCATTCTTGTCTCGAAGACGAAGAGATCTTTATAAGCATTGACCCTTGATCAGTCTCTTTGGAGCATCCAAGACATCCTCGTAGTAAAATATTTGAGTTGCTTGAGATGCAAAAATAAATATTGGGTCGTCATTTTCCTTCAAATTTCTTCAAAACCTCCCTAGAGTAATAAATATCAAATTTGTTTATTTATTTATTTTTGAAACCGTTGGTATCCAGGCCTCTTAGAGCACCCGACTAGTTCCTCGGGGCATGATACTCACCCCTTCCACACATGCTGGAGTGTACTAGAAGAGTTAATGTGGACAGAGCCACTTATTAGGTACCCTCTACTCTTTTTAGGGGGTGGCCCCAAGGAGAGTTGAACTCAGAACCTCCTACTTTTTGGAGTAGTGTCCTTGCCATTAGCACTCAACCCTTGGAGTATATCAAGTTAATTTATTTTTGGATCAACAAATTTTCTTATCTTCTATACACAACAATCACAATAGAAGGCTATTTCTTTGAAGTCATGGTAATCTAATTCAAGTATTTGTTTGATGATGCTATAATAAGTGATAAGTGACTTTTTCTTCCACAAGATTCTTAGTCTTGACACTCATCATTCTAACATTAGTTAAGGCCTTCATCTAGACTCCACTTTTTTGTTTTTTCTTATTTATTTCTGAACCAATTGTGCAAAAAATTATCTATTTTGTGTGTATGTACTATATGAAATGGCTTTAAAGTTTGGACCATCAAGACATTTTCTTTCAATCATTCTAACATTCATAGATTAGCTTAGAAGTTGAAGAATTATGGTCAGTCTATATTTTTACCATTAACTTGAAGACTACACTCGATTGATGGGTTAGAAATTTTAGAATGGGCTGATTTTTTGTAGGGCTACTAATCTATATGGTGAGGAGATCATCCTCACAAAAAATCAGCCATTAATTCATCTTCTATGTGGGTACGTCAACATGTGCACGCACTAACACTACACAAGCAGAGCCATGAGAAAAAAGAAAAAAAACAGAAGAGAGAGAGAGAGAGAGAGAGAGAGAGAGAGAGAGAGAGATTACCCCAAGGGTGTTGGTGCTGTGGTAGAACCACGATAGGGCTCCCTCAGATTGTGTGTTCGAGACCCGCAGGCCTCTGTGTGTAGGGAAACTTCCATGGGTTGGTGCGCACGACCGGAGGGATTAGTCCAACCCAAAAGGTGTGGGGATCAATACCCCTCAAGAGAGAGAGAGAGAGAGATATGAAGCTGAAATACTTCTCCTGCTTTATGCAACCTTTGAAAATCATCAACCGTTTTTTAATAAATTTCAGTTTACCTATCAAAAATAATAAAAAAAATCATCAACCTCTAAAATCTAATACAAGTACGTGAAGACACCAATAAACACTATAGGCTTTGGACAAAAAAATGGAAAAAACACCAAATCATTATCATCTCTTGCACAGTTGTTCTTCCTACTATGTGCATCCACCATCCGTTTTGGATAGAGACCTGATCTCTAGAAGATAACAACATCAGCCCCTCTTAAGGTGCCTATCCATATCCATAGATATTGGATATCTATTACCTAATGGATGGTTTTCATTGATTTCTGATTGTAGTCATCAAAAGGTACTTCATTGATTCAATAACTTAATTAGATCCATGTTTACTTAAGTAAAGATGATGAATTAATTAAAAAATAATAAATTTGCATGGTAGATTTTTGGGTATTTTAGTAACACCCCCAAAAATTTGATAGTAATTTGTAATACCCCCCTGTACTTTCAAAACATTAGGATTACTCCCCATGACCTCGTTTAACAGTGGACTTGAATCACACGTCGTTAGCATTGTAATTGCAATATTATGGTCCTTTCATAGGTGCATTAACAAGATCATGATGCATATCACATTTTAATATTAGTCAAATGATGGTTAAACTAGGTCAAGGAGGGTAATCCTAAAGTTTTGAAAGTATAAGGGGGCATTACAAATTACTTTCAAATTTCAGGGGGGTGTTACTAAAATACCCTAAATTGTTTCTCTACAAATTTATTGAGATCTTACAAACCAGAAGTAGATAAGATAAGGGGCATTCAGATCATTGTTGAGGATCCAACGGTTGATAAGCAGCCAATGCAGCCGTATGTTCTCTCTACTTTCCAACAAACGCGTGTCGGCGAGAGAGCTAGGGCAGTGTTTGGGGAGGGGAAGAGAAGAGTGATTTTTGCGAGGTTGTTTCCTTTTGTTTATTAATGCGTTAAAAACGACAGACTTGATCTGTTATTTAATTTTAATACTTCAAATAAATAGACGAATATGGTCTGTTGATTACATTAAGCGACTGATCATATATACGGTCATTATTTAATGACAACTTTATTCCGTCATTTTCCGTGCCCTTTTTTTGCGTCGTTTTTTTGGAGTAAAACTTCGATGACAGGGTCCTGTCATCGAAGGAGATGACACTATGACAGGCAGCAGATCAAGGAACGTGGATTTTGTACCGGCGGACCACCTCGGCCTCACCACCCACGTACACTGGTGAGTGTTTGGCAAAAAGCACTCGAGTACCTGGGTGGGTACGTGTGTGGTAAGGCCAAGGTGGTCAGTCCGTACAAATCCACGTGCCGGAATCTGCTGCCCTGTCATCTCCTTCGATGACAGGGCCCGGTCATCAAAATTTTATCCGTTTTTGTGCCCTTTTTGGCGTATTGAGATAGAATTTGATATCTCACCTAATAACGAATTTTGATTCCCCTTTCCTTCTTTACATAATCTAATGATTCCCTCTGAAGGCTAAAACACACCCCCGTGGCTTTGGTTGATAGGTACATACGTTTCCATTTTAGATTCTTAAAACATCATAACCGTCCGATCAAGTGTGTTCATTTATGATTAAAGAGACGTTCTAGCCTAGTTTTGTAGATACAAAATTTAACGGTTGGAATTGTCAGATCTAGTGTGTACATTGAAGTCCGATCACTGCATGCTGTTTTTGGCAATAATCCATCGAAGATGTGATCCATCTATAAAATTTTAACGGTCTAGATTAAAGACAAATCGGTCCTACATTTCTTGATTTTTGATTGGGATATTGTTACAAAAAGAAAAATACATAAATAAAGAAAAGAAGGGAAAAAAACTGATTATTATTATTATTAGATATTTAACTCGGAAATAGAGACAGTTAAAGTAACTAGGGGTTTTTATAAAGAAGAGGGTTAACGGAAGAACAACAAAGCTAACGGCCGTTAGCCAGAGGACTCTGGCTAACGGGGGTCTCTTTGCACGGACTTGGCGGAAGACTACTTTTCCCAGAAGCAACAAGCCGTTGTACGAACTTCTCTATTCTCTGTCCGTTAGTCTCCGTTAGTAACCGCTTCCCGCCAAACGGCAACGACTCCACTCCTATTTCCCTCAACACATCCTCCTTTGACGGCTCCACGTTTTTGGTTACGAAACTGTTCGCCTGTATCATTAACGACGCCATTAGTAACTAACTCCGTCATTAACATAAAGAGAGAGAATTAAATTAATAAAAAAAAGGTACCTGGATTCTCACGTAGTCCGTGCGATTCCAACAGAATGCGTTCCCGAGCATCTGATCGACGGTTTCCGAAACGCCATCAAGAACGATGTCAACCACTGACGGCGTCGAGCATTCTCCGTTACGTTGTAGTTGCCGGCGAGTGGGGCTACTTAATGGTCCGTTACCTAGCGACAGAACAAGCAAGTCTTCGACGCCGCTAACGGACGGGAAATCTCGTTTGTTGTGCAAGACGTGAGTAACGGCGGCGGCCGACGGGTTGTTCATAACGAGACCGCCGTCCATGGCCAAGCAAGAAGTTCTTCCGTCAACGGAACTTAACTGGAACGAATTGAACAGGTTCGGAGTCGCCGACGTGGCACGGCAAACCTTCCAAAGCTCGAAATCGAAGCTTGGAGACTCCGAAGCGTCCGCTCGGGAGAAAACGAAGGGCGCAGAGCTGTTCAGATCATAGCAAGGAACAAGTAGAGGTTTACACGTGTCCTTTAACGTCAAAATCTTACCGTCTTCTCTCCGTAACGCCTCCTTCAACACTTTATCGATGCTCTTACCCGAAAATCTCCGCTTTCGACGTAGAATCCCAACGTGCTTGATCTTGAACATTTCAGAGTGTTTTTCCGTCACGAATTTTACGGCCTCTTTGGCAGTGAAGAGCGGACGGCCGTTACCATCGTCGGCAGTCAGCATTGTGGCATAAAGTGCGCCGATTCCGGTACCGGCGAGAACATCGAAGAAATCGGCGATTCGAGAGTGAGTGTCGCCGGTTCTGGCTTGGATCTGATCTTCGAGATGGATTAATGCTGATCCAGAGATGTGGCCTTTGGTTCCACCACCGTCAATGCTGAGAATTTTGGTTTTCTTGCCTTCGCAATGCGAGAGCCATTTCTGCTCGAGCTTTGAGAAGATCTCCAACGTCATCTTACTAAGCTCCATTTCTGTTACTCTCTCTCTCTCTCTCTGGCTTTGTTTCTGTTATGGAGATGTTGAAGAGCTATCGATCTTTGCAGTTTCAGAGATGGAATCCGTGAAAAAAGGAAAGATCACGCTTTCTTCCTGAGCATTAATGGCTGAAAGACGGAAAGAATGCTTCTCTCTCTCTCTCTCTCTCTCTCTCTCTCTCTATAACTGAAACTCGGTGTTTAAACCAAGTGATAGAGAACGCTTGGGTATTTATACAGGATTCTTCTCTCTGCCCTTTCACTTTCTTTATTAGTTTTTCACCAATTTACTTTTACTTAGAGAGTCTGGGGCACGTGTAAGGTTCCTTCTGTCGCGCGCACGTGTATCTGTGCGCCGTCTGATTGGCTGACAGGAGTGCTCGTTCGGCTTTCTCATCGGCTCGGCGCGTGGGAGTTATCTGGAGTGGCGGGTTTTTCTGCTGTGACTCCCCTCTCCTCTCCACCGTTGGATTCGAGCATTTTTTCATTGCGGGCTTCGTGAATAGGCCATGGGCTATGAACAGGCTCTCTGGGGATTGTGAACCTACAAACCAAAAGTCAGATTAACTGAATTTCTAGCCATTGGATTTGAGCATTTTTGTCATGGGTTTTATGAACAGGCTCAAGGGCTGATTCCAAGCCCATGATAGAAGATGCTAGAATCCAAGGGCTAGAAATCACAAATCAGGCTGATTTTACTGTATAGGTCCACCATGGATTAGGGGACCGATAGAATTCCATTTGGCATTGAGAGGGTGTTAATTTACCACCAAGGTTATCATTTCATTGGTCATAAAAGATGGATAGATGATAGATATGATCCAATCCAACGTCAGAGGCCACGTTTGGATAGACTCCAGAACTTAAAGTGCATTTTTGACGGCGAACCTTTGTGCCAGGTCATCCATTCACGATGCACCGACGGAGATAGGGTTTGAGGTCCAACCCTAATGATCTCGGCTTTGGGATGCATTTATGGGCCCAACAGGTTGGTCCTGGGTAAAATTTATAGGTCAGTTAGAGAAATGGCTGGACTTGGGCTTAACTTTATACAAAATTATCTTGGCCAAAGCTTAAAGTCCAGCTCGCTATATCTTTTAATGGGCCAGGCTTGGGTTGAAATATTGGGCTTATAATGGTATCTATGCTTGGGCCTAGTTACATTTTCTTGGGCCACCCTCGGGCCAAGATAGATCCGGCCCATTAACACCCCTACACAGATATGCAACAAAGTAGTGCTGGCGCATTTTTAATGGGGAACCCGCCATAAATGTTTTCTGCCATCGCAATTTGGTTATTCAAACTTCTTGCCTATCCAAAAAGGTCCTTAATCGACCAAGAAGGGGTTCCTAGCATGGTTTAAAAAAGGCCATTAGAACGAAAATAACGGCCGTTATAACGGATTTGGACCTCCCCGTTACGTTATGCATCGTTAAAACACTTTAAAAATAACTGCCTTTATTGTTGTTATAACGGCCGTTATTTTCCTACCGTTATTTTCTGAAAATTGTGTAGAAAAAAATGGCCATTATTTCTGTTATTTTTCGTTTTTGAAAATTTGAATTTCAAATTTTGAATTTCAGAACCATTTTTTCATTATTTTCCATTTTTGCCCGAGCATTACAATTCGTTATAACGGGAACGCCCCCAGTCCGTTATACCGTTATAACGGCCCCTTTTAAACCTTGGTTCATAGTCAGACCGTTGGATGGTCCTCGATTGGAGAATACATGCATAGGCTGTGTAAACCATGGTTTTAAAAACGGCTGTTTAAAGGGTAATGTGATTGTTAAAACCCGTTTTGACGCTTTGATTTAACGGCCATTTTTCCGTTTTCCATTAAATTCTGGAAAATTTTGTGAAAAAAAACACAGAAGTTAAATCCATTATTTTTCCATTAAATTTTATTTTTTGAAATTTTAAATTTTGAATTGCAGCGTCATATTTTCCGTTAAAATTCACTTTTTCTATTTTTGCCCCTGGCCGTTACAGTCCGTTTTAACGGTAACGCCCCCAGTCCGTTATACCGTTAAAACGACCTCCTTTAAACCTTGGTGTAACCCACCATTTAATGGGTTCCTAGCTTGGAGATCTCTAGGCCAAAAATCAACTTTTTGGACAGTTAAAGACGATCGACTTCGTAAGGATGGTGCAAGAATTCTAGGAATACCTTGATTACTGTACTGTTATAACAAATTTTTTTTTTTATTTTTTTTCTAATCTCTGATTCTTAAAGAACAAGAAGTCGAAGAAATTTCTGATTTTAAACCTATCAGCCTAGTAGAAAGTGTTTACAACATTACATAAAAAATGCTGCCCTCCAAGCTCAAGGTGGTTTCTTTCCTTGATCATCTTTCAGGAGCAGAGAGCTTTTGTGCGAGGTAGACAGATCCTAGACAATGATTGCCAACGAGTGTATAGAGTCCAAGAGATATTCAGGATAATTGGGTGTGGTTTGCAAAACGTCTTGAACTACTTAATTGGGAAGGTTCATGCATTTTCGTTATGGCAGGCGTTCATGGACCATTCTTCCAACTTCATCAAAGCTACTATGTTTCGTTGGTCTAAAGTGTTTAAGGAGTGTATGAACTTGTTCTTTGAGGATTTTGTTTTTCGGTAGGAGGCTACGCTATGCTTGAGAAAGAAAAGTAATTTTTTCTTCCAGTTCCCTATTCCAGGTCCTAGGAGGCTTTCTCGTACTCCTTTTGTGTTTCCCTTTCCATTTTTCTTCATATATTTTCACTTACAAAAAAAATGTAATAAATCAGATGGTTATGATCCTCCAATTGAGATCATCTTTTGCCTAAGAGGCCTTCTAGCTGGGTCCCAACTTGTGTCTACACCACACCTACTGCACTGGTGGTGCACCACCCTTACAACCTGCTAGCTACCAAGTGTTATCTCACATTCTCTCTACGTCGCT
Organism: Euptelea pleiosperma; assembly: GCA_035048495.1. Taxonomy (NCBI): domain Eukaryota; kingdom Viridiplantae; phylum Streptophyta; class Magnoliopsida; order Ranunculales; family Eupteleaceae; genus Euptelea; species Euptelea pleiosperma. The sequence goes on along the minus strand of CM068551.1, from coordinate 23,778,436 downwards.
TTATGTCGGTTTTGCCTTTGCAGTCTAACTCTAACATGCTCTTCGCCTTCCTCATAGTGCACAGGCAACATTATATATGTTGTGCTACATGCATGCAGGACTCCTTATCTTCTTTGCTCCATAGATCGTAGTTGCTAGAGCTGCAACTTGGGGGTTGAACCCAACGTTAGGATCGGGTTGGGTTAGCCCTTTCAAAACATGGGTCGGGCTCAGGCTGAATTTTTGGTAACCCATTCAAATCTGGTTGGGCTAGGCTTGAGGCTCGGCTCAACCTGAATCCGACATACAAACTACACATATATATTAATATATCAACAAACATCCACACTACCTTTTAGCAAATGAACAACCCATGGTTATTTGTCCTTGGCAAACTACAACCCTTGTGTGAGATTACAAAATGCCCTTCAAACTATATTTTAGTATTTTATGTGATTGGTTGGTATTGAAAATACAGAAAATTTCTAAAAAGAAAACAAACTCTAATCTATTTACAAAAACAAAAATAAATTTCTGATCGACATTCCCAAAAAATGTAACTAAACGCCCTTTGAAAGGGCGTTTCTCCCTGACAGATATAAAAGGTGAAAAGACTGATTATTTCTCCGGACAAGAGTTGAAAAGGCTGACAAACGCCCTTTTAAAGGGCGTCTATTTGCCTATAGAGGAGTAAAACTTCTGTCCCTATACGAGCCACATGGCACACTCTTATCAGACGATGACCGTATGGATGTTTGGCAAATCACTAGGTGGACCTACACACCAAAAAAGAAACATGATTAGTGATCTATAAGTGTTGGATTGAAGTTATTTTCATGGGTCGATTTTAATCGTAAGAATTTCAACATTATTTGAGTGCAAAGATCCAGAGGTTGTAAATTACTAATCAGGCTGATTTTTGGACTGCAGGTCCATCAAGGGACTGATCAAACATCTGGCTCGTATTGGGACAAAAGTTTTACTCCTCTATGGGAAACGCCCTTTTAAAGGGGGTCTGTCAGGTACAAACGCCCTTTAAGCTTTTTCCTACTTTTGTCAGGAGAAACAGTCAATTTTTTCACCTTTTATTTATGTTAGGGAGAAACGCCCGTTCAAAGGGCGTTTAGTTACTTTTTTGGAATTATCAAAATTTTATTTTTGTTTTTGTAAATAGATTAAAGTTTTTTTTTTTTCTTTTTAAAAATTTTCTGTTGAAAATATTGTGTTTTCTTTGACGATTGTTTTTTGTTATTTCTTTAGTAACTTTTATCGTAGTTGAGTCTATGAACTTTTCCCTTATTATGAAAATATCATGTTTTCTATCATGAGGTATTGGAAATGAAGCTATTTTTTTAATGGTTATTGTATTGACCAATAAATTATTTTAATATGAAAAAATTTAACAATCTTTCCAACCAATAAAAAAAATTAAGAATTTGACCAACCCGAAATCGGGTTGGGCTAGGATTGGAAAATCTAGGCCCGACCTTAGGTTAGGTTGGGTTAGAGTTCACAGCCTTTAAGGTTGGGTTGGGCCAGGGTTGACCCCCAAGTTGCAACCCTTGTAGTTGTATGGTTATTTTCATCTCTCTTGTTGCCCGAAACGAAAAATTTAGAAATGGATGTTAATCGTGGATAGGGTCTAGAAACAGCATTGGTGATTGGAATAGATACATGGAACACTTACCTTATGGATATTTGGTCTACCTCTAGAAGAATGTACAGATCAAAATTTAGTAATTACTGATTTATAGCCGTTGGATTTAGTATTTTAATAACGTGGTTTTTGATCGTTGAATTTAGCCTTCTTTGAGAATGTTAAAATGTAACTGTTATAAATCACCGATCAAGCTGATCTTTGGTATGTAGGTCTATCAAGAGGTGGTCCAAACATCCATAAGGTAAGTAGGCCCTACACTAAGCTCCAAATGGCATATTTGGGAGGGGGGTGAATATTTTCTGAGGGGCAGACATGGGTGTCCAGGCCCACTCCCAAACTATTAGCAAGGCCCAGGTCTCACTCTGCCCATGATTATATGTCTACAAGCCCGGGATCCAGCCCACCAACTAGTTGGTACATATATGGTTTAAGTTAATTTGTAACTCTAATGATAGACACTAATTTGTGAGATTTCAAAGTCATATTAGATATGAGTAAAAAGACAAAAGATCGCCTAGGAGGCTAAGTTGTGCGAACTCTATAAGAAAGGCCCATGAGGCCTTGTCAAGTCATAGCCCGACCCGATTAACTAGCAGGCTTTAAATCAAGCCAGTGCCCGGGATTCATGGCCTATAAATGCAACGCAAGCTCAACAGATGATAGACCAAATCTGCCGGCCCATCGAGTCATCCCGGCCCAGTAACACCCCTTTGGTAGTGAGCCGAATTGGACAGGACTCAACACAATTGACTCAAGCCCCCCTTGTTGTGCCCCTTCTTGGGAGTCGTGTTCTTGGCCATGGATTTTGAGAATCAAACGGTGGTTGTCAGCGCCGCCAAAAGTGAAAAAAGTGATGCCAGCTCAGCACTAACAACCACCGTTGGATTCTCAGAATCCACAGCCGAGAGCATGACTCCCGAGAGGGGGCAAAAAAAGGGGGGCTCCTGAGCCCGACCCGTATACGTATTAACGTTTTGAAGTAATCTTTATGACATAAACCAGTTTTTTGTTTTCATTTTGTGAATAAAATAATGGTTCGGATCTTAGGATCATCTAAACATGCTGGATTTGTACTAGGATGTCTCCTAAGTGGGTGGGTTCCATGGACAAAGTGTGCTACTCATTGTCAAGCTAGTGGGCTATCACATAGATGGGAGAAAATATTTTATGTCCAGTGTCACCCCAAAAAATGTCACGAGGATCAGTCTTGGGGGCCCACTAACCCATGAACATTTGGCCCACCCCTTAGTGAACCTATAAACCAAAAGTCATACTGATTGATGATTTCTAGCAACTGAATTTGTGCATTTTTCATCGGATGATTTCTAGCATTTGGAATAGACCCTTTTTTAGAATAATCAAATCTAAGGGCTAGAAATCACTAATCAGGCTGATTTTTGGTTTGTTGGCCAAACATGGGTCAGTGGGTCTGAGACATCAAACTTTGATGTCCAGGTGGACAAACAATTCAATTGGTAGTAGCCATATAAGCAATTTATTACCAAAAAAAAAATGCGGTTGATGGGACGATTTCAATCGGATGGTACGGACCAATGTATTGAATTCTTGCAACAGGGTGCGCTTTAAATTCCACCTTGTGCTGGGCCTTGGCTTAAACAGAACTCAAATAATGAAATGGGCCTACCACATAATGCCATAAATGTGTTCCAACTAAATCATTTATAAAGACATTCACAAGACTCCGGAAATTCAATTTCAAAGTGTTAAAGGGATCCTCCTGGAGACATGGCATAAATTCTGAGTTGGACACCATCGAATGGGGTCCCAACAATGGGTTTTATATGCCAAATCCCAACCAGATGAATGTGACCGTCCAAATATGTTGATTATCGCATGAGAGGGTGGTGACTGGTTTTTCAAAACTCCGATCGGCAGTTGAATTGGCAAACCGGTCCCCAAAACAATAATTGTCGGCAAGGGAATGATACGGGAAACGGCCCATAAAATTGTCATGTGATTGTGAGATAATCTTGACAATCCAATCTAACAAATTGAAAATTTTCTTATAAAAAAATTGAAAAATAATAAGTTGTTATCCGACATACCGGTTGAAACAGCTAGTCAACCGGTGCCCCCGATTCATACAAGCCAGGACTAAGGGGGTGTTTGGGAATGAGAAGTAAAAGCACTTTTACTTGTAGTAGAAGTTTCGAGTTGAATTTTTACCTCTGAAAAAGTCATAGAAATTAAAATGTGGGGAGGTGTTCTAATTTTTGAGGAGTAACTTCTCTTAAAAGTTAAAAGCTAAAAATTTTAGCTTCAGTTTTAAGTTGATTTTTAACTCTTAGAAAGTTAAAATATGAAACACATCCAAACTAACTTTTTGACTTATAAAAGTCAATAAGTTACTTATTTTTGTGTTGCCAAACGCCCCCTTGGCTGCATTTGGATAAGCTCAAAATAAGCTAAAAGTTAACTTACAACTTAGGAAAAGTAGTTTTTTTTTTTTCTGGCTGTTTACCCAATTTTTATGGATTAAGTAGAAGCCGTTTGAAACTCGGCTTATTGTTTATAGTTTATGTAGCTTGTAAAAACACACATGCTCAAGCTGAAACTTAAGTGAACTTTTTAAATACCTAAAATACCCTTCTACTCCTTCAATACAAATCCTAAATGACCGTAAAACCTTTAATAAAACTTTTTAAATGAAAAAAAAAATTCCTTCTAATCATTTCATCATTTCTTACTCAAATTCCGTACTTTAATCCAAGGTTTAAAGGGGACTGCTATAACGGTATAATGGATTGGGGGCGTTACCATTTTTTCCGTTATAACAAAAAAAACGCTCAGGGGCAAAAACGAAAAAAAAACGGAATATAACAGAAATAACGGAAAAAATGGTGCTGAAATTCAAATTTTGAATTTTAAAATTTCAAAAATGGAAAATAACGGGAAAAAACGAAAATAGCGGCCATTTTTTCACAAAATTTTCCAAAAAATAATGGTCGTTATTTTCTGGGCGTTTGAACGCTCCATAACATAACGGGGTAGGTCCGAATCCGTTATAATGGCCGTTATTTTTCGTTATAACGGCCATTTTTTAAACCTTGCTTTAATCCATAGCTATAAGCTATAAGCCATAAGCCATAAGCTTGGGTAAGCTTATCCAAACGCATCCTAAGAGTAATTTGGAAGGACTCCAAAGCACTTATATGCTAATACTGAATGTGTGTCAATTGCATTTGGCCATCGTTTGAACCCCAAGAGTTGAGTGCTGGTGATCACTCGACTCCAAAAAGTAGGAGGTTCTGAGTTCAACTATACTTGGGTCCACCCCCTGGGTGGATTGAGTAGGGTAATAAGTGTCTCAGTCCACATTAACTCTCGAAATACACTCCGCCACATGTGGAAGGGGTGACTTTTGTGCCCCGGGGGACTAGTCGGGTGCTCTAAGAGGTCGGGATACCCGCGGTTTAATTAAAAAAAAAAAAAACCCATGGATTACACGCACATTTTGCCTCGTAATTTGTTCCAGTAAAAATAAACCCTTCAAATTAAGATTACACGAATTTAAAGAGCATATGTTCCTTCTTCATCAACTATCTATAGCCCTTCTGTCTAGGCCCAAATTCGGTAAGCCCATGTACAAGAAGCGGGTATGGGCTGTTAACCCAGACCCACTCCAACCAAATCACTTCCATTAACAACAAAGAAAAGCTACTATTCAAATTATTAAAGGACTAAACAAATTTCAGAAGTTTCTATCCATCCATCAATCTATATATAAAACTTAACAATCCTCTGATCACACTTAAAATGACCAAATTACCCTGTGCAATAATTCACTTGAAAGTTCAATTAAATGACCAAAAACCCCCCACAAAACCAAAATAGTCAACTGCTCGAAACCTCCTAATAAGCGAATCCTGCAAAAATGATTAAAGCCATGGCTAACTGACCAAGAAACCCCTTTGAAGGAAGAGAAGCACTGTTCTTATGAGAAGGCACCGGTGCCGTCGCACTTGCACCTGTTGCCGTCGGACTTCCACCTGGAGCCGTCGCAGTTGCACCTGGAACCGTCGCCGAAGAAGTTGGTGACAGAGCAGGAGTGGGCGCCGTTGCAGAGACACGAACAACCCTGATGTCAACCTTCTGCCCGGCCTGGCAGTGGCCTGGGATGCCACAGAGGAAGTAGTAGTGGCCGTTCCTCTTGATGCTGATCGATTCATTGCCTGTAGTGTAAGTCAAGAGTGGGGCCGTCGTGTTGCACTGTTGGTAGTCCGTATGGCGCACTTGCATCACATTGTGGAATTGTGCGTTGTACTCGAAAACTTGCACCACCACCACCACCACCACAAACAACCAAGAGATAAGAAGATTGCATTCGCTTCCAACTTCCAAGACCCAAAACAAGAACAGCTCACAGTTTCATCCAACTCGGTTAGACTCAGTGACTGGCACTCTTTTAGGACAAATGACCAATGACTGTTTGGCCCACCCCATCGTGGACCTACAACACCAAAAATCAGCCTGATTGATGACTTCTAGCCGATAGATTTGAGAATTTTTTTCATCATGGGGCTTGGAACTAAGCCTGTTCATAAATCCCACGATGAAAAAAAAAATGCTTGAATCCTCCAGTTAGAAATCATTATTCAGACTGATTGAAGTTAGAACCAGCCTGTGGTGGGCCTTTCCTCTTGCGTGTGACCAACATGGACGCACGAGTGTAACTGGTTCCATGAGCACGTGTAGAGTTTGGCGTGGGAACGTGTACAAATTCCATGATGAATCCCAGTGGTGGCGTGACGCCACACTGTACATCTGTGGTTTAGGGAGTGGGGGTCATCACTGTGAATGTCAGCTCAGCGCTATCAACCACCGTTTGATTCTCGGAATCCACGGCCCCCCGAGTCCGACTACCAAGAGGGGTCAGAAAAAAGGGAGACTCCTGTGCCCGACCACATGTTAAAACTAGTGTAATTCGAGCATTGTTTGGGGTACAAAGATCCAAAGGTTTGAAATCACTTATCAGGCCGATTTTTTGGTATGTACTATGTAGGTCCACGTAGGGATGGGCCAAAACATCCATACGGTCAGTGTGGTCTCTAAAAAATCAGCCACGTGGTTCATAACTTCATATGATACGTCGTCAACATTGATGTACGGACGTTCTACCATATTAAATAGTCCCGGTGAATTCAACGTCACGGAGTCCTCAATCAACAACAGTGTAATGTGAGAAATATACTTTCCCGTTGCTGACGTGTTTAACACCATGATCACGGACTACACACAGAGTTGGAACACTACAGACAATATAATACAGTAGCTCGCGATTAACTTCTAAGCTAAACCAAGAAGAAGAAGCCAAGTTGGTGGAACAAACATGGATGCGGCATGGCCCACCAAAACATGCAAAAACCATGAATACGCCTATTGATGAATGACATGTGGCAGACAGGACACTCTACGTGTCACGCATGTTGTGTACTGAAACAGTGATCTCTAGACAGCTCTCATGGAAAAACTTGTCTATGCACCTTCAGCTGGTCCAATTACGGTTTTTCTAAGCAAGAGAACTGTAAAAAGCACTTATTTTTCAAGCCAGATTAACTTTTTGAGAGAGGAAGAGTGATTGTGTCGGTGGGAGAAAGAATTTTGAAATTTTGAAACAATACAAGGAGAGGAAATTGGGAAAGATCAAGACGACAATGAAGAAAAAACCAGAGAACAAAAAAGAGAAGGAAAGTGATATTTTCAGACCAGATTAACTTTTTTAACAGCACAGAAACCAAAATGCGGATAAATTAAGGAACAAAAATTAAATCTTAGGAATTAAGATTATCTTTTTCATGGGCATTTTAGTTCATCATCATTAATGTGGCCTGAAAATATAAAATCTGCCTGGAAATATCACTTTTACTCCAAAAAAATCGAAGAAAACGGAAATTAAGAGAGGAAATTGAAGCGTATATGGGCCGAAAAGGATTAAAATCTAGACCCATCTCAACTCAAGGCGTTGTGACTTGTGTATGTCAGAGAGAGAGAGAGAGAGCAGAGAAGAAAAACAGGGGAGTAGCAGATAGAGTAGAATAGTAAGAAAAGATGATACAGGAGCAAGACCCAGAACCAGAAAAATGAAAAGCCATGAAAGGACGAAACAGAGGAGCAAAACCAAGCAACTTTGCAAAGCTAAAGAAAAGCAGCAGACAAAAAAGCTCACATAATAGAAGAAAAAGTACATTAAGGAAGAAGATCTTAAGAAGAAAAAGAAAGAAAAAACAAAGAAACTATGAATAAAGGAGAAAGACCCAGAATCCAAAAACCCCCCCAAAGGTTCAAAAAGAAGAAGAAGAATGAAAAAACCCACATGAGATCTGAAACAAAAAGCACCCAAAAAACAAAGAAGAACACTTACGGATGATATCTCCGACATGGAAGGTCTTGGAAGCAGCCCACTTCTTGTAATCTACATTTCCGATAGTCGTCCATCCAGCAGATTCTCCCACCTTATAAACAGCAGCCAGGGAACCCTGCAAAGCAGCCATTACCATGAAGAAAACCATGGCTCTCTGAACAAAAGCCATGTCTGAGTCTCAGAGAGAGAGACGGAGAAAGAGGGGAAGATTAAAGGGAATAAAGCGTTAGAGAGAGAGAGAGTGGTTTTGGGAACGTAACGCTTCTCTCCGTAGAATCGTATTTAATAACGTTTTGAGGGATAGGTTTAAGGTTTAACCGTTCTAAGTTTGATTTAGAATCTTAAAAAGGAAAAGGAGGGAAATTTTCTAATTCTAGAGGTCTCGTAAGAGCAAACTTTGATGACGTCAACTTGACAACGTATCACAGTGTGCGACGTGGCACACTCTTAGAGACCAATGATCGTATGGATGTTTGGCCCATCCCTAGGTGGACCTACCTACCAAAAATCAATCTGATTAGTGTTTCTAACCTTTGGATCTGAGTACCACAAATGGAGCTCGATCCACGGTTAGACGTAAACCATGAAAAAGACTTAAATCCAACGGATAGAAATCACTAATCAGGATGAATTTTGGTATGGAGTTCACCTTCAGTGGGCTCTGTCATCAAAGTTTTACTCTGGTCCCCGTGGCTCATACTGTGCTCTGTCATGTCGGTCATCGAAGTTCTACTCCTTTACTAACACGTGTAACAGAGAATGATAGTGAAATGACATGAATATCCTTTCTGTTTTAGAAATTTACTAACAAGAGAATTATGCAGTGAAATGACAAGAATACCCTTTTCCTCTTAGAAATCTAACCCCTTTCCTTAGACATAGCAGCAGAATTCGGAAACGATTCTATTTCGGGGAACCACCTAATAAAAGAGGTCTTACCATTCCGGCCTCCTACGTGTCTTTTTGTAACAAAACCACGTGGCTCTCCACTTGAATAGTTCATCGGATGGTTTCTAACAGGGGTGATTGGCACTTCATGTGGGACCCACGTCAAACATAAGATGGGTAAAGCTTCAATTTCTATAAACAGGTCATACAAATTATTCCTTTATTTTAATTTATAAACAATTTATTTATAGAAAAATAATAGTTTTTTTGTGACTACCGTTACATAATACTTTGATCGAATGGTGAGGATCACTCAATTATTTCGTATCAACTTTCTACACACGCCTATCTAGCCCAGATGGTGTAATGTGTACCGTCCCTTGTTGAGATCAAGGGTCGGTCGTGGTCGTGCTTATGATTTTAAGTTCTCGAACAGGGTATAGCGCCGGTTGCCTAGTCGTCGTGTCTAGTGGTCGAAGCCTGAAACACATCGATCGCCTACCGAAATAAACTAATAAGTATTTATTAATACAAAATTTATAGATCTAAGAAAACAGATATTAGGTAAAATATTAAGTACAGTAGTGGTAGTTTGGTGCCAGTGCCACTACAAATGTCATCATAAATCTAAGGTTTGGGCCCTTTGGGGTGTGTTTGAAACTTGGAAAGACTTTAAAGGAAAGGTTGGGTTGTTGGGGGTGTCTTTGGGTCCAAGTGAGGTGGGCGCGTGTCAACTGCCATCATGACATTGCCTACTATTGATTCACGCTTATGATTGAATAATATTTTTATTTTTTCTGCTTAACTAAAATAAAAACTGTTATTGCTCTACCTTTTTTTATTTTTTAGGGAATTGATTTTTCCAGCAAGCTTTATAACTCTGTCAAGGGTCGCTACGGGCACCCACGCCTTTTGGCTAGGCACCCCTTCGACAAAAATACACCCCACCCCTTCTCCTTCATTTGGACACCCACACAGCCCAACCCCTTCTCCTTCATTTTTCTCTCTACTGTATCTCCCTCACTCTCTCTCTCTCTCTCTAGGGCTTTTAGCCTCCACGGTGCTATGTAGCCCACCGCCAGCACAGCACTGTGGAGATTAAAAGCCCGAGAGAGAGAGAAGGGTTGAGGGCTATTTTAGTCCAAGTGGGGTGCCCAGCTAAAAGACATGGGTGCCCGTAGAACGACCCCTCTTTCAATCAATATCTTTTCATTTGACGAAAATGCCCTTCTAGCAAAATTGTTACCTGCTTTTGACTTTTTTTTTTCCTAAAGTCAAATGTGAAGTGAGAGAGACATTTTTGTCAAAGGTGAAAGTATTGATGAAAGAGGTAAAAAAACTAGCTGGAAAAATCAAATGCCTTTTATTTATTTCTTTCTTTCAATCTATATTTAGGATTTGATAAATGGCGCACTCCTCGTGGTAAAGAGTGGTGATCATAGGGTCCATGTGGTGCTCAGCTGCTGGTACATTTTGATGGGTGTTGCTCTAATAATTTATTATATTTGAATTTATATTTTAGTAGCCCGAGGAGTACAGCACCAATTAAAATGTGCCAGCAGTTGGGCACCACATAGACCTCGGACCATATCACCAATCCATGGTAAAAAGGCCACGTCGCTCAATTTGTAAGGGACTACTGTTGTTGCATCAATGTGTAATTGTCATTCGGTGGGTGCGACAACGCAACTTAGGTCCATAACACCTGATTCAAATCCTAAGTTTGATTCAGATGTATATGGATATACAGATCTGATCCATTTCAAAATGGAACAGACTCTCCACTTACCTTTTTTGACTTGGCTTTTCAAGTGTGGATTCCGAAAATCCAATGGTGATTTTCCTTTGGCAAAAAGTGAATGCCACCGTTTGTATTTGGAATACATGCCCGAGAAGTCGAGTGAAAATAGCAAGTCAAAAAAGGCAAGTTCCCGGCGCCTGATCCAAGGACAAATCTAGTATGCAACTGTTTGCATAATCAGAATATGCAAACATTGTATTCACCGTTGAATGCTCCTTGAAACACGTGTTTTTAATTTATAATTTTTTTTTTAAAACATTGAAATAACACATTTTTCAAGGGACATCTAACAGTACTGACACTGTTTCATACTTTTAAGTATGCAAACTGTTGCATACTAGATTTGTCCCTTTCAAAATATCTATTTATAGTTAAGATTCAATCAAAATTAAGGCCCAAAACTTGGGTCTGATCATAGTTAGCAAATCATGAGCAGCAAAAATGAAAGTTTAAAACGATTTGGGTTAAAAAAGTGAGAACGTCAAAAGATCGATAAGAGAGGACTTCGGGTTTAATATTTTTTTAGTCCAAAACTACGCAATCAAAAAAATGTATACATATATACACGTAGATTGGGTGGTAATACAAGTATAATAGAACTAAAACAATATAATATTTCTCTTAAATCTAAGTAATATAAGCGACGCTAGTAATTTTCGAAACTATTTCTCATTTTAATTTTTAAAACATGAATGAGTTTTATTCATGAGATTTTTTAAAAAATTTAAAATCACAGAATTGTTTTGGGTTATTGAATATTTTGCATTTTTTTTGTGATGTTTTGAAAACACCACGAAAATTTACCATGGGTCTGAGTCATCTGACTGCCTAAAAGCAGGTTCAAACTTTGACTCGTTTTAGATTTAGATCGTATCTTAAGGATCCAAATCACCCACAATATATGGGTCTGGATTGGATCTGACATTAATGATCCAGGCCGGCTCTACCTTTAAGGCCATTAAGGTTGTCGCTTAAAGCCCCTTGGTGAGTAGGGGTGTCAACGGGTCGGTTCCGGTTCGGTTCCTAAGGTGACCAGAACCGGAACAAACGGTTCCGGTTCTTAACGGTTCGGGTACTTATCGGTTCCGGTTCTCAAAGTGATGGTACCAGAACCGGAACCGATTATGTAGTTTTTGTCGGTTCCGGTTCCGATTTCGGGTATAACGGGTCCAATCTTGGTAATATGAGAATTTTTACACTATATTTATATATTGGTTCCAGTTCTTATCGGTTCGGTTCCGGTTCTTATCGGTTTCGGTTCCATATTAGAGTACCGGAACCGTAACCATTAGTTTCCGGTTCTTTTTAATCGGTTCCCAAAAATGTGGTACCGGAACCGGTGTTTTCGGTTCCGGTTCCTATTCGGTTCCGGTTATATCGGGTAAAATTGACACCCCTATTGGTGAGAGAAGCCCCCAGCCCAGGTCCCACTAGCTACGTGGATTTTTAGCCCACCCCTTATTGAATATACAAACCTAAAATCAACCTGATTGATTATCTCTAGCCATTGATTTTAGTACTTTTTAGGACATGATTCTAGCCGTTGGATTCAAGAATATTTTTTGAGTAGTAAATCCAATGGCTAGAAATCATCAATCAAGCTGATTTTTAGTGTTTATCCACTATTAGGTGGGTTAAACATCTATGCAGTCATTGGGCCCAAAAAATGATCTATGTAGGGCCACGAGAGTCCTCTGTATCGACTGCACCAGGAGTCCTCTACATCTAATTTTTTTTCCGTAAATTTCAATCATCAAGAATAATTTTTATATAAAGATTTCCAATAATATACACGGTTTAATTTTTTTTTTAATTCATACTATTAATCTATTATATATATATATAAAAAAGCCTTATATAGAGTTTTCACCTTAGGCCTCAACTTGTATCGAGACGGCCCTATAATGACCAATTATACCATTATAATGGTCTCGTAATGTTACCATTATGACCATTATAACGGGCCACGTTAGTCACATCTGAGTGAAAAAACACAGTTAGAAAATTATTATATGAACAAATTTAAGAAAAAAAAAAACATCAATAACAGTAAAAGAATTTTTTTTGCAAAGTAATTAAGGCTATAACCAATAAAAGTTTCAATTGCCATTTTTACGGTAGAAAAAACATAATTTTGGCACGGAAAATTATTTAAAAATATCTTTACCTTGCAAAAAAAAAATGCCCACATCCAAGCAGGCCATTTTAATTTTTTGTGTAAAAAGGAATTTTTATAGCCCAAAAAATGCAATCCAAACAGGCCCTATTATTATGTTGTTAACTACTCATCTTTGACATGCATTGCAGTAATAATCAACATTCCTTTGCTATAATTAGGTTCTTAACATGGCAAATTAAAGGCGAACCGTATGAGTGAACGTGCATAATAATTTTTCCCTGCAAATAATTATGCGCTCCAAAATACGTTAGGATGAATGTTGATGTTAATGGGCCAGTATAGCCCAATGGGCTTTTACAGTTAGCCAGCTATAAGCCCATACTTTGGGCTGCATTTATAGACCCGGCAGGTCACACCTGGGCATAATTTAGAGAGAATTGGGCTTGATGGTTAACAAAAATGATCTTAGGCCCAGCCTAAATGTACTAGCCTGACCCGTTATACCCATCTTTGATATGCGCTCTTGCTTGAATTCTTAATTACGGACTAGGCCCGTTACACCCCTTGCTGCAGTTATGGTACCTAATGTAGGAGTAGCATGCCAAAAGCTACATTTGTGGTATAGGCATGGAGTCAACGTGCCAAAAAACAGGGTCACCATCCATGCACCCCTTTCTTCTATGAGAAGAACGGTCTGGATTGGCCAGATCTTCTCTATGAGGCTAGAAAAGCTCCACAAAACTAGACCTTACTGGCTATTATTTGAATCAACAGCCAAAATCTCCCGATGAAAAATGGTCAAATTAAGCGGAAATGGTCGAATCAAGCGGCTACATATCACCAACAAGGCCTAGTTATGTGTGCAAGTCCATCAACGGTAGAGCTGTTAATGGATATTATTCGAATCAAAAGCATATCCGAATTCGAATTTGAAAAAAAAATGACCAATAGTTATTTCTCTTATAGGCAAAATATTTTTGGACGTTGCACACTACAATAATGTCCAATATTTTCTTAAAATGGTCAGTAGATTAATGGAGTCACTAATTTATATTTGTTTATTTAAAAAAAATATTATGTTATCAATTTTCAAACTCGATAATTGATCACATTGTTAAAATGATTGATGGTGACAACATTAGATTTGACATTTTCGCTTCCGGTTAGATTGCACTATCTTAAACTAACTTATATTAGCATGACAAATTTCATTGAGGCGTTAAACCAAGTAATATTCTCATTGATTACTAGTAGATTGTACAACTAGCCAATTTTGGTTTCTCAGCTTCAGTTTACGACTCGACATCATTGTTAGAGAATTTGCCCATCAAGAGCGTTGGTGGACTGCCATGCTAGTTGCTATCATAGCGTATAAGCAATGGTTAAAGCATCAAAAGCGGCATGTGGTCTTTTGGTATTACGACATTAGAGTTGGCTTATGGGCGACCTCCTTTTATTGTATATCTTACTTGTCAAACAAGTTTTCTTCAGGATCACAAAATCTTCAATCAACAAAGAAAAAAGGTTGTCAAATACTTTTATTCACTCTATCTTTATTAATGTTGTTGATAAGTATCGATTAAGATTATGATTAAATTTGATTTGATTAAGATTTCTTTCCTTTATTGGACTCTTGTAATGCTTTATATAAGAGCTTTGAGTAGGTTATGTAATCAGTGAAGATTTATCAAGAAATCCTAATTTGTTTTTACAGTTGCCTATTTTCTTCTTGAAGATCCATTATAGAGAATCAAGACAAAGAAGTTAATAAGACAACTTTTTCAGTGTTTGAAAACTCGAAAACTCGACTCGAAAGTCTACTGAGTTGAGTTAACTCGAAGACTCGAATTCGACTCGAGTAATATATTAATATTAAATACATATATTCATATATAAATATCATATTTTTATAAGCATAATTTATAAGATTTGGTTGATTTTGTGTTGACAAGCCGTTTGAAAAGCTTATTTGGTGCGTCGATTAAAAAACAACATATTAAATTAGTTTGCTTTGTTCAGAAAAACAACACACCAAACCCGTAGTTTTTCGATTCGAGTTTATTTTAAGTCATCTCAAAACTCAGCCGAGTCGATTCAACTCGGACGAGTTTCGAGTTGACTCGACGAATTTTAAAACACTGTTGTTTTGCGAGTAGCAACCCGTGAATTTGCTTGAAGAAATGTGCAAAGGTCATCACACTGACAATAGAGTCATAAGCGATGAAAAAGCAAAATTTCATTATTGGATACTCAAATCCAACATCTAGAAATCATCAATCAGGCTGATTTTTGGTCTGTAGATCCACAAAAGAGTGGGTAAAACATAAATTTTCCAATTTAAAATAACCGCTTCTTCTAACCTCGAGTGTGCTGTCACTCGAAGTTTGAAGTTAGTCTCTCGTAATAGCACGTGCAGAATTCTTTCAGTCCTCAGTGACTCGTATGATTTTTGGTCCCCTCTTTGGTGGATTTTCACATCAAAAATCAGTTTGATTGGTGAGTTCGGTTTCGAGCATGTTAATAGCGTGATTTCTCACGGTTGGATTTCAGCATATTTTTGGATGCTGATATCTAATCGCTATAAATCACGGATCAAGCTGATTTTAGTGTAGGTCCCCAAAGACGAGAGTAAAACTTCGCTAACCACCTTAGATGACAGCTCCGATGACTGCCCACAATATGAACCACGTGGCACACCTTTAGAGGACTCTGACGATCTCAATATTATTAGTGATTTATAAGCGTTGGATTGGAGTCATTTTCACGGGTTGATTTTGACCGTTTGAATTTGACGCGATTGAAAGGTTTGAAATCATTAATCAGGCTGATTTTTGGTTTGTACGCCCATCTAGGGATTGGCCGAGTAAAACTTCTATCACAGCGTTCACAATGAAAATCACAGGACACGTGGCACACTCTTAGTGGACTCTGACCGTATGGATGTTTGGCCAGCCCTAGACCTCTAAACCAAAAAATCAGCTTGATTAGCAATTTCGAGTAAAACAGCCATCACAGGAAATTGTAAATCACACAAAACACAGCCAATGAGTTCTCGGCACGTGCACAAGTGCTTTTGCAACGTACCCATGTGCTTTTGCTTTTTAGGTGTACATGCCGAGAACTCATTGGCTGTGTTTTGTGTGATTTACAATCCCATTGTGATGGAAGTTTTACCCAGCAATTTCTAAGCAATTGAAGTTATTTTCATGGGTTGATTTTATCGGTAAGAATTTACGCATTATTGAACGTTTTTGGGTGAAAATGGATAAAACTTTGATGACAGGGCAGTAGATCACGACACCCGGATTTTGTAGGGACGGGTAACCTCGGCCTCACCGCACACGTACTTAGGTGAGTACTTGAGTGCTTTTTGCCAAAACACTGTACGTGTGCGGCGAGGCCGAGGTGGTCCAACAGTACAAAATCCAGGTGCCGTGATCTGCTGCCCTGTCATCTCCTTCGATGACAAGGCCCTGTCGTCGAAGTTTTACTCGGTGCGAATAACATCCATAAGGTCGTCCGCTAAGAGTGTGTCACGTGGCCTGTAATTTTCATTGGGACAGAAGCATATGTCAGAACGCTGTGATAGAAACATACATACGGTCAACGTCCTCTAAAAGTGTACCACGTGGTTCATATTTTGGGCAGTCATCAAGGGCAGTCAGCGAAAGTAAACTTCACTCCAAAGAGGACGAAACATCTGTAACGCGGAGAAAAGATTCTGGAAGGGGGAAACTTCATATTTTGAAGTCCACGCAGCGACAGCAATTTTGTTCTCCTCTTATCCACACTTCTCTGTTACCTTCGTTCACTGCGTGTCGAGGGTAGACAGGTCGAGAGTCGAAGCTCGAAACTACTACATTCTTATTCTGCACTGAATCACTCACCACTTGTTCTTACTGGGAGAGAGGAAGAGAGAGAGAGAGAGAACGCGAGCTTCACTCGATTTCTTCGTTTGAGCTTCAATGTCGATTCCGTTCTCGTCAGCTGCCTCTGTACGGTCTCTCTGTCAAACGATATCAAACCCTACTAAATCGCTCCTCTCAGTTCGAGGTCAGTACAAACAAGATCATAAACCCTAACTCTTTCTCCTCTCTATTATAAATTTCGGTTTCTTTGTTTCGGGTGACATTGTTTGTTTGGGGGTCGCAAATATGTATAGAAACCTGTAATTATCTTGGCAAAATCAAATTCATTTCCCCATTTCAAAGGCCTTTTGATGCAGCACGCTTCTGAGTTGCATTAGGAGTTTATAGTTTTTGTTTGATTAGGATTAGCTTGTGTTTCTTAGAAGAGGATTAGGAAACCTAGTTGTTTTAGGAAAAAGGAATTTAGGCCATGTTTGGTAAGCCATTTTGTACGCAAATCCAAATATTTACCCAGGCGAATCACATTTTCTTTGCGTTTGGCGGCCATTTTCTCAGGAAAATATTTATCTGGGCTCACACCTTTACCCGCCCAGATGTGAAAATAATTTATCACAAGTCACATCCGAAACGTTTTGAAGTTGCTTGGGTGAATGATGATGCAATGATTAAGATCAGTCGAAGATGTCTCGTTCCATTCTCGATCCGATCATATTTTGATGAAGTATGGTGTGATGTTCTCCCAATGCAAGAAACACACGTCATATTAGGACGCTCCTAGATATATGATCGAGATGTGAACCACAATGGAATAGCGAATACCTATTCTATTCCTTCAAGCACAAAGGGAAAAATATCACTTTGAATCCTGAAAATGGTCGTACCACTAAGGCAAGCTTTTCATATGTCGCAGGAGATCGCAATCTCTGAAGTCTTTGAAAACAACTCATTTTAAGAAAGTGGCAAATCATCGCACAATTTCTCTCTAAGGATTAACAGAACTTAAAGGAAGGATCGTCGAAGCGATGGATTTCAACAGGATGCAGATGCGCTTGAAAGATTTTCAACCGCTAAACTCGCCGGAGTCGAGTTCTTTCAAGCAGCTGGGAATTGATGCAACACGTTTCTGAGTTGCATTAGGAGTTATTGTCTTTATTTTAGTTTGATTAGGATTGCTTTGGTTAGGATTTGCTTGTGTTTATAGAAGAGGATTAGGAAACCTAGTTGTTTTAAGAAAAGGAATTTTAGGGATTTAAATCTATAAATAGGTTTTAAAGGAGTGTTATTCTCCACGTTGTCGATTGAATTGAATGAAGTTTATTGCTTTGGGTGTGAGATCCTAGTTTTTGAGGAGTGTTTTCTCAATCAAGGAGGGATTCCTTACTGGGTGGAGTGATTCCATCGTGCTTTCTCCTGATCATCGAGCGATTCATCGCCGTTCGCCATCACCTTTTGGTTTCCTATTTGGCTCGACCGAGTCACTTAAACATAGCCTCCATATATCATTGGCCCAGCCATTCTTTTGCTATAAATTTGTAATTTGGATTGGTTCCTTGGATCCAACCAACTGAGTCGACTCGTCCGGAGTTTGGAAACCGCTAATTTCGTAAAATGGGACTGGGTCAGTCATTGATTTGGTCATTTTCGTAAACTGGAGTTCAGACACAGTAAGTAGTGTCAAGTAAAATCAATTCGGACCTCTGAGTTACATCTGACTCGGTGAGTTGGTTTTCACTCAAACTTCTTTAACTTGTCATGGTAATTTTATATAATATTTGTTGGAATTGAGGATAAATCCGATTTTCCTGCAAAATAAAATTCAATAAATTGAAATAATTAAGAATCTATTGATTTCTCTTTTAGAAAACAAATCAAGTTTTGACAAAATTTCGGTTAAGAAAACCTTTTTTTTCAAATCGAGACTCAGTCGAAGATCGAGTTAAAATCCTAGTAAAAATCGAGATTGCGAAAATGATCAACCATACACGGTCAAACGACTGCGTAGATGATCAAATCAAGGAAGAAGGGAGAAGGTTGGATGTTTTAGCAAAATTCCAGCCCGACTCGTCTTTGGGATTGCTCTGGACGACTTGAACTTGGTTCTTTGGGTTTTGTTTATGAACTCAGTCTCTAAACTGGGTTCTACAAATGTACCTAGGCTCTTTTAGACCCAAGTAGCTTGTTGGACACGATTTCGTCTAGCAGCCAGTCTAGGTATGTTGTCTCACATGGTGTATGAACAATCACTCTAGACCAATGTGCAGTGTGTTTTCGTACGTTGTCACACGGTGTATGAGCATGGTTTACGAACCGTCATGTGTATAAACACCCTCTTGCGTCCCTTGAGTTACCCCAAGATTGGACATCAAGTGACCTCAATTGCACACGCGCGTTGCGAGATTGAACCCACGACCTCTCCAAAATATTCTCAAGAGAGTAGTGAACCAACCACTGTTTCAACTAGCCTTTTTCATTAGAAAACTACAAGCTAATAAATATATTATCTCACTAGCTTCTAAAAGTTACTTTATATAAAACTTTGTAAATTTGAAACACTCTCAACAATCCCCAACCAGTGTTTTCAAATGCTAAGGCGTGAGGTGAGGCGCTTCACTAGCCAAAGCCTTGAGGCGTAAGCCTCACGCGCATGCATTTTTTACGTAGATAAGTATTTAAAATGTTAAATATATAAATAAATGTAGCAAAAATTCAAAAAATTTTTTTTTTCAAGTTTCACATTTCCAATTCCAAGTTCCAACCACTCCAACAACAAAGCACAACACCAATCAAAGACTCAATTTTCTACTAAATTAAATGCATCATCATCAATTATATAAACAACATCCTTTACTTGATAGTCCAAGCCAAAATTCCCCTCCTCATCAATCAATTGTAGATTAACACTCTTGCCTTTATGAGTTATGAATATAAAAAATTAAGGTTGTTTTATTCTTATATTTTATATAAATGACACTTATTTTTTTTAATATCTTAAAATTATTATTTTTATTTCTTTTTGTGGCAAAAAAAGTAACACCTCTGAGGTGTATGCCCACTCCAAGAGGCATTGAAGAGTTGCATGCCTCATCAACGCCTCCTGGAGTGAGGTGTAAGCCTCAGTTGTATAAACGCCTATTCCTTGTGCCTCAAGGCGTTTTTCAAGGGCTTCGCCCTGAGGCGCGCCTCGAGGCGTACTCACACGCTTTTAAAAATATTGTCCCCAACTTGTTTCAAATTCTCGAGTGAAAAGAATTTCGAAAATTGGGTAATTAGTAAAGTCGCGTGCATAAGCAAATGTGTCTTTTGGACGAGAACTTCTACATAGTGTGAACACTTCAAAAAATTTATCTAGGTGCCCAGTGAACGAAGTTTTGAACCGAGAACTCAATATGTTAAATCGGAATGTCATACACAATTCTTTTAGAGGTTATATGTACAATTATAGTTTCAATACGTTTCGGCCATATGCCTAGATTCCTATATTCTAAGCGTTTTAAGGATTAAAGCCCAAATCCTATAGGAAGCGGCCCCACTTCTACATTCAGATTGGTGAGTTTCGTCAGCGGTGCTCCTATGACTGCCCAACCCAAAAAGTGGGTCTATAGACTCATTAAGAGAATTTAATCTCAACCTACCACTACAGGAGTTTTCGGTGAATCCATCAAGGGTGCATCTGTAACACCCCAACCAACATAGGTCTACAGATTCATTAAGACAATTAAATCTCAACCTGTCTACAGATTCATTAAGAGATTTAAATCTCAACCTTAGCTTACAGGATACGTACACACCATAAGGAGGGATCTATGAATTTTCTTTCATTCATTGTACTTCTCTCAGCTGTTATAGTACTTGCTTTTCCCATTGAACCCAGGAGTGTTCTCATTGGGTTGGGTTGCCATAATGTACAACTATTTTATGGGCTTTAATCCCATCCCCCTCAATGTCGGATACACTAAGTCTCCTCAATATTTGAGACACTGAGTCCTTGCCAAGTCCTTCATAGAGTGGATCCGCCAAAATGGGCTTAATTATTGTATGGAAATTCATCTACCAGTCGAGATTCGTCTCACATCATTATGCCATTATAGCCTTCATTGCATGCTCTCAGCATTGCAGCCTATCACAATATATATCTAGGGCTGGCACCAATTTGCTCCATATCAGTATATCAACCAATATTTCCGAGTTGCTTTGCCCTTCTAGTAGAAGATAATGTAATAAACTCATTTTGATATAGAGCCACTCTGCTTCTCAAGCATAATATGCCGGAGCCACTATGCTTCTCAAGCAGAAAACAATGCATTGAATCAGACTCCACTCTAGAGTGAGCAATGCTTGTTTGTTTCTTTGATTTCCTCGAAATTACTCCAATACCCAATGTGAATATCCAAGCTATTACTGACTTGGACTCCTTTTTCTCTAAGTTCCATGTCACATAATTGTAACCCTTGATAATTGCAGAGAATATCCCATAATGAGGACCATAACACAGTCCCTTTCAAATATATTAATAAGCATTTAAATGCTTTGCGCCGACGTTACCGATACACTTGCTCAATGTGCCTATCACAAATGCTGTATTTGGCTTGCAAGATGTCACTTTCTTGAAGGTAGTTGGAGTCTCCCTCATCTCCGGCAACACTATCTCCAGGATGCAACATGGCCAGATCCAATTTGAGTCTCCCAGAGTTGCACTCCTCTACAAAGACCGTATATGAACCTCTGTTTGATTACCCAATTTTAGGATAAATTCAAGTTTTCTGTTTTAGAAAACAAATAAAATTTTCTAGTTTAGAAAATAAAATTTTGACAGAAGTTCGGGTAAGAAACCGAGATACACATTCAGAAGATTGCGAGGACGATCAATCATACACGCTCAAATGACCACCTGGATGATCAAATCAAGGAAGAAGGGAGAATGTTGGTCATTTTAGCAAAACTGCAGTCCGACTCATCTTTGGGATTGCTTTGGACAACTTGAAGTTCTCTGGGTTATGTTTCTGAACTTCGTCGTGCACGTGCAAAGTGCATCACCACATGCATGCGCGGTGCGCAATTGGGGAGAATTGAACCCATGACCTCTCCAAAATAGCACACGTGATGCAAGGTTGGGGAGAATTGAACACATGACCTCTCCAAAATATCCTCCAGAGAGTTGAAGCAACCACTATTCCAACTAGCCTTTGGTGTTAGAAAAATACAAGCTAATAAATATATCATCTTACTAGCTTCCAAAAGTACTTTATAAAAAGTAACTTTAAACTTTATAGAAAACTTTGTAAATTTGAAACACTGCCAAACAATATTTGGTTATAAAATACCAACTGGGTAATGGAGAAAATTTTCAGATTCTTACCACAGAGGAACTGATTTCCCGAAATGCCTTCCCACTACTATGAATGTGTCATGGAGTTCAGCTGCAAATTATGCGAGACTTCAGGATGCCGCTAGCAAATTTTCCAGCAAGCCCATTGATACAAAACAGTTGGTAGAGAAGAGGCAAGTCCGGTTCCATGGTTAAGTTATGTTTCTTTATTTGTAATTGAGTTGTTATTCATGGTGTGTGCATACTAGTCAGCCTCGGATCGAGTTCTTGTTTTGTTTTTTATGGGTTCTCACTCACGTGTCTCGTACTGCATTTTGTTGCTTCTTCAGAATAGGAGTTTGGAGGTGTGCAACAAATGAAGAAATAGGATCTGAGAAGTTTACAATTGAGAAAGATGTTGTAAGTATATTTCTGATGTTTGTAACAGAAGTCTTACATGTATTTCATGATTTTATGGAAGATTTCTTATAAAAGTGCTGGTTATAATTAAGATAAGTGAATTGTTATTCTTTAGAAAAAAAGGATGGAAAAGACTATTGAAACAGTTCGAGGAAATTTCAATGCTGTAAGAACAGGAAGAGCAAACCCAGCCATGCTAGATCGAGTTCAGGTATGAAGCTATGTGCAGGTCACATTTTTTGCTTTGTAATTTCAATTTCATTTAAGTGATACTGACAAATTGCAGTATTAGGGAAGACTGCTAACTGATACATGCTTACTGAGACATCTCCAGTCATACATGAAATAAATTCAACTTTTGGCACTCGAATTGAGGTTGATCAGGTTGACTAGATCTGAAACCTATTGTTTGTTTATCCATTAGACTTGAAATACATAACACTGAATGAAATTTGAAGAAATAAAACAATCGAAACAGATCCCAGTAGTTCAAGGCTGAAAGGTTTATTTCTGGAATGTTCATGAGATAAATCAGATTAAAATATAAATTGTATCATGATCATAATAGACAGGTATAGTCTCATCAAGTTCTGTCATGGTTTTATAACCCAGTGTGCATCCTTGGTACTTGGATAATGAGTTGCTCGGTTTGGCTGCCATACCATGTGACCGAACCTTGGTTTGAAATCTAAAACTCAGTGATCATGATGTTTGTTGAGAAAATACAACCTTAGTTGGAAATTTTGTCCCTGATATTTTTCCAACCTTTCTTTGTCATTTTTGTACTATTAATATTAACCTTCCATTAAAGGTTGGCAAATTCGACCTCCTCTTTTTTTTTATTTTTTTTTGCTCTTCTTCATTGGGGAGTGATTTAGGTGTTTTAAAGAGGAACTCTGAACTTAGTATCCGCATACTTGAAAAATAGGTTAGAATATAAGAAACTAGTCTCATGGGATTTCAATAAGAGTTCTAGTTATATGAAGAGAATCTCCTTAATCAATGTATGTTATTGATGTGCTCAAGATCGATGTTCAATCCAATGCCATTGTCATATTATAAAGAGGATCTGGAGACTAACAATTGTTTCTATATTGGACCTATGGTACCTGCAGCCTTCTAATCTCTTCCAGGAATGGAATAAAACACAAGGGAAGAATTTTTGTGCTTGTATTCAATCATCGATCCAGAATATGCTTGGAAGTTGAATATCTTGTGACTACAGGAAAATAAGGGAGGATTTTTTTTTTTTGCATCAAACTATTATGTATCCCTCTTGAGATGAAGAGTACTAGACGAAAATTCCTTTGTGAGCGGAGTCATTGATTATGCCTGAGCATCTTAGGAGTAAGAATAAATCACAAGCATCCAAATACCCAAAATCTATCATAAGGGGGACACATTCAAAGTTAAATCTTGATGTAAAACTTACTTGAAAAAATTGTTGGCTATGGCATAAGGAGTTGCGGGCTATGTTTATAAGGAGTTGTTCCCTTTGTCCCATCCCAAAATATATTGAAACCTTCATCTCGTTAAGTAAACATCTTCCCACTTCAAAGGGTGGTGATTCGTATGCAATTCCTCTTCTTTTTATTAATAACACTTTATTGAAAGAGAAAGGAAGAGATAAAGTATGAATTAGGAAAGAGATTTTGTCCTTGTACAAAGTACTTGGTGAGCGAATTGGCCATTTCATGGCACACCTTTGGGTGGAAAAGAAAAATATAGACACTGAACAAACAAAGATACAAGATTTGTTGAGTGAAATACGCTAATCTCGAAGGACCATCCTCCCTTTAGAGACCCAAGCAATGTTGAGTTACCCTCCACTACTTGGGGAACTTCGAATAAGGACTTATGAATCGATTTGTGTGCACCATTTCTTCTCATGGTTTGTTTATTGATAAAAAAAATCTAAAGTAGAAATTCATTTGTCACCAATTTTCTTGTGGTTTACCTTTAAGCCAAAGGACCTGACCAAGCCATTTTGTGAGTAGTACTTCTTAATCCATTTTGGGTCTTCTATGTACCTACGGAACCCAACCCACTTTGGAATGTGTATTATTTATTTTTAGTTTTCTATAGGTTTAAGGCTTTCCTCTAGTATGAGACGCTTGTGCTTGCTTTTCCTTATTTTCTTGGATTATGCTCTTATCAATTTCATTTTACATCGGTTTAATTTGGTTATCTTTTAGGTGCTTCAAGGTTGAATTTTCTTTTGACAAATGCTTTGAGGTTGAAACTAGTCTTAGTTTGCTTAATATAAAATCTCTTTAGTTTCCTTACCGTTATTGTACCTTTTCATATTATGAATCATTTATTTTTGTTCAATGAAAGGTCATTTGTTTTTAACTAACCATAATACATTAATTTTCTAGGTTGAATACCATGGAAGTCCAGTCAGCTTGAAGAGCATTGTGCAGATCAGTACTCCAGATGCAAGCTCTCTCCTCATTCAGCCATACGACAAATCTAGGTTCACTTTTGGAACATGATTTTATTTGAGGAAACCTGGATATTCACGATACGATATGAATTCCTGCATGGCCCCTACCCCCTTGTGGTATATATGGCGCACATACATTATGAGGGGCTACCATTTCAATGGATCCCACCTGGTAGATCAAGTAGGAAAGAAATCAACCCAATTGGCTGACTATAACCATCTATTTTAGAGCCACTTTTCTGGTGGGTGGCCAAATTTTGTCAGACCATACAAATGAAAGAGATTGGATGTAATGACCTTCCAATCAGGTTAATTTATTGATCTAGGAGATCTCCTAGTTGGGACCCTTTGTCTGGTTGGTCCCAAGCCACTGCACATGTGCCACATATATGGTACAGGTAAGGGAGACTGGAATTCTTGTCTTCTCAAGAATACCCCTTGTATTTTCTTTTACATATTGACTTGACAACACTTCCCAGTTCTTTTGACATTTTCACTGTTTCTCAGCTTAAAAACTATTGAGAAGGCAATTGTCCGTTCTGATCTTGGTTTAACTCCGAACAACGATGGAGAAGTGATTCGGTTATCTATTCCACAATTGACATCCGATAGAAGGAAGGTGTGTTTTTGTCCATCTCATTACTCAACAGATCATACGGTATTTTACAAACCCAACTCAGGCCTAATTAACCATAAAATTTAAAATTTAGCCCCATCTTCATGAACGCATCTATGTGCACCAACTTACACACACACACACAACTCAGACCTAATTAACCATAAAATTTAAAATTTAGCCCCATCACACACACACACATGTATATGGTTAGATCGTATAAGTTGCAAATACTTTTTAAATGACCAAAATACTTTTAAACCTCCATACATATTTTCAAAAACAAATCTCGCCCTTTTAACCCTCCACTTTTCTCTGTCTTATCCACCTTTGCCCCTAAAATGCCCCTCACCCGTTAGAGATCAAATTTCACACTGGGTGGCTTTATGAAACAAAAAATAGGGTTCTGCATATACTCATCTTTCACTTTATGAAATATGAGTCAGATTCCTTTGAAACATGGTCTCTTTAAATTGATTATTAATCCTTCTTTCTTCTATATCAAGTGTAGGACTTATCAAAGGTCGTAGCTAAACAGGCCGAAGAAGGGAAGGTACATCTGATCCTTTTGGAGATTTTCAGAAATACACCTCTATGATGTCGAAGATTCATTATGTAGTATTTTCATGATTTGGTTAAGCCTTTGATATTCTGAATTTGTTCAAGAGTAATACTTGCTTCACAACTAGAGAACACGATGAAGCTTCCCACCCTGCCTTTTATACACTTGATGAGGTCGAAAACCACCAGTTGGTGGGATTTACCTAAGACATCTTCTAGATCAAGGTTCAACCTGATATGTGGCCAGCCATCCAATTTGTAGACTATTTCAGACCAATTACCATTTTATTGGGTCCAGAAGATGGGATCAAATTATGAGCTTTTGACCTAGAGGTAAGGGGCCCTTGGATGGTGGCTCCCAAACATTGACTTGTAGGACATACAAACATGAAACAGTAACAAGCTCCTTATTAGGTTTGGTTTACAATATCCAAGTAAGCCTTAAATCCCTCTATTTTTTGGTAATTATTCTTTGGTCTTTCCGCTTAATATGACTCGAGTTATAGGCCATCCAAGTGGTGACTCTCAAATTGAGCAGTCTGGATCACTGTGTACCTGTACAGACATTTGTGTAGGATTCTATAGGCTATTTCCCATAATATATTTGATTTTTCTATTTTCCCCGCAGTTTTTTACAGACGGATCCTCCTCTTAAACCTTTCTGACACCCCACTGATCCATTTGCAGGTGGCATTAAGGAACATAAGAAGAGATGCCATAAAAGCTTATGAGAAACTTGAGAAGGTCCATCCTCAACTGCTTTTTTTTCAAACCATGAGCAATTTCTTCTTCTCTTGTTTCCTCTATAACTTATTACTGAACTGTCAAGTTCCCTTTTGATCCATCCTTTCTTTTCACAGGAGAAAAAACTGTCCGAAGACAATGTTAAGGACTTATCAAGTGACTTACAGGTACGGAATTAACTCTTGTCGCCCATTATCATGCAACTGTTGTTTTAGGTCATTTGACAGTTTCTGTTATTCTCTTATTTCTTCATCTTAATTTGCGTTTTTTCCTAAAATGGATTAGGTAGAATTGCTAGAAAGTTCCAAAATATTCCTCTCTGCTGAATGGTTTCTTCTGGAATACTCAAATCATTCTCATTCTGGTCTTTATGCAGAAAGTGACAGATGAGTATATGAAGAAGATCGATTCCATCTGCAAACAGAAAGAGAAGGTATGTTATACTTAGCCGAATAGCTTAAGTCTTGGAATAAGTGGAAACCCATGATATTCTTGACAGGGGAACTCACATCTCTCTGAATTCTGTACACGTGGACCACTTACAGGGGGTTGGGACCCGCCATTCTGTACACTTGGGTAGAAAGTTAGCTGGAGCAATATACCATCCCATCTATTGCATTATTTTGTGACAATCAGGGGGGATAAAGACGAAAAAAGGGGCAAGGGTCCATGGAAAAAGTCAATATGTGAGATGGTTACAGTCAATCAGTCGGGTCTATTTTTGACATACCAGATCTCCTAGCTGAGATCAACCAAATAGTTGGTTCTGCCTTCTCTGCATGTGGGCCATGTGCATTGCGCAGGGCAAGGAATTGAGGATAATAGTGTTAGACTTGCAGGACTTCCCATATCAAGCGATATGCATTTGCGCCTAAATTGGCCAGAAACCACAAAGTTTTCTTTTTATATTGAAATACTAGTATCCTTTTTTCTTTGGGCCGGGCTCCAGTGACAGCCCTAAAATGACAGGATCCCGTTACAGGACACAATTTGAGCCACGTGGCATACTCTTAGAGGACTCTGACCGTATGGATGTTTGGCCAATCCCTAGGTGGACCTACAAACAAAAAATCAGCCTGATTAGTGATTTCTAGGCGTTGGATTTTTGTACCTCAAATACTGCTCAAACAACGCCTAGAAATCACTAATCAGGCTGATTTTTGGTTTGTAGGTCCACCTAGGATTGGCCAAACACCCATACGGTCAGCGTCCTCTAAGAGTGTGCCACGTGGCTCATATTGTGTCCTGTAACAGGAGCCCGTCATTTTAGGGCTGTCACTGGAGCCTGACCCTTTTTCTTTTCATAAGTCATTTTCTAATAGAAAGGGAGATGATACTAGAAGAAAATTAGGTTCTTGAGTTTGAATTCTTGTTTGAGTATCAGGGAGCAGCTGATATAACATAAAATTCAATGTAACGGTCATATGTGCTGTTGAAGCATTCAATGTTTATCACTATTTTCTGATTCTCAAAATAAAGGAAATGGAAAATATGGTTAAAAGAGCAAACTTAATACCTACGAATTTATCAGGCATGTTAATGACTTCAGTGAGCATTATAGATAGATACAGTTCTGCTGTTTGGCTCTGTACGGTGATCAACAAAAAGAACTACAGAAAAAGGATTTGTATGTCAGGAAGTGTTGACATAAAAAGTTTTATGACATTTATATGCAAAAATCATTTCTAGAAAACTTAATCTCGGCAACCATACAGAGCCTTAATATTCATCTCTATCTTTCAATAATTTTTTAAATTAAAAAGAAAAGGGAAAATATTATTAAGAAGCAAATTAATAAGCTATGTTTATGACTTTATTGGGCATTATGATATATCCAGTTGAAAACCTGCACGATGGTCCACAATTCAATCTATTGGATTCTTTTGAACAATAGAAAGAAAAATACTGCAAATGGTCCACAAAAAAAGGGTTTATAAATTAGATGGTTTTATTGATGGGATTGATTTATCCTAGAAGATCACTTTGATAGCATTAAAAAAGTCTATTACATATTAGAAAACAGAATACTAGCTTATTGGCATCAACCTTAGTCTAGAAGTGTAAGATAGAAACCAACTAGCTAGAGGCCAGATCTCCAGAAAGCTGAACGAGAGTATAACTCTACAAGATTGGAGATGATTTTGGATCCCAAGATTTGTTGTCTATTAAGCTTCTAGTATTTATATAGACATGTATTTTCGTTTAGTTTTCGAAAGCTGTATCTCATACTCTGAAAACATAATTAAATTGTTTCAACATATCAATATCTATACTTATTTTTATCTTCAAATTTTCTTTTAAACCACTTAAGAGTTTGTAGTTATTTTAATGTTTGACATGTACCCATCTTGTGTTTGGTTTTCAGGAGTTGCTGACAGTCTAATATCTATTCATAAACAGATGTAAATGGGTGAGCCTCCTCTTGACTGTAACTTAGAATTTTATTTATGTATTTATTTTTCTCTTATTTTTTTTTCTGGATAACTTGGGTTAGATTATCCTCTCTTCAGATTTTTGTAAGAAAAAATTTCAAGCAATATCTATTTTTAAAAAGTTTTCATAAAAAAGTTCCTTATTGGATGCCAAACAGAACATAAAAGAGGACATCAAAGGTCCCAGTTTGGTAGACAGTAATGATGGTCTACCACGCATAATCTTGCACATGCAGTGGGTGAGACAAAAACTTAGCCATCCGATGACTAACCATCGATTTGATGTCAAAATATGGTGATTGATCTGAAAAAAGGTCTTTATTGGATGGTTGGGAATTGAGATTATCTTATTGGGTTGAATCTGAACTGGGAATATCTCCATGGTGGGTCTCAACTAGACTCGGTAGAATGATTGGATGGTCAAGATCATCCCTCTCAGCTTCTGTTTCTAATGATATTTCCACGTCAAAATTAAAGCCAAGTTGCTTGAAAACAACCGTTTGAAAGAAAGAAAAGACCTCTGAAAGCTACTACATACCAAAATTCTTAGAAGTGAGCAATAATCCAGTCACAGATACATATTATTGCCCACTTAGATAAGGACACTTGGCAGAATATCGTTTGCATGTTATGTAGGTCCCATGAAACAAAATCATAGCCATTGCATGAAGCTAAGACATGAGGCAATCTTTATAAAAGATAGGCTAACAAACATGCTTATCTTATGTACTACTGATGCGGCACAAGTTAGTGTGGACCATTTATCTGATGTGGCAGAACTACACGCAGGATTGAACACTGGATCATTGATTTCTGGTCTTATATGGAGAACAAGATCATTATCTCGACGATCTTTTTATAACTTATCATAATGCATGTGATGCTTTACACTCAGGCAGTGTGATTGAACTATATAACATGTGAGATTTTTTTTTTTTTTTTTTCCATTATTGGTAGATGAACATATGCTGGACTATGTGAAGGTGTTTGATACAATCTGTGAGGATCACTTTTAATTCCATAGGTGAAAACTTGTTGAATGAGGGGATCCATTCTATGCCTTAACGTGTGGGCCACATCCATGGATCATTATTTGTAGTTCTTTCTTTTTTCATTTTAAAAGAAAGGTTTCTTGCCAAGAAGCAAGACTATTGAGACAAGGCTCAGGCTCAGAGGACCCCCTTTTTTCTGACCCCTCTCGGTGTTCGAGTGCTCGGCCATGGATTTCCCGAATCCAACGGTGGTTGTCAGCACCCCCAAAAAGTGAAATAAGTGATACCAGCTCAGCGCTGACAACCACCGATGGATTCTTGAAATCCACGGCTGAGCACACGAACACCAAGAGGGGTCAGAAAAAAGGGGGTCCCCTGAGCCCGAGTCGCAACGTTGATGTAGTGGGGTTTGATCCATATTTACCCACAAAAAATAAATTAAATTGAAACATTATATTATTAAGTATGCTTTGCAAATCAAACTTATAAGAATCTGTAGGGGTCTTTTATAAGAATTTGCAAATCAAATTAAGCCCAGAATGGAGACCACATAGTTTTTTAGAAAAAGATTTTTAAGCCAAAAAGTGTTGATCTAGAAAACTTTTATGAACATTATAGGCAACAAATGTCAATAGAAAACTTCATTGAAGGTAACCATACACGGCAAATTTCCAAAATTTCGTTCTTTTTATCACGCGAGTCAACTAAATCCCAAGTGTTTAAAGTTGTGGATGCCAAAATATTTCAATCCGGACATGACATCATCGATACGATAAGCGTGCCATGATATCAAAAGTTCTTGGACAAGCCTCCAAAGAAAGGGATGGACAATTTATATTTCTAGGAGATAAGCTACTGGACCCATTCTAGATCATCTCCCAAGTTCTTGAGATAGTTTTCCGAGAACTAGAATTATAGTCCGAATAGGGATACACCCTTTTAAGGGTCCTCGGAACACAAGTTCGTGACCAACAAAAATCTCGAGAGTATGTCTTGATCACTTTTTTCTGACATAGCATGTGGTACTGTGCCCAAAATCAACCACACAACATGTTTAGGAGACATAAAGCCGAGAGTATTACTGATCTGTTTAATTAGTGCAGTTGGCAATTACAACTGGTAGAGGTTCAACCTAAATAAAAAAAAAAACTAAGCTAGTGGATAGCAAGTCCAAGAATTAGAGATTGTCTCAAATCATAAAGATCTAGTGTAAGATAGAAACCAACTAGCTAGAGGCCAGATCTCGAGACAGCTGAACGAGAGTATAGCTCTACATGATTGGAGATGATTTCGGATCCCAAGACTTTTCAATTAAGTAACAAAATGACCTTTAAGAAAGACCATAGCCTATTAGGAAATGAAACTGATTAATTAGTATCAATCTCGATTCGAGATAGAAACCAATGAGTTGGACATCAATCCTTGAGCGCAAAGAAATCATCCATAAAAAGGTAGGACCCCTACTGCCATTAGGGTGGGGTCTCGAATCCTTTCGACTCCTTCCAAACACTTTTGCATGAACTATCGTCAATGGAGAGAAAGGAGTATTCTTCTTCCAAGATAATCTACTATTTTGCATCAACTCAGTGTTCTCAAGCTTCCTAAAGTTCTTAGCCAAAGTTTATCTGTTAGATTTTGTCTCAAAAATCTCAAGAGCCTCGGGATTGTGTGTACTAGATTTGTCCCCACTCAAGACCTTAGCATTGATTTGCCAACGGTTGCTACCGTGGCTGAGCAAGTTTAGGGGATTCTGATTGAAGTTCCAAGGGATATTCCTATGCCAGTCGTCTCGATCACTGGAGGCCTTGAGTTCTTGGGAACCTACATCGACGTTTAGGGCTCTCATAGAGGTTCCTTCAATTGCATCTTCTTCTTCGAGTCCTCTTATAATGGGCGACTCCTTTGATCTTAGGGGGGTGGTTTTTTATTAAACCCCCTATGATTAGAAAGCACAAGAGGTCCAAGTAAGTTGCAGCTCATGGTAAAAAATCAAAAGAGTGGTGGGAGTTGTCCTACCACTCATCTTCAGAGTGCTTCGATGGTCATTGCTACTGTTGTCTCTAGACTCTCTACTATAGACCGCTTTTTTCCCCATAAATTTTTTAAAATTTTAACTGGCCGTTAAATTTTAAGCAATAAAACAGTTTGGGCATTACTGTTTAAACGTCTGTTAAAACCATTTAAATGGCATTATTTTAAACCATGGTTTAAACCATTGGATAGTCTTTGGGATTTGTGTGGTGTGAATCTAAGAGTATCATCTAACATTGAATCTAAGAGGCTGCTCATGAAGATTTCATATATAGAAAAACTCCGAGACTTCTCGCCCTGATTTAGTTGAGTGCACCAAATTTGCCGAAGGGATGCCGTCGATGCATCCTGAGATCATGTTAGCTTATAATCAGTCTATTTCTTTCAACTAGGATGCATCAGGGATGACCAATGAACAGACGAGGGATTTCATTCCTTGGATCCCAAAGATGTCCAACCCACTTTTGATTCATTAAAATTTTTTGAATTCAATTCTTAAAATGTAATATACACCTGGCTATTTGGCCCGCGTCCTGGCCCTAGAGCAGGCATCCCATGTTTCATCATGGCTTTAGGGGATTTCTAAGTTTGACGGCCCCCTCCAAAACGCCACATGGAGTACTCTTTAGGCCCCATTCACCGTGAGTAGGTGGGTTTTCGGGTGTGAATCCCGGCCCAAAAGAAATCTTAAAAAACACTTACCTGTGCAGGTGCCAGGACTGCAGCCCTGTCTGGTCCACTCATCAAAGTTTTACTGTACTCACCTACGAGTCATCGAAGAGCTACCCGTCAAACAAAGACTTCAATCATTTGGGCATGCGCATACGACTCACAACTTCCTGAAAACTTCTCCAGAGGACAAAAGTTCTATCCACCAGGCACCAGACCAAGTAAAACTTTGATGACAGGACTGTCATCCAGGCCAATGATAGCCCACAATATGAGCCACGTGGTATACTCTTAGAGTACTCTAACTGTATGTATATTTGGCCAATCCCTAGATGGACCCACAAACCAAAAATCAGCCTGATTAGTGATTTCAAACCTTTGGATCTTTGTACCCCAAATAATGCTCAAATTCCTACGGTTAAAATCAACTCATGAAATAACTCCAATCCAACGCTTAGAGATCACTATTCATGTTAATTTTTGATTCGTGGGTCCATCTAAGGATTAGTCCCACATCCATACTGTCAGTATCCTCTAAGAGTATGCCACGAGTCATTTTAAGGGGCTGGTGGATCAAAATTTTGTCCTTCCGGCGAGAGCAAATTTTTTCCCCTGATTACCTCTTCCGTCCAACGAGACAATAGAGGAGAGGCTAAAATGCGCCGATAGCACTTAGCCCATCTCCTCCCCATATTTCTCCATGGGATGCTGTGGCGACGAAGACGATGATATCCTCAAGCAGCTCATCCCCAACTCACCAGTAGAAACTCTCCAGAGTCTCGCCGGAACCCTAGATTTTTCCGGAGAAACCTCCCACGCCATGGCCGAAGCCAACACCGATGACATCGTCATCTCTCCGATGAATTCAAATTTCTCCGCCCTGATTTGCAGAGACATTCTGCGGAGCATCTTCGAGAGGTTGCCAGTGTCAGACCTCGCTCGAGCGGCCTGCGTGTGCCGCATCTGGAACTCGGTCGCTTCGGACCGAGAGATGCAGACCAGAGCCTTCAAATCTCCATGGAGATTGAAGGAAGTGATCGGTAATCCGAGTTCCGGAAGCTTCTGGCGCGATAACAGTCTTGGTCGATTCGCCATCTCTCATCGCCTGCTGCGGGTCGACACCGTCGCTAGCCTCGCCGTTAAATACTGTGTTCAGGTTCTATTTCTATGTTTTCCCGCAAATTTTGCTTCTTTGATGTTTTCTTGGGTGATTTAATGTGATTTGGGGATGAAAGTATGAAATTGGAGAATGAATTGGAAGTCTGATAGCTGTTATTATTAATCGTTGATAGCTACTCTTTGGCATGTATTTTAAGTGATACATCGCTCTTTCTATGCTCAGATGTTTGGGAAGAACTTTGATTTTTCTCCTTCAGAGTGTGTTTTCAGTTGGGTTTTTTGTAGTTTAGATCTGATTAAGAAAGCTAACGGGTGTTAGCTTGCTTCTTTTGCAATAATTTATCATGGGGGTTATGGGAAATGACAAGTCATGTTGTTCAAATGAATTGAAAGTAAGTTGAATAGGAGATTTAGATGTAAATGGACATTTTTTAATTGTTCTTGGGGAGGTTTAGGAGATAATTGTCTCCTTGGGCATTTTTGAATTGTTCTTGGGGAGGGGGAGGTTTAGGAGATAATTATCTAATCCCTGTTGTTTCCTAGCCATTTACTTGTGTCTTTCTAAGAATGATTGTGCTGTGGTGTAATTTGGATAAGATTTTGGGTAGAATTTCTTGCAGGATACTGAGGTGGGGTGTATATGCTACTTGTTGGAGGAGGAGGTTTGTGAAGATATGAATGTTGATTGTGTACGAATGGGAATACTACAGAGAGAAAGACCAAGTTTTTTTCTTGCCAAATGGTCTGGACAATCTTTTGAGAAGGGAAATTCATGACAAGTATAGGGTTAGAGGTAGGAGGAAGACTAGATAATTTACCTCGACATTACAAGATCAGGGTTTGCACATTCATTTATAAAGTTGACGAGGCTATCTGGAAGGGCATGGATATAAAGTTGGGTGTAGTGATAGATTGAGGTTCTAGGAAGATCTTAGGTGGGAGGATGAACCACTTAATTGGGTTTATGCTATGTTACATATGATTGTTTTTAGGAACTAGTTGGTGAAGAGATTTGTTACCACAAAAAAGGTGGGAATGTGGTGTGGAACCATATGTTGAGGAACCTTGGAGACGTCCAATAACAAGCCCTTTGAGAAGTCTAGAGAAAGTTTTAATCCTTGAGCATGAGATAGATAAGATGATTTTCATGATTCCTTTCTCAGGTAGGAGGGGTTCCCCTTGCATTGAACCTTGCAAGTTTTTTATTGGACTGTGATGTTGACTATAATCTTAATGTTTGATCATATTTTATCCACTAGAGAAAACAATTTTTCCAACATTGGTATGATACATTAGCAGATGGTAGAGAATGTGAACCACCTTTCATCCATTGTGCACCTATGGGAGGGGTTTATAGCTTACTAATCTCTTTGCACTGTGTGGGTTTTCTGGTTAGGTAAGAGGATATGATTAAAGATGGTTGGATGGACCTATTGGCATTATAGGATCTGTTTGCCTTATTTGTGTTATTTGAATGAAAAGAAACCGTAGAATTTTAGAAGTGAGGTCGCCTCCATTTGCACGCTAGTGGACAAGATAAAGAACACATAATAATGAGTATGAGCCCAAGAAAGACTTTTTTTTTAGCTCTTTTCTTTGATTTATGAAGGATTGGGATGTGACAACGGTTACTAGAGAATATGTGTGGAGAAGACTCTTGATAGATGTAAAATAACTGCCTGTATGTTAGGTCCACAACCATGAACCTCACTTTGATGGTATTTACTTAGGCTGAGAAGGGGTGGTCATTTTGATTTTGTTTTGGGTTCTGTTGGGAGTATGGCATTGAAGATTCAATTGAAGTGGAAGCAGGATTAATTGGAGGTATTCATGGGTTTTGCCACCGCTTTGGATGATCCTACTATCGTGGAAGGCATGCTTAAATGG
This sequence comes from Euptelea pleiosperma, assembly GCA_035048495.1. Taxonomy (NCBI): domain Eukaryota; kingdom Viridiplantae; phylum Streptophyta; class Magnoliopsida; order Ranunculales; family Eupteleaceae; genus Euptelea; species Euptelea pleiosperma. The sequence goes on along the minus strand of CM068551.1, from coordinate 23,742,516 downwards.
ACATCAGGGAAAAACCCCAGCCTGTGGAAACTAGCTTGTTCTGTAGATAAAAATGTAGAGAAAACAAATCTATTGGACATCCTTCGAGGTGCATTTAACGTGGGAACAATCAGTTGGTCCTAGAAGGCTGTTTATGAGATTCTTTATCGAATGGGGAATTGGTTTTCTTAATCTCTCTCTCTCTCTCTCTCTAAACAATAAAAGTATCTTCTCTTTCCTTTGTTGTAATGAATTCGAAAATGAATACATTGACATAACTTTGTATCTGCAGGTGATGGACATAAAACGTTTAAATAATATGATGAGTGACCACGGCATATACTCAAGGGAGAGGCTGCTAATCCCTGTAAGCAAACCTGAGCTTCTTCTCAATGGCACCTGTTACATAGAGATGGATGCCTATGCAAAACGTGAAGTTGCGGTGCTGTATTTGGAGGGCGGCCCTGATATAAGGTTCACCTGTTTATCAAATAGGACACCCACCAACAGAGGTAAGAGAAACATAATTGACTCCATGAAGAGAAGTATGCAAGTGGATGATGCAACTATTGAATACTACTGGTCTATTTCAAATGGCGACCCTCGGGCTGCGTTTGCAGAGTTTTCTGAGGATCTTAGGTGGGAGCAGCGGGCTTGATTGCCTTAGTTTGACAGACGAATGAAGTTCTATTGAGTACTGGGATGAGGTAATCCCACAATGCTCCTACTTTGTGATTCAGTGTGCTCTTTTTCCGATGAATCATGTACATATTTATACACTTCTCTGTATTCGTCAATTGTTTTATCATTAACAATATGTATTTTCTAAGAACAAAGGAAGCTAAAGCTCATTCCATTTGGGTTGTTTGGGGGCCATTACGTCGTCGTTTTTTCATCTTCGTTCTCAGTAGTTCATTTAGTTCTTCAGTTAATTGGGATCAATGGGCTTCTGAAAAAGGTTCGGAACCCAAATCAGGATAATGATTCTGCTGAAAGGGCAGTTTGAAGCTTTGAGCTCACTTCCTATTCCAGGTATTCTATCCTCCAGATTCAAAAGGAAAATGAAAATAGTGATTCAGCACATGATTTACTATCAAGTTGGTTTCTGATTCTTAATAAGTCTAGCAAAGGCTTATAAATGACGCAGTCAACCTCTGTTAAGAATCTGCCTCTCAAGATTTTTGGCTTCTCCGTTTCGACCCATCAGAATACTCCAGCTTCTAACTAGGGTGCTGAATGCTGAGAACTTTAGCCATGTTCATCTGGTTGAGATGCAGGGGGATTGTGGCTTGAGATCCCTAAAGGAGATCTATGCTAAAAAACAAGCTTATTTGGTGATCAGAAGCATTCATATCAATTGTAAAAGATTCTGAAAAATAGGGATTGTCTTTGTAGCCCACTCGACCCCAGCTTGGGTACCCCCGAACACAATTTCCAACAAGAAATGAGAATGTTCAGACCAAAATGAAGAAAAAAAATCTTGATCATATGATTGCTATCATCCAATTTTGTGTTTGGAATAGGCATGCATATGTTGCTCATCAAAAGTAAGAAAAAAAAAGTTCTGAGAAGCACTTGAATCTTGAATGGCAAGACTAGATTCATGTTTCCGCCCTTAGATGCTGTGATTAGGGATTGTGGATAAGGATGCAGGATTACAGAACTCGGGCTCCCACTCCATACTTGTAATTTCCTTGAATTTTATAAACCCATTTTTGTTAGGAAGGAAAGAAAAAAGGGTATATATTCCACAGTTAGGGTGTACATTCCTGTAATCCAACCCTGCCCGAGGTTCAGTTTTCAGGCCTGGGCCCGAATGTCCAACATTATCCAGTGTTTTTAAACCCAGACTGGCCTATAGTTAATAAATTCTCAAATTATTCGCAAACCGTGCAAATTATCCATAAAAATGAACCAAACGTCGTATTTACAGGTTTGGAAAAATTCACATTTTTGAACATGATCGACGAACTTTTCCAAATTATACCCCCATTATTTAGTTTTAAACATAAAAATTCATTTCGAAAGACGATAAATAGTCAATATTTTGCTTTTACTTGTTTTATTTTATTTCTAAAATTATTCTTGACAAATTTTTGAACGCATTTTTAAATGACAAACCCGAATTGTACTTGAACATTTCTCCCACCCACATTTTGGCCGCCGTACTCCCCGAATTGCTACCTATGGGCCTGACCAGTTAAATCATTCCCCAAGCCGGACCAAGGCTGCATTTAAACCAAAAATCTAAGGTTTTTTTTTTAAAAAACCTGGATGAGCCGTCCTTTTGGCCAACCGGTTGAACCGGCGACTCCACCGGATCAATCGCCAGTCCAGGTTTAAAAACATTGATTCCACAGGTTGTTCCAAAAGCAATGTTCCTGGATGATTGAGCAAATAATATGCTGCATTCCCAAAGAATAACAAACATTGAAGGTCCAAATTCCAACAGTAGTTCACAACCTTCAATACAAACACAAAACTAATTAAACCCGCACCTTCCCTTCTATTTCTTTTCATGTTTGTTTTCTATACAGACTTTTTAATAGGGATTTTTTAAAGCAGAGAGAGCTTTGAGGTGGCTTCAATGGTGACAACTGTTAAATGGGCTGCCACTCAAATTCAATTACCTATACTACGAACAAGGAAAAAAAGAAAGACAAAACTGACTTAACGAGCTTAGTCAGTTACTCGGTCGGACTCGCCATTGGGGTGTCTTGATACCAGTAACTTATCATTCAATGCGGCCAATTCCTTTTCCTGCTGTTTCTTAAGATACCTCTGTGCAGTTGCTGTCACAATCTTGACAAAGAAGTTCATTAGCATGAGCCACACAACAGTGTTCCAGATCGAAGCAAATGACAGATTCCATTTCTTCACCTGAGAAGAGAGAAAAAATAATGAAAAAAATACCAGGATTCGATTATTGATATTAGCAAAGAAAACAATAGAAGCCCTTTTTGCTTTTCTTTTGGCAAGAACATTAGAAGCCTTTGTGCAGACAAATGATATGATGCAATATCCTTAAAAGAACCAGTAATACCTAGACATGGGATGGTTATGCCTTGGGTCTGGTTCAGCTTTACCAAATAAATTTTTATGACATAGTTAACAATGTTTTTCAAGAAGACATTAAAATACTAAATACGAATAGTGAATTAGTGGTGTCTCCTTGCACTGAAAATTTTGGGGTCGTCTATTACACCTAGACCATACCGATACCAAGTCCACATATAGCCGAACCCTTAAGGCCAAAATTACACATGCATGTCATGCGTATGTATATAACACAACCAGCATGGGGACAGTACCTTGATATTTGAGGGGACTGGAGATGGAGCTGAAGCTGCCAGGTACTTCTCCTTCACCATATGTAGTTTGACAATGAGATTGGGCAAGACGGAAGAAAGTCCAGGGACAAATCCAAGCACCCAGATCAATTCATTCTCTATCAATTCGAGAAGCTGATTATTGCAAACTGAGATGACAAAAATTGTCTGCAACAATGAAACCAAAGTGAACGCCTAGCTCAGAAGGGAAAACACACAAGTGCTTAAAATATTCAGAACGGATTGTGATTAATTCAATTATAAGGGATGAGGTTCTCTCCATAGACTGAGTTGAGAATGACTCTCCACAGACAGGTTTTCTTACACATGGCAGCTGAGGTAGCGGGCCCACAGCAGTCTAAGTGTTTCCCCACCTCAAGCTCAACCCAGCTAGCATGCTTCGGCCCAATAAGTCTAATTAAGAAATAAAAACTAGAAACATGCCCCATCTCCCACAATCCAATAGTAAGAAACATGCCTCTTGCCATGAGTAGGAGGATATTGGGATTAAACTTGCAAAACATTTGAGCCTGCCACCAAAGCTGCCATGTGTTAAGACACCCCATCTTAGATATTTATTCTGTCCTTTGCCTGCGGAAAGAACCTATCCCCAGTTAACATTGTAAAATATTAGCAAAGTGGGTAATAATGTAAACAACATTGTTACTCTTTTGTACTACATTATTAATCACAAAAAGTAGGTTTATAAGGTTATTATAGGAATTTTAATTAATTAAAATATCAATTTATACTTGTATAAAAAGTTAGAAGGTCTATTTTTACTACAAACCAAGTTGTGGATTCAAAGTTAGGAGGTTTTGAAAAATTTTGAAGAAAAAAATAAGTTTCCAAAAGAGACGCAAATTTAATTTTGTAAAAGATAAAATTTAGGAAGTAACCCTTGTTTTTCTCTGCTTAGAGATGAACTTTAAAATCAAAAGACTATTTTACCCTTATAAGTTTAACTACATGATTATGTGTGTAGTTTCTTATCAAAGTGAGGTTTATAATAGGAAACAGAACTTCTGGCTGCAAATAACCATTTGGAAGGTTGCTTCGCTTTATACATAGCATAGATTTGACAGCAGAAACTCATCAATTTTTATTCTCTCTTTCTCTCTCTTTTGCTGAACCATTTCTCTTTTCTTTCTCCTGCCTTTTTCTTTTTAGTTTTCTATTTCTCTTTTGGTGAATCAATAGCAGAAACAGCAAGCATTAGAACAAAGGACAAGACCAAGGTCAGCCCCCAAGTTGCAGAGAATTAGGATCAACCACAGCTAGTGCAAACAGGTTGAGGCCTTAATTTGTCAGAAATCTTGAGAATGAGCAAAAAAAAATTGACAAACCTGTATGTGAGTCTTAATAATTGCCTTTCCGACCAATGTTGAAAGAAAAAACTTCCAAAATGGAATCCCAAATTGCCCGCACATGATGCCAGCAAGGTCAAATAGTGGGTTTGGCACCTTGAAAATAAGAAGCTCCAATGAATACCTTTTCACTTAACCAATAGAATGCAAAATGACACAATGGAATGAAAGTGTACCCAGCACTTGTTCAAACAAAGTTAAAAGATGCAAGTATGTTTCAGCATAGTGCACTTGTTCAAACTAGAGAACTTGCCACTGCATATAGACATGACCTCTTTTATTAGCATATTATTATCTGCAAGCACCAAATACTGGAGTTAGCACAATGCACTTTTTCTTCTCTTCTTCGTGACGGCACAATTTTGGGTTTTTCATTTTCCAATAGGCAAGCTAGGAGAACCTGCCATCTCAAGATTTCGAAACAAAGCATTATCTTATTGAGCCAATATCGAGGTCATCCCTTATTTAGCTGCAATGGAAAGGAGAAGGTGAACTGATTTCATCTTTGCAACGAGGCCCAAGGTTTCTTTGATGAGTAGAAACATTACAAGAACAAAAACACAGCAGAAACAAAGAGGAAAAGTAACCAACTCATTTTTTGGGTAAACTAGGAGGTGAAAGCAGAAAAGAGATGTATTTAAAGGAAACAATCTGTTTGTCTGAGTAGAATTATGAAGGGAGGGGAAGGGAATCGAATACTGAATTAACAGTCAAATCGAGCCTACAGCTTGCCAATGAATCTGCCATCAGATGCACATCTTTATGAATACCAAAAAAAAAACTACAAGGAAATCCAAACTGCTGACCATACGCCTCAAACTTAAAACCATCGGAGCATAATAATTTCTTGCAATCAATGGCTAGTTAGGTTGCAAAGGAAGAGAAAAGATATCAAATCAATGGACTGAGATCTCATATGAGATACCGAGAGAATTATTTCCAAGTTGTGAGATATTTAGCTACATCGTTGAAATGTTCTTCTATCAAAAATTTAAAAACTTGTCTTGAGATTTGCTGTCTTTAACACAATTGAATGGTGTAATCTGCTCACAGAGGTTGTTGGCTAATGCGATGCACGTGAACCTTAAACATGGCAGCACCGTACATGTGGAACACTCTTAGAGACCACTGACATTATAGATGTTTGGCCTATCCCTAGGTGGACCTACATACGAAAATTCATCCTGATTAGTAATTTTCTATCCATTGGATTAGAGTCTTTTTCATGATTATTTTTTACCCTGGATTTTGAGAATTATTTGGCCAATGAAAAAATGACATCACCATGCAAGTCCATGGACCTTGGATCATGTGATCATTACTCTTTCATAATGGGGCATGTACATGGGATATTTAATTAATTTTTTTTCAAACATTAAATTTTGACACTATTGATGTTGGGCCATATTATGAGCCATGTGGCACACTCTTAGAGACCATTGACAGTAATAGATGTTTTTCCCATCCCTAGTTGGACCTACATACCAAAATTCATCCTGATTAGTAATTTATATCTGTTGGATTAGAGTCCTTTTTAGACTTATTTTTAATGGTGGATTTCTAGCATTATTTGGGTTACTCATATTCAAAGGTTACAACTTTTCAGGCCTATTTTGTCATGCAAGTCCATCTAGGGATGGGCCAAACATCCATACAGTCAGTAGCCTCTAATAGTGTGCCACGTGGCTCACACTGTGGGTCTATCATCAACTTTGATGATGGACATCATCATCAAATTTTATTCAGGGACGAAGTTCAGGTGCCACGTCAAGGTTCAATAAATGATTTCACAGTTGAGTTGAAATGTTAAAATGTTGAATGACCAAAGCACCCCTATAAATAAAAAAATTTCATAAAAATTAAAGAAGCAATGTTTATAAATTTAAGGAATTTGAGGGTCATATTAGGAATAAGAATTTTTTTATTTTTTCAATAAGAGAAGAGTATTGAATGAGCTGCATGGGTGGCATGTGCTTGGACACCAAAAGACCACAAAACCCCTGCTAAGTGAATAAATTGAAAAAAAGAAAAACAAAAAAAATAGGGGCAATTTTGGAAATAATGAAAATGTCAAACCATAACGCAAAAGGGCCTTCGTCCATTAATAAGTAGAATAGATGTCATTACGGATATCCTAAAGTGCAAAAATGCATTCCATTGGTTTACCAACATCCCAACTGCAAGGATATATATTGTATATAATCTTAGGATATCTAGTTCAACCCTTATTCTAGTAAGATAGTATCATCTCGTGTAATTACCAAACACTGAACATGGGGTTTTAAGTAAAGTCCACATGAAGGACTTCGACCTCTCTCTTCAAACTATCCTTTCTCAAAGAGCACAGGCCTGATGTAATTGCCTACGATTGTCCTACTTCCACCAGCCTTGCAGTTGGCAAGTCATTTTCTTTTCTTATTTTATGTATCTGCATTTAAGCTATTTTAGCTTCTCCCACATAAATCATAGCAAGAACGACTCGAAGAATGAAATTTCTGATATACAAAAGCAGGCAATCATAAAAGTGCATATCCATGTCCAAAATGTGCGAATGCTGAATTTGTTGGACAGGATTTGACTAAAATGTTGCATAAGATATATAAAAAAAAAAATGAAACACAGTTTAAATCCACACTCAGCTAGATAAATTTGAGTTTGGATGGATTAGAGTACACTGATGAGAAACATCACAAATAATTTAATAACAAATCCAGACATATTAATGGTATTATTACTAACATAGCAATATCAGTCATGGTATCCACGCCTCTAGAAGTTCTTACTATTCCAACAGCTCGACATGAGGCAGACAGCATGAAAGAAAAATTTGATGCGCAGATCACTTTAACATGCTTGAACAAAAGGGTCTATGAATAACTGAAATTGAAATACTATTGAAGCCAGATGAAAAGACTATTTTGCTCATGCCAAACGAAAGTCTATTTTGCTACTGGTAAAATTACACTAGAAAAGAGGTTAGGAAAGAATCCAAACTAACCGAAGCAAGTATTAAAATCGTAAAAAAATTCAGATGTTGCGAGTGTGAAAGGAACCAGCGTTTCATTTGCTTTAGGTGATTGGCTATGACTCCATCTTCTGTCGAGGAAGCATCCAATTCTTCCATGGCATCCATTTTACTACCTGACATGCGTGCTGCAGCAACATATACGTCAGTATGGCAATCAACCTAATTTAGAAAGTCGTACAGTTCGAAAAAACCATGTCTTCGAACCTGCTCATGTCAGATACTTCCTGACCAGTACCAAGCTAGGTAACAGACAACACCTTGTACAAAATTGCTGTGTTGAATATGCATGCCACCTGATAATTCTTATGCCAAACGCATAATCGAGAAAACCATCATGCGTGTTTTTGGTATTTCTAATATAATAATTCTCTACTCTTAATATAACTTCATCCAAAGTGACTTATGTTACAAAACATATTTCACCATTATCATGCAACTGTATGAATATCAGTATGACTGCTTTGCCAAGGGCAACGCGTTAGACACCATGTGGAGAGGGCAAGACACGGTTGTGTTTGAATAGTACATTTGGAGATCATGAAAAAATAAAGTTTGAATTGATTTCTTCACATATAATACTCCTTTGTTGGCAAGAAAATGGATATTTCCATGGTTGCATTGCTTTTTTTAGTAGACAACATATGTTAGACTTAGACAATATAAATTCTACCCTTGAAAGGTAATTTAACCCTTTTGTTTTGTTGTGTTGTATGCCTAAGAGACTATTTTAGTCTCTTATCATCAATTGTATTGTGTATATTGGGAGAGAACCCTATCCGACAATGAGATATCACTCCCATCTTAATTTCTTAATTCTATCGTAAAATAGTGTCATTTGCAGGAGAACTTATGAATTCCTAGTTATGATATTGGCAAGCTTCAGTCTAATTCAATGTCCCGGTAAGTAGACGGAACAAGACGTATCAACCGAGATGGAACAAAACGAAACGAGACATTATATAAAACGATCGAACAAAGAAGGCCCCATTCGAGATCGAGCACCGCTTTTCGTGCTGCCTCAGTTTGGGGAGCCAAGGATCCTTCCAAGATGGCATTTTTGTTTGGAGTCCATCTCTGGAGAGGATATTCTTACGACTGAAAACTTGATTTAATGAAGGAGCTTCATCATTGATTATTGCTTGATTTGCAAGGCCAACAGGGAGTCAGTGAATCATCTCCTTCATTATTGCCCTTTGACTGTTGAGATTTGGAGCACTTTCTTCACTTTATTTGGAGTGTCTTGGTGATGCCAAGATCAATCAGAGAGTTGACCATTATCCATTCTCTCACTGTGGTAGGAAGCTTAGGAACATTCTTCCCTTGCTGTTGTATGCTGCCTATGGAAAGAAAGGAATCGTAGGATGTTTCAAGATGTGGAGGGAGACAGTCATTTCATTGTGATGTCGATTAAGCCAGAGATGTATCTCTGGTTTAAGGAGTGTCAGGACTTTTTTTTTAAGATTTCATGTTTAGGTGGGAGGTTTTCTTGCATAGAGGAGACTAGTGCCATGATCTCCTTTCTTCTTCTTTTTCTATTTTTTTGTCGGGAGGTCTCCTCAACCTCCCTTTCGTTGTTTTCCTTGCTTCCTGCTGCTTCAATAAAGTTAACATTCATAAATAAAATAAAACAAGGTTAAAATTACATATTGTTTTCGGGTTTGGTAGGAGTGTATCATCTTGGTATTTTACAGTAACTAGAGGTCTTGTCCAAGACAGGAGACGATATATATCCAATTTATCATCTCGGCGCCTTATTGGCATGAGATATCTGGTCCGAGATATAATGAGATGTCTTGGCTGAGAAAGAATGGGATTTTGAACTATGTGTAGTGGAGCAACCAGAAGCAAGGGCCAATTACCTACAGCATGTGTATGAGATCTTCAATGCAACATCTGCTGCTCTCCTATTTCTCTCTACAGTTTAGATATGTGATTCCTATTTCTTGACATCCCCTTAATGTGCTAATGCCTTCACACATCAGCAAATAAATTACTTTTTCACAAGTTTGCTAATCATCCAAACAGGTACAGTGGTAAATTGAGGTTTTGTTTCTCAGCAACCAAATGAAGCCATAAAGATTTTTAAAGGCTCTTCCTTTCTTGCTCCTTAAGAACTTGTTGCATGCCCTACCCACTAATCCAGAACAGATTCTCCATTTACAAATTGTAGATGTGTTCTCTACAAATAGAGTCTCTCTTTACAAATTGTAGCATCTAGGTACAACACCCAAAAATTGGTAGCATATTTGAAATGAGACATGCTTAAATTAGCTTTTGAGACACAGTATGAGGCCATCCAAATTTTCTGGATCACTACTACAAGTTTGTGGTGGGGTGATAATTGAGTACTAATATTCACACAAGATCTGTCATGGGGATTGTTAAGACCAAATTACCCTAAAAAATCTATTAAATTGCACTTACATTTCACTGAATGTCTAGGTTTATAACAACCTAGGAGTATAAAAAACAAAATAGTGAACAATGGAATCAACAGTTATCTAAATCCAGAATTGATATTTGATCTACCATGAAGCGCATGTTAAAAATAGACGCTCTAAGCAACATATTACTAGAGAGTATTCCAAGTAATCGGACCATTTAGATAGAGAATAAAAAAGACTTTGTAGGTAAAAATACAAAAAAAAATTGAAGAATGACATAGATGGACCCACTCACATGCTTCTAATCAGCAAAATAGGTTTTTCTTCAGGTTATTAGACAAGCATTCCATTGACGAAGTGTATGAAATCACTTTCGTCCTACTGACGAACAGTGCCAGTCACTCTCAAATGAGATAGGGTTCTGCCCCATCAACAAGGTTATTGTAATACATAATATGTAACATATAATTGAAATGGATACCTGCCCTTGAGATAAAATAGGGAGGAAGCTCTCCAAGCGCAGTTCCAATGCCCCATAGAATAGCCTCTAACTGAACCTGTGGCAGTACGCTGCTGAGTGGAACCCTCAAACCATTTAATGATGGAAACACAGGGGGCCCAAATTCAGAACAATCCTTATCAAGCCATGAAGGGCCTCTTTTCAATTGTATTGTATCATATGGAGCACCTTTCAAATCAACTCGCCCACACTGCATGGCTTTTATTGTAAAAAAGGCAATATGTGGGCCCAAATATAGCACAAATGTGTGCAAACCAGATCCTACAGGAAAAAAAAAAGTGTACGAGTTTCCATTGATTAAAGTGTGTATTTGATTAGGCAAAACCATATAAAATACAAGATAGCCCAAAAAATAAAGACATGTCAGCTGGAGTGCAGTATGGAGAATATTCATTCACTTTATTTTAAAACAAATAAGAGCCATAACTGCTCTTAGGCGAATTCCTGAATCCAAGTTTTCCAGAATACTAGTTGCTCATTTACATATGATATAATGCTCTAAAGAATGATAACTTTATAACTTTAATTGAAAATTCTACAACTTCATTTATTAGTTTTAGTTGGGAGTGGAGCAGAAAAGTAAGTCCCTCCACCCATTCACGCACAAAAAGAATAATTAATGAATGAATAGATATGAATCAGTAAGGCTGTGTTTGCATGAGTAGGCTCGGGCATACATAATTCCTGAAAAAAATCATGTATACATCATTCCTGTGTTTGCATGAGTGAACAACCGCTTTCCACTCCAATTTTTGCTGCTTCCACTCCTCTTAATTTGTGGACAGACCAAAATACCCTCTTCACTTTCTTGTTCGGATGGTGTTCTTTCACCCTTTTTTTTTATCGATTTTTTTCCCCTTTTGTTTCCAATGAGAAATTAAAAATTTCTTTCAAATACACAAAATGTGATAAATAGAGCAAGCACGTAATGCTTCAGAAGTTTTTTTCTGATAAAATGAAAAAAAAAAAAAAAAATGAGACACTGCAACATCCAAATGTTAAAAGAGCATTAGATAGTTGTTTTTGTTAGTCAACAATTTCATAATTTCTTGGAAAGCAAAAAACTTGCCAAAATCGCTGAGTTCGTCAACATCCAAGTTGAAGATGGGACAACTACAACATGTGTGACAAGTGGATAGGCTTAGGATCTAAATTTAGGCACACCATCCCTTGTGATATGACTTTGGCTAAATCCATCAGTATTTGACTCAAATAACGCAACTTTCTTGATACTTGGATGGAAATGCACTAAAAATGCTAGCCAAATAGCAGATTCTAATAAAAAAAAGTTAGCTTGCTTCAGCTTCCATTCTTCTATTGACTGATCAGTTTGTTGTCAATTTTCGTTTATGTAAACTAGAGATGGCAAGCAATAAGCCTTGAACATCTTCTGCTATATGTTATTTTGTATGCTAATTAGGAACTCAGATTAACAAAAAATTGTAATGAGCTGAACTTGGATATATAATATCAACAAAAGAATAGCTAATTTCAAATATACTACCTAACAACAGTTTTCAAGAAGATTTGGTGACTAACAGGGGAACAGCTATGATAACCACTAAATTCTAGTTCCAATATTCATTCACCTACTACACCAAGAATACTTAAATGTAGAGGCAGTAAATTGTTGTGCACTACAAAATATAGACTCCACTTACCCAATCCAATTGATGATGCTACACCAAGGGCCACCCACCACAGTCCAAATCGGAAGTAGTGAAGACACTCCTGAACGTGCTGCAAAACATGGGATGGAATTAGGTACATTAATCCCCAATCAATCCAAGAAAAATTTGAACAACATTAACAAGACACATGAAGACAAAAAATAGACAAGCTCTAGATATACTCTTAATAACCCCTAAAATAACAACATTCATGGAATTTTATCATTGTTATATTCAAATGATATAGAACCTCAATCAAATGATAGACGGTAACAACAGAGCAATGATGCATTGTCACCTAGCAAAGCCATTATAAAAGTTCTTATTAATGTAGTGAGGTAGATATTGACTGGCATTCCAGAAGCAAATCCAAATAGTACAAGAGTTAATTTGCATGACACAAATACCTTTTCGTGAGGCCCATCAATGGTAACAAGCAGAATTCCAAGGGCCACTGCCAGAGTACTCAAAAGCATAAGCCAGCCACCTTTCCTTAAAAGATATGATATTGATCGCTTAAGATATTGAAAAGTAGCCAAAGTGAAAAACTTTAATGTCTTGAAGGGCTGTGTAGCTAATGTCAAATTTTCTAGTTCCAATTGATGCCTATCCCGAAGTCCTGTAAAAATAAGCAAATCATTTACCGAATGGAAATCGATAGAACTTTTAGAAATTCTATTATGGCTTAACATCTTCATGTATTCTTCTTTTTTTCTTTTTTTCTTTTCCCTTTTCTGAGAGTAAAGGAACAGCAGTATAAATATCAAGGTCAGAGAAACAACAACTATATTAATAGACAAGAAAAGAATAATAATACTCATAGGAGAAGATAATGACACTACAATAGGAAAATAGAACTAGATATTCTGCCAAGGCATCACATCACTAATTACACTAGCTTCCTAATGCCCAGTTGACACAACAGAAGTATCGTACGATCTCATATGAAATGTTTCGTTCTATCCTGTAACCGGTACAACACAAAGACGTATGTAAGGATATGTATAAAAAAAATTAATTTAATAAAGTAAACTATCTTCTTTATAGTATGTCTTATAAAAGGTAGCATTACTTCACTAAACATCATACTTTTAGCTTAACTAAGCACTAATCATAGTCTACAGTAATGTATATTGGTATCTTTGCGGATTGAATCATATCGTCACATTTCCACTGTATCATACCGTATCGCACAATCATCTTGTTCTGTCAGCTTACCAATATGTGGAATGATACGGGAACAAAACAATAAAACTTAAGGGTTTTGTTATCGCTCTTCTCCTAAAGCTGTAACTTCACTCTTTGATCCTTCACTATAGCAAGAATATAGCGATCAAAGGGCTATCACGACATAATACTAAGACCATGTGGGTTGAAGATCCAAGATTGAACCATTAGTTATATAATAGAGTTAAATCCGATTAAAAGGTATCCAAATAGAAAATAGTAGATAGTCATTAAGAATTAGCAATAGAGATTGCGACAGTATGAGAAAACCAAAAGAAAACATCCAATGAGTGACCCATGCAACCGTGATGGATACATTCAACGCTATTCCTGCCTCATTACTTACTGCTCCCTAGGAATTAGGATAGGAAGTTGGGACCGCTACCTCGCCATGGAAGTATTTGGGCACCATGGTTCAAAGTTTCAGCTGAACCCGAAACATTTCGTCTATTCCGTTTTGGTTTCTCTATAGGACAAAACTACATATGTTTCGGTTGGTTTCGTCCGAAACCAAATGATACTTCATCTTATGTGTAAATTTGCACTAACATTTCATTTTGGTTTCACGAGATTTTGTCTGAAACTGAACGACACTTTTGATATGTTTCGGTATCGCCCATGAACGATACTAAAACGATAATGTGTACTTTGAACCGTGTTGGGCACCATTCATGAACATTTGTGCCAAAGCAAATGAATGCTTCTTGTTTTTTTCTCTTTTTCGTTGATCAAACGCCAATGTCCATCTGTGTGACCCTTGATTTTGTTGTTAGAAAGCTACTTAGTCCATAAGACAGTTGACTGTTTCCTTCAACCCGAAAGGAGAAAAAAATGTTGGAGCAACAATTGATGTCTTAGGTACTTTATTGTAATTATTTGATTACTGTCAGTGTATGAGCATGCGGATGAATTAAAATGTTTGATGCCAATAGTTCCTCCCAGAGTTCAAATGGTTCCCCAATCTTATATATAATCACTCAATCTCCTTGATTACAGCCCCACCCATTGGAAGATCATAGCAACAATTACCAGCACTCTTTTTGTTTTCCTCTTTTGCCTGTATGAATCCAAAGAAGGCTTGGTGAGTTGGAAGGCTTTATTTTGCTCTAAACCAAGGAAGTAATCATATTTTTTTTTGATCGGTAAGGAAGTAATCATTTAATATCCTGCTTTTGAGTAAGGGGCCTTTGAATTTAAGGACTAATCCATCCAAATGACTACAACCTTTTGCCACCCAAATAGAGATATTAAACAACACCATTAGAGATAATTTGATCACCTCCTTTCAGTTTCTATGAAAACACAAATGCACTCATTCATATTCGACTGAAGAGGTAAGGAACTGTACTACCATAAATCCTTAACAAAAGGCCTTTTACCGTTACAAGTCTAAATCATAAATAACCCTGTGTTCATGCAAGCTGATTATCCAAAAATCACGAATCTGATCAATCAGGACCTTAGACTTCCACATGATCTACTCTAATTTTTAACGAAATAATCATCTTAGATTGCTCATCCACGCCCTAAATGCGCACACTTGAACAAGTTCTATTACCGGTTGGTGCATCCGAGAGCCCTATCACTAAAAATCGAAATTTTATGCGCATCGTGCATCCAATGTTTTATTAAGTTATTGTGCACCTATAACAAAAATCCAACATCGAAGTAAAAGAAACCCTAAAAGGCCAATCCTTTCGGCCCTGACAGAATTGCTCATTACAGTTATCGACCTCATATCGACTCTATTAAAACCCAATCAAAACGAGGAAACAAAAATCAACAGAGCAAAATCGAAAACTGAATCACTAACCTGAGGCTGAGATTGATGAATCAACATCTTCAGACGACAATCGAGAAGACGAGGGAGACGTTACTGGTTTTCCGGACTCCATTATGCTCACATGCTCTCACGAATCCGAAACCCTAGAAAAATGCTTTGTCTCTGTTACTAATTGATCAGAAAGGCCTCGAAAACCACAAAAACGGGCTCCCGTGAACCAGAGATAGATCCAGAACGATCGATCGATCGATCGGTTTGAATCCGAAGCAGAAAAATAAAAATCGCTGCTTTTAGCGTTCTTCTGATCGAATAGCAGAAACCTAAAACATAAAAAAAACGCAATTTGCGTGAAAAACGCTTCAGAGCTTTTATCGTTTTGAGCCTGAGCGCGGAGAGAGAGAGAGAGAGAACGTGGTATTTACAGTCACCCCTTAAAATAGAGATTTTGTTCAATTTCAAGGATAATAAAGACGTTTAAACTATAAAGTTTAAACTAATCCAGCTAGAATGACTAAAAGCCACTTCCTCTAACATATCCCTAGACAAAAATACAGTTAAATCCAGTCCCACCACGTAGATGATTTCATTTCCAGTTTTTTTTTTTTATTATCCGCAATTTCCTTTCCAAATTTGCGTGGATGGATCTGCTCTGGCACTTAACAATTTCATTTTCTAAAATTAGGAAAATCTATGATGGAGGCTTAGATAGTCCATCCATCAACCCGATCATACCATGGTTCAAGGTCTCGGCCAATCCGGATCGGGATCGGAGCGACAATCCGATCCAAACCAGGCACTGTCTCGCCCGAGATCACTGTTTCACAAAGGAGTCCCACTTTGTCTCGGGCGAGATGGGCCGATCCTGATCAGAACCCACCGATCCGAAGATTTCGAACCATGGATCATACGATCGTCTCAGTTCTAGACTACCCGCTCCGGTACTCTAAACCCATATGAACTGAAACCAAAGTATATAATAGGTCGCATTTCTGGTACACTAATGTCGAATCGAACCAAAATCGAAACTGACAAGACCCAAAATTGAAGTATATAACAGAAAGTTTGTCAAGTATTTTTAGCATCTTATCTATCTATTACTATTTTAAAGCCAAAACTAGGGTTGGGGCAGGCGGCACACCTCACGCCCTTCACACGTTCACACTACGCTCACCTACGTAACTTTGATGACAATGTGAGACATGTGGCACACTCTTAGATACTAGTGACCAAATTTTGGCCTATCCCTAGATAGACCTACATACAAAAAATAAGCCTGATTAGTGATTTCCCAAATAATACTTAAAATTCAATATTAAGAATAAACCATGAAAAACACTCGAATCCAACAGATATAAATTATCCACCTGGGGGTGGGCCAAACAAACATCAATGCGGTCAGTGATCTCTAAAAGAATGTGCCACGTGATTCATACAATGGTCCGTCATCAATGTTGACGAGGGATCCTAACATTCATTCACATGCCGCTGCCCAATATTGATGGAGAACCAGGCATTTGTTGGTTTTGGTTTTGGGACCACTTGTTTCAATGAACCCTCAAATATAATAGGTTGGTTTTGGTTCTTGGTACATTAGAACCCGAATTGGAGGCAACCTGTTAACACTAGTTACGAGAGAATTTTTGCGGCGATCGTGTGCCAAGTACACCTAGGTGTAGGGGCAAAGATATTGCGCCAAGGTAACCCCTGATGATCGCCGCTTCAAAAAAATTCTCCACTCGTTACTGTGCATCTTTCACTTTCCTTCCTTCAAGATGCAGGGTCAGTTTTGTCATTTTGCCATTACTTTGCTTACAATGTTAAAATAATGAATTGAGGGATCTAAAAGTCCAATTTATTGGCAACCTCCAAACGACTTTAACGATCGGACAACTTGTTGGGGGAAATGTCGGACAATCACAATAATGAGGTTTGATACTGTACAAAAAGATAAACATTCTAACCTTACACCATCGTCCCTAATGTCGTCCGTAGGTCCAAACCATTGAAGAGCAATGTGGTGGTCAGCCTCAGGCATGATTCAAAGTCTCGGCAACAAATCATGATGATCTTTGGATCTTCTTCCTAGATTGTTCTGATCAGGGTGATCCTGCCTTCCATCCCTAGACTTTCATCTACGGCCTCAGGAATCCGACCAATGTTCTCCCAAGGTCTACACCATTGTATTGTCTTCAAGATATACAAACATCAGATTAACGGTCAAAATTTGGCATCTTTTAAAAATTGTAGTAGTTTGATTGAAAATGACATCATTCAACTTTTTGATGTCGTAGTCTCGATCCAACGGCTTACAATCTTATATCATACTATTATGTTGAAAAAGAATACTGAGATACAGACGACTCTATCACATCCTTTGCCCTATTAAAGCATATATCCTGACGCGTTGCACGTGAGTAATTGCAGGGGCCTTCCCCAGGTAAAAAATAAAAAAAAAGGAAGGCAAAATAAGAAAGTTCCAAACTTCCCATCGCAGTTTAGAAGATTGGTTTAGGGGGGTGAATTTGGAAATTATGACAACTCAAGGCACATTTAGAAAATCAAAATTATGAAGTTTTGTATGTAGTAAAGTAATAAAGTTCCGATCGGGTCCTCTCAGCCCCGTTTTTAATTTAAATCTTTTAACAATCAAAAAAAGAAAAAGATCCGATCAGGCAGTTTAAAAAATAACATGGTAAATAATGAAGTGATAATAAATAGGCTGTTTTAGAAATATAGAAGAAACGGTATAGAAAGTAATTCAGTTGTTATTAGGTAACACTTTTGGATATATGGAAATAATGTCATGATAAGTAATTGAGTGGCTATTAATTAATAAAATTTTTGAAGCAGCGAAACAGTGGCCAATCACATCGCGCAACAATCGATTGTTCAAAATTATTTTTGGCTTTGTTCCAAAAGCATTAACAGATTGTAGCACAGTGTGATTGGCCACTATTTTGAAAATATGTTGTTTCAAAATTTTTCTTTTACCAAGGGGTTGTATTGAAAATAAGAATAATGACGTAGAAAGTAATTAATTATTTAAAATTTTTTTTTTTCAATGATTGATAAGCTTTTTGAAATGATGAGCTCGGTGACAGAACCATTTAATGAACCTTTTTTGGTTTGGGTCGGGTTACGGTGACCAACACTTTTGACCAACACCTTGGTGTACCCTCATAGAAGATGAATCAATGTCTGATTTTTGGTGAAGATGATCTCTATGGACCGTCGATTTTTACCGTGTAACTTGAAAACTACATTTAGCAGGGTTAGAAATTTCAGAATGAGCTGATTTTTTGTTGGGGTTATCTATATGGCGAGGAGATCATCTTCACCAAAAATCAGCGATTGATTCATCTTTTATGAGGGTACACCAAGGTGTCCGTCAAAAGTGTTGGTCAAAAATGTTGGTCATGGAACCGACCCCTTTTGTTTATATTTTGTCATAGAAATGCATTTAATGAACGAACATGTCTTGCCTACTAAGAAAAATATGAATTAATAGGTGCCTAGGTTTTCTTTTGTTTTTCAATGTCGGGATGAAGGTCATGTGGCAACCCAACATTTGACTTTAAAATAGTAATAGATAGTTGCAGTGCATCAAATTTATGGTCATAAAACCCTGTTTAAAAAAATTATGGTCATTAGTCCAACCATAGTTTTGAAAATGGCCCTAGGGTTACACATGTGCCCCAGGGGACTAGTTGGGTGCTCTAAGAGGCCAGGATACCATCGGAAGTAAAAAGGACAAATTACTTGTAAGTCATAAATTTGCATTTATGGCCTTAGGGGTACACAAGTGCCCTAGGGGACTAGTCGGGTGCTCTAAGAGGCCCAAATACCATTGGAAGCAAAAAGGAGAAATTACTTGTAGCCCTGCTTGGTTCACAGCAAATTGAGTGCAATGCACTCACTTGCCATAAATTTGGGATTGCAAGTGATTGGTTGGAGGTGTGCATTGAACTCTCATGGAAGTGAGTTCCAAGCCCTTGCAAACTCCTTAACAAAATTGATGCCAGCAAGTGCAGCCCAAAAATCGATGCAAGTGGGTGTGTTGTATTAGCTCAACATTTTTTCTTTGGAAAAACATTAATAATAATAATAATTGTGATTATTTTTTTTAATGTAGCTTTCTATTTTTTGAGATAGTTGGTCGGGGCCGCCTAACCCCAAGCTCCCCCCTAGAAATAATAATAATAATAATAATAATAATAATAATAATAATAATAATAATAATAATAATAATAACATGTAGCCATGGTATAGAAAACGGCCGTTATAACGGATTCGGACCTCCCCCATTACGTTATGTGCCACTAAAATGCCCCAAAAATAATGGCCATTATTTCAGTTATAACGAAAATAATGACCGTTATTTTCTAGAAAATTGTCATTTTTTGGAAAATAACAACCATTATAATTTTATTGTGCATTTTTTTTATAAAATCAAGAAATAAATCCATTGCATTCTTTTGCAATGCACTACCAACCAACCAGCTAAGCTTTGTTTGCATCTATTTATAGGGCGTGAACCAAACAGTTGTAAGTGATTTGCATTGTAAGTGAGAGTCGCTACATTTGCACTGTAGTACAAAATACACCCAAGTGTAGTGAACCAAGCAGGGCCATAGTCACAAATTTGCATTTACGGCCCTACAAGTCCTATGTCTCAACATTTCGACCAAAAGAAGATAACTTTTTAGATTATTGGACAAGGAACCCCAAATGCACTATTCATTCCAACTTTGCCCAACAAGTCGTACGGGGAGAGTTAAAGGTCTATTCCAAGGTTTAAAGGGAGTCCATTTTAGCGGTTTAACGGACTGGGGGCGTTGCTGTTAAAATGGACTGAAACAGCCACAGGCAAAAATGGAAAAAAAAAATAAGGAATTTAACGAAATTAACGGCCATTTTTTTTGCAAGTTTCTTCAAAATTTAACGACTGCTAAAACAATTTTAATAGCCATTTAAATGATTTTAACAGCCGTTAAAACAAAAAAAAAATGGCCGTTAAATTTTAGTGAATTATAGGCTTTGGTTTGGACTTATTTTCATGGGCTGATCTCAACTGTGAGAATTTGAGAAGTATTTGAGGTACAAAGATCCAACACTTATAAATCACTAATCAGGCTGATTTTTGGTTTGTAGGTCCACCATGGGATATGACAAACAGCCATATGGTCAGAGTCCTGTAAGAGTGTGCCACCTGTTTTATATTGTGTCTTTGTATAGATACTTGTCATTTTAGATCTGTCAACGGAGCCCCGACCCTTCTTAAATTGACAAACATTACTTCTTTCAATTTTTGGAGACAACGAGACCGACTTCGGTCTAAATAGTGTGGACGCATACGTGGTAGACCAGAAACAAAGTGACCAGGGCCGTCTTAATACAAGTTGAGGCCTTACGCGAAAACTCTAAATAGGGCCTTTTTTTTTTCTTCAGAAATACACCTAAACCTAAGTGAGAAGATGTCTGTGTTATTTCAATGTTTTAATATATATATATATATAAATTAAAAACACGTTTTTCAGGGAGAATTCAATGACAGATACAATGGTTGCATACTTTAAGTCTGCAAAATGTCCCTTGAAAAATGTGTTAGTTCAATTTTTTTAAAAAATATTTTATAAATTAAAAATATATTTTTCAAGGAAAATTCAATGTTGGATGCAATGTTTGTATACTTTTAAGTCAAACAATTGCAGACTAGATGAGTAAAACTTGTGTCACAAGATGTTGTGACGGAAGCCAGCCACAGCATTCAATAAGAGCCACGTGGCATACTATTAGAGGACGATGACCGTATAGATGTTTGGCCAGTCCCTCGGTGGACCGGTACACAAAATCAGCTTGATTAGTGATTTCTAACTGATTCGGTTGAAGTTATTTTCATGGGTTGATTTTAACGGTAAGAATCTGAGCATTATTTGGGTGCAAAAATCCAAAGGTTTTAAATCACTAATCAGGCTGATTTTTGGTTTGTAGGTCCACCGAGGGACTGGCCAAACATCCATAAGGTCAGCGCCCTCTGATCGTGTGCCATGTGGCTCGTCTTGAGTGCTGTGACCGGCTTCCGTCACAACATCTTGTGACAAGTTTTACTCAGACTAGATTTGTTCAGCTGTAGCATAGTCTTGTGTGATTGGAGGGGCCTGACGCAAATGGACACGTGGGGGCCTTTTCATAAAAGAATAATATTAAAAATACTTGAAATTTTTTGAAATTTGGGGGGCCTTACTTTGGGAGGGCCTTAGGCGACTGCCTTATCTGCCTAATGGTCAAGCCGGGCCTGAAAGTGACCAACTTGACTAAGTTGAATGCGAACAATGCCTTTGATTTGATATTAGTGTCGATTTACCAACATCTTAGTCAAGTTGCTCGGGTTTCAATTTATTGATGGATCTTTTTCATCAAGTCCGATTTCTTTGAACCAAGATCAAACCCATATGACCTTTTCCTTACCGAGTGGTGCTACTGCACTGCTGCGACACGGATAACCGGACAAAAATATGCGGCGGTTGAGACCATTGACCGTTGAACTCAAAATACCAAGACAACAACTATTTTATCCTTTGCAGTTGTTGCCTATTGACCGTTGACCTCAATTCAAGACTCAAGTGATACAGTGTCCAAGACAACGACTATTTTGTCCTTTGCAATTGCTGCCTTGTGGACCGTAGATCTTTTGAATCGAATAGTCATTAATTAGCCTCAACTGTATACTTTTCTGTCTGCCTATCAGAGTGGCTTAGCATTTTCCTCACCTGAAAAGGCAAAGAAGTGGTTTGATCAAGGTTTAAAAATCGGCCATTATAACGGAAATAACGACCGTTATAACGGATTCAGACCTACACCGTTATGTCATGCACCGTTAAAACGCCCAAAAATAACGGCCGTTATTTTTCCGTTACAACAAAAATAACGACTGTTATTTTTCGTATTCCTGTTATTGAAATTTTGAAATTCAAATTTCAAAATTTGAATTTTAGCGCCATTTTTTCCACTTTGTTTCTTTTTCCGTTTTTGCCCCTGAACGTTTTTTTTCGTTATAACAGAAAAATCGGTAACACCCCCAGACCGTTATACCGTTCTAACAGCCCTTTTTAAACCTTGGTTTGACCAAGGTTTAAAAAGGGCTGTCAAACCAAGGTATAAAAAGGGCTGTTATAACCGTATAACGGACTGGAGGCATTACTGTTTTTTTTTTCGTTTAACGGCTGTTATAACGGATTGTAACGCACAGGACAAAAACGGAAAATAACTGAGCCAAAATTCAAGATTTGAATTACAAATTTTCAATAAACTTTATAACGGGAAATAATGGTTACCCGACACAGTTGGACCTGCTTAATATTCGGGTTGAGACTTTGGTTCCTAGTATACAATAATTCTATATCCATTACCCCGACCCAGTTGACCCACATGATTTGGTTAGTTTGGGTCCAATTTTGATTGGGTCGAGGCTAGATAATTTGGTAGCTGCCTCGAACCCGACCAGTTGACACCCCTAATGTTGCCTATATCGGTGATTCTTGACACCATAATCGGACAGGTGTTGTGTATTGAACAACCAACATGAGATAAACACCATAAAGTTTTGATTAATAAATCATTTTTTTTATGATTTTAGTAAAGACAAGGCTATAGGAAGTTTTATAGCTTAAAAAGTAGTTTATGGTATTAAACTTAAGTTATTTGGCGTTTAATTTTTAACTTAGTTTGGAGCTGACAATTACAACAAAACGAGCAATAAATTTATAAAAGAATAGGGGGATGCTCGCACGTGCATCTTATGCGTGGGCCGCACCTTACACGGCACACTCTTAGAGACCACTGACCGTATAGATGTTTGGCCCATCCCTAATTGGACCTACATACAAAAATTCCTCATGATCAGTAATTTATAACCGTTAGGTTATAGTCTTTTTCATGGTTTATTTTTAACTGTGAATTTTTAGCAATATTTTGGGTACTTAGGCCGATTTTTATTACGTAAGTCCATCAGGGATGGGCCAAACATCATAGGGTCGATAGCCTCTACAGACTGAAGAGAAAAAGAAAAAAAATGCGTAAAGTCTAAAATATCTTTAAAAGAGTAAAAAGATTTAAAAAATTTAAAAAAACATAAAAGGGATATTTTCAATAAAAATTGAAAGAAACATAAAGGGTACGTAACTAATCCAATGGTACAATCATATAATTGCGTCACGTAGATCTCTTGTGCCAAAAGGTAGAAGAACTGCTGGAGATGCAAAAATGGTGAACGGTGAACCTCCAAATAGTGGGAGAAAGCTCAACCACGATGAAAAGGACGCCACATCTTCAGAGAGAACTCAGATTTAACAACAGGATGCTATAACCCCTAAGAACGCTATGAATGTCTTGCATCACCAAACCTACACACCAAAAATCAACCTGTTTGGTGATTTTTAGCCATTCAAATTTTGGAGCATTTTTTCATCCTGGGCTTCATAAACATGCCCATGAATTGGTTCTAAGCACATGATGGAAAAAAAACTCAAATCAGTGGCTAAAATAACTAATCAGGCTGATTTGCGTCAAACATTCATATGAGCTGAAAGAGTGTGCCGCGTGACATTTTTTGGGGGTTCGGTTTACTTTTTTGTGTACCGAACTTGGTATACTGGGTTTGTTTTGAGTAGGTATCAATCGTGGGCCAGGCCTTGGGTTTGTTTAAAAGCCTGCTTGATAAAGTGGTTGGGTTTGGGGATGAATTTTAAAAAAATTAGCTTAGGCCCAGCCGTACTATAATGGCATGGCCAGGTATAAATGTTATTCTCAGAAATTGGGTCCAGCCGGTCCTTTAATACCCGAGTTGGTAAGATAGAATAGATACCAAACGTACGGTGACACCGTATGTAAAGGAAGCTGAAAGTAGAGGAGCACCGAAAGTAGATACTTGTAAGGAAAGTAAAAGCGCAACATCTACATATTCTGACGTTTTTAAATTCAATCCGGTGACACTGGTTCATGTTGATGACGGACCACAATATCAGCCATATGGATGATCGGCCCATACCTAGATGGACTTACATACCAAAATTCAACCTGATTAGTAATTTATATCCGTTTGATTGAAGTTTTTTCCATGGTTTAGTTTTATCCGTGGATGTCGAGCATTATCTGGGGTACTCAGATCCAAATGCTTGAAATCACTAATCAGGATGATATTTGGTATTTTTAGTCCACCTAGGGATGGGCCAAACATCTATACGGTCAGTAGTCTCTAAGAATATGCCATACTGTGTTCCCTCATCATGATGATGAGGGACTTTGCTGTACTGAACAACTTGGTTTTCCCTTTAGAGTAGTTTAGATAGATAGAAAGAAGGTGAATGTCTGAAGCCCACATCATTGCCAACCCCTGTTTTGGCTTTATAACAGTACTAGGGGGACTGCACGTGCATTGCATGCGCACCTTACATGTGGCAGCACCTTACACTTGGCACACTCTTAGAGATGACTGACCGTATGGATGTTTGGCCCATCCCTAGGTAGACCTACACACAAAAAGTTAGCTTGATTAGTGATTTCTATGCATTCGACTAGAGTCTTTTATTCATGGGTTAATTTTTCACTGTAACTATTGAGCATTACTTTGGGTACAAAGATCCAAAGGTTTAGAATCACTGAGTGGCACGGGAAATAATTAGGAGGTGATCTAGGTGTAGCATTAAAGTTTTGAGAGAAAGCTCATTATTGAGCTGAGTAGGACAGGTAGGAGAATAGAGTAGAATCTTGATGATGACGTCCCTCGTCAACCACAATATAAGTCACGTGGCACTCTTAGAGACCACTGACCGTATTGATTTTTGGCCCCTCCTTACCAAAATTAAGCCTGATTAGTAATTTCTATCCATTGGATTAGAGTTGTATTCATGATTTACTTTTAACCGTGGATTTAGGCATTTAAGACCGGGCTTATTGTCACATGCTCGGGCCGCATTTATAGGCCCTATGGCTGGGCCTATGTATGATTTAAGATCCACTAGATAATGGCCTGGTCCAGGCTTGAGAAGGCCCATTATGTCTTTTAATGTGGGCCTGATATCACCTAACTTGGACTGATACTGCAAACTTTTGCATGCAAGGCCTAAGGAAGAAGTATCCAAACTTTTGATCGTGGGTATATGCTTATTGGACAAATATTTGAAGTGTGGGTCTTTCGATCGCCAATCAGAGAGGACCTTCTATATGATAGGTTGGGACCCACGAGACTTTGCTTTTGGCAAAGTTCGATGTGGGTATGTGATCTCCACTGAGGGAATGCCATCTGTTCATGACATATAGCAAGGAATCCACATCACGTTTTAGAATATTCTCCCGTCAAATCTCATGCACCCCACCGCGTTGTATAGATGGTGCGGCCCTTGATTGGGGCACACACCCACATCAATATCTTCTTGGTCCCACATGATTTTATAGTAAAATACTTCAAAAAGTGAATTTTAGTTTTTGGTAATCAACATCGTTCATTAACGGGAAAAGTGCTGAGACCCCAACTTAGTTGTGTACAGATGGCATCTGTGACACTTGTAAGCATGGTTTTAAATACGGCCGTTTAAACGGTAAGGCCCCAAGCCCGTTTCCGTTAAAACCGTTTAAACACGTTTTAACGGTTTTGAAAAAACGGCCGTTTAATTCTGAAAAAAATTGTGAAAAAAGGCCGTTAAATCCGTTTTAATTCCGTTAAAATCCGTTAAATTCTATTTTTTTTATTTTCAAATTTGAATTTCAGAGCCATTTTTTCAGTTTTTTTCCGTTAAAATCCGTTTAATTCCATTTTATTTTCATTTTTGCCCCTGGTCGTTTCAATCCGTTTTAACGGCCGTTTAAACGGTAACGCCCCCAGTCCGTTTAACCGTTAAAACGGCCTCCTTTAAACCTTGCTTGTAAGCATTGAAAAAAAATCCATACTTCAATTTTTTTTCCTCTGTTTACCTCCTACTAGGGGCGGCATGTGAGTGATTATAGGGGCATCATTAGTGTTGACGGACCGCAGTATGAGCCCCGTGGTACACTCTTAGAGACCGTATGGATATTTGGCCTAACCCTAGGTGGACCTACAGACAAAAAAATAGCCTGACTAGTGATTTCTAAGCATTGAATTAGAGTCGTTTTCTTGGGTTGATTTTATCTGTAAAATTTGAGCATTATTTGGGGCAAGGTTTAAAGGAGGCCGTTTTAACGGTTAAACGGACTGGGTGCGTTACCGTTTAAACGGCCGTTAAAACGGATTGAAACGGTCAGGGGTAAAAATGAAAAAAAATGGAAAAAATGGATTTTAACAGTTTTTAACAGTTTTAACGAATTTAATGGATTTTAACGGAAAAAAATGGCACTGAAATTCAAATTTTGAAATTTGAAAATTAAAAAAAACAGAATTTAACGAAAATTAAACAGATTTTAACGGAATTAAAAGGATTTAATGGCCGTTTTTTTAACTAAATTTTTCAGAATTAAACGGCAGTTTAAACGATTTTAATGGCCGTTAAAACAAAAAAACGGCCGTTGTATTCAAAACTGATAAAATGTGTTTAAACGGTTTTAATGGAAACGGGCTTGGGTTTGGGGCATTACTGTTTAAACGGCCATTAAAACCGTTTAAACGGCCATTTTTAAAACCACGATCTGGGGTATACAGATCCAGTGGTTTGAAATTCCTAATTAGTATGATATTTGGTATGTACATCCACCTAGAGATGGGAGCAACATCCATACAGTCAATGGTATCTAAGAATGGTCACGTGACTCATACTATGGTCCCTCATAAACATTTACGAGAGATATCAACGAACTGAACAACTTGTGAAGGTGAGTGTCATGTGAGCGGTATGCCCCAACCCAAGTTTTAGCTTTAAAGTAGTAATAAATTATCGTTCCACGTTGTCATCCAAATCGAGGAGTGATCACAAATAACAACCACTACAAATAAGGAAAAAAAATAATCACAAATAAATACACGCGGTTCACTATTAAGGGCTAAATCAAGAACTTCCACTACATGCGAATTGAAAAGATACAACATAAGCTCAAAATGGTGGTTATACCATACTATTTTCTCAATGAAACCATATCCAAAAATTCGAGCCGGCGACCCCGATCGCCTCGTATTTGGATAAGAACCTTACGCGGGCCCAACTACGTACACCATCGTGAGTCGGGTCAATAGGTAATTAATATGCAAAATATCATGTTTGTTTCGACAATCTTAACAACCTAATCAATTATTTTTGGCTCGATCATTGGATTTTTTTGGATGATGAACATGTGTGGACACATGCTCATAAATATTTTTTTCTTCCTACTTTGTTTATACCATTGCCTGTCAGTATCAAATTATAAATAAAAAATGCCTGTCATTATCGAGCGTGGCACATGTGTACACGTGATTCAATTCACATCCCCATTATTTTGGTAGTTAAGTTGGGTTTTCGCATTGAAATTATAAAAATATTACAATACTAATAGAATACAAAATATTTGATGGTGCCCACACCATCAAAATTATATTGGGCTCGAAAAAGTCACAATCAGAGAATCTTAACCGTCTGATCTAAAGATAGAAAAAAAAAAGTCCATCAATACTGCAATTGGGTTACTTTCCCCCAACTTGGTTGTTTTGATGCTATACATCATCGTTAGTCATGAAGACAGTGAAATTAAGAAACCTCAGAAGCAACAACTGTCACATTAATGTTTCAACCTACAGATCAAGAATTGATTGGTTCAAACAGCGTCATCAGTGATTAATGGGGTCCAGTGAATAAAAAAAAGGAAAAAGATGTAACAAGGTATGCCTGAAACTGTTCATTTTTGGTAGTCACCGCTGCCATCTGGGCCCACTGACCGCTTAGATGTTTATCCCACCCCTTGGTGGATATACATACCAAAAATCACCTTGATTGGTAATTTATAACCATTAGATTTTAACACTTTTTAGCACCATTTAAGGCGTTCTTATAGCCGTTGAATACAACCATTTGTTGAGTACTAAAACCAAAGGCTACAAATCATTAAACAAGCTGATTTTTTGTATGAATGTCTATTAAAGGGTGGACTAAACATCCATGCGGTCAGTGGGCCCAGATGGCAGTGGTGACTACCAAAAATGCCGCTTCCGCAAATGAAAAGATCTCAGGTAAAGCTTGTTACATCACGATCCTAAAAAAAATCCACGGCTTACAATAAATCAAGTGGGATTCGTATTAAAATGTTCTCACGAATAATTCTAGGTGGGACCCATCCTACATTCTGATTTGAAATATAAAACTAATCATATAGCAGTGTTGTCGTCATCCCGAGAAGACGTCTCCCTTGGTCCAGACTGTTGTATTGTCTCGAGATTAAGTGTGAATCCCGAAGACCATCCAATGGTATTTACCTAGGGAGGATGTCATTCTCGGCGTGACGGCATCATATTCCATTGTAATCTATTCTACTCATTAACAGAGGAAGGCTCTCGCTAAAGTCCAATATCCAAAAAATGCCTTATTTTTCATTTTTTTATTTTTTATTTTATTTTTCTATTTCTAAATTTATTCACTTGACGGAGGCTTTCCGGTCTTTCTGGTGTCAAAAGACACCCTGTGGACAAATCTAATCTGCATACGTTTGCGGACTTAAAAGTATGTAAACATTGTATCCACTAAGCACACGTTACCTCTGCACCTAACTGATCAATCTCTTTTATTCTTAAAAAATCTAAAAGATCTTTATTCTAATATGACCCTGAAGTTTTTTAAATTAACAAAAATGACTTCTTTCAACTTTTGAAACCTTTTTAATCTATAAGGTTATTATGGTCATTCAATATTTTCACATTTCAACTTAACTATGCAAGTAATTATCGCATCGTGACTTGGCATTTAAACTATATCTCTAAAAAAAGTTAGATAATGGTGTCCATCATTAAGTCAATCATCAAAGTTGATGACAGACCCACAATACGAGCTACGTGCACATTATTAGAGGCTCTTGACCATATGAATGTTTGGCCCATTCTTAGATGGATTTATGGAACAAAAGTAAGCTTGATTAGTGATTTTTAATCTTTAGATCATAATACTCAAAATCCACAGTTAAAAATAAACCAAGAAAAAGACTCCATTCCAATGAATATAAATTACTAATCGGATACTTTTGATATGTAAGTCCGACTAGGTATGGGTAAAACATTCATATGGTCTGTGGTCTCTAAGAGTGTGCCACGTGGCTCATAATATGTCTCATCATCAATGGTGTCAAAACTCATTGTTGGCAAAAATAATGAAAGAAAAAAACTTAATTAGAAACATCCTGTACATACCTACTATTAAAAGAGTAATGATCACATGGTCCAAGAGGCATGGTGGTGTCAATGGCCAAAAATGTACCTCCAGCTACGGGCTGAATAGTAATGCTAAAAATCTACAGTAAAAAATAAACCATAAAAAAGACTTTAATCCAATAGATAGAAATTGCTAATCGAGATGAATTTTCGTAGGTAAGTCGATGCGTTACGTGTAAGGTGCAAATGCATCGTACGTGGCGGCCCCTAGTATAGGGAATGCAACTAGACATAATTCTATTTAGCTTAATCTTAGTACATAACAAAGCTCAACAACATGTAGGGTCACGCAACTTGTCATTACTCGTTATACAAGTATTTTTCTAAAAATAAAAATGATTTTTTTAGGTAAATACGATGAGCTGGATTCCAAACACACACACACAAACCCTTCAAGCCGTCGGGATTTATTATTGTACGTGGACATTGCCCTTGTCCACGTCATGCCTATACACCACCACGTATTGTTTATTTTATTTATTATTCATCTTATGGGCTTCAACAAAGAAGGGCTAAGATCTTATCCCCTAAATGGGCGGAATATTTTGTGGGGAAATGCCGTGGGCACGGGCCACCCACTTGTCTAGAATAAAACTGAGAAGGATATAAAAGAATAAGCTTAGCAGTTTGTGAAAAAGACCATACATCTGGGGTTTTTATTCAACGATCTAGATTGACTAATTAATGGGCCATGATAGTTATATGGAATATGGGAGCATCATTTTCAGTGCTCCTAGCATCATACTCGTACACTGCTTTTATTTAAATGGTCAACATCTGGAGTCAACTTGCAGCTAATTGGTACTTGGAGAGGATTGCTCGTGGGTTAAACACAGAAGATCTAAAAAGTCAAATCGTAACAGCTAACGTGACTCACACGGGTTGGAAAACTGTAGTGTGATGGGCCAAATTTCATGTGGGGCTGTCGGATGCATAAAAATGAACCACGTGGCATACTCTTTTATACCCACTGACCCTGAGTGATTGGCTCTCTCCTTGATGGACCTACACCACAAAAATCAACCTGAATGGTGATTCATAGCAGTTGGATTCAAGCAGTTTTCATGGGGTGATTTCAATCTGTTGGATTCGATTATTTTTAGATGCTCAGATTGAATGGCTACAGATCACCCGTCAGGCTGATTTTTTGTGCGTGGGTTCATAAAGGGTGGGCCAATCATTCATGGGTCAGTGGACCAAAAAGAAAAGAGTGCCACATGGCATGTTTTTATGCCCAATGTTCTAACAAACTAATACAAGCGAATTGGTCTTCCCCTTAGGAATCCAGATTGCCTTTCGGGTTGCGTATGGAAAAAAAAAAAAAGGGTCGTGATGTAACAAGGTATACCTCAGATCTTTTTAAATGCAGAAGCGGCATTTTTGGTAGTCACTGCTGCCATCTGGGCCCACTGACCGCATGGATGTAGTAGACATTCATACCAAAAATCAGCTTGTTTGATGATTTTTAGCCGTTGGTTTTAGTACTAAAAAAATGGTTGCATTCAACGGCTATAAGAACGTCTTAAAGAGTGTTTAAAAGTGCTAAAATCTAATGGTTATAGAGTACCAATTAGGATGATTTTTGGTGTGTATATCCACCAAGGGGTGGGATAAACATCCATGCGGTCAGTGGGCCCAGATGGTAGTGGCGAGTAACAAAAATCGTGCTTCTGCATTTTATAAAGTTTCAGGGATACCTTGTTACGTCTTTTAGCAAAAAACAATTATTTTCTTCCGGGTTGATATTTTATGGTACAAAATGGTGGCCCACCATTTTGTTGATTTGGATTGCGTGATGGATGACCCAATTATCCTATGGTCGTAGTTTGACAATTCATCAATCAGACTCCTGTAGTGACAACATCAGTGCCATTAATTGGATGGTCAATAAAAAATAGGTGCCATTTTCTCATACAGTTGTCATAGATGATTCAATTGATGTCGACTTTTGCACGTCCATGGGGAACAGTTATAATGCCACTATAACGGTAACGCTCTCACCCTGTTTCCTTACATGGTATTTAACGGTATATATATTAATTAGTAGTAGTTATGACAATTTTAACTTTAATTGACTGTTTGGTTGAAAAAAAGGAATTTTAAAAATTTTAAAAAATAATTTTGACTATTATTTGACCTGATATAACGGCCAAGTTTAAGATTGTTATAACGTCATAACTGTTAGCTAGCATTACCATCATAAACGCGTCAAAACGGTAAGAAAGGTCAAATGTAAATAACAGTTAAATAGCAGATAATAATAATGGCTGTTATAATGTAACAGGGTTGGAGAGTTACTGTTATAACTGCCGTTATATTGATGTTATAAACATGATATCGGCTGTATTTTAACATTTTTGTTAAAGGTGTAGGGTTCCCTCTAACGCTAAGCACACACCCTTTTCTTATCATATTTGTGTGTGCTTTTATAACATCTACAAACCCAAGGAGAAACATCTATTTATATATTACAAAGCATTGGGCCCACAAAATTTTGAAATAATTTCGATATTAAAATCGAATTAACTTTCTCTGATCCCGCTTTTAGAAAATTTGTGATCACATGCAAATGCACGTCCTATCCACTATTTTTTTATTTATTTTTATTTTTTAAAATAAAGCTAAAGGCCCGATGTATCGAGTGTAAAGGAGGCCATTTTAACGGTTTAACGGACTGGGGGCATTACCGTTTAAACAGCCGTTTTAACGGATTGAAATGGTCAGGGGCAAAAAAAAAAAAAAAAAAAAAAATAGAATTTAACGAAAAAAAATGGAGCTGAAATTCAAATAAAAAAAGAATTTAACGATTTTAACGAAAAAAAAATGGAGCTGAAATTCAAATTTTGAATTTTGAAAATTCAAATAAAAAAAGAATTTAACGGCCGTTAAATTCAAAAGCATTAAACATGTTTAAAGGGTTTTAATGGAAATGGGCTTGGAGGGCTACCGTTTAAACGGCCGTTTCTAAAACCATGCATCAAACATTCAATATTCATCATTATCAGACTTTTTCCAAATTATTTTTCTTTATAAGCCCTTTCCAACTACTTGATTCATTACAACCGCAATAGCCATACGTAATATAACACCGATTTTATCCAAGTAACAGCTGTTATGTAACAATTTAATACATAATATTTTGAACAAATAACAGAAATACAAGTTTTATAATGTTATATTTCACTTTTTTATAATAGAAAAATGCATAGTAAAATTGAGGAATTGATGACTATTATTACACCGTTATACTGCTCGTTACATTATTGTGCACGTTTTAATAGAATAATTATAAAATATTTTTTTATGAAAAGCGGATAAAAGTTTTATAACGTTATAATGCTGCTTGTTATAATGTTATATATCAAGTTAATTTTTTTTTTTTTTTTCAAATAATGTGTGATAACGGCCACCATTAAGACAATGTAATCGCCAATTTTAACACTTGATAGGGGGCGTTGATCATTTATTTCAGTGACCTACCAGTGAACTAGCACCCCAGCTGTCACCTCTTTATTGGTTTACAAGCCCCCATCTTCTATATTCTTTAAAAGCTTTAGAAGTACCTTGCTTCTGCCTGGAATACTGGCCAAGCTATAATCGAAGGGCGAAATTGTCTTTAAAATCTTCTGGGGTGTTTGGATCGCCATTTTTAAACTTGAAACAGTCTTTTTTTTTACAAAGGACTTTTTCCAAATTAATAAATTGTTTGGATGACCATTTTTATAAAAAGTATTTATTCTATAAAAATTTATTTTTGAAGTCAAGTGTCTTTTTATACAAAATAACTGCAAGCTGTTTTTTACGTAAATATGATTTTTAAAATTTTGCTAGCTCAACGAACATAATAAACACAGAAACAGTTTATGATAGAAGGCCCCTTCCAAAAAAAATGAAGGCATTGTATTGGTGAGGCCAACTAAAAGCAGATAAAGACATTTTGTATTAATGATGATCCAAACGACCTTTTTAAGAAAAACGTATTTTCAAAAATATTATTATTTTTAAATAAATCTTTCTTGAAAGGAAAAAGATGTAACAAGGTATGCTTGACAACTGTTCATTTGTGGGAGTGGCATTTTTGGTAGTCACTGCTGCCATTTGGGCCCACTGACCGCTTGGATGTTTATCTCACCCCTTGATGGATATACATACCAAAAATCACTTTGATTGGTAATCTATAACCATTAGATTTTAACACTTTTTAGCGCCATTTAAGGCATTCTTATAGCCGTTGAATACAGCTATCTTTTGAGTACTAAAACCAACTGCTAAAAATCATTAAACAAGCTGATTTTTTGTATGAATGTCTATTAAAGGGTGGGCTAGACATCCATGCGGTCAGTAGGCCCAGATGGCAGTGGTGACTACCAAAAATGCTGCTTCCGCAAATGAAAAGATCTCAGGTATACCTTGTTACATCACGACCCTTCTTGAAAATGGTGATCCAAACACCACCTTAGATTTAATTAATATAAAACCTTTTTTTTGGTGCCCGCAAAAATTATTACACTATGATGCGTGAAATCGACATAATTCTGTCGATCGGGACTTTTATTTTTTTTTGGTGCGCACAAAAGTTACTAAACTCTGGTGGGCGAACATATTCTTGTGACGGTAACTTTTTACGATGAAGACGAGTTGTAATAACTTTTTATGAATGAAAGATTCTTAGGCGGAATCTTTTTAAACGTCCGAGTTGTAATAACTTTTTATGAATGAAAGATTCTTAGGTGGAATCTTTTTAAAGGTCCGGATCCACGGGCATAAATATTATTACAGAAATTTTCACCCGACATCTTGGGCATCGAATGCAATGGTGGTTTGGCTTTGGCAAAAGTGAATGCCGGCCAAACACTGTTAATTACCGTTGGATTCTCAGAATTGATGCCCGAGATGTTGGGTGAAAATTTCTGTAAAGAAATTTATGTCTGGGTCCGGACCCATGTAACTATTTTCATTGATGTTAGTAACCGTTCACACAGAATATGTTCACACAGAATATATAAAGATGGGAGCGCATATTCGCACACCCCAATTCCTAGTGGGGCCGACTACTAGTCGGTCCACACCCCAAAAAGAGCGATCTCTCTAAAACGAGTAATAATTGGTTGAGATGGTGATTGACCGCCCACAATATGAGCCACGAGGAAATTTTTAGAGGACATTGACCGTATGGATGTGGCTAATCCCTAGGTGGACCTACAAAGCATAAATTAACCTAATTAGTGATTTTTAAGCGTGAGATAGAAGCCATTTTCATAGGTTGATTTTAACCGTATGGTTAATTTGTAGGTCCACCTAGGGCTTGGCCAAACATCCATACGGTCAGTGTCCTCTAAAACTGTGCCACCTGGTTTATATTGTGGGTTATGCTACTCTACGAAAGACCACAAAAAAAATTGTGCGGTTGAGGCTATTGACCGTTGGATTGAAGAGATCTGCACAACAACATTAGTAACAGGCAAAAAATAACTATTTTACCCTTTGTAATTAATTTAATTATTATCTCATGGACCGTGGATCTCTAAGAATCCAACAGTCACTTTTTTGTTTTTGCCGTCCACTGTCCGAATAGAATAATAATAAAAAATTTCCCTCGTTTTCCATTTTATGGGTTTGTTTATTGTGTTAAGCAGCTCCTTATTCGTCTAATTTAACCCAGCCGTACACGTTTCAAGATAGAAAACAAAAATAGAGAACGGGTCAAGATGCTGTTCTCAGTTCTCACTTGGGTAGATAAGCAAACATGATATAAGTAGTAGTTATATATATAGAACAAAGCATCTTAGCCAAGGTGGAATCAGGTCCCTACCCTTTGATAAAGATAAAGATGGTGGTGGGTCCCCAGGGGTCCCACCACTATTGTTAAAAAGATCATTTCAGATAAGATTATCAGTTTTTTTTTTGATAAAACAAGAAATTAAAAACATGGATGAAATTAATCTTTGCCTATAAATAAAACCCATAAACTCTTCCACCTTCTTAACTTCTCCCTTTTTCTTCTCTTTCTCTTCTTCCCTGCCTTGTTCATCACGATGTGTCACTTGATGTTTCAGAAACTTATCGACATGATTACTGGGAATAAACGGAAGAACGACTTGGAAGGTAAGATGGGTAGTACTGTGAGGAAGATCAAAGCGTCAGTTGTGTTGATGAAGAAAAATGTGTTGGATTTCAACGACTTGCATGCATCGGTCCTTGATCGTGTTCATGAGTTAGTCGGGAAAGGAGTCTCTTTGCAATTAATTAGTGCTGTTCATGCCGACCCAGGTCAGTTTTTCTTTGTTCTTACGTTTCTCTGTGTTCAAGACTGGGGGTTTTTCCTAGAGAGATTTTCCTTGATAATGGGGCAAATTATTATTCTTTTATTGTTATAATGCATCTCAAGTGCACTTTTTGCCATGCGCCGAAGGATGCAAAGGTTCAATTGATGGGTCACTTCTTGAGCAGAGTCCAAATAGACCATGATGATCTACTCTGCTCAATTCAGAGGTGAAACACACTTTGATACTGTACATGTGATGCTCTGAGGGAGCACTGAGGGTTATACTCCTTACACCCATATTCATTTAGGCCGTTCAATTGACTTGTGTCATCTCTATGCTGAAAGTCAAGCTTAAGGGCCTGTTTGGAATTCTATTTTTAGACCTGAAAAAGTTTTTTTTTTTTCACTCAAAATAACAGATTTTTTAGATGACTATTTTTTAAAAAGTATTTATTCCATAAGAATATATTATTTAAGCTAAAAAGTCTTTTATAAAAAAATAGCTGAAAGCTGTTTTCAAGTCAACAAAGACTTTAAAAATTTTACTAGCTCGACGAACATAGTAAACAAAGAAGGAAAAAGATGGAACAAGGTCTGCCTGAAACTTTTTTAACTGCCGAAGTATGATTTTTGTTACTCACTACGGTCATCTGGATCCATTGATCGTATGGATGTTTATCCCACACCTTGTTGGACATACACACCAAAATTCACCCTGATCGGTAATCTCTAACCATTAAATTTTAGTACTTTTATAAGGCGTGATTATATCCGTTGAATTCAACCATTGTTTGATTGCTAAAACCAACGGCGTAAAAATCGTCAAACAAGCTGATTTTTAGTATGAGTGTCTACTAAGGGATGGGGTAAACATCCATGCGGTCAGTGGGCCCAGATAGCATCGGTAACAAAAATGAACTTCCACATTTGAAAATATCTCAGGTATACTTTGTTATATCATGACCCAACAAAGAAACCCTACTCGAGCCCACTCCTCTCTATCTATCACTGTCCTCGATTAAAGTGACGAGGCCCACTAAGAGAAGATAAAGACATTTTGTATTAATGATGATCCAAAGATTCCAAACCATCTAAATCATTTGCATGGCTCGGTTACGCGTTTTGACCAAAAGCAAGCGTTTGGGATGTGCCTTTGTGTGACTTCGGAGAACCATCAAAATCTCGGCTGATCCCGGTCTGGATCGGGATCGGAGCCCACCGATTGGATTCAAACCATGTCTGTCTCGCCGAGTTCTCTGTTTTTTGAAGGATTTTCACACAGTCTCAGGGCGAGTTGGCCAATCCAGCCTCCGATCTGGATCGGGATCGGAGCCCTCCGACCCCGAGACTTTGAATTACAACCAACTACTCCTTAGAGTCTCCAAAACGCACAACGGCATGAACTGTGACATGTGGGGCCCACATATCATGTGATCACATGATACATGGGCCCACATGACAGCAAATCGTAGTAGGAGTCCAAGTCGCAGCTGTTCAAGGCATGTGTTGCAAACATGCGACTGTGGAGTACCCTTATTTTTAAAATTTTGTGCTTAAATTATGTTTTTTTTTTCTTTTTTTTTTAGGGGGGGGATGTGCCTTTGCCACTATCTTAAATGGAATCTCTTTTCGAAATAAAAAATAAAAAAACTTAATAATTATATATTATGAAGGGTCAGGATCGGGGGACAACCATTTGGCGTACCCACATAGAAGATGAATCAACGACTGATTTTTGGTGAGGATGATCTCTACAGTGAGGAGATCATCCTCACAAAAATTCAAATCATTCCAATATTTATAGACTGGTTTATAAGTTGAAGAATTATGGACCGTCTATTTTTATCGTGTAACTTGAAAACCACATTTGATGGGGTTAGAAATTTTGGAATGGGCTGATTTTTTGTTGGGGTGATCTATATGGCGAGGAGATCATTCTCACCAAAAATCAGCCATTGATTCATCTTCTATGTGGGTACGCCAAATTGGTTGTCCCCTGATCCTGACCTATTTGATATAATAATAGTTTAGAAAATTAATAATTCTAGCAAGCAACGCCTATAATGTCGTGCACATATGCTTGTAAGGTGTGGTTCTCGATGTAATTTTCATGTCTTTTTTGTGTTTGCATTTTTTCTTAGAAAAAAATGTGACCGCGTGCAAATTTATTAGGGCTGTCAACGAATATTATTCGAATTAAATATAAGCATATCCGAATTCGAATCTGATTTTTTATTTTAATCATATATCTGAATTTGATTCGAAATCAGACGGATATTATGAAGTCAAATTCAAATCTGATTAACTTATTAGATATCGGATTCATTGGATGAGTAAATTAGATTCAAATAATATCTGATAAGGGTACGTAACCTATGGACGCACACTTATAGTGCCGGA
The DNA here is from genome assembly GCA_035048495.1 of Euptelea pleiosperma. Classification (NCBI taxonomy): domain Eukaryota; kingdom Viridiplantae; phylum Streptophyta; class Magnoliopsida; order Ranunculales; family Eupteleaceae; genus Euptelea; species Euptelea pleiosperma. Next base: position 23,704,208 of record CM068551.1, on the reverse strand, counting down.
TTTTAAAATCTATATATAATTATTATATTTATATAATATATAGGATCGGATATTATCAATGCTCTGAATCTGTATCGGAAAAGTATTAGGCTCCGTATGGTTGCCCGGAATAAGTTTTCTAAAATTGATTTTTGCATTAAAAAAGAAAGCATAAAACTTTTTCCGTACTTTAAAAGCTTTTCCTATATTTTATTTCCTGAAAGTGATTTGCTTTTTAACTTAATCTTTAAAACTTTATCTTGTCGGGTCAGCTTGTCCAACTTTCATGTTCTCAATGTTTTTGGGGTCAGAATTCATTTCCACTTGCTTGTTGACTTTGCTTGTTGACTTTGTTTAGTCGTCTTGGGAAAGTGTTGTGTATTTGGAGGACATTTGTATGGGTGTTTAATAGAGTGATCAGGACCATTCAACTCGATCGTGGACCACCACTTGATTGCCAATAAACAGAAACTCATAAAAATCCAACAAATATCTTTAATCCTAATAGCTAGGGTTGCAACTCGGGCGGGTTGGGTCGAGTTTGGGGTCAACCCGAACCCAAACGATCTTCAAGATTGTGAGCCCAAGTCCAAGGCTTAGAATTTTAGCCCGAGTCCAACTCGATCGGGTTAATCAGGTAGGTAAATTATTCAATTTTTTTTTTTTAATTGTTAGGAAAGGTTGGTAAAATTTTTTTATATTAATTTTTAATATAAAAATGCATATTAATTTTTATATTTGGTCGGATTGGGACCCAACCCGATTTTCATCGGATTGTCAAAATCCAGACCCTAGCTCAACAGGAGTACTGAAGGGGCCAACCCAATCCGAGCCCAATGTTGGGTTGAGCTCGCCCAAGTTGCAGCCCTACTAACAGCTCTAATTAACATTGTTGATATCATTTTCGAACTATTTAACCGATCGATACGACTTTTGGGCTATGGTCCATCCAAAGGGTGGTCAATGGTGTGGATTGATCCATAGGTGGGCCATGTGTATGGACACAAACGTGTAGCTCACCGAGTATTGCTCGTTTGCATGTGTAGAGAACGGGTTGCGCGGGAAGCTTGGACAGGCCGCCTACTTGGAAGAGTGGATTACAACAATTACACCATTAACAGCCGGCGAGTCCACATTCAAGGTTACGTTTAACTATGATGAGTCCATGGGCGTTCCTGGGGCTTTCATCATCAAGAATAATCACCACAGTCAGTTCTACCTCAAGACCGTCACACTCGAGGATGTTCCGGGTGCGGGTCGGATTCATTTCGTTTGCAATTCTTGGGTATACCCAGCCAAACGTTACAAGTATGATCGGGTTTTCTTCGCCAATCAGGTAAATAAATAAATAAATAAATATGTTGTTAATTAGTGTTGTAGATCACCCATTTGGTTGATGAGATGCCTCAACCTTCTATCATGTTGCCACATGTGGAAGGGAGGGTAAGGGCTACCTAAAGAGTAGGTTACATTTTACATATATGATGTATGATTATTGTTGCAGACTTACCTTCCAAAGACTACACCGGAGCCTCTACGTAAGTACCGGGAGGAAGAACTTGTGAACCTTAGAGGAGATGGGAAAGGGGAACTCAAGGAATGGGATCGAGTTTACGACTACGCTTACTACAACGATTTGGGGGATCCAGACAAGGGTGCCAGTCATGTCCGTCCTGTTCTTGGAGGGTCCACTGAATATCCTTACCCTAGGAGGGGAAGAACGGGTCGGAAACCCACTAAGACAGGTTAGACATTTGAATAATACTTTGAAAATATGGTGCAACCTAGGCGGGTTTAGAGTGAACCCAAGCCCAATCCGAAATCGGATAACTCAACCCGAGCCCAACCCAAGTGGCTCATCTATAAACTCAAGCCCAACTCGGGTTAGCCTAATTTGCTTGGTAAGGTTGGGTGACAAAAAATACCGGTCCGGTTCACGTTGAACTTGAAATTTAAAGAGAACCAACGGTTTTTTTTTTCAAAACCATTCGTTCGACGGTCAAACCGATCGAACTCGAACCCCCGGTTCATAACTAGATCTTATTAACTGTTTGAAACATGAATGCAATATTTTAGGAAAGTGAGTATGGTTTCAAAACTTGGTAGGATTTCTTCAAAATTCTAGCTAAATCTGCAAAATTGTGTGTTAACAGATCCTAATACCGAGAGTAGATTGCCGCTTCTAAGCCTGGACATTTATGTTCCAAGAGATGAACGGTTTGGTCACCTGAAGATGTCGGATTTCCTCGCATATGCTCTAAAATCTCTGGTTCAGGTCTTGCTCCCAGAGCTGAAAGCTTTGTGTGACAGCACCCCTAATGAATTCGATACTTTCCAAGACGTGCTAGACCTTTACTACGGAGGGGTCAAACTACCCAGCGGTGCTCGCGACCAAATTAGGGACGCCATCCCCTTGGAGATGCTCAAGGAGCTCGTTCGTACCGACGGCGAACAACTCCTCAAATTCCCTGTGCCTCAAGTCATCCAAGGTTCGTGTCCAACTTCCACACCCCCACCCCACTATTTTCTATATACATACATGAATAGACATAATTGTGTGCTTGTTTCATGTAGATGTTTCCCATACAAGGTTTAAAATTGAATATTTTAGTAATTAACACCCCCCCTGAAATTTGAAAGTAATTAGTAATACCCCCTTATACTTTCAAACTTTAGGATTACCCCTGTGACCTAGTTTAGCAGTGCGTGACTTAAGTTAAATGGGACTTAAATCACACGTGGTTAGCATTATACTTGCAATATTATAGTCCTTTCGTAGGTGCGTTAACAGACGCATGTCACGTTAAAATATTGGTCAAGTCATTAGGTCAAGGGGGTAATCCTAAAGTTTGGGAGTATAAGGAGGTAATCCTAATTACTTCCAAATTTCAAGGGGGTGTTACTAAAATACCCTTTAAAATTTAGGTTTCACATGCCATTTCGATGAGGGCTGAAATCGAAATTATGTGTGAAGCTTTGGAAATTTTAGAAATTGAGATTATTGATGATAATTTCAAAAATTTGACCCAAAAATATTGCAAAAAAATCGAAATCTTACATGAAATTTCAACAAAAAATCGAAATTTATAAAAATTTGAAATTTCACGAAATTCTTAAAAACTCAACGAAATTTAGAAAATATCCAAAATTTTGGAATTTCTGAAATTACATTTTTAATGGGTTTCGGTTTCGCCAAAATTTAAAACCCTGATCCCTTGGTTTGAGCCGAAACCAAAATTTCAGACATTTTCCGAAATTAAAAAACCCTGATCCCGTGGTTCGAGTACAACTAACATTAAACCGCTTGATGATCCATGTTTGATGCTCTCATGATATAACTGCAGAGGATAAATTCGCTTGGAGGACAGACGAAGAATTCGGACGAGAAATGCTTGCCGGAGTGAACCCAGTCGCCATTCGCCTTCTCCAAGTAAATTGAAGCTTCCAAAACATTACAATTTTTTTACACATTATCTGATAATTATAGGGTTTCTTAGTAACTTAAAAATGATTTTAAACTGCAGGAGTTTCCCCCAGCTAGCAAGCTTAATCCAAAACAATATGGTGAGCATACCAGTACAATAACCAAAGAACATATTGAGAAGAATTTAGATGGGCTAACAGTAGATGAGGTACGTACTGCTGTGCTCAAATCATCGTAACGTTTCTTTTGGCTCGAAAAGCCGGGATTTGATTCAAGATCTCAATGTGAGTTCTGTGCAGGCTCTTAAGAACAAGAAGCTATTCATATTAAATCATCATGATACATTGATGCCATACTTGAATCGGATAAACACAACTTCGACAAAGACGTACGCCACGAGAACGCTCCTCGTCCTGAAAGATGACGGCACGTTGAAGCCGTTGGCAATTGAGTTGAGCTTAGTTCACCCACAGGGTAAGCAATATGGTGCCGTAAGTAAAGTCTTCACACCAGCTGAAGATGGTGTTGAGGGTTCAGTGTGGCAGTTGGCCAAAGCTTATGCTGCTGTGAATGATTCGGGCGTTCATCAACTCATCAGCCACTGGTATGTCACTATGATTCAGGATCTAACGACCAAAATCCAAAATCCAAAATCGACCCTAACATGAGAACTATAGATATCCGATACATTTTTATTCGGGTCATATTTTAAGGATCCAAATCATGGTTTAAAAGACGGTTGTTATAACGGTAACGCCCCTACCCCATTACATTTTTTCCCCTTTAACACGTTTAACACAAAAAAAAGGCTTTCTGTTACAATGGAAACAACGGCCGTTAGTTTGTAAAAACATTTTTTTTACCGTTATAATGGCCGTAATGATGGTCATAATGGTAACGTTGGGACCGTTAACGGGCCCTTTAAAACCATGATCCAAACAATAAAACATGGGTCTGGATCGGGTTAGATCTCGGTTATGACTCGAAACATTTCATGCCCTGAATACTAGGTAGTGAGTTGTGAGACGTAGGGAAAAGTCTACTTTGTGATGGATTTTTGAATGGTTCTGATTCATGTTGCAGGTTGAACACGCATGCGGTGATTGAGCCATTTGTGATTGCGACGAATAGACAGTTAAGCGTGCTTCACCCGATCCATAAGCTTTTGCAACCACATTATCGGGATACAATGAACATAAATGCCTTGGCTCGGCAGATCCTTATTAATTCTGGTGGTGTGCTTGAGAAAACTGTCTTTCCAGGAAAATTTGCCATGGAAATGTCTGCTGTGATTTATAAGGACTGGGTTTTCACTGAGCAGGCACTCCCAGCAGATCTCGTCAAGAGGTAAAAATCACAAAACCTTAACAAATCTATATAAATCGCCAAACTGGACCTGAGAGAACGTTGTGTGGCAACTTTCTGGGGCCCACCGATGTTTGGCCCACCTCTTGGTGGACCTAGACACCAAAAATTAGCCTGAATTCTGATTTCTATCCGTTGGATTTAAGTGTTTTGGGTACTCAAATTGAACGGCTGGAAACTACATCAGGCTAATTTTTAGTGTCTAGGTCCAGTAGTGGGCCAAAATTTTGAACAGTTACCACATGACATTCTCTCACTAGGCCTGAGAGAGAAACTCTTCCGGGCCCACCAACCCATGAATGTTTAGTGGTTCACCAAGGGGTGCGCCGAACATATATGGGCCCGTGGGCCTGAAGAGTTGCCACATGACATTCCCTCACGCCTTGGATATTGAGTTTGAACTCCTAGTGAGAGAACAATTTTCTTGTTTTTCCCCCCGAACTTTAAATTTGTACTGAATTGATAAGATTGCCATTTGCTTTATTCAGAGGAATTGCAGTTCCAGACTCAAATCAGCCCCATGGCCTCCGCCTATTGATCGAGGATTATCCATACGCCGTTGATGGGCTTGAGATCTGGTCAGCAATTGAGAGCTGGGTCCATGATTATTGCTTTTTCTACTACCCAACTAATGACTTGATCCAAGAAGACACTGAACTCCAGTCCTGGTGGGCCGAGCTTCGCAATGTGGGCCACGGTGACAAGAAGGATGAGCCATGGTGGCCCAAGATGCATACACTAGCTGAGCTAACCCAAACATGCACCACCATCATATGGGTGGCCTCAGCCCTCCATGCAGCTGTAAATTTCGGACAATACCCCTATGCAGGCTATCTCCCGAACCGACCAACCATTAGCCGTCGGTTCATGCCTGAACCCGGCACACCCGAGTACGCCGAGCTCGAGTCCAACCCGGACTTAGCTTTCCTGAAAACAATCACGAGCCAGCTCCAAACACTCCTTGGTGTGTCCCTTATAGAGATCTTGTCAAGGCATTCTTCTGATGAGGTGTATCTCGGGCAGAGAGACATGCCTGAATGGACGGCAGATGCAACAGCACTGGAAGCGTTTAGGCGATTCGGAGAGAAGTTGGTGGCGATTGAAAGTAGAATCATGGAGATGAACAACAACGAACGTTGGAGGAACCGGAACGGGCCAGTCCAGGTTCCATACACCTTGCTCTATCCAAACACCAATGATCACACCCGTGTTGGTGGACTCACCGGCAAGGGAATTCCCAACAGTGTCTCAATATAAGGCTTTCTAGTTTTGGTTTTTAGAAAGAATTTTAGATCTGTGCATCTCCCGATTTGCCACGTACACATGTTTTGAGGACTAAAAAAAAATGAAAAATCGAATTTTAAATTTAGTTTTCATTTTTAATTTTTTTAGTGAGTAAAACATGGGAGTACGTGGCAAACAAGGAGACGTGGGAGTAGGGTAAGTTACCCAATACCCTGGAGTACAGGATCTGATTTCTTTGGAAAATGAGTACTTCTCAAATAAAAGACTATTTTTGTGGGTCTCTGTAAAAATTTTTTTTTTTTGGGATAAGCAGTTTTTGTATCCTTGGATTCTTTTCTTGATGGCATTTAAGTAATTATGTATGTACAGATTCTCTAAAATAAACTGCAAATACCTATAAAATACACTGCAAATGGGATCCGGATGCGTAGATCTTGATCTAGATTTGGTTTTGAGCATTTTGACCTAGATGTGATCTGGCTCGATTTTGATCCGCACCATTTTTAGCCTTAACCGTGTGCTACAATTTGGTTGTTGCGGCTCCATCATTGAGGTTAGGGGTGTCAATGGGTACCCGATAAGAACTGGTCCCGATTTCTGGTTCCAGGACTAGTTATTTCAGAACCTAACCCAAAAAGATCCAGAACTGAGAACTGCAACCGAAACTAATAGGACCCAAAATTAATGTATATAGTAGTGCTACATATGTCAAGTTTTTTCTGAACTTTCCTATGAAAATTATTTTTACCTCGGGAGATCTTCTCAGTGGGCCTCATCAAATAGATCCACATGTTAGGAAGAAAGAGCAATAAACAATCTAAAGAACGTCTCTAGTCAACCGAGGTATATATATATAACCCCAAGACGAAACTAGGATTTCTGTATCTCTATGTAAAAGCTGAGCCGCCGTGTCTTGCCTTCTAGCACCAGGCTCCACATAACATAACACCACCCACCCTTAAGTCTGCATCACGTTTACTCCATACAGTTCGTATGCGGTGGATTGACTTTACAGATGCCCTGCCAACCCAAATCTACCGATAGATTTCCTCATTGAAAATTTTCTCTTTCAAGCTCAAGTTTTGCAGCTACAATTCTCTAATACATTGTGGAACATGGATGGGTGGGGTGGTGCTTAGCGGGCCGCACGGTCCTTTATCTGGTTTGGTAGGCCGGGCTGGCCCATTCAAACCCTCTTAATGAGCCGGGCTGCGGGCCCAGCCTGATCCCACTTCATTTATTATAAGACGTGGATTTTTTTATTTTTATTTTTTTATATTAACTGGGGCCTTTAATCTATGGCCATGTTTGAATAATCAATGCTTGATGTGTAGATTGAAATTTGAAACATATGTCTTCATGACTAATGATAATGTATAGCATCAAAACAACCAAGTTGGGGGAAAGTAACCCATTTGCAGTACTGATGGAAATTAATTTTTTTTCTAACTTTAGATCAGATGGTTAAGAATCTCTGATTATTACCAGTTTTCGATTAAAACGATGTAAGATGTTTGCCCACCATAATTTTGATGGTGTGGGCACCAATGACATGTGAGTATTTTATTAGCGAGTCTTAGGATTCAACACTGAATCCGTGTTCTACGCTCGATAATGACAGGCTTATGTATAAACATAGTATGAAGAAAAAGAAAATTATAAGCATATCCACATATGTTCATGGTCCATAAAATCCAATGGTGGAGCCAAATCTATTATTAGGTCGATTGATTAGGTTGTTAACATCGTCCAAACAAACATGATTTTGGCATATTACCAATTAACCCGATGATTTTTGGCATATTACCTATTAACCTGACTCACCAACTGTATGTAATTGAATCGCATGTATATTGTATGCAACTTGAGTGTCTCGAATTCTATTATTATTGTAGGTGGGCCCACGTAAGGTTCTTATCCAACTAGTCGTCATTCCTTAGACAAGAAGGGTCATGATGTAACAAGGTATACCTCGGACTTTTTGGTGCGAGGAAGCATGATTTTGTTACTCACTGCTGCCATCTGGGCCCACTGACCGCGTGGATGTTTAGCCCACCCCCTTAGTAGACATTCATACCAAAAATCAGCTTGTTTGATGATTTTTAGCTGTTGGTTTTAGTACTTAAAAAAAAAAAAATGGTTGAATCCAATGACTATAATCACACCTTAAAAACTACTAAAATCTAACGGTTAGAGTTTACCAACCAGAGTGATTTTTGGTGTGTCTCTTGACTCCTCACCATGGTTTTAAAAACGGCCGTTTAAACGGTAACACCCCAAGCCCGTTTCCGTTAAAACCGTTTAAACGCGTTTTATCGTTTTTGAAAAAAACGGCCGTTAAAATCGTTTAAACAGCCGTTTAATTTTGAAAATTTTTGTGAAAGAAACGGCCGTTAAAACCGTTTAATTCCGTTAAAATCCGTTTAATTTCCGTTTAAATCCGTTAAATTTCTTTTTTTTTTTTAATTTTCAAATTTCAAAATTTGAATTTCGGCGCCACTTTTTCCGTTTTTTTCCGTTAAAATCCATTAAAATCCGTTTAATTCCATTTTTTTTTCCATTTTTGCCCTCAATCCGTTTTAACGGCCATTTAAACGGTTTAAACGGTAACGCCCCCAGTCCGTTTAACCGTTAAAACGGCCTCCTTTAAACCTTACTCCTCACCACCCAATTAAATGGATTTAGTATAGGGACAATCAGTGGCGGAGCCAGTGAGGGGGGTCACTGTTGATTTTGAAAGGCGTCACTATTGATTTTGAAAGTTGATGGGGGCACCTGCCCTGCCCTAAAACACATACCATTTTCATACTACATTCGTGTGTGCTTTTATATGTAACATCCACCAACCCAAAGAGAGACATCTATCTTTATTGGGTATTTTAGTAACACCTCTGAATTTTGAAAGTAATTAGTAATACCCCTAATATTTTTAAATTTTAAGTTTACCCCCTTTACCTAGTTTAACAGTGGTTGACTTGAATCATACATGGGTAGCCTTGTACTTTAAAAAATATGGTCCTTTCATAGGTACATTAACAGGCACATTGTCGCCTGTAGTTAAGTACAATGCGTGTCTTAAGTACAAGCATACGAGGGATATGCCGGTTGATTTTGAAAGGCATCACTGTTGATTTTGAAATTTGTGGGGGCAAGTGGCCCTCAACGCCTAAAATACATACCCTTTCCTTATCATATTTGTGGGTGCTTTTATAGCATCCACAAACCTAAGGAGAGACATCTATCTTTATTGGGTATTTTAGTAACACCCCCCTAAAATTTTGAAGTAATTAGTAATACCCCCTATTTTTCAAAATTTAAGTTTACCCTCTTGATCTAGTTTAACGATTTTGAGTTAAGTTAAAACAAACTTGAATCACACGTGGTTCGCCTTTACTTTAACATATGATGCATGTATGTTAAGTACAAGCATATGATGTGTATGTGAAGTACAAGCATATGATGCATATGTTAAGTATATGCACATGATGTATGTCAAGGTTTAAAGGAGGCCGTTTTAATGGTTAAACGGACTGGGGGCGTTACCGTTTAAACCGTTTAAATGGCCGTTAAAACGGATTGAAACGGTCAGGGGCAAAAATGGAAAAAAAATGGGAAAAAATAGAATTAAACGGATTTTAACGGAAAAAAATGAAAAAGTGGCGCTGAAATTCAAATTTTGAAAATTAAAAAAAAAATAGAATTTAATGGATTTAAACGGAAATTAAACGAATTTTAACGGAATTAAACGGTTTTAACAGCCGTTTTTTTTACAAAAATTTTCAAAATCAAACGGCTGTTTAAACGATTTTAATGGCCGTTTAAACGATTTTAACGGCCGTTAAAACAAAAAAACGGCCATTTTTTTCAAAACCGATAAAACGTGTTTAAATGGTTTTAACGGAAACGGGCTTGGGGCGTTACCATTTAAACGGCCGTTTTTAAAACTATGATGTATGTCGCATTTTAACTTTATCTAAATGATGGTTAAACTAGGTCAAGGAGGGTGATCTTAAAATTTGAAAGCATAAGGGGGTATTACAAAGTATAGGGCCCACAGAATTTCAAAATAGCCCCTTACTAAATGATTAATTATTGTAAGTTTTGAAGGGAATTATTTTGATATTAACATCAAATTAATTTTCTCTCATCTTTTAGAAAAATTGTGATCACATGCAAATGCATGCACATACTATCAAATTTTTTATTTTTTAAATAAAGATAAAGGCCTGATGTATCGAGCGTACGTACACTAAACATCCAGCGGACCTTTTCCCAATTAATATTTTTAGGCTTTTCAAACTACTTGGTGACAATATTTTCCAACAACTTGGTACAACAAACATTCAATCTGTGACCCAACAACCCAGCTAAGTGGTGGAGCCAATATTTTGTTCCAGGGGGCAAGCGACCATCAAAGTAAAGTTAACGACGTGCAGTCGATGCCTTTGACTACAGTCAATATGAGCCACGTGACATATTCTTAAGAGGATACTAACCGTATGGATGTTTGGCCAATCACTAGGTGGACCTACAAGCCAAAAATAAACTTGATCATTGATTTCTAAGTGTTGGATTGAAGTTATTTTCATGGGTTAATTTAAACCATAGGAATTTGAGCATTATTTGGGTAAGAAATCCAAAGGTTTTAAATCACGAATCAGGCTGATTTCTGGTTTGTAGGTCCGCCTAGCGATTGGCCAAGCATCCATATGGTCAGTGTCCTCTTAAGAATGTGTCAAGTGGCTCATATTGGCTGCAATCAGCAGCATCACTCACTCTCAACAGGTGTCATCGAAGGTTTACTTGTCAAAGTGGGGCAGATGGGCCCACTAACCGCATGGATGTTTAGCCCTTTCTTTCATAGACACTCATACCTGAATATGATCAGAGTGATTTTGGGTGCATATGAGATTGGGGGGGGGGGGGGGGGGCAATTTTAAAAGTTGAGGGGGGCAACTCGCCCCCCCTTGCTCCGCCACCTCTTGATAAGATCACAATGATGGTGGGTCCTGTCTTTGGTTCTTGACAATTAATACCCTTTCCAATTATATGCACATATTTTCAATGTGACTAGATTTGGTAGACACGTTGATTACAACAACAAACTTGTCTTTAATTAAAATCTTAGATTAATTAATATAATGGTTTTTCTTTGGTGTGCGCAAAATGTTTTACACGTTGCTGTGCAAAATCGATATATTTCCGACAATCGGGTTTTTATTTAGTGGGCACAAAAATTACAACACTTGGGTGTGCAAAATCGACATATTTCTGTGGATCAACAGTTCATTTGTATCGATCTACAGTTCCTGTGATTGTAACTTTTATAACGAAAAAGAGTTGTAATAACTTTTCATGAATGCCATATTCTTAGGTGGTCTTTTTTTTTTAAAGTACCAAGCTCGATAGACTCGCCTTTTTGTACTGTTCTTCTCATTTGTGCTCTCAGCCGTGGATTTTGGATTTTGAATCCACTGGTGGTTGTTGGATTCTCGGAATCTGCACCCAGAGTTCTCGGGTAGGTTCTGAGAATCTAACTTACTACCGTTGGATTATCGAAATCCACAGCATAGAACACTAATGAAACGATCACAAAAAGACAAATCCCCTTAATGTATAAGATGTTGTTTTAGAAATTATCTCATTTAATGTATAAATATTTTTTTGGGCTTTCTTGCTTTACTCCCTTGCTTTATTGATGCAATTTGCATCTCACCCAATGTTTTTAAAGTATTTGCGTCTCACCCTTTGACCACGGTCTCTGGATGGATATCCCAATATTTTTTTAATGACTATAATGACCTTGGGTGAGATGCAATTGCATCAATAAAGTAAGGGGGACAAGCAACAAATCCTTTTCTTTTAGGTTTTTTTTTTATAAGGATTGTGAACTATAAAAGGAACTGATCACCTTCACAGGTTAAGCAAGCATGGCACACTCTTAGAGGTCACGAACCGCACGGATGTTGGGCCCATCGCTAGGTGGAGCTACATACTAAATATCAGCCTCATTAGTGATTTCAAACCAGTAGATCTTTGTTACCCAAATGATGCTCAAATTCTATGGAGAAAATCAACTCAAGAAAACAACTCTAATCCAATGCTTAAAAATTAATAATTAGATTAATTTTTGGTCTGTAGGTCCAACCTTACAATCTTAAAAAAAAAAGATTTAAAAAGTAAAAAAGATTTTTTGCGTGTCCCCCTTACTTTAGTGATGCAATTTGCATCGCACCCAATGTTTTTAAAATATTTGCGTCTCACCCAAGGTCATTATAGTCATTAAAAAAATATTGGGATGTCCATCCCGAGACCGTCTATTGACCATGGTCAAAGGGTGAGATGCAAATTGCATCAATAAAGTAAGGGGTAAAGCAAAAAAGCCCTACTTTTATTTTGGGTCAGGGTCGGGGGAGGGGAATTATGGACCGCCTATTTTTACTATGTAACTTGAAAACCACATTTAAGGGGGTTAGAAATTTCAGAATGCACTGATTTTTTGTTAGGGTGATCTATATGGTGAGGAGATTAGCCTCACAAAAAATCAGCCATTGATTCATCTTCTATGTGGGTACGCTAAAATGATTGTCCCCCCATCCTGACCCCCCTTTTTTTTATAGCTGGCATCTTCTGTCCTACCCTGGATTGAAGAGATGAGCAAAACCTTTGTAATTATTATCACCGTTGATCTCTAGAATCCAACAGTGAATGGCCTTAACGGTACAAATTTTTTTTTTGGGGTCCACCGTTGGCCAGCACTTTTCATGATTTTTTTCCACGTTTTGGGCGTGTAAGTCGTGTTAAGTAGCTCCTTATTTGTCTTATTACCCAACCATACAAACCTTAAGAATTAAGATTATAAAACAAAGAGTGGTGATCATATGGTCCGAGGTCCATGTGATGTTCAACTGGCGACACATTTTAATTGGGGCTGCACTAACATTTTATTATATTTGAATATACAACACCATTCAAAATGTGACAGCAGTTGGGCACCACATAGACCCGAGACCATATGACCACCACTCGAAAACAAAATAGAAAACGGTTTAAGCCGGCTCTCACTTGGGTAGATAAGCAAACGTGAAACCCATGTTGAATAGATTAGGTTTTCAGATATGTGGCCGGAAAATTAATAAAGAATGGCGATCAGATGGTCTGGGGTCCATGTGGTGCCCAGCTGCTGGCACATTTTGATTGGTGCTGCACTAATATTTAAGCAATCCGAGCGTGCAACATCAATCAAAATGTGCCAGCAGCTGGGCACCACATGGACTACAGGGGACCATATATCAGCATTCAATAATTGAAGAGGCCGGCCACAGTAGATACAAAGAGCGAATGTGAGACAAGAAAGACAAGAATAAAAAAGAATAAATTTGTTATATAGAAGAAAAGCATCTTAGCCGATGTGAGATCAAGTTTTACCTTTGAATTTCTTCGATAAAGGTAAAGATGTTGGTCGTTCTCAGGGTCCCACTACTCTTGTAAAAATTGGGTATTTTAGTAACACCCCCCTGAAATTCGAAAGTAATTAGTAATACCCTGCATACTTCCAAACTTTAGGATTACTCTTTGACTTTTTTTTAACAGTAGTTGACTTAAGTTAAAAAGGACTTAAATCACACATCATTAGCATTGTACTCGCAGTATTATGATCCTTTCATAGGTGCATTATTTGATATTGGAGGTGCCCTCTAAAATGAACTCCAATCAACCCCCTTTTAAAAAAGAATCTTTTTTTAAAAATATTTTTCAAAATGACACAAAAGGTATTTAAAAGTATGTTGGGGGATTTTTTTGAAATTTCTAAGGACAACAACGGTATTTAAAAAATTTGAATGGAATGAAAATGACAAAAATAGTACATAATCCTATATAAAAGAGCCTTCCAAATTTGATGTTTGGATATATGGATTGGTTGGAGTTGGATTTTGTAAAAGTACCATCAAATTTGATGGTATAGAGATTACTTGGAAATAGAGCATTTCCAACCAAGATCTTCAAAAAAGTATTTTTTTCATATTTGAAGATAGAAACACCTTCCAAAAGTGTTGAACTCCAACCATCCATGATTTCATAAAAGCATATTTTTAAAAAATGATATAAAATGAATTTAAAAGTTATTTAAAAAGGCCACAATAGGTAAAGTTTATTGCTAAAATGCAGATGGTTTTAAGGAGGATACAAAAGGTATCGATTTTATTTATTTTTATTTTTTATTTTTTTTAGTTTTGTGTATTAAGGTATCAAAGTGTTTAGAAATTTTGAGAGTCAAAAAGTAAGGTCTTTATATTTGAAGCCACTAGAGACCCTGTCTTCAAATTTAAAGATAGAGATAAAACGCAGTTAGAGTTGCATTTTACAACTTTATCTTCAAATATAAAGATGGAGACCCTGTGTTGAAGATGCTTTTCGGGTATTCAAATTTTGGCTTCAAAAAATATCTTTTTCAAATTTATAGATAGAGAGATCCTTCAAAAAGTGTTGAACTCTAACCTGTCCTAGTTTCAAAAAAATAAATAAATCATCTTTTAAAAGAAGACAAAAGATATTTAAATTTTTTTCAAAAATGACACAAAATGTATTAAAAATTTGTTGGTAAAAAGTGGATGTGTTTTAAAAAAATACATAAGGTATCAAAGTTTTATGAAAGGATATGAAAAAAATTAAATTAGAGTTCAGAATGTCTAAAGGGCTCTATATTTAAAACCAAGAATTGAGATAGAGACTCAGTCTTCAAATTTGAAGCCAAAGAAAGAGCCTGGTTATAGTTGGATTTTGCATCTTTTTCATCAAATATGAAGATAGAGCCCCTTTTTTAGAAATGCTCTAACAGGCGTATGATGCGTGTCACGTTAAAATGTTAGTCAAGTGATGGTTAAACTATTTCGATAGGGGTAATCCTAAAGTTTGAAAGAACAAGGCGTATTACTAATTACTTTCGAAATTCAAGGGCGTGTTACTAAAATACGCTAAAAGATTTTAGATAAGATCATCAGTCTTTTAAAAGACGAAAAACCAAAAAAAGACAAGAAATTATTACAATATTATTACACAAGTAAAGTTCTTTCCCTTGATAAAAACATGGATGAAAGACTTAATTTTGCTTATAAATAATACCCACAAACGTTCCACTCTTACCAGACCAGAACATCTACCATCTTTCCTTGTTCTCTCTCTTTCTCCCCTTCCCTTTGTTCTCCTAACTTCGTTTAAGACTTCGTTCACGATGTGTCACTTGCTGTTTATGAAACTTGTACACATGGTTTCTTCCCATAAAAGCATGAGCAGGTTGGATAGTAGGATGGGTAGGAAAAAGATCATAGGGTCAGTTGTGTTGATGAAGAAAAATTTGTTGGACTTGAATGACTTGCCCGCATCGGTCCTTGATCGGGTTCATGAGTTTATTGGGAGAGGAGTCTCGTTGCAGCTCATTAGTGCTGATCGTGCCGACCCAGGTCAGTTTGAGATGGGGTTTTTTAGAGAGTTTTTCCTTGATAATGGATGCAAAGATGTGCACCAATAGCTTGTTTGGCCTATGGCACAAGCTGCACCAGGTGCACGCTGCACGCCTAAACAATGGAGTCTAAGAACAGGAGGAAAACATCCCGGCCCTCAACTTTGAAAAGTCCAAAATTACCTTTTTTATTTTAGTTTAGTGCTCCCTCTCAGTTTGTCTTTGCGATTTCCTTAGGGTCTTCGCCCATGAAGTTCAAGGTTCTACTCGATCAATTGATTTCCTTAGCTTCTTCGCGCAAAATCATGCCTTCGCCACGATCTTAAATGGAATCTCTTTTGGAAAAAAAAACCTTAATAAATATGTATCATATATTATGATTTAGGTTGAAATTTTTTACAAAACAGCCATTCTTTTCGGTATCACAGGGTATCCGGGCCACTGAGAATACCCGATTAATAATAACCATTATTTGATTGTGTAGCGAACGGGATGCGAGGGAAGCTTGGAAAGCCCGCATACTTGGAAGAGTGGATTACAACAATTACACCATTAACAGCAGACGAGTGTACATTCAAGGTCACGTTTAAATATGACGAGTCGATGGGGGTTCCGGGGGCTTTCATCATCAAGAATCATCACCACAGTCAGTTCTACCTCAAAAGCCTCACACTCGAAGATGTTCCGGGTGTGGGTCGGGTTCATTTCGTATGCAATTCTTGGGTCTACCCGGCCAAACGGTACAAGTATGATCGGATTTTCTTCTCCAATCAGGTAAATAAATCCATAAATATGAATATATTTAGTCCATCCCATGCACTATGAATATAAGCTATATGGCCCACCCCATGTTGGACTTACCAAACCTCAGTCTGATTGGTGATCTTTAGCCAATGGATTTGAGCATATTTTTGTCATGGGGGGTGGGTGATGGTGATTTTCAGCCGTTGAATTTCATGCATATCTTTTTACATAGACAGATTGAATGGCTAGCGATCGATCACCAATTATCTATAATTTTACGATCAAGTGGTGTAGATGGTAGTGGGACCCATCGTTAAAGGTCAATTAAAGTATGTGTTAGGTTAAAAACAAAAATATAATTAATGGCCGTTCATTTCATCCATCAACTTATTTTTCTACGATGAAGACGTAAAATGATAAGTATAAATGGCGATGGTCATGATCGAAACAAGTTTTACGATACGGCCAAGCAGAGGATGGACCCCACTCCCGACATTGGCACGCGCGGTGACATGCACGTATATGGTTGTAGTTCTACCCGGTTCTTCTTTCCTATTCACAAAATCATGGAGACTCTGGATCTAATTAATGGGGACCAATCTTTTTCTTACTGAAATGAATTATACTCTTCGGATTTTGCCTAAAATATTCAAAAGATTCTTTTTGTTTTTTTGTTGGGTCGTGATGTAACAAGGTATACCTGAGATCTTTTCATTTGCGGAAGCGGCATATTCCGTAGTTACCACCATGGTTTTAAAAACGGCCGTTTAAATGGTAACGCCCCAAGCCCGTTTCAGTTTAAACACGTTTTAATGGTTTTAAAAAAAAAAGGCCATTTTTTTTTTGTCTTAACGGCCGTTAAAATCGTTTAAACAGCCGTTTAATTCTAAAAAATTTTGTGAAAAAAACGGCCATTAAATCCATTTAATTCTGTTAAAATCCGTTTTTTTTTTTAATTTTCAAATTTCGAAATTTGAATTTCAGCGCCATTTTTTCCATTTATTTTCCCGTTAAAATCCGTTAGAATTTGTTTAATTTCAGTTTTTTTCCATTTTTGCCCCTGACCGTTTCAATCCGTTTTAATGGCCGTTTAAACGGTAACGCCCCAGTCCGTTTAACCGTTAAAACGGCCTCCTTTAAACCTTGGTTACCACTTTCATCTGGGCCCACTGACCGCGTGGATGTTTAGCCCACCCCTTAATAGACATTCATACAAAAAATCAGCTTGTTTAATGATTTTTAGCTGTTGGTTTAAGTACTCAAAAAGTGGTTGCATTCAACGGCTATAAGAACGCTTTAAAAAGTGCTAAAAGTGTTAAAATCTACTGGTTATAGATTACCAATAAAGGTGATTTTTGGTCTGTATATCCATCAAGGGGTGGGATAAACATCCATGCGGTCAGTGGGCCCAGATGGCAGCGGTGACTACCAAAAATGGCACTGCTTCCACAAATGAAACAGTTTCAGGCATACCTTGTTACATCTTTTTCCTTTTTTGTTGCTTTGCTTTTAATGGAAAGGTTTGATTACAAAAATAAATAAATTTTAGGAAAAACCTTTCCTCACCCATTTGATTGACGAGATTCCTCAACCCTACATAACCCTTATTGCTGTTAATATATATTTTCCGAGTACAATGAGGATCAGAAGAGTAATATAGTTATTTAAGCCAAGGTTTAGAGAGGACGTTTTAACGGTTTAATGGACTGGGGGCGTTACCGTTAAAACCGTTAAAACGGATTATAACGGACATGGGCAAAAATGAAAAAATGGAATTTAATAGAATGGTGTTGAAATTCAAAATACGATTTTGAAAAACGAAAAAAAAAAAAAAAAAAACGGAACTTAATGGAAAAATAATTGATTTTAATAGAATTTAATGGAAATAATGGCCATTTTTTGCACAAAATTTCTCAGATTTTAACGGCCGTTAAAACAAAAAAACGGCCATTAAGCATCAAAAACGTTTTTAATGTAATGGGCTTGGGGCGTTACTCATCATGATTTGTGACTTTTGGATTTGAGTACTCCAAATATGCTTGAAATCCATGGTTACAAATAAAGCATTAAAAAGACACTAATCAAATAGGATGTCAATCACTTATGAGGTTGATTTTTGGTCTGTAGGTCCATCTAGGGTTGGGTCAAACATCCATACAGTCAGAGATCTATAAGAGTGTGCCACGTGTCTAATAATGTGATCCAATCAAATGCTTAGAAATCACTAATCAAGCTATTTTTTGCATGCGGGTCCACCTAGGCATGGGCCAAACATCCATACGGTCAGTGATATATAAGAGTGCCATATGTAAGATGCATGATGCATCACACATGGCATCCGCTATGATTATTTTATTGAAACAAGTATAGTTGAAATTACTGGAGCTTCACATGCACAGGAGACTAGTCTTTTCTGACTTATCTTTGCACTCGTGTTCTCGTGCATGGATTTTGAGAATCCAACGGTGGTTGATAGCGCTGAGCTAGCATTCACTTTTTGCGAAAGCAAAACCACCATTGGATTGCCTGGTGACTTGAATTAAGCTAAACTACATGTTGTATAATTATTGTTGCAGAGTTACCTTCCGAGTGATACACCGACGCCTCTACGTAAATATAGGGAGGAAGAGCTTGTGAACCTTAGAGGAAGTGGGAAAGGGCAACTCAAGGAATGGGATCGAGTCTACGACTACGCTTACTACAACGATTTGGCGGATCCGGACAAGGGTTCCAGTTATGTCCGTACCATTCTTGGAGGGTCTTCAGCTTATCCTTACCCTAGGAGGGGAAGAACGGGTCGGAAGTCCACAAAGACAGGTTACACAATTGAATAATCCTTCTCTTATTTTTCTTACTAAGTTTTCATTAATCCAATGTACGGTGCAACTTAGGCAGGTTGAGAGGGAACCCAAGCCCAACCCAAGTTGCTCATCTCTAAGCTCAAGCCCAACTTGGGTTGGGACCGTTGGGTGACAAATCAACACGAGATTAGTAGCCCGAGGCCACCTCAACCCAAGACCAATCCGAATATGGGTTGGGCTCTTGAACCCCAATAGGTAGATCTTTTGGGGTGAATAGTTGTTTAATATAGTATCAGAGCCTTAAGGCTTAGAAGGTCGTGGGTTCAAATCTCCAGCGGAGCATATTCTTGCTAAGGGAGCATGTCAGTAGATGGTGTGTTCCTGCCTAAGTGTTGTGTTGGCCTGACAACCTGTTGGTATACATAGGTGTTTCTCCTTTCCCCATTAAGTCGATCTTTTGGGGTAAATGGTTGTTTAATAAATTAAAAGGGTGATATCTGATGTTAGAATGCATGTGAAGTGTAGTGAAGTAAACACATCATATATGTTTTAAGGTGTTTTAAGCAATAATTTAGTTCGCTTCCTATCATCTTAACAGATCCTAATTACGAGAAAAGATTGCCGCTTCTAACAAGCCTGAACATTTATGTTCCAAGAGATGAACGGTTTAATCACGTGAAGTTGTCGGATTTCCTCGCGTACGCTGTAAAATCCCTGCTTCAGTTCGTGCCCTCAGAGCTGAAAGAATTCGTTAACAGGACCCCTCATCAATTCGATACCTTCCAAGACGTGCTAAACCTTTATGAAGGAGGGATCGACCTACCGAGCGCTGCACTGGACCAAATTAAGGACGCCATCCCCTTTGAGATGCTCAAGGAGCTCGTTCGTTCAGATGGTGAACAATTCCTCAAATTCCCTGTGCCTCAAGTGATACAAGGTGTGTGTCCAGCCTTTTTTTCATACATACATACACACATACATACATACATATACATAGACATGACATGTAGATGTAATGCTTTCTCGATGTTACTGCAGTCGATGAATCTGCTTGGAGGACTGACGAAGAATTCGGACGAGAAATGCTCGCCGGAGTGAACCCTGTCGACATTCAGCTTCTCCAAGTAAATCGACAAATTTTTACATATTATCTTATAATGATTTGGTTTCTTAGTAACCTAACAAGATTTTAAACTGCAGGAATTTCCCCCAGCAAGCAAGCTTGATCGTAAACAATATGGTGACCATACCAGTACAATAACTGAAGAACAAATTGAGGGTTTTTTACAAGGGCTAACAGTAGAGGGGGTACTGCTCTTTCTGCGTAACGTTTTTTTTTTCCGACTAGAATGCCGGGTTTTGATTCAAGATCTCAATGTGAATTTTGTGCAGGCTCTTAAGAGTAAGAGGCTATTCATATTAAATCATCACGATACATTGATGCCATACTTGAATCGGATAAACACGACTTCGACAAAGACGTACGCCACGAGAACGCTCCTCTTCCTGAAAGAAAATGGCACGTTGAAGCCGGTGGCAATTGAGCTGAGCTTAGTTCACCCACAGGGAGAGCAATATGGTCCCGTAAGTAAAGTCTTCACACCAGCTGAAGATGGCGTTGATGCTTCAGTGTGGCAGTTGGCCAAAGCTTATGCTGCTGTGAATGATTCAGGCGTTCATCAACTCATCAGCCACTGGTATGACACTATGATCCATTACTACTTGATTCATAATTCATGGTCGTCCCAATCTCAACCAAGATCCATATGATAAACCTTGATCCAAATGGTAAAACATGGGTCTGGATTGGGTCAGATATCGGGCATGACTCGAACCTTGTCACGCCGTTAATACTAGGTAGTAGGTAGTGAGTAGTGACATGAATGGTTGTGATTGTTGTTGCAGGTTGAACACGCATGCGGTGATGGAGCCATTTGTGATTGCAACGCATAGACAGTTAAGCGTGATTCACCCAATCCATAAGCTTTTGAAACCACATTATCGGGATACAATGTATATAAATGCCTTGGCTCGGACGGTCCTCATTAGTGCCAATGGTGTTCTTGAGAAAACTGTTTTTCCAGGAAAATTTGCCATGGAAATGTCTGCTGTGATTTATAAGGACTGGGTTTTCACTGAGCAGGCACTCCCAGCAGATCTCATCAAGAGGTAAACATCACAAAACCTTAACAAAGATAAGATATATATATATATTTGTGCAGCAACTTTCTCGGGCCCACCAACCCATGAATATTTGGCCCACCTCTTGGTGGACCTAGACACCAAAAATTAAAGATCATGCTAATTTTTGGTGTCTAGGTCCATAAAGAGGTGCACTAAACATATATGGGCCAATGGGCCTGAAGAGTTGCCACATGGCATTCTCTCACGCCTAGTGAGAGAGCAAATTTCCCTTTTTTTCCCTCCGAACATTATATTTTTACTGAATTGATAAGATTGCCATTTGCTTCATCCAGAGGAATTGCAGTTCCAGACAAAAGCTACCCCCATGGGCTCCGCCTATTGATCGATGACTATCCATACGCCGTTGATGGGCTTGAGATCTGGTCAGCAATTGAGAGCTGGGTCCATGAGTATTGCTCTTTCTACTACCCAACTGATGACTTGATCAGAGAAGACACTGAGCTCCAGGCTTGGTGGGCCGAGATCCGCAATGTGGGCCATGGTGATCTGAAGGATAAGCCATGGTGGCCAAAGATGGATACACTAGCTGAGCTAACCCAATCATGCACCACCATAATATGGGTGGCCTCAGCCCTTCATGCAGCTGTAAATTTCGGACAGTACCCCTATGCAGGCTATCTCCCGAACCGGCCAACAATGAGCCGTCGGTTCATGCCTGAGCCAGGCACACCCGAGTACGCTGAGCTCGAGTCGAACCCTGACTTAGCGTTCTTGAAAACGATCACGAGCTCGTTTCAAACACTCCTTGGTGTGTCACTTATAGAGATATTGTCAAGGCATACTAGTGATGAGTATTATCTTGGGCAGAGAGACATGCCTGAATGGACGGCAGATGCGGCAGCACTGGAAGCGTTTAAGCGATTCGGAGAGAAGCTGGTGGAGATTGAAAGTAGAATTGTGGAGATGAACAACAACGAACGTTGGAAGAACCGAAACGGGCCGGTCCAGGTTCCATACACCTTGCTCTATCCAAACACGAATGATTACACCCGTGTGGGTGGACTCACCGGCAAGGGAATACCCAATAGTATCTCAATATAATAGGTCTTGTTTATATTCGAGGAGGCGGTGTTATATATGGGGTGTGCTTTCTTTAATAGAAGTTTTCTTTACTTATCAATAAAATAATAATAATTCAGATCCTGTACTCCAGTTTATAGGCTAACTTATCCAACTCCCACATCTCCTGATTTGCCACGTGCCCATGTTTTCATGAGTATTTGGTTAGAAGAAGGCGAGCCCAAACTTGTGGTTGTGGGCCACCACTTGAATGGGCCAGAAACCAAACTTCAATAAGGTATCAGTGTTTGTGATCCATGTGCGTTTTTCCATGGACTAGGGTTCACTTTTTCTTAGAAATATCCAAATATAAGCACTTAGGCCCAAGACTGGCCCATGTCATACCTTAGACCATTGTTCACATATTCTCGGGCGGGTTGAGTCAGGTTGGGGAGTCAAGCCAAGTCCAACTTGAAGTTTAAGTAACTCAAACAAAGCCCAAATCAAACCAAAAATCCCTAGGTGGACCTACAAACCAAAAATCAACCTGATTAGTAATTTCTAAGCGTTGAATTGGAGCTATTCTCGTGGGTTGATTTTAACCTTAGAAATTTGAGCATTATTAACCAATATTTGGGTACAAGATAGAAAGGTTTGAAATCACTAATCAGGCCGATTTTTTGTTTTTAGGTCCACCTAGGGATTGGCCAAACATCCATATGATCAGTGTCCTCTGAAAATGAACCACGTGGCTTATTTTGTGGGCGGTCAGTGACCATCACTGGTCAGTCAAGTTTTAGAGAGAGAACTCTCTTTTTGGTGTGCGCCCCGATCAGGAGTCCGCCTGACAGGAAATGGGGTGTGCAAATATGAGATCCATAATTATATAAGAAATATAGGGATAAAGAGGTTGGGCTTGGGTTGACTCAGTTTGCCAGAGGGCTCAATCTGAGCCCAACTTGACTTTGGGTTGGGCTTTGAAATCTTAGTCGGAACCCACCAAATGTAGGTAAAGCTAGCCCAATCCTAACCTGAGGTTAGGTTGGGCCTGTTATTGGGCTTGTCCATGTTGCACTCCTCGGATCCCATAACTTAATTACTCACAAACTGGTAAGCGCAGGTGAGCTGAGATTTCTGATCATGGGAAACCACAAAATAGCTCAAGTATTGTAATCAGCGGCGGGACCAGGATTTTGTTCCAGGGTCGCACAATCAATTGAGTAGAACCGCCTACAATATGAATCGCATGGCATATTCTTAGAGATTTCTGACCATATGGATGTTTGGCCCAACCCTAGATGGACATGCAGACCAAAAATTAGCTTCATTAGTAATTTCTAAGCATTGGATTGGAGTCGTTTTCCTTCATTGACTTTTAACCGTGTAATTTGATCATTATTTGACGTACAAAGATCTAAAGGATTGAAATCACTAATCAAGCTGATTTTTGGTCTGCAGGTCCACCCGGGGAATGCCCAAACATCCATACAGTTAGCCTTCTCTGACAGTGGGGCACTTAATCAGGCCCAAACTTGGTCTAGGACTGGATTTGCAGGCCTTAGCCCGACATAAACACAAACACGTCTTGTAGGTGGGTTGACCTGGCTTAGGGGAGACTGTGGAAGAGGCCGAATTCATGGTCTTGATTTGAGAAATGGCGAAAATCCACGTGTAATTAGCTAACCATTGAATTTAATTTCCAGGAATTTATTTAGTTAATTATTTTTGTGCGTAGGCCGAGATCTAATCCGTCGTGGCATGACAAAGGTGCAGTAAGTCAACCAATCGTGCTCCACGCCCGGGCCTTAGATTCGCATATTATTATCAATCAATATTAGTTTATCAATAATTGCAAATTATATAAGTAATTAAATGGTTAGTGGAAATTTTATTTTAATTTTTTTTCTCATTATATTTTTTGGTGGATAAGTTGGGCTTAGTCAAGACCTGTACCAGATATAAGTATAAAAAGTTTGCTAAAATCGAGTAAATGCACGATTACGCACATATTCCTCAATGAAAATGTTTATATTAAAATAGCCGGATGTTCCTATCGTTGTTTTTCAAAAAATATTTATTTAAAAAAAAAATGACTTTTCTGAAAGCATATTTTTGAAAATGTGTTTTTCTTAAAAAAAAAAAAAGCTGTTTGGATCATCATGTCTTTATTTTTGGTTTTCTTTGTTTATTATTGAGCTAGTAGAATTTAAAAAAGTCTTTTTTTTTTACTCACCCTGCAATCTGGGCCCACTAATTGCATGGATGTTTAGCCCACCCCCTGGTGGATATACACACTAAAAATCACCATGATTGGTAATCTCTAGCCATTACATTTTAGTAATTTGTAAGGTGTGAATCTAATAGTTGGATCCAACCTTTTTTTTTTTTGGTACTAAAACCAACGGCTAAAAATCATCAAACAAGCTGATTTTTGGTATGAATGTCTATCAAGGGATGGGCTAAACCTCCATGCGGTCAATGGGCCCAGATGGCAGTGGTGAGTAACAAAAAATGGTGCGGGGTAACTGGTAACCTCCATGCTGTCAATGGGCCCTTATTTTTACATTTCTCACAGTATATCGTATAGATTATCGTCTAGCGGGGCACATGCAATTGGCCTTGGAGTGGTGTCAAACCACATTGCCGAATGCCACGCAATCGTTGAAGGGATTGATATCGCTCGTTTCAAGGGTTGGAGACACATTTGGAGTGAATCTGACTCTGAGATGGCAATTAAGGCTTTCCTTAAGGATGGTGTTCCTTGGAATGTGAGAGAAAAATGGAGGGCTCCCCTGGAGCTCAATTTGGAGGGAAATCAACTTTAGCGCAAATCGTTGTGCTAAGTTTGCCTCCTTCCTTCTGATTGACTCGGAAACTTTGTGAGTGGCCAAACCTCATTTCCTTTCGTCAGTTGAGAATCCTTTCTTAACCTACTACAGATTTGTGCACTGATCTCCCTGCTTAGGGCCCAGTTGCCGCTGATCCACCTTTTGTATCCCTTCGTATCAACATGATTCGTTTTTTGTTTATATGTGGCTACAAGACTGTACCTTAATTACTTTATTATAAATTTTCTATATTTCTTCGTACACTTTTTGAGATCATCTCGATCTCCTTTAACACATCTTTTGGACTTATAAAAAAAAAATACTAACATGTGCGTTGTTGTTGTTGCTCGTGAAAGATTGTAGAGGCATTTGGGAAGTGGTAGTAACATAAAAAAGTTTAAACCGAAAGGGCAGTTTTGGAAGCATAGCAAAAGATGGACAATTTTGAATATTTAGCAAATGAATGGGCAATTTTAGAAGATTAATTTGGAGGGCAAATCTGAAAATTGCGACAACTCAAGAGGGAGTTAGAAAATTAATATTTGAAAAAATCAAAGCTACCCATTTACTTTTAATGAAACCATTTAAGTGCCATTTTAATTGCTATGGGTATTTCAGTAAAAAAAAAAACCCTAAAAAACGGCCTTTCATTTCATGGTGGTGGTGGAGTCCCGCTATTTAGTTGAATCCAATGGTCAATCGCCTCAACCGCACATATTTTTGTCGGGTTAGCACGACGTTATTATATTTCTTATCAATGCATCCATCCATCAATCATCAATTATTTTGACTAAACTTAGAATCGAGTCATGTTGCTTTTAGCCTCAAGAGAATGTCCTCCCTAGGTCTACACCATTGGATGCTCCTTGGGATATGCACCACATAATTCTCGATGATCATCAAACAATCTGATGTGTGAACCTAGGGAGGATGTCCATGTCCCTATGTTCATAGCATAATTTTTCCCATTATAGCGAGGTCAGTCTAAGTGAAATCCATTCTTATAAAGTCCACGTCGTCATCATCTACGTCTTATCCCAAATATTTGGAGTTGGCAAAGAAACCCTATTTTTGTCGAGAAATATTTTTGATGGATCGAGCCAGTGGTATGAAATGGCGAGTTGGTCAAGATTCTTTCGTCTCAACTACTGGGAATTGAAGATTCTCGTGTTTGGCTTAATGGTAGAAGAAGCCATATAACTCCAAAGTTCTCCATTCTCATGGGCTTCTGGAATCCAACGAAAGCATCCCTTTGAAACATAAACAAACGACCAAAGATGTTCCGTCGCTACCAAGTATTTGGCCGCATTGTTTTGTTAATTCCATAGATGTTTCGAACAATGTTTAAGAAATACGCATTCACATGGCAATCTCTTTCTGACTTATAACTTATTGTTATAAGTGGAGAGGCACAGCGACACTCCTACGCAAATAAATAAAAAGAGAATTAGCTGAAACTTTTTTTTTTTTTTGGTAGAAAAGAATTCTACAATAACCAAAATGCCCCTCTTCTTATTCAACATGTATTGTACAAACTAAAAGGAGCAAGTTCCGAGGACCTAAATTTTTGGATATAAATTTTACCTAAGATCTTGGGCATGGATTCCGAGAATCCAAGCGGTGGTTTTGCTTTGGCAAAATTGAATGGCAGCTCAGCACTGTCATCCACCGTTGGATTCTCGGGATCTACGGATGAGATTTTTGGTGAAAATTTGTATATGTCCAAAAATTTAGGTCCACCGACCTAGACCGTTGGAAGATTTGGCTTATATAAACTAAGGGGTGGCACGTGCACGTGAGTGATTATAAGGGCTTCATCAACGTTGATGTCTGACCAAAGTAATATAGTATGAGCCACGTGTCACACTCTTAGAGACCACTAAGAGTATGGGTGTTTGGCCAATTGCTAGCTGGACTTTCATACCAAATTTCAACCCGATTAGTAACTTCTATCCGTTAGATTAGAGTCTTTTCCATGGTTTGAGTGGATTGCGAGCATTGTTTGTGATGGGTGAAACATCTATATGAGCAGTCATCTCTAAGTGTATGCCACGTGACTCACACTGCTGTCCGTCGTCAACATTGACGATGGACCTCCTACATGATAACGTTGTTCGAACATTTGAAGCAAGGGTGGGAGATACAATTTTTAAAAGTTCAATCACAATTTTGAAAAATGTTGCAAGAACAATTGTGATAGCTGTAAGTTTTTGGACTGAATCATGGTAGTTATATTAATATTTTAGATAACTAATGCTCTTTATTACAATTAGCGCGAGGCACGCGAGAAGGGCCTTCATCCATTAATAAGTAGAATAGATTTTTGTTGTTATTATTTTCAAGCTGAAGTCTTCCAAATAGGAGGTATGCATGCAAAGACGACGTCATTCATGCCGTTATGTATAGTTGATTGATGTATATATCTTTTTATTGAGAAAAGTATAAACAATACAAGGATTGGAGAGCAACGCGACCTCCAAGGCAGTTTACCCTGAGGGAACAACCTACTCTCCTCTAGACAACATAGACTGAACAAGCGGACAAATCTAGTCTGCAACTATTTGCAGACTTGGAAGTATGCAAACATTGTCTATACTGTTGGATGTCCCTTGAAAAATGTGTTATTTTAATGTTTTAAAAAAATATATTTTATAAATTAAAAATGCGTTTTTCAAGGAACATTCAATGGTATATAGAATGTTTGCATACTTTTAAGTCTGCACATAGTTGCAGACTAGATTTGTCCTGAACAAGCCTATCTAGCAAATTGATTGATATATATATATGGTCAGGATCGGGGACAACATTTTTGACAACAATTTTGGCGTACCCACATGGAAGATGAATCCATAGCTGATTTTTGGTGAGCATGATCTCCTCACCATATAGATCACCCCTATAAAAAAAGTCAGCACATTCTAAAATTTCTAACCCCATCAAATGTGGTTTTCAAGTTAACGATAAAAATAGACGGGCCATAATTCTTCAACTTGTAAACCGATCTACGAATATCGGATTGATTTGAATTTTTGTGACTATGATCTCCTCGCTGTAGAGACCATCCTTGCCAGAAATCACCCCATTTCAAGAGTTCTAGTTTATATTGTAAAAAATGTTGTATGAAATTGTTGTCCCCCGAAGGAGATCTCCAAAATCAACATGATCAGATGATCATTACAACTATATGTAATGAATTCTTCACCATTTTCGCTGGACAATGAGTAGGTAAAAGAATATGATAATCAAATGGTTGATATTCTTCGATCAGGTTGATTCTTATGTGAGGAGATCTCTTTGTGTGGACTAAACATGCACTTAGTCCATCCGCTCATCAATCTTGGACTGTTCAATCCATGGATCAACATGATTTTTGGGGCTATAGTCCATTTAAGATGTCACTTACAAATTAAATAAAAGGTGGAAATTGATTAGTCTGTTCGCCGTAGGTACAGCCTAAACTCAGTCTGATTAGTGATTTGTAGATGTGGGATTTGAGTACCCCAAATAATACTCGAAGACTAACGGTTAAAAATCAACTCATTAAACAGATTCAAATCCAACAGTTAGAAAAGACCAATTAGGATGACTTTTGGTCTGTAGGTTTATCAAGTAAAAGCCAAACATACACACGGTCAGTGGTCTCTAAGAGTGTGCCATGTGGCTCATATAAACATACAGAGGCACATGGGGCACTCTTAGAATAACTAATCAGGCCGATTTTTGGTCTTTAGATCCACCTAGGGAATATGACCCATAGATCCATAGGTCTCTAAGAATGTGCCACGTGACTCATATTGTGGTCAGTCATCAACGGCTGTCAGCAAACTTCTACTTCCCTTTTTATACTTTGGCTCCGATCAAACAAAAGTCGGGAAATTCAGGAGCTTTATAATTTGGGTTATAATTTGGGAGTAAATCTCTCATGATTAAGTCCGTCATCAAAGTTGATGACTGACCACAATATGAGACACGTGGCAGATTCTTAGATAGCACTGACCGTATGGATGTTTGGCCCATCCTTAAGTGGACCTACATACCAAAAATCTGCCTGATTAATGATTTTCAAGCGTTGTTTTGGCTGCGTACATTCTGATAGGTGGATTTTTAACCGTGGAATTTGAGCATCATTTTAGGAATCCAAAGGATTGAAAATCACTAATCAGGCAGATTTTAGTATGTAGGTCCACTTAGGATGGGCCAAACATCCATACGGTCATTTGGTGAACCGTACAAAGCAATTTTCGAGGAAAAAAAAAATAGCTCTCCCTTAGATGACAAGGTTTGATCCACCACCCAATAAAATGCCACACGACACTCTTTCAGACCCACTGACCTTATAATATTTGGCCCACCACTGCCTGGTGGACGTATATACTAAAAATCACACTGGCTTACGGAGCAGGCCCATATGTGGATCCAAGCCAACAATGAATAATGCTCAAATCCAATGGTTAGAATTCACCAATCCAAAGGGTAGGCCGAGCATCTTAAGGTCGGGCCTAAGTATTCTCCGTACATACTTTTTCATGATATAATAGTGTGTAGATTCGCCATCCATGTGCTAAGCACGGACTAAAAGTGTTAGTATTATTATTATTATTATTATTTATTTTTTTGATTCGAGAAATCCCACGGATAACCGGACAAAAATATGTGTAGTTGGATTCAAGGGATCGACGCAATTGTTGCCTCGTGAACTGTGGATCTCTTGAATCCAATGGCCGAAGGTCTCAAGAGAGGGGGCATTTTCCTTTTATTTATTTATATTATTATTTTTTTTTACGGATAGTGTGGCCATTGCTTTCCTTTTATTTATTTATTTATTTATTTTATAGAGAACGAATCTAATTTTTTTTTCTTATTTATCACGTTTTTCTGTTTTTTGTAATCAAGATATATTAAAAGAACGAAAAAAACGGAGGTCACCAGTCCCAAAACAAGCACCACGTTATTTCTTTCGAATTTGGACTGGATTTGGCAGTTGAATTAAAGCTCTCTTATGTTCATTTTGATTAAGGGGCTGTTTGTTAAACTGAAAATCCAGCACTTAAGTTTGAATTTCTTAATTTTCATACATTTTTGAAATTCAGACTGGATTTTGCTGACTTTAAGATTTGAATAATACCCGACCTTTATGTTTTATCCATGGTTTAAAAAACGGCCGTATAGCCAAAATTAACGGTGATAATTTAACCTCTTCTCACAAAAAAGGTTGTTATAAAGCCGTTATTGATGGATACAATGCCGTTATAAATATTATTCTTATTTCATTATTTTACCCATGTTCGTTACACAGTTATAACGGTCCGTTAGAACATTGATTCTCACCTACCATAAAGAATAATAATGTATCTTATCAAACAAACAGACACATACATCAAACGGCTAGGATCCTACAAATAGTATGATATTGCGATCGTCAATTGCAGGTGGGAGGAATACAAATATATTACAACCTTGGGGCACATCCTTCACATGGCCTTCACACTAAGCTCACTTACATAATTTTGATGGTGGTAGTCTATCATCAAAGTTGATGACGAACGACAGTGTAAGCAACGTGGCACACTCTTAGAGACTACTGACTGGATGTTTGGCCATCCCTAGGTAAACCTACAGACAAAAAATCAACCAGATTGGTGATTTCGTTTTTGGTAAGCACCTGGTTAGTGATTTCTGACATTTGGATCTAAGTACTCCAAATAATGCTTGAAATCCACGGTTAAAGATAAACCATGGAAAAGACTAATCCAACGGAGATAAATTACTAGTCAGGTTGAATTTTTGTATGTAAGTCTACCTAGGGATGGCAAAGCATCACTACGGTAAGTGGTCTCTAAGAGTGCGCCACGTGGATCATACTGTGGCCCAAGCACTCGACATTAAAGGTGTCAACGGGTCGGTTTGCTTTCTAAGGTACCCAAAATCGGAATCGATATTGGTGGTTCTTATCGATTCCGATTTTTATTGGTTCCAGTTCTCAAATTGCTGGATCCAGAACCAGAACCCGAACCAGAACCAAAACCAATTATTTGGTTCCAGTAGGTTTCGATTTGATTCCGGGTATATCAGTACAAATCCTATAATTTTACTATTTTAACACTATTTACATAGCAATTCTAGTTAGTATCGATTCGGTTCCGAATCCTATCAGTTTCGAGTCGAAATTTAACTACTCAGAAGCGGAACCATTATTTTCGGTTCTGATTGAATGGGTAAAACTGACATCCCTACTCAACTAGCGGCCGATCCCGGTTTGGATCGGGCTATCCAAATCAGGATTGGAGCCCACCAAGCCAATCCTAACCATGCTCTGTCTCACCCGAGATCTAAGGTTGCAACTTGGGCGGGCTCAACCCAAGCCAGACGGATTGAACCCAACATTAGGGTTGAGTTGGGTTAGCCCTTTTAGAACTTGTGTTGGGCTCGGGCCAAATTTTTGGTAACCTGATCAAATCAGGTTGGGTTAGGGTTGAAGCTCGGCCCAACCTGACCAAACCTGAACTCGACATACAAACTACATATATGTATTAGTATATCACCAAACATCCACACTACATTTTAACAAATGCAACAACATTAACCCATGGATGTTTGTCCTTAGCAAACTACAGTCCTTGTATCAAATTACAAAAATGCAACTGAAAACTACATTTTAGTATTTTATATGATCAGATATTGTAAATATCGTGTTTTCTTAACAATTGTTTTTCGTTATTTCTTTAGTAACTTTTATCGTGCATCTGAGTTAATGAACTTTTTCTTCACTCTGAAAATATCATGTTTTCCTTCCGAGGTGTTGGAAATGAAGCTATTATTTAATGGTTAGCACAACAATTATTGTATTAACCAATAAATTATTTTAATATGAATAAAATTTAGTAATCTTTCCAACCAATAAAAAGAAAATTAAGAAATTGACCAACCCGACCGACCTTGGGTTGGGTTGGGATAGGGTTCACAACCTTTAAAGTTGGGTTGGGTTAGGGTTGACCCCCAACCTGCTTGAGTTGCAGCCCTACCGAGATCTCTGTTTTAGAAAGGATTTTTACATCGTCTCAGGCGAGATGGTCCGATCTTGGACCGGTCCAGATCGGGATCGGAGCCCACTTTCATCCTTGTACTCAACACGTCCCACCTAAAACGTCAGCTCTGTCGGTTCACAGGATCAGGCACTCAGCATGTCCTACTTAAAAGATCCCTTATCCATAAGTCAAAAAAGTCAACTCTGTCAGTTCATCTCAACCATTAGAAATTTTGAGCAATTAGCCTAGACGAAAACAAGTATACACATGGAAAAGGATCTCGTAGATTGGCAAAAAGTTTTAGATCCGTCATCAAAGTTGTTGACGGACCACAATATGAGCACGTGGTGACTCTTAGAGGACACTGATCGTGTGGACGTTTGGCCACATCTAGGTAGGTGGACCTACATACCAAAATCAGCCTGATTAGTGATTTCAATCCTATGGATCTTTGTATCCCAAATAATGCTCAAATTTCAGTTTAAATTCAACCCATGAAAATACTCCAATCCAATCCAACGCCTAGAAATCACTAATCAGGCTAATTTTTGGTCTGCAAGTCCGGTTGGGCTAAACATCGATACCGTCAGAAATCTCAAAGAATAGGCCACCTGGCTCATATTGTGCCCGTCGACAAAGGTCTACTCAAAGAGTTTGGGAGGTACAAAGTTTGAACCGCCCGCTCCAAAAATGCTACGTGGTATACGCGTTGGACTCACGCGAAAGGACTATAATATTGCTGGTACAGAGTAAAACTTTGGTGAGAGAGAAAATGTCATCAAGGCCTATAACAGGGCGTAATACGAGCCAGGTGGCACACTCTTAGAGGACTCTAACCGTATGGATGTCTTTCCAATCCCTAGATGGACCTACCAACCAAAACTCAGCCTTATTAGTGATTTCAAACCTTTGTACCTAAAACAAATGGTCAATAATGCTCAAATTATTACGGTTAAAATCAACCCATGAAAATAATTCCAATCCAACGGCTTGAAATCACTAATCAGGCTGATTTTTTATTTGTAGGTCCGCCTAGGGATTTGCAAAACATCCATACATATGCCACGTGGCTCATACTGCGCCCTGTCATCAAAGTTTTTCTCGCTGATACAATGTTAATGGCGGGTGGTTTATGGCAAAGGAAAAAGGTCGTCAACATTGGCGGGGGTGGGGAGGGTTTTTAGCTAACCCCTCAAAATAGTGAGGAGGTTAACCACCCTACTGGAGGACGATTTTGATGGTTTCTTCGTCAAATTTAGCTTGGCGTACCATTTTGACGACCAGTTGGAAATGCTCCAACAACTATCCATAGCTATATAAGTATTTGACGAACAATCAGTCCCTTTTACCAATGAGAGGTTTGTCAAAAAGGTGGTGTCTCCAATAGAGTCTTCAAAATAGCACAGAGCGAGGGTAAAATGGCAAAATTGAGGTAGCGAGAAGATATGGCGTAGGAAAAAGGTCACCAACATTGACGGGGTGGGGAGGGTTTTTAGCTAACCCCTCAAAATAGCGAGGAGGTTAACGACCTTACTGGAGGACGATTTTGATGGTTTCTTCGTCAAATTTAGCTTGGCGTACCATTTTGACGACAGGTCGGAGATGCTCTTAGGAGGTGTAAAATTTGTAGGTCCCACGAATTATGAGTTGCATACTAAATGCCACCTGGCATACTTTTGAGACCACTGACAGTATGGATGTTTAGTTATCTCCGATGTGTGGCATGGACCTACGGACCTATAATCACCGTGATTGGAGATTTCTATCCCAAATAGCGCTGGAAATCTCATATGGCTAAAAGAAGTTAACCAATGAAAAAGACTGAATTAAACGGCTAGAAATCATCAATCAGGCTGATTTTTAGTCTGTAAGTCCATCTAGGGATGGGCAAACATCCTAACGGTAATTGGTTTCGAAGAGAGTGATAGGTGTTACATTTCTACGATCACTTCAAAAAAAAAAATTCCTTGATCCCTACATGAATAATTCCGCGTACGTGTTATTTTCTGATATATCAAAAGTAGGGAAGAATACCACGTGGCATACACTTAAGATCACTGATAGTATGTATGTGTGGCCCATCATCTCCTAGGTGGACCTACAAACCAAAAATAAGCCTTGATTAGTGATTTCAAACACCATTGGATCCTTATACCCCAAACAATGGTCAATAATGGTCAAATTCACTCGGTTAAAATCAACCCATGAAAATGGCTCGAATCCAACGCTTAGAAATCACTAATCACGTTGATTTTTTGGTTTGTGTCCTCTATAAAAATGTGCTCATATTATGGGCGGTCCGCGAAGTTTTAACTCGCAAACGAGCAGACTCGGTATTGCTGCTGTTGCAAAACGTCCCCCCCAACTTGGCTAGCTAGCAAATTAATACGGGGAATATAAAAGGGTCTTCACTTGCATCATTTTGGATGATACCATGTTCATCTTCCCATGATTCTCTTCTAACTCAGTTTTGTCTGCTTCTTCTCACTCGCTCTCGTTTAAATCTCATCCGCCTCTCCTCTCCACCACCACCACCAAAAATGACTTCTCTGGCCACTCTCCTCCGCCTCTCTCCGGCAGTTTCCGGCACCGTACGATCATCTCCTCTCGCCTCCTCCTCGGCGTCAGATCCACCACAACTTTTATCCCGTAAGTTTTAGTTTCTCTTTAATATAAACCGAATTCAGTTTCCGGCGATTTCAACCGACACTACTTTCAATTTCGTTTGTAGAAGTATCCCGTAACAAGGTAGACATGAGTGATTTTTCTTACTCACCGCTTGCCATCGGGCCCCACTGACTGCATGGATGTTTACCACTTTACCCCACTCCTCGGTAGACATTCATACCAAAAATCAGCTTGTTTGATGATTTTTAGCCGTTGGTTTTACTACCCACAAAAATGGATGAATCCAAAGGCTAGAATCACGCCTTAAAAAGCACTAAAATCTAATGGCTAGAGATTACCAATCAAGGATGCTCTCTCTCTCTCTCTCTCTCTCTCTCTTTAGATTTACAGTCCATTTTTAGCAAAAAAAATTTCTGGGTTTCCCCTCCAGTGTTTATGACAGATCACACAAGGAGATAAAATGTGTTAATTAATTGGCCTGACAATAGCTAGCTTTCAATAGTGTTACTATTGTAATTTTTATTTTAAGGTTTTAATAATTTTCGAAAAAATCAAGGATTTTTTTTTTCTTTTTTTTTTTTTTCCATTTTTTTTCTTTAAATTCATTTGATAATAATTTTTTTAAAATTAATCCCCATTTTAGAACTGTAAAATTTCTTGTGGAATTTTTTCAATAGGTGTTCGGTGTATCGGTGTCATGGATGAACAACCAAACACCCGTCTTCTTCGTTCTAGATGCAATGCGATATCGAAACCTCGTGATCAAGGTAATGCAAAATATATAACATAAATAAAAAAAAAATTACGTATAGACATACGTACATGCATGCATTCACACATGCATAATTGTGCAGTATACAGGGAGCCGTTACAAAATGGCGCCGTACCAGTGATAAAATGGCGAGAGATAATTGAAGAAGATGACAAAGAAGGTGAAGCTCTTAAGGTAATTTAATTTGTTTCAATTTTTCACTTTTTTTTTTTTTAATTTAAGATTAAACTTGAGGTTTAATTTCAATATAATTTGCTTGATGAAGATTTCAGAATCGAACAAGGTAACGGAATGGGTCGACACGATTAGAGCGATATTGAGTTCTATGAATGATGGAGAAATAAGTATCTCGGCATATGATACTGCATGGGTTGCCTTAGTTCAAGATGTTCATGGAAGTGGTGCTCCTCAGTTCCCTTCAAGCCTTCAGTGGATCGTCGATAATCAGCTCCCTGATGGTTCATGGGGTGATCGTTTTATATTCTCCGCTCATGATCGGATTATCAACACTTTCGCATGTGTAATTGCATTGAAGTCATGGAACATTTACCCCGGAAAATGCGAAAAAGGTATAAAAATTTAATTAGTTTACAATTTTCTTTATAACTAGCTAGTTTGGATCTTCGATCGATCACTTGATTTTCGTATACTTAAGGTAAATTTTAATATATATACATATATAGGAATGTGTTTTATCCGGCAAAACCTGTGTAAGATCGAAGATGAGAATGCCGAACATATGCCTATAGGATTCGAAGTCGCCTTCCCTTCTCTTATCGAAATCGCTCGGGGATTAGACTTGGAGGTTCCTGAGGATTCTCCTGTATTGCAAAATATATATGCACAGAGAAATTTGAAGCTCACTAGGTAAATTTAATTAAATACCTCAATTATGATTTTTTCTTTTATGTTAAAAATAAATAAATTAAATAATGAAAATGTAATGTAATAATTATGTATGTGAGGTAGGATACCAAAAGACATGATGCACATAGTGCCAACAACACTACTCCATAGCCTGGAAGGGATGCCTGGTTTGGATTGGGAAAAACTTCTCAAGCTTCAATGCTTTGATGGGTCATTCTTGTTTTCGCCATCATCGACTGCATTTGCTCTTATGCAGACTAAAAATGAAAAATGCCTGAAATATCTCAATAAAGCTGTCCAAAGATTCAATGGGGGAGGTAAAGTACCTTTTATCATGACTGTTATTATGAGAATTTTCGAAGTCGCTGGATTTTTGAAGCGGCAATCATGCCCAATGATCGCGCATTAGGCGCCTTCCTGATTGCCGCATCAAAAAATTTCTCTGTTATTATAACTAAAAGGGTTTCTTTTAGTACTTTCCAAGTGTTTGGTTACTAATATTGTATGGTTCTATTATTTTCAGTCCCTAATGTCTACCCCGTCGACTTGTTCGAGCATATTTGGGTTGTCGATCGCTTGGAACGCCTCGGCATTTCCCGATACTTCCAATCAGAAATCAAAGAATGTCTCAATTATGTCTATAGGTGCAGTCAGTTAATGCAAAATATTGAATTATAAGGATTTTCTTTTCAGAGAACCCATTTCGTGAAATTTCCTTCTAATTTAAACAGTAAAATTTCAAATTTATGTCAGATTTTGGACTGAAGATGGAATCTGTTGGGCTAGAAATTCAAGAGTTCATGACATCGACGATACAGCCATGGGTTTTAGGCTTTTGAGATTACATGGGCACGACGTCTCTGCTGGTAAATAAATTTATCGCACATGCATATATACGCGATATGGTATGAAATTCCACTTAATTTATACTATCTCACTCTACTATATAATTTTGTTGCAGATGCATTTCGACATTTCGAGAAAGGTGGCGAGTTCTTCTGCTTCGCTGGACAATCGAACCAGGCTGTTACCGGGATATTTAACCTATTTAGGGCGTCTCAGGTGTCGTTTCCGGGAGAAAAGATTCTTGAAGAAGCAAAGGCATTTTCATCCAAATTTCTTAGAGAAAAACAAGCTTCCCAGCAGCTATTAGATAAATGGATAATAATCAAGGACTTGCCTGGTGAGGTATAATTAAGATATTAAAAATTCATTATTTTTTTGCATGGTACTATTATAGTCTCGAAATCTTCCGTTTAGTAATAAACAAACATAATTTTTTAATTTAGGTGGGCTATGCCCTCGACGTTCCATGGTACGCTAGCCTACCTCGCATAGAGACGAGGTTCTACGTAGAACAGTACGGCGGGGAAGACGACGTATGGATTGGAAAAACACTCTACAGGTTCTTATTTTTTTAATTACCCTATAAAATTCCCACTAATACCCCCCTATATATATAGCCTTTTTTACTGTATTTTATATGTAATTTTAAATTTCTAACTGCCATAACTGCTATTATTTTAATCAGGATGCCTTACGTTAACAATAACTTATATCTCGAGCTTGCAAAATTAGACTTCAACAACACCCAAGCGATACATCAGCTCGAGTGGGTCAATGTCCAAAAGTAAGTGACCAAATTACCCCAATTCATTAGTTCTAATTACTAAAATACCATTTCATATATATGAATATTAATATGACTTGAACTATCATACGCAGGTGGTACACCGAGTACAATCTTGAACAGTTCGGCGTGAGCAGAAGAGTACTTCTCCAGGCCTATTTTGTGGCCATGTCGAGCATATTCGAGCCCCAGAGGTCGATCGAGCGACTTGCATGGACCAGAACTGCAGTACTTGTCGAGGCGGTTTCGTCGTATTTCGAGTGGGCGAGTTCGAATGAGCAGAGAAGAGCCTTTGTCGATGATTTCAGTAGTAGCAGTGACACTAGTAATAGTACAAGGTAAGAGTTGGTAAATAGAGATAAAGAGCCATGTCTTCAAATTTGAAGCGAGAGATAGAACCCGGTTAGAGTTGGATTTTGCATCTTAATCATCAAATACTAAGATAGAGCCCCTAAGTTGTACCCCAACACAAATTATACGGACAAAAAAGACAAAAAGAAGCCATTAATTTTGATGGAACTTTCTTTTTCATGGACCACTGACAAAAAACTGACACATTTTGGGGCAATCTCAACCATCCAAAATGAGAAGGTCTACGCAATAGAGGACGTGGTCACCGATGGTTTTGACTGTAGTCAAATATCAAGAGGCAGCCCATAAATTGAATGGTCAGGATTTATGAACCGGTGGGGAGGGGACCCACCACCAAACACCACCCACATATTTGTTCTTCTACTATCTGCTATTAATACGTTTATGTCCTGAGAGTCAGAGGTTTGCGTAGTTTTTGATTGGTCGCAAGAACGACCACCCTTAAAGAACCCGAAAAGTTTGTGTTGCAGGAGATCGTGTTCGAAGGAGACAGGAAGTGGACTCGTCGAGGTTCTGCTTGAAACCCTGAGGCATCTCTCATTGGACGCACTGGTGGCGCACGGTAGAGACGTAGGCCACCACTTACGAGGCTCTGTAAGCGATATCCACCAAGCAAGAACAATCCGTACGAACGACCAAGCTATAACCTGATCCTAACGGATATATGTATGACTTTTTCAAATGCAGTGGCAGACCTGGATGCTAACGTGGCAAGAAGACAAGCAACACCAAGAAGCAGAGCTGCTAGTGCGCACGATAACCCTGTGCGCCGGTCGTTCCCTTTCCGATGAGCTCTTATCCCTTCCCCACTACCACCGTCTCGCCCACATCACAAACAGAGTTTGTCACCAACTTCGTCGTATTCAAAAGTTGACGGTAAATCTGATTCTTTCTTTCCGCGACACGCACCCACTTGGATTCTTCAATCTTTGGTTTCATCCTTTCCTCCCTCTAACGCCACGTGGCTACTCTTTGGTCCACCAAGAGGCCATCGGTCAGTGGACTGAGAAGTGTTCCACGTGGCATTTTTTTGGATGGGAAGGATCAAATCAAGTAGGATCAAAACCCCAACAAGTAGGTTTTGCCGTTTAGGCCGGGCATAAGACAAAATATGGTATGGGAAAGGTTCGAATATAATTAGGGTTTGTAATTCGAAAATTCATTTAAAAATTCAGCAAGAAGTAAAATAAAATAAATAAGTAAAAATAATTTTTAGCTAAAATTTAATTTTTTTGTATTTAAAATATTATTTTTTAATAATTTAAAATAATTTGTGTATAATATGCGTATAACACGGCTCCTCGTAAAATACATGAATTTTACCAACTATTTGAAATGTTCGAATATATGATACATGTTTTTTTTTTCTTCAAAAAAATCACAAAATTAATGTATAATACATGAACTTACTAACTATGGGTTACGTCCATACTTTTGAGACCCGACAAATAGCCAGCTTATACAATTTTTTATTTTTTGAAAGGTAAAGGAACTTTATTAAGAGCTTGGAGGCTGAGAAAACCTAACATACAAGTTTTCTACGAATATCAATAGACCCGATTGATCCGGTCAGAGTCTAGGGGTCCATATTTAAGTCCTGATTTGGGGTTCGGGTCTTAGCATATCAGTTCGATCGAAACACAGCTTAATTTACTTGATTTTGTTCAATTTTTTGGTTTAATCTCTTTGGCAGAATTCTCTCTTTATAGATGAAAAGGTTAAAAAAGAGAAAAAAAAAATATACCATTGTTTTGGTTTGGATTAAAATAGGTAAGAAAATTAAACCAACAAAACTCATGTGGGGGTCATGACCCGCCATTTGAGGGTCCCACTTAATGACCTCCCCTAGGTTAACTATCCCATCTATCACATCTATATCTATACTAAAGCAGAGACCTGTTGAGGTAGCACTCTCTCCATTTTTTTTAACCTATTCTAAAATCGACCTTACACACGGCACTAAGCATGGCCAGAAGAAAAAAAACAAAAGTTGAATTGATAACGGAATCTTGATCCAAGGATAACGTATTTACAAAGAAAGATAGAAAGAGGCTCTGAAAGGACATTTCCACATGATTCTATTTATATAAATCCAAATAAAAAATAGAAAGCTCTAAGAGTTCGTAGGGTTCTTTGGCTACCTCGGCCTATTAAATTAGAATTGACATTACTTTTCTCTTAATACGTCTCTCTCTATCCTAACACGTCTCTCTCAGCATCTTTATTCTCTTCAAAAATCTCTCAATCCATAACTTCTCTTCATTTTCCATCTTTCTCCAGCAAGACAACCTTAAAATCTCTCCGCATAATCAACTGGAGATGGACGAAGAAGAATTTTTTATTTTTTGCTTTAGTTTCATAGAAAGCGTCTTTGCTAAGCACTGGACAACAACACTAATAGTTTTCAATGACCCATGGAAGAGTCTATAGATTCAATGGTTTAAATCATCTAATTAGATCGATTATGTAAATAAATTAAATGTGTACGTCTAGTACTTAATTAAACTTTGATTGTCTG
Source organism: Euptelea pleiosperma (assembly GCA_035048495.1). Taxonomy (NCBI): domain Eukaryota; kingdom Viridiplantae; phylum Streptophyta; class Magnoliopsida; order Ranunculales; family Eupteleaceae; genus Euptelea; species Euptelea pleiosperma. The sequence goes on along the minus strand of CM068551.1, from coordinate 23,663,346 downwards.
TTGTCCACATGAAGGATGGTGCAAATACAGAAGCCATGGCCACCCTCCCAATAGAATCCGACATGCAAGAGCTCATCCAGTGTGTGCTCCGGAGCTCCGACGGCATCGACCGTGATATCAAGGAAACATTCCTCACCATTGCCAAGAGCTTCTTTTACAGTGCCTATTGCGCTCCGGCGACCATCAACCTTCACATTGCTAAGGTTCTCTTTGAAAGAGTAGCTTGATCTTTGATTTCAACATTGTTGTTATACATATATGTGCTTTTCATTAAAGGAGAAAAAAAAAAAAAGAAGGGCTTTTATGATATGCCTCCCTCAATAATGTGGTATATTAGAAATGCCTCCCCGGATGATAAACTGAATCAAAGTCAATCAAACAAGAAGGCAACTCTAATGTTTCTGAATCCAGGAGGCATATGTAATATATTAAATTATTGAGGGAGGTATGTCAAAGAAAAAATCAATGTGAGTTCATATTCTTGTACAAATATGAGTTGTTCAACTGTAATAGTCAGAGGTTTGCTCAAATTATAACGTTATAATAGACATATAACGGTACCATTATGTCTGTTATAACAGGTCACACAATGATAAAATTGGTCAAAATAACATTGATTACGGTAAAATAACAGATAACAGACAATAACGACGGTTATTTTCGATTTTGGGTGCATTTTTGCAAATAATATAACAGTCTTGAAGCGTTACCGTTACAGGGGTCGCGGTCGCGGTTGCTATAATGTTACCATGGATATATATATCTAATAATTGGAACGCTTAGTCGGAATTAATTCAAGTTTATGAAGAATATCGTAACTGGTTTGATCTTATTGCACTACAACCAAAATAAGTAAAGTGGACACTCAGCTATCCCAGTCAAATGACCATAATTCCCTCGGTTTGTCGAACTTGATTATCTCTGGTGCAGTCAACATTTTCACCTCTAGCTTGAACTATGATACTTAAGGGCCGATTATCTAAACCCCAAATATGCGGGAGTTAGTAAATTCTCAAATTATTAGCAAATCGTATAAATTATCCAAAAAACGAACCAACACAACACATGTGCAGGAACATGTACTCCGCTAACATGCTCCCTCAGTGAGAATACACTCCGCTGAAGACTTGAACCCGCGACATTCCAGGTCTTAAAGCTGTGATACCATGTTAATTAAATAATCAGTTACCCCAAAAGATCAACCTGTTGAGGAAAGGTGAAAAACCTATGTATAACAACGGTCGTCGGGCCAACACAACACATGCGTGGGAACATATTCTCCACCAACAGAATTGCTAACTCTGCTTGGATCAGAATTGTTAAACCCGATTAATAATTAGTGTTTGGTTTTCATAGTCAAGTTGGTTTCAAGAAGGTGCACCTATCCTATCTCTTTCTTAGGTTCGGCCCATCGGTGACTTGGTTCTTGGCTGACCTGGTAAGCAATGGGGACCAGGTCTACCAATTGAACAATATCATCAAGCAGCGATTGGGCCAGATGTATGATATGGGGTGTAGTGTATCTTAATCATGCCCACATAAAAGAGAGGGCACAAAGCAAGGCCTTATCCCTGCACAAAAGCTTTCTAGAGAGAGAGAGAGAGAGAGAGATGGCTGCCATTATTAACTGTGCGTGGTTTGAGAGCTGTTGAAATCATGAGAAGGGAGGTCATGTGAGCACTTGAGAAAGGGGTGTATCACTTTTAGGTCACCAAAGAGATAGAGAGAAGTACACAGAATGAAATAGCATGATTATGACAACCGGAAAAGTAATTCAGGCGTGAGGATAATCAACCCATTTACATGTTGGTCTCTCACTACTCATACATGCTGTTTCCTATTTGCATCACTACCTGCGCACGTGTAGCCTACTACGTCCTAGCCTATCTTTGTCGCACAAGTGGCTTCATGGCGGCCAGATGGGTTCGGAGGAGAGGGACTCAACTCTGACCGGTGGGGTTTGAGAGAATTTTTTATTTGTAAAGTTTTGATTTCATTAACGAGTAGAACTTTGCTGACCGACGTCTGTAATCAATGTTGATGACCAACCACAGTATGAGCTTACAGATTCCTAGGTGGACCTACAAACCAAAAATTAGCCTGATTAGTGATTTCTAAGCGTTGGATTGGAGTGTTTTCATAGGTAGATTTTTAACCATGAAATTTGAGCATTATTTGGGGTACAAAGATCCAAAGGTTTGAAATCACAAATCAAGCTCATTTTTGGTATTGAAGATATCGTATTCAAATGGCCTGACCTGGTCAGTAGGGGAAGCAATTCGTTGCGGCATTTGGTAGGCTTTCTCAGCCTCTTGGAGGTCTTCATCTAATAAATTCTTTATACTAATCAAAAAGAATTGGCCAAACATTCATACGGTGAGCAAAGTTCTACTCGTTTTGAACCCAGGTTCAAAGTGTTTTATATTGTATGTTGCAAATCCGTCCCTTTTTATGTGTAAAACTTCATAAATTTTTGGAGGGAAATTTAGTAATAGCACATATACTACCACAACACACCTACGCACAGTACGTTGGGCATGCTGCGGGTCCAAATCATCTTTGGGCGAGTCTAACTTGTTATTTGACTTTTAACTTGACCAGACAGTTGATCTTCTGCCCTTTTTTCATTTGTTTCTTTTACCTATTTTCCATCTGTGTTTAGCTTTAATGTCTTCGATTAAGGCTAAAACATTCACTTACCTTGAGTTCTATATAAATTGGTGCTCTCTCCAACTAAAGTATTGCTCGAAACAGAGAGTTCCGAAATCTTTCATTGCTCTTCTATATTTTCTTATAAGAGGGTATTGTCACTATTATGTCGTTAAGGTGCTGCCTTTCTTTGATTGGCATGTTGAATCCTGGGAGCAGACGGCTCTCGTACTTGTTAGCATCGCAATCAACGTGTAGGGGGGCAAATTTGCTTTAGGGGCAGTACGTGCCTTAGCTCCTCATCTTCAAGACTGATAGGTTTATCTTTCTTTTCTCTGGTTACAGATTGTTTTGCTACAAGTATACTGCTCTAGATAAGTGAAATCAATCTTGTGTTACCCGACTGGCATTACCCGTTTAATTAAAATTTAGTTCCTATATACATTGCTACTTTTGCTTCATCTTTACTATTATGTTTTCTCATTTATACAAGGGTCGGGCTCAAGGGACCCCCATTTCTGACCCCCTTTTTTGACCCCCATCTTGGCGTACCCACATAGAAGATGAATCAATGGCTGATTTTTTGTGAGGATGATCTCCTGATATTCATAGACTGGTTTAGAAGCTGAAGCATTATGGACCGTCGATTTTTACCGTATAACTTTAAAACCACATTTGATGGGGTTAAAAATTTCAGAATGGGCTGATTTTTTGTTGGGGTGATCTATATGGTGAGGTTATCATCCCCACCAAAAATCAGCCATTGATTCATCTTCCACGTGGGTACGCCAAGATGGGGGTCAGACATGGGGGTCCCTTGGGCCCGACCCTTTATGCAATTAGTTAACTGCTACTGCAACACAAACTCTACAAACAACAGAATTGAAATGGTATTGTCCTAGTCCCTCCCAGCCATCCGATTTATCATATATATCTTGAACTAGATAAAACAACAATTTGTTAACAATTAAGCCCCTGCTTGGTATCTGTGTAGTTTGCAGGAAAATGTTTGCAATGAAAAATGTTTGAATGTTACGGTGGCAGCAGAATGTGACACCCGTGAGTTCGCAACAACGTTTAGAGAGAACTTTTGGGGGGAGATCAATAGGAGAGAGCCATTTGCCTAATGTTTGCAGTTTCTTTTGCCGGCAAACTTTAAGCAATTTTTGGTAACAAAAAAAAATAGTGGGCCCAATGCAAATATTTACCAGATACTGCATCACCAAACATTGTTACAACGTTGATGGAGAAAGCCTTGAGGTTGAGCACTTGGCAGCAAAAATGGGGCTCTGACATGGCACGGTCAAGGAGAGAACAGCCTCCACCATTTAATGAACCGAGCTCCTAGTCACGTCCACTACACCCATCTTTGTCCACCAAACTGATACAGTTTGCTACAATGCTCAAGGTTCTAGGTTACCCTAGAGATGATATAGTGCATTTTATCCTGAAAGCCAATTTTTCATCATTTCAAGTCATTCAGTGTTGAGCATGCTTGGTCGAGAGCAGTATTTAGGATTAGATTACCTTCTACAAAGTACCATTGTTGCACCGTTTCATCAGTCAGAATTCCTACTAAAGTGTAAACTTTTTTTTTATGGCCAGGTCCAATGGGAGGAAGGCTATGGTGGTGCAGCGGCAACTCCACCACCTAAAATCTAAAATGGGGGAGCTCATGCAATGCAGATGGCATCGACCATGAGATCAAGCAGAAGTTTCTTGCTATTGCCCAAAGTTTCTTCTATGATGCCCATACTGTACCTGCTACCATCAACCTCTATAGTGCCAAGTGATGTTTGAGAGATTGGATTGATCTTGTTTTCCAGCTAATCACAAAATTGAAGTAATAGGGCCTAGAGAGGGTAGGTGCTGCACAAACACAACGCAATGGACATAAGCATGGGTGAGCACTGGTAACACCATTTCATCATTGAAGACCAATTTATAGTTGCCACTCTTTCGGCAGTAAGTAAATTTGACAAAAGACCATGAAAGTTTCTAGTCATTAAAAGATTAATGTTCAATAACAGAAATAATGCAGTACAACAGCAGATCGGGTCACTCTTTCTCTGCATATGTATCTTGACCAAATATAGTTAGCAAAAACATATGAGAATGCATACTTAGTCGTACTCCAGTTCGTCGGGAGTGACTGGTCTTTTAAGGGGGATGATGGACTTCTTTTCGATGTCCCGTGACAATGCTTTTCTCATATCTGTAAATGAGGCCCAGAAAAAAAGTGTAAGAGATAGGATAATTGATGTTGGTGAAGTGATAACTCATCATCGCTACATGGAGGTTCTGGAGACTCACCTAACCCATCTTCCTCCCCAGAGTAATACCGCAGCACCCGTCTATAGATTATATACCCAAGCTGAAGGGAGAAAAAGAAAAGATAGAATGAGCACGATAGCATGTAGAAATATGTACTGAAACTACCCCAAGAACAAAATCCACACAAACAGTTCTAGTACACCCATCAACCCGAATGGTCCCATGAACAATATAACCTTGAAATTTGGTGAAAACCTTGAAATTTGGTGAAAACCGTGAAATTTGGTGACGTTGCAACCACCGTTCTTACTTTCTTAGTAACAAAGTTCATGGTCAATGCTCAACAAAAAATTTCAAATTTGACAGTCACAATAATTCAACCTGTAGAATTTTCAGGCTATGGCCCATGTACTGAGCAGTCCTGATCGATAAGCATGTGCACTAATTATTAGACTGTAGTGAGATGATTTACACGTGGAATTGCTGATAATAGAGTGCAAGTACAGAAAGAAAAGTTGTCCAAATTGAAACCAAAAGTTTGAAAAGCAGACCTTTTCATACATCTTTATGGCTGGTGTGTTGGATGCTCTCACAAATAGGTCCACAAAATAAGCCTTGTCACTGCCAAAGAAATATATTCTCATTCACCCAAGCAGAAAGCATCAACATAAATATACCAAACTAACATTTTCAGCACAGGAAGATGCAGCTAGATATGGATTGTCATTCTTTTGCATCTAAGACATGCAGGTTTACACAAGTGAGAATGAAACTCAACTTTAAAATCACTTTAACCATAATAGAGACACGGCCAATTATCAGAGAAAGTTGATAGAGAAGCCCCTCTGATATCAAGAAATTGATGTACATGGAAGAACTCAACCAGATGCAAGGAGAGCCATAATAACATTAGGCAGTATTCACTTCAGCCCACGCACAAATTTCAGTTATGAACTGTGATAGCAGCGATAGAAGTCAGAAATCAGAATAAACTGTTAACTAATGTTCTCAATGACCTTTAGGCTTTTTAGCTCACTAGAATTAAGGTTATTTGAAATTATCAATTGGATCTGTGTGCCCATTTCACAGTAACACATAGTAATGAATATATCATGCATAACCAGTACGCAAATGCTTACCAACCGTGGAGATTCAATGAGAGACTTTGTCCTTATGCATGTCATAGAATAAATAAGTAATGATCCTAACCATTGTCACTCTTTTTTTTGATTGGTAGCCATTGTCACTCTGTTTTCTTTCTTTTTCCTTTTGAAGCGGCAGCATGCATCAGACTTTTACCCAAGATTGTCATCTCAACTCTATATGTCAGGAAGAAGAAAGCAGAAAAAGGAGAAAAGCAAAGGATGTTTTCCAGGTAAGTGTTTAAAAATATAGTCACTACAGCAATGCAATTTGTAAGAAAGTTATTTTAAATGCTAGGAATGGTTATTTTCCAATATAGAAGAGCAAACTGGCTTGGAAACATCTTCAATGAGTCATGAATTCAATCAGAGGTTTTGTGACACCTCAATTTAAGTATGTCAATGAGCCACTCATTTAAGTAATAAGTTTCTCATAAACCTGAGGCACATCCTGAACAACTCTCGATTTTTTTGCTGAAGAACAAGACGTTGCATCACCATCCATTTTAAAGAGTAATGAGGGGTTCTGATTATCTAGCAAGTGAGTTTGTCATAAACCTGAGACACATCCTGAGCAACTATAAACTTTTTTATTTCTGAAGATAATGATGTTGCATCACCATCCATTTTGAGGATTAATGAGGTTCTGATAATTTAGCACATGGAATACATGGATATTGCCTTTCTAGAGGGTCTGTAAACTAAAGTTGTTATATCACATAATTGGATCATACATTTTGTTTCATTCCACTACTAAAGTAAACCTCAGTTACACAAAGCTTCCATCATAAGAGACATAGCTACTGGCAGTAAAATTTTGTTACATTTATCATGTATCACACTTACATCTTGTCGCTGACGTCCTCCAGCATGTACATGAGTTTCTTGGCTAGTTGCTGCCTCCGGTACTCTGGAGAAACAGTTACGGCAGTTACATGACCATGCCAAGATTCACCTTGTCCTTCAACTTTCCCCATAACTGCAAACAGATAAAAGTTGTGGTAGGTACAGATGATGAATGTGCTAGGAATTGTTGCACCAAAACACAAGGAAGAACAATTTTATACAAAGAAGAAAGATCAGTCAGCAATGAAGTAGAAGAGTAAAGAAGTATCTATTTTAAATGCATTTAAAATGCTTTTACTGCTATCAATTTAAAGGGAAATTACTGAAATAAAGAGATGCAAGGCAAAAGAAGGTTGATTATGTTGTCAGGGACCTACTTGTAATATCTTATATTCTACAGGGAGCCCTTGTAATATTGTAAAACTTCACTTAATATATATATTGGGTGAAATCGTGTAGGCTATTATTAGCTCTACACGCCCCAATTCTCTTCTCCTCTCCTCTCTTCCATCTCTAACCCTAATCTCTTATTCTGGTTACGATCCAAGATTACAACATGGTATCAGAGCCAGGTTATGTAACCATGGCTCAATCCTAGAGGTCTGAAGAACCCTAGGGATTGCGAAATTCGATGCGAAGGGCTTTCCAAAGAAGGAGATCATCTCCCATGGATAGCCGCAGGCTTTAGAAGAGTCTGAAACCCTAGCCGCCCACTCCAAAAGGTTGGAGAAGTTCTCCCAGGCCTAGCCGCCCACTCCAGAAGCCTGGAGAAGAGCTATCAGGCATAGCCGCCCACTCCAGAAGCCTGGAGAAGAGCCACCAAGCCTAGCCGCCCCTTCCAAAAGGTCAGAGAAGACCCTCTGGACCTAACCGTAGGTCTCAGAGGAGTCTAGAACCTCTCCCTAGTGCTACCGCACCTATCCAGGAACCTTTTTTAGGTCCTCGGAACCATTTACAAGTAGGTCCCTGACAACAGATTACACCACCAAGAAAATTTTCAAGTTAGGCAGATACAGCCAAATTTTTAGTTCGCCAGAATGTCACTTGTAATTTTGCTTAGAGATTGAATATGAGAAGCACTTGCAATCCCAAAGATGCAAACAAGATCCATCTCCTATTTGAGGTCAATGAAGGAGGAGAATTCACATTGAGCCACATGACCGTGTCAGGGAATTGTCCTCAATCTAAATGTTGCTTGCAGAATATAGTTGAGTATTTAACCGCATTTGACAACACATCAATTTTAGAACAATAGACCAAATGACCAGGTGAACATCTAGGCAACTCAACAGAACCAGTCAAGCAAGCGCAACACAGGGAATAAATTTCTCATGTTGTCATTATGCTATCCCACATCATGATCTCTCAATATGTTATTGAATCATGGTTGTTAATACATTTATTGACTGTCACGTATCAGTGTCATCTTACAACTTACGATTGTTATTTCACTGATTTTTGACATGAAATGTGAATTATGATACACTAGTCACTTAATTTGTTTATGAAAGATTCTTCACGTAAGTACACCTATATGTGCTAAATTCAAATATATAATTGTATGTATCGTAGAAATATTTTTTCGATAGGCAAGAGTGGTCAAGGACCACAGAACCAGTTGGTAAGGTCAGCTGCTACCTGCTGGATAACGGGGACACCTCAACCAGGCCCTACCGCACACTAGGGAGTCTCAAACCCATGACCTCCCACAAGGGAGGATACACATCAACCACCCGACCAAGTGGGAATTGTGTAACTGGACATATTAACTTTTTATTTTAAATTACATAATTTCCAACATTTTTCTGTTTTCAGTCCACACACCCAAGGGCGGTATTTTACCAAGGTTTGTCTGGGCATTTTTACAAGCACCCTAGAAGACCTAAATGACCCACACACTACCAGAAGTGGCCTTTTAATTCAACACCCATCCAAGGAATGTAAGTTTCTATGAGCTACTAAAAGACAATACACAAAAAATTCTGTCACATCCCTACCAAAACAAAAGGACCTCATATAGACGATTTTATGCTAGCACAAAATAGTATACTAATGTGAACGCATACGAAGCATTTCCACTCCACACAAAAAATGTCTAGCCAAACTCCAAATCTACTACTTCTATCAATCCTAAACCTATTTCCGGCATTAAAATCGTCCTTACCACATTGATCATCTAACACGTCTCCAATGACCTACTTCTATTAGCTTCTTTAACATTTCAACTCCTTTCTTGAAGACAATATTTACCTGAGTTGCTGATGAGGACATCAGAACGTCCCCTAGAATGTACCAGAGGAAGAGGAGAACTGGACCCTCCATTTGTCATTGTACTTCGATGACTATGTGGGCTCCAGTTTGAGTTCTCATGATCGTGGGAGCGGAAGACCCCACATGCATGGCATCTTGAAGTCTCCACATTGGAAAGATGCATGTGGGTTGCATTTGAGGAGTTGTTTATTAGTTTTATTCGCTTTATAGGTTTAGTTTTTATTTTTATTGAGTTTGGGTGTCTAAGCAAATAGCCAAAAACAATGTGGCTCATTGTAATTTTGCTTAATTGGTTTAAGTTGTATTTTTTTAGACCATTGAATCTTCTTAGTTTATTCGGATGATCTAGATTACATTAAGGTTATTACAGTTAGTATATAAACCTTCTTTATGTAATTTTTCATTATGATACGATAATAGAAAAGCTCTTTTGAGAAATCTCATGTGAAAGGAATTTTGGTGTGAAGCCATTCTCTGTTGGTGTGAAACCAAGCTAACTAGGTACGAAACCAAGGTAATCTTCATCTTTTCTCTTCTCTTTATCTCCTTCATCTTTTTATATTTTCTAGTCCGTTTATGACCTAGAAAGCCCTAACCGTCCCCATCCAAAACCCTAACCCTAATTCCCATCTTCACCCACCACCATAAAGTTCAAAGAACACGGTATCGCTTCGATATGGTCTTGGGCAATACAAAAACGTATCAGAAGTATCGTTCAATTTCGGACAAAACTTCGTGAAACTAAAAAGAAATGTTAGTGCAAATTTACACATAATGTGAAGTATCATTCGGTTTCGGATGAAGCCAACCGAAACGTATGTAGTTTCATCCTATAGTGAACCAAAACGAAACGGACGAAATATTTCGGTTTCAACCGAAACATTGAACCATGCCACACCCCTCTAACCCCTTCCATACCTAGCCGCACCCTTCCCCCTTACCATTAGAGCCCTGCAGCTGACACTCCACCACTCTCTGGTTTCTGTGGCACCTACTGGGAGGTATTCTCACTACAGCCCAAAACCCCAAAATCCTCGAACTCAAACCCCTACACCCCTTTAGCCTTACGGCGTGCCCTGTAGGCCTCACTAAGGCTTGTGGCCCTACCAGAATACATCTTCTCTTTCCCAAACCCTAAAAACCACTTGTTCTCCTTTTGGCCCAAAATCCAATTGAAATAGTTGATACTCACCCGGAATCCCAAAAACCTTTCTGAACCTGATTTTAATTGTTAAATCTTGAAAATTAATTAAGTGAGCCTTTAAATATTGATTGAACACTAGGCTACTGGAAGTCCTTACTTCCATTGGACCCTTTAATCGATAATTGAGAGTTTTTCACTGCTAGACTATGATCTCTTTGCCTTAGAACTATTAGTTAATTATTTGCTAGCATTTTTAAATATTTGTGGTAGGTTGTTAGATTTATTTTATGCTTTTTATTATCTATAGTTTTCTTTAGTCTCAGCTCATCATTTAGGCTAGTTTTCATAGTCATGCATCAGTTGCTCCTCCCCATAGACCCCATACATCCTCCCAAACCACTATGACCATTTCTGTGGGTGCTTCAAACCTTATTTGTATATGGATACGTAATGTGTAAGAGTATTTTCTGTTGATTGCATTTCCAACCTCCAAGCCCAACTAAATGAGTGAAGTCAGGGCAGCCAGTGTAAAATTTTTGCCAAACCCCTTCTTGGATTCTGATCCATTGTTTTAGGCTCATGCCAGGGTATCCCATAAAGATATGGCTTAGAAATAATAGAATGACAGAACAAGACTAGTATTGCACTGATGATGATGACATGTGCAAGCACATATCTACCATCGCTAAATCAAAGTTTATTCCTCGACAGTCGATGGTTACAAAGGGTAAAATTATTCTCCAACAACCACAAAACCCCTAAAGTGCCATTGAGTTATGTTCCTAAAAACCAATAGTATAACCAACTTAAAAAGACCAATATCACATTGTTTTCTACCATTAAAGACCGTATTCAAGCTCTGGTTTTCTGCTATAGTTTCTGATTTTTTTTCCATTACAGATTAAAAAATCAACAAGAACCATTTCTGATCATGGATCCTAGCCATTAAGGAGCTCTTGATGGCCCCTCCCATAAAGATCTCGTATTTCTCAGCTTTTCAAAGAAATTTTCGAGCTTTAGTTCTTTGTCTGTTAAGATTTCAACCGAAAGACAGATTTCTCCACCATTAAAGTACAGAGAGAATATTAAAAAAAAAAATACAGAGGCGAACACCAATTATAAGGAGAAAAACCCCATTAACAAACATAGAGAATTTGGGATGGGAAAGGGGAAAGGCTTACTGTAACCCATGATTCGATTTCCGGGGGCTTCAGCGACATGGAAGTAATCGGGCCATCTCGCCAAGTACGTCATATAGAACGACATGTTGAACTGCACCAGTTATATACAACAACCCCATAAGACAAACCCATCTCTGTTTCAAAATTCAAATCAATCAATCGGTCGATCGAGAGAGAGAGAAAGAGACTTACAGTCTCGGTGAGGTGGTCGAGATTTACAGAGGCGAATCGAAGAAGATCGTTGCAGGAAAACCTTCGAATTGTCGTCATAACGACGCCTTTGTTTCTCTCCTCTTATTTCAGTTTCGTTCCTCTCTAGTCTGCTCTGCTCTTTCTCAGCAAATATTAAAGAGTGTACGGGGCGAGGTATTCTAAAAGGGAATGGCACAACAGACTTCTTACCCTGCGAGGACAGGTGGTAGCCAACTGAGCTTTCCGCCACGTGGCAAAAAGAGAGCTTTTCTCTCACCCTTCTGGAGAAAATTTTTTAAGTGGAGAAAATTTAGAAGCGGAGATCACGCGCCCAATCATATTGGGCCAAGTACATCAGGGTTAACCTGAGTAGCTTCTTTGAACAAAATACTTACCACTGAGAATTTGATTTAAGAAAGTGGATAATGGTGAGTTTCTATGTGATCTGCAAGTCTAGTGAGATACTAACCATCTTTTATTGCATTGTGAGTTCGCCTATCAAATCTGGTCATATTTTTTAGCACGGATGGGCCTAGATTAGGTCATATCGGACCATATTAGAGGTACATTGGGGGGATGGCCTCAGGTTACCACCTCACAAAAGGGGAAAGTCATGTGGAGGATGGTTCCATATGCGATTATTTGGGGACTGTGGATGAAGAGAAGCGTGAGGGTATTTAGAGGCAAGGAAAGCACATTACATTATACACTTTTGAATATCAAGACGTTCTTATACAGTTGGGGGACCATCCTTCTTGATACTCGGGCATTTTCTTTACAAACATGGTTTTCCTGTTTGATACTCTTGTGGGTGGTGTATAGCTTGGTGGAGTTTTCTTTGTTTTCAGTGGTCAACGCCACTTGTTGTTCTCTTTGAGATTTCCTCGACCTCTTTCTTATATATATTTACATATATCCTCTTTTAATTTATCCAAAACTATCATTGCCCCTGCACTTAGGTGTATCTATGCAATATCATTAGCGCATGATCGCCGCTTTAAAAAAACTTCTTCCCTTTCTGGTAGAAAAAAATCCAAGACACGGTAGACTACGACTAGACTACGACGAGTAAATTTTTGAAGTGGCTTAGAAGCCCAATGATACTGTGTCAGGCACACCAGGGTTAACCTGGCACAATATCATTGCCCCTACACTTAGGTGTACTTGGCCCATGATCGCCGCTTCTAAATTTCCGCCACTTCAAAAATTCTCTCAGCTACAGCAAAATCTAGCTCGGGCGAATTTTCCCTGTGGTGTCGTGGTAAGAATGCACCACATGGCACTCTTTTGGGCCACTCATTAATGAATGATTGGTTTTCCCCTTAATGGTGTTAATGGGCTGGGTTAGTAGGTAAGTAAGGCCTGGTTTGGCTCGTGTCTGACCTAGAAACTTGAAGCCTAAGCTTGAGCAAGGAATAGGTATAATTGGCAGGCCAAGCTTACTCTTACACACAAAAAAAAAACAAGTCCAAGCCCAGCCCAATAGTTTCGCAAGCTTTAAAAGCAAATCTAAACCCAAAAATTGGGCCTATTTGTAAAGCCTATGTCCTCTCATATAGTGGGTTGGACCAAAAAGATTATCGAGCCAGTCCAGCCCATTAACACCCTTACCTACAACAAAAGAGCTCTACTTCAAAATTTTACTCCATATAAAAAGAGAAATGTTTTGTTGACTAGCACTTTGGTGAGGACACAGTTTTCTACAAAAGATTAAATTTCAAAAGTTTAAAACAGGATCTGTCAGGGGTACTTGTCAAGTGGAGAGGCACTCAAGAAATATTTATGTGACTAGCGCCTCTCCGCTTGACAAGTACTCCTAACCATGGTTTAAAAAACAGCCGCTATAACAAAAAACAACGGCCGTTATAATGGATTCGGACCTTCCCAATGCTCAGAAAATAATTTCGTTATAACAGTCATTTTTTTTTTTAAATAACAGTCATTATAATGACTGTTATTTTATGAAAAAATTGTGAAAAAATGCCCTTATTTTCCCATTTTTGTCCTTGTACTAACAGAAAAAATGATGATAACACCTAATCCGTTATACCGTTATAATGGCCCCTTTTAAACCTTGCTCCTAACAACCCCTGTTTGAATATTTTGAAATTTAAATGTCAGGGGTTACTAGGGTACTTGTGAAGTGGAGAGGCGTCAGTCACCAAAACATTTCTCACTATGAACTATGAAGCATCAGTAACTTGAGTCTTTGTGCAACCAATACCGACAGCCAAGAATAATCCCAAGTAGAGTTACTATGGACCAAAAAATAGATAGAGAAGACAGGGGCATGTATCAAAATCAGACCTCCTAATTGGTCCAACCATATCACATTATCCAAACCCCTATGTCCACCACCCATCTAAAATCCTAAACTCACTACACCCAACCTTCTTCTATGATCCCACACAACTAGCACTGGCCACACACACAACCCATCCAGGATAGGTGGCACTTAACTATAAGTGCTAAAACATCATGGATCATTATGTGCCAGGATAAAAAATAAAAAAAAATCTCAATTATATATCCGAGATACTGTTGTTAGAAATTCTCTATTTGGATGTGAGGGATGCTCCAACTAATTAAGGCCAATGGGCAGAGTTGGCTAGAACACTGCCTCAATAACCAGGAGGTCCTGAGTTTGAATCTCCTTGGGAGGCCATACACCCTAGGATTTATCCTATATTTTTTTTTGATAGGTAAACTGAAATTTATTAAAAAAGAGGAAGCTAGGAGGATGATATAGCCACCTTAGCGACCAAGAGAACAACAACAAAATAAGACCGAACCAAACTCCACCCCCACCCTACTCTATCCAACAACAAACACACACCCCTTACTCATGATAGATTAACGAGTCCCACTTGAACACCACATCCTCAAAGAAAATACATCTCCCCTCCCTATACAATTTGACCCAAAGATAAATAAGCCCTTTGATCTCTAAGACTAAGGCTTCTAATGACAAACTTCTCCCCTCAAACACCATGTTGTTACGCTCTCTCTCCATATGCTCCAAATCACTGCAAGCGGAGTTAAGGCCCAAAGCTTTTTGCCCAAATTGCTAAAACCCTTGCATTCCCACGAAAACAGTAACTCCTTAATGGATCTAGGCTGCACCCGAGCTACTCCAAAACTTCTCCAAAACACTGTCCATACCTCCCAAGCGCACTTACAATGAAGGAAGATGTGGTCGCTAGACTCGCCACTCTCCAAGCAAAGAGGACAGTGATCAACGATGTTCATAGCTCTCCAAAGAAGATCCATAGATCTATTACAACAGGAACCTGTGGAAGGGGTGACTTGCGTGCCCCGTGGGATTAGTCGGGTGCTCTAAGAGGCTTGGATACCCATGGTATAAATAAATAAATAAATAAAAAAGCCTCGAGCCTGGAATCAATAGATTTTAAATTTGGTTGAATTTTATAAAATTGCAAGAAAATCGGATTTATCCTCACGTCGGTTCTAACAATTGGTTGGGTTAAATCCACAATTTTTGAAGAATTGTGTGGTTATTCTTATGAGCTTCGTGAATTTGTCTAAATGGCATTTAGCTTTGTATAGTAATGTTATTGTCCATTAATCAAATAAAATTTTATGGAAAAAAACAGCAAAGCAATACAAGAGAGAGAGAGAGAGGATAAGGTAAAATACAAGAAGCTCACTACAAAGTAAGGCTCAAAAAATGCCATCTTTCGGAAGACGATCCGTCGTCATATTCATTGATCTTGGCACATGAGAGAATGAGATGTTCAAGGTAGATGTCAAATCTTGGATTTCTTTTAATGATGTGGAATAATCTCCTTGTATATTCTTTTTTGGAAAAACCCAATATGACAATTGAGGAGTCACCTTCAACTACAATATTCTCCAAGTTTAGACTCATTATTTTAAATCTAAAGTGCCCCCCAAAAAAATATTTCTCTACTATGACAGGCAGATAACATCAATTCTCATTTTCCATAGAGATAGTTGCCCCACACTCATGGCACTTAAATAGTTTCATTAAAAGTAAGGAACAGGCTCCCGTGACCGGCCCTTTTTGACAGGCGTACAGGAACCTTGTCGGTTGTGGTTTCCGAGAATCCAATGGTGGTTTGCTTTGGCAAAAAGTGAATGCCAGCTCAGCACTATCACAGCCGTTGGATTTTGGAATCCACACCCGATAAGGTCTGTCCCATGCACCTGTCAAAAAAGGCCAATCACAGGAGCCCAACCCTAAAAGAAATGGGTAGTTTCAACTTTTTCCACTTCAATTGCTAAATTTCCAAAACTTTTCCTATTTTGTGAGTATTTTCTAGAACTGCTCTTTGGGCTGAAATTTTTCTATTTTGCTACATCTTTCAAAAATGCCCCTACAATCATTTGCATGTGTCGCCTACTAATCTTTTTGTAAAATGGAAAGACGTGTGTTTCTCGTGTATCGAGGTGTGCTGTAAGGTTTTCCTTTAAGGGACACCTGTAATTAAATTTTTTTATTTTTTATTTTTTTGTTTATTTTTTTTAAAGAAGCTTGCTCTCTCCAATCTTATTGGTGTTCAACAAGGTGTAGCACTACATTTATTTTTAAATAGTTCATGGGAGACAGGCTTTCTCTTCTTTACACAAGGTGATGGGAAAGAGAAATGGAAGAGTGGATTACAAGCTGAAATGCTTAAGCCTTTTCTTCACAATGGAAAGTGGAATTCTACATGTGGATGACTCCTTACCCACTTTCACTCAAATGCTAAATAAGACTAATTGATTTGATAGACACTCTTAAGACCACTGACCATATGGTTATTTGGCTCATCCCTAGGTGAACCTACTTAATAATTGGTATATTTATTTATACCAAAAATAAATCATGAATATGACTCTAATCCAATGGATAGAAATTCTAATCCAGCAAATTTTGGTACGTAGATCCAACAGGATGGGCCAAGGATCCATACAGGTTAGTAATCCTTATGTGGCTCTGAGTGACGTCATCATCAAAGTTCTAGTCCTTTGCCTACTTGTGTTCAATGTACAAAAGCTCATTATTGAGCTATCTCCTTGAGCTTGAATATTAGTTACTGCCATTGATTTAATTAGAAAAAAAATAAAAAGACTCCCCCTAGATGTACTCCTAATCACTTCTCATGCCCCTCAATGATCTTGAACCTTTGTACTTAAAATAATGCTCAAAATCTACAGTTAAAAATCAACCCATGAAAACAACTCCAATAATGCTTAGAAATCACTAATTAGGCTGATTTTTTGCATGTGGGTCCACCTAGTTTTGAAAGCAAATGAAACTTTCATTTAGGTGTGTTTGATTGCGCGAAAAATTTTCTTATGAAAATCATTTTTTCCCTTAGAAATTTGTGTTGCGAAATGAATAAATGCCTAATAGTTGTTTGATTGCGCCCAAGAAAATATGCACTTTCTAATTATCTGAGAAAATAAAGTATACTTTCGCGTACCTATATGGAATGAAAATGAATTCCGGGCTCGAATGAAAAAATCTTGTTTTGTCGACAAATTTTTTTTCCAATTTAAAATGGCTATCAAACAATGGACAATTGTGTTTTCTCGAGAAAATGCAATTTTCCCACAGGAAAAATAGGCCCTGTGTAGTGGCGAAAAGGAAAGTTTTTTAGAAAAAGGATTTTTATGTTTAAATGCGTTGATATCAAAAAATTTGATATCCATTTATAGACAAAAATCATTTCTAGAAAACTTTTTCGATGACAACCATACATAACATAGAGTATGACCATCATGAAAAAGCATTGGTTTCAGATCATTACATGGATAGGAATGGGGCTGTTCTTTGATGCAGACTTCTGTATCAAAATTTTGATGCAGAAGTCCCTCAAATTGTAACTTAGTAGACTTGTTCAGGCCCACTTGCCCCTAGAATGTCTGCCCGCACTATGATAGACCTATACACAAAAATCAGCATGATTGGTGATTTTTAACCGTAGGATTTGAGCACTTTTCATCATGGGCTTTATGAACAGGCCTATGAGTTGGTTCCATGCCCGTGATGAAAAAGTGCTCAAATCCAATGGCTAGAAATCACCAATCACGCTGATTTTTGGTATGTAGGTCTATCATAGTGTGAGCCAGACAGTCAAGGGGCAAGTGGGCCCGAACAGGTCTACTACGTTGCAATTTGAGGGACTTCTGCGTCAAAACTTTGACACAGAAGTCGGTATCCTAGATTTTTCCATAGGGATGAGATAGCTCAGAGATATACCCGTTCTGAAGTTTGAGAGAGAATTAATCAGAGAATCAAATTCTTTATTTATAAAAAAAAAAAAAATCAAGGACCTACCAGATTGGTTGAGATAAGCAAAAAAAATACTATTTCAAACACAAATGATCAGCTGGTGGTGCATATATCTTTATCTCATATGGATAAGATACACGTGGGCCACGTGGCAGTTTTATACTCTCAGTTTAAACTTTGAAACCCCCAAACGAGAATCTTCTCGAAACACCACAGCCATACGCGGTGGAACCTTTTGATTAAATAAGAATAAGAATACAAGAGTACAAGATAAAATAAAATAAAACTTTATCTTGTACTCTTGTATTCTTATTTAATCAAAAGGTTCCACCGCGTAAGCCCTTTAACTTTTTATTTATGTACAAGATAAAGTTATAAGCCCTTTAACTTTTTATTTATGTACGACACTGCAACTCACATTTATAGTAATTGATGTACACCTTACGCGATAGCCACTAGATTTTATAATATGTGCAACGAGGGGCCCACGCACTAAATAAAACACCATTTTGTATGTTTAATTAAGCACCGACAGGTGCCGTTGTGAGAACGGAATCGATTTCGCTCCTGCTACGTGCGATCCTCTTATCACTACCGTCGCTTCCACCGACCCATATTTCTGGAATCACTTGTCTTAGATTATCGACGCTCTCCATCGCATAATCAGCTTCTTTGCTTTTCACTGGCTTTCCGACCTTCAAAACACCACACGTTTTTGTTATTATTTATTAATGAAAAAAATTCACGAATTAGAGATTCCTCTCTGCATCTACGGTGCACTGGAAGACATGCTCGAAGGCCTTAGAGCTTGGAGATCTCACTGGCCAGAAATTAATCCAATGATGCAAACCGTCTGATGAATCACAATGTCAAACGGGGTCCCATTTTGGCCCAGAGATCAGATCTTATTTTGGTAGCTCTCAGTCACTTTGGCATGACTTCCACGTGTACTATTATAAATCCAATATAATAATCACAGCCATTTGATATGCAAAATGACTGAAATACCCATTGTCTGATCAGTCTCTCTCGTTACCGTTGATTAGTTGAGTGACAAGAGTAGGTCCCGCAAGGGAAGTTTATTAGTTTAACTTTAATCACCAGGGTGAAAGACAGGAAGAGACCCACTCCTGACCTCACACACACGTCTTGTGCTCTACACCGAATGCAATAAATCAAATGTTTTTCAAGGGTAGTTTAGTCATCTAAAAATGCAAAATCAGACACGACAAAAAATAAAAAATTACCAGTACAGTGCGAAGCCCCACAGATTTACCGGCGGCGATGTTCCGGTCGTTATCATCGAGAAACAGCTGATAAAGATAAAATAAAGCCTTTCAGACCGTCAAATTACGACGGCCAAAATAACTGAAAAAAGCGGCATCACAAAAAATAAGAAAGAAGTTAAGGTGTTTCGCTAGTGTACCGTACGACGAGGATCAACTTCTGCAACGTCGAGAGCGATCTTCATGGCGTCGATCGATGGTTTCAAAACAATTGGAAACTCATCGGGCCTACTGGATTTCGAGAGGTTTGGATTGATAGTCTCGAAGCAGATGATTTGATCGAAGCAGTCCTGTAATCCTAGCCTCCCCAGGACCTTAATCGCATGGTTCTTGTCGGAATTCGTGAAAATCTGCAGAAAAAAGAAGAAGAAAGCTAAGATGACATTCAGCTCCGACTGCAGATCACTTTTGATCACTAGCGCCAGTGATCACTAGCGTCTCTCCATCTGACAAGTACCCCTAACAACACAAAGAAAATGAGATTTTGAAGTTTTTCGTACGAGTTTTCTCTGATCAATGCTTCGTAAAAGGTTTCGTAGTTGAGGATCTGGTTTGATCGCTTGGTAAGGCAACCTTCCGTGCACGACACTGGATGAAAACGAAAACGAAAAAAAAACATTAAAAAAAATCAATGCAACTTGAAATTTCTTCCTAAAATCATCCAAAACTTTCGTTGAATAGGAGAAAATTTGAGCTTTATTCTGATCTTCGTGAATTCCTACCTGTGATAATCGTCTGCGTCGACATCATAACCTAAAACCTATAACAAAAAATATAATTATTAGGTGAATTGGAAGCATTTTTACTCTTTTTTGAAAAAAATAATACATAAAATGCACAAAAAAGAATTTCTTGTTTTGTTGAAGAAATTACTCTTAGACCAGCAAGAGTGCTTCCGTAAGTTTTGAAAAGTTCAACCCGGAGACTTGAAGCTTTATCCTTGACAATTCCACATTTCTCTACAAGAAAATCTGGAGAAGATGATATAAGAACAGAGATCAGACCTCAAACACTTTGAAATACAGACGATTCAGAAGAAGAAAAAAAAGTTGATTCAATTGTGATTTTGTGCCTTTACCTTCGATGTTTCTCTTGCAGGCCTCAGAGATTCCCGTCTTCGAAGAGTACAAAGTATCATCAAGATCTGCCGTAAATGAATCGAATAAATCAATCAATTTTGTATAATCAGAGATCGATCAATATTTGAATAGAGAGAGAGATTTACCGAAAAGAAGGCAATCGAAAGGAGAACTGATTTCTCGAACCGATTTGCTGCAAATATCCATTGGCGAAGAATACAAATAGAGAAGGAAAAACTCAGAAGACTGAAATGAAATTTTAATCCTTCAGTGGGGAATTTTTTTGTCGAGCATTTGAAAATAGTCGAGAGAATCTGTATTTATAGGGATTAGGGGAGCGAGGGAGAAAGAAAGAACATAAGATTTGAAGAGAGGATCGAGAAAATGAAGGGCCTTTTTCTCCCTGGAGCTGTGGGGAGCAGAGGGTACGCCACGTGGCACACTATTTGGGTCCACCAACTCGTGAATAATTGTCCCATCCCTTCATGGGAAAAAAATTAGATGCAAATGACTTTGGATGCAGTCGATGCAGAGGGCTCTCGCGGCCCTACATAACTCAATTATTGGGGCCCACTAACCGCATGGATGTTTAGCCCACCCCTTGGTGATATACATACCACAAATCAGTCTGATTGGTTTTCCGTAGCGATAGATTTTAGCACTTTGTAAGATTAATTCTAGCCGTTGATTCAAGCATTTTATTTAGATATTTTTTTAGTGCTTAATAGTTAATACAACGCTAGAAATTATCAATCAGACTGATTTTTGGTATGTGAATCAACAAGGGGTGGATTAAACATCCATGCGGTTAGTAGGCCCCCAAAAATTATCTATGTGGGGCCACGAGAGCCCTATGATTATTGACTACATCCAAAGTCCTCTGCATCTAAATTTTTTTCCCTTGATGGACCTACACGCCATTATCTCTAGCCATTCGATCTGATTACCTAAAAAAAAATACTCAAATACAACGGATAGAAATCACCTAATGAAAACTATAGAATCCAATTCTTAGAGATCACTAATCAGGTTGATTGTTGGCGTGCGGGTCCATTAGGGGGCAATCATTCAATGGTAAGTGGGGCCGAAAGAATGTACCACGTTGCATACAGCAACACAAGATAAAAGGGCCCTGGCTATATTCTTTTGGAAGGATTTCGAACATTTAACTTTGTTTCTGAAAAAGCAACAATAGCATGGCGTGTAAAACGATAATGTTGCATCCTCGTCCGATAAGTTCCAACCGTTGGATGTTATTATAATTAGTGTTGTAGTCTTTGGGATACGTGAAGTGGAAATCAAAACAAATATGGTTGTCTTGGGACGACGTGCGACATTATCGTCTTAAGAAGATGCTAAAATAGGCCGGAAAGAAAAACGAGTTGTCCCGGGACCCACAAGACCAGAGGAATCCCCTACCAACTGAAATATTTTAAAGGACTGAATTATCCTTTGTCTCCCATTTCTATTTTTTTAATATTTAATGAGTAGGTGACACGTTTTCGAAGATTAGCTTCAATTCAAATGGCATTTCTGAAAGATTAGGAAAGCAAAACTCAGAAGTAAGGTTTAAAAGGGCCGTTATAACGGTATAACGGACTGGGGGCAGCATTACTGTTTTTCCGTTATAACCGACGAAAAAGGGGAAAATAACGGGAAAAAAAAAAAAAAAAAAACGGTGCTAAAATTCAAATTTTGAATTTCAGATTTTCAACATTATTTATAACAGAAAAACAGAAAATAATGGAAATAGCAAACTTTTTTAACAATCTTTTGTCGAAAATAACAGTCGCTATGTTTGTTATAACAGAGAAAAATGGTACATAATGTAACGGGGGAGGTCTGAATCCATTATAACGGCCGTTTTTTAAACCATGCTGAGAAGGTAGAAAAGTCCAAGCTGAAGTTGCGTAGAGTTAACGCAAATAGAAACAAAAATGAGGAAGAACTCGAAAAAGGGTACTTTAGGAATAAGTGAAAAAGTGTGTTCATGCATCCACCAAAGTCCAAAAAAATTGAGGTGGTTGTTAGGTAGAATATATGAATAGGTGTAGCTTTATAGAGAGTTCTTTTGCTTTATACAAAGGTTATAAGGTTAAAACGGACCATTTAAAGGGTCAGGCTCAGCAGACGCATATTTTCACACACAATTACACGTACAAAAATCGTTGGGGGCCAATATATAAATTAGAAGTTTTGGAATGAGATGATATTTGGTGAGGATGGTCTCTATGGTTTAGGAGATCACCCTCACAAAACTTCAAATCATTCTGATATTCATAGCCTGAGTTACAAGTTGAAGAGTTATGGACCATCTATATTTTTCAGATAACTTTAAACCCACATTTTATCGGGTTAGAAATTTCAGAATCGGCTGATTGCACGATCCATATGGGTGAGGAGATCATCCTCACCAAAACTCAGCCATTGATTTATCTTCCATGTGGGTACACTAAAATTGTGTGTGCAAATATGTGTCGGCTGATCCAGTCCCCCATTTAAAGCCTTGTAATTTAACACTTCTCCGCTATATCTTTCACATGTGACGAAAATATCCCTCTGAAAAACTGTCTTTTATATGTATTTTCGGAAAAGAAAAAAAAAACAAATGTGAGGAGGAATGGATCTTTGATGGCGGTTATATGTTGATGACTGATTACAGTATGAGCCACGTGGCATAATCTTTGAGACCACTGACCATATGGTGTTTGGTCCATCCCCAGGACGTACAAAAAATCAACATGGTTAAAAATAAACTAATGAAAACGACTCAAATCTAACGATTTTTGTTCTGCAGGTCGACTTAAGTTTCTGCAAAACAGCTGTTATAATGAAAATAACGGCCGTTATAACGGATTCGGACCTACCCCGTTACGTTATGGACTGCTAAAACGCCCAGAAAATAACGGCCGTTATAACGAAAATAACGGACGTTATTTTCTGTTATTTTTCCGTTATAACAAAAATAACGACCATCATTTTCTGGAAAATTTTGTGAAAAAAAACGGCCATTATTTTCATTTTTTTCCGTTATATTCCATTATTTTCCATTTTTGAAAATTTGAACTTCAGAGCCATTTTTTCCGTTATTTTCCCATTTTTGCCCCTGAACGTTTTTTTTCCGTTATAACGGAAAAAAGGGTAACACCCCAGTCTGTTAAACTGTTGTAACGGTCCCCTTTAAACCTTGATCCATACGGTTAATGGTCTCTAGGAGTGTGCCACGTGGCACATACTGTCACCTATAATTACTTATCTTCGAGTAAAACTTCTATCACACGAAATTGTAAATCACACAATCACAAGCCAATGAGTTCTCGGCACGTAAACAAGTGCTTTTGCTTTTTAGTTTACGTGCCGAGAGCTCATTGGCTGTGATTGTGTGATTTGCAGTTGGATTGGGACAGAAGTTTTACTCCTTATCTTCTTTTATTACTTTCTTGAATCCATTTTGATATGTCCCCAAAATTTCAGGGAACGTGTAATGCGTGGAAAATAGACGGCACTAAAGATAAGGTGTCAGGGGTTGGTTCTGGTTCGGTACAGGTACTATATCGTGGGTCCCATGAGTAAAACTTCCCTGACCGTCGGTTATAATATGAGCCACGTGGCAAATTTTAGAGGACACTGACCGTGTGGATGTTTGGTCAATCCCTAGGTGGACCTGCAAACCAAAAATCAAGCTGATTAGTGATTTTTTAGCGTTGGATTGGAGTTATTTTCATGGGTTGATTTTGACAGTGGGAATTTGAGCATTATTGGGGTACAAGATGTAAATGATCAGGCTGAGATTTTTTGTTTGTAGGTCTACCTAGGGATTGGCCAAACATCCATAAGGTCATAGTCCTCTAAAAATGTGCCATGTAGCTCATATTGTGGGTGGTCACGGCTTCCCTGACTGTCGCTGGTCCAGCGACAAGTTTTACTCGAAATTATTGATCCCATTTGAATCAACAACTATCTTGTTCCCTTATATAAAATAAAAAATAAAAAAGGTTCTCATGAATTCATGGTCAAATTCAAAAAAATAAAAATCGACATCTTGGCAAATTAAATTTTAAATGCTTAAACACTTAAG
The DNA here is from genome assembly GCA_035048495.1 of Euptelea pleiosperma. Lineage (NCBI taxonomy): Eukaryota > Viridiplantae > Streptophyta > Magnoliopsida > Ranunculales > Eupteleaceae > Euptelea > Euptelea pleiosperma. The sequence continues at coordinate 23,638,942 of CM068551.1, read as the reverse complement.
GTCCTGTTTGGTATCAAGTTTGTAGTTTGCAAGAAAATGTTTGTAGGCGAAGATTTGCAATGACAAGCATTTTAGGAGAGAGAAAGGAAGGTCAGACCCGGCTTCATTACCATGTGTTCGTTGTGATGCATGTGATATGGTAGTTGTTTAATATATATATATATATATATATAATGGGTCAGGATTGGGGGACAACATTTTCATACAATATTTTTGACAACAATTTTGGTATACCCACATGGAGATGAATCAATAGCTGATTTTTGGCGAGGATGATCTCCTCACTATATAGATCACCCCTAAAAAAAAATCAACACATTCCGAAATTTCTAACCCCATCAAATGTGATTTTGAAGTTAACGATAAAAATGGACGGTCCATAATTCTTCAGCTTGTAAACTGGTCTACGAATATCAGAATGATTCGAATTTTTGTGAGGATGATCTCCTCACCATAGAGACCACCCTCGCCAAAAATCATCCCATTCTAAAACTTCTAATTTATATATTGGGCCGCACCAAGTTTTTGTTGTAAAAAATGTTGTATGAAAATGTTGTCCCCCGATCCTGACCCTCCCGATCCTGACCCTATATATATTTATATATATATATATATATATATAAATAAATAAATAACTAACGCGGGTGAACAATGCGCTATCATCACAGTTTAGTTTAAATCCAATGGTGCTGACTATAAGGATGACATACACCTTAGGAACACTCTAATAAAGCTTTTTTATGAACTCAAGCATTTTTTTTTTTTTGAGTGATTAGAATAAGCTTCAAATCTTTATGTCATCCTCCCATCAGAGAAAAATTAAAATGAAAAAAAAAAAATTCTGTCAACCTATCTTTTTTTCAAACACGTGAATTAAACAAAAGCGATGTGACGTGAAGTGTCATGGAATCGATACTTCCGCCTATCAAAGCGGAATCCAACACTTTCAAAGGAGAAATATTTTTGAAGCAGCTAGCGAAGCAGTGGCCAATCACATCGTGCACAATCCGTTGTTCAAAAGCATTTTTGGGTTATTTTTGAAGCAGCGAAGTTGTGGCCAATCACGTTGTGCACAATCCGTTGTTCAAAAAGTAATTTTGGGTTGGCCAATAATTAAGCTTTCCCTGTTGTTCAAACATAATTTAAAAACCAAACCAAGGTTTAAAGGGGACCGTTATAACGGTATAACGGACTGGGGGCGTTACCGTTTTTCCGTTATAACGAAAAAACTCTCAGGGGCAAAAACGGAAAAAAGAAAAAAATATGGAATATAACGGAAAATAACGAAAAAAATGGCACTCAAAATTTCAAAAATGGAAAATAACGGAAAAAAATGGGATATAACAGAAAATAACGGGAAAAAATGAAAATATCAGCCATTTTTTTTCACAAAATTTTCCATAAAATAACGGTCGTTATTTTCGTTATAACAAAAAATAACGGCTGTTATTTTCATTATAACGGCCGTTATTTTCTGGGGGTTTTAACGGTCCATAACGTAACGGGGTAGGTCCGAATCCGTTATAATGGCCGTTATTTTCGTTATAATGGCCGTTTTTTAAACCTTAAACCAAACTACCCTCATTTTTTTTATAATTGCATAAATACCCTACAGATAATTCAAATCTATTGACTGCCCATTAATGTTGCCATTTTTGAATGCCAGCCATGAGCTGACATGCAGTGGAAGAATACCTACTATATTCATTGTTGACCCCCCGGAGTCGTGTTCTTGGTGGTGGATTCCACAAATCCAACGGTCCTTATAGCACTACAAAGAGTGAAAAAAATGATGCCAACTCAGCACTATTAACCATGTATTGTTGGATTCTCGGAATCCATGGCTGAGAACACGACTCCCTAGACAAGGTCAGAAAAATAGAGCTCCTAAGCGCGTGACGCATTTATAAAATCTTAAAATGACAATTAACACTATGATATCATCCAACCCATGCCAGTATGACACATCTCACTGATTTACAATAATAAAAGATAGGTATGAAATATGCACTGTCCAATATAACCGCCTTTTACTTTGGAGAAAGACTACGATGTCCATTGGACATCTTTTGACGTCTACCTTCAAAAATGTCATGTGGCAAACTCTTTAAGCTCTCTAAGAGCAACTCCAGTGGAGATCTCTATTTTGGAGTACAAAAATATTATTATTTATTATAAAGTACTTTTACAACACTTTGGTTACCGTGTGAACTCCAACCACTCTCTCCATTTTTATCTCTAAAACCACTTTTCCTTTTAAAAGTACATGACACACTTGTATTAAAAATTAAAATAACACAGGAAAAAGGTTAAAACAGAGATTTTAACCCATGAATAGTAATACAGACCCCTTTTATAAGCCTATGGGGGTCTCCAGATTTGGAGACTCAAAATGGGGTCTCTAAAATAGAGACCCTTTTTAGGGTACTGTTGGAGAAAGCCACCTCTCCATTCTGGAGAAATAGAGCACGGTTAGAGATGCTCTAACCTATAGATGTTTGGCACACCCCTTGATAGAGTTACAAATCTGCTTGATTGGTGATTTTTGACTGTTGATTAAAAATCAGCATTTTTCATGTGTGATTTATAGCCATTAGATTCTATAATTTTTTAAGTACTTACATTCAATGGATTAAAAAAATCAATAATCATGCTGATTTTTTATATATATGCCCACTAAGAGATGGGTCAAACATCCATTTGGTCAGTGTCCTCCCAAACAGTATGCCACGTGCTATTTTTGGAGAGGTGGGATTGAAAAAGATACCGACTGCACTTATATGCCCTTGAAATGTACTTATCAATAGCACGTAAGAATGCAATTCACGAGCACAAATACTGCAATTGAATTGCTTATTTTCACAAATCGAAATCTTAATATTTCTACGGGGTAGAGGAGGTGCAATTGGGTAAGGTTACATGCTTAGGAGGCTTTGTTTTGAGCACCGGATTGCTGTCGAAGAAGTTTGCAGGCCGCAGCTCGAACCCGCCGCTTAGTGTCGGCATCACTGGAAAATCCTCTTGGTATGGGATGTGGTGGAAGCCCAATGTATGCCACAACACGATGTCCTCGTTCTTGATATCCCTATTCCTGCACCAACACCCACACAAACAAGGTTTGATTCTGGGTCATAAAATTCAGAAAAATATACTGTGATTACATAACAATGCATGTCTATCCAGCATGTGCAACTTGAGGCCTACGGTGAAAACTCCATATAAGGCATTTTTTTATATTAATATATATGGTATTAATTAAAAAAAATTAACTCTCTATGTAGTAAAAAATCTTATTTAATGACTATTCATGATAATCAAAAGCTACGGAAAAATGTAGATGTAGAGGATTCCCACAGTCCCATTGCAGTCCATGCAAAGGACTCTCGTGGCCCTACATAGATCATTTTTTGGGCCTAATGACTGCGTGGATGTTCATCCCACACCTATTGGTGGATATACACACAAAAAATCAGCTCGATTGATGATTTCTAGCCATTGGATTTACTACCCAATCAGGTTGATTTTTGGTTTGTATGTCCAACAAGGGGTGGGCTAATTAAACATCCATGTGGTTCATAGGCTGGGGCCTTCTCTCACCTGGGGCCTAAGGCGACCGCCTTAATGGCCTTATGGTAGCGACGGACTTGTGTGTCAATGGGCACCCGATTATTCAGTTCAGGGACTACCTGTTCTGTTCTGTACTGGAACTGGAACCAACGTATGCAATAGTGTCTGGTTCTTGGTACACTAGTAACCGGACTCAAACCAACCCGGATTCAAAATTGTGTTTACTATAAGACCCAGATAGGAAAAATCATCATAAACCTTATCCCATTAATATGGGTCGGCTACTCAAACCGATCAACATATATAGGGTCTGGTTAGGGGTGTAAATTTGGCCCACGGGCCTGGTTGGATAATCTGAAGCCCCGGCCCAGCCCAAGGCCGGGCCTGATCCATAACAAGATTATAAATATTCTGAAGAAAATCTAAAAAAATTTCTAAACTGTCCTTGAGACTACCCCTATTAAAAGAAACTTTGGACATAAATCAAGGATTGCAAAATTTATTTGTAAATCTGGTTCTAGCTGTTCTAGTACTAGGACCAGAATCAACCCGTTGACATCCTTAGAGCTAGATCATTGGACCCTTAAACCATGGTTTAAAAAACAGCTGTTAGTACGAAAATAATGGCCGTTATAACGGATTCGGACCTCCCCCATTACATTATGTACCATTTTAACGCTCAGAAAATAATGGCCGTTATTTTTTGTTATAACAAAAATAACAACAAAAAATTTGTAAAAAAAAAGACATGTTATTTCCGTTATAAATTTTGTCAAAAATTTTAAATTCAAATTTTGCATTTTAGCACCGTTATATTCCGTTTTTGCCTGTGTTCTACAATCCGTTGTAACGGAAAAAAAACGGTAACACCCCCACTCACATAAAAAGGAGATATTATAGGCAATCGTACCTGTTGCTCCGAACGAGTAAGGAGTCGTCGCCCCGGCCTTGATCACTATATAGGCCAGCGGCCCACTTTTCCGATTTGTTATATGGTGTGACCCACACCTGGTATTTGGTGAATGAGGCACGGATCTGCGGGTAATCATCGTCGGATAAAAGAGAAGTACCCGGTGACCCAGAAAGCAACCGGTACCCAACTGGGTTACCCACTTTAGTCTTCTTTTTAGGATTCACTATTAGCAGGTCAGCTTGCTCACCAACTTGAATCCTAGCATCATGTCACGGGGTTGCAAATTCTTTGCCTTAAACCCGTGCGGCACTCGCGTCACGCTCCAACGTCACTCGAGTCAGCCTTTCCTTCTCGCCTTGAGAGTCGCCAAACTCGTCAAGACACTCGCTTGTTTGATCACACCAAGAATGCTAAGGAGAAGAGGGAAGATGGTTGTAAACTCACAACTGGAACTCTTGAATTGCTACTCAATTTTTGGATTCTTCGATGATTACAAATGAGGGTCTCAACCCCTTTATATAGGCATGATGCCTCAAGACCTAGAAATATCTAGAAAACTCTATACCAATCTACCATCAATGGATCTCTAGAACTTTTCTACGAATTATCTAGAATATGTATATAATGCCTAGAATACTCAAGAATGTTCTAGAATCCTCCAGGCCCTAGGACTTTCTAGAATCTTCTAGAGTTTTCCAGAATCCTCTAGAGGTCTTTAGAATCTTCTAGAGTTTTCTATAATGTTCTAGAGTCTTCCATAAGCCTCTAGAGCATCCAACCTTCAGGTGTAGGGAAAATCTGGCTCAAGTCAGTCATCCCGTGACACTCTCCCCCACCTGTTTCCGCGACGTCCTCGGCGCGTTATCTTCATGGAACTTGTTGATCTTATCTCTGAATTGCCATAGAGTATCGTTCTCGGGAAATCCTTTCCATTTCACCAAGTACTCTGTATACGGTTGAGCTCCACGTCTCCTCACATGACGATCAGTGAGTATATACTCTACTTTCTTCACAAATAGCCTTACTGCTTGTTCGACTTTCCTACTCAAGTCATCCACAACCTGATTGGTACGGCTTGGCCTGTCCTCCAATTCATTCTGATGATCCACCTTTCTCCTTGGTGGTAGCACCTTTGGCAATTCGGGCAGCATCACATCCGTGATTCCCTCGAGGACTTCTTCATCCTTGAGTAGCTCTTCATCTACCCTGTCGTCATGTTTCTCGACCGTCAAAGTTTTGTACGTAGCTCCGCCTTCTTGAGACCCCATTGAGAGTTGTAAAGCTGATAGCATCTTTGTCTTTGTTTTGGTTTCTTGGACTGTAGGAACTATGTAAGGAGATCCCTTCTTGATGATGCATACTGCATTCATAAAGGGTAGCAGTATCACCTTCTCCTTCCTCAGGAACTCCAGTCCAAGTACCACTTGGTAATCATCTATAGGAACTACTGATAAATTCACACTTCCCTTCCATTCCCCGATACACAGCTCTACCCCACGAGCCATGCCATTTATCGGGTTGGCCTGTGAATTTACTGTCTTCAACCAACCTTCTTCCTTGGATGACTTCAATCCCAACTTCTTTGCCTCGTCCACTGAGACAAAGTTATGAGTCGCCCCCGTGTCTACCATGACCCGTGTAGGCTTTCCATTGATGGATGCTTCCATGTACATGAGTCCCTTGCTTACTGCCTCTGATGACCCAGGTTGTTTCTTCACGGCATTGAGGAGTTGTAAGGATCCAATCCTTGGCTCCTCGTCGCTGTTTTCCCCTATTTCATCCAACTTAGCAGTAAGGGCATTCAAGGCCTTCTTCTTTGGGCAATCTCTAGCCCGATGGTCTCCTTCACAAATGAAGCATCCATTATTTTTCTCGAAGGCCTTGCCTGGATCCCTCACATCACGAGACCACAACTTGGCTCCCTCCTTGTGGCTCGCCTTTTTATCTCCCCCACCTTTGTCGTGAATAGTCTCGGGTGGCTTGGCCTTACTCGTAGATTCTCCTTTCATAGAGAAGTCCATCAGCTTCTCCGCAGTGGCAAGGGCAGTCGCTAAATCTTGCACTCCACGCCGTTGAAGTTCTTGTTCTGCCCAATGTTGTAGACCATCCATGAAGAAGAATAGACGGTCCTTGTCTCCCATGTCAGGGATGTCTAGCATTAGTGATGTAAATTGCTTGATGTAGTCCCTAATTGACCCAGTGTGCTTGAGTCGTTTCAAATTTTTCCGAGCAAGGTATTCAACATTCTCGGGAAGGAATTGTGCCTTCAGTTCCTTCTTGAAGTCTTCCCAAGTGTCGACGGTGCATAGCCCTCTCTCGATGTCACCGTGCCTCCTTCGCCACCATAGCATCGCATCATTGGTGAGGTACATGGTTGCCGTATCAACCTTTGCCTCCTCGTCCTCTAGTCGAGACGCCTTGAAGTATTGTTCCATTCGCCACAAGAAGTTCTCCAGCTCCTTGGCATCACGGTTACCTCCGTAGCTCTTAGGTTCTGGAACACGAAGCTTAGGGATCTCCCGTGCTTGTGCCGTGCCATTGGCCACGGCCTTCTCTAGGACCACCACCTTGGTCCTTACTTCTTCAAGTTGGGCTGTCAAGTTCTCGACCGCTCCAACGGTCTCATCCCTGAGAGTCTTGAACAGCTCTTTCATTTCCGCCTTGAGTACATCCACTGTACTCTTCATGTCGGCTTCGAGTTCTCCCATGGCACCAAAGCACTCTTGCTGTTGGGCCATCAACTCATCTACCTTCTCTTCTCCCTCGGTAGAGGCAAACTCCAGCTTGCCAATGCGAGACTCTATTTCATCAAGTCGTGTTTCCAAGGGACGTACCCCTGTAGGCTCCACAGAATGCTCCCTCCTGGAGTCTCGGGACTTGTCATGCCTCCTCCTAGGAACACCATCATTCCTTAGTTCCATGGTTGTAGCTACGTTCTCCACCTCGGATGACATAGCTTCCTTGAACCAGGCTCTGATACCACTTGTCACGGGGTTGCAAATTCTTTGCCTTAAACCCGTGCGGCACTCGCGTCACGCTCCAACGTCACTCGAGTCAGCCTTTCCTTCTCGCCTTGAGAGTCGCCAAACTCGTCAAGACACTCGCTTGTTTGATCACACCAAGAATGCTAAGGAGAAGAGGGAAGATGGTTGTAAACTCACAACTGGAACTCTTGAATTGCTACTCAATTTTTGGATTCTTCGATGATTACAAATGAGGGTCTCAACCCCTTTATATAGGCATGATGCCTCAAGACCTAGAAATATCTAGAAAACTCTATACCAATCTACCATCAATGGATCTCTAGAACTTTTCTACGAATTATCTAGAATATGTATATAATGCCTAGAATACTCAAGAATGTTCTAGAATCCTCCAGGCCCTAGGACTTTCTAGAATCTTCTAGAGTTTTCCAGAATCCTCTAGAGGTCTTTAGAATCTTCTAGAGTTTTCTATAATGTTCTAGAGTCTTCCATAAGCCTCTAGAGCATCCAACCTTCAGGTGTAGGGAAAATCTGGCTCAAGTCAGTCATCCCGTGACAATCAGCTTCGGTTCTAGCCGTTTCTCTAACTGCCGTCCAGTAGCTCTTCCTAGGTATGCTACCGTCCGTTACTCTCATTCTCTTCATCTTGGCCTTCACGAATGAGTTATCATCACCGTCGATGTCGAGATCAAGGTAGTAATTGATGAAGTGATCATGGTGTACACCGATGGTGTTCTCTGCCAATAAAGTACCGTAAACATCCTCCTTGATCTGTTTTGTGTGAGTGTAGGGTGAAGCTTTCACTTCCAAAATACCTGATAACCCCACCTGTAATTTTAATAGGGTTTAGTAATTAAAGGGCACTTTGGGTAACACAAAAGATATTTCAGTCAAAATCAAGGTTTAAAGGAGGCCGTTTTAACGGTATAACGGATTGGGGGCTTTACCGTTAAAACAGATTGTAACGGCCAGGGGTAAAAATGAAAAAAAGAGGAATTTAACGGAAAAAACTGGCTCTGAAATTCAAATTTTGAATTTTGAAATTGAAAATTTCAAAACCGGATATAACTGCCGAATTTTTGCACAAATTTTTCCAGAATTTAACGGCCGTTTAGACAGTTTTAACTGCCGTTAAAATGAATGAAAAAAAAAAAAACGGCCATTAAATTCGAAGCGTCAAAATGGGTTCTAACAATTTTACGGTAACAGGCTTTGGATGTCACCGTTTAAACGGTCGTTAAAACCACTTAAACGGCCGTTTTTAAACCCATGGTCAAAATATTAGAAGAGTAAAGGTTTCTTTTTGTCATATTTTATAGCCACGTGGGAACATACATAGTTAGCAATTCGGGAAAAATGTTCGAGTACAATTCGGGTTTGTCATTTAAAAATGCATTAAAAATTTCGGCAAAAATAATTTAAAAATAAAATAAAATAAGAAAAAGCAAAGTATTGACTATTTTTTGTCTTACAAAATGAATTTTCTTGTTCAAAACCAAATAAGTTGGGAAAGTTCGTGAATTATTCGAGAATAATTCGATCCAGTTAAAAAAATACGCGAATTTTTTCAAACCTTCTAATAGAACGTTCTTCGGTTCATTTTTTGAATAATTTGTACAGTTCGCTCGTATAGTTCGAGAATTTACTATGGGCACGTACCCCAACTTTGATCGAGCCACTCTGCTTGAACTCCCAGTCAAGAATGTAGTCATAGTTGCCAACGGTTGAGACCATCCTCACCACTAGGTTCACCTCTGGTCTAACCTCTCTTATCTGCAAAATCACCCAATTCACATTTTAAACCACTAAAAACACATTAAAAAACCACTCATACACACCCGAAAATCACTTACTTTTCCAGGAATTATATTCTCCGTGTGTCGCCACATAATATCCCCTCCATACCGCTCGAATACACAAAAGACATTCACAATTTTCACCGGTTTTCCGTCCTGATTGGCATGATATCCATCCATGAATACTGCATTGGCTGGGCAATCGGTCAATGGTTCAAGTGGCACGGCACTCAGGCCGAGCCCATAGTCTCCCGCATCGAAGATGGTCCGGTAGTACCATTCCTCTGTAGGGTCCATGTGTGGTACAAACAGCTCAGAAAACATGACCTTTATATAAGACCCGTCGATACTTGCCTTTGTCGAGGTCGAAGATGGACGCGAGAGAGATGACCGGACCTGCCCGGACGTCGAAGGCTAGGTGAAAGACCCAGTTCGCCCAACTGTGATCAAAGTAACGAACAAGGGTTTAGTGATGCACGGCCACATGATGGCTCACATAGGAGATATATCATATTTTACATCTTCATGTAGACATGGAAAACTGATTGTCAATGCCAAAAAAGAAGTCAATAGATATGATGGTTACGATCATCTGATCAAGTTTAATTTTAACCAAGAAAATCTCCTATGTGGGGCCCATCTGAATGACAGATCACAGGCGGGCAGGTGTAAATCCACAACCCCCAATAGAAATCACATATGAAACAAATTTTATTACATCAACAGGTGGGGCCGTCTCAATACAAGTTGAGGCCTAAGGCCGAAACCTTATTTGAGGCTTAATTTTATTTAAAATATTAATATAAAATAAAACTAATTAAAAATTTAGTTATTTTTCCCTCAATAATACCAAAAAACAAAAAAAAAAGTTAGCTAATTGTCCCTCAAATCCTATTTTTTCTAACCCTTTTCTCTTTAAAGTCTCAATAAAATCCAAAAATCTCACGTCAACTAGGGGCCCTCTAGCGGAGTGCACGTGCGATGCACGTTATGTTTAAATAAAAATTACATTTACAAAAGGCTCAGGCTCTGAGGACCCCTTTTTCTTTTACCTATTTGGGTGTTCACGTGCTCGGCCGAGTATTTCATGAATACAACTGTGGTTTGTAAGCGCCCCAAAAGGTGAAAAAGTGATGCCAATTCGGCTCTGATAACCATTTGTTGGATTCTTGAAATCCACGGCCGAGCACACGAACACCTAGAAGGGTCATCAAAAAACTTTACAAAAATGGTAAATTTATTGAAATGATGAATGTATTTCTATTTTAGTAAGGGTAAGTGGACAACTTAAAACAACCTTATACCTCATTATTAAACATAAAAAAAATTTTATAAGAGTATTATAAGAATTTAAATTAATATGAATATGAATATTACAATTTTAATAGAAATAATTAGTATTGAATATCATTGAAAAGATCTCGTTGAGAGCTTTCTAAGTGATCCATTCTCCTTGCGAATGGACTTAAGAATTGAAAGTTATAAATTTCTAAAGAATAGTCTCGCAATTCTATCAAATTATGCTAACATACCTGATCGTGTGACCGTCAATCTGGAACCCATGGCCTTCCGGTTGGACGACCATTATGGGCTTGGTCTGGGGTCCGAATGGAGGTTTCAGCTTCGAAGGTCGGTATTCTGTACCCTCAGCTTTCGGTAAGGGAACTGTATGGCTATCAGAATATTCAATTATCCTCATCTTATCAAGATCAACGACCATGGTTATACCATCCAATGGTCTGAGGAAAATATTTGCAGTACCACCTTGGTAAAAACATGCAATCTTTACCATCCTCCTCCCCTTTGACTTCTCTCCAAACCACCCAACCGTTAGATCCACACAAACTACTTCTGCTATATCTAGCCCTCTCTTGTCGATCGACTCGATAAACTGAGGGTATTTTAATGGTAGAGTAGTTGCAGCTATCTGTTCTTCAATGGTGAGCGTTGGGAAGCCAGTTCCCTTATAAATTCGATCAGACACGATCGAACGACTATCTAAGTTCACTATGATTTCATGAGTTCGTTCGTCGATGCGTGCAATAACAAAGGCTTGACGAGATGGGGGTTTCTTGATGGATTTTGATAGCCATGAGAGAACAGTTGGTTTGTCTGGTTCTTCTAAGCCTACGTAATGGAAGGCTAGCTTTTGTGACGAGCTGAGCTTCGACGACCCTTTGATTATACTTGCGACGTCGTTGATCTCGGAAGGCGTTAGAGGGTCTAGAGGGTGGGAATGGCTTGAGCTATTGGAGAGAAGAAAGAGTAAAGAGAGGAGTACAGTGAAGGTTGAAGCCATGGTTTTGTGAAATTAATCAAGCGTGTATTGATCCATGAAGGGATGGATGTATATATAGGGCAAATTACATGCAAGTTGTACTTATCGTCCATCTTAATACTGATTTAAACAGATCAAACGGTAGATATAAACTATTATCTAGGTAGAATGCTTGATAACCGAGTTAACGGTGGGGTATCACCTTTACTATTATTCATCCTTGTAATTAACGGTTACGGGCAGATATAATGGTGCGTACTGCACACTTTTTGCTTAGATAATAAAAAAAGCTCAACTATTACATACTTTGGGTCGGGATGGGGGGACAACCATTTTGGCGGACCCACATCAGAAGATGAATCAATGGCTGATTTTTTTGACAAGGATGATCTCCTCACCATATAGATCACCCCAACAAAAATCAGCCCATTCTAAAATTTCACAGTAAAAATAGACTGTCCATAATTCTTTAACTTCTGAACCAGTCTACGAATATCGGAATGATTTGAATTTTTTGTGAGGATGATCTCTCCTCACCATAGAGATCATCCTCACCAAAAAAAAATCAGCCATTGATTCATAGTCTACGTGGGTCCGCCAAATGGTTGTCCCCCTATCCCACCCACATACTTTACTTTTTATCATTTTTTTAGGAAAAACATGTACCATTTCAATAAATTTTTATAAGAGAATTTTTGACATACCGCTCATATTATTTTTGAAATTTGATTTTATTGATTGTATTTGTGCCCTTTGATAATTGCAATTGAGTAACAACGAGGGGATTGAAAAAATTGACTTGTGTTTATCAAACACTGTATATACTAGCCGTGGGAACCAAAAGTCTAGCTCTCGATTGTAAGCACCATTGTCTTCTTTCGGAAAAAACAAAATAAAAATTGGTGTTGCGCGCAGCACTTACTCAATTCATAATTCTTCTCATGTATTTTACCTTGGTGTTGCCTATGGCACACTTCATTTGAACCATCAAACACCAATTCTTCTTTGCTTCTCACAGTGGACGAGGACGCGCGTGATGGCTGTGGGACCCCCAACTAGGGAAAGAGGATTATTTTTCTTGTACATTTTCTTTTCTCTTAATTCGTTAATGAATGTTTTAATTAGTGTCTGACCATGAGATTCGGATGAGTTGGCCGCTGGTGATAGGTGGCAAACCACTGGAATCTCATGGCCGGCCTTCTACCACAACTTTTGATTTGGGGTTCGAGTTTTGACCCAAACCTACTTGATCTAAGGTTGAAGAAATGAGCATTTTTGTCCTTTAAAAAAATTGTTTGTCAATTTAAGTCATCAGCACTCAACGTGTCCTGGACCAAATAATCTGGGGTATGTCAGCTTTTTCAAATTGTAGGGAGGTATGTCAAATTTTAAAGATAACACGGGGCATGTCCAAACTTCCCTTTTTTATAATTGTAGTTTTTTATCGTCTCGCACGGGGCATTCTGTTAGGGGCATTTGGCTGACGTACTTTTTATTTTATTTTATTGAAACTTAAAAAGAGAAAAGGGCTAGAAACATGGGATTTGGGGAGCTTTTGACTGTTTTTCTTCTCTCTTTTTTGTATTATTGAGATTTGAGAGAAAATTACAAAAAAATTTAATTAATTTTAATTTATATTAATATTTTAAATAAAATAGGCCTCAATTAAGGTTTTCACCTTAAGTCTCAACTTGTATTGAAACGCCCTGAATGTGTGGTTGAATTGTTTATGTTGGCCCACCACTAGTTCTAGAGATCTAGTGTAGGAATTGGATGTAGATTTATCCTCGTTATACTGATTCTAAAATAATAGAATAACGTCTGTTTTAATGGAGATAATGGTTAGTGCCATTAATTAATATATAAAGTAACGGGGTATGCCTGAAGGCTGTTATACACTGTTATTATCGAAGGGAAGGGCGCCGTTATAACACTGTTATTATCCAATCCTTTGTCCAGCTAGCTGATGGACAAACTAAAAAGTCCACACGATGATCCATGCTAACACAATTAATGGATTCTTCTGTGGACCTTCTGTGCTGTACATAGTCTTAGGAATTAGTTTATCTATAAATTAGTATGAGATTATTAAAAAAATATGACTGTTTTGGACTATTGGCCTATTGCAACGCACCAAGACTGTCGTAAATTAGTGGCAGATCCAGCTCTTTGCAGAAGGTCAAGTTTGGCCCAAAGGCCTTTTTGTTAATTGTCTTCGAATCAACGGCGACTGCAGCCCTGCACTCCCTACGACATGAGGAGATCGGTCATTGCCTGAGGTTGTAAGCTTCATAAAATTTGGGAGGCAGCCGCTAAAAGTCCGTCACTAAAATCCCATTTTGTTTTAGTGTGTAACCACATGAAGTTTTGGCCCTAGATTGGATGGTTATGATTGGGCTACTTGTTACCAATTTTAGACAATGGGCCATTGAGTAATGTGATGGTGGGCCATCTGCACGACACAGGGTAGCAGGCTGCATTGCATATGATCGAGCCCATTGCATCATTTCTCTCCTCTTTCTCCTTCTACTATTTTAGAAGACTTTCCATAAATTTTATCACTTAATGTCCACATTGCTTTTTATTAATTCATGTCAAAGTTTTGAGGAATTCAACTTTGAACATTAAGAAAAAGAGGGTGCGGCACGTGCAACACGTGCACACCATATTCTAGGAGTCCAAACTATGCGATTGAATAAATCCTCCTCTATCTGTTTCGGGTCGAGGGCTCCTTCTCCTTCCCCTTCTTCAAACTCACGTGTTCATATGTGAACGCATTTTGTGTGTAGACTAAAGAACCTTTTTATGTTTTTTGTAAGCTTTAAAGAACCTATTAATAGTAATAATTTATTGATCACGATGTAACAAGTTGTAGCTCACTTTTGTTACTCACTCCTGCCATATGGGCCCACTGACCGCATGGATGCTTAGCACATGGTTTAAAATAATGCCGTTTAAACGGTTTTAATGGCTGTTATAAATGGTAACGCCCCAAACCCGTTATAATAGAATTCGTTTTGATGTTTAGAAAATAACGGCCGTTAAAATCTGGAAAATTTTGTGAAAAACATGGCCATTAAATCTGTTAAAATTCATTATTTTTCTATTAAATTCCGTGTTTTTTTTTTTCTTCTCATTTTTGAAATTTTGAATTTCAGTGCTATTTTTTCCATTAAATTTGTTAAAATTAGTTATTTCCTTCTTTTTTTCATTTTTGCCCGTCCATTACAATCCATTTTAACGATTATAACGGTAACGCCCCCCAGTCCGTTATACCGTTAAAACGGCCTCTTCTAAACCTTGGTTTAGCCCACCATTTGGTGAATATAAACACCAAAAATCACCATGATTGGTAATCTTTAGCCATTAGCTTTTAGTACTTTTTAAGGTGTAAGTCTAGCCGTTGGCTTCAACCGTTTTTTTGAGTACCAAATTCAACGGCTAAAAATAAGAAGCTGATTTTTGGTCGACAAGGGGTGGGCTAAACATCCATGCTGTCAGTGGGCCCAGATGGCAGCAATGAGTTACATCGCAATCCATTATTTAATAAAAGGAAAGAACCAAAAGAGGGACATTTTCGGAATAGTGGAAATTAAAATAATAACGCAAGAGGTGCCTTCACGCATTTATAAGTAGAATAGATATTATTATTATTGTAATCTTCCCCGCCAAAGTCTGACTCTTTCTTTATAGAATGAATGCGTTTAATTTGTTATGGTCGGGCTCCAGTTACCGCCCTAAAATGACAGGCTCCCGTTATAGGATACAATATGAGCCACGTGGCATACTCTTAGAGGACTCTGACCGTATGGATGTTTGGCCAATATCCCTAGGTGGACCTACAATAAACCAAAAATCAGCCTGATTAGTGATTTCTAGGCATTGGATCTTTGTACCTCAAATACTGTTCAAATTCCCACAGTTGAGATCAACCCATGAAAATAAGTCTAATCCAACGCACGCCTTTAAATACTAAGGGGAAAATCTATGACTAATCTGAGATGTCAATCTTTGGACACGATCAAGTGTCAAACCTTAGCTACAAGCGATCCAAGGGTCAAGTTTTAGATAAGATTAAATCGGAATGCCAAGTCTCCGGAACATTTTCCTAGAACTATTAACAAATTAAAAAATAAGGACATTTTGTTATCGATAGAACTTTGAGTAAGCATGTATCATGCATACTAGGGAAAGTCATGTGTTTCTCATGCTCAATCACATCTATTTATTATTAGCTTAGGGGCCCAAATTACAAAACCTATCAGAGTATATATCCGGTTGGATTAGGATTAGTATTAGTATTGTAATAAGTTATGTGAGTTGCACTATATCATTATTGATGCATCTCATATAATATACCTCTGGCTGTCAAGATTAGGAAAATGTAGATTCGAAATCTTAGATTAGATAGATTAGGATTAGTTTCTATCTTTAGATGGGTTTATTTTCTATATAAACCCTTGATTAGGGTCAATATATTTCACCGAAGATTTATCGAGAAATCTTAAATTTTATCAAA
This sequence comes from Euptelea pleiosperma, assembly GCA_035048495.1. Taxonomy (NCBI): domain Eukaryota; kingdom Viridiplantae; phylum Streptophyta; class Magnoliopsida; order Ranunculales; family Eupteleaceae; genus Euptelea; species Euptelea pleiosperma. Next base: position 23,622,885 of record CM068551.1, on the reverse strand, counting down.
ACCTTTGACTAGTCTGAAATGTCAAGCTTTGTATACAATCAATCCAAGAGCTAGATCTTAGATACAAGCGATCCAAGTTTTAAGTTTTAGATAAGAATGAATTAGAATGCCAAGTCGCCGAACATTTTCAGATAACCATTAACAAAAAAAACATTGAAGATTTATTATGTTTCTCATGCGTAATCCCATCTATTTATTATTAGTAAAATGGTATATTGTAGACATTAAAACACTTAGGGTCCCAAATTGCGAAACCTTTGACTAATCTAAAATGTCAAGCTTTGGACACAATCAATCCAATTGCCAAACTTTAGATACAAGCGATCCAAGCTTCAAGTTTTAGATAAGAATAAATCCAAATGCGAAGTCTCCAAACATTTTCAATCTGTAAACCCTATTCAAAGTGATAAGCTTTGAACACAACTATCTATGGTCCAGGCCTCGAACACCAATCCCTATGTGGGCCCATCTGAGTGATAGATCCCAAGCGGACAAGTGTAATCCACAACACACAATAGAAATCACATATGCAATTCTGGCTATTGAATTTTTCAGGTTTAAGATCCAAAGTATTCGTTTTGTTAAAAAAATCTAAAATATCGAAGAAAATGTCTTTATTATTGGATGACAATCTAGTTTTATAGAAAATAAATTAAAAGAAATGCATAGAATTGTAAATAATTCAAGCAGACAAAGAAATAAAGAAGAAGAAGAAATTCTTGCATAGAATTCTAAATGTAATGTAAACAAAATTGAAAATCATAAAAATTAAATGACTTCTCAGTGACCAAGGCTTGCGTTCAAAGCAATGTCCTAACAGTAGAATTTGTCCCTGCTCTAGTGTTGATACGTCTATAGGAGTCCACCTCCCAAGATTTAATAGTCTCTGACTCGAGAAAGTAGCACTCTAAGGGACTGTTTGGTAACGCACCACGGCGGAAAAATAAAATATTTGCACCCGCTAATATTTGCCCGGGCACGTTTGGCAGACACTTTGCAGCCACTTCCCCCCCGCAGTATCCCTCCACAAATATTTCATTTAAATTTTATGAAGTTGATACCTCCACAAATATTTCATTTAAATTTTACAAAGTTTTGAAATCAAATAAGATAAACAAACAAATATTTCATTTAAATTTTATGAAGTTTTAAAATCAAATAAGATAAACAAACAAACAGGCCGGGGCGGGCACATCACCTGATGGCCAGAAGGCCACTAGCATACAAGGCTCTTCAGGACATGGTTTAACCGGGCCAAAGTCCAGACCGGGCAGCCCCTAGCCCTGTTGGGGTGTCCAACAGTATGTTATGATCAATGTTTTCCATAAAAAAAAGTGGACGATTTTAGGCTTGACCTAAATTAAAACCTAGATAAAATTTATGACTGATTTGGTAGGGGTGCGCCAGGCCCGTGCAGTAGTGCAACACATGGGCAACGCATGAAGGCCCCAATAGCAAGCTATTGTGGTGGGCCCTCCCCCCAAAAGAAATTAATTTAATATCATGTGGAGCGATGCCCCACGTATCAGATATTAAACTGATAAGAACAGATACTACACTTGATCTTAGCCAAAAGGCCGAGAAAGGTATGCTTTTCCTTGTTTCTCAAGTCCCATTTTATAACCCATTCTTCTTCGGTCCTTTTTCTCTCTGTACGATGTGGGACTAACCAAGTAAGATATATTTAAAAGGTTCCTGTACTTCAATCCAAAGTTTAAAAAACGGCCGTTTTAACAAAAATAACGGCCGTAATTTTCCGTTATTTTTCTGTTATAACGAAAATAACAACCATTATTTTTTGAAAAATTTTGTGAAAAAAAAACAGCCATTATTTTCGTTTTTTTTTCTGTTATATTCAGTTTTTTTCTGTTATTTTCCATTTTTGAAATTTTGAAATTCAAAATTTGAATTTCAGTGCCATTTTGTCCGTTATTTTCCCATTTTTGCCCCTGAGCGTTTTTTTTCGTTATAACGGAAAAAACAGTAACACCCCCAGTCCGTTATAACGGTCCCCTTTAAACCTTGCTTCAATCCACCAATCAATGCTCAGATTTAGTGAGTTGTCACTACCATGGGGCAATCTCTATTGAACGGTTCAGATTGCTCAGTGTGTGCTAGCTTAACCATTTGATCAAACAGCTAAAAAACTTGGACAACTGAAAATTTTTAGTTAGAAGCCTAAGGAAAAGGTTGATACATCTTAAGTTAGCCTGCTCAATAATCCACGGAAAACAAATACCAAAGGGTCCATCTCATAATTAGAAGAGACCACGGACCATATGGATGTTTGTCCCATCCTTAGGTGTCCCTACATGCTAAAAATCAGGTTGATTAAAATTTTCTAATCTTTGGATCTGAGTACCCCAAATAATGCTAGATATCCCACAGTTCAACAAAAAAAATACACAAATCCAACGGTTGCACATAACTAATATTGTTGATCTTAAATCTAATTAGTGATTTTTAAGCAATTCGATTGAAGTTATTTTCATGGGTTGATAGTTCGAGCATTATTGAACGTTATTTGGGTGCAAAGATCTAAAGGTTGTAAATCACTAATCAGGCTGATTTTTGGCTTATAGGTCCACCGAGCGACGGGCCAAACATCCATACGGTCAGCTCCACTACGAGTTTGCTACGTGGCATGTGTTTTTCATTGTGACAGAAGCATCTGTCAGAACGCTGTGATAGAAGCTTTACTCACCATCCACCTTAACTGGATGCTGTACTAGCAAAAGATGGAGGTGATTCGATGACAAATCTAGTCTGCAACCATTTACAGACTTAAAAGTATGCAAACACTGATAGTACGGTTGGATGTCTCTTGAAAAATGTGTTAATTCAATGTTTAAAAAAATATTTTATAAAGTAAAAACACGTTTTTTAATGAGCATTCAACGGTGGATGCGATGTTTACATACTTTTAAGTCTGCAATTGGTTGCAGACAGGATTTGTCCGTCTTTTGAGGGGTAGGTGTTTTTTTTGGGTTTGAATATAAATTACTTGACTTCAAAAAACGAAAAAGACACGTGGTATACTTTCAAGCCCTACGAGCTAAAAATATAATCCTGAATTCGTGATCAGTGATTTCAAGCCATTGGATTTAAACAATTTTTCATCTTAGGCTTCGTAGACAGGCCTATGGATAGGTTAAAAGACTATAGTGAAAAATGCTCAAATCCAACAGCCCTACGTCACCAATCAAGCTGAGTTTTGATGTGTCGGTCTACCAAGAGGGGCCCAAACATTCATTGGGTCAGAAAAGTGTGCCACGTGGTATTTGCGGGAAGGATGTATCACACTTTTGAAACAACCTTCCGTATCAAATATATTTTCAAACACGCCACACATGTATTTTTAGCCACGCGTCAAATATAAACCCTGCCTTTTTTTTCTGACCCTTCTCGAACCACCCGGCATTTTCAAAATTTTTACTCTAATCGCGTCTGGGATGCTCTAGAACACCTGACCAGCTCACTATATTTACTTTGTCTGCAACAATTCTTCTCGAATGAATCCTCTCAAGCTGGTCTCTGCTTCTCGGCTTTCTCTCCGTCTTCATCCCTCAACAGTAAGTCTCCCTTTTCATTCCTCTGTTTGTTGTTTAATGGGTTTTACTTCAATTATCATTTTATTAAATTTTCAATTCTGTGAGATGGCATTCATGAAGAAGAACCAACTTTCAGGGCAAACCCTCACCTTGTTGTTCGTTGATTTAATCTTTCTGTTGAGCTTTGATCTTAATTCCAGTTGATACACATGAACTCAATCATCATTTTAGGAACTGGGTCAGTCTTATTTTGATGAATTGTTCTCAATCTAAACTTCTGATATGAATCATTACCCGATCTCGATTCTGTTTTTTGTTTTTTTTTTTTTTTGGAGAAAAATTACTTGATTCTGTTAATCGTGTCTTTTATAGAAATACTGTATTATAGTTTAAGATTCTTTAAGTGAGGATGGCTGGTCGATTTAGTTGAAGAATACAGAGTTGGATAAGAAGCTTTTATAGAAATTCTTCATTATAGTTTAAGATTCTTTAAGTGAGGATGGCTGGTCGATTGAATTAGTTGAAGAATACAAAATTGGATTAGAAGTTTTGTTTGATTGATAGTGCAATGTGAATAACTTTCTAATTTAGATTACTCTGTACGTTATGGGATTTGTTCTTTAATCCTACGACTGCATGTCCATGGATACGATTAGGTAGTGGGTGTGTTTGATTGAACCATACATGCTGCAATGCATTTTTTTTCTTCTTTTCCTTGAAAGATAATGATTTCTGGATCGAAAGACATTTATAGACTAGTTTCTCGTTTCCTGGTCCTTAAATGCTCGATGAATGGTGTAAGAAAAAGTACACATAAAAGTATGAACAATAGGCGAAATAATCATGCTCACAAAGGATTGTTTTTTAGCATAATAACATAGCAATAATCAAAAATAAATAAACCACGTGCTTGTATTCATGATTTCCGGCGATTCGTAGTTGAACTTAGGTGTAGACAACGCACTCCATGCACGCACGAAGCTTTGGAGTTAATTACCAAATCTTGGAGAAGAGAGAGCTAGGAGGAACAAGTTTTCACCCTTTCTGAAACCCTAATCTCAATGGGGTTCTTGCTATAGGGCTAAAAGGTGTGGGATGTCCTCCTTTTTGCATATGCTTATATAATGTCTCTCTACACCCTCCCATCAAAGGATAGAGAGACAATAAGGGCTGCACTTTAATTAGAAACTTGTTATCTCATACAATTCTCTTTCCAAAACACCAAATTTGCACATAATGCTACCACTTTCTATTTTGGTTTGGTTCCTTTTCTTGTCCAACACTTAATTAAATTAATTAACCTAGGTTTTGGTAAATCCTAGATTAAGTGTGGTCCACACAGTGGAAAATATTACAAATGGTTCTGTTAATAAGCGTGTGGTTTGGTTGGATTTAAACAATGAATTACAAATCCCATCAGACTTCTACTTTAGGGTGAAATCTCACTTGCAACTTTCCTACTAATTGTCAAAGTTCATGGTCCTTTCAAGGGTTTTCAAGAGTTTGACTGAATACCTATTAGATAAGCTTGAATGCTCCTTAAACAAGGCTTGAGAACTAGCAAATAAAACTTTTATGTACAGCTTTGGTTGGTAAATGAAAAGGGATCATAACTCATGATTCAATACTCAAAAGTCTTATAGATGGACATCGTAAAAACGATTTTTTTGCGTTACTAATCTGATTGATCGACTTAAATCCTGACTGTCGGTTACAGGTTTTTCGCCCAAAGCATGTATTCAGCATTAACCATCCATTAATATTCAATGCACTATTATTTAATCTTTTTGTATCAGTTAATGTACACAATTCTTTCGAACTCTCATGCTGTGATGAATATGTAGAACAAGGAGTTGCTAAGTCTCCGCTAGACGTAAAAACTGGAAAGATTTGTCCAAGAGTGAAATTTCCCAAGTTGATTCCCACAGTTCAAATCAGTTTTGGCCTTTCAAGACCTAGACGACATTTGAATTTAAACAGAACTTGGGTGGTACGTGCATTGCACGTGAATGATTGTAGGGGTTTCTTTCGAAGGTGGCAAAATAAGGAAGTTTTAACTGAAAGAGCAGTGTTGAAATATAAATGATGGTTAAAAGAGCTGTTTTGGAAATGTAATATTAATGTTTTAGCATAAAGCAAGCCTCGTGAATGATACGGAAAGTAATTAAATGGTTATTAAATATTTTGAAAATATGGGAGAAATGACATGGAAATCAATTAAGTTGTTATTAAGGGGTTGTTTTGAAAATATGAAAAAAATGGCATGATAAGTAATTAAGTGTTTATCAAGGGGCTGTCTTGGAAATCTATACTATATATAAAGCAAAGCGACCTTCCCAACAGTTATTTGAAGCCGGAAGATTAGTTTCTAATTATAACCTTTACTTTTTTATGAAATGACATACATGACAATGAAATTATGACGAGTTACATAACTTATCTAAAGGGTATGTCTTTCTTGTCTAAAGTTCATTTACTTGGAGGAGATAAATGTGTTGATTGGCATCTTTTTAAGAAACTTCTCTTTTCATTCGAAATTTTTCAAAAACTCCTTTCGATCCATTGGTTGGTTTGCCCTAAAAATGGTACCGTTAGAAAGCTTTCGCCAATAGGAGCTGAATAGACTTTTTTCCTTGGGAGAAATGAACTATTAATGTAAAGATTGTAAAGTTATTCCAATAGAGAGCTTGACCACACGACATAGGCTAGTGATTTTGGATGTTCGCATCAAGAAATGGAAGAGGGTATGAAAATAGAAGATGCCCAAGAATAAGGTGGTAGAATTTAAAAGGGGGAAAAGTGGTGCCTTTTATAGATAAATTGGTAAATAAAGAAATGTGGAACATTGAAACAAAGACTACGATGATGTGAGACTACGGTGGTGTGAGATGTAATGGCTAAATGTATTAAAAGAGTAGCAAACGAGGTCCTTGGGGAAATTCGTACACACAGGAAACTTGGTGGTGGAATGATGAGGTTCAAAAGGCCGTTAGAGAAAAGATGATTTATTACAAGACCTAACAGCTGGCTAGAAACAACGAGAACTTGAAAAAAATATAAAAATGCTAAAAATTAAGCAAAGAAAGTAGTAAGTCAAGCCAAGCATAAAACATATGATAGTCTATATAATAAACTAAAGACAAGAGAGGGTGAGAAAGATGTCTACAAACTTGCACGAACAAGAGAGTGAAAAGCTAGAGGTATATATCATGTTTTTTTTTATAAGTAGGTACATGTCATTTTAGATGCATTAAGGGTGACGACCATAGTCTTAGTGAAAGAGAGAAAGAAATTAAGAAAGGTGGAAGGCTTATTTTCATAAATTATTAAACGAGGATAACATAATGGACATAGATGTAAATACTAGGGAGAATATAGAATATATGTACTTCCGTAGAATTATGGTATTGGAGGTGAAAGAAGCTTTAGTTAAGATGAAAACATGTTTTGAGGAGAGAATCATGAATATCAAAGCCACGATGTACCACTGGGGTTTAGTAATTCTTGAGTTACAAGGGTTTAGATTTGAGGATTTTGTCTTCCGGTGGGACCGTTTGGTTTCTTAGTTGTTAGCCTTTTTGTGAGTCTATTTGGGGTTGGGTTTTCCTCTTGGCTTTGGCTCTTGCTCGTTTCCTTTTGGAGTGCCAATATATAGTTTTTCGTGGGGCTTTCTCAGCCATGCTTCCAATATATCTTTTAATTGATCTAAGACGGGTAGGGCCTTGAGACCAGATGGTATCTCAATAAAGGTGTGGAAATGCATGGCATGAATTGGATTATCTTGGCTTACTAAGTTATTTAACAATATCTTGAAGACAAGAAAAATGTTACATAAATGGATGAAGTATTGTAATGCTTATATATAAGTACAAAGGAGACGTATAAAGCTGCACAAACTACCATGGCATTAAAATTATGAACCACACTATGAAACCGTGAGAAAGAGTGATGGAGAAAAGATTAAGGCAAAAGACTAGGATATCTGAAAATCAATTTGGATTTATGCCAGTAAGGTCAACCATTAAGGCAATCTTCTTAGACAAATGATAAAAGTTCAGAGAAAAGAGGAATCTCCACATGATCTTTATTGACTCAAAAAGCATATGATAGTCCCTAGAGAATTAATTTGGTGGACATGGGAAAGAAGGGAGCCCAAAATGCATATGTTGACATCATTAAAGATATTAGGGAGACATGCACCTTACACGTGGCAGCACTCTTAGAGATCACTAACCAAAGAACCCCTGCTAAGTTAAATGATTTAAAGAAAATAAAAGAAGTAAAAAATATGGGTACTTTCGGAATATTGGGGTTTGGAGTCGTAATGTAAAAATGGCATTCTCTCGTTAATAAGTAGAATAAATGTATGAGGGAGCAATAACTAATGTTAGAACATTTGGTAGTGTGACAGGTAAGTTTCCGATCACGGTGGGGTTACACTAAAGATTAGCCATAAGTCTATATCTACTTGCTTTAATTATTGATGAAGTAACTACTCATATCCAAGATGAGGTCCATTGGTGTACAACCCCACCGTGATCGGAAGACAAATTAAAACGAAGACAAATGACAGCTCTAGTGAGGAGGAATGTGCAAGTTGAAGGGCCTAAAAGGGAGAGGGCAAGGCCAAAACAGACATGGAATGAGATTTTAAAAGAAACTTGCCTTAGCGGAAGAGATGGCTTTAGACATGATTGAATGGAGGAACAAGATTCGTGCAGCCGACCCACCTCATACTGATGGGAAGAGGTTTATGACGATGATAATGAAATATTTTTATGTAATTATAATTTCATATTTTTATTAACTTAAGATTCCTATAATACCTTTATAAATCTATTCTACTTATTGAAGAGAGAAGGCCCTTCTTGCATTACGACCCCAAACCTCAATATTTCGAAAATACGCCTATTTTTACTTATTTTGTTTTCTTTAAATTACTAACTTAGCAGGGGTTTGTTGGTCTTTTGGTGTCAAAGAGTACGTCACCCCTGTAAGCTCATTAAATGCAGTCTGCCAAAAATAAATGACTTCCTCTTCAGTCAACGAAGACTTTTTAAAAAAAAGTATGTTTATGACCGGCCAGTGTGTGAGCCACGTGAAATACTCGACACTGATCATATGGATGTTTGGTCCATCTCTAGGTGGACCTACATACCAAAAATCAGCTTGCTTAATGATTTTTAACCTTTGGATCTAAGTACCCCAACTAATGCTTGAAATCCACAATTAAAAATAAATACTCTAATCCAATGGATATAAATTACTAATCAGGCTGAATTTTGGTACCTAGATCCAACTAGGGATGGGCCAAAGATCCATACGATCAGTAGTCTCTGTGTGCCACGTGTCTCATTGTGATTCCTCATCATCGTTGACGAGGGACGTCATCATCAAAGTTCTACTTCATTGACTACCTCTCCCTCAACATACTCAGCTCATTAATGAGCTCTCTGCCTAAACTTCAATACAATCCCTAGATGACCTCTTAATTATTTCCCATGTCATGATTTTACCTTTGGATCTTTGTACCCAAAATAATGCTCAAAATCTACGGTTAAAAATCTACCCATGAAAACGACTCCAATCTAATGCTTTAGAAATCATTAACCAGGCTGATTTTTTGCATGTAGGTCCACCTAGGGATGGGCCAACCATCCATACGGTCAGTGATCTCTAATTGTGCCATGTGTAACATGCACGTGCATCGCATGTGGCATCCCCCTAGTTAGTTTTAATGACTAATAATGAAGTGCAAAATAGCTATTTTGTAATTTAAATTACGCTCTTAATATTCTAATTGCGTTACTTAAGCAGCATGTGCATCACGCGTGCGGCGTGCCCCTACGCTAGTATAACTAATGGCATGAGAATGGGTGAGTATGTTAAGGGGCCATTTATAATGAACTGTTCGGTTTTTGGAGGGTGGTATTTTGCCTAGTTTTTTTTTTTTTTATAGGCGACTAATAGGTGCCAAGCTGAACGTCGTGGGCCATGGTAGGCAAGTTTTGGCTTTAGAAGTATAGATATCATACTTTGAATCATTCTTCGCTCAGAAATAAGACCCTTCTGTTACCAATATACCATAATTATTCCATATATATTCTTCCTTTTAATTGGTAACAAAAGCTTTATCAAATGGTAAAATAGAAGCAACAATAGAGGTACAAAAATGACGAAAAAGATATACAATGAGGGATGTATATACCCATTAGCTAAAGATGATACACCTACGTCAGCATCTACACACTATTTTTCATCTCTTTTGCCTATTAAGAATGTGATGGAAGTGTATCTGAGGACCTCTTTGTAGATTGAAACCTCTCTGATTACATTTGCAAGAATCTGCAAAAGATATTTTCGTAGATGCCCCCCACCATCAAATATCTGGTTGGATGGGAAAGAATATACACTAACCCTACAGAAGTTCTTACATCGCTGCTTCATTAGAACTTTGAGATGATGCTTGGCCTCGAAAAGTGTAATTCTTACATCATGAATCACCCCACTCACCACTCCTGCATTGTTGAGAGAGCTACCACCAAATTGAGTTCAGTGACCAACTGTAGTGGGATTTCAATAAATGATGGTCTGTTCTAACTTCTCCTCATGAGAAGAAAGTTCCCTCCAACAATGTCAAAGCCTTGCCTAGGTGATGCCTAGTCCACCGCTTCGTTTAGTCAGGTCATCGCAAAATTTCAGGTTGACATCCTAAATCAAAGGTTTATTCTTTGAATTGACTGTAATCTGCAAAAGAAGTCCATGATAAAGATGTGAAAAACTTTGCATCTAAACAAAGACCCTGGCACATAGATAGTTAATAGTAGTATCATAGCAAGACATTAGAAAGTGTGCAAATTACCCATTGATAAAAAGAGTTTTCCTTTCTCCTTGAATAAAAAACCTTTCCTTTATCTCTGTACTGTACACTCCTCTCTTCTTCACTGAGAAGGCAAAGCAGGGCAGAGCTGAGAGCTTTGTTTTTGTGTGGGGGCAATAGGATACAGTCATCACCATTCTTATGATTCTTGCTTGGGATAATAGCGGCAGATTCACTGCTATTCCATGTGGCAACACGGGCTAATGTGCACGCAAGCAGCAGTGCAGGAGGACCTGCTGTTGACTATTGTGTGTAGCAACAATTCCTCTCTTTTTTTTATAATAATAATATTTCGAGGAAACACTTAATTTTGTAAATTAGGGAACCCTTGTCACTTGCCTGGCATCATTGACTTCACTGCTTCCCTTCAATATCTTTCTAACTGAAATCATCAATATCAAAAGCCCAATAAATTATTTAGGCCTCTAACCCAGTCTTAGATCCCCCAGACCTAAATTGTCTTGTTCTTGAAAATATCTACTAATTCAAGTTTTGTTTGGATTCTTGCTATCAAAGCTTGTTGAGTTTTGCTTAATTTATCAGTTCGCGGATGCTATCTCAAAGTGTATTAAACTGAGGTGCCCTTCTTTTTCTCTTTAAACAATTTATTCCAATGGCTGAAAGGGACTCTTGTACGGTTACTTTTACCAATATAGGCAGTTATGGATGGTTGATTCATGTTTGGATCATGAGATTCAGTAATTTGATTTTCTTTAGGTTTCTAATGTGGTACTCAGTAATGTAATTTCGTGATTCGACTCGATTTGCAGCTATTTATTTTGTAAACTTGTTCCGGTGCCACATATTAGTTGTGTTAACTATCGTAGAGAGTTTGTATCATGAGAATGTGGTTGGGAATTAGTCTGTAATTCCTTCCCAAAATTTTGACAATATTATTCTTGTATATACTGTGAATTAGTTCTACATAGAGACTTCACCAGTTCATGTCTAAATAATGAATATCCTAGATGAAAATCAGATCATTCTAAGGGAAGAAACTAGGGCTTTGAAAAGAAACCTAAGCAACTGTACATGTAAGATACGAACTTTTATGCAGAAATTGATGTTTGGCATAAAAGCTGAACAACCTGGAGTTCCTTCACTTTTCTTTGCATGTGCTTAATCCTAAATGTGGAGGTGCTTATTTGGTAGTTTTGCTATATTTTCCTTGCTTATGGAAGTATGAAGCAACTCTCCGTCATCTAATAATGTTTTATACTCTTATTAAGCAGGAATGGCTGAACCGGCATACACTGTGGCATCTGATAGCGAAACAACTGGAGAAGATAAACCATCATCTGTTTATCCTGAGATTGCAATTGGGATTGACATTGGAACTTCACAGTGTAGCATTGCATTATGGAATGGTTCCCATGTGGAACTCCTTAAGAACAGTAGGAACCAAAAGATGATGCGATCATATGTCACTTTCAAAAATGAAATCCCTTCTGGAGGAGTGAGCGGCCAACTTGCTCATGAGCATGAAATATTCTCGGGTTCTGCAATTTTCAACATGAAACGCTTAATTGGTAGAATGGACACTGACCCAGTGGTTCACGCTAGCAAAACCCTCCCCTTCCTGGTACAGACTTTGGACATTGGCGTCCGGCCGTTTATTGCTGCCCTAGTGAACAATGTTTGGAGATCCACCACTCCTGAAGAAGTCCTTGCAGTGTTTCTGGTGGAGTTGAGAGCCATGGCAGAAGTTCAACTAAAGAAACCAATACGGAACGTCGTCCTCACTATTCCAGTCGCGTTCAGTCGATTTCAACTAACACGGATTGAGCGAGCCTGTGCCATGGCAGGCCTACATGTCCTCAGGTTGATGCCTGAGCCAACAGCTGTAGCACTGCTATATGCACAACAACAGCAACAAACTGTACCTGAGAACACGGGAAGTGGAAGCGAGAAGATTGCACTTATTTTTAACATGGGTGCAGGTTATTGTGATGTTTGTGTAACCGCTACAGCCGGAGGAGTTTCACAAATCAAAGCCTTATCAGGCAGTGCCACTGGGGGAGAAGATATTCTTCAGAATGTCATGCATTATCTCTTGCCCAACTTGGACTCTTTTATCTCTCGTCATGGAATTAGTGAGATCAAATCAATGGGGTTGCTTAGGATTGCAACACAAGATGCCATCCACAAGCTATCCTCCCAAGAAGGTGTCACAGTAGAGGTTGATTTGGGAAATGGTTCAAAAATTAGTAGGGTTCTGGACCGGGTTGAATTCGAGGAGGTTAACCAAAAGGTTTTTGAGAAATGTGAGAGCCTCGTAATGCAGTGCTTGTACGACGCAAAAGTTGACGTGGAAGATATATGCGATGTCATACTTGTTGGCGGGTGTTCGAATATTCCCAAGATAAGAAGCCTGGTTTTGGGATTATGCAAAATGGAGTACCCATACACTGGGATGAACCCACTGGAAGCTGCAGTTTGTGGTGCTGCGCTGGAGGGAGCCGTGGCTTCAGGAGTCAGCGATCCATTAGGGAATCTGGACCTGTTGACCATACAAGTTAACCCACTGAGTCTTGGGATACGAGCTGATGGCAATAGTTTTGTGCCTATCATACCTCGGAATACCACGATGCCAGCGAGGAAAGAGTTATGGTTTACAACTGCACACGACAACCAAACTGAGGCGCTGATTGTTGTTTATGAAGGTGAAGGGAAGAAGGTGGAAGAGAACCATCTCTTGGGTTACTTCAAGATCATAGGGATACCCCCGGCACCAAAAGGGTCTCCAGAGATCAGTGTGTGCATGGACATTGATGCTTCAAACCTGCTGAGAGTATTTGCAGGGGCTATATTGCCTGGGACCCAACATACAGGGACGCCTTTCCTTGAAGTTAGGATGCCCACAGTGGACGACGGCCATGGCTGGTGTGCAGAAGCTCTGCTAAAGATGTATGGCTCCACTCTAGACTTAACCACTTTGCAGAAGAAGATACAGCAGTGAGATTGTATGCTGTCTCCCTTTAATCACATTTGTTTACTTAGAAGAGTACTTGCAATGTTCTCTTGCATAAAAAGTTTCCTTTCAAGTACAGTGTGATATAGAGTTGCGTGTGAACATGTATGAATATTAGATTGGTTTAGTTTATGTTGTCTCCTTTCCTTTGCGTCTGCTGCAAGTTTCTAATTACATACTAGGTACTGAAACAAAGATTGGCTACGTACTTTTAAACGATGCATGCTTAGGCCGTGTAACGGATGATGATGAACCGGCAGATTTATCTACCCAGTTGGGAGCTATAACACCTGGGTATAGGCAACAAGAAGGGTGTGGTTAAATGGTAAAGGATTATTTGGTCTACTTCCCACCCAAAACGTCGTGGTTTTTGAGGGCTGTGTGGTGTGTTGTGCGTTGTGCAAAGTCTGTGTTACTTGGGACTGTACGAGGTGTTCCTCTTAACTTGAAGTCCAGGAAGGCCTTGAGGCACTCAAAACAAGTACAAGTTCGATCATCATTGACCAACTCCTCATTTCTAATTGATCATTGGATAGAAATCACGAGCATGTTCTTCCTCAAATCTGTCATTGAGAGATAAATGAAAGGACCAAACAAAAACCCTTTTTCTCTCGATGCAGCTGCCACAATTATACAGATTCCACAATTATACAGATTCCGAAATCGATATCGTTGCCTTGTGTTTGCGGGCAAACGTCTGGCATTTGCGCGTGTGCTCTGTGGCGCAACATCCAACAAATATTTGCATTAGACCCAATCATTTTTTTGCCAAAAAGTGGTCTAATGTTTGTTTTTGCCAAAAAGTGGTCTAATGTTTGCAGCAAAAGAAGTTGCTACAAACAGCTGCAAACTATAGGCAAATAAGTATCTTATCCCCCTTGGTCTCCAACAGCTCTCTCCTCCCCAATCATACGAATAGTTTCCCAATACAAACATTTGATTATCAAATATTTGCCGACAAACATTTTCCTGAAAACTACAAGCAGGGCGTGTTATTAATTTGATTTTGGATAAACACCATCAAAATGGGAATGTACACGCGGTAGAAAAATTACGTCAATCCAATAGCCGAAAAAGCGAAAAAGAAGTCCAAGAAAGCCTATACTGCATTCTCAATGCTCTCAAGACTAGATCACCACATCAAGTGACATGAAAAAGGCCTACTGGTAACTGATAAATAACATGACAGTGTAAGATAGACAAAGCGTAAGCCTACCGGTAACTGATAAGTAACATGACAGTGCAAGATTGACAAAGCGTCCGTAGAAGATTGACAACTGGAGGATGAGATGGAGCCCCCACAAATATAACAAAACACCAAGTCCTCGAATAAAAAACATGGGAGTACCCAAAACATGAAAAGCTAAATAATGAGAACAAATGAAGTAAAGGTGGGTCAGTCTTCTTTTGGTTACTACAGTAGGTTTTTTTTTTTGTGTGATAAGTCAAGTAGATTGGAATTAAAGGAGACTGAGAAGATCTCGAAGTACAGAAAAAGAGAAAACAGAAAGAGAAGATTATAGGCAAACTAAGTAGACAACAAGGCTTCGAATCTAAACACCATTTCAGAAAAAAAAAAAAACAACCCCTCATCTCTAGTGAGATACTACCCCAACTGTAAAGAGATGCCTTAATACTAATGATGGTATCCTGAAGTGTATTTTCTTTTCCTTTGAATATCCTTCGATTTCTTTCCCACCACAATCCCCATATGACTGCATACGGTATCATCCGCCATAAGATTTTTCCCCGGTCTGAAAGCTTAATCTTTGGCCAACCACCCAACATTGCTCCGATTTTCTCCGACATAACCCAAGAAACCCACCTGCACCAAAAAGTATGACCATATCTGTATAGCAAAATCACAATGCAGTAGTAAGTGATCTGTGTTTTCCCCATTGGATTTACACATAATACAGCGATTTACCAGAATCCATTTTCGTGCAATCAAATTTTCCGCAGTAAGTATTTTGTTCAAGGATGAGGTCCAAGCAAAAAATTTAATTTTGGATGGCACTTTGGATGGCACAAAGCTACAAGGTAATTGTATACAGAATGAGTAGTAATACATGATCCCCCCCCCCCCTAAAAAAGAATACATAGTACTAGCCCTCCCTACCTATAACATCTCTTCACTTTCTTATCTACACCCATGTAACCCAACCTCTCCCCACTCACACACACAAACACAATCAAAGAATATCCTCCAAAAATACATTATTTACTCAACATGGACATATATGTGCAACGCTGAGGTCCCCACCACCCATGCATGGATGACGATGTGATGTAATGGTGCCCTGACAGATGCCTGTTCTCTACTTCAAACTTCGACTGTGGAGCGAGTCTTGATGGGTTTGAGTTTGATGCCTAGGCTCTCGGGAGAAAGAAGCTCCGGCGCAATGCAGGACTGGCTTGATGGGCTGGCAGGGTTCAAAATGTGACTTGAAGCAAGACAAGGCTGCCTGTAGTAGCCGAACCCCATTAGGAAGAACTCAAGAGGGATGAGCATGGCAAATGGATGTTCCTCTGTAACTAGTGAGCCACATGCTTCTACCTGTACTGACACGAATCATCAATACACTGAAAGTATGTTATCTGCTTTTTGGACAGAAAATACAACATACACCACGTCTACCAGGAGAAGCTATATACATGCATGTCCCGTACATATGGTGCACATGCAGGAGTCCCAAACCAGACATTTGAGGAGTCTTACTGGAAGATCTCCTGGTAAAAAAATAATGCAATTACTTATCAAATTTTTTTAAAAGACTTGTCAAAAAAAAATTTAATGCAATTGGATGTCTTAGCAATATGGTCTACAAAACTTTCCCTGACGTCTGCCATTTTCTTTCTACCATCGAAAACAATAAGAATCTACAAGGTGGGACCTATTGATGGTGGTACAAAATCCCCTATGCATTGGCTATGCATAAGGCGCCTATTAGGTATCTCTCTTCTGCCCGAGAATCTATGCGTTACTTTTCTTTTCCTCATGCACAAAGACGGAACATGTATTAATGCATAAAGCCATTTTATTTTCCTATGGCCCATGACCATGACAAGCTCGTATGCTTCTTTCATGGAATACACCCCCAAAAGTCATAAGATGCACTTCCAGTGTGAAATTTTTATGAGGAAAACAGAATTATTCGAAAGGAAAAACTAAATTGAGAAGTAAAAGCATAAACACTGTATCTACCTCTACAAAAGCAATGTTCCTCCTATATCCATTTTGGCGCTTATGAATTATTCCAAAGGAAAAACAAAATTGAGAAAAGTAAAAGCATAAAATGTATCTACCTCTACAAGAGCACTATTCCTCCTGTCCATTTTGGTGCTCATGTGGAGGGCCTCAGAGTGGAAGGGGCTGCTTTCACCCACAAAAATGAGGGTCTTGCACTGCAGCTTTTTCAAACCCTCCGTTAGATCGTGCCTCCTGAAATTAAACTTTATAATCAGTTCATGTAGAGCATAGTACACAATGTAAGACATAGTTAGTGGATGCATGCCACACTCTTACCAAGAAACTTCTAATTAATTTCATTTTTAGTGTTTTCAGATACTATTTATAGACTAACATAATTATGGTGTAAATTGAGTTCTCTTGATTCATTCTCTATGCTGATTACACTACAGTACCTGCAAGGACTTATCTATTTCTCTTTCTATATGTGACATATATGAATCTAGGGTTAGAGTGGAGGAGAGAGAGAGAGAGAGAGAGACGAACTAAGGTAGTTCGGCCTCATTCACTTAAGTGGTGTGGGCCCACTTACATTGATAGAACATATGGGCTCAACAAGAGACATAAAGCCCATCTTCATAACATAAACATAAAACAGAATAAACTAAGAACTCTTAACACTATAATCTCCCTAAGATAAGGAAATCTTATTTTATGCCTTTATTAATGGAAAGAGGGTCTTAAATCACTCTTAATTATCTCATTTCCATCAATATTGAATAGTGGGATGAGGTTTTAGAATTTTTTGAGTTTTGATTTCAGTACAGCCCGAACCAAAATTTCAGGTGGTTCAATGAAATTTAAAACCTTGGGTACCTGAATATGGCACGTGTCAGGTATTATGTCTCTGTCTCAAGACCTGGATTGTCTGGGGCTGAGATCGAGTCTCAATGACTCAACTCGGTCTCGAGATGCCGAGACAATGAAAAAAGAATAAGAAAAAGAACTGTTTCGGAAGAGTCAAAGGACTTATAATGATTTGGTCTCAACCGAGACTTAAAACCATGCTAGGTGTGAGACTTGTTTGACCCCCACATCTTAGGGTAGAGTGATACTACAGCATAATTAATATTTGTTAAATTGTAACATTTCTATTAATTTGCACATCTTAGATTATTCCTGATATGTGCATTATGCATAAGAAGCATGAGGAATCAGTAGACCACTTGCTTTTACATTGTCGTTTCTTGAAAGAAATTTGGTGGGTGTTTTTCAGTATTTTGGGATATCTTGGATGGTTCCATGTAGTCTTTTTGAATTCCTTCAAAGTTGGACAGTTGAAGCTTTTAGCACAAGGGGCTGCATTATGTGGAGGTTGCTATCCTTTGTCATACGCTGGACGATTTGGAAAGAGAGGAATAGACAATTACTGAAGATAGGGCCGAAGATTTTGGTGGTATTATACTAAAGATCAAAGCTTTAATTTACTTCTGGATGTGTCACCTTAGATCAATGCTTTGAGAACTTGGTGTTAGTATGGAGGATATTGTTCAAAGGGCTCCTTGAGGTTTGATTGTTTCCCCTTGTTTTGTTTTTGTTAGTGAGTGAAGTTTGACCTCACTTGCTTTCTTGACTTCTTCCTTTGTACAGTTTTTGTCTCTTTAATACAACTATTCTCTTTAATACAAACTATTCTTACTTATCAAAAAACAAAAAACTAACTTTTAATATAAAGTACCAAGCTATAACAGGATGAAAACATAGATCCCATACTCATAAACATATAAATTTTGGTCCACATTGTCCACCCCATCTATAAGTGAGCACACTTTATTTACTTGGTTGAGGTTCTATTATTTTCTAAACTGTTTATTTTCTATTTTTTCATGAGCTTTTCTTTTGGACCTAAGTATTTATAATGTGTTCGCTGTGTGACCACCTCGATGAACAATGTCACATTCTTTTGGGAAGATCATAGTTAGAAAACGAAGATCCCTCTATGATGCAAGTTTGCATGCTTATGTTTTCCAGAAGGACGGGCTAAAATTTACACTACATGGGAAATTTCTGATACCTACTCCTATTGCCAAATAAGTAAAAGAAGATGCAGACACAATTCAAGGAAATACAAGTATCTCTAGCACTTCTATTCCAACTTGCGAACAAATTGTGCTGAAGTATTGCCCGGAACGAAAGCCAACTGTTGGAATCACCTTAAGGGTCCTAATTCTATACCTCCAAAGCAACAGAAAAAGAACAAATTGACAAGGATGTGACTTCAGACCAACATAAAAAAATAGTGATGAAATTAAAACGTGAAGATTTCTCCTTAGAGCAAGAACAAGAAAAGAAAGAAGAAATGGAGCAAGAAGTGGAACACAAATAGCAGAGGCCAATATCAATACTCAAAATACATGTTTCATAAAATGCGAAAGAACCCATGTCCTTATGGCATACTGAGTATTTGTTGGTCAAGGTCAACATAGGAACATCCAGAATTCAAGGTTGAATTCTTTCATATCAGGAGGATCTGACACAGGAGCTGAGCTGCTGAGGCTTACCAGGCTGAAATGGAGCCCCATTACAAGTCAGATGGGAGCCCACTTTCAGCCCAAACCATTCCTTGACTTGGCTTGTTCACAAAATGGGTTTTGGCCCATCATTCAAAGGCCCAAGGGGAATGTTGGCCTACTCGTCCAGCCATCAGTGGGTGAAATTTCCAGCACACTTATAATTTCTTAGTTGAGTCTCTATAAGTTTCTATTTGTAGTTGAAGTAAATCTCTAAATTGAGTCTAGTTTCTATTTTGAGTCCACATGTTCAGGAAAGAGCTATTTTAGGTGTGTTAGCTTTATGATAGTTTCTATTTTTAGTCCCTTAGACTATGTAGTAGGTTAATATTTTTTGTGAAATATCATCACAAATAGGAACATGCATTAAGAGTTTGAAAAGTGGTATTTTTAACAAGGTCTAAATATCATTCCATCTCGTTGTTTCAATAGCTGACAGAACGAGACAATGGAAAAAATAGTGTATGTCTCGAGATGATTGAACCATTTTTTAATGCTTAAATAGGCTACAAATTTATTCATTAGCATTTATATGTGTTATAAAAGACACATATACCATCAAATAAGCTTTTAAACAAGTTTTAGTGCTTATATTACACTTTTGGCACAAGATAATACATTCCACCATGTGTATCGTCTCTGTATACTTCAGGAACCAGATGTCTTGGCCCAGATGGAACAAGATTTTGAACCATGAGCTGTCAAATATTAGAAAGAGGAAAAAAACCTGCTGGTACTATTGTCCGGCATCACATAGGTTGTGATGTGTAACTAATTACTGGCTAAAGATACAGTCTGGCCTTCCCTGAGGTGGGACTTAACAACTTAAAGGAAATGGAGACAGCAACGAAGAAATAAGTCTGTAAGGTGCAAGAACTTACTCATTAATAGCTTGAAGAAACCGCACAACATTCACACTTTGCCTTTCATCCAGTAACTGTACACACATTAAAGAAAGAATCAACACCCAATTCAAGATGTAGAAATATCTTGAGGTCGAAAAGGTTTCAACAAAGGAAAACTACAAGGGCCCTTCATTTAGACAGTAAATGGTCCAAAACAACATAGCTGTAAACACAACGTATATGCATGGGGCTAAGAACCCAAGTTAGCAATTTGACCCACACATTGAACTGTTTTAAACGACCGTACACATTGAACTGTACGGATTATTCGTCATTTTTTCCTTAAATCCACTTAAAATGCGTATTTCTATTTTTTCCAATAAAACTTCTAAAAAGAACGCTGGGCATAAATAATAAAAAAAAAAAAACCTCCATGAATATATATATATATAGATATAGGGATGGGATAGAATGACTAATAGAATTCTTACTAATATTCTTACTAATGGACCTGCGGATGAGTTAAGGGATGATTTTTGGTGATAATATTCTTCTCAATGTGGATATCAACCACACAAAAAATCAGCCCATTCCAACATTTGTAGCCTTGTGAAAAGTAGATTGCAAATTGAAAAATTTTGGACCATCCATTTTCACCGTTAAATTTAGGTCCGTATTTGGTAGGGTTCGAAGTTTTAAAAATTACTGATTTTTGGTGAGTGTGATCTCCATGGTGAGGAGATCACCCTCACCAAAAATCATCTCTTAACTCATCCACATGTGGGCCCCACGTCCATTAGTAAGAATTCCATTAGTCATTCTATCCTAGCCCATATATATATATATATATATCAGCGATGGGGTGTCTGCCAGTTGACTTCTCCAAGCTGTCATGCCCTTCTTGTTCGGGATTGAGTCTAGCACACAGACTGACCAACAGACTCCGGACTTGGAAGAATACTGGAAGCCGTAACTCTTAACAAATGCAGAAATTAAAAACAGAAGAAGATAAGGAGAAGATAATTTTAGGATTTTATAGCATGTTACCATGTATACCGTTTTCAATATATAAGAGAGATTGTTGAGCTTTAAAACTCGAGCCCGGCCCATAGTATCCAGCCCAAACCCATTTAACCTAAACCCATATTTACTATTTTATAAAAAGACTTTATATAAAGCCCAAGTTTTGTTTTTTTAGTATGCATGCCCATTACAAAAGCCATATATAATATTAGATAATATGTCTATGTTTGTATGCCAAATTTTTGTTCCGAGTTTTTTACGTAAAATCATATTTTGTGCCGAATATTTGCCGTTCCCCGCATATTTGACAGAATTTTTTACCGTATTTCTAATTTTCAAATCGAATTATACTCGAACTTTTCTCACACCGATTTTTTACCATATGCCAAATTGCTAACTAGGCTAAGAACCCCATTTTATCAGAGCCACCTTGCTGATCCAGCACCACAAGTTGACCTGGTTGGATGATCATAACTGTCCGCTATATCACATCCTTCTGGATGATCAGAAGAAGTATGGTGAACTGTCCATGATAAAGTCTATGGACCGATCATTCAATGACCCCAATTGAAAAGAAAGAATCAACACGCAATTCAATGATGTAGAAATATCTTGAGGTCAAAAAGGTTTTTCAACACGGAAACCACAAGGGTCCCCCTTCTTTTTGACGTAAATGGTCCATAAACAGCATAACACGACGTATATGCATGGGGGCTGAGAACTCCATTTTATTAGTCCCACCTTTCTGATCCCCCACCCCCTCTGCATGTAAGCCCCATGCATGGTTATTCCATTCTGTAGATGGTATTATGGTCTAAAAGACGAGGACATTACATCATGGAGAAAAGGGAAGTACCAATGGAAAAAAAATTAGAGGTTGTAATCAAGAACTCCTTACCCTTCGACAAGCTTGTACAATGTCAGACTCTGCACCATGAATACCACCCCGAACTTCCTGAGAAGGAAATCTCAAATTCATAAATATGCTAGACAAGCCTTTGAATCAACACAAAAATCACAATATAAGGTAGGAAAGTACCTTACTGAAATAACGCTGGAGAAGGCACTCCTTCAATATTCCACACATACCATAGAAGTAAAGCAAGTTCAACATCACCTAGAAAGTATTAATTTTTTCAGTTCGAGTATCAGATCTTGTGCTGAAATTCCAATCAAAAACAACCTTTCTCTGAAGAGGAAACATACTGTGGGGTGGTAAGCCAACCCACCATGGATAGCATCCTCAGAACTCTCCATGCACCAAATGGTGTTTGTGCTGATTGATAGGGTCATCATTGGATCACCTCTTGAATTA
Source organism: Euptelea pleiosperma (assembly GCA_035048495.1). NCBI lineage: Eukaryota > Viridiplantae > Streptophyta > Magnoliopsida > Ranunculales > Eupteleaceae > Euptelea > Euptelea pleiosperma. Next base: position 23,600,540 of record CM068551.1, on the reverse strand, counting down.
ATAGTAGCCCAAAATTCAGATAAGTAACACAACTAAAATTGTTTAGTTTTTTGTAGACCATTGCACATTTAGACCAATGGTTATCCAAAAAAAATGATCTAATTGACTAGATCATCCTGTAAGTACAACTTTTTGGGTTGCCCATCCAAGAGGTGCTCCATTGATTAAGACAGTCCAGATCGACAATTGCAGACATTGAATGTGAGTAAGAGGTAGCCCCACTATCCATGGTTAGGCACTGCTCCATACTGTATTTCCTCTTCTAGTGCTTAGTTGGTTATGGAGATCAAAACCTTGTTGTAAAGCCACTCAGTCCATGAAGGTGCTTTGCAAAGTGGGGAAACAAGTATTAACCCAAGAACACGTTCCTTGTATTTCATCTATATCACAAAATGACACAGAAAAATTAAATCAAAATTTAGAATAACCAAAAGGAAATTTTCATTTGGAAGCTCTGAACTCGGAGTGTAGGATCTGAACCTACTGCAAAGCGTGTAAGGATGTAAGCGCCTGCAGTTACGCCCAAGCATAGAACTTCTTTTAGCCTGACAAAGAGATCAAGCATAAGAAACAAAAATATTCCACTTGAAAGTGCAAGACTTGTGCTGTATGCATAGGGAAAATTAAATTAGAGATGAGTCTCCTTGATCTTTGAGAGACTTAAAGATACACTGATGTTGGGAAATCTTATGAAGTTTGAGGATAAAATAGGACATGACTTGAATACAAATACAGACAATACATGTTTTCATACAAATATGTACATATACAAATAAGCAACTTTTAACATCACACAAAATATAGAAAGGGGGAGTTGTGCCAATCTCAAATGTAGACCTAGTGAATAACTTAGTTTTGGGTGGCTAGAAGAAATGCTAGGTAATCAAATCACACCTACTGTGCATTATTCCTGAATGAAGAAGTGTCAATCAACCTCAATGTGTTAGGTGCTCATGAAAAGCAGAAATTGGCCACAGTTGTAATGGAGAAGTGACACAGCCACATCTAGAAGTTCATGCAATGAATGCAAACTGGATGAGCCATTGTGATGAGATGCACATGCATGTTAAGGTGGCAACTACCCCTGGTTATAAGCCTCGCATTAAACTGAGACAATTTTAGATAAGATTCTCAAATCATTAACCATGAATTTGCAAACTGTTTTAAATTATATTAAGTGCCATGTGGCTTTGTCTTTTTCAAAAAGAGAAAAAAGAAAAGGTTCCTGATATTCATTTAGTCAACATATCTTCTTTTGTTCTTTCTCTTTCCTTCCCTTCGCTTTTGTTTTTTGATAAATCCCTTCTCTTCCCTTTGCTTTGAACCTTTTGAGATTTCTATCCATGACTCTCAAGAAGCCCAAATCTGTTCAAATATATTCAACTTCAACATCAACAAAGATACATAACCAAAACAACCATCCCAATGCATCAGAAAGCTGTATAAAGAAAATCACTCATATATGACACGAGGCTCAATAAACGAAACCTAGGGCTTAGAATACCAAGTCATAATTCAACAAAATTCCATGGCACCTTTGACAAGAGCTATTGCTTAAACCATTTTCGCACATAAGATTTGAAGTGTAACATATTCATGAGGGGAGCATACATTTGATATGAGATCACATGAATTCACAAGGACACTCCATTTTCAAAGAATGTGCCCTGTCATATGCCGTGTGTCAAACACATGCCGATACTTTATCAAAGAAATCTTTAATTTATTCAATATTTTGTTGAAAATTGATTTTTCCAAAGAAGTTTTTTACTTCTTCCAAAGCTCTTAATGGTCTTTATTTCAGCCATTTTTATATGGTTTTGACGCATAAACATGACTAAAGTATTTAAAACACACCTCTCAATCAAGATGTTAACAAAAGAATAATGAAGAAAAACTGTTTCCCCCACTTCATCATGCTCAAACACAATGGACACCATTCAAAAACAAGCATGAAGGGCCTTCGAAGCTATCAAGGTCCCTAAGGAGGATGCTTGTAAACTTCGTACATGAGATCTTTATAACGAGATCACTTCCATTTGATAAAGGGGCCTAAAGAAACTGATGAAATGGTAGTGAGGATGGTAGAGAGGGCATCATTGCAATGGGGTACGAGGTCTCCACTTAGTAATGTGCATACGCTCAGACACATCCTCCAGATACAAAACACAACTTATATCACTGAATGGATCAAGATGCATTAGTTCTAACTTCTAAAGTCTTACAACACTTAATAGCTTTCCTCTCAAGAGATGAGGTAATCTATTTTACCAAATACTTCAAAATAGGTGTAGTATCCATGTCGAATACTTCACTTTTAAGCGTAAATGCTGTGTCGGAGCCAAATCCTTGGCATATTAGGGTAGCGTAGAAGGTAATGGGTCCAAAGTCTTGTTTTTTGTATATGCTATAACCAGTTCACTCATAGCTTGTAGTCAACAAGCATAGGAGGAGCTTCTTAATAACTCCTCACAGAGAGGGGGACAACTCCTACGAAGGCATCATGTCACAAGAAATCAACCATAGGAAAAAATTCTACATTGAGGAAGAAAAAACCAAAGTAACAAACACAATCAGTAAGACGAGAAACAAGCAGAAATTATTTATTTTACAATGACTCCAAATGGAATGCTGGTCAGGACCAAGGATAATGATTGACAATGAGCATCAACACCCTGTGTCAAATTCTATCAGCTATGATTGGACCACATCTATCATCAAAGATGATGGCTCACCATCTGTAGATTCATGATCTGGCTACAAGGAAATAGGCATCGGTCTTTGAAAGGCTCGTGGAATTGCCACTAAGGAAAGAATAAAATGGAAGATCTTCTTCTAAGAAGGTGACATGCAGAGACATGAATACAAATCATAGCAACAATAACAATTTGAATTTGGTTAAATAAGCAAGACTCAATGAGTTAGTTTTGAGCACAGGTGGTAAAAGAGAAGAACTCAACATCCAAAACCAGAAATTCAAGCACAATCAGGATGTCAAGCTGTTAAACGCTCAACAAAACATACACCAAAAGTCAGGTATCACAGGTAACAACAGCTAAAACATCCTCAATTCAGATAGTGTGACACTGACAAATGACTCATCTACCCCTAAAATGAAAGTAAATATAGATGAACAAATGGCACTGTAAAAATTTATCAACAAAGCAAAAGCATGCACAGAATTAATATAAACAACAATCAATTATGAAAAGACTGATAGAAAAGCTTAGGCAAATGTCCAAGAGATTACAAAGGCCCAATGAACTCCCTTGAACAAACACAACAACAGCTAGAGCTAAGCTAAAGAGATAAGCGGTTTCAAATCCCCACAAATGATTTAACTTCTCTTTTCTGGCAGGCAAGCTGGGATCAAACTCCAGCCTCATGGTTGCTATGCAGTAGGTCAACCAATTGAGCTGCATAATCAATCCCCGCAAACAATTAAGTTATTAACAATAAGCATACCAATCCTGAATTCTCTCCATTGCGAAATCAGTGGCATTACAATAGATATAAAAAAAAGATAATACTGAAACAAATAAAAAACGGACAAGCATTTACACACCCAAAGAAGTCGAGCACTTCGGCAACCTGGTCAGCAAGGTCATCCATGCTAAGCAAGGGAACATCTGAGGAAATCGCAGCAGCTCCCAACTGCAGGAACTCTTAAACAAATGAGGCGAGAGAAATTCCATTAAAATCGCCGTAAAAAAAGTCCAAGCACTAAGCAATTACTAAATAAACAGATAAGTCAAGACATGATAAGTCAAAACATAGAGAAGAAGAAGAAGTGCCGACACTGACCTCGTGTCCGGGTGCATCAATGTGGTAAATGCAGAAGTTATGAAGCAATAAAGAAGCTGCATCTGGGCAAAAGAAGAGACCTTGGAAACAAGACATATCTGCAAAAACCCAGAAAAAAAAGCCGAAAATAAAGAAATTTTCTTTGTTCAGTCATATCTGTAAATACTCAGGAAGCAAAAACACCCAAAAAAAATCCCTTTTCTTTCTCACAATTGAATTAAAAGACAAATACCCATTAACATCTTGCACTCAACAAACAGAATAAAAACAAAACTATCTCCATTAACATAAAAAAATAAACTAAGTTCTGAAAATAAACTGAAATTATAACAGAACAAAATGGGAAATGAGAATTACAACTGAGAGCAACATCTGGGTACGTAATTAAACCGGGTTTTTCTTGATCCCCACAAACGAAAACAGAGATAGAACCTTTACTCGTTTCAATCAAACATTCCTGCAAAGTTCAGAATAAAAATGGACAAAAATGGTATTAAAGAACAAAAAAAAAAAATGACCAAAGTGCAAGAAACAAAAGAACCCATTAACCAGAAATGGCTAAAAAGAGATATCTAACAAGAGAAAATCTGAACTGCATTGAAGAAGAGATGAAGATTTCTTAGTGGGATTGTTTGTTACCTTTCCTCCTAATGGTATCATCTCAATATCGATAGAAACCGAGTCACTCGAATCGCCCATGACGCGTTCTTCCCCCAACAAAATGAAAAAATTATAAATCACAAAAATCAAAATTTTAACCAAAACTGAAATTATTTCTTCTGTTGTTCTTCTTCTTCTTCTTCTCCTTTCACTCTTTCTTCTCCATCGTTCTCGTTCTTTGATTTTTTGTGATTATGGAATTACGAAAAAACCCTCGAGTTACCAACCGAATTACAGGAATATAGTTCTATTTTCGGACAAATTACCGATTATATCCTCTTGTCAAGAGTTTGACTCCTTGTTTTTTCATTTGTTTTTAGTTGAGTAAGTTACCGTTAAGGTCGATCCAACGGTCTACGAAGGGTATTTCATTGGAATTTTATTTTTTGCCTAAATGGTAAAAGAGTACAAATTAGGTAATTCTACACGATAACAAGGGCTTATAAGGAATGTTATCTGCTTTTGGCATTACACAGCTGTACGCCACCTGGAAGCCACGAAGAGGAAATACTCAAAGAGCGGCGCCCTGTCATGAACGATGCAGATTCACCGCAATACACATCAATTCGCTTACGCAACGATCGATCTGAGCCGTTATTTTAAATAATGTATCTTTTATTGACATTAGTAGAACAACATGATGATCTAATCGAACTTTGGACGGTCACGATTGGAAACTTCAACATCAGTTAGTATGTAAGGTGTAGGGTGGTGTATCAACATCACAAATGATGGGGACGTGCATCATTACTAGATAAGGTTAGTCAAGCTTCACTAGTACACTACTACGTACTAAACAGGATTCTGGCTCTATTGAAATGACTAAAATACCCGTCGGTCCTTGAATTGGAACGACGTCTAATCTAGCGGTGCTGCCGTTATTTTTTCCAAAAATAGGGGTGTAAAAGAACTTGGAGTCTTGGAATTCGAGATACATTTACTTAATTGTCCAGGATTTTGGGGGAAATTTTCTGAAATGCCACCGATTACGGCACACCGTAAGGGAGTGATAAACGGGAGTGTCGGTGGCCGTAAGGCTGTGGTTGACCATATTTAACTAACCATGGTTAGATTTTAACTTGGTTGAAAGAGAAGCGTGCTCTGGAATAAAGATGACGTCACCAGTTTATCGGACACGTGCGTTATTTATTACTATAAGCTATTTCTTGCTGATGTAGCGGCTCCGATTGAGTAAAACTCTGTCACAAGATGTTGTGACCGAAGCCGATCACAACCCACAATACAAGCTACGTGGCACAATATTAGAGGGAGATGACCGTATGGATGTTTGGCTAGTCCCTCGGTGTACTTGCAAACCAAAAATAAGCCTGATTAGTGATTTACAACCTTTGGATCTTTTCACCCAAATACCGCTCAATAATGCTCAAATTCCTACGGTTAAAACAACCCATGAAAATAACTTCAATCCAACGCTTAGAAATCATTAATCATGCCTATTTTTGGTTTGCAGATCCAGTGAAGGACTGGCTAAACATCCATACGGTCATCGCCCTCTAATAGTATGCCACGTAGCTCATATTGTCGGTTGTGACCAGCTTCAGTCACAACATCTTGTGACAGAAGTTTTACTCGTTCCGATGAGTAACAAAGGGTGAAACGTGGCGCTAATAGGGTAATACACGTGGCGGGGTCTTCCCACGCCGGTAGGAGTTTGTTTTTGTATGGACTATGGACTATGGACTATGGAATTTGATTATGCGTGTCCACGTGTGGACGAAGTAAGAGCTAATATTTGGGCCTGTTTGCTTCAAGGTTAAAAGGGGCCGTTATAACGGTATAACGGACTGGGGGCATTACTGGGTTTTCCGTTATAACGAAAATAACGCTCAGGGGAGAAAACGGGAAAAAATAGAAATAACAGACAGCCATTATTTTCTGGGCGTTTTAACGGTATGTAACGGGAAGGTCCGAACCCGTTATAGCGGTCATTTTTTAAACCATGGTTTGCATCACCGTTTTAGACCTGAAAAGACTTTTCAAAATAATGACATTTTTTTTAAAAGTATTTATTTCATAAAAATATATATTTTTTAAGGCAAAAAAATCTTTCTTTTAAAAAAAAAAAGCTTACCGTGGTCGGGTTCCAGTGACCAACACCTTGGTGTACCCTCATAGAGGATGAATCAATGACTGATTTTGGTGAGGAGGATCTCTTTACCATATAGATAACCCCAACAAAAAATCAGCCCATTCTGAAACTTCTAAACCCGTTAAATGTGGTTTTCAAGTAACGCGATAAAAATCTACAATCCATAATTCATCGACTTCTAAACCAGTCTATAAATATCAGAATGATTTGAATTTTTGTGAGGATGATCTCCTCACCATATAGATCATCTTCACCAAAAATCAGCCATTGATTCATCTTCTATGAGGGTACACCAAGGTATTGGTCATCGGAACCCAACCCAATAAACAAAGGGATGGGAAATTGGCACTTGTCTTTTTGCTAAGGAAACCCACTTAACAAAAAAAATTATAAAAATGACCCTTCGTTCTCACTCACACCACCCACCCCAAAAAAGCCCTAAAAAAAAAAAGAATAGGAGCATGCCACCGCAGGTACCTCTCTCTCTGCCTAGCCAGGCAGAGCGGCGGCCTCCTCTTCTTCTTCTCCTTTGTACTTTTTTTATGGGTGGGTATGAAGATTTAGGGGGTCAATTTTAGGTGGGTTTATTGAGTGAATGGGTTCACTGAGCAAAATCATAGGTGTCAATATCCCGTCCCTAAACAAATAAACCCTACTCCCACCCCTCCCCATCTATCACTCTCACCAGTTATAGTGATGGGGCCCACTAAGAGAAGATAAAGACATTTTCCATCAATAATGAACCAAATGACCTTTTTAAGAAAAACACATTTTCAACAATATTTAAAAAAAAAAGTCTTTTTCAAATAAAGTTTTTTCGGAAAATGACAATCTAAACATGCCCTTAACCTGTATTAGAAAAAATAAAGAAATTCATTCCATATAGGTATATATAGGCAAGGTTAATGTAATATTCAGAATGCTAAGCTTCCATATATATCAATTTTGCACATCAATCATCCATCTTAGTTTTGAATTAGTGCCTACTTATTTTCTACCGTCCAAAAATAATAATCTTGATCAAGAGGTGATAGTGTATGGATTATCATTTACAGGATAATTGTATTTAAAATTGTGATACATGCTAGTTTCATAAGTATATCAGGGTGGCATTTTGGCCCGTCGGGCTGGGTTGGCCCGACCCAAGGTGCAGGCCAGGCCGGGCTGGGTTCCATGTCTAGGGCCTGGCCCGAGGCCTGTTGGTGTGCGGGCCTCAGGCTGGGCTTGACAGGCCAGGCTAGGATGGATGGACCAGGCCAAGCCAAATCGGTCCAAGTGCTTTTTTTTTAATTAAAAAAAAATGTAAGGGTATGTTGGTCAGGCTGGGCCGGACTAATTGGGCAGCTTCATCGGGCCTCAAGAGGGTGGACCCAGGCCCAGCCCGAACATCACAACGGGCCGGCCCGCAGGCCAAAATGCCAGGCTGATAAGTATATTTATGAAGAAGTGGCTAGAAAATATTAAAGACACTATAATATTGCCCTTGGAAAATTTATCTAGAAATGCTTCTTGCCCATATATCTCTATATGAATTTTTCTAGATCAACACATTTTGACATACAAATCCTTTTCTAGAAAACTTTTCTCTGGTCACCATATGCCCTCAAAGAAAAAAATTGTCATTGATCAATGTAAGGGGATTTTGATTTCATATTAAAGGATATTTTATGTAAAATTAGAACAATTACACTTTAATACCTAGCTGCTTAGCTCAGTTTATCAGTGTGTACCCTCCCCTTGTGGGAGCTAGTGGGTTCAATCCCACACAAGGCAGTTTTCTCCGTCAAGCAATTGGCCATTGGGCTCAGACTGGCCCGGGTTTAGCCTGGATACATCCCCGGTCTTGCAGTCCAGCCTCAACCATGTCATCTGTATGGCACTCATGCAAGCGGGTCAAAATCAACCTACTAGTAGGGCATACTATTGCAAAAGTCGAATCAACCTATTAGTGGGGCCATACTGTTGCGAAAGTCAAGAATCGACCACAAAAACGATAGCAATGCAAAGAAGAACAAAACAATTGCATACACAAGAAACAAAGATTTACATGGTTCACCACAAAAGGGCGTCCATGGGAGACTACAATCGAGAGCTTGCATTATATTCAAATTAAAAAGATACAAAAAAAAAAAGCCTAAGACAATGGCTTATATATGAGTTCCACAAAAATTGGGGGGAGGTTGTCCCAAACCCCCTAATGTCAGGATGAAGGTAAGGTCCCAGTGAACAGGGACAATGCGCAAGGAAGACCCTTAGATTAGCCAAGCAGCCCAAGAGAGGTAACAGTAGGAAGAAAAAAGGGGTGCCTGTCCAAAGAAGAAGTTTGGTTGGGTCATCGAAAACCCCTTTTTCCCCTAATCTAAGTCTTATAAGTTTTATAGAAACCTATGGCTGTAGTTTTGGAGAGAAAATACAAATGGGGATCTCAGTAAAAGCTTTAATTCTTTGTTTTGGCACAAGATTAATTGATAAGATAAAACCATTTTGTACCTGAATAATTTTGTAACTTCTGTCAATAAGAGTTTATTATATCATGGGGCTCCACTCTGTCTTTCACATGCTAATTGCTGGATGCAGAAGACATGGTCGTAATAGTTAGAACTTCATCAGATGAAGGGTCTTCACAAAAGAATCATGACTGATCATCAGAAGGTTCAAAGTAATGTTAACAGTTGTGTGTCGGCTTTGAGATCAATATGATTTGGCAAGTCCTAACATGACTATGCCAAGTCCCTGTTATCAGTAAACAAAACTACTGAGGAGGGAATAATGGATATTCAAAATAGATGATACACATCTGTTAATGAATTATTAGTATCATCAGTATTAATGCAGTTTGCAATACGTATCATACAACTACCAGTATATACTCATCAAAGTTCATTATAGCAGTATATCAATAAGCAAATAGTACAGAGACATCAAGTAATGACTAAGAAACTGTTAAGTATCTGCCACGCTAGTATCAATTATCGATTTCCAAGTTCATTTTTTAACTATAAGCACATCAAGGAAGAGAAAAGATTTGATGGAGTATATGCTTTGACAGAAACGAAGGCACTAGATAGAGTGGAATGGTGGGATAGGAATTGTGTAGCCGACCCTGAATAGTGAGCATAAGGCTATGTTGACATTGATGATGATAATAATTGTCTTGATATACGTGGATTGATTGTCCCGAACTCCATCCCTTTTATCCCTAGGGCTGCCTATGAATATTTGCTGCCGCAACGTGTGTGAAGAATTTGCAAAAGAGAAAGAGAATTGGGGAGAAAGAGAGAATCGTATGGAGCAAAGTTGTCTCTCTCCATGCGTCCCTTAATATATAAAAAATGAAACAAAAGGAAAAAATTACCGAAATACCCCCAAAATCGTACAAACGTTGCACAAACATCCCAAGCCTCCAACCCAGGGGACTATATTCACTTCGGGGGCCTCAGCCCCCGAACCCTTAATGTTCACCCATGTACGTTTATTACACATTAACACTCCCCCTCAAGATGGACCAGATATATCATAAATGCCATCTTGGAACATAGAAACTCACCCCTTACATGACCTAATCCATTGATAAAAAATTCAGCCAGTTAATATTTTGACTATACATATGGAGTACATATCACCGTTCTGAATTTTCTCCCTGATGAAATAAGAATCAACTTCAACGTGTTTGGTCCTCTCATGAAAAATAGAATTGGACACAATATGAATTGCAACTTGATTATCACAGAACAAAGGAACATGATGATTGACTGTAAACCCAATCTCCTTAAGAAGATTCCTCAACCACGTCAACTCAAAGGTCATGTGTGCCATAACTCAATACTCTGCTTGAGCACTCGGCCAAGCCACAACACTTTGTTACTTACTCCGCCAAGAGACCAAGGTCCCACTTAAAAAAGTACAATAGCTTGTGGTGGATCTTCTATCAGAGGACGAACCAGCCCAATCAACAATCGCATACCCCTCGATAAGTACATGAACAACTGACCTGTATAATAAGCCATGACTAGGTGCTTTCTTGAGATACTTTAAAACATGAATCATGGCTTCCCAATGTAGAACAAGAGGCTTTTGCACGAACTAACTAATCACACTCCCAACAAATAAGATATCCGAACTAGTGTTAGTGAGGTTATTAAGTTTACCAACTAATCTCGGATACCTCACCGGATTATTGAATAAATCTCCCCAATCAACTGCGAGTTTCAAATTAGGATCCATCAGAGTATCCACTAGTTTAGCACCCAATAAACCAGTCTCCTCCAATAAATCCAATACATATGCTGTAAAAGATTGATCCCATCCTTGGACCTTATAACTTCAATCCCTAAAAACAATTTTAGTTGTCCAAGATCCTTAGTGTGAAAGTGATCGTGGAGGAACTATTTCAAATTTGCTATTCCCTTGACATCACTTCCTTTAACAACTTATCAAATCATTTCCTATAACAACAATATCATCAACATAAACAACCAGAACAATCTTCCCAGCCTCATAATTACGAACAAATACCGTATGATCTAATTGACAACGTGTTAATCCAAACTGAAGAACAACTTCACTGAATAGGCCAAATCAAGCACGCGGTGACTATTTCAACCCATATGCCGCTTTACACAATCTGCATACCTTCGAAGACACCCCCTAAGCAACAAACCCAGGTGGTTGCTCCATATACAACTTCTCATCCAACGTACCATGAAGGAAAACATTTTTTATGTCAAACTAAAATAAGGGACAATGCACTATCGCAAAAAAAGAAGAAGAAATAACCACATGAACAGAAGAAATCTTCGCGATGAGAGAAAATGTTTCAGCATAATCAATGCCATACGTTTGAGTTGGCAACAAGATGACATTCTTTATAAACTTAAAACTAATAAGAATTTAAGGACAAAGTCTAAATTCTAGAGACGTCGCGTGACAACAAACTCTTATCCTTCATTTCACATTACTTATGGGCAGTCCAGAAAATCTTTGCGACAGTGGTGCTTCAATTTAGGAAGTAGCATGACAAATGATGGAAGTTTTGAGTGACCAGGACACCATACTACTTATACAGAACAAAATAGAAGTTGTAGGACATAATGGTAAAGATCAATTTAGAAGCCTCAATGAAATACCAACTTGAGTAAGAGTATCTCACAGTATATATGAGAAGCATGAGAAATAAAAGTTTCAAGTGATATGAACTTGATCCTGCTGATAATCATCCAAAACTTCTTTTGATATCTAAACCAGGCTTCACTTGCAGTTTTGGCTGATGTAATGCATTACATCGCTATGCCATGATTACTATCAGAGTATACCAATATATGGCTTCGACAAGAAGCTCCGATGCTTTACTGCACCTTTGACACGCCATTTCTCATACTGCCATCTATGACATACTCTTCAAAGTCAACTTTTTGGTTAGGTTCCCTCGTAGCTGCAAAGGTTTAAGTGGCACATATTAAGTGACAACCCATAAAATAAGGGGCCCTAGCAATCCCAATTTTTAGTAACTTATTTATGAGAATGACCACTGAATTTCAGTAATAAATGAAGGCACTGAGCTAGTCCCCTTTCTAATAATGATTTTTTTCCTGATTTCTGATTTCTGGTTTCTGGTTTCTGGTTTCTGGTTTCTGGTTTCTGGTTTCTGGTTTCTGGTTTCTGGTTTCTGGTTTCTGGTTTCTTTTCCCAAATTACTGTGACCTTGAAGCATGCTCTTTTTCAGTGATCATAACATAAGTACAACATTCTTCTTCCCTCTTTCCAACCACCTCATTGAGGAAACTGAAGATGTAATTTTCATCCTTTGTGTCATTTGATATGTTCAGAGTTTTAAAGAAGACCAGTCCTGGGTTAGAATATATCATGAAATTTAAGATCAATCTTCTCATTGGCCCAGTCTACATCACACGTGATTATTCACCCACACCAGGTTTTATTATTGCTTTCGATCCAATTGGCCAAACCCCAGTCCTCTTCATAATGATATGTCTATTGATAATCGTGCATGGTGAGCCATTTAACACCTTCACAAACCTTTGCTATCAAAGAAACCACCAAAATCAGAAGGAGAACATTCTCCCGTTTCATTGCAGCTGTTTCCAGTGTTATATAACTTCTTTGGTTAGATCAGATTCTTTCCCAACTACACATCGACTGCATGACACCATTGACACTTTCATTGAGGGTTGCAGATAATTCTTTAGGCTACAACCTTGATCGAATATGTAGGATGGTGGGCAATAGTGTCGCACAACAATGAAACCTTAAAGACCACACTTTTGTCTAATCCTGTTCTCACCTTTAACAGAAACCTGACACATGTTTGACTACAGATATACGTTCACAACAACTGGTGCACATTAGACTTCTATTGACTCAGCTGGAACATTGTGAATTTGATCAAAGACATAACATACCCATTCCTTTCGGTAAGTAATGAGAATACATTAAAAGTTTATAACTAAGAAAGTTAATATACAAAAGTTTTAGAAAAGAAAATCCTTATGTACAATTATGTCCATCTCACAGCTTCTCACCGAGGAATTGACTATTATCTATCTGACAAATGTAAGAGAATAGAGCAATTATGACACGTCCAGAATCTGGCCAATGAGATTGGCAACTCTCCAAATATCCTTCCTCCATGTGCTGGTTTAAGAGGTCACGTTGGCTGAATCTCCTATGACAAGTAAGAGGTCGTCAAAAGGAGAACATTATATAATTTCTGAAAAGCTTTCCTTTCCACCACATTTGAAATTTATTCTAGGCAACTGCAGTAAGTGCCTTTATACCTTATTCCTTTCTTGGTTCTGTATCATCGATTTTAAAAGGTTGATGTAACGAAGAGACTCTATTCAATTGTCCCATGGTTCTGTGTCATCGAAGAGACTCTATTATTCATTTGTTCAGCCTCCAATTGAAATCATTTTAGATTTGATCAGAATCACTATGTTCAGGCACCACAATTGACTTGTAAAAATTTGCACAGTTTGAAATTCAAACCAGATTTATGCACTTCTAATATTCTGCTACAATTCCTTTATAGATTTATTTTAAAAGAATAAAAATTATTTTACCACTTCTCCTTCTAAAAAACTTACTCCAATCAGACAAGGAAAACACCTGAAGAATAGCATAGATTACGACTCTAAATATGATACCTGCTCATCCAGGATTACAGAGTGAGATAGCATCAGAATATCAGTTTGATCAACCAACGAAAAAAAAGATCAAGACAGGGTTACTTTGGCCTTCTCGCCACTAAAGAGGATGGCCGAAATCCGCCACTTCGATATGGTGGGAATAATTCAAGATGCACACCTACTCCATCATCTTCTTGATCGCTTCAGGATTGCTTCTAGAGATTGAGTCTTTTCTTCAAAAATTCTTGCTACTCTCTAGCAAAAAGCAAAAGCAAGAATAATATAATTGATCATGCCATTCCACCAAAATGGCCTGAACAATCACCCAGCGAGCAAGTTGTCAACATTCCGTAACTTTTCCAACACTCAGCTATACCTTCCTATGTACATGCACTCACCTCAATGTCCCGTTACAACAGTTATCCTTCCCCACTGGAAAGGAAATACCGAGAAGTCTTTATGCGTTGCGATACGCTATTTTGGAGAATAGAAATTTCTATGCTTCTTGTAAACCACACGCCCCTTTGAACACATCATTTGCAGTACCATGCCTATCACTAAATATGCGCTGAAGTACGTTTACAGAATGATCATCTGGGATACATTGTTGAACACTTGAATGCAGACACAGAATTGCTTTCACTTGCAAAATTTGAACTTCAAGACACTTATGTTACATGGACACTTCAAATGGTGGATGTCATACCCACGTCCGAACTTCATGTTTATGTGCAAGTGCCGTGTCCCTGCGTTACCCAGGTAACATAGCAAGAGACTATCAAACTGATAAGGTCAGAAGCTGAGTACATTTTCTGAGTAAATAATTGGGACAAAATTACATATTTTAGCAATTTCTTTTCAGTAGAAACAACATTAATAACTTTCTAAATGTAACTTTACCATAATTATAGCATAAAATTAAGAACTTCGAAATCATGTATGGTTCAAGATCTCATTAATTTGTTGAGTGCCTTGTCGGTTGTAAAGGTAGTACCCTGGGTAGACTATTGTCTTGAAAACTATCATATGTTGTGGAGAAAGAAAGATAGTTACATGAGATTATTTAAGAGTTTGATGAGAATGATAAGGTTATAATTGCATAGACCAGGGAATATAGCACATGAGGTTTCAAGGAGAAACATAACGAAGTTTGAGGTGTAATCGAGTTAGATGTCAGGACTCGAGAAAGAGGAATCACATATCTAATTGTTGAAAAAATTGGAGGGCTGCAGGTAGATCTTGCAGACATGCATTAAGGTTCATGTAATGAATTTCAGCGGCTTTGGTTAATTGAAGATCCCACATACATGTTAATTATAATTTTTTCATTGGTCCTGGTTTTTATACTATGTCAGAATACTATTCAAAGTAAAGAAATAGGAATTCGTAAGTTTTCATGTTAAGGTCGTCATCTCATGATAGAAGCAAAAAATTAAGGTGGGGATGAAATCTCATTTCTTGAAAGGGTTTCCACCCCTAATTTTTTTTTCTTTTTTGTTTTTTCAGTTCTGCTGGGCAGGCTTTGACAATGATCCTACTACATGATCATTGTCAATAAGAGACAAGTTTTCTCTTCACACAACACAGACTCAACAAAAGGGACAAATTATCAAGCGAATAACCATGTAAATATTGATTCTCTACCAACAGGAGTATCATATTTGAAGATACAAGTCCAAACTTCATTTTTTCATAACTACAAAATGTGAATTTTCATAAAGCCAAAGAACACTAATCTGATAATGATGCTCTCCACATTAAACCCCACTACACTCTTTTCTTCTCTTAGCCCATCATTCTCAATTCAAGCAACCACAACAAAAGGGCCATAGTACCCATGAAGGAGTAGGTCCCACAAAAGCTAGAAGTCATTAAACAAGTGATGCTACCATGTGAATATCCACCTTAATTTCTGCCTAAAGCAGGAGCAACATAAATGAAGAAATAATTTCAAATTTCATCTTTCACAACCCCAGAAGGTAATGCTTTATTGAAGCCAAAAAAAACACCAATCTAAGGATAATGCTCTCCAGCAAGAAACTTCACAGCTCCCCTTTTCTTCTCCCTGCTGATTATTCCCAACTAAGCCATCAACAAGTAAAACTAACTTCCACTCACTCCATTTATGCTTCCCTCCAAAATCAACCACTATTGCTAATATATCCCCCTTAAAAGTACTTCTAGTCTTATACACAAAACCTTATAACTCAATTTAAAATAGTGAGACATAACTAAAACTGTATAACGAGGGGAACTTAAATGGCAGTATTTACAACATGCTTGAGAAAAATAACAAGAAAATAAACATGGGATAATAAGTAACCAATGATATACATTGTATGGTGCCACCTAAATTGACAAAAATATTGCTAAAACTCACAACCAAGAGAACATATTCAACAGACCTGTGAAGTGGATATATTAAACTCCTCCATTTGAGTCACAAGTATGGATCTGACATTTTGACGACCCTCAGCCTCAATAATCAAAGCTCCTGCAACATAAAAAAATTAAATTGTGTCAAAGTCTGTGTAGGAACAACTAAAGAAAGTGGACAACAATACTTACTTTTGCACCATAGTCATAGACTGATGAGAAAAAACCTTACTGCAATGTGTTGCAAAGAGTATGCCATGTTGACACCGTGTGATCCAGAAGCAAAAGCAGCAACACAAGCAGACCAGTGTATCAAATCCATCTACCAAATCATTCTCCACAGAGAATTTTGAATAGAGAATCAAGGATCAACTTAGAAATGCCCACATCAAAACATATAGAACAACCAATTAAAGAAACGAAATCGCTTCTAATCTATTCATATCGCTTGAGTTAATCGCGAGGGAAAAGAGAAAGGAGAAACAAATGGGACCCACTTACAAATCACATTTTCAATGTAATTCAAGCACATCGTTAATATAAATCACCACTCAAAATATTTGTTAGCACTCAAAAGAGGAAGAATACACCTCTACTCATTCTTCCAAGCATACAAAATCAGAGAGAAACCAAGACCTTGTAATTGGGAATCTTTGAATAACTGTGAGCAAGACCAAGCCAATATATTGGGGTCAGACGGCGTATGACTGGCCCACAACTTCTCAGCTGAGAGGCAAGTCTGAAACATGAAGACCGCATTTCCCAGAGCTGTACCAAAGAGCCAATTATGGACATCCCAGAACACCTCTACAGGGAGCCCATCAACCAAGATGGTCTGGTTGCCCCGGAACTTCCACCTGAGCCGCTTCACCTGCATCACCGTCTTACTGTCGATGCGGATCAAGAGGCATGGGTCGCTAAGACCAACTGTATCACACTCAATTGTGACATCGTGAATCTGCCCGTTGTCGCAGAACTGAGCCTTGGTGCCGTAGACCCTCTTCCCGAAAATGTGTTCCCTCTTGGCAACGAAGATAGCATTGGAATGAATGGTAGCCACGTTGGTCTTCTTGTATGCCTCCTTGCTCAAATCCCCAAGTAGGAGAACCATCTCCCGATCGAAGACGACCGCCAAGTAGAATCCCTCCAATGGCTCAGGCCCGGATCCAAATTTAGCTGAGGAGAGGTCCCAATATATATCAACTTTACTTGAATCTGCCTCTAAACTCTTGGACCCTTTTCTCTTGGAGAACAACCAGGGTTTTATATCGACTTTACAAAGGCATTGGTTGGTTGAATCATCAATCCCAACACTAAGCCCTTGACCCATCAGATTCTTGCTCCATGTAACAGTAATCACGCAGGACCGGTCACGCAATCTACTCTGATAAACGCATGTAACCAAATTCTGTGCAGCTTTACTGGTACTCGACGAAGAATCAGCAACTTGAACTCCATTTTCACCAAAACAGGAAGGAAAATCCCTCATCGTGATTCTCGGGAACCCAAATTTCTCCTTTCTTTGTCTCTCTGGTTTATTGGACAACAATCAGATTTTTTCTTTTGAACCCAGGAGAACTCAATAACAGATTAAACAAAAAAGAGAAAAAAACAAAGAGAGAGAGAGAGAAGAAGAGAAAGGTATCCTACCTGAATCAATCAAAGATGAACGGCAGAACCCATATCCCAAGTGCTTCAGAAACTGTTCTTAAGGCTTAATATGATCTGGGTTTTAGGTTCTCTGATCCCCCCTCCTTCACAGACCAAGAAATCAGCCGAGAAAGGACAAAACCATCTTTAAATTAGAGACAAATTTGTGGAATGTGGGATGTAAAAAAAAAAATTAGGAGAAGAAGACAAACAAAGGAATTGTTTCACCGCCAACCTATATCTCTGCTAAAATTATCTCTAAAAATAACCAAAAAATTTCAAACAAAAAAATGAAATAAAATAAAACCCAGATTCAGTAGAAGTCAATACTGAAGAAGAAATGGGAAGAACAGCCTCAGATTAACAAAATAGCAACTGGGTATGGCTGGAAAAGCTGGTTTTACAACATTTACAGAAGAAAAAAAAAAAAAAAGGCAAAAAAGCACCTCTCTCTCTCTCTCTCTGAATGTAAAACTGAGAATCATAAAAGACCTTTCTTTTACCTGACATAGCCACATGCACTAGAACTGAAAAACCAAAGCTATGATGCCAACTTTCACAATGAGACTCTTGATTCATGAAACAGATTCTCTCTTTTGAGTCCTGAAATATTTTAAGAAACACCGTTATGAGTTTAAGCAGGTGAGGAAGGGGAAATAATTATGAGAGGAAACTTGAAACTTCCTCCTCTTTCATTGAAATTAAATACTGATTACTATTAAAAAAAAAAAAAAAAAAAAACCAGTCTTTCTTACTTTAATTTGTCTTGATTGATGACTTAAGAGGAAGATGAAATTTGTGAAAAAAAAACGGTTTTGGAAGTGGGCCCATGTTAATGCAAGCACGATGTCATATTTATTTGAGAAAACTTTCAATTGCTTGACCAAAATCCCTTTCACATGACACCCAAACCTCACTACTGCCAACCCATCACCTCTTCAAATGTTTAAAAACTCTACTCTGGTTATAAAAATATCCAAAATATGACCCACATTATTAAACGGGGTGGCGGTGTTGAAGGGTACCCGATTAAACCGATACCCGACAAGACTTGGTCCCAATTATCCCAGCTTTGGGTCTGCATGTTTCAGAATTGGAACCAGAACCGATAGAACCCAGACCAACGTACAAAATAGTGTCCAGTTTCTTGGTACATTGATACTCGGATAAAGCTAAAACCGGAACGGTGGGACCTAAGACTAGCCCGTATTTTGAATTTGAGCACGAGAGCCTTTTTATACCCGATATCTGATGGGAAACCGGGTATTTGTTAGTTCTAGGTCTAAGACCACTAGTTTCAATATCGAAATTGGCCTGAAATCGTCATGTATAATATGGGGTCGAGCTCAGCTGCTCAGGAGCCTTCTTTCTTCCGACCCCTCTCAAGAGTCGTGTTCTCGGTCAGGTATTCCGAGAATCCAACGGTGGTTGATAGCGTTGAGTTGGTATCACTTTTTTCATATTTTTTTTGTAGTGCTCGGCCAAAACACGGGTCCCAAGAGGGATCAGAAAACCCTATAATATGTTTTAGTTCTGGTGCTGGGTATAATTGTACCCGAACCGGAATCGACCCGTTTACATCCCTACATATACCCACAATAATATATTTATGTGGACGTGTAAGGGTATGGATTGGTATTTGTAGGTGACTTGATTCCATATTAGTAGTTGGACGAATGTTTGGAGGTGGTTTTGCTTTATTTAGCTTTTCTTTTTCTTTCCTTGGACTTATATGTGACTTATATAATATAATATTATTATAATATAAAGTTTGTAATGATTTTTATTGTTTGTATTTTATCAAGTAAAGATGTGGACGTCACGTGTATGTGTCCATCTTAGTTGGCATGGCATGCCGCATGGGTTGGGCCTCCCACTTTTCCAATTGGGCTTTTGTTAACAAATAGTTGTGAAGTAGTGAGAGTGACGTCTTGGACATGGGCCTTGAAATGAAAGCCCATTTCATCATTATAGGTTAGCAGTTGTACCTAACGTTTTCGACGTTTAGATGATGACAATGTTGATTGACACTAGCCCAGTGAATTCCTTCCTATGACTTTCACCCAACTGGCTAAGACTGTTCATTTATTTCCGTTCTCCCTCGAATCGTCTACGTGCTCAAAATCGGATTTGGTGAATTTAGTATGATTTCTAAGTTTGTTGTTCATGTTTCGCTATTTTTGTCGTCATAATTATGGTTGTCACAAGTCTTATCCCAACTATATTAGGTCAATTATTCATGATAGGATATGCAAAAATTCGCACCGGCTAACAACCTAAGTTAATATTTCTCTATCTGGGCTTGGAATTGGCAATGCAGTGTTAAAGCGCTACACCAACCGACGAAGTTTGTTTACTATGTTTTATACTTGAAATTTGGCAATGAACAATGAACTTGGGCTCCATGAGAATTTATACATTTGTTTTGTATTGGCTTGGGCCTCAAACTGCAAAGCCCATCATGACTTTAGCACTAAAGGGTTGGCTTTCCAACCATATGGGCCTTTGGGCTTTATGTGTGAGTCCTTGAGTGCTTGACTTGCCTGACGTTCAATATGAAACCGAGTGGAGTGGAGAGAGAGGAGTACATCTATACCTTATCTGGCCACGAGGCATGAGTTGGCCAAACGGCGTGGTTTACGGGCGAGAAATATCAAAAGTGCCTTCCTTCAAGGCATGTCGGATATTATAAAATCGATGATGCATCTTCACCTTACCTGCCCGTTTCTGTTAAGTGATTTTCGCATTTATCATGCCATGGCCCATGTTTTGGGCCCATCTCTCTCTCTCTACTTTTAGTAAAAATCAAGCAACTTAGCTACAATGTAGATTAGGAGAGAGATTTTCTTGTTTTGACCAAAACACCTTAATAGCTTGTACATGAACTTGACACCCTCAATGGCTGACAGACAACTGTTTTAAATGATTGAAAACAACTTATTTGAGATTATAATGACACACTTAGAGATGGGTAATCCTTAGATGCTCTTAGAGAGAGAGAGAGAGAGAGAGAGAGATGGGCCCAAAACATGGGAAGAGCTCTTCAATACCTTTGTAATCACAAGGCCCACCAGTCAGTCAAGAGACTCAAGACCCATTGAGTAGGGGCCCTACTCAGGAAATTGAAGCCACAAATCAACACAATCAGATGATCATAACATTCCTATCACATGCATTTGGATTATCAGATTTGAGGGTTTTTTTTCTCCATCATGGGCTTGGACCCAATGCTTTCATAATGAAAAAAAATGCTCCAATCCAATGTATAGGAATCACCTATGAAGCTCATTTTCAAGGTCCTGATTCATGAGCCAGTGGGCCCAAAAGGTATCACAAAGCAACACCAGGGACAGGTATTTGTGAGTAACACCTCAGGTTTCCTTCTGGATGAAGGGAAAGTGAAAAAGTGCAAAAGCAGTGGAGGCAACATCCGGCCAGTTCATGAAGCTTTATGAACCTTTTGCCTCCTTGCTTTGCCCCCTTATGAGTAACCATCATTCCTTCCATCCCTCTACCAGTTGCAATCATAAATATCAATTCAATTTGTTGGGTTTTTATTATTTATCCTTTCCATCATAAAAAAAAAGGTTGAGATCCAAATCCAAGGTTGAATTTGGCCTCCTTTTACAACTTTTTTTTTCCATTCTTGTACTAAAGTTCTAAGTGTTCAATGGTATATGACCCACCCATGCTCCAATGTCATGGACATGGCATGTGGGATTTATTTTTTGGGCCATCACTCCTCCTGTAACATTCCCATATTGCATACACTGTCAATTCATCTCGCGATACGCTCACATTTTCGTAGGCAAATATCTTCAGGAAATTTCGACAAAAATGAAGATATAATTTGGATTTGATTGTGACAGTTAGTTAGGTTTATATTTTGTTCAAATTATAGCTAGTAGCATATAGAACAGTACATTCATGTGAGGAGTTCTGGTAAGAAGGTAACCCCACTCGAAGCTGCATTACCTGCTCGAACGACAATTTGATAACAGTTGCAATCAAGAGCGCCATCCATGGCTTTCGCAATGAACATCGAAGGACTCATGTCGCGGGGAACATCAATAACACCGAGGTTCCAAACATCTCGCTCTGAAATCTTTAATTTCTTAACCTCGAGGACAAGATTTTTTCGAGTGGTACAAAATGTAGCAATCCCTAATCGCAGGCTTATAACTTAGAACAGTTACATTTCCTGCTAACAATTAGTGGCGAAAAATTGATGATAACACTCCCAAAATCGCCATCACCACGTAACGAAGACGACAAAAATATTAAATTTCCCACTTAACCCGAGTTTGTCTTCTTTGTTACGTGGCGACTTTTGGGTGTGTTAACATCAAATTTCACTGCTAATTTGTTAATTTAGCAAAAAAAAAAGTTTTTTCAAATTTTCATATCATCCAGAAGAACCTATCTGTGATTTTGGTACCAGATCTGTGGGTCCATGCATCCCTTTGTAGAGGATTAGACTTTGGGATCTAGATTTTGTTACATCCAGTTTGGATGCAGGGTTTGAAGGAATTGGGCTCCTACTGAACCCAATTTTTGAGTTAAACTTCAGCTCCCTTAACAAACAGATTCTCCTCAAACCAGTTAAGAGTTGGGTTAGGGCACCGAAAAGCCGTCCAACCAAACACCCCCCCTTAAAGATAAGGTGCACTTGCATAAATATCTTTAATTATTGTGTTACCCTATTTTCAGAAAAATACAAGAGAAAATTTTGTTCTGTTGTCTACTTATAGACCACAGATTTCCCTGGTACAAAAAGAATCTCCAGAGTCCAGACATAGATTTCCCTGCTAAAATTTGTTTCTTCAGTAGGGGCATATGTCATTCGTACAGTGGCCCTTTTTACAGATATGTAAAACTTTGATGACAGCGGATTGTCATCGAGGCTGATGACAGCCCACAATGTGAGCCACGTGGCATACTCTTGCTGTAGCATGTGAAAGAGCATTTTAAGCATGGTTTTAAAAACGGCCGATTAAACGGTAATGCCCCAAGCCCGTTTCCGTTAAAACCTTTTAAATAAGTTCTATCGTTTTTGAATAACGGCCATCTTTTTGTTTAAACGGCTGTTTAATTCCGAAAAAAATTGTGAAAAAAATGGCAGTTAAATCCGGTTAATTCCGTTAAAATTTATTTATTTTCCATTAAAATCCGTTAAATTCTATTTTTTTTAATTTTCAAATTTCAAAATTTGAATTTCAGCGTCATTTTTTTCAGTTTTTCCGTTAAAATCTATTTTTTTTCCCATTTTTGCCCCTGGCCGTTTCAATCCATTTTAATGGCCGTTTAACCGTTAAAACGGCCTCCTTTAAACCTTGATTTTAAGTAACAAATTACAATGTTGTTAAGATTTGATACCAAGCTCAGAAAAAAGGTTTGGCTTTGATACAACACTGCATTGCCGATCCTAAAACCTGGATGAATTAGCAGGGTTACCCGAGGTTGGTCGGTAGCAACCGGTGAACAATTTTGCCGTATCCGATCATGAATCCCGATTTGTGCAGCCAACCCCATATAGTTCAGATTAGGCTTTATGACGACGATGTCGATAATGGGCTCAAGCATGTGGTTCAATTAGTTGAAATTCTGCATTGTAGCCATAAGTGAAGAAGAAGAAGAAGAAAGGAAAAAAAAAAAAAAAAAGAGGTTTACATCAAGGTTTAAAAGGGCCGTATAACCACTTGGGGGGGGGGGGGGGGGGGGGGTTACAATTTTTTCCGTTATAATAGATTGTAACAAACGGGCGAAAATAAAAAAAAATGGGAAAAATAACGAAAAAAAACAGTGCTAAAATTCTTTACATCAAGGTTTAAAAGTAACAAACGGGCGAAAATAAAAAAAAATGGGAAAAATAACGAAAATTTTTTTCCGTTATAATAGATTGTAACAAACGGGCGAAAATAAAAAAAAAATGGGAAAAATAACGAAAAAAAACAGTGCTAAAATTCTTTACATCAAGGTTTAAAAGTAACAAACGGGCGAAAATAAAAAAAAATGGGAAAAATAACGAAAAAAAACAGTCCTAAAATTCTTTACATCAAGGTTTAAAAGGGCCGTATAACGGACTTGGGGGGGGGGGGGGGGCGGGGGTTACAATTTTTTCCGTTATAATGGATTGTAACAAACGGGCGAAAATAAAAAAAAATGGGAAAAATAACGAAAAAAAACAGTGCTAAAATTCATAATTCAAATTTTGAATTTCAGACTTTCAATAAAATTTATAGTGGAAAATAACAGAAATAGTGGGCTTTATTTTTCAACAATTTTTTCAAAAAATAACGGCCGTTATTTTCTGGGCGTTAAAAAGGTCCATAACGTAATGGGTGAGTTCCAAATCCATTATAACAGCTGTTATTTTCGTTATAACGCCCGTTTTTTAAACCATGGTTTACATCTCTAATTGGACTCTAAATTTCTACAACCCACTTTTGCCTTAGAGGTCACCAAAAAAAATAGAGAAATGAAGCATGAGAAAAAGATTGGTTTAATTGTTGGAATGCAAGGGGCAATAAACGTATGGATAAAGATAAGTTTTGAGCCCTACCTAAAACAGCTGACAAATCTTCTGAACATTAATGTTCAAGAAATCAACATTTTGAGGCAACATTGTTGTACATCTCCCACATTTCATTCATTCATAACAATCTGAAACCTAACTCCGCATTTTTGTATCAAAATTCATAAATGTGTGTGATTTTTTGTAGGTTATTGTGTTTTTGGCCCTCTTTCTCTTTATATTTTACCTAGAGTTATTGTGTGATCTAGGAGAACCTACATGCATAGACATGTCATTCGGGAAGAATTACAGGACACTGTTAGCTCGTTCAACGGGACATTCACACTAAAACAGGTGTAACTTTGTCATACGAACTCTGATTGGGAACAAATACTTTGTTTGGTAGGTTTTGGACCCCTTTTGAGATCGTTTGCCCCCTTTATTTATGGGTTAATCTTTAACCGCGGATGTTCTAAGAGAGAGTCTTGATGTACTTACAATCCCGAATCCGAATATATAAGCAATTATCCTTTCTATTTCTGAACTTACTATAAAAAATATATTAAGTATCTCCCTAATAGAACTAGGAAAACTACTACTAATATGGTAACTGCTCAAAAACTTCTCATGCTTCTCGTCAATGTCATCTTCTTCATCAAATAAATTCTTCTAGATCAACCTCTATAATGAAACTCTGAATGACACAACATCCCACAATCAATGTCGTCTCTTTTTCGGCAAATAATTCTTCTAGATGAACTTCTATAATGAAGTCGTGAATGACACAACATACTACAATCAACTCCGAATAAACCGTTTTTTTACCAACCCAAACACCATAGACAAGAGGCACAGTAATTGAATAGTTCTTTTCTATTTTCTAGAATACGCACACAATGCTGTTTTAAATGGTACTACACACCAAGTCGTGGGGTCATAAATCTAGGAGCTTTTGGAAGCCAACATCAACTAAGTAGTACTTACCTAGGCATTGAAAAAATATAAATATGATTAGGATGCCAAGGAAGAATAAAAAGATTTCACATTAATACGTGATTATGACTATTAATTGTCATGCTAGTTGGTACGGTGAATTTATCACGTCTGTCATTGATGACAGGTCTAAGGATCCGACAGTCATGTGCCAAACCCTCCCATCTAACAAGCACACACAAAAACTCCATATCAAAAGTGAAAGCAGCAAGAACGTTACGTGAAATTTGACTATTTCTATTACGATACCTTAGTTGATCTACCATGACACCTAGCATTAAAATACAATCCATCAATTACAGACATAACATCTTAACGAAATATGACATATTATAAGCAAAGAGTTCTAATCAAATATGTGAACATTAAGACTCTATTGATGTAATTAAGGTCGACTTACCTTTAAGTAGTGACACCACGGCATAGGATTACTATTCTTAGTCAAGAAATCATGACCAATCGCGTTTATTTTTTGTGCTACATCAATAGTCTTAGTGTTCACTTCAGCAGCGGAGCCAGGAAGGGGGCAGAGGGGCACATGTGCCACCCCTTGAACAAAATCATGGCTCCGCCGCTTTTTCACTTATTGATTATAACTCTTTGCTTACAATATGTCAATTGCACCAATATCTTAATTAAAGAGTGACATCAAGGCCTAGGATTAAAATTCTTAAGAGAAGAGTTGGATTAATATTCTTAGTCATCAAATGACCAATCCCGTTGATTTTTAGTGTGTAGGTCTACCATGGTACTACATCAATAGTCTTAGGTGGCGTTTGGTAAAACTTTTATTCAGACCTTAAATCTGAATAGGCTGAAATTCAGTGATTTCGGTGATTGAGTGACGTTTGGTAAACAACTTAAGGTCTGAATAAAAGTGAAATTCAGACATAAGCAAAAAGTGAGCTGGGGTCACTTAATGCGGTAAGTGGTTTCGGCGAAAAGCATCTCGAAAAGAGATTCTAAGATTCTCTTTTAAATACCCATAATGCCCTTTTCGTAAAGCTTTCTCTTTTAAAAACTTACGAAAGTGTCCTAATAAAAATTTAAAAATACCCACAATGCCCTTGACTTAATTATAAGACTTAAGACCTTCACCAAACAATCCAATTCAGGACATAAGACATTAAGCTATTAGACCTTAAGCACTTTAAGCTTTTAGATCTGATAACTTAATTTACCATACGCCACCTTACTATGTGTTTTGTAAAACTTAACTTCAATACTAAAAGTTTAAGTGCTTAAGTGCTTAAGTGCTTAAGAGCTTAATTACTTATGTCTGAATTAGATCATTTGGTAAGGGTCTTATGTCTGAAAATTAAGTCAAGGGCTTAGTTTAAGTGACTGAATGGGTCATTAAGATCTGAAATCAAGTTTTACCAAATGCCACCTTAGTGTTCACATGTTGATCATAACTCTTTGCTTATAATATTTAATTGCACCAATATCTTAAAGTAGTGACACCAAGGCCTAAGATTAAAATTCTTAGCGAAGAGCTGGATTAAAATTCTTAGGCAAGAAATCACCATTCGTGCTGAATTTTGTTGTGAATGTGGGCCAAACATTCATGGGGCCAGTGGGCCTGAAAGAGTGTACTACGTGGCCACATAGGGTTTCTAAGCCAATTTTACAATATTAGGGCTGGGCCATGGGTTTCATATTGGGCCCACATTTATAATTTGAAAAAAACTTGGATCCAAGCCTGGAGGCTTCAGCTCTGGTACTTATTGGGCTAGCCTGTCATATTTACACCCATAGTCCTTCCTACCCGGCAATCTCTGAAATGCATGGCCATGGGTGTTAAGGGGTTGGGCCAGCATGGATGCAAATAGGCCCGGCCCTCTGTGGGCCTGCACTTCGACTGCACTTGCATACCCAATTGGTTGACCTAGCTTGATTTTAGGACAATAGACAAAATAGATAAGTGGGCCAATTTGAGAGAGCAGAATTTGGAGATGATTTAATTGATGCAATTGTCAAGCGACCGATAAAAGAGTCTCTGCCCGTGCAGCACGTGTGCACCCATATAATCAATGCTCAACATATCAAGGTCTAAGGGTTATGTGCATTACACTAAACTATCACTTCATGAGAATATTTTCTAAAGAAGGTGCAACTTCTCATTTTTCGTGATCCGAGCACTTTTTCATCATGGGCTGGGAACCCATCCATAGGTTTGTTCATGAAGCCCATGATGAAAAAGTGTCCGAATGTAATGGATAGAAATTACAATCAAGTTGATTTTTTTTGTGTAGGTCCACCAAGGTGTGGGCCAAACATTCATTGGGTCAGTAGGCATGAAAGTGTGTGACAACTGGCATTTTGGTACAGAATGTTGGATCATAGAATGGCTCTATATCTTGGTGATGATCATTGTGAATACATGAGCACCAAGGTCTTGTCAGAGGAAGGGCAGATTTTACCAATCTCATTTGATTTTATGCAATAATTAATGCCTCAAGGTTTATATAGGGATTCTAAGGGTTGGGCTAGAATGGATTAAAATAGGGCAACTCCTATGTGGGCCTGGACATGGGCTGCACTTACATGACCAATTGGTTGGCCTAGATATATTTTAGGCCAATAGGCAAAGATAGACAAGTGGACCAGGCTTGGGATGAGATGCCACATATGATAAGTACTTGTGAAGCTTTTTGCATTTTTTTTTCTGTGGTAGGTAAGGCCTTGTGATGTGATCTTAAGGCCTGGGCCTAGTGGCCAACAAAAGAACCTGGTTGGTCCATTCTATAAGGGTGGTGTTAATTGCACACACCTTCTTTTGAGTTACACCCACAACTTTTCTACACATACCATAAGTTGCATCTAACTTATATGCACCCACTTCATAGTCACACCTACCTAAACAAAACGGTCGATTGAAAAGAAACCGTAAAAGAGAAAAGAGAAATCGTAGCAATCGTCCTCCCTCCACCTAAGAGTCCACGACTACCGAATCATACTCCACCAAAGCATCCTCCACCGAAGACTCCATAGAAGGTGATTGATCATCTTGTTCCACTCAAGAAGATTTTTCGGTCTTGATCCACCGAAACTCATCATTCTTGTTCCACTTGAGAATTTATTCTTATTTTTACAAGAAAAAGATTGTTTTTCGCCACCAAATCCAAGGTAAGACATAAATTCAAGGTAAGTCATTAGATTGTTCTTATATATTTTTATCTGTAATGCATCAAATAACCTACAATACTTGTTGAATGTTTATTGTCGGTATAAATTGTTCGATAAAATGTCTCAGAGAATTTGCACACAATGAATCTTACATTTCAAAGTGTATATGTGATGTTACATCTTAAGTTATTTATTTAAATTTTTTAATGATATTGATTGATTGGTTTCGATAGCAATACGTCGAGCAATTCGTAAGGTTATAGGAAAGAATAACTCTCAAAGTATGTCAAATCCTCCTCCGCCACCACCTCCCCGGATTCCACCCACGGCGTCTGAAGAAGACGCCGCACAGAACAGTCAAAAATACAACAACAAAAATAAATAATGGAATAACTATTTCATTCAATTCAACAAAATGAACAAGTTGAAGAAGATGATGATGTATCAGAAGCCTCGGCAGAAGAAGAAGTCTATACGGAAGAACAATACTATCGAGTACACCCCCAGTACATTGTAATGTCACGTGGTGGGTTTCCTGGAGGTCCATCTAACCCTGTAATTTTAAAAAAGTTTCAAAACGCATGTTGCTCACTCTATTTGAGAACATAAGGTAAAAGCATGTCATATTTGACATGTTGTTTGTAATATGTTGATAATATATGTTACTAATACGCAGGAACGACCAATACTTAGATGCATACAACATACCTCAAAAATCAGAGACTGGGATTGGTCCACTACGCCACATCATTTTAGGATTCTGTTAAGGCGTACAGGGTTGTTTAATTTGACAAGGTATGCATATAGAACAAACAATCGAGTACTTATTTCAGGGTTTGTTGACAGGTGGCACCCTGAGACAAATACATTCCATCTCCCATTTGGTGAGATGACGATCACCTTGGATGATATGTACCAGATTATATGCATCCCAACTGAAGGTCGATCAGTGACAAAGTTGGATACGTTGTCACCCCAGCAAGTCGTTTATTTGCTTGTAAAGACGTTGGGGGTCGAGCAACATGTTACCATTACTGAGCTAGTTTTGAATAAGGGCAACACAGTAAGGATAGAGTGGTTGAGGCTTACATTCGAAAACATTGGTCAGAATCCTTCAGATGAGCAGTGCGAGTTTGCTGTAAGGAGATATATTTTGTATTTACTGGGGTGTACAATTTTTTCTGACAATACGGGAACAAGGGTACCTATTATGTATCTTCAACTCTTGCGGGACATCAGAGAAGTAAATACACAAGCTTGGGGGACAGGTTCTCTGGCATATCTATACCGACAATTAGGATTAGCGTCTAGGTCAAGAGAGAAGCAGATTGTCGGTTATTTGACACTAGTAGAGGTATATTTTTCAAAACACCGATTTATATTTAATAGTTTGAGCTACTGTTGTTTATCATTTCTGATGTGCTGTAAGCATGGGTCTATGAACACTTTCCATTTACAAGACCAACGCCAGATCTAGAGTTTAAAATTGGAGATCCACGAGCCAAACGATGGCTTTCAACACCTTCAAGTAGAGATCGAGAGGCCAATTTGAGAGTGTTGCGGGAGGCAATTGACTTCACCCAACCACATGAAGTAATAACTTATACATGTCTACTTTATATTTATTACATATGAACAATCGATTAATTTATATTTATTACAAGTCACGTGGGACCCATATAAAGAGACGAGAGATGCATATCTATTTCTTGATATTGCCTTCTTCACTGGTCCCCTGAGGTGCTTTCATATCGTAGAACCATATCATCCTGCCCGGGTTCTACGATAATTTAGATACATTCAGAGTATCATTTAGAGCCGATAGAAGTCGTATGAGGAGCAAAAAGTAAACAATATAAGGTTGTTTATGCTGTCCAAGATCATTTTTTGGATCACTGGTATAACCATGTATTATCCATGAGGGCACGTGGACAACCAGTTGTGAATACATCGGATTGTACAAATGATTACCTTGCATGGTTTCGTAGGATTTCACACATTCAAGTACAGAACCCTGACAATAGAACTGGGTATGATCCAAGAGCGCAAATGACACAAACGGCCCCGACAGATCCAACTACTATTGGATCATATAATTCTTGGGTAAGCATCTTATTCAAATCGATGTTCACTGTACAGAAGTAATCAATATTAAATTAACAATGCATATGTTTGTATACAGGTTGCACAGAAGGATCAAGCAATGACTCTCCTCGAAGACTCGTTTCGTTTAGATGATGTTGATGCCTTAATTGAAAGAAACAAACAGATATACAACGTCCTTAACAGTAATGTGGGTCAGGAATCAAGCACGAGAACAGAAAAAGGGAAAAAGAGAGAATCGTCGTCGAAGAGAAGAAGATGACCTTATTTTATTGTACTTTTAAATTTGAGACATTAATGTATTAAACAACTAAAGTTATTTATGCTATATATATCTAGACCAATTGTCTAGATAATGTACATATTGCTCAAATCAGCCCATCGATTTATCTTCCATGTATTACATTTTCGAAGGGGAGCTTCAAAGTTTGAGAAAAAAATTAATTTTACTCAAAAATATTTGGTCTTACAGATCTCATTGCTGCTGGTATCAATGGAGAGCTACCGTTTTAGATAAAGGTATATCGGTGGTCACTACCGATATCACCAGTTTATATCGGTGGTCACTACTGATACAAAAAATTGAAAAAAACATGAGTACTGGACCCAAAATGGTATCACAGTACGGATATAAAATGAAATACTATCGGTGACTCACTACCGATAATACCATATTTGTATCGGTGGCTCACATCGATCTAGAAAAAGATGAAAGTGTCTTTTCTCACAATAACGATATCTGATTACTGATATCAAATAACTAATATCGGTGTCGAGTTACCGATATGAAATAAATAGTATCGGTGGGCCCATGGTGCAATTAAAGATTTTCATAAATTGGTGAGGGGAATTAAGAGAAAGGGGGGTGATAAGAACAAATGACGGGGTATCCAAAATTCCCCTTAGCCTAATGATTCTTTATTAGGTGTGAATGGGGTCCACATCCTTCCTTTTTTGGGCCACAACCCATCATCATCATCATCAATATTTTGGATTCTTCCAACAATTTGGAATCAATAAATTCAATCTGCTTTACTTGCTCAATTTGCTGGTTCGACCTAAACTGAATCACGAATGGATTCACGTAAGTTATTGGTGGTTCATGAGGTGTGGATACAGCGTATCAAACAACTATAAAGTATAAACCGTACGCGACAATATATGAATTTATGAGAGAAATGTGGGTTTTGGATCTGTTTATGTCTCTGTTCCATCAGGAAGGCAAGAGGTCAGAGAAGAAGAAGACACATTGGCTAAATATACCATTTTAACTTGGGTCAGCGAATGCTTATCAAAAGAAATTTGATGTTTGTTAACCACACTAAAAGAAAAATGTGCTACTGAATATCCCACACCCCGAATCTCAATCGAACAGTGATGGGCTGTAAGCTCATTATCTAAGACTCATTTTGATTTTGTAACGATGGTGATGATTTAAGATCCTATGGTGATTGGATTCTCCATTAATAGAAATTAATCCGGGTGAGCCTCACTATGGTGATTACGTGGGATATGGGACATCCCATGTACCATCGATCAAATGCAAAAGAACCCAGCTAATGGGGCATATTAATATCCTAGACGAAACAGATCAACTCAATTGGATGATCATAGTCATCCGTTTCAATCAGGTAGAAGTTCAGCATAAAGAGATCTACGGTCGGACCCCATGGCTTGTAGATGGGTCACTAGGGATATCATATGGACCCTACAAAAAAAGAAGAAGAAAACTAGTCACTATGGATATCATATGGACCCTCCCGTAAGACAATCCTATGCTCAACTAGGCTTCTGAACTTATCCATTCGTTCAAGGTACGGGGTGTCCCAGCCTTGAGTTACTTGGTGACGATACCTTCTCCATATATCACTTGTTCGCGGTATCAGACTTCTAAGATCCAAAATAACCTTTACCCAATGATTTTGATTCACGAACCACATCACAAATATTTGATGACCCGCTGATGGTGCTGTGAATAGAGGGGCAAATGTGAGACATTGGTACAATTAAAGCTGAACACAAATGCAGTTGTAGCGAGATGCTATAAGATGCCCTATGTCCGGCATAGTCAACCAAGTATATTCGGGTGTCATGCCATCTTCATAGAATGCCAATGCTTTCAGCAGCTCAGCAACATGGTTATATCGCTAAATAATCGAGCATAGTCAAAGCGATGAAATACCAACTCATCTGCGAGTTCATGTCTGACCTGCTTTCAACCAATGTTCTCATCCATGCCCAACAGACTTGCAACGACTCTGTAGCCACAATTACCATCACCGTATACATCTTTGACATCCTAGATGTATGGTCTGATCTCTTCTGAAAAAAATACAAATACTTGACGGGTGTACCTTTCTCGGTACTATACACTCTCTGTTTCTAAGCCTTTGCTTTCTTTGGATGTGGTATATTCTGTGATAGTTTCTCATCAGCAAGCACAAACTCAAATTCTAACAGTTCTCTTTTTGTCGATGACATCTTTTCTTATTTTTTATTTGATGCCACTCGAGGCCTGCCTCTATTTCTCTTCTTCACTTCCGGTTCATCTAATGAAGTGGTCTCTGGCTTAAACAGCTCCCTCAACTTTCTCTTCAGGCTTAATTTAACATCGTCACCTTGGTCATCAAAATGTTTCATGAACATGAGTACATCAGGGAAACAGTCGTGCTCTCTGCAAGTTTTGTTGTACAAGTAGGCACATTGGATAGTTTCTTCCAGTGTGGATGTATAGACGATAGGGCGTAACCTGTAAGCTCACACCCACAAGGAAGATCATGCGTCTAATGAATGACACATCCACACGTAGTTCTATCTATACCAAACGCTTTAGCACGTTTCTTCTCTTCAAAAACAAGATAGAGTGCAACGATAAAGACGAAACCCCTTAGATTCTTTTAAAATGCATCCTTAAATTCATGCTTCACTGTATGAATGTTCTTCTTAAATGAAGCAGTGATTTCAGTATGTTGCAATTTCAATAGTCTATTAAAATCAACTTCAAACACTTTAGTGCCCAAACATAATTATCTTCTTGTTCCATTTTCATAAAGACAAATGCGACACAGAATATCTTCTCACAAGACGTCACCCCTACAATCTCCAACAGTGGTAACCTAAATCTATTCGTTTTATACGTGCAATCCATGAAAAATATGTGAGAAAAATAATTGCTCAACTGAAGGGACGCTGGGTACGCCTAGAACAAATCCTGAACCCTATTAGAACCCTCAGAATGTCCTATGTCATTCTATATATACATATTCATCCAATATCTTCATTAACATTTGCATATCTGTTTTATCACCCTTCTCCCTCTTTCTCATCAATGATCGGGCATTACAAATTGTCGACATAGTAGATGCATTTTTTGCATCCCTCACCTTTATGGCTCTCAGTACTTCTTTTGGCTTCACACCTGTCTTCGTCATTTCAATCATTAGTTGCTTTTCATCTGCATTGAGTCTTTCAATAAAAGAATGTTCTTCAAACTATTCTGCAATTAGATGGTTGTGGGTACCACAAATCACTTTAACCATCCACCGGTCATCTACGGACAACTTCACACCTCTTAGTGAAAAAGGACATCCACATCGTTTTGTTCTTGCTCGTCTACTCTTCTTATTCCTCGTCCCTTTTTTTTAATCAATTGATGACCTACTTTTTCCACCCTTCTCACAATCGAAGAAAATTCTCGGGGATTTACCCTTCTGATGATCTGATCTTGAGACTACTACAACATTTCCAACTGTTTTATCGATGTCTTGAACAAATTTTATTAGTTCATCACGACTGTCAAAGACCTGCAAAACAATGACAAATACACCTCACTCTCAATTATTCAATTACTTAATAGAATAACAAAAATGATAATCTCATTTGTAATGATAATGCACACACCTCCCCCGTGGTGAATGTAGCCGTATAATCAATTGACTGAACTGATATAGGTACTTCAGATGATATAGGTACCTATTAAGAAAGAAGATAGTCATTTTTAAGAATTTAATTAACAAACCAAATACATAAATTTGGAATAAATATTTTTCTTACAATCTCGTCTACTTCTTCTACGATCTGGACTTCAAGTAGGTCATTTGTTGCTTCATTATCTGAATTACTTGTAGATTCTTAAAATTTTCAATTCAGTAATAAATTAAGATACTTTGAATAGTAAACTCAATGAAACAAATTATTTCAATAAATCATTTGAACAAAAATAATTTGATTTAAGATGTCTTTGAAACTAATGCTAATCTAACTACTTATAACTCATTTGAACATTAAACCACTTGAATTAAGAAACCTTGTAAACTAATGTTAATCCAACCACTTCTAGGATATAAATTTTTTTTCAATGAACACATTTGCACTAAAAACCTAACTCATTCAAATAAGCTATAAAAAACTTCAATTGAAGTTCATTCAATTTGAAGAAAAAAATTTCATGATTAAAAATAACTAATTTATAATGTTATTAAAAAAGAAGAAAAAAATACCAAGAACATAATCATCCCCAAAAATTTGAACAAAATCCTAGTTTTCAACTCCAAAACATAATCATCTTTGACAAAATATAGTACAAATCATTAGCATGCAAACAAACACAACAGAAATCACTATTTGGATATACAACTTACCTCCATGCCTCGTTTGTAAGAGAAGAAGGAAATAGAGTCGAATTAACACGTTCTTCTTCAATGGCGGAGATGGATTGAGAGAATACGAGAAAACGCAGAATCTCCTCTGTTTCTCCTCCATTTCTCATTCGTTTCCCCTCGTTTCACCTCCATTTCTCCGTTTCTCCTTCGTTTTCAAACCATTTTTCCTTCGTTTCCCCCCTTCGTTTGGCTCTGTTTTTTTTTTGTCTTGTTTGTGGGTGGGTGTGGGTAACGACAACTCCCACTTAACATTTTGGTTGTTATTTTTATGGGAATTTTTGACATACCCCCCCATGTTATCTCTAAAATTTCAGTCCACTATCATTTGACCAGTGTTGATCCGAGTTGACTACCAATTTTTTTATTAAATGGCAAAATGTCCTTGTCTTCAACCTTGAAACAAGGGTTTGGGCAAAAACCCAATCCCCAAATCAAACGGCTGTGATTGACGGCCAGCCAAGAGATTTCAATGGGTTGGCCACCCATCACCAGCGACCGACCAACCGGAGTCTCATGGTCAGCCGGCCAACACTCCGGCAATAATTTAAAACCCAAGGTATATATATATATATAAAACACACACATCATAAAATTTTAGTTTTAAAATTTTAATTAACATAAATAAAAAATGAGATAAAGTAATTTATATTTTAAGCTTTTGAGATGTTGATTTTAGAAAGATGGATTCTCTCAATTTTAAAATATTCCTTCATGAGTTTTATCTATTTCTTGGGGGGTTTTTCTTCTCAATATTTGTTTAATTCATCAAAAAATCCAAAAAAAGATCTCAAGTTTACCAACATGGGTTTTAATTTTTATTTTCAATCTCCTCTTTTCATGTTTGATTTGGGGTTTGGGTTTTGGCTTAAACCCAAACCCTTGTTCTAAAGTTGATGACAAGGGCACTTTCGTCCTTAAATAAAAAATTTGGTAGTCAACTCGGGTCAACACTGGTCAAATGACAGTGGACCGAGTCATAGGGGGGTATGTCAGCTTTTTCAAATTGTGGGGGGTATGTCAAATTTTAAAGATAACATGGGGGGTATGTCAAAAATTCCCTATTTTTATTTAAGGTAGGTGTTACTACAAAAAAGGTGTGTGCAATTAACGCCACCCTTCTACAAATGTACCGTATTTAATGTTAGATACAAGAAGAGGAATGTTAACCGGACAAGCTAGTTCACGAGCATGGCTTGTGTTGCCACGTATACAGCAGAGGGTGCATTGGTAATTTAATTAGAGGGTAGCAGAGGGTGTTTTGGTAACAACACGCTGTATGTGAATTAGCAAACACACCCTCAAGTGGTTATGTGGGAACACAAGTGAGCGCGTGGCTCGGGGCACGTAAAATAGAGGGCCTGGAATATAATATTTTAATTTGTTCTAAACTAGTATAAGCTATAATGAATATACCAATATGGCTTACACTCAAGAGGGTGAATGGGCTCGGGTTTGATTTACAATTAATTTGTGTCCTGAGCTTGGGCTTGTGGCAGCCCGTGAATTTGAGTTGGGCTTGGGCTTGGTCTTGGGCTTGGGCTTGTATTTGTAAATTTGAAATGGGCTTGGACATGTTCATAGGCCATAAGCTGGTTTATAAATTTGCATGCAACCACATGCATCCGTGAAATACACCTTCCATCATTGCAGCTAATGAATATGGGAATTCAAACTCTCTGGTTCAGAAGAAACTCATTCCCATCTTTATTGAGAAGATGTGCAAGCGACCAAACGCACACAATTATAGCTTCTTTTGTTTTGGTACACAGGCGGTTTAAGCTTGGACTCAGGGCTGGCTCTACCTTAAAGCCATTAAGGCAGTCGCCAAAGGCCCCTTGGTTTGAGAAGGCCCCAGCCCAGGTCCTACTAACCACATGGATTTTTAGCCCATCGTTATAATTGGATATACAAACCAAAAATCAACCTGATTGATTATTTCTAGCCATAGATTTCAGTACTTTTTAGGACATGATTCTAGCCATTGGATTCAAGCATGTTTTTTGGTTAGAAAATCCAATGGCTAGAAATCATCAACGAAGCTAATTTTTAGTGTATATCTACCAATAGGTGGGCTGAATATCCACGCACGCAGTCATTGGGCCCAAAAAAAAATGATCTATGTAGGACCACAATAGTCATCTGCATCGACTGCAACCGGAGTCTCTGCATCTAAATTTTTTCGTAGTTTTTGATTATCAAGAATAGTTTTTATATAAAGATTTCCAATTATATAGACTTTAATTTTCTAATTAATACCATATATATTAAATATAAAAAAGGCCTTATATAAAGTATTCGCCTTAGGCCTCAACTTGGACTGCAAACCAACTGCTTGGAAGGCAGACCAATTGGCAAGGCAAGGCGAGCTATATCCCCTCAAGGCGCAGGCGGAGGCAGGCAGGCGTCCAAGACCTTACAGTCAGTAAATGTTTTTATGTTTATATTAGCAGGTGAGGGTCCGGCCAAACCCCAACTTACCCACTAAAAAACAGACGGTTTTGCCTACCCGGATCACATGCCCATAAGATACATCCCCCACACACATTTGCAAAATCAACATTGCCTTGTAGCGAGACATCCAAGATGTGCTCCATTATCCATTAGACGGTCCGGATTGATGGGCAAGCATTCATGACTATACGGATCACACACACAATTAACAATCCCCTGTCATGTATGAGTTCCTTCCAAGAGGACAAAGCAAATGAAAGAGACTCTGTTGAAGTTTGAACTCGTAAGTGACAAGTAGTAGATTCCAAAGATGCATTATGGTACAACACCTCCACTTTGTCCATATCAGTAAATCCTCGGCAGACAAAAACAAACCCGTTTAGGGAGAAGTGAAGAAGCAGTTGATTCCAATAGAGTAAGTCCAGCATCAACCCTTCAAACAGAACCTTGATCACTTAGAGCCACTTGGAAGCCGACAAAAACACCCGAAACGTGTGTGCAGTTCCAATTCCCAATACGCCTCATCACACATAAACACCCTGTATTCAACCATTTGACTTCTCCAACAACAATACACGACACATATTCCTATCTCACTCTGCACTCTACCCTCATATCTTACCCATCTTGCCTCTGCCTTTCTCGAAAATTAAACATAATTAAATAATAAATAAATAAATTTAAAGAAAAAAGAACCTCATCCCAATAACCGAAGGTTTTCAAACTTTTATTATTAACAAGTCACCCAAAAATCAAATCTTCACAAAATTTAATTTTACCAAGTCTAATGATTTCCGATGCGATCATGTTCGTCGTCGCGACCACGCTATCGTGTTCCCATACTTCGCTCCCTCCGAAACCCAAAACGCAGACTAAGAGGCGATAGAGAAAACCAGAGACTGAGAGACCACGAACCTCAAAATGAGACAATACGCACACCATTTCATACCCCGCTTAGTACGTCGTCTCTTCTTTTTTTCTTTTTCCTTTTTTTTTTTCGTTAGTTGACGCAGTGGGGTGTAACTGCGCACCATTACTTTTTGACTACAAAGAAGAGTATATTGGATATAGCGTAATTTTTTAATATGTACTTTGTTTTAAAACCTTTGAGATGCTGACACGTGGCGGCGTTTGATCTGTGGAGAGACGATGGATATGAGCCCACCTAGTGGTGGTTTCATCTTTGACCTGTAAATCATCTCGTCGTACGGCCTCCTGTAGAATCTCAAGAAGGGGAGGAACGACTCCCTGGTCTTCTCGTTCCTGCTGACGTGGCAATCCCTCTTGAAGAACATGGCTGGGGATTGTAGGAAGG
Source organism: Euptelea pleiosperma (assembly GCA_035048495.1). NCBI lineage: Eukaryota > Viridiplantae > Streptophyta > Magnoliopsida > Ranunculales > Eupteleaceae > Euptelea > Euptelea pleiosperma. Next base: position 23,561,632 of record CM068551.1, on the reverse strand, counting down.
ATGGTCTTGGTGTTCTTGGATGGTTGATGTTGCTATTGTCGTCGTGTTTGTTGATTCTTTGTGGCAATGGAGTTGAAGGGAAGAAGTTCTTCCTGGCGAGTCCACCTCGACAATTGATGCTTCCATGTGGCGTCCTCGTGGCTGGTGATGCGAAGGAGAAGGATCGGGCATTAAGTGGGGAGATGAGGGCGGGACCCATGAGGGAAGGAGATGGGACGGTGGGACCTACTTTGGAAGCTGACGTGTCAGCTAGGCTGAGGTACCAAGGCTTGAGGGAGTCGAAATTGTGGGAGACAGTGAAAGAGAAACGTGAGGAGGACGAAGGGCCCACCTTGGCCATAGCTGGGATGGACGATGGATCGAATCGGAGGGAGGCGGCACGTGGGAAGGCTGAGAAGTCGTCGTATTCCAAAGACTCTTCGAAGTCCAGTGACGAAACCACCATCGTGACCGTTGACAACTCAACGAACGGACGGACTCCCTGCACACGCGAAATGAATCTCGATAAAATTACTGAAATACCCCTAGTCTCTGTCTGACATAACTTTCTACTACATTTTCAACCAGTAAATAAATACTTAGGAAAGGGTAATTAGGTCATTTGACAAGTTTACCCTCCCCTTAATGCGGGATCCACGGTGTTAGAACCTTAGGACCATTTAACTTTGGTATCTCTCGACGTACAAAATCACTCCTGGTTTTGAATTTTACCTTCCAGAGATAAGAGAAAAGCGAGGGAGGATCGATGACGAAGGCCTTGTGAAGTCGTCCGGGATAGTATTCCGTTACGATCTTCAGACTTGCCAGCAATAAATTCATAAAAGCCGAAGCAGATCTGAAAAAGCCTGCATTTGCACGCGTTTGGAATCAATAAATCAAGTTGAACTCATAAATAGCAAGATTTATTACTATTATCTCTCTCTTAGACAAAAAAACTGAATCCGTTTAGGAGCTCTCTTTTCCTCTCTGCACACTTCAGAAGATTATTAACTCTGCAAAAGAGAGTCCTCGGTACTTTTGAGGAAATCAAACCCTAAAAAAGTCAGACCGACGATGACCAATTCTCGGAGGAGGAAATCCCATCTTTACTCCTTTACCCCTATAACCCCGACCATTACTGATCAAACGACGGGACATCTCAGGGGCACTCCGGTCCCTTCAACTTTCTGAAGTTTTAGAACGTGCCGGATCTCCGACAAATTCGTACGCTTACCACCTTGTACTGTGTACACCAGCCTCATTAATTATGGGTGTTTTTACTAACGTGCGCCACGAGAGGTGAAGACTAAAGAGAACCTTATCATGGCTCCGTCTATAATTCTCATTAATTGGGCTTCTGGCGTGAATTGTGACTGGTGGTTCTTAAAGAAGGCATTAATAAACCAAGGATTTCAGGGAAGAATGTTAAGAATTCAAGACTGTGTTGCATAACGGATTATTAATTACCCATAATTAGAAAAAAGTTGCCGGCGTGATCGAGTTTGAAAAAAAGCTAATGAATTGACCAGATTACCCTATTCTTTTTTTAAAAACTTGGTAGTGTGTGTATTTCGACAAGGGTAATATTGTCATTTTAGACGAGACTTACTTGCATCGAAGAGGAGGACGAACTGTTCGACGTTTCTCGGCATGGAAGCAATGGCCACTTCAAGTGTAAAAACCAGCAGACGAACGTACCTAGAAATAATGAAAATTAGATTAAAAACGACCAAAAAAAGAGGAAAACAATAGAATTTTTTTCCTACTCACAGTTTTTGTGAATGGAACTTCTGGTAATCTTGTTTGATCCGGAAAACCTGCAAAAGAGTCACCCAAAAAAAAATTTTAAATCTCTTCTTTTAACTTGTTTTCCAAGAAAATTTGCTAAAAGAGAGAACGAAATCAGGAAATTACCATAACAGGCCTGGATTCTTCGTCGTGACCAGCAACATAGGCGACGCCATCTGAGATTTCGGCAGAGAACTCATCTGCTATCAAATGCTCTGTTTTCAAAAGAAAAGAGAAACAGAAATTTTAGCTTTCTTCGAAGAAATAACTTGTTTTTTTTTCTTTTAGTTACTGTAAATGTTGATTAGTTTGAACGCTTTTACTTTAACGGCTTATTCATAAAAGAAAGTAAGATTCGAGGAAAATAGAACAAGAAAAGCGAGAAAAAAATAAAGATATTAAACGGCCGGTTTCTTTCCGCATTTGAAGATAAAAGCAAGTAAGATTCTTCGGTAAAAAAGTGAATAAGAAGAAGAAGGAAAGAAAGAAAGGAAAAGAAATTTGTGTACCAGTGCCAATGCTATCTCTCCAGGATAGACAAGCTCTTAAATGCTTCGCTGCCTTCTTCACACTATCTCCTTTTGCTTTCAGAAACCGTTCTACGCAAGCGGTGTTGCAGAACTTCTCCTGAACGAAAACAAAACAGAGGTCAGAGATATGAAAAAGATTAAACAAAGAGAAGTAAATTAAGTAAAAACTAATAAATACGATATTTTTTTTTTTGATAGTTTTCATTGTTCCGCAACGAAACTCGAACTGAGATTCAGAAGTTTCTGAAGGATCAAATCGTTTCGATTGATCCTAACTAAGCTTCTCGTATAAGAACGAAATCACAGAAAGTAAAACAAGTAAGAAATCATTAAAATCGGTAAATATTACAGGAAAAGAAAGCATTTATCAACTCAGATTTCTCTCAAATCTACGTCCGGAGAACAAGAAAGTAAAGAAATTTGAAGAACAAAAGCAGAAAACATGAATACACTTCAGTGCATCAGATCCTTCTCGTTTAAATCAAACAACCACCAAAAACAGGGAGCAAGAACAGAAAAACGAAGTATTTCCTTCAAATCATCAGAGATTTTTCAATAATCTCGATAAAACACGCAAAGAAAAGCTACAAAACGAAAGATTTTACAAAATTTCAGTCTAAAAATCACCATTTCTGAGTCGATTTTAAGCTGAAGCAGCTCATTAGAGTATAGGCATTCACCTGTTTTACCGTAAGCGGAGCTTGTTTCCTGAGGAGCTCAAGAACAGCTGCTACTCTCCCTTTATCTTCATTTTCTTTCTGATCTTTCCTCCCCATTCCGACAAAACGAAGTACTCAATTAAGCAATAATAAAACCCCTAACTTGTTCTTTACTCAACCATTTAAATTTCCCGCAGCAAGAGAGAGAGAGAGAGAGAGAGAGAAAGAGAGATGCGAGGAAAGTGTGAGAGATGTGAAACTGAAAGTCTGAAACTACTGTGTTGAGGAGTCAGGGAGACATGAGAGAGAGAGAGCCCGTATTTATAGCCAACGACGGCACGGCACGCCGACTGACGGATGCCGTTATGTAGCAGACAAAAAAGCCCACGTCAACCGGTCCAGATCGGTTTCAGTTAACGTCGAAATTATGACGGTCGATAGCGATTCGTAATGAAAAACGTCGGCTGCACTTTCCCAAATTGCCCTTATTTTTATTTCATTTGTTTATTCCGGCTAAAACCAGAATTTGTTTGGGGAAAAAATCCATGTTGATTTCTCCTCATTAATGCCGGTTGATCTGGTAGTGTATTTATGGGAAGCACCACAAGTCAAAGGTTGTTATTTGTCTAGTTCCAGTGGCATTTCTGTAGATATTTCAAAATGTAGATACAGTTACGGTCATTTGGCCTAAAAATTCGAAGGTAATCTCATTATCTCGCCCTATAAAAAAGTTTGCTGTTTTGGCAAAAAAGCAAACATCAAAGTTTGTCCAACCACGATGCATGAGTGTGGGACCACTGGATTGGTATATTCCAAATTTCAAAATATTTTGTTGCCCCACCACGAACCCAACCCCATGTATAGTTTGCCATTTTTTTATTACCCAGCCTTGATGTTTGCTATTTGACCAAAACAGCAAAAAAATTCCGGTTGCTTATTACTAAAAATTTGCTTTGCCTTTTCCCTGTGGGGCGCTCTTTTAGGCCCCAACTGACCCATGAATGGTTGGCCAACCACTTGATGGACCTACACACCAAAAATCATCCTGATTGATGATCTCTACCGTTGGATTATAATAGCATTTTTCATGGGTGAGTTCTATCTGGTGGATGTGATGCACTATAGTATGGTCCTGATAGGATATGTTGGGTCCCACATTTTGTATCATGTAGTAAGATGACATCTGGAAGCCACTAAAGCTAAATGCATCCATCACATCAACGTTCCAACAGGAGGGTATTTGAGGAGTAAACCTTCTGTCACAACACAAAATACAAGACACGTGGCACACTATTAGTGGATGCTGACCGTATGGATGTTTGTCCAGTCCCCCAGTGGACCTGCAAACCAAAAATCAATCTGATTAATGATTTACAACCTTTGGATCTTTGCATCTGTCACAACGTTGTGACAGAAGTTTTACTCGTATTTGAGGAGTAGAACTTTGCTGACCGACCACAATATGAGGCACATGGTACATGGAAGCTGACCGTATGGATGTTTTTGGCCAATCCCTAGGTGGACCTACAAACCAAAAATCATTTGATTACGACTCCAATCCAACGCTTATAAATCACTAATCAAGCTAATTTTTGGTCTGCATGTCCATCAAAGGTTGGGCCAAACATCTTATACGGTAAAAAAATCTTTTAAGCACAAGCCATGTGGCTCATATTGTGCTCAATCTGGCAACTTCGCTGCACGACGGATGGTGGTGGGGAGTCTGAATCTTAAGAGTTAACTAGACATATGCTACACATGTAGCAGTCAGAGGACCCACAATATGATAGAAATCCCACCTACCAGATCCTCCAAGTTTGAAAAACAATGTAATCAGACGACCACCATCATCCAACAACGGGGCAGTTCAAAAAAAATGTACCAATCCGTTGGCCACAATCAAGTTGATCATTGACTTTAAAAGACTAACTAGGTGGGACCCATCATAAAGTGAGTCATCCTAATATTATCCCAAGAAGAAAAAAAAACCAAAGTCCGTCTATGTTACGGCGGAGACCCTGTTCTACACAAGCAAGCCACGAACTCCCAAAACAAATGAATCAAAGAAAAAGAGGTTCTCGTCTGGAAGTGACTGGCGGTTTGTCTTAAAAATAACCCAAAATCAGAAAACCAAAGTCAAAAGACGATATAATAAGAATATAAGTAAAAAAGTGGGTGGTCGTCTCCTTACTTAAAAAAAAAAAAAGAAGGCAGATTTGTTAGATAAGCCGTAGATTAAGCTGGTGAGGGTCCAACTTCCAAAAAAAAATAATAAAAGGGAGTGTAGAATAAGAATCGGAAGTGGTATTTAGTGAAACATTTGTTTTGTTTGTCTGTATTTAAAAAAGTGAGAGATTCTTCTCATTTCTCACTTACTTACTCCATGTGTCAGGTTGGGAACTTTGAATATGCTTCACTTCCCTGCTGCCCCTACTTCCACTAAAGTTGTGCACTCCATTTTTTTTTTCTTGGTTCCACAGTTCCACCTAACCTAATACATAGATTTTTCAAAATTTGAAAGACGGGAGAGAGTCCATGGGGGTTGGGAGGGTGTGATGGATCACTCAGCCCCACAAAATCCCACCACCGCCACCACCCACAACTATGCCATTATGTGATGCATCATTACCTTTCAAATTCAAATTCTTGCTTACCTCATTCTTTATTCTCTTTCTCTCTCTAGATCTCTTGTAATATAAAATTAGAGGACTAATGGGTGTTGATTAATTAATTAATTAATATTCTGGTAAATTGACCCTAGTAAACAGATTGGGTAATAAGACATGTTTGGATTTTTTCTTTACAACAGAAACTGGGTTTTTACAAATTTTGAATTGAGCTGGTGAAGGATTTTGTCCTTATCAAACTAGGCTTAATGCAAATCCAAGCTACTAGAAACCATGGTTTTAAAAAATGGCCTTTTTAACGGATTCGGACCTCCCCCATTACATTATGTACCGTTAAAACACCAAGAAAATAATGGCCGTTATTTTTCGTTATTTTTCCATTATAACGAAAATAACGACTGTTATTTTCTGCAAAAAAGAAATTGTGAAAATAAATGGCTGTTTTAACGGATTGACCTCCCCCGTTATGTTATGTACATTTTAAAACACCCAGAAAATAATGGCCGTTATTTTTTGGTTATAACGAAAACAATGACCGTTATTTTCTGGAAAATAATTGTGAAAAAAATGGCTGGTATTTCCGTTATTTTCTGTTTTTGAAAATCTGAAATTCAAATTTCAAAATTTGGATTCCAGCACCATTTTTTCCCGTTATTTTCCGTTTTAGTCCCTGGGCGTTACAATTCTTTATAACGGCCGTTATAAGGGTAAAAACGGTAACACCCCCAGTCCATTATACTGTTATAACGGTCCCTTTTAAAATTTGCTAGAAACTACTAGAAGCTTTTTTTTTTTTTTTTTTCCATTTTTGGTTATTAAAGCGTCAATTTAGAGTCATAGGCTACCTAATAAATTGTTGAATAAAAAAAAAAACAGAGGGATGATGAGTTGCCATGATCTCCAGGTTTCTCGGGTACACGTGGTAATGCACGGTTTGTTGTTTTCTCTTACTTGACATTGGCTTTCCGATTGCCAATTCCATGGTGTTATAAATTGATTGGTTTTTTCTTTTGTTTTTAAATAACTGAAAACAAATTTTGGATTGAGGTAGTTAAGGATCTTGTCCCATCAAACAAGGCTTAATGCCAAAACCATGTTACCGTTTTTTCCGTTATAACAAAGTGTAACGCTCAGGGGAAAAAACAGAAAGTAACGGAAAAAATGGAGCTGAAATTCATATTTTGAAATTTCTAATTTGGATTTTACGTTTTCAAAAACGAAAAATAATGGACGCTTTATTTTTCATCACTTTTTTCAGAAAATAACGGTTGTTATTTTTGTTGTAATGGAAAAATAACGGTCGTTATAACAAAATTTACATCAGTTATTTTTTTTAGCGTTTTAACGGTTCATAACGTAACGGGGAGGTCCAAATCTGTTACAGCGGCTGTTATTTTCGTAATAACGGTCATTTTTTAAACCATGCTAGAAACTACTAGAAGATTTTTTTTACATCTTTGGTTATTAAAGCGTCAATTTAGAGTCATAGGGCTACCTAATGAATCTGTTGTCTTTTTAAGAAACAAAATACAGAGGGAAAATCATTTGCCCTGGTCTCCAAGTTCCTAATAAGATTATGAAACATGGAATGAGTCACTGGTTACCTAGAGAATCTATTCTCTTTTTGAAAAACCAGAGGAGGGAAAAACCAGTTGCCAAGGTCTTAGGTTTCTCAAATACACATGCCCCAATATTATTGGTGTTGAACACTTTTTGTGTCCAACAAGGTGTGACACTACTACAGTTTTTTTTTTTTTTTAAATGTTCCTTTAAATTAAATAAATCTTACATTTTAACGTTGAACATATTTAATCACTTTTATTTTATCTTAACCACCTTTATAAAGTATGATACAATTACTAAAATTAGCACACTCAATTTTTTTTCTTCTTTAAAAGTAGAACAACTGTCAATTCAGTCATGCTAATCACTCGTCGACATTTTGAAAAGCAAAGAACGTATCGTTGCCATCATCGCTTGTGACTATCGTCCCCATCGTCGTCCTTAGGTCTAGGCCGCTAATGGTCCTAAACAAGGTTTAAAGGAGGCCGGTTTAACGGACTGGGGCTTCCCGTTAAAACGACCAGGGGCAAATTTGGAAAAATTGAAAAAAATAGAATTTAACGGAATTAAATAGATTTTAACGGAAAAATGGTGCTGAAATTCAAATTTTAAAAAATGGAGTTTAACGGAATTTAATGGCCATTTTTTTTCACAAAATTTTGGATTTTAACGACTGTTTAAACGGTTTTAACGGAAACGGGCTTGGGGCGTTACCGTTTAAAAGGCCGTTTTTAAAACCTTGGTCCTAAAGATTCACACCCCAGAAATTTCCAAGACCATCCAAATTCAAGAAAATAATGATCCAAGGATATAATATTTAAGCATTAATTATTTTTCCGACTTGAAACAAAAATTCAAAATTACCTTAATTTAAATGTGTTTTTGACATATAACCTTTATTTTTTTTAAAAAAAAAAAAAAAGTAATGCTGACGTGTTTTGTTAACGTTATAAAAAGTTGGGATTGGCCTCGTGGGCATCCAATTGGGGGGGCTAGAATGATAATGTCAAAAAGACTTGGTGACACAACCACCATCTTTTTTCTGTTCCGTTCCAAACTGTAAAGACAAGACCTCACTGTCATCATAGTTCGGAGTAGAAATATGTTGACTATGGAATACGGATCGTCACATGTTGTGGGACCCATGTCCCCACACCTCCTTGGCCCCACCAACGACTTGTTTAATTTTATTCGTTTTGGTTAAAATCAAAATAGATTTTTTTATGTAGATTGTCTTCTGTCCCCAACTAAGTACTCAGTTGATCATTGTTATGGCCTAGGGGGGGTGACGATGGGTCGGGTAGGACCGGGTTCATAGTTCAAGTAAAATCAAAAGAGATTTTTTAAGCACTTGTCTGCTATCCCCTTCAAAGTTTATCATTGCTATGGCTGGTTTTAGTGGCAGTGCGTCGGCTAGGACCGGCCGACCGGGTCAGACTTCAGAGTGCATTTAAACTCAGAATTAGTTTTTATATGGTTGTCTTCTATTTGATCATTATTGCTAGGTCTGGGCCTTCTGGCAGTGGGTCGGGTTTCTGCCTGGTTTACGTGCCCTCTAATTAGGGCTGTCAATGGATCATGTCACCCCAATAACCCGATTCGATCTAATCCAATAATATCAGGTCTGGACTTCGGAATTATGATCCAATAAGCAATCGGATCAGTTATGGATCTACCTTGATCCGATCCAATATTTTTGTATCTTAATAATGAAATATATTATATCAATGCTAATAAAAATATTTCTCGTTTTGTTATTTGACTTAAAATTTGCAGTTTTATTTCTTAAAACAAATTTAATGTGTTTATTTATTAGATCAACTTGATTTAGGTCTCTCTGATATCCAATCTAAGAATTTTCTACAACTAGGGCTGTCAATGGATCGAGTGGCCCCTGTTAAGTTCTTATCTGATCCAATAACATTAGGATGCCAGATCGACGCTGACAACCACAGTTGGATTCTTGAAATTCACGGTCGAGCACACGAACACCGAGAGGGGTCAGAAAAAAGGGAGTCCCCTAATGTTATATTACATGCTAAAGGCATGAGTTAAATAATAATAATAATAATAATAATAATGATGATGTTAAAGGATGGTAGGTGCACTAAACTAAAATTTATGGGTATTTTGAAAATAAACGGCCCCTTGTAAAAAAATATTTTTCCAAATAGGTGGGGCATGGTGGGGGTGGGCGTGGTGACAAGGATGGTGGGTTAAATGAAATAAAGAGAGAAATAAATGAGACGAAGATGAAGAAGGCAAAATAGTCTATTAGGTCAAATCAATGGTCATTTGGTCAAAGTCGTGTAACAGTCAAGGAGGCTAAATAATATCAAAGGGGAAGACCTAGAGAATGAAAGTAGATAGGGACTAATGTAGCAAATTTTCTAGGGGTACTACAAAAATACCATTTAAAAAAAAATAAAAGGGTTGTTATGGAACAATTTAACACCTGTCCCAGTCCGAAAGATGAAGTCAAAAAGATACATACATACATACATACATTCAACCTAGGATGTAATACATACTAGGTCACCATATAAGGATAATAGCAAGGTTTAAAGGAGGCCGTTTTACTGGTGTAACGGACTGGGGGTGTTACCTTTAAAATGACTGTTAAAACGGATTGAAACGGCCAGGGGCAAAAATGAAAAAAAAATTGGAATTTAACGAAAAAAAATGGCGCTGAAATTCAAAATTAAAAATTTCAAAAAAAAAAAGAACAAGAAAAAACGTAAAAATAATGGATTTTTTTTTCAGAATTTAAAGGCTGTTAAAACGATTTTAATGGCCATTTTTTTTTCTAACTGTAAAAACAGTTTTTAACCTAACAGGCTTAGGGAGTTACCATTTTAATGGCCATTAAAATCATTTAAAGGCTTTTTTTTAAGCCATGGATAATAGTACCAAAACTATTTAATGCTTCTCTTAGTTCTCTCAATATTATGTAACCATCATAGTTTCCAAAAAATCTTTCACTTAAGGTCCACAAAAAAGATAGGAATCTTTTTTTTTTCTTTTTTTGAAAAATATTTAATTACGCAAAATAGGGTAATGTATAATATAAAAAAGGGATTTCATTTAACTTTTAAAAGCAAAAGTGAGTAATATTCTTGAGATTTTTTTTGAAAAATGTATAATCACAAAGTTGTTTCAGATGTTTAAATATTTCGTGTTTTTTTTTTCTCCGATGTCTTGAAAACATTTTGATTTTCAAAAAAAAATTTGGGGTTAGGGAGTTTTCTTTTTTTTTTTTTTTTTTTTTTTAATTTTTTCAGAAAAACTTAATTTAAATGGAGATTTGCTCTGTGTAGTCATGCCTACTCGAGTAAAACTTTGATGACCACAGGGCTGCAGTTCTCGGCGCGTGGATTTTGTACGGGCTGACCACCTCGGCCTCACCACACACCTACCTAGGGTGTATTCGAGTGTTTTTCACCACCTACACAGTGAATTTAAAAAGAAATCTTAAAAAACACTTACTTGGATACGTGTGTGGTGAGGCCGAGGTGGTTCGACCGTAAAAAATCCACGTGCCGAGGACTGCGGCCCTATCATCACCGCCGATGACACAGGCCTAGTCATCAAAGTTTTACTCCCTAAGCCCTACCCTTAATTGTAAATTTCCCGTCAGGCAATATTCTCTCAAAGTCTCAACATCGATCATTAAGCTTTAACCCTTTGTTTTAGCTGCAAGAGTGATTAGACTAAAAGCATGTAATGATCAAGTGATTGGACCATAATTGTTGTTACATCCAACAAATTTTTCATCTCTATTTTCTACTTTACACAATAACGGCTAGTTCTTAAGTGAAAAATCAAGTTTTTACTTACCTCTAGATCAGGATTTTTTCCCTAATTAGGTTAGGGCCCACATTTTTTTGTATTTCACTTGGGAGATCCTTCAAGAAGAACTAACCGATTCAATTGATCCTAAGCATCTGGGCCATCATTTCTTTTTATAGATCTAGGAAACGAGTCTATAGATCAAATGGTTAGGATCAATCGCGCAGGACAATTAATCACAAATTCTCCCTATAGATCAAATGCATCACTTTCCTTTCTGTTTCCTCGAGGGCATGTTTGATTGCTAATCTTCCCGTGGAAAAATCGCATTTTCTAGGGAAAACTTAATTTTCCTTGTTTGATAGCGCCACTTTAAGGCGTGTTCTAGGGAGAATTTGTGGTGATTTTTACAATCTTAAGATCCTAATCTCTGGATAAACCTAGTGGATCCCCCCCCTCTCCTCTCTTGAACTAACGTTTGCACAACCTTTAGGCCCTAAAATAATTTCATAACCCTTGTAGTGTCACACCATATAGCCCTTTTTAGTGCCTTCAACCACACGTTACCTTCAAAAACGACCATACACATCGAGTAATACTTCTATCACAGCGTTCTGGTAGATGCTTTTGTCACAATGCAAAACACAGTCCACGTGGCACATTCTTAGTGGAATCTGACCGTATGGATGTTTTGCCAGTCCCTCGGTGGACCTATAAACCAAAAATCAGCCTGATAAGTAATTTACAACCATTGGATCTTTCGACTCAATAATGCTCGAATTCTTACCGTTAAAATCAACCCATGAAAACAACTTCAATCGAATCGCTTAGAAATCACTAATCAGGATGTTTTTTTTGGTTTAGAGGTCCACTGAGGGACTGGACAAACATCAATACGGTCAGTGTTCACTAAGAATGTGCCACGCGGCCTGTGTTTTGTATTGTGACAGAAGCATCTGTCAGAACGCTGTGATAGAAGTTTTACGTACATGTCCTCAAGTGGGAGTAGTGGGACCCATTTGACCCCTCAAGTTGGATACTAGTAATTGAAGGCCATGATGTGCCTATGTACCAACATAGATGGGGTCACCTTAGAGGACAGTTTTACAGTTCATTTAGGGCATGAAATCAAAAGGGTCGGTCTGAAGATCCGACCCAGTTCAGACACGTATTTTGCGAGTTCGGATGCACATCTACATTTATGCAGTTGGATCTGGATTCGAGTGGCTTGGGTCGAACCGAGTCCTTACTATAAGTAGCCATATTTAGCAGATATGACTATCATGGTTTTAAACATGGCTGTTATAATGAAAATAACGGCCGTTATAACGGAAACGGACCTCCCCCATTATGTTACATGTCGTTTTTTACTTGATACGGCAAAGTGGAAAGAAATTTGATGTTCAAAGTTTCACGATTTGTCAAGTTATCCCCTCCCAAAACCCACTGACCCATAAATGTTTGGCCCACCCCTTGGTGGATCTACGCACCAAAAATCAGCCTGATTGATGATTTTAACCATTGGATTTGGGTACCCAAAAAATGCTTGAATCTAATAACCAGAATCACCACATGAAAAACATGCTCCAATCCAAAGGCTATAAATCACCAATCCGGCTGATTTTTGGTGTGTGTGGGTCAAACATCTATACAATGGGCCTGAAAGAGTGTGCCGCATGGCATTTTGGGAGGGGAGATTATTGACCCATTGAACAATTTTAAACACGGAAATATTTTTTGCGAAGTGAGTTCGAATTCCCCCCTGCGGCCACCCCTGGGATATATCCCAGTAGACCTGGAGCGCGAGGTTAGGGGTACACCCGTGCCCCGTGGGATTAGTCGGGTGCTCTAAGAGGCCCGGATACCTGCAGCATCAAAAAAAAAATATGCTTTGATTGATCTAGCCTTCGGTCAAATTCACACAAAGTGTTCTTCAATTCTCATTTTGCTTCTTCCCGAGCCCATTTTGGTTCTGTTGAGCATGACGACCTCAGATCCATCATATATTTTTTAGCTCTCATTTTCCTTGTTTTGGTCCTGATTATTCCTGTTCTGAGAGAACCGACGGGTGTAAACAGGCTGGCCCATGAGAGGTTTTGGGCATGAATTTGAACTTAGTCAGATTGGACCTTAAATTTGGGCCCATTCCAAATCTTCCAAAAACAAGGCCCAAGCCAGACCCATTTGCACCCATAGGAGCCTTTCTCTGATACAAAATTCTGTATAAAATTTTGATACAGAAGTTCCCTCAAATTGCCACATGGTGTAATTTTTATGGGCCACACCTTAGTGGGCCTAAAGACCAAAAATCAGCGTGATTGGTGATTTCTAGCCATTGGGTTTGAGCATTTGTTTCATCATGGGCTTCATAAACAGACCTATGGGTTGGTTCCGAAAAGTACTCAAAGCCATTGGCTAGGAATTACCAATCACGGTGATTTTTGGTGCATAGGTCCACCAAGGTGTGGGCTAAACAATCAGTGGGGTCTGTAGACCCAAAAGACGGATCTTTGAAGGAACACTGATTCTAGGAACACCGATACTCTGACCGGAACCACTACCTATTGACATGGAACCCACGTATGTAGTAGTCATAACGATGTCAAGTTTATTCTGAATTTGAGAATGAGAGCCTTTTTCTTTAATTTTTCGAAACATTTTTTACACCACCGATACCCCGATGGAAAACCGTGTATTTGTTGGTTCTGGTTCTAGAACTTTTTGTTTCAGTACCAGGACAGGAACCGGAACCAACCCGCTGACACCATGCAACATTTTCATCTTTCAGTAGGTAAGCTGCAATGACCTCATAGTTGGTGGAAAGAGCATGGTTAAAAAAATTAAGAATTTTCAAAAGTTGAGCCCCTTCCTGGCTCCGCCACTGGACGTGCTGCCCCCCTGCAACACCCAGCCAGCTCAACGTAAAGCTAGGCCACAGTGTTGTGCCTTCATGTACAGTACTCTAGCACCATCAAGCTCCACATAACATAACAACTCCTCCAAAAGGGTCTAGGGAACACCAAACCTGACCCACCATGGCCTGACACATGGCGCCACCATTAGCAAAACACGTGTTCATCTAAGACGTTTGTGTGAACAATTCCAAATTCTTACTTGTACGTCTACTAGAATATCCGAAAAAGGGGAAGAAAATTCATCTTGAATGAGAAGGAAGTCCTTGTAGGAAACTATTCAGGCTTGTTTCACATGACACACAAGAAGTGGACCAAAAGAGTAAAGAAGACACACAAAAGTGGGTGGGTCTCAAATGATAGAATAGTAAAAAAGAAAACATGTGGCTTGAGGTAGAAGGGATGCTAGTGAAGGAAGAGATAGAAGAGCTAGTGTGAAAAAAACCTAGAGGGTTTGGCTCCTTCTACAAAGAGAAAAAAAGTTGTGACAGAGACATTACACCAAGACAATATGTTTATGCATGATTGCCCTGCAAGGGAATGAAAATGTGTTCGAACAGTGATCTAGACTTCACCCTAGTGTAAGCAAACCTACAGTTTTCTCTCTTAAACTTCTCTCTATTTCTTTCCATTCTTTCACCTACTATGTACCACACCCACTTCTCCAAATGGGATGGCTGCAATCCCTCATCTCCCCATTGAAGAAGCTTTGGGATCGTCTACACTCTGCCCACAGAAAGAGTATTTCCTCACTGACACCCTTCATCCCCCATTTTTTTTATTTCTTCTCTTCTCTGCATTGTAGTTTCAATGATAAACAACTGCTATGTGTTTTTCTGGTTTCTTTCATGCGTTTTTGCATCACTACCATCACCAAGTTTTATCTTTTTCTCATCCATGCATCACTACCATCCTTTGTTTCTCTTGTTTTTCTTTCTTTTCATGGTTATGATCAAAACCCATCTCACATATTGTACCAACTTTTTCTTCATGCATCACTTTTTTTTTCTTTTTCGCTTTAGATTTCGCGTAGTTTTGTCTGCAAAACCCTTCGAAAAACTCTTCATCTCCTCCTTAATGCTCTTGTTATTGAGTTTGTCCACGCTCACCTTTTTTTCTCATGCATTCTTCTCTATTTTCTAGTCATTGTAACTGCATTTTATTTTTGATTTTCAGGTGGAGGTATATACATCCTATACGAGGACGTCAAGTCATGTCCTTACGAAGATGTGCACGTCCTATGGTCGATCCTAGTGGAGTCACAAACACCTTCCTTGCCATCTAAACAATGAGGGTTCTTAGGCCCATAGAGAAAAGAAAATGAAGCCTTCTCTATCATGTACATATACATATTTATAATTTATACTTATATGTAGACTTTTATTTTTTTTCTCTTGTGATCTGTAGCTAGATTTCAGTAGATGGGCTTCATACAAAAGGTTTTGTTTGGTTTTTCAAAATGTTGATCCTATGTAAAGAACTGTCGGTCGAAATTTACTTTTGTTTTTGGTTTCTCATTGTTGTTTTGTCTATGTTGGGCAGTTGGGTTGGCTGTTGTGCCTTCTTTTCACGTGTTCAAGGAGGATTCTTGAGGTTAACTTATGGTTATTATAGAATAGATGGGAAGCCTAAACAGTTCTTAAACAAATATGAACTTTTAAGCAACCTTAATGATGATGTTCCTTGACTTTGTTCTTTGGAAAGCAGAAGGAAACCAGACTACCATCTTTTTAGCAGATGGTGGGCTCCATATCTTATCACCATCCAATCAGAATCGGAGCGGTGATGGGATTCTAATATTCTGATTATTTGTACAAGTGTTCGACACGTGTTCGATCCTCGAACAAGTTTTCAATCCTCCTTTCTATAATTAGATTTTAGGGTAAAAGTAAGGTGGGGAAGAAAGCAATTGGCATTCATTGCTACGTTGCCGCATAGTTTCAAAGAGTTAGGTGGAACTTGGTGGGTAAGGATTTTGACTTCCAGGTAGCTTCTCAACATAGAGTGTGCTGGTGATTTCTATACAAAATCTGTCATAAGGGATACAAATTTGATTATCTGGAAAAAGAGAAAACTGATTATGCGATAACAACTTCGGGATCATTTTTTCTTTCGAATTAGTTGAGATGTCCAAACGGTCCCCTGGCCAAACGCAATCAGGTCTACTGTAGTGAATAGGAAATTTGTATAACAGGGTACCCGAATCCAGGCCGACTGTTAACGGCCCAAAACTCAGACCTGAACCCAAACAATCAAGCTCAGATACGTTGGGTAATCAGCCACCTATTTGTCAGCCCATTGATATACGGGACTGACAATCAGACTTACCTAACACACCAAATTTTAGTTTTCTTTTAGCTACACATTACTTTTTTGGGTTTAAGGTTTTAATGACCGTCGTAACGTTATAACTGCTTCATAACTTACCATTATAACGGACAGTCAGTCACATCTGAGTAAAAGATTGGTCAGAAAATTATTGTTTTAATATATTTTCGAAAAAAAATCTCAATAACGGTAAAAGAAAAAGAATTCTTCAAAATAATGGCACCATTATAACTGATATCCCGTCTTTTCGTTTTGGCTATTATAACGTAAAAAGAGCATAACGAGGTCTGGGCGTTACTGTTATAAAGGCCGTTATTTTTCACTATAACAGCCTTTTTTTAAAACCATGGTTTTAACAACGGCCACCATATAACAGTGTCATAATGGCCTTGAGTTGTACTTTGTTATGTTATGTAAAGAATCACCCTAAATTAACGGCAGCTATTAAATATTAACCATTACTTCCGTTCTACCATTATTTTAGGACATATTTTAATATTACTTTTTAAAATAAAGTGTAAAGTATATAAGCTTTAATAAGTTTTCTCTGATAACAAAAAATAATGAAATATTCAAATAATTACTGAAAAGTTTTTTTAAAAAAAGTACACATTATATCTGCTGTTATAATGATGAATAATGGTCAAGATCCACCACTGCTAACCCCGTTTTTTCGTTATTTAATTTTTAAACCTTCATTTGTGTCTATCTCTAGTGTTGGTTGAATCTGTCTTGATAAGGGTCTTCCAGATGCTATGTTACCCGAGTCGGACACGGCATTTGCACTTAAAAAAAACTGAAGCGTCTGACACATGTATGTGTCCATTTTTATGTGTCCGGGTAATGTAGTCCAGATGTCATTATCATTTAAGAGGTTCTTACAATTCAATTTCCCTAAAGCTTGTCAGGCTTGAATGATATTTTTCCTTTTATACATCTATAGGATTCCTTGGGCTCTAGCAAATCATAATCTGTCAACTCTATCCTTTCAAGCCTTATATTTTTTCAATTTCAACCTTATCATTCATAAAACCATATTATGATACTGAATCCATTGTTCCAAACAAAGCTGAGATATCCAGTGGTTATCAGTTCTCCACTTAATAGAGGATGAATTGTGAATTAAATGGTTCAAGGTTAATGCACCTTTTTGTAGCTAAGCCTGCAAAGCTCTATCTGAATAATACAGTGACCTACAGAGAATGACTTTTAACAATATTTGAGCTCCACAGCTTCATCTCACATGCCAGGAGATCCTGCACAAAACATCATCTTCAGTGAAACTGTGAAACTAATAAGTTTCCTAGATCACAATTGATCTTTGTGAAAATAAATTCATGGAACTCTTGCTTGCGGTTTTAAGCTAGGAATTCCAGTGACATGGAAGAAAATGAGTGGATTTGTGAGATATTCTGTTTGACCTGTTGAAATTTTTTCAACAGAGGGCATAACCAGACTTTCAAATTATGAAGCAGTGCCTGTAAAAATTAATCAATATATTTTACATGAACTAAATTGTTCTACAAGAATACAGATAAGATTATGTAAGTGCAATGAAATGAGAGAGTTTCAGCATTGCATCACAAGTAAAAGAAGTGAGAAATAGCTGTTGTTAGGACCCCATCTACGTGGCCCTCCTCTCTCTTATTTTCTATTTTGGTTTATCTATTTAATTAGCGTGCAAAGTTCCTAGTCTAGTTCAACTTGCTATTTCTGATAAAGATCCTACCCCTGCCCAATCTACTCAAAGAATTAGAGATCATGAATGAGGAAATCTCAATGAAAGATCGGAACTTACCGATGGCCTATTGAGTCTCGTGTCTAGGTACTATGAAAGATGGAAACAGGGATGTTGGCTGGGCTAGTGGTCTCCCATTTTTGTGTCCATTGGGCACAACTGTGCACAACCAAAAACACGCGCGCATGTGCGATCGGGCTCGTGTCGTGGGTCATGGGCCGTGGGCTGTGGGCTGTAGGGTATTCAATCCTATCTTTTTACGCAACAGTTTTTTAGTCATTCTTTGAACCGAGTGAACCTTCATCTTGAACTGTCCAACTTTATGATGTAAACCGTGACAATAGACTACACACATGAATATTCTGATAACAAGTGAATTCTTACGGTTGTGCTCATTTTGGCCTTGAGCATTCCTAGGTTTCATGAGTGCTCTAGAGAGGTGGGGACATCATTACTTTTTAATGCATTCCCCTTCAGGCACATATCCATTGCCAGTCGAGTTCTGGTTAACATTCCCAGAGAGAGGAGTGTTGACGTGCTATGAGTTCGGCATGCTTCGTTCTCTCCTTCTGGAGAAGGTTGCCCCTAAACTTTCTAAAACAGAAAACAAGTCCTCAGAGACTGTTTTAAACCATAGATGGCAGTTTCTAGATGACTTGCTGAGACATCATCCCAGTTGAGAATAAACCAGGAAGGGGAGACATGCACCTCCTCATGAATTTTATTGCTTGTGCTAGGAAAGCATTCTTTACATCAAGTCGATAAGGAGGCAACTGTTATTGGCAGCAACCAAGCACAAATAGTATCTGGTTTTGCAACAAAAACATATCCCTATAGTAAACACCATTGGTCTGCGTAAACTACTTTGCTACCAGTTGCTCTCATTTGAGTTATCATGCTTGAACTTGGAGTGAAAACACATCTAAACCCAACAACTTTCTTCTCTCGGGCAATGAAACCATATTCACAGTACGATTCTCATAGAATGCATTTGTTATTTCTATTATAGCTTTCTCCCACTCAGGATGAGAAGTTTGTACACTTCTCATCCTATCTCCGTGAAAAAATAAATTAATATCCTCGTTTAATTAGCATATTCATGTAATCTTATTTTTTCTAAAAAAAATTCACGATGGAACTAAGCAAACAAGATGTCATTATATACTTCCCAGTCACCGTATTCATGGCATCCAATAGGCAATTCATTCTTTTACGAAATCAAAACTTATTTCTACAACGGAAGAACATCTAAGCAGATTGAGACCACTGGAGAATTATGGTCATTCAAATGAGTGGTAATAATCTGAGGCATGGGATCTCAACATTAGTTCTGATACATGGTAGTAATCGGAAAGCATTGGATCTCAACATTGGTCCCAATACTTCACTAATCCATTGCCCTCAGAGTTGAGGTTCAAAGCATTACATCATCTTCAATAGGCGGAGGATGAAGAAATAGCTAAGCCTCAACATTGATAAAGGATTACTCACATTCAGACAGTGATCAACTTTCACCAATCACATCAACAGTGAACATATATAAAACCACAATATGATAGCACTAACACAGACTAGTACTCCAAAAAGCATAATCCACCAACCAAAAATCAAAAGACCCAAAAACACCATTTGAACTTAGTTGAATGTAGTAGAATCCGAAAAACATCAAAAAAACTTGGGAGAGTGGCAGTAAATATAGTCCAAACTATTGCTGTCGACTCATCGATATTTGTTGGATCGACATGAGACCAAATTCATTGGATCAGGAAGTTTAGTGAGTAAACAGATTGGAAGTTATAATAATTCTGTGTAATCAAAGCTTCACGGAAACACATAAACTTCGATACAAATGCATTTATGTTCAACTGCAGGATGGAACTCACAACACTATAAGGCAGATGCGGATGGGTCTTCAGCCACACGTGGCAGCCAATCTTTGAAGTAGGCTTGGCAATCTATCTCTGCATGAGAAAGGGCACCAAGAGGACTGACTGTTATCTGAAATAGAACCATGAGTAACCATGTTAATTATGGGTGCTCCATTCTGATCAATTTCACTAAATCTTAAAGAAAAAAAATACGCACATATCCTTCTTGAAGAGCTCGGAAGTCCGTATCCTCGCTATCAGATTGTGGCCCTGTTATCTAGATAAAAAGTGGTAATATAGGTTTTATCATTATTTCAAAATTTAGGCTAAGAGGGAAAAAGAAAATATTAGGATCAAGCAAAAAATCGATAAACTTGATGTCGTTCTGATTAGGTTTTAATTTGGAGCATAGTAATTTTCCAATTTCTTTGGCACAACCTACATTCAAAAGTTATTTACCCAGATATTACATGGAAAATATTCAGCAACTTAGCAACAATAAATGTAATTGGTTGTGCATGTACAATAAAGATGATGTTTGAGCACATACAACAAAGACCAACAATGGTACCAGTGAGAAGGAGTGCTTAGGTACAAGTTGAAGGACATAAAGGGAGAGATGAAGGCCGAAAATGACATGGAGTGAAGTAGTAAGAAAAGATTTGAAGACATGTGCCTCGATAGAGATATAACCCAGATGGTTGCAGATAAGGCATAGATGATGATTGGTTATGATTATCACATAATCAAATGGCTCAGAGGCGAATTTCAAATGCCGCTCCTTGAAGATAGTTGACCCCACCCGACTGTGCAAGGATCACTGGCAACACTAACTCCAAGATTCAACTGAGCCCAGAATCCTCATTCTATAATCCTTCGCTAGGTCGCACTACCAAATTCGGAACTTAAACACAAAACTGCAACATTCCGAATGCCTTAATAAAAGAAAAGAATAAAATATAGTAATTGAAAAGAAAAGTTGAGTTTCTAAAAGAAGAATTAGATCTCAAGTTCTTGGTAATAAAAAAAATGGTGAGGAATGACCACTTTTATAGGGAAAAAGATGACCTTTAGAAAAGGTTTGTGTCTTTTCTCAAAAGACACCAGATAATGGCAAAATTGTAAATATTGAGGCTCTAATGGCAAAACAGTATATAAATGAAGTTTTGATAACTTTTTTGAAATTACACTTAAATAAGGGTACAAATGTAATTTCGTATTTGAATCTTTTATAAAAAGAATTTGATGCCTTGTTAGCTATCATCTGTTTAATTCACGAATTTTATGCTTTTTTTGTCAGAAAAAGTTTTATTCGTCCGAATATTTCAATAATTCGGAAATATTCGGAATTTTTCAAGCTCAAACAAATTAAACACGTTTTTACATGAAAAATTCGGCCCAAAAAATCGAGCACCAGGTGCGTTGTTTTTCGCTGTGTCCCTCAGCCACTCTACCACTTGGGTAGATCTTAGGCGAACACCCCTCCTAATTACAATGGAGGTCGTTAACCTAGACCATGGGCCATGTTGATCACCCATTGACCCCATCAAGGTAAGTATATTTTCCTCCTTCTCTTCTAGTCCTATTTATACAACTCAAACTCCCTTAACTCTCTCATATCTCTCCGATGTGGGATTAAAGTAGAAAAAATAAAAATTGCTTGAACCCACACGTCCCTATGTTTTATTTAGTCAAAGATAAAAAATAATTGGAACAAAACGTGCCTATTGGTTGACTCAACTCTCGTAGTCTACGCATATGGAGTAGAGCCCAACAAAACAGAGTCCAACATCAGATGACTAAAACAACTGACCAATTGCAAACTGCTTGGAGGGTCATGATAATCTGATCATGTTGAGTTTTCATCCTACGAGATGTTAATTTTATTCTCGACTTCTGCTTCCAAAAAATTTCTTCTTGGATCAGGTTTTTTGTACTCTGCTTGCACTTTCTTCCACTCAACCCAATCCTCTATGGACCAATTATCAATCATCTTCTGCTCCAAGATGAGAACTTTATCTTCAATAGCATGTAAATTATCGTGATATTACCAAAAACTAGTTTGTTCAAAGTCTTCAACTTGGATCTCAACCTTTTTAATTTAAAGGCCAGCAACTACAAAACATCTCCTTGAATATCAGACATCCAATTAGTCTTAACAAAATCCACAAACTTCTCATCAGAGACCCACATCCTCTAGAACCGAAAAGGCCTAGAACCTTTATAAGTATTGTGCAACAAGGAGATCAAAATGGGAGAATGATCCGAACAAAGTCTACACAGATGACTCACAACAATGGATGGGGGACTACTAAGCCAGAAGAGTTAACAAAAATTCTATCCAACCTGGCCCAGATGCGTCTACTACCCTCTTGATTATTACACCGGGTGAATTTAGATCCAGTGTACCCAGCATTTAAGAGACCGCAATTCTGAATCATATCATTGAACTCACTCAAAGCAGAGCCGATAGGAAAATTACCACCTAGTTTTTCCGAGTTAGAGGTAACACAATTAAAATCACCTCTCACAATCCACGACGAGGAAATAACCAACCCCCAATTGATCAAATCTGCCCAAAGCTCTCTCCTATCCCCAGAAGAACACTTAGCATAAATAAAAGATGTTAAGATAGACGAACATGGAATATCATCTTTAATGCAGACATGTAAACACTGGTTAGAGGCAAAAAGAAGGTCCACAGTAATAGAGTCGTCCCAAAAAATCCATATCTTCCCTCCTATATCATCATTATAGATGAAATTATTAAGCTTGATTTTAGAACCTAGAGAAGCCATGTTCACGGTATTACACATTGGTTCTGCAATCATAACCGTCTTAGAAGCCTTTTCAATCACGAGCTTCTTAAGATGGGCCGAGGTGGCTCTATTGCCTACCCCTCTTGCGTTCCAGATTAGGATTTTGTCCAACATTAACAACCAATGGAATGGGATTTTTGGTGATTGCTCTTGTGGAAGTACCGCGATGTTAATCAATGTAGTCTATCTTTTTTTCTCTTACTTCTCTTGCTTTTACGGGCAGAGGTCATACCTGGGTCGGATTAGTTATCTGTGTCAAGGATCATACTCTTCGTGTTGCTAATATCGGGTTCTGAACCATCTTTCAACTCTTCCTTTGAAGATTCATCCGGTGGTTTATCTTTAACAATATTGAGATCACTGGCAAAGGTAGACGCTATATCAACACTCGGAACGGGGTACTCATCATTATTCTCCATGTTAATAGGATCCACGTCATATGCAATGGCAGTGCCCAAGGCATTCTCAGAATCTGTAGGTTTAGAGAGATCAGGTATCGAGTTGACTCTTTGTTGCTAAGCTTTGGATTTCTCTTCATGCTGCACCTCAAGAGGAATGCTCTCCACCTCCACTTCTTTTCCTTCAATAAAAATAGAAGTACCTTCACCCATGATAACAGAACAAGCAACAACCATCTTGTCATTTGACAGTCCTCCATCCTTATCCACCTCAGTGTTAAAAATCAATAATTCCTCCCTGACCTTGTGGTGTGCTGCTAAATCTTCCTACTCACTAGATAGTAGATAGGTTCACCGATTTGCCTTCAAGAGGACCTTCTAGCACTTTAGGAACCACCATAGAAGCAACACCAACAGCTTCTGAACCTTCAACTTCCCCATCAGCCGTAGTTAGAATCCGAAACGGCTTAACACCTAGGTTCACCCTCTCCCTATTCTCCTCATTCCTTGGGTTCCCGATAGCAATCAAATCTTTTGGTTGTTGCACCTTCGCACTCTCCACCGATTTAACCGCTTTAACCAAGTCTTTTTCTACAGGTTTGTATGCTTTTCTGTGATTCACTATCGGCAACTGAGGTTTTTTAGAACCTTGAGATTGTATCATACCTTTTCTGCAGTTAGAGATGCCGTGACCATGTAGGAAACAAGTATTACAGTATCTTGAAGGGGTTTTCGTAATAAACCTCTTGCCAAAAACCATTTTCTTTACCAATACCTACCCAAACGCAAGATGGCAATGGTATGGATAAATCTAACTCCACACAAACCCTAGTTGTATTAGGTCTCACCATAGCTTTCGTAGCTGAATCTATCGCTAAAACCTAACTGACAGCAGAAGCAATAGGCACTAGAAGAGACGGGTTGAACATGTTCAAAGGAAGATTACGAAACTATATCCAGGCCAAAGCAAGAGAGGTTTCTTTTTTTGTGCTAAAATCGTTACTCCATCTGAAGTGACAGAAGTAGAATCCCTTAACATGGATCGACTCTCGAGTCCATATCTTCAGGAGATCTCCGTCCTCAAACTTAGGCATGATATGACACGTGTCTAAAACACCGATGACGATCGATTTCTGCAGGTTCCACAAACTATGAATTACATTTCTGATTTCTTCAATTGGCGGCCTACCAGAACTGAACTTAGCTATAAGAGTTTTCTGCATTTGTACTTTTGACTTGGCAACATTGTTAGGGGAGAACGAGACGGCTAATGCCCATCTCTAGGGCCATGCCTGACGTCCACATGTGGGTCTTCAAAATGCTTGAAACCGAGAAGAGAGGACGCATAGGAGACAGGTGATCTCTTAGCCACATCAAGAAAGGAAGGGAAAGAGGAAGGGGGAGGGGGAAAGAGATGAGAATTGGTTTGACTTGCGGCAGTCCTCCTACCGCTAACAAGGCTACAGTAGCAGCCATGGGATCCAAACCCTAGTTTCGTAAGTCAAAGTACCTGACAAATCAAAAGTCTAGAATTCCCCCCATTGACCAGACCATTTAGTCATTGACCAATGCGTAAATGTGACAGCCACTATGAGCGTTATAATGTTACGTCCACTCCATGACCAAAGGTGGACCTCAACAATCTGAACCATCCATTTTAAACAATACTACGGTTCAAATTATGTCAATATAGACATGTGTCGCGCGTGGGTTGGAGTAGAGGCCAACCTCGTCAACCGCACAATCTAATTTGAGCAAAATTTTGGTATTTAAATAGATGGATAAAATAATCATTTTATGAGTATTATAACTTTCATGTGATGGAGATCACATTTAGACATTAGTCAATGACGGACGGGTCTGGGCAAGGGGAGTGTTGCTCATAAAAAATAGATCGCATGGGGGTGTCACAAAACTGCTCGTATAAATATGAATGCAAAAGCACTCAAGAGAGTTGAACCCACAACCTTTTTCTTATAAGTATAATTTCATTAGAAAGGCAAAAGCCAAGCTAATACAAAGGAAACAGCTATAGAGGTCGAGGAGACCTACTAAAAATTGAGAGGGCTCTTCTTCGAAGACTTCATTTTTCATTGGGACCTTCTTTATTATAGGGATGTTTGATGTTTTTGTCAAAGAAATAAGGAAAACAAACACTTTTTCAAAGAAGGTTTTAGTTATACTTTAAACAACATAAAATATATATAATATAAAGCATATAAGGACAAAAGAAATGTCTTTATTTGAAACACAAAAATCCAACACGTTGATAGAAAGATATTTAAACTAAAAGCTAATCTTATACATATATTGATGAAAGAATATATTCCGTTGTTCAAAGTAACATAAATTTAAGAATAAAATTTTATTTGTTTAACTAGGGTGGAATTATTTCTTATACTCAAAACTAAAATCCACTTGTTACTTAATGCACATTGGTCAAGGAAGTCTTCATTGGTTAGCAAAGTCCTGTAGCTTATAAATAGGGTTAATCTAAAACATGTAATTCAACATTGGTTTGCACTAATCAATGGCCCAATGTTTACCTCACCTTTAGGACTCCAGTGAGAAGCATGTTACAAAGTAAAACTCTTCAAGACAAAAAAATTCCGGCCATTAGTAACACTAAGTGTCGGAACCCAACACATGTCAGACTTGGATACATCACCCATTTAGAAGAATTTGTGCAACACTGGTTTCTAGTAACTTGACAATCAACATTTTAAGTTCTAGGCTGTTTCTACTCTTCAGGTGTAGTCCTAGACTTTTTCTTTGTTTCCTTCTGAGACTCGGGTCTAAATGATGAGGTTGTTTACCTAGGTAACTATTATGAGGAAAGGCTAGTAACTCTATTAGACTATTACAATGAGAATTCTAAAGTGTTTTGTGATTTAGAACATAGAAGAGTAATGAATAAGAGACTAGATTCATATCATAGTTTAAAGTTTCGGTACATGCCGATACAAGAAACAGGTTTGTATCGGAAAACTGAAAGTTTCGGCTCAGTTTCGGACCGAAACCACCGAAACTACCGAAACTGTGACCGAAACTACCGAAATTCTTTCATTTGGTTTCACCAAGTTTCGGACCGAAACCACCGAAACTTCCGAAACTACTACCGAAACTATGACCGAAACTACCGAAACTCTTTCATTATGGTTTCACCAAGTTTCGGGCCGAAACTGCTGAAACGTTTCGGTTTCGCCCGCGACTGAAACCGAAACGAAACCAACGACTTTGAACCATGATTCATATGGAGATTTTTCCTTGGGGAATTACTATTTCAAGAGCACATATTTCTTCTTCCACAGAACAAATGTTTCTTCACTCCCATTTTGCTTCCTCCGGAGCAGATTTTGCTTCAACCACTACAACAAAAAAAACATTGATGCAATGCAAAATGTAATTCCCACTCTTTATTCTGCTTTCAATATCTATCCTTCCTATCCTCCACATTTGTGATTCATCCTTGTTCTTCCAGTGTTTCTATCAGTTCTGTTTACATCCTTTTCCCACAAAGCCTAGAGTAGCATCAACCGCACCTCATGTGGTTGTTGATCCCAACTTCCAAAAAATGGAAGCATGGACACAATAACAATTGTCAGTTGGAAAAAGTTCGCAAACAAAAGAAAGTTCAGCAGGTTCAAATAAAGCTATTTGTGATGGAAAATAAGTTATAATGTATTTTGGAAGGTATTAATAAATACATGTATATAAATCCAACTGGTTGCACATAGACATGTGCCTTGGATGTTTCTGTTTGTTTTTTTGGTAAGTAAGCTGGGGTTAGGCTGAGCCCTACCAGAATATTTTAAAGCCAAAGAATTTATTAGTTACAAACAGTGGAAGCAAATCATACAAATGAATTCAACATTTCAGGAAAGTGACAGCAGAGACAACATTAGTCACAAATTATTAAGAAAGATCATCATTTTTTATTGATATTAAGGAAGATCGTCATAATTAGCAGCAAAACAGAACGAAAAATAAACGCAGTAAGAGAAAGGGGGCACACCTGTCTCTTGAATAAAAGATGTTCTTGTGATGTAGTTGTGGATGCATTTGTTTCTGCACCTTCTGATGAGTCAGTCGCCATAGTCATCGTTGATAAGATCTTTCCTCCTTGTGCGTCCGAAGTGACTTGCTTCCACCCCCCTTTCACTACACTTTTTCCCTGTTTAGTCACCTTATACCCCTATTGGGGGCACAAGAAGGGAAGAAAGCACAACAACATTACAATGTATATCTCTCTTGACAAAATTTGCTCTTCAGAATGAGTATTTATTTGCACCTCAGTCATTTTTCTGAACAAAGATACTGTTATCATATCAATACCATAAAAACTGCTTTTTCAAATTAGTAACAGGCAGGGTTCCTCAAGTTCAAAAAATAACTAATTAATTAAAGAAACTTTTGGAGAAAGAGGCGAGGTAACACAGAAAATTGAAAACTCCCAAGTTATCTGAAAACAAAATAAGACACTATCATGTATTGCTACATCTGAATTTTGTGTCCTAATCCTATCACTGATGGCTTACACAGTTACACTATTTCCATCAGTGACAGAAATGGATTAAGAGCCAAAATTCAAATGCAGCCATAAATTTTTTGGTTGTGAGAACTCAAATCTTATCATTTTTCTTTTTCTGCTCTATAAAGAACTAAATCTTGTTTTTTACAGAAACACTAGTCAGGCAACTACAACTTGGTTTGTGGTGTGCATACTCAAAAATTGCATATCAAATAGTTTTAAACCAAAATTTATTTTACGCCTAAAATAATATAACTAATGAATATAAATGAAATAGAAGTTACACAGATATATTCTATGTTCCGTAAATCCATTCTAGCAAGTATTAGAAGGGCTTAAACATTATGCAATGTACATGTGTATTATTCTCCAAAATTCATTGCATGCTTTTTCATTAATCATATCATCATATGCCTTCCAGAATACTTGGTGGCAAATCTCTTTCCCTTCCTCGTATCTTTGGATGTGTCAGTTTCATGCACAACATTTCTAACATTTCTTGTAGATGTAACTTAATCTCTGTGCAATCAATTGGTTGTGTTTGGGTTATTCAGTGCTGTCTGTATGTCTTACATCGCTGCTGTGTTCTGTGTCCAACGTGTTTGGACCCATCCTCTAAAAGTCAGAAGAAGCGGGAGAAGATCAAAAGGAATAGAAACAACAAATCAAACTTACATAGTTATGTGCAAAAAAGGAGAATGGCTGAATCTCCGGATCAAATGCCCAACTCCACTTCTTTTCCAACCTAATGTGCTTCTTCTCCTCCCCGGATCATGTTTCAAATCTTCGTATTGCTCTAAGAAAATCCTAATAACAACTTTTTGCACTATAAACATTGTTAACAACCTCAAATCATTGCTTTCCTCCATCTCCCCTACAAAACTTCCTTCTAGTCTAGCATCTCATCCCAAGTGAAGGCCATATTTGCGTAAAATGAAAAGTGGGATCTTGTGCCTCTTCCCAGCAAAATCAAATAGGTGAATGCAAATAAGGATATACTGTGAAACTTATAGTGGATGATTCAGTTGAGACACATTGTCTGACTGGTAGTGAAGGTGTTCACAGAAACTATGGGATCCACTATTTGGACACCTTTGGTCTAACGGCTAAGATGAACTCTGTCACAATCATATTATTGGTTATGGACAATAATAATTGGCCGCAATTTCAGCTCTATTGAAGATGCATATCTCTAGGGGATCTTCTGGGGAATGTACTGTTGGGATTTTGGTTCGAATTCAGCAACAAAGTACTAGTACACAGGAAGTACTTCTGTCGCGGCAGCGCACACACGGGTCGAATATTTTTTTGGGGTATTTCCTGAAGGGCTTTTGTGTACTTTTACACGGTGTTTTAAAAACCGTAACACATTTCTAATTCGTTTTTGGAGATATATATTGTATTGGGCGGCTGAAAGAGAACAGAGAGAAAGAAACATTGTACTTTGTGATTTCTATAGTGATGAACACCGATCATCATCGCCGGTGGAGTAGGTTTCAGCCGAACCACATAAATCGTTTGTGTCCTTGTGGTTGTGTGACTGCTCTTCTATTTGATTTTCTCTCGTGTGTGTTTTGGTGGTTATTGTTTGCTATTCGTTTGATACTTTCCTTGGCCAAAATATGTCAACATGTTCATTTCTTGACACTACCTGACTTTCTAAATCGAGGAGAGAAAGGAAGATTGTCACTGGTTTCTAGAAGACATCTACATATGAATGAAGCAATCACCACAAGCATGGTTTGATAAGTTTAGCAAGCTATGGTAAAATGAATTTAGAAGAAGTTGAATCGATCATACCATGTTTACACTAAGAGGATCTGTAATTACTATTATGTTTGTGTGGAAGATATCACTGTGAAAAGAGATGATAATCATGCCATCTCTAAGCTCAAGAAGCATTTCAGCAAGGTGATTGTCTGTTTGATACTAAGCATTTGGTAATCTTTGGTACATTGTAGATATTGAATTTGTACAATCTGAGGAAGTAATTCTTTTATCTTCCAAAGGAGATCAAGACTTCTTGACAAATATAAATCTGGACTCTGGAGGAAAAAGAAAAAGAAATAATCCAAACCTTTTGATTCTTTCGACAATCAGATCTTATGACATGAAGGAAAATTACATTCTTCTTATTTTATTTTTATTTTAAATAAATAAACTTAATTCTTTAGTGGACTGAATTTTGATTCGAAGGTAAGAAACCTTGGAGCTAAAATAATTCAAAAGTTAGAACACCTGTTAAAGGACATGATACAATTGGATCGAATAAGCACTTATACAATGAACACTCAGCCGGTTGTGAACATTCCAGTGCCACCTTATTCAACTTCTGGCTCAAAACCTCGACTCTCTAATGGAAGTGAAACACCATTTTAAATTTGATGAGAGTTACTTTTGGATGATCTCAGCATCCAAGAAAGGTTGGTTGGAAGCTTATCCACAATTCTACAAAACAATCACTTACTAGGCATCTCATTTGACATCAAGTAGTGCGTCAAATAATGAATTCACAATGTTCCTCTAATATGGATCCTGTTCAAAGAGTACGTAGATATCTGAATGTTTTTCACCTGGATGAGGGACCCTTTATGCTCTTGATGAGCTTCTTAAACCCTTTATGTCATACCTAAGTTTCACGAGGCACAGGTTTGGGAGAAGACTTGGGTGGAGGAGCAGGGGAAGTAGCTTCTACAAGAAAATTTTAATCCGCTTAGGAAGCGGGAGCAGTACCTATGGGAGAAGGTTCCTGCAACCAAGTGTCAGACTCAAATGCAGATTGGTTGGCCCACCATCTAGTAAGCATTTCACTCCAGGCTACTGTTCTCTAGTAGGGAGAAATCTAGTGACAAAAGCAAGAAACAGGCTGTAGCAAGATCATATGCCTGAGGCAAGTATAGGTTTTTTTCTAATGGTATTTTAATTAGGGGCGACGGGGAATTGCTCTGGCTAAAACCTTTGCCAAATGATTTGGGTGTTCCAATTGAATCTCCCATGGTGACGTCTTATTATACTCAGGCAGTGGTTCAATAACTCTATAAATTTCCCCATATATTAATAAAAATACTTATGAAAAGAAGAAAAATAATCAGGTAGTGATTCACATTTTGATCCAGTTTTTCATGAATGGACAAAGCATATCTGAGTATATGGTCACCTGGTGAGAGATAAAATACTAAAAACATATGAGCCAATTGGTATGAGTGATATTTTATGCTCCAAATTGATGGGGAGTATTTTTCGTCGTCATCATCATAAGCCTTAGCACAAAGATATAGTCGGCTACATGTACATTTGTGTATGTTAGAAAGGATTAGTCTTTAAATCCTTATCTTGTTTTAACCTTTTTATTCTTATCATTAAATAGTTGCAATTAAGTAATTGATTAGTCATATGATGAAATGAGAAGGAGAGGTCATGACTTGGGTTACTCTTTTAAACTTTTTTTTTTTATCAAGTACTCTCCTAAACTGTGATCTCTAAAACTTAATTGAGTAACATTAACAATGACATGGGGTCAAGTCCCTCAGCCAACACGCATGTTGTGAAGGTCTCAATACCTTTTTATTAGCTGTTCTATAAAAGGTAAAGGTAAAGAAACATCTTTTCTTATCTATGAAGGAAGAGAAAAGGCATATATGCTTAGTAGCAAAAGATACTCAGTTCATGAATCTAGTTCTGAAGATCACCTTATGATTCACAACATTTGTTGGGAGATCTATATTTAAAAAGCAACTTTGAGGATAAGTCTTATTCCTGAGCTCCACCAGTATTGCATTTATGATGGGCAAGCAAGCCTCAGCACCTAGTTTAAAGTCATGAATACTACTCTTACCTTCAACCCTGAAAGGTCATTTCCCAAGTTAGTCATGAAGCACAAAACACATAACTCATCCAACTGTTGTTTAATTATCATAAGAGAGAGAGTAGAAGAAGAGATAGAAGGAAACAGAAAGCAATATTTGAATAGGCATAACATTCTTGTATCCCATGGTATGCCATTTCTCATTAGCCATGACAATCCAGCACATCCATAAGGATTTGGTATTACTCACCTGAAAGTTTTAATTAACTACACATAGTTCCTTTTAGCACATTCTTAATGGCTCACAGATTGTAATGTAGAAGTGGAAAAACAAAAGAGAGGGAAGAAGAATTGGCAAAAAAGAAGAATGATTTAAAACGAACCATGCTGTGCGGTAAGCCAGCGCGCGCACACACACTAATCTCTTATTTATATTAGAAATTCACAATTACAAGAAAACTCTTAATCAAGAGTAAAAAGCTAAAACCTTATAATACTAAGGAAATTTATGTATCTACCTCAAAAATTGATTTATCTACTCCTAATCCTCTAATTAGTATTCTAAACTGAGGATACTAGCTGCCTAAGTTGGTAAAATCATTGATAAACGACCTGGGTTCAGTAACAGTCCTCACCCGCTAATCATTCCAGTTGATTACCAAACAAAAGACAAAGTACTTGTAATTAGAATGCTCTATTGCCCTTAGTAGCGTAGTAACAACAAAGTTGAGATGGTGAAGTCAGAAGCCAAATATTCTTATAACTGGGAACATAACCTTGCTTTACCTTATCATCAGCTTTGCAAAGACACGAGTATCACCAGGAAGTCAGAACGAGCAAGTTATCAAGTTAAAAACAGAGAAGATATGTCAAAATAAAACAACCCGTGCGCAGCAAGTTTTGGCATTTACGCACAACACAATATTCTGGTGTATGGGGCAAGGAAGCAACGATGCATTTTTCTCTTTTTTTCAACTGGTTCGGTTTTGGATCCGGTTTGGGTCTTAGGTCAGCCCGGCATTTTCAACCTGTTTTCTCATTCTTCTAAACAAATTTGAAAATGATGAATATATCTCCGGCGTCAACCTTTCACCTTAATGATAGTTAGGTTATTTGCAAAAATCAGCACAAATGCATTAAGAACACCGGTGTAATTGACAGTAAAAGGATCGCCGGCAGGCGGTAACAGCTATGTTGCTGAAAAATTGCTTCTTTTGATGGAAAAATCACACCAAACATGGTGTAAATGGCTGACATTTGCATCGAACTGGCCCAGAAAAAGTGTGAATATACGTAGAAATTTGGAGATTATTAGCTTGTCTTTATGGGGTTCTCTTCTCCCATAAATTTTGGCCAAATGCATGAGAAACACCACAGCAAAAAGAAAAAAAAAACAGAAAAAATGGCTGAATTTTAACCCCTTTTGTACCAGAAAAATAGCCCCAAAAATACCAAAAAAAAAGGCTGAAAAACAGCTCTATCAACCACATAAATTCACCCAAAAAACACCCGAAAATACCAAAATTCACAGGATAAGGGGCGAGAAGCTTGGCTAAAATCCTCATACGAACCCAAAGGTCGGTGGTGTTTCCAGGGTGAAAAACCGCCAGAAAATAAATAAATAACTAAAAAACCTTGTGTGAGCTTAAGAATCCCACAAGGGGTGGTGGAAAAAAGAACTCTTGTGAGTTAAAATTCCGACAAGGGGCGGCAAAAAATCTGATGGTGGTGTGGGAGCTCAACTCAACCGAAGCTCAGCCACAAGAACAAACCCAGAATCAGGTGACTCTTATGCCACAATGATGCAATCTCCTAACCAGAGATGCCACAATGGTGATGGAGAGATGAGGAGCAAGTGGTAGGATATGTTTTTGCAAAGAGGGAATTTCAACTAAATCAATAAATAATTAAAAGATAATTCTTCGCTGCTTTCCTTTCAATGCATTACAAACATTTAAGGAGGCTTGCCCCAAGATATCTCTTAAGAATCGGCAACATTAACAACAATTTGAATAAGATAACAACCTCCCTCTCTATCCTACGAGAATCATGATCCTACGAGCATCATGCAACAATCTTGCATATATTTTGTATGGATCAGAACAGATCAGAATTCCTTATTACTCTAGAGTCAAGTGGCCGACTGGTGGAAGTGTAACAATACTCCCCCGTTGAGGCCTGACTTGTCCTCAAGTCACAAAGTCAAGAAATCGGCTCACAAAAATTATCTGCAATCAGACCATGAGAATATATTTCTATATATATAGTAGAATTCAAATCAGAGCTTTCGAAGTAGTGTATAAACTTAGTACAACATTATACAAGAATGATTAAACCAAATACTTAGAGATTCATATACAAAGGACGAGTGGATACAAGCCAACAAACTTGCATACAAGAACTAAGGAATACTAATCAAGTTTGGTCAATATATAATTGCTACTTCAATCTCGCATTAATTCTTTCTTTATCTCACTATCTAGGGTGTTTGAGTTAAAAATTAAAAAAAAAAAAAAAACGCATAACTTCTGCCACAAGATGGTAAGCACATTTTTGCGTACCAATTATATGATAAAGCTAAAGCAGGTACACCATGAATGAAGGCCTCTCGAGCACCGGCTACTGTCCCAGAGTAAACACTGCAAGTCCAGAGAGGGGAAGGAAGCCCGTCAAATAATGTGATAAGAAGAAAGTATGGTGAATCGGTTTAGATTGCAAATGAAAGTAATTGGTGATTATTTAACAAAGATAATTTACATATTCTGTGCAAGAGTGCTAACACCCCAACCATGAGAAAATACTTAAAATAGAATTAGCACGAAACTGTGTTGGACATTCATATGCAAAATTTCAGTCAAGTTAAAATTATTGAAAGCATGCAAAATAAACTGGTAATAGAGCTACTACACCGACCAGACTCATTTTCTTGTTTTTCCTTCACAAGCCCTGCACCTAATCGGCATTAGCAAGAAAATGGAGCATGGATGTTCCTTAGTGCTAAATTACTGTTTGACAGCACCTTGAAAGTACTGTAATGGAGGTCAAATAACATGGTTTTCCATTGAACAGTATGTCAAAAGACTAAATTCCACCCTTATTCTCAAGGATTGATTATACATAAATAAGATAAATTAAATTCCTTGTGATGTTCTTCTTTTACAATTAAGGCAGCGAACTTATTACGTTAAGAATATTTCTGCAGTTCGTCCTAGAGTACGGTAGCTAAAGATAAAGAAGGCACAATACAGGATATGTTACTAACATGTGATATCCACAGTTGCTACCCATGTTGATGCCACTGATTACCTGTGAGCAGTAGAGGAAAAATATTAGCAAATTCATGATGAAAGGACGACAGGAAACTGTAAGATTTTTTTGCCTAAAGTGAATCTTTTCCATCAATATAAATGCATTAACTGGAGTGTGATCAAACAAATTGTTTGCAGTTTGCAATAAATAGACTTTTTCATAACATCAGGAGTCTAGAGAGCTACCAGGTCAGGAATTGTAGAAAAGAGTGCTTTGGAGATTCCCAAAGAAGCACAATCTGCTGGCGTTCCTGCAAGCCATAATGTGATTATTACATACAATATTTCAAAGGGACCAATAACTAGGGATGTCAATGGATCAGGTTCGGATCGAATCGGGGTTGATCCCGAACCAATCCAATAGCTTATTGGATCATGGTTCTCAGATCCAGACCCAATCCTATAAGCTATCAAAACTTATCGGTATAGATCGCAACCTAACACCGAGTCAATCTGATCAATGAACCAGTTAAATTTGATTTTAAAAAACTAAAACCTGCAAATCCTTAAGTTAAATAATAAATGATAAAATATTTTATCAACATACATTCATTGATATAACATATTCCACTAATTAATTATAAAATTATAATTAATTATTGGATTGGATCAATGTAGATCCAGAAACGGAACCAATATCTTATTAGATCATGATTCTCGTGTCCAGACCCAATGTTTTCAGATCGGATTGGACCAGGTTATCAGGCGGATCTGGTCATTATCGGATCGGATCAAAGTAGATCTAGAACCGATCCAATAGCTTATCAGATCATGATCCCCAGGTCCAGACCCGGTATTATCGGATCGGATCAGGTTATCAAGGTGAGCCAATCCATGGACAGCCCTAATTGTAATGGCATAATCGTTAGCTGGCATTAGTGTTATAACGGGTCAGATTTTTATTTTTTCAGCTAAACGGTAAATTTACAGCTAAAATGGTTAAAATCATTATAACGGCTGTTAATTTCATCATAACAGGTGTTCATAACTTCATACAAATAGCATTATATACCATACAACCTAACGGGATTGTGACTCTCCATTATGAAAAATTCCAATTTTCAACAATGAGAACGCATAGTAAAAGCAATTGCTCGTAATAGAACAAACCCGAAGCCGCGTAAGCTGTTGCTCCTTCAATTTCAACTCGGCGGACTGGAAGAGCATGACGCCAAGTAATGCTATGACCTACAGCCGACTTTTCCCTGGAAATAGGTGCAAATAAGCCAGCCATAACCATAACATTTGAAAATTCAATTTCATTGCTTGTAGCAATTCATCATAGCTTAAGGGACAGTTTGGATCGCCAAAACAGGCCATAAAACCGATAAAACAGAGGTAAAAGGATTCCTCTTAATCAGAACTTGCAGAAGAAGGAGATCTAAAACTGAGATGTATAAAAGAAAGATTCGTGAAGAATAAGACTTACGAATCGGGCGCGCAGACCTGAACCTCGTAGCGATTAGTGGAGACCAGAAGCTGAACCAGAGCTCGTAAACCAGGTGCGTCGAATCCGTCGTCGTTGGTCACCATGATACTCGGCCGAGATGAACTCGAGCTTATCGTACCTTCCATTTTAGGATAATCTCGATTGCGAGGTTGAACGATAGAGAGGAAGAGGGAGGGAGAGAGAGAGAGAGAGAGAGAGAGAGTGCAGAGACTAGAGAGGGCAGGAACTCAAGGAAGTATTTGACCTGAATCTCGATTCCGCTTTAGTTGGTTCGTTGGTAGGTAGATTTGAAGTTTTTTTTTCTCTTTTTTTGTCAACGTTTACGCATGTTGACGGAAATACCCCTAAGAAATTGTCTTTATTGGTCGTTGGATGAAACTCGGACGAAATTGTCTTTGTCAGTCGTTGGCGCGATGTGATTGGCCACTACTTCGCTGCTTAAAAAAATCCGCCGCTTCAAAAATTGTTGTCGTGAGTAGTGACTATCAATGCTTATCTATCAATACTATTATAAAAGCAACAGCCGGTAGTGCCACCCAAGGTTTAAAGGAGGCCGTTTTAACGGTTAAACGGACTTAGGGGTGTTACCGTTTAAACCGTTTAAATGGCCGTTAAAACGGATTAAAACAGCCAAAGATAAAAATAAAAAAAAATTGGAATTTAACGGAATTAAATAGGTTTTAACGGATTTTAACGATTTTAACGGAAAAAATGGCGCTGAAATTAAAATTTTTAATTTTCAAATTTTGAAATTAAAAAAAAAATAGAATTTAACGGAATTAAACGGATTTAACGGTCGTTTTTTCACAATTTTATTTTTAATTTAACGGTTGTTTAAATTGTTTTAACGGCCGTTAAAACAAAAAAATAAAAGCCGTTAAATTCAAAAACGTTAAAACATGTTTGAATGGTTTTAACGGAAATGGGATTGGGGCATTACCGTTTAAACGGCCGCTAAAACCGTTTATACGGCCATTTTTAAAACCATGGTACCACCCACCCATGTGACACAATTAAAGGCCTCTCTACTTTCAAAAAGTAAAAGGTACGTCCTGCACAGATTAGGATGTCCAGCACGCTCAAATCCCTCGTCAATGATGATAAGGAACAATAGTATAAGACACGTGGCATATGTTTAGGGACCACTCAACGCATGGATGTTTGTCCCATCCTAGGTAGACCTATATAAGCCTGTTTAGTGATTTCAAACCTTTGGATCTGTACACATAATGCTCAAAATCTACAATTAAAAATCAACCCTGAAAACGACTCCAAATGTATCCTTAAACATCATTAATACGATGATATTTTGCATGGAGGTCCACCTAGGGATGGGCCAAATATCGATACAGCAAGTGATTTTTGGAGCATCTCCAACCGTGCTCTATTTCTGTAAAATAGAGAGTCGTCTGATAAAAATGACCCTCTAACCGTACTCCAAAAGGGGTCTCCATTCTAGAGACCCCTTTTTGAGTCTCTAAATCTAGAGACCCGGGATGGGGGCCTCTATTACTGTTGACGTTGATTAATGACAGTTTTGACCTTTTTCAAATGTTATATTAAATTCTATTTCCATTTGTATCTTTATTGCTTTTGAGAGGAACAGTGATTTAGAGATAAAACAAGAGACTGCGGTTGGAGTAGACACGGTTACCAAAGTGCTGTAAAAGCACTTTATATTAAAAATTAATATTTTTGTGCTCCAAATTGGAGACCTCCATTGGAGATGCTCTTAGGAGTGTGCTACATGTAAGGTGGCGTTCCTCTGGTGACATATAGACAATGATGGCCGCTAAGGATAATTTGACCTACCAATTGAGGAGTGGACAATTTAACCATACATTCAGTTATCCGAGTACAACTTCGGTCACAACCCACAATATGAGACACGTGGCACATTATTAAAGGGCGCTGACTATATAGATGTTTGGCCAATCCCTCATTGACTTGCAAACCAAAAAATCAGCCTGATTAGTGATTTCTATGCGTTGGATTGAAGTTATTTTCATGGGTTGATTTTAACCATAGGAATTTGAGCATTATTGAGCGTTATTTGGGTGCAAAGATCCAAAGGTTGCAAATCACTAACCAGGCTGATTTTTGGTTTGCAGGTCCAACGAGGGACTGGCCATGTGGACTGGTGACAATCAGGAAACCTAATTTAGCAGATTGAACAATTTCAGATTGTGGAAGGATGCAATGACATGTTGTCATCTCCCACCCTTGGCGTTGATCCGTGTATTAGGACGACCGTTCGATCAGATTCACTTCCATCACGCTAGGAGAATTGAAAGAATACATGTGCAAGGGGGGTATCTAACACGCTTTTGCGGTTATTTTCAACATAATAGCCATTATATTATTTTTCTGACGTCAAAACGGTACATAATGTAACAGGTGAGGTCTGAATCCGTTATAATGGCCGTTATTTTCGTTATAATGGATTCAGACCTACCCCGTTATGTTATGTACGTTAAAACGCTCAGAAATAACGGCTGTTTTTTTTTTTAAATAACGACCCTTATTATTTTGAAAAAATTTGTTTTAAAAAATGTTATTTCCGTTATAAATTTATTGAGAATTTGAATTTTAGCGCTTTTTTCCGTTGTTGCCCGTGCCTTACAATCCGTTATAATGGCCGTTGTAACGGAAAACGGTAACATCCCCAGTCCGTTATAACGGACCCTTTTAAACCTTCCATGATGCTACACTACAACTATAATTTTTCAACAGATAAAAGAAGCCACATCCCCACCCTAGTGGAGTAGAATTTGTGAAGAAAATGGCGGCAATTTATTGCGTTCGCTTTCCTTCAACTCCCCATCTCAGAGTTAGAAACGCTTCTCCCTCCAAATTACAAATACAAATTCTTCCATTTCGCTTTTAGGGTTTTATTGCTTCAACTCGATTCTCATCTCTCTCTCGCGGCTTATCTATTTATTTGCAGAGAAATCATGGCTTCCGTTGTTCGTTGAGTGCACATGACAAGAGCAAAACGCCAAGGCTGTTGAAGATAGCAGTGAGCGGAGTTACAGAGCTTCTGAGGTTTTTCTCTCCAGGGAAGGATAGGTACTGTTCTCTCCCTTTGATGGGAATCCAAAGGTCCGATTTAAGATATTCAGAACCACGCTTGGTTCTTATTTGGGTCGTATTTTGATTTGTTTGATTTACTCGCGTCTCCTTTTCGATCCAATTTTCTTTTCTTAAACAAGTTTCTATGTTTGTTTGAATGATCTGAGCACTTGCAGTAGAATATAATTCACTAGTTTTGTATTCAAGCTTGCAATTTCAATTAATTTCAGTTCAACTGATTTTTAGATTGGATACGGTGAATTTTACCCAGAGAGTCGAACCTTTGGTTTGTGGTATAGACGATGTTGTGGTGATTCTTCAATCAGATTACGAGAATGCTTATTTTCTCACAGGTAAAATTGTTGCATTCTGCTTTTTGATTTTTTGGGTTCTTGACAATTTTAGTGAAGGAACAAAGAAAAATATTCATTAAAAAATGGGATGAGCAATCTAAAATTAAATACATTTCTACTAAAATTCCGGTTCATATGTTGCCATAGAACCTTTGGCATCAACGCTTTTATAAAACTTAAACTATTGTGAGAGATTAGTAGTTAAAATTAGTGAGATAATGTCATAATAAATTTGAAAAATTGGTGATTACCGTTACAAAGATACAAATATATTTCTAATTTGTTTTCCATCTTTAAGTTCACAACCTTATCTGTAGTTAGTAGACTGTTCTCGCCTTGCACCTGTAGTCGTTTCTAATTTTCGTGGAGAATCAGCTTCATAAGCCTTATTCCAACGATATGGGGCCGGAAAACAAAAGATCACAATTCATGGTATGATTTGGCAAAGTTTTACACTGGCTGCCAACCTGATGTAACCCTCCTCCTTCATCCGGCATCTGGGCTTGGGACCGGTGATGCAGTGAAAAGAACTACACCTCTCTGGACAGTGGCTTCCTCCCCTGGCCCCGTCACTGCCCGTGGAGTTAAGTTAATTTTGCGGAGAATATGTTTACAAAAAATTCCGAGTTGATATAATTTGGATACATAAATTGTAAAATGCTAGTTTGCTTGTTGACCGCTGTTGTTTTTCTGTCTATCAACTCCATTGAATTTTTGATAGTTATGCATAAAAGAATAAAATTTGTCAGCAGCTGATATAATGATGAAATCATAGGGAAGCTAAAATTACTACCAATTGCAACAGGGAATTTCACTTCGGCAATTTATGCTGAAAACTGCACCTTCGAAGATCCAACTATTAAATTCCGTGGTAAGAATTCGTTCTTGTATTATCTTATTGCCTTTCTTTTTATCAAAACTTCATGTGTCATTGGACACATGCTTGCAGTTTCCTCACAAAAACCACTGAAAGTTGCATGTTACCAATGCAGACTGTTCAGACCCATATGCATGTGTTTGTCTTAATCGATTGAGTCATGTAGTAAGTTAATTAGTGTTACATATTCCAACAGACAATAAGTAGGCCTAAATTATACTAAATCACACTGGTATTAGTAGAAAGATGGATACACATAGGATAAACCCGCATTAGTGATATACCTGTCAGAAGTCAGAACAGTAAGAAAAAGTGGCTATTATATTGTTTATTATTGATATTTCTGATTTTATACATACTGCAGTTTTTTACAATCTTTATGTTCTTATTTCTAAGCTTCTGGTCTGCTGTCTGTATGCCAACGAAAGTGAAGTTTCTCTTACCTTTTGCAACTCTCGCTCAAATCTCATTTGTACCAACTATCTATACTGATATTTGGAGGGTCAATTACCTCAATCTCTGTAGAAAGTTCACTTCTCCCTCTAGCATGATGAATCTGGGTGATTAAATATGTAACTAGTAATCAACATAGGTAGATTTTATGTCTCTCTTTTTCTCTATAATGTATGATATTTGTTGACTCAGTGAAGCTCCTCCTCTTGTTCACATGCTATCAACATCACATTTCCTTAAAGAGCCCTATTATATCTAATTCCTGTGGTCATCTTTTCTTGTTAGTAACATTTGAAGGGTACTAACCGAAGATGCTTGTTGCGCACAAATATAATAGCCTAACCATCTAATTTTTATGTT
The DNA here is from genome assembly GCA_035048495.1 of Euptelea pleiosperma. NCBI lineage: Eukaryota > Viridiplantae > Streptophyta > Magnoliopsida > Ranunculales > Eupteleaceae > Euptelea > Euptelea pleiosperma. The sequence continues at coordinate 23,520,425 of CM068551.1, read as the reverse complement.
ATTGGCCTGTCCAGGTAAGGATTTGTATTCACGCAATTTGAAGTTACTTGTTCCTTTCTTTGACCGTCCATCACTACTATTACAGCAGATTGAGAAGGTATTCGTTATTTCCCCAAGTGAATTTTATGTAGTGAAGCCAGACAACTTTTCCCCTCAAGTGAAACTAAATTCTATCTGTTACCAATATGTAGAATCAGTTGCATAATATACTTTAATACTGGGCAAAACGCTTAAAAGCATTGTATTCTAGAAGTCATCTAATCTGGATTAAGAGGTGAGCCAATCATCAGTTTGGATTAATTTTTCCTTGCCATTTAAACAAGGGAGAGGAAAGGGTGGCTGTTGTTGAAAACTGGACAGGCCAAACTTAGTTGATGTTTTTTTATCCCATGCATAAGTTGAATTATCTCTTCCTGTGGCCATATCTCACCAAAGCATTAGAGTTTGGGATCCTGTTTCTTTATTATAGAGCTAAGACTGAGTTGAAACGCGAGGCCTAATCTAGTCCAACAATGAGAGGTCTGTGATGGAGTTAAGTTTGTGTTCCTCCTCAATTAGCTATTATAGGATACCTGTCCCTGCACATATGCCACTACTTCGTATTCCCCATTTGACTAGCTAGTATGATTTTTGTCAGGCTCTTGTTCTTGCAATTCTTGTATGTGTATAGAAATCCTTTAAATATTTATCTGATGTAGGTTGTATTGTAGAGAGTGATTTTAGTTAGTGTAACTGTTATATATCTGCTAGGTAGCTGCAATAATGTATAAGAGTCTTCTAGTTGGGACCTGTCGAATAGTCGTTATATTCCCTCCATATCCTTTCTCATTGCAGTCTGCATAGCATGCTTTTGTTTGCATGTGTAAAATTTATGCGAAGGTTGGTTGTAACCTGTAAGGATTCAACAATTGTCATTAGTCATGCTAATATGTGCTGCTTCTATGCAGGGTGTCAATTCTGAAGCAAATTTTGTACTGGCAACATGGAAATTAAGGTGCTTAATCTATTTTTTGTCTGCCTTTTGGGATGGGCTCCAATTTTAATCTTTCTTTTCTCTATAATCCTCTAAGTAAATTGATTGTTCATTTTTTTTCCTCTTAGATAAATTCTTAGGCTTTTTAAATTAACTAGAACCAGTAATCTGTCCACAGTATGAATGAAAGCAAGCATTTAAGTGAGGTCTGTAATTACCGGAAGACTCCCCTTCATTAGCTGTCACAGAAAAGGAACCTTTGAACTGCATGTGCTTATTTGCTAAACCATCCTTGCTTCATTTCTTTAGAAATTTCCCTCCCCAAATCCAAAAGTCCATGGTTTTAGCACGGAGTTTGTTTGGAACCTGAATTATATTTACTAGTTGAAATTATTTTATAAAAGACTCACGACACTTGTAATTATAATAATATGAAATCATTGTATTTTTTTTTTGATAAAGTAGAATACATTAGAGAAGGGAAGAAAGATACAAAGACCAGAGGGAGGTTGAGAAGACCTCCAAATAAAAGAGAAATGGAATCCTAAGAGCCTCTATACATGATGGAATCCCATCCAAACACTAGGTCCTCAAAAGATAAACCTCTACATTCCTCAAAGAGCTTGGACCACAAGAAGAGCAGAGCCTTGATGGACAGAGAGATATCAAAAATAGAAGCCTCCTTTCCCTCAAAAGCTCTCATATTTCTCTCTTTCCAAATGCCCTGCCAAATCGCAAAGGGCAAAAAACTCCAAAGTCTGCTACCGCACGACACGAAGCTTGGGCACTTCTAACTGCGCAAGGTGTTTAAGACCGATTCAGAAAAATCTGAAGAATAAGCCCCAAATCTCCCAAGCAATCTTGTAGTGTAAAAGCAGATGGTTGATTGATTCACCGGCTTGTTTGCACATGAAACAATAGTGGGCCAAAGCCCAGTTCCTCTTCATTAGGTTATCCAAAGTAAGGATCCGTTCCAAAGCAACACACCACACGAAGAACGCAACTCTCGATGGGACCTTGGAACCCCACACAATGGCTTTCGGGAAAGGGGGTCTGACAGAAGTATCGTCAGGCTCATGATCTGCCCTTTGGTTCTTGTCCAACAACTCAATATATTATCTATGATTGTTGGTAATGTTGACAAGTTTATTGAAAGTAATGTGATACATAAAATTAATTCGGACGCCCCTACTAATAAAAGAAGGGAAAAATCTTGATAAGGCGTATTTGGGCACTTGCCTCGATTGTTGTGCACCATTAAGTCCTTGACAAAATTTGTTCTGTTGGTCAATGGTTAGTTAGGAACCCTGCATACAACTTGTTAATGCCAAATATATCATTGGAAATAAATTTTATTAGTTGTTGGATCTAAGAATATCTGTGCGGAGAGGTACATTCCATGAGAGGTATTTGGTGTTTGGGATCATGATATAGCCATTGCATGCCACCCTATCATTTAAGGGGCCCAATGTTAGTAGATATGTGGCAACCAAATAATCTAGATCCTAGCAAGAGATTGATTCTTTCGAGAAGGGTAGGGGTTTCTGCCATACTTTCTTCGTAATCAGATCATATAGAAACTATCTTCTCTCCAACTCATCAAGAAATTTGCTGAACTGGTTGCTCTTTTTTTCTTACCTGGGACAGAAATGAGTAGTTGATGTAGCTTTATAACAGTATTTTGCAAAGTTGCTTTCCATTTGACTATGTCAAATCTTGCTACCTTCTTGTATGTATATGTTCATAGAAGTGACATTTATTATTTTATTTTTTTTATAAATGTGTATATTTCCTTGAAAAGGGAAAACTCCCAAAGAGAACAAAAACGGCCGAACTACCTCCTTATGAAGGAGGAAGTTTCCCTAGTAATTCGTTCCATCTATGTACAAAGGATTCAAAAAAGGGTCGTTGTACGGGCACCCACGTCTTTTGGCCGGGCACCCACAAGGGACCAAAATGCCCCTGTTTTGTTTGGGCACCCCAGCCCTTCTCTTTCATCTCCTCTCTCTCTCTCTTTACTGTAACTATCTCCCTCCCTCTCCCTCTCGGTTTCTCTCTCTCTCTGGTTTTAGCCCCACGGTAGTGCAGCACCATGGAGGCTAAAAGCCCGAGAGAGAGAGAGAGAGAGAGAGAGAGAGAGAAGGAATGGGGTGGGGTGGGGTGGGGGAGGGATATTTTGGTCTACTGTGGGTGCCCAGCTAAAAGACGTGGGCGTCCGTAGACCGGCCTTAAAAAAAATCCTCTAAAAAGAGGGGAGAGGACCAAACAAAAATACATGCTTTAATGTGCAAGACCGTTTGGGGAATCCCTTCCTCTTTGCGTCCAAAAATCCTACGGTTTCTTTCCTTCCAAATCTCCCACAAAAATGCAAAGGGAAGAAACTGCCAAAGAAGACGACTTTTCCCGGAGAATGAATCCACCGCCACCCCTTGAAACAATCTGCTCACATGCTGAGGGCTAACAAACGGAATACCAAATAGACATTTAAAGTGGCATTTATGATGTTTAAAGTGACATTTATGATAACTCCACCAGTAGTAGTGCTTTACAAACTGCATCGCCGGTCCCAAGCATGGATGGAGGGGGGTTCCATTTAGGTTGGCAGCCGGTGTAAAACTTTTGCCAAATCATACCATGAAATAATTAAGCCAACCCCATACCGTTGGGAAAAAGGCTTATGATGATGATGAAGTGGCATTTATTATCTTTGCTGCAGAACTTATCTCAAACTTCCATGGAGGCCTCTCATTTCCATTGAAGGAAGTACACTTTATAATTTGGATGATGAGTTCAAAGTGAGAAACACTTCCCCTTTCAAACATTCTTTATAATTAATTATCTTCTAGTGATTTCTAATCTTTGTTTTCTCGGGTGGTTGCCAATACCCCCTTGATAGATTGTTAGGCATGCTGAGAGTTGGAACATTTCAGCACTTGAAGCGGTTGGCCAGATATTCACCCCTAGCTTTGAAAAATGAAGCATCCCCGTAAATGTATCAGGGGCCCGATGAAAGCTCAAGTGAATATGCTACCACAGAACCTTTGGCAAGAACCAGTGCTTTGAACCGCTGAGGTAATATCATATGTTGCCTTCGATACATGTAGCTTGTAATGCTCTGGTCACTCTCCCTATTGTTCATAATTGTATCACCAAACACTATATCGAATCATTTTAGCTGCAGCCAACACGTAATGTAATCCCCAAACTTGTGTGGTGCACAATTCAGTGGAAAATATAACTAGGTTACATTCACTGGCTTCTTATTTGACCATGATATGTAAACTACTTGAGTATGTTATTGTTGGACCTGTTCAAGTTTCTTTCTTCTGTCTATAAGGTCAATGGGCATAAAATTCTCCCAAGAAATTAAGGCAAGTGATGTAGGTGGAAGTGTGGAACTGTGCTCATGGTTCAAAAGGTTGATCAAGTTGTAGTAAGAGATAACCAAACATCAATATGGAAGACGGTTCAATCTGGACCTTTGTGGGTGTAAAAATTAGGAAACCTAAAGGCCTTATGCACAGTGATGGAATTGTTAGTGCAAAATTCTGATTAGTTTCCTTATAGACTTCCATTTCTATGATCCAAACACTAGATATATGAATAGTAGCAGGTGACCAGGTTTAATGATTAATGACAGTAGCCGAAGTTCTTTTCACTCTGTGGGCAGGAATGCTGAAAACCCACAAACATCACACGAGAGAATAATATATACACCTCAAGAAGAAGATATAAGGATTAATAAACTGGATCTCCTCTCTGCACTACCGTTTTAGTCAACCAACGTCTAAAACTTAATTAAATTGCCAACTGACTTATTTTTACCAGACTAACTAAAAACCTATTCCCGGTCAAGTAGTCATCTTCCAAGAAATTCTAATAGATTACAAGTAAATGAGAAAATCATATCCCATTTTAAATGAAGGGAAACGATATACTCACCCCAAGTGAGGTGAACTAAAATAACCTGAGGACCTTGTATTGTTCCACATCCCCTGTTCAAAAGCATCTGGATCAATACAAGCACGAGTATTTCCTCACTAGAGTGAGATCATTTTCCTTAATAAAATACACACAAGGACTCTTATTTAAACTTAATACAAATCTTCCTAATTTAGCTGTTTGCCCAACATCTACTTGACAACTAAAACTGTTATCATAACTCACCAACGCCAACCATTATAACAACTGTACGTCTTACCACTTGTGACATAGTTATTCCACTGATCATGCCATGTCATCTGTGTCGACGACCTTCTACTTTGCCCTAGGCTCAGATCTGAATGAATCAATGCCTACTCATTCCTTACCCATATTACCAAGAATCATTTTCTGCATATCCAGAACTCCCATGTACCGAGATTGATAGCGTGCCTGCTTGAGAGATCCAGCCATCATTCTTGAAGCACTGTAGCAGAGCATAGTCCTGCACGTGTATGAAACAACACAACAAATGTCTCCCATACTTCCTTTAGAGTTTGGACTACACACACATCATCTGTGCTCGACCATATTCATTTGAACATCAAAGTTCTAACTTTAGATAGAACTTCCCAGTTTTCATCCTCCATTTATGGACTTTATGGATAACTTTACAGTATCGGCACTCTTCGAGGTGGTTTCTCATCTTGTTACAATGTCTGCACTATCTTGATTCCTGACCATGTAGGAAATCCCTTCATGTAGAAATTCTTGTAACTCGATCTTTTTTGTTATGAGCTTTCACTGCAATGTTTAAAATTTCTAATATCGCGAACAGGTAGCGTCCTCTTTAAGATGCAGTGTTCTAACTATCCAAAAGCAAACAGGCTGCAACTGATACTTTTGATCAATTACGGCAGCATAGAACTACTGTTGCTCTGATACCACTTGTTGAGTCCTTGTACAGTGGAAACTAAGAACCAATTAATGGAAAAGAATAGCTCAATTTTCTCTTAACCAACACACACTCACTTGGCTGGGTGGTAGTTGTCTACTTGTCGATCAGCCTCCCCTCGTGGGAGGTCGCGCTTCCGAGCCATGTAGTGGATGTCTCTTCTGTCAAAGCCGGCATAGCTCACCTTGCCTTATCAACTGGTCTTGCAGTCCAGACCATAACTGCATTGCCTACCAGAATAGCGGAACTTTGGAAAACGCTACCCCACCGTTGTGGTCAAGTTCATCCACCATTGGATTCTAGAGATCTGCGGTCCACGAGGCAACAACTGCTAAGGGTAAAATAGTCATTTAGTCTGTTATTCTACTTTATGCATTTTTCATTTTTGGGAGATTCAAAAAAAAAAAAAATCCTTCTTGCTAGATCTCAAATCACAAATGGTGAATATAACAATAGTTTGTGTATGCACTATAGACTGGATCTTTCCTCCTAAAAGAAGTGTTATCATTCTAACGGTGACCACTGTTCTTTAATGTTGATGGTGGGCCTCATAATCATGTATCATCGAGTATTTTAAAGGATGAGCAGTAGAGAGCTCGTGGTGCTCTCTGGCACAGGAGTGCAATGACTAGTGCCCTACTATCTGGACTGGAGCTTTCCGATAAAGAAAATGCTTCATCAAGAATCCAAGGTGTTGCATGCGCGCATGATTCCATTTAATGATTGTGACCATTCAATCTATCACCCTTTTTTTGGACGGTCAAAGCCAACATACAAGAAATGGTCAAGGAAAAATGTCTCTAGATCAGGTGGTTATGATCGTGATTGAGTTGATTTCTTAGTGCAGATTTCCTTGATGGGGACACATCAGATTATGGGTCCTACTGCAATCAGATGTACAACTGTGCCATTTATGGATTAGATCACCCTACATTTACATGTTTTCCCTTCACTCAAAGCTCTTGTTCTTGTTCTTTCCATAGTAAAGCTCTTGTTCTTGTTCTTTCCATAGTACCCCCAACTGGACAGTGGATCTCAGCCACTCACAACCAATTTTGGCAAATGCTTGGTCGGGGAGTGCCGTGGGCATGGGCCACCCATGTCTATATAATAAGGGAGCTCAGTTGTGTCCCCCTCTTATAGGCTTCAACAAAGAAGGACCGAGATCTTATCCCCCAACTAGACGGTGGATCTCAGCCACTCACACCCGATTTTAACAAATGCTTTGTCGGCGTCGTGGGCATAGGCTGCCAACTAGTTTTTAACAAAACATATCATACCATCATATTATTCAAATATTCAATAAAATTTACGTATTTTATAAGGAACTGTATTATAACCATATTAAATGCATATATACACTAATTATTCTTGATTATTGAAAAACATATTTTAAATGTTAGCAAATGGAATAAAAGAAGAAGCATTATTTAAAAAAAATTACTACTTTATTTTATTTTTTTATTTTTTTACCAAATTTTAAACATATTTTAGAATGAAAAATCCAAATCATACTCGAACTTTTCCCATACTGTATTTTTGTACATGACTTTACACTCGAAAATAGAGATTTTCTTCACAACAAGACTATGATAATGCATTTAACTAAATGGAGATAAACTGAACAAACTTAAAATAATATAAATAGATAGAAATAAACTGAATATAAAAGAAAAAAAAATTGTTAAAATGAAATTGAATGTGTTGAAAATTTGTTCATTAATAAAAATATAAAGTAGCTCCAAAAAATACGACAAAACAAGGGAAAATTGATTGAGATGGTTTGATTATGTACAACAAAGACTAATTACAGAACCAACAAGGAGGAAAGGGTTAAAAAGAAGAAAGGGTTAAAAAGACGAGAGAAAGACAAAAATGGATAAGAGTTAAGTTTGAGAAGAGATTTTTAAAATTTTTGTCTTAACAAAAGATGACTTTAGATAGGGTTGACAATATTCGTGCAATGGACCCCATATCGTTGGGAAAAAAAAAAAACTTAAGATAATAACGAGGACGAGCGTTAGTAGTTTTTTTTCCCTAAATAACGTCTGTTTTAATTATTGTTACATTGAAAAATGTGTTGTATAACATAATAACCATGGTTTTTAAAAAAACAAAAAACTTCGTAATGCCACAACCTATAATGTTATTTCAAAAAAATGCTAGAAATGGAAAAAACAGATTAGACCTGTTATAACAGACGGAATGGTAACGTTATATGTCCGTTATAACATTATAGAAGTATAACGGCTACAAAACTTATAAAGAATACTCTTTTAATTAAATCCAAGAATTAGGTAAATTAAGTAACCTACAATTCACAAATCACATGAAATCAAATTAAAATTTCAATCACTCCTCCAGGCGTACAATAGCAAAGAGAACCCTCCTCCACTCCCACAGGACTTAGTAGATGAAGAACAAGAACTCCTCCCTCCATCACTGCTCTCCTCTGCCCACTGCAAAACACTTGAACACGATGGGGAAGGCGACAACGACATCGACGGTGATGATGTCAAGCTCTTCTTCATCAATCTCTTCTCTGGTCCCACCATCTCTGGCCATACCCCACCATCTCCCACTTGAAACACAAAAACTCCATACCCACCACCTCCACCACCACCTGCAGACCCGGCGACCCAATTAAACACATCCCAGTAAAATTCGACATCCGACCCGCCAACCATAATTCGCTCGTTCCCTCTAAACTTCCATGCTAACCGCTTCACAACCAGTCTAACCTCACCGTCCACCTTCACCTTCAAGATTCCCCCTGCACATTCGATCTCAATTTCATGATTTGAACTCAAGAACTGAGCCTTCGTCGCGTAATTCCTACACCCAAACAAATGCTCACGACGAGATAGCAATGTGGATTCGGCAGATGGATAGATTTTGATGGATCCGGAGCGGCGAAGTGCATCGTCCCAGAGATCACCGAGGAAGAATTCGATGCGAGAATTGGAGGTGATAGCGAAGTAGAAGCATGATTCGGGCTCGGCTGAGTTCCGCGTAAACTTAGCCCGAGTGAAATCCCAGTAAAGCTTAACTCGATGATGTTGGTGACGACTAAGAGAGAGGGATTTTGAGCCGGGTCGGTTTCGGAAGAACGAAAAGGTTGATGGGTAGAGAGAGATTGTGATGGAGAAGGAATCAGAGGCGTGGATGGTAAGGGAATGGGATAAGAGGGTTTTGGACCAGGTTAGGGTTAGATAAGTTGGGGTATTGCAAATTTGGGTCTGATAAATGCTGGTTATTAGGTTTTGTGGCATTTGGGAATTGTGGGTGAAACTGTTGGGGTTGCTGAAGCATGAAGGTATCATGGTTCAGTTACTTCTGTGTGGTTCTGAGAGTGGAAATTAAAGGTTTTTGGGGGGTTTTTAGGCATGGGGGGTTTGTGGGTGTTCTGGTTTCTGGTTTTTCTTGATGGGTTTTTGATTTTTTGTGTTTTGGGGAGTGTTGGGAGTCTTGGAGAGGATGATAGTGAGGTATATGAGGTGGTTTTGTATTGGGTATTTGGTTATTCTGCTATTGGTTGAGTGGGTGGTATTGAGGTTGAGGTTTTGCTGGTTTTTCGGGTGGTATTGGGGTTGGAGCGGCGGTGGGGTAGCATTGGATTCTGAGTAACTGAATCACAAGTCCATGATCATAATCAGAAAAGGCTTTCGTGTGGGGTCTGTACGCTTAATTTGCGCATTTGACAGAGAAAAAAACGAGAAAAGAATGAGCTGGGTTGCACTGGACTTGAGCACCCACCGTTACCGTTACTAGTGACTTGATCTTACCCTTTTTTTTCTCTTTACCATCTAAAAAGGAGGAGATAGGCCGCGTCTCCTTGGGAAAAGGAGCAAACCAACAACTCCTTGTAAGTAGGTGGGGAGAACTTTGGATTTGGACTTTGGAGACTAGTTTATTTGGTGAAAATGACAGGAAATAAGGCGGGATTTTACAATGTTAATTGGGTCCTCTGCTCAGATCGTGGAGAGAAGAACACTCTATAGTTCGTTTTCCTTACACGTGGAAGGTGAGGGCCGGATCCAATGGGGTCCATTTATTTCATCATCTCAACTCTTGGTTTTTCCGTTTTTGCCCCTGAGCGTTACAATTTGTTATAACGGCAGTAACGCCCCAGTCCATTATACCGTTATAATGGTCCCTTTTAAACCTTGGTTTGTAGTCTCGGTCGATCCCATTCTTGATCGGGATTGGAGCCCATCGATCAAATCCAAAAATGGATTGTCTCGCCCGAGATCACTGTTTCCTAAAGAAGTCTCATGTTGTCTCGAGCGAGATGCACCGATCTTGTTCTCGATCGGACTGATCCAGATCGGGATTGGAGCCCACCGAGCCCAAGATTTGGAACGATGCCTCAACTTCAATTTGGGTGTTCTTTGGAGAGCACATTACGGTAAAAGTTGTAAGTTGTGTTTGGCGATGAGCTATTTTTTATCGTCAAATGGAAAAACGCTAAAGAAACCCATATTTTTGTTTTTTTGGTATTTTACTAACACCCCCTGAAATTTGAAAATAATTTGTAATACTCCCTTATACTTTCGAATTTTAGGATTATGACGTCGTTTGTTAAAATAAGTGTTCAGCATTTAAAGCTTTAAAGTGCTTAAAAACAAGTGATGATTGCTTAAAGGGGCTTAAGTGACAAAATTTCTATTCGTAAAGGTTTATGTCAAAAAACTTAAGATAAGGGTGCAATTGAGATTATAATTTTTTTTATAAGGATAGTTTTGTCCTAATTTTATAAAGGTCACTTACATAGGACATTATTGACATTTAGGAAAGAATCATAGAATCTTTTGGAGAGATGCTTTTTGGCCTAATGTAAGTGAACCTTTTTTTTGTAATTAAGACCATATAACAAAAGGAAAGTCATTACAATGCTGGCCATGGGAGGTATCCTTCTTTAATACAACTGACAACCAAGGAGGATAGCATCTGTCCCATACCAAAGGCGTGTTAAAGGAGCTCGCCTTAGAAGCTACATAGTGAGCCACCGCATTACCATCTGGCGGTGTGTAAATAAACCTAATAGAGTTAAAGACGTAAGTTCAAAACATCTGCACGGATAGCAGAAGAGGACCAACTAAGAGCTGTGGAATTTTGTTTCAAAGCTTCAATGATCATCAAGGTATCAGATTCCACTATGAGTACTTGGACTCCAAAAAGTTTTGTTTGTTCTAGCCCCCATTTTATGGCTCGAATTTCTGCTTCTTCAACAGAGAAGGATCGATCTTGACGTCCTCCTACCAACACACACTGGTTAGCATCATTCTGAATTACAAAACCCAATCCAACAAGTCCAGTGGCTTTGTGCCATGCAGCATCAATATTTAGTTTCAGAGTGCCAACTAATGGAGGTTTCCAAACCATTTTGGATTTAGGAGTTGTTGGTATGGTCTTTTCTGATTCGATGTAAGAATAGATACCCCTTAAGAATTGAGCTAGGTGTTCTATTTGGGAGTTATGCACTTCTTTATTGCGAAGATCCCAAAGCTTCCAAAGAAGAATGCAAATGTACTGTGTTTGAAAGGAATCCCTATCAATTTGGGTGGAAGGCGGCATGATTTTTTCTATTATCCATGTTTCACATTCCTCTGCAGACCAATACTCACAACGAATAGATAAGGAGAGGAGGGGGGGGGGAATGACACCGAGGACATTCTGGAGAGATTTGCTTAATTTGCCTATGAATGGTCGCTCGATTAGGTAGGATATTTCTGAACAATTTCCACATGAACATTTGAATTCGGTAAGGGAGTGGAAGGTGCCAAATTTTTTTCCAAATGGGGTGATCCTGGCCTGTTCTGCAGCAATTTGACGTTGTGTGCTGAATTCACTTTTTTATTTTTTTTACTTTTCTTTGAATTTCAGTGATAAGGGCTGAAATTAAGTTGTCTACCAAACGCCACTTAGGGCCTGTTTGGTACGTGAGAAAAAGAGTTCCGATGATAAATATCTAGCCAAGCGAATATTATCTTGGCTAAATATTTGTTCATATCAACATTTAACACCATTTGGTACGTGTATAAGCTAGCTTACTTCATTTTCTTTCAAATTGAGTGGGTCCCACATATCAAAGTAAGTCAAAAATGGGTTAGGCGAGTGTGGGAACCACATGTTATGTCAAAGGATAAAAAAATCTTATTTTTATCTTTTTTATATATTTAAAAACTCATTTTTATTGAAAATAGTGATTTTTTCGCGAGAAAATAAAATTTTCCCACAAAAGCTTAATTGGCGTAAAAATATTTACACAAGAGGGGGAAGGTGATCAAATGTTTTCCCGCCGCGACGGGCAAATTTGTGGGCCCAGCTAAATATTTGCTGGGGCCAAGTGGCTGCCAAACGCGCCCAGGCGAATATTAGTGCACGCAAATATTTTATTTTCCTGCCGCGGTGCGTTACCAAACATGCCTTCAATCGTCGAAATCACTAAATTTCATCCTATTCAGACTTCAGATCTGAGAAAAAATTTTATCAACGCCATTTTAATTTAACAGTTATTGACTTAAGTTAAAACCGACTTGAATCACACGTCTTTAGCATTGTATTCGGAATATTATGGTCCTTTCATAGGTGCATTAACAGGCACATGAATGACGGTTAAATTAGGTCAAGGGATATACTGATTACTTTCAAAATTTTGGGGGATGTTACTACAATACCCTTTTTTTTTTAGTACAAACGGTCCGGTTTGGCTCCATAAACGTCTTTGTTCACCAACGTTTGTGCCGTGAAAAACTAGTATGCAAATGGTTGCATACATAAATACGGTCAGAAAGCGACATGTACCAACCAAAACCCCTGGTTAAGGAGAGGAGTAGAACTTTGATGACATAATGCAATATGAACCACATAGCACACTCTTAGAGGACTCTGACCATATGGATGTTTGGCCAATCCTTAGGTGGACCTACAAACCAAAATCAGCCCTATTAGTGATTTCTAGGCGTTGGATTAGAATTATTTTCATGGGTTGATTTTAACAACCGGGATTCGATCATTATTGATCATTTTTTAGGTACAAAAACCAAAGGTTTAAAATCACTAATCAAGCTGATTTTTGGTTTGTAGTTCCACCTTTATTTGAGCATTATCTAGCCTGTCCATTTAGTATTATGGGCCTTAACTACTGTCTGTAATGCTATACCCAAAGGGAAAATTTCCATGAAATCTGCCTCTCATACCCTAATCTCAGTACCGACTGTCTCTATAAGTTGGATCTAGATCATGGTTCGAAATCTCAGATCGGAGGCCGATCGGTGGGCTCCAATCCCAATCTGTATCGGTCTGATCCAGAATGGGATCGACTCATCTCGCTCGAGACAAAGTGTGACGACTTCTTGGGAAACAGTGATCTCGGGCGAGACGATCCATTTTTTGGATTGGATCGATGAGCTCTAATCCCAATCCGGATTGCTCGATCCAGAACAGGATCGGCCGAGACTTCGAAGTTCAAACCATGATCTAGATTGGGTCTACATGTGCAAAGTGAGTCTAGATCTGGGTCTACTTGGATCCAATCCATGTTGATTGTTTAAAGCTGACAATAATCTAATTGGATTGTAAAAACTTGTAATTCCCAATTTTCCAAAGAATTGGAGTTGTAATTCTCAGCAATTCAACCATCAAATGTACTAAACAACAAATAAAAAAATTACAAACCATATCCCAACCCAATTCCTAGTTACAAATCTAGACCGTGCACATGTCACCTCAGGGTCTGTGCATATGGTTTTTTTTTGTAATTCAACAATTTGGGTCTAAGTAAGACAACTTGGATCAACTCGCCCCAAATTCGGCATTGCAAACCCTTTGCCAACTTTATTGACCTACACAGAGTGTGGTTTGACAGAGGGGAGAGCCAATTTATTGAAGAAAGCTAACTCGGACGAAGGAGTTTGGCTACTCTATAAGTTACCATGAACAGACAGGTGCAACTCTCATCTGCCCTGAATGAGACAATTCCTACTTGCTTGGAATGAGACGTAACTTACCTACCCGGAATGATGATTAGAGATACATAGTTTCTGATTCCTGCATAGGCCAAAGACACCAAGCCGTCACCATGCTTGAAAGGTAGGAGACATTACATTCCACTGACCTTCAAGGTCTATATAAATAGAGGTTCCCCTTCATTAAGAAAGGGGACAAAAAACCTTCACTTTGCATGAACTTCCTTTAAGCTAACAACTTAAACAATCGACTTTCGTGTTCATCTTTAAAAATAGTTAGTTGGTCATTTAAGTTGGACTTTAAGACATTTTGTTAAATTTACCTTAATTAAACAAGATAATAGGGGTGGGGTGGGGGGTTGCCCTCGTGAGATTGATCCCAAGATCTCCTACAAGGAGAAGGTATACATCTACTACTTAACCAAGCCGACATTGGTAGGTGATGTTGATTTTGATGTTGGCTCTTGGGACGTACATATTTAAACAAATGAAGAAGAATTAGGAGAAAGAATTTGCTTTTGTAGGGCAGAAACCAATCTTGCTCCCAGAGACCTCAACAAGCATGAAAGATGTAGGTGCTTTTCATTGTAAAAGGTTGAAACTATATTATAAATATATTTTTCACTTAAAAGTTCAATGGGCTTATGCTTATGGACCAAGTATGGGGTTGGACCCAAACCAAATCCCTTATAGGACGGACTTGGGGCTTGATCGGGACTTGGGCTTCCAAGATGACTCAGAGATCAACCTCGTGCCTGAGTGTTTTGCTTTGGGCAGGCAAATCTCAGCCAGCTCCAAGCCCAACCATTGACAGCTCTAATTCCCCTGGTACCTCCACATGTGGGCCACATGGAGGGAGTTGATACCCAACTTTTAATGGGTCTTGCTGAGGTGATCTTCAATGCCAAAGATCACCCTGATCGGATGGCCATAACCAAAAGGACTATAGACCATATTCCAATCCTTTCATGGGCTCTTCCTTCATATTTTTCTCGCCATCCAAAAGAATATGATAGATCAGATGGCTATGGTCATAAAATCTAATCAAGTTTGGCATATGAAAGCTTCTAGGTAGGACAATGGATTCCACACTATCCACGTGGCTCATGTGCATGAAAGTTGTAGACCACCTAATTGTGGGTTTCTAATGAGGACCTTATGGCCAATTTGGACAGATCCAGCTGTGTTTTGGATTCCATGTATTTGGAAGATGCTTCCTTTGTGCCTCAAAATTTGTGCACACCCACAAAAGGGTGGGTCCCAAAAACAGCAATACAAGTAGCTAATACAATATTAGGATTGCACATGAACCAAGCTGGCGTAACATGGGCTGGTGCTGGCCTTAAATTGTTTTTATATAAGGCCCATCCCAAGCTAATGGCATTGCCAAGTTGTATAGTACTGGGCTAGGCTTGGGCTTGAGTTGTTTCAGCCCATGATGGTCCTAACTGGGCTTTTGCTTAGATTTTTGGTCCCATAGCAGGCTCAGACTGACCCATACCACATCCATGCCCGGCCCTAATGGACTAGTAAACCTTTTTATTGTACAGGTCCATTCCAGAATCAATGGCTACCCAAGTTTGGTTCTAGCTTAAGACCTGTTTTGATAACCATTTTGCGCCAAAAAAAAAATCATGAAAAAAGATCCAAGGGTCCTCAATGTGCAACAAAAATAATCCATTTTAGTTTACTTGAATTATACATGGTTATGTATGTTATAATTACAGCATTGAGTGACCTACTGAAAATGTCTCAAAGCTACTTCCATTGTTTAAAATAACAGTTATAACGGCGTTATAATGGTAACGCCCCTATACAGTTACACGTTATTTACAGCTTTCTAACGTTAAAATGCTATAATATCAAGTAAAATAACAGATCGGTTGCCTACCGTTCCGTTACAATGGCCCCTTTGAAACCATGGTTATTGGTGGAGAATCATATGGCACAAACTGATTTTTTTTTTCCATGGTGATAGTAATGGTTCATAGAGGTAGCCAAACCCTAGAAAGTCATGCAGCCCTTTGAATGTGACTGCCATACTTTCTTCCCAAGCCAACTTGAAGACATTTTTTTTTAGCAATATATGGGCAAGACGACTTTGGTTTTGCATGTAACAAGACCCACTTGTAGCAGCAGTGTCAACTGTCATCAAGCATCTAAGAATAGGCAACAAGTCCATCACCAAACCTTTGCCAAATTTAAAGGAAAGTCAAAGTACATTGTTTTTTCTCCATCTTCCATCAGTCTTCTATCTTTTACTTTAGTTAGAGGTCAAAAAAAAAAAATTAGTGGGGCCTAAGAACCTTGGATGTTAGGCTAAGTTTTTCTACCAAGGTCCCTTGTTGTTGCTTTTAGAAAATTTTTCTAGAAATGATTTTACTCATTGAATTTTGACTTTTGAATCCCATCTTAGAAAACTTTTCTGTGGTCAACATATAGGGCCTAAGTGAGGATGGAAGTGGGCCCACATACCACATTAAGATTGGAGGGATGC
Organism: Euptelea pleiosperma; assembly: GCA_035048495.1. Classification (NCBI taxonomy): domain Eukaryota; kingdom Viridiplantae; phylum Streptophyta; class Magnoliopsida; order Ranunculales; family Eupteleaceae; genus Euptelea; species Euptelea pleiosperma. The sequence goes on along the minus strand of CM068551.1, from coordinate 23,504,109 downwards.
TTACCACATGTAATGTTGGGAAACTGATTGATGGGCTTCTCTGATTGGTTAAACTTTAAATGAGGTAGTTAGGGTTCAAGCCCATATGTTGGACCATCTTATCCATTCTAATGCAAATCTTCAAACTTTAGGTTAAATATACACACCGCTCTTAGGGGAGAAAATATTTGGTCTTCAGTGCTGGAGAGCAAATTTGATACACCACCCCCAAAATGCCACGGTCGCACACTTTTTGGGCCCATATTGGGTTTAAGCCCATGATGAAAAAAAACTCGAATCGGAAGGCTAGAAATCACCAAACAGATTGATTTTTGATGTGTAGGTCCAGTGGGCCCAGAATTTGATTTTGGATAAGGACGAAGAGAACAATGTAATCTTTTTTTGGCCTCTAAACTCGAATCGGAAGGCTAGAAATCACCAAACAGATTGATTTTTGATGTGTAGGTCCAGTGGGCCCAGAATTTGATTTTGGATAAGGACGAAGAGAACAATGTAATCTTTTTTTGGCCTCTTTGCTTTTCCTTGTACTTTTTGAGATCTCCTCAATCTCACTATTTAATACATTTTTCTGGACTTATCAAAAAAACTAAAAATGTAATTGACCTCCTACCATTATATGTTTTCGTGATGCACTCCGCGCCCATGGACGTTGACGGACCACCTTGCATGTCGGTTGCGTCCCAAAATTTGGGTCCACAGTGTATTTCCAACCATCCGATGCTCGCTAATTTTTGATGAGCCAATGAATTTGGTGTATGTGGTCTTAAGTCATATGATTCGATGGTCGCTGCGGAGACAGGATTGCGTGTGAGTGTGCGCGGCCACGGTGGTGTGTGCAAAAATTTGTTGTGTTGTGTATATGGCCAACACTTCGCCCTGTTAGACTCGTGGACCCTTTGATATACATAGTTATGCTTCCCTCTAACAACTTAAGCTTGTAGAGTAACGTCGTTAGTTAACACGGTATTAGAGTAGGAGGTTCCAGTGGGTCGTAGGTTCAAGTCCATCAAAGTGCTGAGGAGGCATGTAATTAGTAAATTCTTGAATTATATGCAAATTGTACGAATTATCCGAAAAAACTGAACTGAACACCGTCCTATTCAAAGGTATGGAAAAATTCATGCATTTTGGAACATGATCGAATAATTCACAAACATTTCTGAATTATACCCGCATAATTAGGGTTTGAACATGAAAATTCATTTTGTAAGATAAAAAATAGTGAATATTTTTCTTCTTCGATCTTATTTTATTTTTAAATTATTTTGTCCAATTTTTTAACTTATTTTTAAATTACACCCCGAATTGTACTCGAACATATCTTCCCCATACCGCATTTTTTCCACACTCCAAATTGCTAACCGAGTCTATACCTGGGCCTGGCTACGTTTGGTGAGCCAGTGGAGAAGGATCGAGGCTATACCTGAACCGCACTATTTTGAGTGAGAGGATTTCAACTCCATGGAGAAACAACATTCTATTCAAAGGTTTGGAAAAATTAGTATGCTTTTTTAACATGATCAAACTATACTCGAATAATTCACGATTTTTTCTGAATAGTTAGTAAATTCTCGAATTATTTGTGAACAGTACAAATTATTAAAAAAATAAAAAAACCGAACCGAACAGCTTCCAGTTCAAAGTTTTGGAAAAATTCGCACATTTTTTAAAATATATGATCGAATTATACTCGAATAATTCATGAACATTTCCGAATTATTCAGTTTTGAACATGAAAAATCATTTTATAAGACAAAAAAGCAACAGTATTTTACTTTTTTTTTTTATGTTTTATTTAATTTTTTCAATTACTTTCCCAAAAAGTTGAATGTATTTTTAAATGACAAACCAGAACTGTACTCGAACATTTCCCGTGTAAAATATATTTGTCGCACTCCGAATTGCTAACTACGCACGGCTAGGTTTAATCCGAATTCGTTGATTTTAGATAAATTGTCGATCCATGTTATCGACAACAAATGTTTGGGATAAGACGCTGATGCTGATGATGATGATGATGAAATACAAGATATGGTCCGATCCATTGAGATGGATCAATGAATGTGTCACTACTGGAAAGGCAGAATGCTATAAATAGCATGGGTCCTCTTTAAAACAAAAAACTACGACAAATCGTACAAAGTACAGCAAAAAGGAACCAGTTTTAAACCATGAAGTAGGTGATTAAAGAGAGTTGTTCTGCCATTAATGAGTTGGATGAACTTCTTGGTTCAATCTTCAGCCCAATGTTATGTCTTATTTTGGTACAGTCATGGTCACCTGAGCTCTAAAAGTTAATGAAGAAGACAACCCGTATCTTCGAAATCTAAGTAGGCCCCATACAATTGTGATCGCCTTTCAGATGGGGAGAGTCGGTTAGTACTTAGTAGAGATAGAGATTCAAGATGGGGGATTGTGTAGAGGGTAGTTGTCGTTCTTTCCTTGTTGTTTTAGATGTATTTCCTTTTGGCTTCTTGGTTGGCTTTCCTAGCCGCTAAGGGTCGTTATTAATAAATTTTTATATTTGCAAAAAAAAAAAATTAGTTTTTTTATTTTATTTTTTGAAACCGTGGGTATCTGGGCCTCTTAGAGCACCCGACTAGTCTCCCGGGGCATGATAGTCACCCCTTCCGCACATACCGGAGGCTACTAGAAGAGTTAATGTGGATAGAGCCACTTATTACCCTCTACTCTTTCCAGGGGTGGCCTCAAGGAGAGTTGAACTCAGAACCTCCTATAAAAAAAAGTGGTTTGCCGCTAAGAAGAGAAAAATGAAGTGGTTCACTGCTAGGATTATGTCCATGAGCGACAATAATCAGGATCTTCCACTATAAGTGGATTGAAAAGTTACAAAATAAACTTAAACTGATGATTTTATAACAATCGCAAACCCTAAGAGCACGTTTGATTGTCAAGTAGGAAAATTACATTTTCTTTAATTAGGACCGTCCTTTTTTGACAGGCACCCGGAACAGGCCTTGTCGGGCATGGATTTCGAGAATCCAACGGTTGTGATAGCACTAGCATTCACTTTGTGCCAAAGCAAACCCCTGTTGGATTCTCAGAATCCACACCCAACAAGACCTATCATGGGAGCCTGTCAAAAATAGTCGGTCTCGTGAGCTTGTTCCTTGAGAAATAGGTTTCCAACGAAATTTCCAAAGAAACGGGAGTGACTTTGTTGGGAAACATCATTTTAAATGGTGCATCACCCTTGCGAAATCTTACCAAGAGTAAAATGGTAATAATAGAAGGAACAGGTTCTGAGAATATAAATTTTCACCGAAGCTCTCAGGCGTGGATTTCAAGAATTCAGCAGTGGTTTTGCTTTGGCAAAAATAAATGCCAGCTCAGTAATATCAATCACCGTTGGATTCTCAAGATTTACAGACGAAATTTTTGGTGAAGATTTATATCCAAAAATTTAGGTCCATAGATCCTGACCCATAATAGAATTCAAGACACTAGGGATCCATCATTTGCTAAAACGGTCAGAACTTGTCACTAGTTTAACATGTTAGAAACTTAGAATGAGCCCCATTTCGCGTAACCATCAAATAAGAGCCTCAGTCATCAAAAGCTCAAACACCAAACATTTGGAATTTGAGCGTAACATTGAATAATTCATCTTGTTTACGGGTAGCGGAGGTTTCTTAGTTTTGTATAATACTAATGGGTGGCATGTGCCCACGGCATTACCCAACAAAGCGTCTGTCAAAATCGGATGGGAGTTAATCTCAACCATTGATACGAAACATAACAGATCTCAGCCACTCATTATTGAAACCAGATAGGATAAGATGGGGTATAAGACAACAACTGTCACTTGATTAACTCCAACCTCCATACTCAAGCTTGTCCGCTAACTTCCTTGCATTTTACCATATATGTTATTTATTGGTTTCTTGTCATGCATGAGTCATGCATGAGTTCCCCACATTTGGGAATCAGTGTTGCATGCTACATTCAAATTATTAATGTGCGTTGTTTATTTGTTACAATGTGGACGCTAAGCTCTTTTGTCTAAGGCCATGTTATAGCCAAATTAAAAATTAATGTCGAAAACTAATCAACCTCGAAAAATGATTAAATATATAAGCAAACCCTAACTTGCCTCACTCTAAGCTGGCACGAAGGACATGATACGCGTGGTCGATCTTTTACAGGCGATTTGGTGATTCAGATTCATGATTCATGCCCTTTTTCTTAATAACGCAACGATCGCCGACATCTCGTACTTGTTGTGTATATATATATATTTACCTAAAAATTGATTTTCAATTTATATAGGCAGTTACTATTTGCAGAGCATATTTTACTTCTTCCAGAGAGAACTAATGCTTTTTCACCTGGTAAAAGAAGCAAAATGGGAGTGAAAAAATACCGCTATTATGAAAGAAGTAAAATGTGCTCTGGAAATAGTAGTATCCTTTCCCATTTGACCCAGTATTTATCCTGTGTAGCAGAGTACAGAGTACAGAGGAGGAGATCTTGTGCCAAAAATCAACTGGATCAGTGAATAGGACGATCCGATATTCTGATCTATAAACTTTTTTCTTCCAAGATTGTTATCATTTAAGAGTAAAACTTTGATGACAGTGTGCAATATAAGCCACGTGGCATACAGGACTCTGATCGTATGGATGTTTAGCCAATCCCTAGGTGGACCTAAGAATAAAAAATCAAACTGATTACTGATTTCTAGGCGTTGGATTGAAATTATTTTCATGGGTTGATTTTAACCATGGGAATTTGAGCGTTATTGACCATTATGTGAGGTACAAAGATCCAAAGGTTTGAAATCACTAATCAAGGACTAAAACTTCTATCACAGCGTTCTGACAGATGCTTCTGTCACAATGCAAATCACAGGCCACATTTGCACACTCTTAGTGGACGCTGACCGTATGGATGTTTGGTCAGTCCCTCGGAGGACCTACAAACCAAAACTCAGCCTGATTAATGATTTACAACCTTTGGATCTTTGCACCCAAATAACGCTCAATGATGCTCGAATTTTTACCGTTAAAATCAACCCATGAAAATAACTTCAATCAAATCGCTTAGAAATCACAAATCAAGCTGATTTTTGGTTTGTAAGTCCACATAGGGATTGGAAAAACATCCACACAGTCAGAGTCCTGTAAGAGTGTGCCACGTGACTCATATTGCGCACTGTCATCACCTCATGACATTGCTGTCATCAAAGTTTTAATCAGCGTTTAGTAATATTTTTTGAGCAGGGGTTGAGTCTAAGCAGAAATCTTTGACTAGTCATCTCAGTGGGGGCAGAAGAGATGACATATAGTGTGAACACCTATTGGAAAGAGAATCCAAAGCCCCTTTCAAGCATGCTGGCGTGATTTTTTCAACGCCTTGCATATTTGGGCTCTTCTTTAGAGAGAGAGAGAGAGAGAGAGAGAGCCCTATATTCCATCTATTTAATTTGCTTTAAAAAATAAAAAAATATAGCCATCAAAGGAGAAAACTTTGGCTGTTACGTTGCGACTGCAAAGGTGAGGTTGTAGTAATCAAGACCAGACGTTGCGGTGGGGTCTACATCACTTTTGGAATATCTCCTTTTTATTACATTTGAGCCGACTTCAACATGTGGTCTTGATTATTGTGAACGTACTTTTTTATTTTTTTTGCGACAAATTAAAAATTTTCCAATCCGAGGCCCTGTAAAGCATGCTGGTGTGAGAGAGTTTCATCTATAATTTTTTTTTTTTACAAATTATGAGTTGGGTATGTGATAAAATAAATAAATAAATAAAGTTAAACGACTATTTGGATTGCTATTTTTCAAATATATATATTTAAAAAAAAAAATTTCCGAAGAAAAAATATTTTAAAATATCGTTTGGATCAAGGTTTAAAGGGGGCCGTTACCGTTTAAACGGCCATTAAAACAGATTGAAATGGCCAGGGGCAAAAATGGAAAAAAATAGAATTAAACAGATTTTAACGGAAAAAATGGCACTGAAATTCAAATTTTGAAATTTAAAAATTAAAAAAAAAAGAAATTTAACGGAATTAAATGGATTTAACGTCCGTTTTTTTCACAAATTTTTTCAAAATTAAACAGCTGTTTAAACGATTTTAATGGCCGTTAAAACAAAAAAACAGACGTTTTTTTCAAAACCGTTAATACGTGTTTAAACGGTTTTAACGGAAACGGGCTTGGGGCGTTACTATTTAAACGCCATTTTTTTTAAAACCATTAAAACTTGTTTAAACGGTTTTAACGGAAACGGGCTTCCGACGTTACCGTTTAATCGGCCGTTTTTAAAACCATGGATCATCATAAATGCAAAATGTCTTTATCTTCTCTTGGTGGGTCCCACCACTTTGATTAATGAGTGATAGACGAGGAGGGTGAACCCTAAGGATCGGGCAAAGTTGGCTAGGACCATGCCTCAGGAAGTGGAGGTCGAATCCCCCTTGGAGCCAACCCTTAGGATTAGCCGGCTGCTCTAAGAGGCCCAGATACCCATGGTATAAAAATAAAATAAAATGACTTTCAGGTATTAATTAAAAGACCATTTTATGGAATAAATACTTTTTGAAAAAAAAAAAAAAAAAACAGTTCATCCAAAGAATCTATTATTTTGAAGAAAAAAAAGAAAAGTCATTTTGTGATTTAAAAATAAAAAAGGAAAAACCTTTTTCAGGTCCAAAAATAGTGATCCAAACAGGTCCAAAAACTTTTTGATGCGAGGGATTATATGTCACGATCACTCCGCTACGATCTCTCCACCTGGCACTTTATTCTTGGTTAATCTATAAACAAGAAAAAGTTTAGGACAAAAAAAAATCAAAGTTATTGCAGTGATGTGATGGCGTTGAAGTTTCTTGTTGTGCTTTAGGTACACAAGTACTTGTTTGGGCCTTAGTTTGAATTTTTTTTTATTTTTGTATTTTTTGACCGTTCGTACGGTCTTCGAGGACCCGTGATTACTAGTTAAATTTACAAAAAAAAAAAAAAATCAAACTTGAGATCTGTATATTATCTTAATCCGATTAATTAAAGAAATAAACCTCGTCTACTGTATGACTCTGACACGTAACAAGCCATAATAAAATAATAATATAATATTATATAAGCTGGACAATCGCATTCTCCGGTTCTCCATCTCGCACTCTCTAATAAAAACGTGCCATGTGGCTCACTCTTTGGGGCCGCTAACCCATGAAGATTGCCTGCCCCTGATGGACTTACCAAGGTTTAAAAGGGGCCGTCTCTCTAATAAAAACGTGCCATGTGGCTCACTCTTTGGGGCCGCTAACCCATGAAAGATTGCCTGCCCCTGATGGACTTACCAAGGTTTAAAAGGGGCTGTTATAACGGTATAACAGACGGGGTGTTGTAACGGCCATTAAAACGAATTACACCGCTCCGGTGCGGAAAATGGAAAATAACAGTGCCAAAATTCAAAATTCCAATAAAAAATAATGGAAAATAACAAAAATAACGTGCTTTTTTTCATAATTTTTCTTTCAAAAAATAATTCGTTATAACAGAAAAATATCAGAAAGTAACGACCGTTCTGAGCATTAAAACAGTACATAATGTAATGGGGGGAAGTCCAAATCCATTGTAACGGCGGTCCATTTCATTATGACGACCGTTTTTTTTACCATGGGACCTACACACCACCAATGACCTTTAGCCATTAGATTGGAACATTTTTCATGAGTGATTTCTAGCCATTGGAGTCGAGTATTTTTTGAGTAATTTAAATGGTGTGTAGGTCCATTAGGGGGTGAGCTAATTATTCACAGGTCAGTGGGGCCAAAAGAGTGTGCCACAAGTGTGTTCTACGTAGTCTCTCTCTCTGTCAGAAGCTTGTGGTGGTGGTGGCGGGGACTTTGAAAGTGACGTGGATCTTTGAAACCTCTCAAATTTCAAAGTATGGAAATTTTGAAAAGTTCTTACTTACGGGAGAATCGGAATTGATCGATATTTTCTCGAAACAAAAGATAAAACATAAATCATGGATCAACTAAGGGACTTGCTTTATAAGGAAGAGATATCTTTTTTCGTGTAGTTAAGCCTGTTTTTAAAGAGATAAGTAATTCGGTGAAGGCAGGTTTTGAACCCAGGTCTATGGTATCATCACCCACAAACTTTACCAACGGAGCAAGCTGGCACCTTCAAAAGTTTAGTTAAAGAAATAAGGAATATCTCATGTAAATCATGTTTAGCGCATCTTATAATTGGTTTTGATATTAGAATTCTTCAAAATTGGCTTAAATAAGATATTTTTTGAGTTTTGATAGATTTTAATCATCGCGCAAATGATTTTTTCTTAGCATTTGGCCACCAATTCTTTCTACGGGGTCCAATAAGTTTTCCGTCAACGCACGCAAACTCTTTCTACGATTCCACCAATTTTTCCATCGACTCGGATAATAAAATAACACTTCCTGTAAAATGTTTGTCCACCATTTTAAGTCTTGGTGGGCAAATTAGACTCCGAGGACTTTCTGTCTACGTGCTCGGCCGTGGATCTCAAGAATCCAATGGTGGTTGTCAGCGCCACCAAAAGTGAAAAAATTGATTCCAGCTCGACACTGACACCCACCGTTGGATTCTTGGGCCCGACCCATTTAGTTTCCCAGTCGGAAAAATGAGGTAAACATCCACGTGGTTAGCGGGCCCAAAAAAATGAGCCATGTAGGGCCACGAGAACCCCTCTGCATCGACTGCGTCTAAATTTTTTTCCCACAGCCCCCTCATGCTGACCATATTAATTGGATGCGAAATTGCGTGTGACCCACAATCACGGTCACACGTTAATACTTAAATAAAATGTGACATACCTTGCACGAAACAATCTTTTTCGTTAGAAATTTTTTCTAGCAATCCAAACAGACCCTAAAAGCCAAACAAAATAAAATAAAACCAAAGCCAAAACCCAACCTAGCTACTCGGCATTTTGGGTTCTTGGGTGTTACAACAAGAATATAAAATGGGTTGGAATTTTTAGTATATTCTAATCTGACTGAACATATTAACCATCTAGAAGACTAGAACCAACTTCAATCCATAACACATGATCCGAATCCAAACCATGATCCATATTTGAAGATCCATATCCGAACCCAAGTTCCAAACTCAAATCCGACCACCCTCAAAGTATGATCCGAATCCAACGTAGACCAAAATGGGTCATACTACTTGGATCCATATCCGACCCATTCATGGTCTATACTTGCCCAAGGATTTTCGAATCAATTTGATTTTATGCTGTGTGTAGTGTTCAATTGGGATGATGGACCACACATCCATCATAGTATATGGAGCATCCCTTGGCCTAGCTAGGTTTGATGCGCATTGGATTCTACCCAAATTTTCAAGTGGATACACCAAGACAGAAGACATGTTGGAGCAAATTTTTAACATTCTATGGAAAGCAAAGTGATGCTATACTATAGGCTCGACCCCATTCCTATGTTCTTTTTGAGGGTTTATAGACGTGAACATGGGCATCTGCATGCACACGTATATATACGTACGTTACGTGGTCCATAGAAATTGACCTCCCCCCATCACGTTACATACCGTTTTAACGTTTAGAAAAATAACAACCGTCATTTTATATAAAAAAAATTATTAAAAAAAGCCCATTATTTCTTTGACTTTTCTGTTACCGTTTCAAATTTAACTAAAATTTTTAAATTCAAATTTGATCCAATTTTTTTCTATTATTTTCCCATTTTTTCACCTTTTCAGTCTTGCGGTAACGACCCCTTTTAAACCTTGGCGTAAAATGCATTATTTGCATGTTTCTACATGGTCATGTATGTAAGTACGCACCATGCAAGCATGCATGATGACTCCGGTGCATGACTACATGATGACTACATGTACACATACACATACACTTAGACAAGTCGTTCACGAGTGAATGATTGGAATTGGTAATGTCTATCTAATACAAGTCGATTAGAGAGATCGAAAGGGACTTGACACTCAAAAAAAAAAAGATATTTCAAGGCTATCCCTTTAAACCACTTTTCCAGCCAAGCCCTTTTGACTTGGCCAATTTAAGCTACCTGTTCTTCCATGCATCTTCATTATGATTCACAAATTATAAAGCTACTTGCCGAAGATATATCCGACCCAAATATCAAGTAGTGACCCCACCAATCTCGTGCAATCGTCTAACTATAGTTCGTGATATGACAACCAATTTAATGCCATTTATTTTTTCAATTGTGGAAGAGTGACTCTACCTCCTTTAGATAATCTCTTTATTGGTTGCATGTGCCACCTACTAGCTACAAATTTAAATACGTGTGGACGTAAAATCTAACACGCACGTGCTTTGCTTCCGAACGACTAATCAAATATGATAAGCGAAAGCGACTTTCTATATACTATAAACAATATATGTATGAATATAGATCATCATGATTCAACAATATTTAATGGGTCCCATCTAAGATTACTTAATTAACCATCCGATTTATTCTTTTTTTTTTCAATTTAGTAAAATTCTACTTTTTTTTAGTATACTATTTTTCTTTTAGAAAGTCATTTAATGAACTAACACGATGTGTATAGGTTTAGAAATAACTAGTCATGCTGATTTTTGTTTCATAAGTCCATCCAGAGATGGGTGGGGGCCAAACATCCTTACGATCAGTATCCTCTAATAGTGTGACATGTGGCTCATATTGTGGGTCCGTCATCAACTTTGATAATGGACACCATCATCTAATTTTTTTAAAAGGGATAGAGTTCAAGTCCCCGTGGGGATTCAACAAATATTTTTAATAGTTGAGTTGCAAGGTAAAAATGTTGAATGACCAAAGCACCCTTAGAAATTAAAAAAAAAAATTTTAAAATAATGTTTGTCAATTTAAAGAATTTGAGGGTCATATTAGAATAAGGATTTTTTGAATTTTTTAATAAGATAAGAGATTGAGTGAGGTGTAGGGGTGACGTGTATGTGCTTGTAAGGTGACATGTCTTTTGACATCAAAAAGATCAAAAGCCCCTTCCAAGTGAATAAATTGAAGAATAAAAAAGAAACAAAGATGGGGCATTTTGGTCATTTGGTGGCACTTTTTGCAGAACGCAAGATGGCCATCCGCTCGTTAATAAGTAGAATGGATATCTTTTATTACGCCGTTATTATATTAGATCATGGTCAACTTGGAACTAAACCAATAGCTAGCTTATCAAATCATTTTCCAAATATAGATCTACTCCAATAGTCTCGATACCTTGATCCAGACCTGATATTATCAAGTTGAACCGTAACAAAACACTCGACCCAATCCATTGACAGCCCTTAGTACGGTAAGGAAAGGTCAGATTTCAAATTTGACCTACCCCATTTCATTCCCAACCAAAAGGTATCGAAAGCGAAACCCAAATAATTTGTTCTTATATACTTCCATATATCACTGGTAATCTTAATTTATCAAAAAATAAAATAAATAAATATTTATTACTATTATAAAGCCAAAATTAACTTGGGTTTCCACACTATGTTCACATAGCTAGCCATTGTTTGTTGCCAATCAATCAAAAAAAAAAAATCAAATTAAAGATTAAAAGATTAAAAAGAGCAAAAGACGTTAATTAAATTCCCCATCCACTGTACTCTGCCTCTTATTAAACCAAATATTTTGGTTTTGAAAAAGCTTACCAACTATTAAAAGATAATCCTATTTAATTACTTAATTACTTCTCATGCCATTAATTATATTTTCAATACAACCCATTTATAATTACGAAATTACTTACCATGTCATTTTATCCATATTTTTAACCATATAATTATTTTTAAAATAAATCCCTAATAACAACTTAATTACTTTCTATGCCATCACTTCCGTGTTTCCAAGACATGTCTTAGTAATGAGGTACGGACAATTTTAGAATTTTAATTTTCAAATTGCAGCTTGAGTTGCCACAATTTACAACAGGTTATGATGACCAACAAAAGTTAACCAAAAATGTTAACATTTTTTCTCGGCCATGGATCCCGAGAATCCAACGGTAGTTTTGATTTTGCAAAAGTGATGCAAGGTCAGCACTATTAACCATCGCAGGCGGAGAAAAAACGTTAATCTTTTTGGTACTTCTTACAGATTCATCCTTCTAAACAAATCTTCCAAACTGTCTTTTGGATTGAAACTTTCTTATTTTGCCACTTCTTAAAAAAAATGCACGGCCCACTCGTAAAAATAAAGAGATATCTTGTCATCTCTAGGACCAAGCTGTTCGATGGTCCTCAAGATCATGCCATACAAATTTCGATGACCATCCAACGATTTAAACTTAGGGACGATGGTCGTCCCCAAGCGTTTTCCAAATGTATAACTAAAACAAATTAACAAAAGAGTTAAGGGTACATCTCCTACCTCCATAAGAAGGCACGGCAACACGGGATGTTATAACTTACAAGGTGTTTTGGCTCTTTACCAAATGACACGACACATACAAACAAGCTTGTTTCATGTTCACGTGCCATGCTCTCCTTAGCCAGCTGTGTGCAGGTTAAAAACGCCATATTTGTGGACGTAATCGTGCGCCGTGTGCGTTAGCCACGCAAAACCACCCCATCTTATCATGGTACGGTGGACCGACCGACGTTAGCTAAAGCACTCGGTGACACTAACCACTCGCGTGAATGTATGCACAGACGTGCTGTCTCTTGCAATACATAATGACGAAAATGCCCTTAGTATTTCTAAAATAAATCTTTACTGTTAGCCTTTGTATGGTGATCGACAAAAATTTTTACAGAATAAAAAAGGAAGCGCACATTTGCACACCCCATATCCTGTCGGCGCGGACTCCTAAGTTGGTGCACACCCCAAAAAGAACCTCTCTCTTAAGATGTGTAAAACTTGGCTGAGCCGCGACCACCCACAAGATGAGCCTTGTGGCACATATGGATGTTTTGTCCAATCCCTAGGTTGACCTACAAACCAAAAATCAACTTGATTAGTGATTTCAAACCTTTTGATCTCGTACCCCAAATAATGGTCGATAATGCTCAAATTTCCACGATTAAAATCAACCCATGAAAATGACTTCAATCCAATTTTTAGAACTCACTTATCAGGTTGATTTTTGGTTTGTAGGTTTGCCTATGGATTGGCTGAACATCCATATGGTTAGTGTCCTCTAAAATGTGCCATGTGGCTCATATTGTGGGTTGTGTTGGTAAGCCAAGTTTTACTAGGCTTAGAGAGAGATTTCTCGACCAAAAGTTTGCCCAACAGAAATGGGCGAATATCCACAACCAAAAACAAAATTTTACATTAGAAAGTGTTGATACAGAAAAAGTCTTATGAAATCTACATGCAAAAATCATTCCTACAAAACTTTTATTATGGCAACCATACAGAATGATAGAGCAATTGTTCAAGTGGAGCGTTTTCTCTTTTGTGGTCGAGCTCCTGCGACCGGCCTTTTATGACCGGCTCCCGAGATAAGCCTTGTCGGACATGAATTTCAAGAATCCAACGGCTGTGAAAGTGCTGAGCTGGCATTCACTTTTTGCCAAAGAAAACTACCGTTGGATTCTCAAAATCCACGTACCAGACAAGGTCTATCTCAGGAGCCGGTCATAAAAGGCCGGATGTGCCGGGAGCCTGTTCCCTCTCTTCTTTCTTTTTTTCTCTCATTTCATCAAACTTCACTCTTCCCAACTTCGGCCCTCCTATCATGTCTATAGTTTATAGAAAAATATTTGATAATCAAATATTTGCAATGACAAACATTTGTTAGGAAAATATTCTCGTGTGGTTGGAGAGGAGAGAGCTGTTGGGTGAGCCCAAGGGGGCTCTACTTTTGGCAAGAAATGATTGGGAGCTAATGTGTGAGATCAAGGGGATGAAAGAACCTGCGTCTCGGAATCGATCCGATGCTAATCCTATAAGAGATCAGATTGACAATCTTTGGTCTGGTACCGATACGATAAGTAAAAATAAAAAATTCTCGACCTGAATTTTTTGGATCGGACTAGATATCTGGCTCGATCCAATCCACTGCCATCCTAAGTAAATCTTTGATGATAGAAGACTATCATCAATGTTGACGAAGGACCATTATATGAGCCACATGGCAATCTTAGAAACCACTGATCATATAGATGTTTGGCCCATCCTTGTTGGACCTACATACCAAAAATCAGCCTGATTAATGATTTCCATATGACCTTCAAATCTGAATACCCCAAATAATGCTCCCTGAAAAGACTCCTATTAACGGTTAGAAAACACTAATGAGGCTGATTTTTCGTCTGTAGGTCCACCTAGGGATGGCCAAACATCTAAACGCCCAGTGGTCTCTAAAAGTGTTCCACGTGGCTCAAAGATTTACTCCTATTTACCCTTTTACCCTTTCTACCAGCAAACACCCTGCAATCATGCAACATGCAACGCGCGAGTCTTAAATCCATTTTACTCCTAAATAAACATTTATTTGATGGTTCGGTTGACCTAACATTACAGTTGTCTCCATCACATCAGTCGCGAAAAATTTGCTCTTGGCAAGACCAAACTAGGTCTTAAAGGCCTGAAGGAGCGCCACGTGCCATCTGGTAAACAATTCAAGGGTATTACCAAACTTGAGTCAAACTTGTGTCACAAGATGTTGTGACGGAACACGGTCACAGCACTCAATGCGAGACACGTGGCACATAATCAGAGGTCTTTGACCGTATGGATGTTTGACCAGCCCCTCGGTGGACCTACAAACCAAAAATCAGCCTGATTCGTAATTTAAAACCTTTGGATTTTTGCACCCAAATAAACGCTCAATAATACTCAAATTCCTACCGTTAAAATCAACCCGTGAAAATAACTTCAATAGAATCAGTTAGAAATCACTAATCAAGCTGATTTTTTGTGTACCGGTCCACCGAGGAACTTCCCAAACATCCATACAGTCACCGTCCTCTAATAGTATACCACGTGGCTCATATTGAGTGCTGTGACTGTGTTCAGTCACAACATCTTGTGACACAAGTTTTACTCACCAAACTTGGTCTTGAAGGCCTGAGCGAGCGCCACGTGCCAAATGCCGAACACTTCAGGGGTGTTTTCGTAGTTTGTACGAAAATGTAGTTATTTTTTTTAATTTTTTGTACAGACAACAAAATGTGTCCTTAATCGTACAAGATCATGAATAAATATTTGATGAGGGACCACAGTATGAGCCACGTGGCACACTCTTATACCACTTACCCTACGGATATTTGGCCCGTCCTTAGATCGACCTACGTACCGAAAATAAGTCTGATTAGTAATTTTTTACCTTAATAAACCCATAAAAAGACTAATCCAACGGTTAGAAATCACTAATTTAGTTGATTTTGATCTGTAGGTTGACCTAGGGATGGGCCAAACGCAGTCAGTGGTCCCTAAGAGTGTGCCACGGGTCTCATACTTGATCCGGACGTTGTCATCAAAGATTATCTCCAAGATCGTTGCCTTCGAATGGAACAGAAATTTAGAGGCCATCGTATGATAGCCTCAGATCCACCATCATCATGGACCCTACCCCATATTGACGGTTCAGATTCTAAACAAGGTGATGGGCCATGTCCAATATATCTAACGCACATGTTGGCCGGTCTTTTTTTTTTTTTCATTTTATCAAATTTCATGGACTAATGTGACTTTTCCGAACTTTTATATTTTTACAAGCATGCACGTGCAAGGCCCGTGCCTTCCACTAGTGTGATATTGCCGAGAAAATGCCTCGTGATCTTTATTAGGCATCTGTTGAAGGAGTAAAACTTCGTTGACCGCCCACAAACCGTATGGATGTTTGGCCAATCCCTAGGTGGAACTACAAACAAAAATCAGCCTGATTAGGACTTTCAAACCTTTGGATCCTTGTACCAATACTTCAAAGTCTTGGCCCGATCCGGATCGGGATAAGTGGCTATCGAGATGACCCCGGAATGTGGTCGTCTCACCCGAGATGCACTACTCAAGAACCCTGGAGTCATCTTCTCGAGCGAGACGACCAATCCAGCCTCTGATCCGGATCCGGATCGGGATGGACGCCCACCGATCCAGCCTCCGATCCCGAGATTTTCAACCATGCTTGTATCCCAAATAATGGTCAATAATGCTCAAATTCCGACGGTTACATCAACCCATGAAACTGACACCAATCCAACGCTTAGTAATCACTAATCAGGGTTATTTTTGGTTTGTAAACATCAAAACGGTCATTGTCTTCTAAAATTGTGCCAAGTGACTCATATTGTGGGCGGTCAGTGGCTTCGCCGGTCAGCCAACTTTTACTCCTGTTGCAGGCCTCAAGGGATAGAGAAATATTTCGCTCCAGCCACTTATTTTAAACAGTTGATCAGTGGCCCTACCTAACGCATTTTTCTGGGCCCACTGACCGCATGGATGTTTAGTCCACTGCTTGGTGTCCATACATACCAAAAATCAGATTGATCGATACTTTTTTAGCAGTTGGATATAGTACTTCAAAAGCTTGTTTGAATCCACGAGTAGAATCACTCCTAAAAAAGTGCAGAAAATCTAATGGCTAGAAATAACCAGTCAGAGAGATTTTTGGTTGTACATCCCGAAGGGGTGGGCTAAAAACTAAACATATATGTGGTGAGTGGGCCTCAATAGATAGGAGGGCCACTGGATCTTCTGGTTCAACTGCAACCCCGCTTGTTGAGACACGAGAGGTTGATGAGAAGAGAGAGATACAGAGGGAGAGTTTAGTTTTTTTTTTTTTTTTTACAGAGAGAGGGAGAGCGTTTTGTCGTCGGGTGGGATCCTCCGTATAGGAAAAAAATTGTATATTTGGAAAAACTTGTCCTTTGATGGACTCACCGAGGCTCTCTCTCTCCTTCACAATATTTCCTATTTTTTTATCAGTTTGATTGATCATCTCTCTCTCTCTCTCTCTCTCTCTCTCTCTCAAAAGGAAAGAAGAAGAAGAAGAAGAAAAAGTATAGAAAGAGAAATATTCTTTAACTTCTAACAAGAACAAGAGCCAATAGATATAGAGATTAGAGAATGAATGGTCTTATACCTCTTGAACCAGATTACTCTGAGTTTGTTGAAGTTGATCCAACTGGAAGATATGGAAGGGTACACTACTCTAACAAAACTCTCCCCTCTTGTCCTTGTTAGCTTCTGTTTGTTCTCCATTTCTTATTTTTTTGTTTTTTTCCATATTTTGATGCAGTACAATGAAATCCTTGGCAAAGGAGCTTCAAAGACAGTGTATGAGATTCTATTTCCATATTTTCTGCCTACCCTTTTCAGATTTCTTCAAATTTTGAATTTGATTGGGACTTTTTGGCAGTTTTATGATATGGGTATTTGTTAATTTTTGTTTTCGTTGATGGGTCTTTCATTGTTATTATATTTGATTGATGCAGTTACAGAGCCTTTGATGAGTTTGAAGGGATTGAAGTTGCTTGGAACCAAGTCAAGCTTTATGATTTCCTGCAGAGCCCTGAAGATCTTGAGAGGTTATACTGTGAAATTCATCTCCTCAAAACATTAAAGCACAAGAACATTATGAAGTTCTATACTTCTTGGGTTGATACGGCAAAAAGGAACATAAACTTTGTAACCGAGATGTTCACCTCTGGGACTCTCAGACAGTAAGTATTAAGGGATTTTCATGATTTCCTGATCTTGTTTTCTTCATTTCCTGTTGATTTGAGGATGTGGGTCTTTGAGATTTTAGATTTGAAATGTTTATTTTTTGTTTGTAGGTATAGGCAGAAGCACAAGAGGGTTAACATTAGAGCAGTGAAGCATTGGTGTAGGCAGATCTTGAAAGGGCTTCTCTATCTTCACAGCCATGATCCTCCTGTGATCCATAGAGATCTCAAGTGTGACAACATCTTTGTCAATGGGAACCAAGGGGAGGTGAAGATCGGCGATCTCGGTCTCGCCGCAATCCTCCGTCAATCCCACGCTGCTCATTGTGTTGGTAAGTGAACCTTTTTCAAATTCTCTGAAATATTATCAGAAGATCAAAAATCTTGAACTGAAAAATGTGGATAGTTTATATTATTTATGGCGTGTGCCATGAACACAATAACCAAATCTTATTCCCATGCCCTTTTATGATTTATCTTTTGTAATTGATTTGATGGGGTCGAATCAATTTATCGAGAGCGATTAGTTTTGAAGTTTATATATTTTTTTCGGGTTTCTCCTTCTCTCAGGCACACCAGAGTTCATGGCCCCAGAGGTGTATGAAGAGGAATACAATGAACTAGTTGACATTTATTCTTTTGGAATGTGCATCTTGGAAATGGTCACCTTTGAATATCCTTACAGTGAATGTACTCATCCTGCTCAGATTTACAAAAAAGTTATCTCTGTAAGAACTCCCCATCTTGCCATCTCACACTGGTTTCAGCTCTGGTGTCTCTCCATTTACATGTTTAGTGTTTTCTATAGGGGAAAAAACCAGATGCTCTGTACAAAGTAAAGGATCCCGAAGTGAGACAATTTGTAGAGAAATGCTTGGTGACGGTGTCTCGGAGGCTCCCCGCAAAGGAGCTTTTGAAGGACCCTTTTCTCCAAATTGATGATTGTGGTGCCAATTTAAGGCCAATAGAGTATTGTAGAGAAATCGATGAGATGGGCCCTCTCCTAAGGCAGCCTCTCTATGAACTCCATCATAGTAACAGTTCCTTGTTCAATGGCTACTCCAGTGATGAACTCGGTCATGAACCTGAGAATGAGTTGGGCTACCATCCAATCGAGACTGAACCCAATGGAATTGAGCTGTTCACCTACCATGAGGATGAGCATGCTCCACATGTGGACATCACAATCAAGGGAAGGAGGAGAGAAGATGATGGCATCTTTTTAAGGCTCAGAATTGCAGATAAAGAAGGTTAGATATCTAAATAATTCATTTTCTATTTGTGTTGGTGTAGTTTTTCCGTCTCTTTTTTTTCTCTACATTAAACTGTCGATGGGAAGGAAACCAAATCCAGTACTGCAATTCTCTTTGCAGGCCGCATCCGCAATATCCACTTCCCTTTTGACATTGAAATTGATACAGCATTGAGTGTTGCAACTGAAATGGTCTCGGAACTGGATATAACTGACCAAGATGTGACTAAGATAGCTGATATGATAGATGGCGAGATTGCTTCCTTGGTACCCGAGTGGAGGTCGGGGTCAGGCATAGATGAAACTCCCCACTTTGAAAGTGCAGGTTTCTGCCACAATTGTGCATCCAATCGTTCTTCCAATGGCTCCCTTATGGACTATCTCTCCTTGAATAATCCTAACGCCAAGAACCTACAAGTTTTTCAATGTTCTCGACACGGATGTGCTGCTATGCACGGTAGGTTTGAAGAGATCACATACCAAGTAGAGGGATCTGACCACTGTTTGACCGAGGGCGTACCCGTAATTTCTAACCAATCGGATGGCATACAGTATACAGATATTTGGGCTCATCGCAAAGGCCCCAAATTAAGTTCACAAGGATCAGGAGAGACCCATTCTGATGAAGAGCATGAACAATTGGCTCAGTCGACCTCTCCCAAGGGCGAAATTGTGATTGATAAGAGTGTTATTGATGTGGCCAATGCAAGAAATTCTGTGCACCAGCTACCGGATTACCATTCTTCCTCCGCAATTCCTTCATCAGCATGTGCCTTTTCAGATGATTACGAGAATGAGATTAGGCAGGAATTAAGATGGCTTAAAGCGAAGTATCAGTTGGAGCTGAGGGAGCTTAAGAATCGACAGTTAGAAGGAAACTCAAAAGCAACAAGTTTTTTTCCCAGCTCTGACAATAGGGAACGCTCAAAAGAAAATTCAGTTCCATGTTCTGTGCTTTCATCTCCACTACAAGGAGCAAATGATGAACTTCTCTTGAAATCATTTGCTTCAGGGAAGCATATTACTTCTTATATCTCCTCTCATGTCTGGAATAGCTGCCCCAGTTCGGAGACCCAAAGGGCCCGACATTGTGAGGCGACCGAGACCTACAGTCCGGAACACATATTCACTGCCAAGAGTTTCTATACTGGGGCATTGCTTCCACACTCTCTTCACAGGACAACATCCCTTCCAGTTGATGCTGTTGATGTTTAAATCTCATAAGGCCCTCTTTGATTCTTTCACTAGGTCCACACACACAAGTTTAACTTGTTACTAGGCTTTAGTTCCACCTCTCTGCCTCAATTGATTGAGAAAAAAAAATGGAGAAGGCCACAGATCTCTGTAATTATGAACAGAGATGTAATTTTTACAGCTTCTATGTTCTCCAAGATGTATCACTTAAATGAAATTGAATCCATGTACATTACCCATTTGCCTTAAAATCAAAAGGGCTTCTCAGTCTCCTCTTATCTCTATTGTTGTTGTTATCCCTTCTGAATTTCAGTTTCAAAAGAGAGGGAGACATGGAGAGAGTTAATGTATTTAGATTATTGCACATGCTTGTGATGAAGTGCATTATTTGGCATGTCAGACCTGGCTGGCCTGTAAGAGGGTTTCTCAGAACCTTACCAACCTGTACTGCCACATTATATACCATGGGCTGGGAAAACCCACTCTACTTCATAGAGTGTCCCCACTTCATGACAATTACAGGGTGGCTATGGAAGAGCAAATTAAAAATAGTCTATACTCACAATCAGTGCACACACCTATCAATCAGAACCATCCAATCGACGGGTTGAAGTTCAAATACCACATCCATGAGATTTCTCCAATGTCCGATCAAATTCGAAGATCAGTGGATCAACTAAACAGTTGTTTGTGCTATATATCCCATTGAATGCAGGCTCCTGATCAATTGGGTCTTGATCAGAATCAATAGGGTAGGAGGGTCATGAAGAGATTTCAAAGCATTAGAGGATAGGAATGGAGAGTGAGACTTGTGACTGGAGATGATTATGAAAGCCAATTTTAATTGAGATGGACTAGTGATAAGCATTGTAAAGCTAATGGTGAATGGTAGGTGAGAGAGGGAGAGGGATGTCCCCCTTTAGCTTTGAATGATTGTGAAGCTTTTCATGTTCTTTCTTTCTCACATTAATAATGTGTTGATGATGACGATGGGAACTTGCTTTTTTTTTTGTTTTTCAGTTTTATGTTTGCATCCTCAGCTGCGTATGAGCAAATGGAAACATCATATGGGCGATGCAGAGCGCTCTCATTACACTACATAGCTCATTTTTTAGGCACACTAACCGCATGGATGTTTAGCCCAATCATTGGTGGATATACACACTAAAAATCAGCTTGATTGATGATTTCTAACCATAGTATTTGCTACTAAAAAAAATGCTTGAATCCAACGGCTAAAATCAATCTTAAAAAAGTACTAAAATATATGGTTAGAGATAACTAATCAAGTTGATTTTTAATAGGTACTTCCATCAAGGGATAGGAAAAACATCCATGCGGTTAGTGGGCCCAAAAAAATGTGTCATATAGTACTACAAGAGTCCTCTGCATCTGATATCCAAAGTCCTCTGCATCTAAAACTTTTCCCCTAAAGGGAAGAGAAAAGTGATGTTTAATCACACGTAGGCACATATTCTTTTTCGAACACTTTTAAAAGTGTCTTTATAGGCCACCCTACCCAGGTTGAATTCCCAACTCCAAAAGCTAGAAAAATAAAAAGGAAGCAAGATACGTGCAAACAGCAATGCATTATCAATTAAACTTCCGCTTGAGAGAGGAAATTTGCTCTTGTCGCTTCACTTTCGTCCCCACCCTTATATATCTAATTAGGGTTTGTCTTGATTGAACGTGCTCCTTCCATGAAAACAACTGTAGGTCTTGAGGGGATCCCATGACCCACAATAGCAATCAGGGAAAAACTATTTGCATACTTTTTAGAGTATGCAAATACGGCCAGAAAGCGACACGTAACAACTAAACCATGGTTAAGGAGAGAGGTTGCAGAAACATTGGGTTAACAGGTTACGTAAAGTCTTCTAGCCACATCCGCGTACTCTAAAAAGTATGCAACCATTTGCATACAAGTTTTTTTCGTAGTGATCATAGTTAACTTCTTCTCTAGGTGAAAACAAATGTAGCTACTGCACTTTAAGGCTATCTCACTCTCTCACGTGATTGGGGGCCTGTCAATGTCTGAGGGTGTTTTAGTAAGGGCAGAGTTGCCGTCATCCCTTCTGGTCGTCGTCCTTATTGTTGTCCCTAGGTCCTCCAATCCACTGCCCGCGTAAATTATCAAAACATCCTGAGATATTGACAGTCGCCCAATCAAGTGAGAGTATGAGTTGTAGTACATGAGATAGCGTGTCATGCTAGCATTCCTTGCGGAGTCGCGGAAACATTGGATTAACAGGGGTTTTGTTGTTACGAGTTGCCTTCTAGCTACATTCGCATACTCTAAAAAGTATGCAACCATTTGCATACTAGTTTTTCGTAGCGATCATAGTTAACTTGTTCTCTAGGTGAAAACAAATGTAGCTACTTCACTTCAAGGCTATCTCACTTTCTCACGTGATTGGGGGGCTGTCAATGTCTGAGGGTGTTTTTAGTAAGGGCAGAGTTGCCGTCATCCCTACTGGTTGTCATCCTTATTGTTGTCCCTAGGTCAAGACTGCTAACCTCCGATCCACTGCCCGTGTAAATTATCAAACATCCTGAGATATTGACAGTCGCCCAATCAAGTGAGAGTGTAAGTTGTAGTACATGAGATAGCGTGTCATGCATTCCTTGCGGAGTTGCGGAAACATTAGATTAACAGGGGTTTTGTTGTTACGAGTTGCCTTCTAGTCACATTCACATACTCTAAAAAGTATGCAACCATTTGCATACTAGTTTTTCGTAGAGATCATAGTTAACTTCTTCTCTAGGTGAAAACAAATGTAGCTACTTCACTTCGAGGCTATCTCACTCTCCTACGCGGTTGGGGGGCTGTCAATGTCTGAAGGTGTTTTAGTAAGGGCAGAGTTACCATCATCCCTAGTGGTCGTCGTCCTTATTGTTGTCTCTACTGCCCGTGCGTAAATTATCAAACACCCCGAGATATTGACTCCCCCAATCAAGTGAGAGCGTGAGCTGTAGTACATGAGATAGCGTGTGTTGCTAGCATTCCTTACTTAAACAGCCACTTAAGTAGATAAAATTTTTAGCTAAAACATAAGCTATCAAAACGTAATGGCGCAATAATCAGCACCCATGTGGATGTGGAACCCACGTGATCTGAAGGGAGAACAATAAAAATGTATCCATGGAATTATAGCCTCGCGCGATTGTCCCCCGGTTTCACATCTACTCTTCGAAGATGATTGCTTTGTATTTGGTAGAGCGAATTTGACTCAAGCTCGAATCTTGAAAGATTTGTTGCCTGCCTAAAGGTCTCGACAATTGGTTAATTTTCAAAATTCGAGAGCAATTTTCAACCCTAATAATCCAAGAAACACACGCGAAAATAATAATTAAAAGTTAAAATCTAAATGAAAAATACCTTGGTACCCCTCTTTTCATAAGGAGAGCTTGATCCAAAAAAAACAAAAAATTTACTCCCTCAAGCTTCAAGGACAACCTTATTCAAGCTGTCACATCAGCTATCTCGACATATCAAATGTCTTGTTTCATAATCTCAAAGAAAATTTGCTCAAAAATTGATGCTCTTCAATGTTATTTCTAGTGGGGGGATAAGTACCACAAGAAAGGGCTATATTTGAAGGGTCGGGCTCAAGGGGACCCCCTTTTTTCTGACCCCTCTCATGTTCCTGTGCTCGGCCCTCGGATTCCAAGAATCCAATTGTCAGCGCCGAGCTGGTATCACTTTTTGAAACATTGACAACACCATTGGATTCGTGAAATCAAAGGCCGAGCACGCGAACATCAAGAGGGGTCAGGAAAAGGGGTTCCTCGGAGCCTGAGCCATATTTGAAAAGCTATAAAAGTATTTGTAAACCCAAAAAAAACATGGAAGCATAGGAATTCGCTTGATCAAAATGCAAATCTGGTTCTTATATTTCAATTTGGTTGGAGACTATAATTGATCCTAATGCAATTTGAACAAACATTCTCTGTTTAAAGCATTGTGATATCCATTGCCCTCTAAAATCTCCTCCAAAATTAAACAAGTACATGTTGAGAGGGAAATTTGATCCATCTAAATTTTGTAAAATACCCTTAAACAAGAGTTATAATTATATATTTTAATTAATTATGAAAACATGATAAATGGTTTAATATTTAGATTAAATATTTTATGCTTTTAGTATTATATGTTATTTTAAACGGTACATGGTTTCCGTTGCTGACATTACATGAGTTATTTAAATCACATTCTACTACTGGGCTTTTCCCCAAAAGTTCACCCCTACGTAACACGTTTAGTCTTCACTTTGAGAATTCAGAGTTCTTTATAGACCCAAGAATAGTAGTCGAGCCATAATAGAAATTTGAGATCATCTGTGAGAAATTGTCAGAGCAGCCGCTGCTTTAGAGGTTGTTGAGATAGGAAATGTTTTTGTTTCTTTCTTTTGTCAAACTTTACACACTTTGGAGATGACTGTATATATTATGGCAGATATACCCATTTTACATATTATTATCATTTTGTTTACTATATAGCTGTTCATATGCTTATATGATGATAATGTTTTTCGTGCATTTTTTCTTTACATTTAATGGTTTAATTGCTTAATAAATGGATCGATAAACCTAGATTACCTCATATTAATTATTAGAGTTTGAAGTTGTCATTATAGCTTCGGAGTGTGGTAGTTAAATGTGTTAAGACCCAAACCAATACTCCAAAAGCACCTTAGTGATAGTGAAGCGGAAAGCTAAGGTCTTAACTTAGGATTGTAACATTCCACCACCCTTCAAAGCCGACGTCCACGGTTGCCCACTCTAAGGTGGCTTTCACTCCAGTAACCCTATTTTCTCACATTTTTGTGAGCGGGCCCCCGGCTTTTTTTTCGGTACCCCTATTTTCTCATTCTTTGAGCGAGCCCCCAGGTAGCCATTTCCCTAGGTCCCCTTTTGAGACTGATCACAGTAGGCCACTATGGCGGGCCATCCATATCCCATACTATGGTGAGCTCATTTTTTTTTATATTTAACCTTCATAGCCCATCCTATGGTGAGCTCTTTTTTTTTTATTTTATTTTTTATTTTTTTATTTAACCTCCATAGCCCATCTTATGGTGGGCCCTTCGAATCCCATACTACAACAAGCCTATGTTTTTTTTTTTTTTACCATAGTTGTCTCTCCCGTGACTCGAACCCTGGAGGTGGGGTTGGCTTTGATACCAAATGCTAAGACCCAAACTAATACTTCAAAAGCACCTTGGTGATAGTGGAGCGGAAAGTCCGCTAAGGTCTTAACCTAGAATCGTAACAAAATGATTAATTATGTGATTAATTAGTCAGGGTATATTTAGAGAATATAGTAACTGGGCCAGTTAATGTAGATTTGGATCCATTAGAAGAAGATATGCATTCTGAAGACAGTGTGAATGATCGATACCATTATATGCATTCTGAAGTTTTTAAGCCCCATCCGCTGTACCATTATAACAGCCCTTTTTAAACCTCGAATCCAACAAATCCAAACCCAATAAGCCCACCTTTCCATGGCTTAAAAATTAGCGTCTCAATGTCCCAAATAGGAAGCAAAAGTAATGAGGCCGAGGCTGCCGAGCCTCTATCTTGGGGAATAGAATATCGAATATTGTTCATTTTTTCTCCCGAATCTTTTCCTGTTTTGCCGTATGGACTACAAAGGAATCTAAATTAGGTTCTATGTGGTGATCAACAAAATGTTTTACAGAAAATGGATTTATACATTAGGAAGTGTTGATACAGAAAAAGTTTTATGACATCTAGGCTCTGTGTGGTGATCAGCAAAAAGTTTTGCAGAAAATGGTTTTGTATGTCAGAATGTGTTGGTAAGGAAAAAGTTTTATGACACTTATGTGCAAAAATCATTTCTAGAAAACTTATTCATGCAACCATACAGAGCCCATATACAAAAATAATTTCTAGAAAACTTATTCAGGCAACCATACAGAACCTTATATGCAAAAATCATTTCTAGAAAATTATTCGGGGCAACCATACAGAGCCTTAAACTTTAAAAAGGAAGGGGCAGTACTTGACCTGGACACAGCATGCTGCTAAACTAATTTGTGCAAGTGCTCAAGCTACTGTTTATCCAACTCAACTTGCACCACGATATCATCCTTAAACGCACACAAATCAAATGGAAGCAAAATTTGGTTTCATCTTTAATGCCGACGGGTTTTATTTTTTAGGAAAAAACATGTTTTGTGTTGCCACAAGTTAAGCCTGTTTTTAACAAGATCAGTAACTTAAGAGGTTAATGCAACTTTTGAACCCAAGTCTATGGTATCGACACTCACAAACTTTACCAATTTAGCAAACTGGCAGCATCATTTTTAGTGTTGCCACTTGGTAAGCCTTTTTTAACAAGATCAGTAGCTCAAAGGTGATGGTGGGTTTTGAACTCAGTTCTACTGTATCAACACTCAAATTTTACCGACTGGCAGCTTCAAAAAGAAATTACCGATAAAGCCTGTGATAAGATCAGTAACTCAAAGTTGAAGGCAGGTTATAAACCCAGGTCTATGGTATCAACACTCGCAAACTTTACCATACACAATGCACAGTAGCAGGTTTGAACCTAGTAAATTGAGATATTTAAGATTCAATGGAAAGATTATGCAATTTGCAGCTACGAGTTGAAGTGATGCTTTTGGTTAAGAGGACATACACCAGCCCCTGATTATAAGTTTATAAATACTGTACAATAGACTGATGCCTAGTCAATCTCAGACTGGTCTCACTTATTTTTATAGATATTTTTCTACACTTTAAAGGCCACTTGGATCCTAAACCAGTCTACCTCATACCCCTTACAAACATATACAAGGTTGCACCAATTATTTATCCTTATAGGGGCCTCAAAAGTGGGTAATCTTCAAGCAGTTCCCGCTCTGACAGCGTATCGTTTTCATTCTGAGGAGTCCACAACACCTCAACCGCCTGCATAGAAATTCCAATACATAGATTTGAGAGATGGAAATAGGAAAATGTGAAGTCATTCTACAATCTTTTCTATTGTTACCATTGTTTTGCTAGAGGGGATGGAACCCAGCTTCTGCAAGGCCTCCTTCAAGTCTGCACTGCCATTGATCGCAGGTAGTTTATGTACTCCCTCAGCAGCCACCAGGATGGTTATCTGAAAATTGCCATTTTAAGAAATGAAGCCAAAGGTGAAAAGAACGTTGGACTTACTGTGGTTCAAATCCTCAATCTATTACTATTACAAAACCAAAACTTGGGTTGGGCACACGTTCACTATTAGTTGCCTTTCAAATAAACATAGGAACTATTAGTTCATCAAATGCCCCCCTCTGCCAAGGAAAAAAAAGTTTGATATGTCATAACTACTTAATTACTTTTCTATGCCATAATTCTTATTTTCAATACAGCCCCTTGCTAACTATTTAATTATTTACCATGCCATTATTTTCATATTTCCAAAACAACCCCATAATAACTACATATCTATTCTACATCGATAATCTTCCAAAAAATCCCCTAAAATCACTCACATGCAACGGACGCGGCCTACTAGTTTTCCACACAAAAAATCCTATTTAACATAAATCTAAACATGAATTGTAAATTAGCACAACATTGGTATGGCCCATGAGTGTTGATATGGCAGTAAAATTAGTTTTATCCAGAGTCAAAAGAGATGAAACAACAAGAAAATTCAGGATGCTTCCCAACAAAATTGTCTTTGGATCATCAAACCAGTACAGTTGACATGTTAGAGTGTCGATAAAGTAGAAAATCTTAAAAAAGAACAAAAAAAGATAGGTAGATAGATACAGAGATAGTTAGGGTTTTGAGTGGTGTCAACTATTATGCTATCTGGAGTGTTGCATGGGGTTTAGGGACTGCTGTACTGGTAAAAAAAAGAAGAATAGAAGTGAGAGAACAGAGAGATTAGGGTCATGAGTGGTGTCAACTATTATGCATAGTATAGTACTAGTGTTACATGGGAGATTAGGGGATTGCCGGATTGGTCAAACAAAGAACAAAAAAGAAGAATAAAAGATATAAAGGTATGATAGATGGTAAGAATACTGTCACATCACATATTACAAGCTACAAAGAGAAAATGTCAACTGAGCAGACTAAAGTATAATGACATGATATAGTATTCTCTTGCTGTTACACTTCTCTTTTCCACTAAAATTACTGCTATTTTATGTTTTGAAAACTGTAAATAAATATATATATGTAACATTCTTATAATACAAAGGAAAATACTGACTAAGTAGAGAGTACAATTACTAAGGGGGCATTATAGATACAGAGATAGTTAGGGTTTTGAGTGGTGTCAACTATTATGCTATCTGGAGTGTTGCATGGGGTTTAGGGACTGATGTACTGGTAAAAAAAAGAAGAATAGAAGTGAGAGAACAGAGAGATTAGGGTCATGAGTGGTGTCAACTATTATGCATAGTATAGTACTAGTGTTACATGGGAGATTAGGGGATTGCCGGATTGGTCAAACAAAGAACAAAAAAGAAGAATAAAAGATATAAAGGTATGATAGATGGTAAGAATACTGTCACATCACATATTACAAGCTACAAAGAGAAAATGTCAACTGAGCAGACTAAAGTATAATGACATGATATAGTATTCTCTTGCTGTTACACTTCTCTTTTCCACTAAAATTACTGCTATTTTATGTTTTGAAAACTGTAAATAAATATATATATGTAACATTCTTATAATACAAAGGAAAATACTGACTAAGTAGAGAGTACAATTACTAAGGGGGCATTTGGCAACAAAAAAATAAGTAACCTATTGACTTTTATAAGCCAGAAAGTTAAAAAGTTAGTTTGGATGTTTTTCATATTTTAACTTTTGAAAAGTTAAAAACTAACTTAAAACTGAAGCTAAATTTTTTAGCTTTTAACTTCTAAGAGAAATTACTTCTCAAAAATTAGAAGGCCTCCCAACGCTTTTAATTTCTCTGACTTTTGGGGGGTACTACAAGTAGAAGTGCTTTTACTTCTCGTTCCCAAACGCCTGTGTGTAGAAGCTTTTTCTCATGTATGCAACTTTCTGTTACTTTTCAAATCTATATTAATTTGTACAGTCGTCAATCTGTGTATGTTATCAAAGATTGGGTTGGGCAAGTCATATTCCTGTCCACACGAACAAGAACATCGAGATCCAATAGCCAATTGACATTGACACCAATATGGGGAGCAATCCCATTCAGAAATATACAAGCACATGGATCCAGGAACTAAGAAAACAATGCATTCAATCATTACAACAAGCCCCACCCAAAATTTCCATGATCTAAGAGCCTATTCACCTTTTTTATTCTTTTTTATTTCCAAACTAGTGCTTTTTTATAAGTAAAAAAATAAATTAGTGCTTTATTAATAACAAAAGGAAATTAAGTGCATTTCTATAAAGCCTCCTTTGAAGAGACGACCCATACCACAATGTACTCGTTGCTGAATCCATTAGATCTTTGACTTCTTGTGCTTTGCTTTTTAATATTGTTCACATTGACAAGTGTCTCTTCGTCAAATTTCCCCCGTTCTTCAATAGAAAGTTGATTGAAGCGTTTCTCCCCATCCTCTATGCTTCGCTTCACATCCACCTGTAAAACAAGGTTTCTAGTACACAATCATGTATAGAATACCTCTAATATCTAATGAAAGAAGTTTGCAATGCAAGTTCAAACAAGAAACAGCTATGGTGTGAGATCATTAAAAAATCAGATTGCAATCCAATTAAATTCGGTAACTGAAACTAGGGTAGTTTTAACACATTGAAAATATAATTTTTACTTACAGATGAGTAACCGGAGATGCAACAATCTGGATGCCGAAGCAAAGCTAATGTTGTCTCTGCAACCAAAAAGAAAAAGAAATAACATTGCATGCACAATATAGTGGAAAGGACTAGGGGAAGTATCCTGAAATTTTGCTTTAAAAAACTTATTTGTGAAGAATCATTATGAGAAGCTGCTCCATTCAAAAACAAAAGTCATAAATTGCTTACCAAATGAGTGTGTGGGCAAAGTTATTATCTTTTATACAGTTAGATCAAAGGAAAAATTAGCAAATTGAAGCATGTGAGAAAATTTGTGAGGTATTTGATTTAGTTGGAGTCTTGGAGATATTGGTTTCAGAAATGATTTGCAGAATAAGGCATTGGCTTATAGACAAATTTAATCAGAAAGTGATCTTGCTAGAAGATCCTAGACAAAAACAAATCATACAGTCTAAAGTTTTTCATCTTTCTGAACAAAGGCATGCATAAATAAGAATGATGCGGAAGAGCAAAAGGAGAAAACATGAGATACTGCATGGTCAAGAAGGTAAGCAGTAATTTCCGTGGGGTCGGTGAGCACGACCGGAGGGATTAGTCCCACCCAAAGGTGTGAGGATACCCTTCGACATCACAAAAAAAAAATGAAGAAGAAGAAGGTAAGCAGTAAGCCAGAGCTCATGGAAAGAATCTTAAGAGTAGGATGAGAGGATTATATTGGCAAAACAGTATTCACATTGCAAACCTCAAATGTTGATTGAACAAATGTTGGGAGAAGTTGGATAGAATATGTTTATGAAGGAAAAAAGGAAACATAATTACACTAATGAAAGACAGGTTGAAAGATGTCAAAGACTGCAACGACGGGACAGGTAACGATGAAAACGGCAAGCAAAGAACACGGTAGTAATAGCAGGGGTGATAATGATTACGGCTCTTTACAGTAATTGATAACTCAGCTACCCAGTGTCAGTGTGCAAGATGTTGATCAAATAGACAAAATTAGGATCATCTACAGACTATTATCAAATACATATTACAGGTTACATCTACCAGAACTTTCGTTTGATGAGTCATTAAACATGAAATCTGACTCCTCTGAGTGCTCCGTAGTTCTATGATATAAAATGGGAATAAAGAATCATCAACAAGATTATAACTTCTAAATGATTATTTTGCTCGAGAGAAGTAACTCTTCGACATTCACCCAAAAGACAACCCTAAACAACTAGCATGCCAATTGGTTGGGGTTAACTACAGCTCTTGAAGTCTAATATTGCAAACGTCTTGTTATTAACTTACTATACAATCAAAACCTTGAAGAATAAGGAAAACAATTAAAATTATAGAAGTTTCTATAGTGACACAAAAACGAAGAGAAGTGGATAGAAACACTGAATTGGCACCTGTTAAAACATAACTCAAACCCTCTGAGGTTGATGTGTCTGCAATTTCGGCAATCCGATCAAGATCTCTTTGAAATGACCGTGCCATGCCCAATAACCCAACCTAAGAAGAAACAATTATAAAACGAAAACTTAGGAGGCTTTGAGACTCAAATCCAACAAAGTCTATCCAGAACTAAAGCCAAGTCTCAATTCATGGTCTTCGAACAATTTCGCATTGTAAACATGAAATTTATTTCAAATGAGCAATCAAAACTTTCTCTTACTATTGGTAAAAATCAACAATTTAACCCAATTAGAATCCAAAAAATATCGCACCTGAAGCTTGAGAACACTTGTTTTCTGCGTAGCGGTGAGAACACTTCCCTCCGACCGATCCGAAAGGAACCCTGACACCAAAATGAAGGCGGCGAAACCCATCATGAGCAGAAAGAAACTCGAACCTGCACCCACACCCACACCAACTGCCGGACCGACATAAATCCCCCCACTGCCACCAGTAAATCCAAATGGCGACGGCGCATAATATGGTACCGAGTACGAAAAACCAGGGCTTGTTGTCCCCCCTGAATAACTCCTCGACGAAGACGACGACGAATGCGAAGAGAACGCCCGTCCACCCACTCTCCCTCCTGAAGCCGCTAAAGCCGAATGCGGGTCATACGTGAGCAACAACCCTAATAGAACAGCAGCAATCGCAGGTTTCTGCAATGCTTTTAGGGCTTTTAATATCACCTCTACGACTCCTTCAAACGGATTTCGATTTCTTTCTTTATCTCCCAATTCTATATTGGATTTCTTCGTGTTCATAAAGCTTTTAACGCTGAATTTAGCAGTTCTGCTAAATTTGGAGGTCCTGATGACACAATTGCTATTCTTGATCAATCGAAGAGGCATCTGCGCTGGGAATGTTTGCAACAATGGATTCCATTTCAGATTTGGAGGTTTCGTATCTCTGACGAAGGAAATTGCTTCGAGGAGCGAAGCAGTCGCCATGGATTCGTTAATTTAGCTCGATTGTCTGAATTCCGAAGAACAGAGATATCAAAATTTTAGGGTTCTAAGTTTTGATATTTTGTGTGTTCGCGAGGAGAACCAGACGATCGAAATCTAGATGTGGCCCAACGGTCCGAATATAGGCGAGTTATAACCGCGCAGCTGGCGAGGGATTTGAACCTCATCTGCAAAATCTTAAATGGCTCGGGCTCCAGTTACCGCCCTAAAATGACAGGCTCTGATTACAGGACACAATATGAGCCACGTGGCACACTATTTGAGGACTCTGACCGTATGGATGTTTTTCCAATCCCTAGGTGGACCTACAAACCAAAACTAATCCTGATTAGTATTTATAGGCGTTGGATTGGACTTATTTTCCTGCGTTAATCTCAACTGTGGAAATTTGGGCAGTATTTGAGGTACAAAGATCCAACAACTGGAAATCACTAATCAGGATGATTTTTGGTTTGTCGATCCACCTAGGTATTGGAAAAACATCCATACGGTCATAGTCCTATAATAGTATTCCACGTGGCTCATATTGTGTCCTGTAACCGGAGCCTTTAATTTTATGGCGGTAACTGGAGTTCGACCCATCTTTAATATCTAGTTTAGTATCGTCCCAAGGACGATATAGTAGCATGTCGTCCTAATGTTGAAACCATCGATATTCTTCGAAAGTTGTGTTGTGGACTTCCAGATTCTCACCAAACGAATCGCAAAAACCACCACACAAATTTCGACGACCATCGAGTGGTTTGAAAACGGATGCGACGATACTACGGTATTTATCCTAAGACGGCACTATGATTTCCCTAATAAAAATAGGAAAATGATTTTCCTAACGGACTGGGGGGGTTGCCGTTTTCCGTTCTAACGAATTGTAACGCTCAGGAGCAAAAACGGAAAATAACGAAAAAAAAGGAAAAAATGTTGCTGCAATTCAAATTTTCAAAAACGGAAAATAATCGGAGAAAAATGAAAATAACGAAAAAAAACAGAAATTTTTCCAGAAAATAACGGTCACTATTTTTGTTACAACGGCCATTATAACAAAAACAACGGACCATTATTTTCTGGGCATTTTAACGGTACATAAAGTAACATGGGAGGTCTGAATCCGTTATAATGGCTGTTATTTTCATTATAACAGCATTTTTTAAACGATGGTTTAGTCCACCACATAGTGGATATACATACCAGAAATCACCATGATTTGTAGTCCCTAGCCATTAGATTTTTGTACTTTCTAATACATGATTATAACCAATGGATTCCACCGTTATTTAGGTATTAAATCCAACGGATATAAATCATCAAACAAGCTGATTTTTTTGTATGACTATCTACAGACTAAACATCCATGCGTTCAGTGGGTCCGGAGGGCAGAGTGAGTAACAAAAATCGCTACAGCTCGCACCGTTGGCGTGAGGTCTACCTCGTGGCATCCCTACCACGATGTCAGCCTTTCGATGTAAGAATAGTGAGTCATACATCTCGTATGAAGTCATTATCTTATATCCGTTGGACACACAGAAATGTTCGGTTGTACTGCCTTAGACGCATCACGTGTGGTTGAGCCCTGAGCTGTCGGATTTAGGGGTGTAAATTTGGCCCGACAGGCAGGCCGGGCCAAAATCCCTGGTCCTAGGCCCAGAACCATCCCTACGCCCGTAGGGGATTCAGGGCAGGGCCTCAAGCTATTTTGGTCGGGCCGGGCCTCAGGCCGAGTTTAGTCTGAACGGGCCTCAAGCTGGTCAATTTTGGAAAGAAAGAAAAAAAATGTGAAAAAAAAAAAAATTCAGGCTGATCGGGCCGGGCTTCAAGGGGGCAGGCCCGGGCCCGACCCAAGGACGTAGCGGGCCGGATTTGGTCGAAAAAATCTGGGCCAGGCGCGGACCAAAATTACAGGCCCAGTGGAATTCAAGAGATCCATGGTTCACATGGCTGGCTGCAAGGGGTAAAACAGTCATTTGGGTATTATTAAGTCACTGCCATGTGGACCGTGGATCTCTTGGATGCAACAGTCAACGGCTCACCGCCCGACTCTATTTTGCTGTTAGTGTGGGATAGCATTTTCCCGTGGGACCTACATAAGATCTGGCATGCATGGTTTAAACATAGATGTTATAACGGTAACGCCCCCATCCCATCAAGTTATTTTGAAAATAACTCCCAAATCCGAAAAATAAATAAAAAGAAAAAGAAAAAGGAGCTTAGTACTCGAGGTTATTTTGAAAAAATAATGATATTCCAACTTTTTTCACTTCTGCAGCAACAGACGTGACCTATTATCACGGCAGTTATAACAGTGGCAACGGTAAGTTATAAGGTCATAACGGATCGTTTAAAACCTTGTCTGGCATGCAAATCCTTTGTCTAGAAACCTTTCCTCTGACCCAAACAGGGCTAAATGAACTTTTTTGCTAAAAAAGAAACCCAACAAGAAAAAAAAAAGAAAAAAGAATAACAATGATACAAAATTCAATATCAAAATTTTCATACAAAAAATCTCTAAAATGCCATGTGGCCCTCTCTATGGGCCCACCAATAAAAGGTGTGTTGTGTTTCAAAAAACACAAGCACGTTTTCACCCTTCGCCCCTCCACTTCACTCCCATAAAAAACATAACACTCTCGTTGTCACATGCACATGGACCCTACATATCAGGGCCCCACATGTCAAGTGAAGCCCCACATCGTGTAGGTCCTACACAGCAAGCGGACCATATAAAAAGGTCACACATGCAAGGTGGGCCTCACATATTAAGATGTTGGATAAACCACACCTATAAGACCCAGATGTAAGATGGCCTCACACATTAAGTGGAACACATTAATACCACACGTCAGGTGGGCTTTATATAAGGACCTTGCATATTATGACACTATGTGGCCCCACGTCTAACCCTTTATGTCAATGGACCCCCATCATACTTAGTCCACGTATTAAGACCATACATATTAGGTGGACCACATATCTCATGGGCACGCATGCTAGGTAGGCCCCAGATGTTAGGTGGGTTCTATATCGAAGTACGGTGTTCCTTGACGCAGACTTCTATATCAAAATTTTGATGCAGAAGTCCCTCAAATTGCAACGTAGTAGACTCGTTTGGGCCCACTTGCCCACTGAATGTTTGGTCCACACTATGATGAACCTACACACCAAAAATCAGCATGATTGGTGATTTCTAGCCGTAGGATTTTAGCACTTTTCATCTTGGGCTTTATGAACCAGCCTATGTGTTGGTTCCAAGCCCGTGATGAAACAATACTCAAATCCAATGGCTAGGAATCCCTGATCACACTATTTTTGCTGTGTGGGTCCACCAAGGTGTGGTCCAAACATTCGTGAGGCCAGTAGGCTCTAAAGACTACTACGAGGCAAATTGAGGGGCTTCTACATCAAAATTTTGATACAGCAGTCTGTATCATAGATTTCTTCTATCAAGGTCATGCACACAAGCCAATTGAGCCCAAAAGAGCAAGTGGATTCCATATATCAAGACCAGACAAATTAGGAAGGCCCTACATATCAAGTGGGCCCCATATAATAGGTGGACCACATATCAGGACCTACAAATTATATTCCTAATAAATTTTTTGAAAGATAAATTCCCATAATTTTCTTGAATAAACCTAGCAAGGCAAGTATAGGATCACTTTTCTTTTCTCTTGAGGCATCTTCTTCTTGTCAAAATACAGGAAAAAAGAAAACAAAAGGCTACAAGTTGTTAAATTCAAATTACAAATGGGAAAAGATATTGTCAAAACACAGTTTATATATTTGATCGCGGTAGATCCATAACTCACACGCAATGCACGTGCAGCTCTCTACTTACTGTTTTAAAGCCAAAACCTGGGTTGCCACATGACGTTCGCACGACATTCGCTGAGGCGCATATTAGTTGCTTATTAAAATCAAAAACTTAGGCAGTTATCAATATATGTGTACAACCAGTATTATTTATTCGTGATTTTTTTAGCAGGCAACCTGTTTGTTCAATAAATGCATTTCTACAATAACAAAAAAGACACAAAAATGCATTAAATGACTCTTCAATGCTCTCATCCATTATTAAATCAAATATTTTAATCCCGAGGGTTGGGCACAGATGTCCAGGACACCTCGGGAAGTGTAGGTCCTGAGTTCGAATCCCCTCCCCCTTGGGGCCATCCACCAGCTGGGCTTGCCCAAGCGTTTAAACAACTTGGAGTGGGCGGTGGCCTTACCCATGTCCGCGGGGACTTAGTCGGGTGCTCTAAGAGGCCCGGATACCCCGTGATACAAAAAAAATAAATATTTTGGTTTTTTCATTGAAAAAAAAATCATTGTTTTACTTTTCATGCCATTATTCTTATTTTCAATAAAACCCCGTGATAACCACATAATTACTCATTATGCAATTCTTTTCATATTTTAAAAAAGTTTTAATGGATTCGGAACCGAAACCAATTATTTGATTTATGTCGGTTTTGGTATCGGTTATGGGTATATTGGTCCCAATCTTCATAATATGACAATTTTAACACCATTTTTATATATTGTTCCAGTTCCTATCGGTTCGGTTCCAGTGCATATCGGTTTTGGTTCCATATTAAACTACCCAAAACCCAAACCACTATTTTTGGTTCTGTTCTGGTTCTGGTTCTTTTTTAATCGGTTCCCAAAAATGTGGAACCGAAATCAATGTTTTCGGTTCTAGTTAAACGGGTAAAATTGACACCCTACCTCCAGTAGTCCAGTCTAGCTATACATCCTCCTAGCTAGAGGAAGAACATGGTGGTAGGTCAAGTACCAATCTGATAAGAAATCCAATCGATTCGAATCCGATCAATCAATAAAATTTAGTTTCGGAATCGATCCAATAAGATTAGATCAATATAATACATTTTGGCATATATTTAAAAAATATATATTTGTGAGTATCGGATCGGAATAGGGTCGATCCGGTACTGATCTAATAAGATCATATCGACAATTTGTGATCCGATACCAATTGATAATGAAACATAAAGTTCCGAATCTAATTTTTTCAGATTGGATTGGATCGGATCCTTGGATTGATCCGATCCATTGCCAACCCTAAGTCAATTGCTTATGAGCAACACACTTGCAGCCCCACTAGTAAATATAATAATAGAAATATATACTTTTAAGCCGGCCCCGGACCGGTGCAGGTCCAATCCGGTGATCCAATATGAATTGGATCATTGTATATATGGATCCGTCCATATAGGGCAATATATGGTTCTGGACCCGCTAATATCGGATCGCGTTTCGTGCCGATTCGATCCATGGACGGTCCTATTCCGCAACACTTTATTTAACTGTGGAGAAACCTAAACCCTAGAGTCCCTCTCTCTCGCTCGCAAAGCGCACGCACACTTAAGAAAGGAGAGAAGACGGAGGCGTAGAAGGCAAACCGAGTAAGCACCTGCTACTTCTTTCACTTCAAAACTAGGGTTTTGGATTTCAATTTTTGTTCTACAATGGATTCAAAATTCGATCAGCGAAAACTCAAAATTAGGGTTTTGAAAAACTCTGCAAAGTTTACCTTTCCGCAAGCTCTCCGCGCCATTAAACGCTTAGTTGAACCAAATGGCAATTCTCTCTATTACATTTGTTTGATTCTTCGTCTCGAATCGAAGAAACTAAGCCTTCATTCTAGGAAAATACTTGGGCCTGCATACTCTTCCCCTGTTTCGCTGTTTCTTGACTTGAGAGCTTGTTGTCGTTCTCAGAATCATGGCGGACAGCAAGGCGGTGACAATCCGAACGAGGAAGTTCATGACCAACAGGCTTCTCTCGAGGAAGCAATTCGTGAGTCCGTCTACATTTGACTTCTCCAATTTCTTTGTATCCTGAATAAATGAAAAAAGTTGAGAAACCCCTAATCTAACCTAACCGTAACTGTTGTCGTTGTCTCACTTGATTCGATAACAGGTCATTGATGTTCTCCATCCAGGAAGGCCGAATGTTTCGAAGGTATGTCGGTTTTTCTGATCTGCATCTTCTTTCTTATAATATCTATTTACGCATACGAGGGGTTGTTGTTTGTCTTATTTTTATTTTTCTCTCGTTTTGCAGGCGGAATTGAAGGAGAAATTGTCGAAGATGTATGAAGTGAAAGATCCGAATTCCATTTTCGTATTTAAGTTCCGGACCCACTTTGGTGGTGGAAAATCCACTGGGTTTGGGCTGATTTACGACTCTGTTGAGAACGCAAAGAAGTACGAGCCAAAATACAGGCTAATCAGGGTAAAAATTGACCTCCATTGCTTCTTCCTCTTAGTTTTAATTGATGTCTATTTTTATTCTGCGTGTATTTCTTATTGTGATTTTGGAAGCTGTGGACAGTATGGGGGTTCTATGTCGTAGCTGCTCAAGTTATTTTCTTTGTTTCAAATACTCTTAACTACTAAACGTGGTAACTGAGATTTTTACTGCAGTGCTTATTGATTTTTTGTGAATTCTAAATATTGTTAAATACGTTAGTGGTGTATTTTACTGCTCACTAAATTATTTGTGTATAGTTGCACCGTGTTGTTGCATCTCAGGTTTGATAGTTTTACCCTTTCCTTGCTCGCCATCTGTGAATTTTCTTCACAGAAAACAGTTGATGTTGATCATTCCTTAAGCTGGAACATATCACATGTGTTGAAAAGAATTACTTAGAAACACTGGGCCACTCTTCTTAGTTCGTTATTCAGTGCCCTAGCTCATTGGTTTTAACATCTGCACAATCTTATTATTTGCTTGGTGTTTTATTGCACAGTGGCGATCAGTCATCTGCAAAATGATGTTAGGTAATTCAAAAAATTTAGTTGTAAAGCTTCTATGCTGAAGCAACTAATAACCTTTTTAGAAGTCCCTTTTTAGATATCTTGAGATGGTTTCATATTAGGAAGGGATTTGAGAGAAAATGCTATCATGAGTGTGGAAGTGGAGAGCCTTATTTTCTGAGGGACGAGGAGTCTCATCCTGTGTCATGCTTGGATACCTTCTTCCTTTTTTAAGATGACAGAACCTTTGAGATCCCGCGGTA
The DNA here is from genome assembly GCA_035048495.1 of Euptelea pleiosperma. Classification (NCBI taxonomy): domain Eukaryota; kingdom Viridiplantae; phylum Streptophyta; class Magnoliopsida; order Ranunculales; family Eupteleaceae; genus Euptelea; species Euptelea pleiosperma. The sequence goes on along the minus strand of CM068551.1, from coordinate 23,464,806 downwards.
AGAAGATTCAGAAGACATATTTCTTTGTGTAAAACTTGGATCTTCCCTTCTTGTTATGCCACTCTGATGCTCTTTTTTTTAATATGCCACTCTTATTAGTTCATTATTTTTGTGGTCTTGTGATTTATCACTTGGAGTGCCTTTCAAGGCTTACTCTGACAAAACACCGAGGATAAAAGTACGCGGAAAGATGCTTGAAGTCCTTGGAAGAATGGTGACATGCTACTAGATAGGTTAACAATGCTCTTGTGCATAAGTGGCTTTAGAGATTAGGAGAGGGATGTAGAAGGCTTATGGCATATTAGTAGAGGGTCTCATTCCCTATGATAAGGGATTTGGAAGGAATAGATATTTATAGGAGATTTTTGTTTTTTAAAGCTACTTTTAGGCTTGAGCTGCTTCCAAAGTAGTGTAGGTTCTCAAATCTTTCACATTGAACTCATCCTGTTTTTTCTTGATTTAAACCCACGCCTTTATTTTCTATAAAATGATATTGTCCACATAAGCAAAAAAACAAAACAAACAGGAGCATATCTTTGTTTCCAACACATACTTGTTAAACGAAGTGTAATCATATGTAGATTTATCAAAGCCACTTGAACAAATAAATACAAAGCTTGACAAGCCAGGAACGAGGAGCCTGTTTAAGGATGTAGATAGTTTTTTCAGGTCTACGGACAGATTTCTTCCCCTTGCTGCTCAAATTACTTCCTTTACACAATACCTCTGTGAAGAATGCACTTTTGGCATTTTACACGAGTCAAAATAAATCCAACTATCCAATCTGCTTAGGTAAGGGACCCAATAATATTTCAAGGACAATCCTTGTAGATTTACATATAATCCCACTGTCTTCCATTGGTTCATCAGGTTTCCACTTAATTTTGAAGATATTCAGCTCTATAATATCCAGCGTTATTACTTGACTGATTCCCAAGTTTTCTTCCTCTGGAAAGGTTGAAGGCTTTGAAATTGAGAGGCTTCATTGTGGTTTACGTGGTACATAAGAGGAGCTCATGATATTTAGAAATTAGTCAATATTAATTACAAAACAAAACATGGACTTGCTCGACTCTTTGAGGTTGATATTTTATGGTGGGTACTAGTACAGGAGATCTTGGCTGGAACTGAAATGGTACTCAGACGTGTCTCCGTATCGAATTTTATTAGGTCGCCATGTCACACACACACACACACACACATATATTCATTTTTCTATTTTTTTTTTCAAAAAAATTTCAGAATCGTTTATTACTTGAAGGGTCGTGATGTAACAAATGGTGCTAGCTTCATTTGGATTATGCTACAGCTTGTTACATTGCCACTTAAATTTGTTTTTTTATAAAATGGACTTTGTCAGCCCAGCAACCTTTAAGCCCATACCTTAACTTAGGTTTAAGTGGCATGGGCCATTAAATAGACCCAAGCCCACCCCCTTTTTATAGTTGGGCCAGATAGAAATAAAAAGGGAGAGGTTATTTGTTTTCGTTTTGGAAAAATGGAGAGGAGAGGAGGTCGTCTTTGCCAAAAGGGTTTTCTGAAACCCTAACGCCTCTCAAGGGTTGGTGCAGTGGTGGCAATGTTGCTGGCGGCAGCCTCGTTGGTGGCGATGATTGGCATGGCGATGCAAGTGAGTCTCCTTCTTCTTCTTCTCCGGCTATTCTCATCGCGTCTTCTTCTCCGGTGGTTCTCGCTGTTGTCGTCTTCTTCTTCTCCGGTGGTTCTTGTCGTCGTCATCTTCTTCTTCCTGTAGATAACAAACAGAAATATTTTTTTTAATTATGACACGGCCGTACGTGTCCATTCCCGTGTCGATACGGCAAAAAACCCCAAAAATTTGTGTCGTTACATAGCTTTTTGTGTCACACGACTCACACCATGCTTTTGTTACAAGGCTCCTTTACATTTAGAAAAGTTTGGATCTAGTTTTTGTAAATGTTTTACCATGGCAGTAAGCATATTGTACCTTTTGTTTGTGTTAGTATGTTTCATTGTGGTGGTTGGTGGAAAAAACTTGTTTTTAACGGCAGTTTTCTATCCTCAGTCTGTTAATTATGCTTGCGTGCTTTTGTTTATGTGCAGTTGTAGGTTTTTGATTCATGGAGTTTGTCAGATCTCTATTTTTTTTTATTTTCTGTGCACCTTGGCCAATGTTGTCCAAACTCCTAGGCAACTCCAAGTGTGTGCCTAAGCACAACCTATGGATGGACCCCCCTTTTCTTGCCACGTGGAGGTGTGATGTGGCCAATCCACAACGTCCATCTGATAGAGGACCTTGTAGATTGTTATATTTCCCTTGTCCATATCACACCCATACCCTATCACGTTTCCCCTATGAAAACAGTCCTTGAATGTTATAATCTTTTAAATAGAGAAAAGGGTAATGCATATGTTTTGTCATGCGGCTCTGATGGTCATTGGCCAGAAAGTTGTCACATGCGGGAAGAAGGTGGTGGAACACGTGGTGCCTTTTGGACCTGCCACTTGTAAGGGACCCTTTTATCTCGGCTGGGTGACCAGGTGGGTTATTGCCTAGCCCCAAAAATCTAGGCGGGCCTTTAACAATCCTGACCTCGGCTTTATTCTTTTGCGATTATGAATTTCTGTGAATGTTAAACAGATGAAATTAATTATTAACTACACTTTCTCTTCAAATGTACATCTGGGAATGGTGGGGACCCTTGGGTTGGTCTACATGATGTTTGCTTGAGCTGTCTGTGTATCTGGGTAATCATCGAAAATGACTTATCTTGTAAATGCATGCATGGTTTGACGTGACATGAAATTTATTGTAATTTATTAAGATGCTCTCTCTCTCTCTCTCATTAATAAACGTTTTCAACTCGGTGATGGCAGAATGGACTAGATACCAAGGTAGAGAAGTCAAGGAAGCAGATGAAGGAACGGAAGAATAGGGCCAAGAAAATCCGTGGAGTAAAGAAGGTGGGGAAGTAGTTTTTCTTTATGTTTTCGGTTTTCTTTCTTTTACTTCAGTCTCGCTCTACAAATTCTTTTTTTCGTTTCTCATGTGTAGACGAAGGCTGGAGATGCTGCCAAGGCAGGAAAGAAGAAATGAGTCAGGGATTTCGAGTTAAACTCGGAATCAACTGCAACAAAAGGGTTTACAGCCTTTTCCTCCTCCCCTTTCTCTCTCTCACGCTTGTTAGTATTTGATGAAACACAATGTTTTGGTGATTTTGAATCATGTTTTCCTAACGAGGAGGTGGTTTAGTAATTTAGGGAACAGTTTTGGAGTATTTAGAGTCAAGTCAAACATTGCATTCGTATCTGTGACAGCACATCAAAAGGATTCATTAGATTTTTATTACGATGTGATTTAAAGTTTGTGTTTTAGCTTTGACTACAAGCATTTACTCTTTGTGGAAGGATATGGTTGTGGAAGCAGCAAAATATACTTCTTTTCTCCTTGTGGATTCTCTACTATCTGAGTATTGTAGTCCCGTCTATAATCCAATGACAAGACCTGCACATCCTGGAGGATTTTAACTGTGGAAAGTGCTTTTCTACTCACCCGTTTTTGCTTCATACAACACTCCAATGATTTTGAACAATTCTTAAGAGGATTATAACAGGTAGGGTGTTGAACATGAGTGGTTGTAGGGGCCTCATCAACGTTGATGGCGGACCACAGTATGAGCAACGTTGGCACATTCTTAGGGACCACTGATCTATGGATGTTTGGCCCATCCCTAGATGGAGTTATATACCAAAATTCAACCTGATTAGTAATTTCAGTATTTGGGGTACTCATGTCCAAAGGCTTGAAATCACTAATCAAGCTGATATTTGGCATGTAGGTCCAACTAGGATGGGCGTGGCTCATCATCATCATTGACGAGGGACGTCGGTGCGATGGACACAACCTGTGAAGGTAAAATTCTTGTGCAGCCCATGTGGCGTGGGGGCATGCCCCAACCCAGGTTTTGGCTTCGAAGTAGTATAGAACTATAGATAGATAGATGTAAGTGCTTTGTTCCACTCACAAAATGTGGAGATTGGGCAAGTGAGAATGGTACTTTTGTTAAAACAATTGTTATTGAAGAAAACATTGAATGCGTGCAAGGGAAAATTTAGTCTGTGGAATATTTTTCCCCGTGGAGATAATAAAAATGGGCCATTTGGCACTCTTTAGACACCGAGAAAATCAGCCTGAGTGGTGATTGGAGTTGGATTTGAATGTTTTTATGGGGTGATTTCTGGCTGTTGGATTCGATTTGTTTTTGATAGGTTGAATGGCTTGATATAACCAATCGTGTTGTTTTTTGGAGTAATAGGTCTATCAAGTAGTGGATTAATCATTCATAAGGCAGTGGGCCCGAAAGAGTGTGCTAGGTGGTGCACTGCATTCTTATGCACTTCACAGCTCCACATTTTTATGTACAGTTATACTAGATATCTCGAGTTCTCGTCTTATTTCTGTCTTATTTCTTTCTTCTTCTTTTTCTGGGTTTATATTCTAAAACGCAGGCTTGGATTTTTTTTTTTTTTCACGATTCAAGTCTTCCTCTTCTTCATATCAAAACAAAATTTTAGAGGAAAACCCAGAACATCTAACCTATTCTTTGATTTCTTTAATGATTTTTTTTTGTATCTCCGGTATATTGCCGGAATGGCTCGCCAGAGTGTCGTTATCTCCGTAGACAAACATTCGGAGTCTCATGGCCGGCAAACCACCCCAGACATCTGATTTGAGAGTTAGGGTTTCGGCCAAACCCTTTATACCTTGTGATGCAAGATTGAAGAAATGGGCATTTTTTGTCCTTTCATACAATCTACGTTAGTCAAAGGAGGTCATCAATGGTCAAATGACAGTGGACCGGGGTATGGGGGGTAAGTCAGTTTTTCAAATTGCGGGAGTATCTCAAATTTCAAAGATAACATAGACGGTGTGCCAAAAAATCCAAAAAAAAAAAATAATAAAAACCCCCCACTATCACACTTTGTTGGTCTACCGTTTCCACCCTCTCTATCAAATCAGATTTGATTTGTAGATTTCGTAACCCCTTCTTCCGGGCAAAAAATTGCTGTCCCCAGGACCTTGAAACTTTGAAGGTCCCCCTCCCAAAATCTGATACATACCCTTTGTTAACCACCAGTAACTAACCAAGGGTGGTTTGACGTGGGATAGGGTTTAGGCCTTAGCGTACCTGTCGGACATTTTGGGAGGGGACCTTCAAAGTTTGAAGGCGGGGTACAACAAATCTTTTCCTCCCTTCTTCCCTCTCTCTCTTCTCTCTAAACCTCGAAAATGGGAGTACACCAAGAAATTTCTTCCATGCACCCTCCAAAAAAATGAGATTAGGTAGCGCCATGGAATTGTTTCCACCGTCGTACCAACAACAGAAATAATAGCCACAACCTCCTTCCTACATGTTCTCTTTAAACCTACTGCTTAATTTAGAGCTAATTGTGCGAGCAATCCCCTCTAAAAATGCCACATGACACTCTTTCGGGCCTACAGATCCATGCATGTTTGGTTCACCTCTTGGTAGAACTATACACCAAAAATCATTTTAATTGATCATTTTTAGCCCTTCGATTTTAGCATTAATTCATTTCGGGCTGTTAGTTTTTTTGCTTTCTTTTGGTTGCTAAAGACCACTAATCAAGCTTATTTTTAGGGTGTATAGGTCCACTTCTTAGTGGGCCAAACACCCATAACGTGTGTGTGCGGTGTGTGTGTGTGGGGGGGGCGTTGATCTTACCAAAACTTTGATCCTTCCTCTAATCACTTTTCATGGGGTGATTTCTAGCTGTTTGATTCGAGCAATTTTTTTTTTTTTTTGGCTACTCAGATCCAATGGTTAGAAATCACCTATCGGGCTAACTTTTGGTGTGTAGATCTACCAAGAGCTAAGCTAAACATCCATGGGTCAGTGGGCCCGGATGAGCGAGACACATCGCGTTTTTGGAGGGAAGGATCAAATTTTTCTGCAAATATTTTTTTTTCCCGTTGGGTAACTACGTGCACAAGATTGTAAGAATATAAAAAGTTGAAGGACTTAGTTACCATTTGGAGGGAAAAAAAAGAGAAAAAAGATAGATCAGGGTTCAGAACAGCTACGAGCCTACGACAATAACAACGTAAAAAAGGTTTTAGTATTTAAAGGCCCCAATAAAATGCCCTCTCTCTGACTCTCTCTCTCGCAAACGAAAATCCATTTTCCCCCAAATCTCTCATCAGATTTGTTCGCGGGAAAATCTCGTTTTTTGCCGCTGAAGCCTCGTCGGTGATTGTACTGAACGGAATTGCAGAGGTTGCGGGGCAAGGTAAGCTTCTTTCAAGCTCGATATCGATCGGATTCGCTCCGATTTTCCGAGTTTTTCTTTTTTATGTTTTGGTTTTGGTTTTCTTCTTCAGATGTGGTTTTCAGATCTAGTGTATGTTTTTGGATCTTACGGGAACTGGAATGTTTGATTTTGAGATTGATGGAGGGTAATTTTAGGGTTTCTGGTGCAGTTTTTATTCAGTTTATTGTTAGATTTGAGATGGATTTGTGTAGATTCTGAAAAAAAAGGGGGGCAAATCTGGGAAATTAGGATTTCTTGTGGTTGTTGTATAAGATGAAAGCGGGCGGGAGATCTGGTAATCCATCGGGGAGTATGGAGAAGGATAGGGCCCCTTTGGGCCGTTTAATTATTAGGAAAAAGGGGGATGGGACGAGCAGCGGGGGTCCTTCGGGGAAACAAAAGGTTTTTGAATCGAAGAAGGAGAAGAAGAGACCGCGGCTGATACTGAGTGATTCGGAGTCTGACAAGGACTTACTAATCTCTCCTCGCAGAATGGTTACAAGTCGCAATAGTAATGCCTCTGTTGTTGTTAAAAAGAACAGTCGAAATTCATTTAAACACAAAGAAGAGATTGAAATCAATAGGAAAAGAATTAGGTCAGAACCTGGTAAATGGGGGGAAGACGCCAAGAGCTGTAGGAGCAGTTTTGTGGAAGCTGGCATTGAAAGCAAGAGGAGTAGGTTGGATGTTTTTGAATACAACGAAGATGATGGAATTGATAGAAAAAGGATGAAGAAGGAGCGTCTGGATGATGATGGAGCTGGGATTGGAAGGAGTAAGGTTTTGGGTTCCAATTCCCTGGCACCAAGTGGAAATCAGAGGGAACTTGAAATTGAATGCAGCAGAAGCGTTTCGGTTGACAAGAGAAAGCATTCTAATTTTGGCAGGAACAGCAGCATGTTAGTTGAAAGAAACAGGGGAGCTGATCTTTCGGATAAGAAGAGGTTTGAGATTAAAAAAGATGCAAGTTTTCGTCCAGTTGGCACACTGCGAGAGAAGTTTGGGGTTCCTTGTGATGAACCTATCAGGGTGCAGGGTAAAAATGGTGTTTTGAAGGTGATGCTCAATAATAAGAACAGGGTTGGCGGGTCTGAGAAAACGTATGGTCGCCATGACGCAGAAGATAATAGAAAGGGTTCTATGTCTGCCAATACTTCCAACTGGAATGCACCGCTTCGTCCTCCATTTTTATCAGAAAAGAAGTTTTGTGAAAAACCATGCTCATTTGCAACAATGGAGAAGAATCAAGTGAAGTCGCGGAAAATTTCATCAAGTAAAAACATCAAAGCCCGTGATTGGAGAACAGAAGACAGTGATATGTCCTCGCCGCTGGGGTCAAAAAATGTGAGTACTTATAGTTTCAAGAAAGAGGTAAGGAACAAAGGAGAAAGAACTTTGACATCCAAACTTAGCTTGTCAACTAGACGCAAGAAAGGAGAAGTTAGGCGTGGTAGTGGCACTGAAAAGCAATTACTACGGGAACAGATAAGGGAGATGCTTGTGAATGCAGGCTGGACAATTGATTTTCGGCCTAGGAGGAACAGAAACTACCACGATGCGGTGTACATCAATCCTTCAGGAACAGAGCACTGGTCAATCCTCAAAGCTTATGATGCGCTTCAAAAGCAATGCGAAGATGAGGACAGTGACCATAAGCGTAGTGGGACCAGTTCTTCATTTACACCAATACCGGAAAAGGTCCTCAGTCAATTAACAAGGCAAACACGCAAGAAGATTGAGAGAGAAATGATGATGAAGCACAGAGCTGACAGAGGAAATAAAAACGCAAAGTCCACTGAAAAAAAGTCTGCAAAGAGTAAACATGTTAAAGAGAAATTGAATTCCCTCATCATGCGTGATGGCAAGTCACTGAAGGTGAGAATGAAGGAAAACAGTTTTGCCGGTCTAAACACGAAGAGCCTCACTAAAAGTCAGAAATCTACTCATCTTTCAAACAAAGCTGGTTCTGGAAATGGGGAATGTTTGCTTCACAAACAAAGTAGTTCAACTGGCACCTTGCACAAGGGAATGCCAAAGCCAGCTAGGGTTCAGAAGTCATTCTTTGCATCAGACGCTCGTTTGCTACAAAGAAGAAAACATAAAAAGCAAAGTGGATGTGCTTTGTTGGTTCGTAGCTCTAGCAAAGGGGTGAATCCGGACGATGGTGATTTTATTCCATACACTGGAAAACGAACTGTTCTCTCCTGGCTGATAGATTTGGGAATTGTGCCCCTGAGCGGGAAAGTGCAGTATATGAACAAGAGACGCACACGAGTAATGCTGGAGGGTTGGATTACAAGGGATGGCATTCATTGTGGTTGCTGTAGTAAAATCCTCACAATTTCGAAGTTCGAGATTCATGCAGGAAGCAAATTGCGTCAGCCGTTCCAAAATATATATCTAGAGACCGGGGTTTCCCTTTTCCAGTGCCAGCTAGACGCATGGAACGGACAAGAGGAATCTGAACGCAGTGAATTCCATTTCATAGACTTTGATGGTGATGACCCAAATGATGATACTTGTGGCATCTGTGGAGATGGCGGGGACTTGATTTGTTGCGATGGGTGTCCTTCAACGTTCCACCAAAGCTGCTTAGGTATACAGGTATGGTTATTGCGTGTCATATGCATTGATAGGTCAGACTAATCATAGATGGGTCTGTTTCCATTTTCTTGCATTTGTTTTTTGGTGGGACAAGGAGAAAAAGACACATTTTCTTGTATTAGTTGTGCTTGAGGGAGGCCCTAGGGCCTCTTTGAACACGGGCAAGATTAGATAGCACAGAATGAGATAGGCCTGAAAACAGCATGTCAAAAAAATCACTTTTCGCTAAGTTTGCGACTTGGCAACACTTTTTTTTGGTGACGACTCAAACTACAAAGCGCAACTAGTACCTTCCAAAGGCAAGGATACCCAAATGCTATTGAGGCTAGTTGAGAAACTGTGCCAACTGCGTTAAGTGGTACATCCAATTTCCAAATGGTCATAATTAAAACTGGAAGCATGCTAAACAAAATAATTTCAAAAATATAATTGGAAAAGTATTGATTATTTTATCAAATGAGATTCTTTTGCTTAAGCAGTATGGTGAGTGATTAAATTCATTGATAGGCCATTAATAACAACACTGTGTTCAGTTCAGTACATCCCCTCACTTTCAACCACTCTCATCATATCCCAACCTTCAACCTCGTTCATTCAACAAGTATCTGATATGTCTCAGAAACTGATCTAATTGGGGTTGCTGATTTTTAGCTGCTCATCTAGAGAGTGCAGTTATTGGTTCTATTTTACCTCATCAGTTCTTTAGTATTCTTTATTGCTATTATCGATGAGGATGGTAGGGAATTGTATATATTATTGTTTTATAAATTTCTATTTGTATTTAATGGCTGGAAGGGTCTGCCCAATGCCCAGCTTGCCATCGAAAAAATAAAAAATCTTCGTAACTGTGAATGATGATATTCCTAGCTTTTGGTGCATCTGGAATTGGATTTACGTGAATAATTTACTCATATAGCAGATAAGGCATTCGTATTTTTTTTCCACATTGCAGATGCTTCCTCTAGGTGATTGGCACTGTCCGAATTGTTCATGCAAATTTTGTGGGATAGCTGGTGCCAGTACTGATCAAGGGGAAAGTATAACTCTCTCTCCGTTACTCACATGCAGTCTGTGTGAGAAAAAGTGTACGTACTTTTTCCTCCATCTTGTTCCCAATATTTTTTTTTCGCTTAGCTTTGTACTTACTTTCCAACATTATCTTTAACATGAAGAGCGGATTTTGCAATGAAGGCTGAAACCCTTCAATGACTCTTGGCTTTTGCAGATCACCAGTTATGTAGTCAGGCCACGGATGCTGTAAATTTTGATTCCAATAGCTTACACACTTACTTTTGTGGGCGGAGCTGTAGAGAGGTATTACTTTTTATTTCAAAGTTTTATTGGCCTAATGTTTTACTGACATTAAAAGCGCTTGGACACTCTGTGCTCGTGTTGGCTTTGCAAACCAGTACCAGTGGTTTTGTAATTTATGAGTTATATTGTATACTGTTGTTATCCTTTTCTAAAGTGTCTAGGCATCTAGATTTCCAGACTACTAGTTGGTTTATGATAGAATAATTTGCATGGTATCCTCTCACCATTCTATTTGAACCAAAACTTAGAATGCAATTCTCTTTTGGGGAGTATTGGTTAGATGTCCTGCATCAAAGTGGTATCAGAGCGAGAGGTCTCGTGTTTGAGACTCCTCACCGGGGGTGATTAATGCAGGGGCATTTTTACACCGGGCTCGAGTGGGGCAGCCTGCGTAAATGGGGCACACTTGGGGTGGGATGGCCCGTGTGAAATGGGACCCACGAAGGAGAGTTCGACTGAGGGCCTGGATTTGGGCTATGAGATAAAGGAATTTATTCTCATGCCCCCATCAGTCGCGGCTTTTAGGGGTATTGGTTAAATGTCCTGCATTAGAATGGCTACATAGAAGTTTGTACAATTAAATAGGAGTAACAAATACAAGATGGGCAAAGTGAAGGGATAAGGTTTGTAGAAAAGGAAAATTGTTGTGTTGATGACTGATGAGAAGCGATGTACACTTTCCCTGATTTGTGTATGTTGGTCTCCAGAAAAGGTGTAACCATGTAAGGTAGCAAGTGTTTCAGAAGGGGTTCTATTCTTTCATCTATTTTTTCTCCATTGCAAGCACATGTAGAGACTTGCAAATTTTTTCTTGTTGCATAGAATGGTGGCTTTCTTGAAGGGTGATTGCCTTTTTCAAGAAGTGTCATTTCGACCATTTGGGAAGATGATCCTTTGGTTGATTCTTTCATTTGCTATATGATAGGGAGTGTGAAAAGAACGGAGCAAGATAAATTTTGATGGAGACCATTCTATCAATGCAATATTCTAAGGCATTAAAAAGACTTTGGTGATGTGGAGTATCAATTTTGAAGGATTTTCATAATTTCAAAGTTCAAACTCTAAAAGTTTGAAGGTCTTTGAGATTCAAGCGACTATTATGAAAGACAAAGATATGTAAGATAGAGAATTAAGAGCAAATATTCTCCCCTATAAGGGAAATTGAAAAGTGGAATTGTGAATGGATCAAGGTAATCTTTGATTGAAGCTCTTTAGACAAACATCTAATTGATGGGGACAAGAAGTGCCCTCGGAGAAATCTAAAGCTTGATCCTGAATGTGTTTCTTAGATCAGTTTGTACAAAGGAATAGAATCCAATGCTTGATGTCGAATGATGAGGAATCACTGCTCTAGATTAGGAATAGCTGTTTGAATTGCAACATAGACACCACACGAGGTCATTGATGGAATCAATACCTCTAAGAAAAGGTTGGAATCAATACTAGCTCAAAAGGACGATGGAATCAGCACTGGCATTGAAGAAGGCTTTAGAGCTTCACACAAAAACTTTGTTCATCAATTCTTAGAAAAGTAAGGGATTGCATTTGTATCTATAAACTAGCAACCCAAAGCTTTCCCAGACTTACTCAAACTAAATTAGAAAACTCCTACTACAGTCAAACTAATTTCTAAACTTTTCTCTTACACAATTAGTAATACATACTAGCTAAATTAACAAAAAATATAATAAACCCCAAACTAAATCACGAGGAGCCCATTTTGACACGTTCATCCCTTGTCAATTTCTTGTTTGAGAAACTCTTCCGCTGTATTCTTGTGTCAAATCCTTTGGCACCTGCGCTTGACATAATATTTTTACGTGGTAGTTCTACACAATGCATAAAACAACTGGTCCTCATCCTACTAGTTACTTCTTTAGGTTCCCGGGATTTCAATATGATGCAGTTCCTTTGTATTTGAACGAATGTGTATTTTCTTTGCCATCATATACCACATGTCAATTGTATAACCACTTGTTTTTACCTATGGCTACGACACTCCCTGACAAAGCGTCCGCAAACCAATTTGCGTGCCTTCGGCACTCAAATCAATTTCACAAGCACTCCACTCCACTACCCCAAATATATATCTCCACTTAAATAACCCCAACAACAAAATCAAAACCTCATAACCCCTTGCAAGAACCCAAAATTTTCAAGGTCTCCTCAGAGATGGATTTGAAAACCTAAGCGAAGGGGAAGCCATGAGCACTGCTCGTGTGGACCTATGACCACGACACAAGTTATCAAGTAGTCTTCTGTGTCCCTCGTTTCCAGCTTCTACACATTTCTCTTTCTCTTCTTCTCTTCTCCTTTCGAAACTGCAGTTAAGAACGGAACCCTCTTTGTCACCACATTCATTGATCGAGACCCCTTTCTAAAAGCCCTACTCTCCCGCCTCGATCTTATTGGGAAAAAACGTTAGATTGTCGAAGAGCTTCAGATCTCCCGTTGCAGGAAACTGGTGCCGCCACTCGTTCCTCCATTTGACTAATGTCTGAACCCTAAACAACGATTTCTTCTTAGGCAATGAAGTAGATGATCATAGTTTGTTTGGACTCGATCGCAGACTTGTTAATTACAATTTTGTGAATCTGAGCCATGCTGGTTAACAGAGACCTCCCATTAGGGTGTTCGAATTTGAAGAATAACGATTTAATTAGGTTCTCGGAGATTGTCAGCTCTGGCTTTCTCTTCAAAGCCGAGGGTGACGACGATGATAATGGCTAGGGGAAAATCTAAGGGCCATAACTTAATCAAAAGAAAAATCTAGGGGCATTAGGGGAGAACTGGATCCAAGGGATGAACCGCAAGGGAGATGGGGTGTCGTAGTATCCTATAGGGCCTTATGGGTTTGCTACAAGCCTACAAGGCACAATAATAGAGGGGGAAGAGTGCGGTTAGGGTGGTTTGGTCGGTGTAATTAGGGTTAAGGTTTGAGATGGCTACGATTTGGATTTTTAGGTCAGAATTTGACCAACCGAAATTAAAAGATTGAAGAAGAGATAAAGAGGGAAGACAATGGAGGAGAAGAGAGAAGAAGATGTCTTTGGCTTCACACAAAAGCAATGGCTTCACAGCAGATTTCGCAAAACTGAGCTTTAATTTCATTCATCCATAATGAAAATACAACAATGAGAGTTTTTATATAAAGATAACCTAAATCTAATCTGGACCATCCAAAAATAACTAATGAAATCTAATGGCTGAAAAAAATACAGCCCACTTAAACAACTAAACAAAATTACAAGCATCTTTCCAATGTGGAGTCACGAAAAAATGAGCAAATAGTCGGGAAAAACTATTAGCTAATTGCTAAGACATGCAAAACAACTACTAAAAAATTAATACTAAAAGCACCTAAAACTAACAAATAGATCCTTATGTAGTCCACATGATCTTTCTAATGTGGAGTCTTCAAGATGCCATGCATGTAGGGCATTTCGCTCCAAAAATCACAGATAACTCAAATTGTGGCCTACATAGAAGTCATCAAAGTATAATGATAGGCTTGGCTCCGGTTTTATTACTGCAAATTTTGTTTTGCAGTGTAAAATAGGAGTGCTGACAAGCATCACTACTTGAGGAACAGTGAAGGAAACCTCATACTACGCAGAGGATCGAACCTCGAAAGATTCAATCTATGGGTGAATCTTGAAAGACTTAACCAAAGGAGGGTAAATCACAAAGGATTCGGTCAGTGGGATACCAGGAGCAAGAGCTTGCTATGATACAAAAATTGATGTAGAACGACAAGGAATCACTGCTCTCTAGATCAAGGATAGCTGTGCAGAATCTACGCACTTAAGGTCCTTATGGAATCAAAACCACCAAGAAAAGGTAGGATCAACACTATCTCAAAGGACAATGGAATCAGCACATCCATTAAAGAGAGGTTCAAAGCTTCACAAAAACTTCATACATCAATACTCTGAAAATTATGGGCTTGGATCTGTATTTATAGACTAACAAGCCAACTTTTCTAAACCTTCTCAAACTAAATTAGAAAACTTATACTACATCCACTTTTGAAACATATCTCTATCACAATAAGTTATAAAATCCTAAACGAAAACTTGTAGGGTGTGAGTGGAGGCTTCTGTTGCCTGGTTTTGGGCGTTTCTTTGGCCCACGTTGATGCTTCTTCGGGATCATGGTCTGTGCTTCGTCAATGATTGTAATGTAGCATTCGACGTACTCTTAGAAGTGCCAATGAGTCGGTCTAATCTTTGGCTAGTATTTGGTGTAAAAGATAAATTTATTAACTAAGACATATTCTAGGTATTTTTTTATACTGAAGTATTATTTATAAAGAAAGTTCATTAGAATGTGACTTGTGAATCTGTTATGATGCATCACCACACAGATGAGAAGCAGTGAACATGCATTTTTTTTGTACCGTCATGTACTCCAACGGTACTTGTTTAACTGATTTGTATGCACTAAGCGTGTGTCTTTTGTCGTCATTTACTTGTTTGGTTACTTTGATGTTTGAATAAGTGATCTTTTCCGGCCAAATTTGCATATTTATACCTTCTGTATTTGAAGGGGCAGTGAAATGAAGCGTTAATATATTTCAATTCTCCAGCTCTTCGAGCAATTGCAGAAGCTTCTCGGGGTTAAACATGAGCTGGAAGCGGGATTTTCATGGACTCTGGTTCAGCGTTCTGATTTAGACTCGGATACACATCTCCTTGGATTACCTCAAAAGGCAGAATGCAATTCCAAGCTAGCTGTTGCTCTGTCTGTTATGGATGAATGCTTTTTGCCCATTGTTGATCGGAGGAGTGGAATCAATTTGATTCACAATGTTGTATATAATTGTGGGTAAGCACTCATTAACTATAGGTCCTTGGCATCAGATGCAGCAGTGAGCTTTTCTACCTTTTTTTTGTTCAACTTGAGATGGTTGTTATTTGAAGCACACATACACAGACACTCCTGTAAGTAGAATACATTTACCAATCAAGCTTATTCTTTTTTTCATGCTTGTATGATCTTATACCCACATGTAGATGCACGATGATAATTTCAATGGATATGATTGCATTTGATAAATAATCAAGTTACATGAGTTACAGTTTTCTTTTAATAGATTTGGATAAATTGGGGTTATTCCCGTCATCTGGATGCATGTATCTGTTAACAATCTTAATTGCAGGTACTGATCCATTAAACGACATCCTCTCTCTGGATATATTTTTGCATAGTGGACGGGCTGTACCTGATTAACTCGTATAACCATATCTATATGTTGCTTGACAAAAACAATGAGCTTTTGATGTGGACTATATGTTTGGTTTCTATGTCCTCATTCAGTTTATTTGAATTGTAGACTGATAGTCACCTATAAAGAAATCCTTTATATGAAAAATCCATCCCTACTGATGTGTTTAAGGGTAGCTTCATCTTCATGATGCTTAGGGAAAATAATTCCTGCAATGCAGTAAGAGTGGTAGAGAAAGTAACCAAATAGAACTCCGGTTATTTTGGGTTGCTTGATTTCTTAGGGGGAAATCCGGGAAAGAACTCATGCACAGTGCTAATCCAACTGACCTAAAAGTTCATAGAGGAAGTAAACCCTGAAAGGAAAATCTTCATTCACTTAATTCAAAAGTTTTCTTGCAAAGCTTTCATAACATCTATTTATAAGAAAATAAAATCCTAAAGGAGATGAGAAATTAATTTCAGCAGACCATATAATAAAATAAATCTATTTTTTATAATGACTAAACTGCCCCTAATCACGTCCTTAACTCTATAGCCAGGCTTTAAGCAATCTTGTGAAAAGTTGTGAGTTAGCTATTGTAGTTCTCAAAAAGATCTTTTCAATGCATACGGTGGCTTCTCAATCGATACTTAGTAATGCCTTTTGGAAGATAATTGTCTCGGGGCTCGATGGGATTTGAAGATCTAGGACCTTTTTTTTTGGAGTCTCTTTGTCTTATATGTGGCCGCTTTTATTTATGCCTGAATTTTGATTGTCGACCACTTAATATGCCTACTACATTTTTTTTTGATGGGTATATGCCTACTACTTTTGATTGCATCGCTTCAACTTGTGTCAGTATCGTACATTCATTCATGCTCGTATGAGCATATACGAGCACACTGTTGCTTGCTATGTTACCCGGGTATGGTAGGGAAACGGTTCTGGTATGTCATGGACACGTCATTTAGTTGGAAATACATAAAGAAGAAAAATGCATATCTAACACGAATATGGTTTTTAAACCCTAGAAATTATCCAAAGCTCAACTTTTGAGAACCAAAACCCTAAACTCACTTTAAAAAACCCTACCATCATGAAATTGAGTGTGTGAAATACACTGTAAAGATACAAAACTGAATTTAGAGAATGAGTGTTGGGGAGTGTTGGGTTGAAGGAACTTTATAATGGCGGAATTAGAGCTGGAGAGATCAACTGGTGTGCATGCTTTCGATTATTTTCCCCTAGATTTCATAAACCCTCTCCAACATGGAACTAGCGTTTGATTTCACAGATTGTCTCAATTTGGTTGCTTGTAAGATCCCCGAACTTAAAAAAGATAATTTTTAGGGATATTTATTGAGGATTTGTGTAGTGGTGCTATTTGTCTTATTTGGATGGTCATGATAAACTGTTTGGGTTATCACTAGGACAACCTGGTCAACTTTAGGTTGGATTCAAAACAATGAATTGATCTGCTGTAAATGTAATATATGTGGATATGTATTGAGGATTTGTGTAATGGTGCTATTTATTACTCGACGTCAATTATGTTTTTGTCGATTTATTTGTTGAGTAGGTTGGGGTTGGGAAGAACTAAGTGCCACTTGCTATTTGGCAGTATGCTTTCTCTAAGTGTTGCTCGAAAACCTATTAGATCTTATAGAAATCATTTTTATCTTTAGTTATTTCTATAAACCTTATGTTACGTCCAGACTTGTGATCCAAAAGATTGAACCAACCGTCTAGGGTAAAATTTATTTGCAAGTATACAAGTTGTACGTTGTATCACTTAACAAGGTCGAATCCACAAGAGTTGACTTGTGTGCAAGAACTGCGAACACGTAAATACAAAAGATAAGAAGAGAAAGACTATATAGAAGACTTATAAGGCTAATATTCACTCAATAAGAATGGAGCAAGATTATCAGACTTCGTAAAGTCGAAGTGACAATGAAAATAACAGGTAATGTGAGGCAAGAATGAGAGATCTAAGGTTTCAGAAAGATCCACATTTTTCTCTCTATGCTTCGATTTGATAAACACACATTCGGAATTAAAATAGATTTCTAATCTGAACAAAAAGTAAAACATTCAAACCTGACCGTTAACCAAATAGGAAAACAGAAATTAACACTATTGTCTTTCACTTACAGGGGATCCGAGCATCTGATATATCCGGAGATCATAATAGATCAAAGAACATATCGAGCAGACAAATATCCAAATAAAATAATTCACTCAATCGGATTAACGGTTCACGATATTAAATCAATCACATTAAGAAGAAAAACGCTTCACAACCCTAGCCTTAGAGAAGAAGATTTAGCCGGTCATTGTCGAG
Organism: Euptelea pleiosperma; assembly: GCA_035048495.1. Lineage (NCBI taxonomy): Eukaryota > Viridiplantae > Streptophyta > Magnoliopsida > Ranunculales > Eupteleaceae > Euptelea > Euptelea pleiosperma. Next base: position 23,447,023 of record CM068551.1, on the reverse strand, counting down.
TTTTTCATACTCTTTAATGACCGGCAAACATTACAAAGCAAATACAATATGAAAATAGAATGAGAAGGAGAGATATATGCTAAGGTGAGATTGACTCTACACCGTGATGATCCAAGTTGAGATCAGTCTACTCAAAGCAATGTTGCTACTGCCCGTTAAAGAGAGAAGAGCTAGAAGATCTGCCCATCCACATCATGAGAGCTCAAAAGGTAAGTGAACGAGATGTATGTTGAAAGGTGAGGTATGAGGATGCTTGAGCCGTGTGATATAGTAGAGGTGGTGACGATGATAGTTGTGTATTGAGAGGTGTGGTATATGGAAATGGTGAAGCCGTGGGGTAAAGAAGAGGTAAGGTGAAGGAGATATGTTGCTGGTGTGAGAGAGATAGGTAGGATAGATGACTTTTTATGGGAATGAAGGAACCTTGGGATGAGATTTGGGTTGTTAGAGTGATATAGGGGTTGCTAGAATGATAGAGGGGTTAAGGAGTTTGACTAAGAATCTGCCACCTTTTCACATGGGCTCTACCTTTTGGCCCACTTCAGCAACTTTAGCAAGCAACATCAACCTTTTCACATGGGCTCTACCTTTCTGCCCACAATCAAGCTAGCCCATCACTTCGGTCCAACTTCCTTTAGAGAACCTTTGTGTTACATCATCGAGGTTCGCCATCAAGCCCCATCGGCCATTTGGATTTGATCTCTTGAATTGAATTTGGGTGCTTGTACATGGACCTTGATCTTGATCACCTAACGAGATAAAATGAATCACAAGATATTCGATACAAATCCATCAAATACCATTAAATAGACATTATAAACATGAATGACCCAAAATGCCCTCATGCTTGTAGAACCCTCAACAATGGGCGATTAACACACAAAAATAGGATAATTCTCTATGGAAAACGAGAAAAAAAATGCATAAACTGTGACTTATCACCTTATTTTAGGTGTGGTACATTGGGTGTGTAATGAAAAGTTCTCCTATGGAATGCCATGCCTAATATTACGAGGAAGTTAATACTTTCAAATCGTCCATGTGCTTGCTAGCTTTTGCATCCAAATTCTATCGTGTTACTGCACTTATGTTTTCCTTTACTAATCTCATATGAAGTTTTGAGTCCTGCATATGGTTTATATGATGTGAACAGTTTTTGAGGTTTACTTTTTGTCAGATTTATTCTGCTTTCATTGCCTGTAGTCTAGTGGTTCAAAAGTAATTTGTTTTTAGTGATTATTTGGTTCCAAGTGATTAACCTCTATGTTTGTGTATATTATTTATCCATAAGAAAATATTTGACCCGAGTGTAATTACTTATCTATAATTTATCATTAACAAATAATTTTATATTGTCTGTGTTTGATTATTTTTTCTTTTCTTTTGCAGATCGAACTTTAATCGGCTGAATTATAGTGGCTTCTACACTTTTGTTTTGGAGAGGGGGGATGAACTTATCTCCGCAGCATCCATTAGGTATAATTCCTCATAAATTCATTAACATCTATGTGTTGCTTCCGTGTCAATATAATATAGCTTATTTCATACCGTAGTTAAAAAATCCTCCAGCTTGCGGCTTGTGGAAAGAATGGGATTGGAATTAGGTTTACTTTTTTACTGAAACCTTAAAAAGTGAACAAGGATAAATGATGTTGAATGTTGGAGCTGCCTTTTGTTCACACAGCTTAAGATGTGTTTAATAAAGAACCTATTCTTTACAATAAAGAGGCCACAATTTATAGTTGTATAAAGTGAAATTTAAGCACTGCAAAATAGTTTTCTTATTAAAGAAAACCAGAAAAGAGAGCCTGTTCTTTGACATCTGGAAGCAAATTTTCTTGTTTAGGAGACAATTTTATTGCTTTTACCTTGTTCAAAGAACTTTTTTATGAGACTAATTTGTAAGAAGCATGCTCCATGTTCTATTTTTTTTTCCTTTTTTTTCAGTATGATAAGTAAGCACGTTACTGTGTTTATTTGCACACAATTCTAGTATACGTCTGTTGTTTATCTACCAAGTATGTTGATAGTCGTGAACAGGGTTTACAATCTAGGTTTCATTCCATGTTTTGGTAAGTGAGATGGAATGAGACTTCGAGGAAAAAACCCGACACGTCTCTATGCAAATGTATGAATATACATTAAATTACTTTAATTGGAGTATTGGTACAACTGTACGAGATGATTATGTATCATCTTGGTACCTGTCTGGAACGAGACTTTGAACCATGGTAACCATGGTCATGAATGGATGCTATATCTTTTTATAACTCCTTTGCTTTTGAAGCTCTGTTTACCTATATTATCTTCATTAACTAATCAGTGCAGTATTATGTCTTGCATGATTTGCCCCTTTAGATGGTATTTTTGTTTGTTGTTGATAATCCAAGTCTTCCGGTGTGGTGACTTATTGTCATGTAGGATCTTTAGATTTATGATTTTTTTTATTCATCTTAGTTGATTTTCATTAACGCTGTCATTCTAATTCTCACATTGTTTACCTTTTTAAATAGGATCCATGGGACTAGGTTAGCAGAGATGCCATTCATCGGGACCCGCCATATTTATAGGCGTCAGGGAATGTGCCGGCGGCTTCTAAATGCAATTGAATCAGTATGTTTTGAAGATTCTGTCTTATTTGTTGCATCTACATGTCTCCAAATACAAATTATCACTTTGGTTTTCATTGAAGTGTTTATAATTATCTGAGTTGGTTGTGAGGCTTTCTACTGTTATGGGATACTATAACTTCTTTATTTCTATTTACCTCGAACTTTTCTGACAAAAGCAGGATATCGTTAGTAAATGATAGAAACACATGTAGGAACACCAAATATGGTGCCTTGTCATACATATATTTATAATCCTAATTCAACTGCTGATTTCTTCCATAAATATATGCTTTACTAAAATCTGATTTTGTTATACTCTTGCATTTTTCTTATTTGAAGTCTTGCTTCTACTTTTGGGAATAACTTGCACTGAACCAATTTTCAGGTTCTCTGCTCTCTCAATGTGGAGAAACTGATAATACCTGCTATTTCCGAACTCATGCACACATGGACTATAGTTTTTAATTTCAAGCTCCTTGAGGAATCACACAAGCACGAAATGAGGTCCATGAATATGTTAGTATTCCCTGGTACAGATCTGTTACAGAAGCTACTAGTGAAGCACAATTTGACTGAAGGAAATGTAGCCGATGGTTCAGGTAATTTAATAAATGATATTTGTTACACATTCGTCAGCTTTGTCCTTCTTATTATGGTTTGACCTTGTATGGTTGTTTCTGTAGTTGTGAAGGCCACTGAACTTAAAAGCAACCATCAGATTATGCCTGAGGTGATTAAGAAATCTGATATTGGTTCTTCTGCTGGGCCTGATGTCCATTCTTCTTATGAAGGTGTTGTCCCTCATGCATGTGAGGTGAATGATGAAGTTGCTGCAATCGAAACTGGTTCCCAACCTCCCGGTGGTTCGATATATGATACTTCTGACGTCATTGATGCTCATGAAGTTAATGTCAAAGTTGCTGGTGTTGAAATGGATGTCCATTCATCAGCTGAAACTTCTGTACAACAGACAACTAATACAATAGGCGAATATCCAAATGCTGTTTCTGGTTATAATTTTCAGGCTACTGATGGGAGTCCTGTTCAATGTAATACTGATTTGAATCATCAGAATATGCATGAGATGGAATGTAAATCGGTTGAGGCTTGTCATGTTGTGTCTGATGCAATTCATTGCAAAGAAACTATCCTTTGCGCATCCGATGAGGCTACGGGTCATGATGTTTGTGAGGTGAAAACTGAAGAAGTGGCTGATGAACCTGTCGTGTTTACTTCTGATGAGGGCTGTGTGCACCACTCTGCTGATATCATTACTCAAGTCCAGGATGCTGCTTTTGTGGTTGGTTTTCAAGGTTCTGGTGAGAATGTTGTATCTCATGATTCAGAGAGTATCAGTCAACCCCGGGGCACTGTATCTGAGTATAATTTTCACTTTTCTGCTGAAAGTGTAATTTATCATGATTTCAAGTTGCCGCAGAAGATCCAGGAATGTGCTCTTGATGCATCTGACACAGTGTGTAATACCCATGAAGTCAAAAATGAAGTTGCTGCTGTTGAATATAATCCTCAAGCTTTGGGCGAGGATTCTGTGGTCTGTACTTCTGAGGTGGTCAGTGAGCCTTTATATACTGCTTCCAAGTGTCATTATCTAGCATCTGCTGAGTGTAATAGTTTTGAGTCTCTATCCAATTGCTGTAACTCTTCGTCCGATATAGCTGTTCTCCCTGCTTACGAGGTAGTTCATCTCAGTACACACGATGTAGCAGATAACTGTTGTGTAGATATCACTGTTGACTCTGGCCTTAATGCTTCTGATCGGGGCAGCATGCTTGGCACTTGTGGAGTAGAAGTTGGAGTTGGTCCTAATCACCATACTTTTGGTCAAGCTTCTTTACATGATACCCTTGATTCTGTTCCTGAACCTAATTTCCTGGCTTCTGGTGGGAGTAATAGATTTTGTAATTCTGAGATGCTCCAGAAGAACCCAGATTTCACATCAGATCTTGTTCAAAATGTTTTTGCCTCTGCTGAGGGTAATGCTCATGATAATCATAGCCTAAAAGATGAAGTTCCTGGTGTTGAACCTATTGTACACGCCCTTGATGAGGATTCTATGCACAACACTTCCGAAATGATCATTAAATCGTTAGACACGACCCAGTCTGATTCTCAAGTTGCTCATTTGTGTCATCCAGTATAATTCCTAGTTTCCGAGCAACCCAAGGTCTGGTTCTGGTGTGGCTCTTCTATGTGCTTCTGGTGGGGGTAATGCGTGTCATATTCCTGAGGTGATAATAGGATCCAAACAGACCACTTAATGTCATTCAAAACATTGCTTCAGCTGAGCATGTTGTGGATGATGATGAGTAAGAAGCTCTACCACCTATTCCATTGTGAAGCTCAAAGTCAGCGATACTGAAGTTGATGAAACCCTGTGGAATTTTCATGTGGCGTAACCGTCAAACATTCTGATATACAATTTGCGGCCACTGTGTACTTCTAAAACATCTTGTGGTAGAGCTTTTCATGCTGGTGTTTCGTTGCCACGCAGTTAGAGCTGCCAGTGAGCCAAATTGTATTATCGTGTAAGAGTTCTCTCTTGTTTTGATAAGATATATGCATATCTATACCTTTGGATTCGCCCGTTTGCTTGTGTTGTTGTGGAGGGGTAGAGCAAGCAGCTGGTTGGGTTTTATGAGCAGGTGATTCCAATCAGCACTTAGGGTTTACATCATTGACACTGAATTGTATTCAGAACAGATGCAATGACTTGGCTTTCCAGAAATTTGCAGGGTCCTAATAGAGATCTGCATGGCAGATGACATTATTTTTTGCCCTGGTTTTTTCTGGGCTATGGTGGGATTGCACCTGTTCCTGACAAGAATTTTGGAGCTTAGAGTTGCTTCCACTTGTTATCATGAAAGCTCCCATAACCATTTGGTTGTACCCAAATCTTGTGCCATCTACTTTGTGCTCTTTTCCCCCTTTGGCGCCTTGACTTGGTCCTTCTAGACACTTGTATCTCTGTGTCAATCTGTGTTAAAACTAATTTCTACCTATAATTTGGTTAAATGATTGATTTTAAGTTCAGAATTTTACTGTGCAGGTTCCGGTGGATTGCTGAACAGTGAGAAACTGACACAACTACAGTGTTTTTGTATTTTTCTATGGAACATGGGGTGCTGGGGTTGGAAGTCAGATATGTTTATTATGAGTATCAAGCAATTCCAATGCTCACATGAGGCAACTAGGCAGCATATCTCCACTCGTCAGAGCTTACTCTTACCATTATCACAGCAAAAGGAAAATGTACTGATTATGCTTATTTGATGCAATTTCTAGAGGGAGTCCTGCAGTGCCAAATAGGTGCACACATTACACTTCCACAATGCAAGCAACATAGACTTTCAAATTCTCCCATCAATTATAAATTTGACTAATTAAAGATGACATTGAAGGAAGAAACTTCTTTCTGAGGTATGTATTATGTTGTCATATTCCTTTCTTTAGGTCCATTATATATTTCCTTCTGTGTGAATGTGTTTTCATCAGGCCAAGAGAGATGATTTCTTTGAGTAGTGTTCATGTAGTAGTGAAGTTCCTAAGTTCTGTTTGTCCTGATTCTTTTGAACTCTATAGATGTCAAGACTGCAACAGTTACATTTCTAATCATATGGGAAGGACTAGTATTAACCTCCCTGGGGAAGCTGGGAATAATTCTATAGATGGATCTGAAGCATAAACTTGCTTGGGTAATTTTATGCATAATGGTCTACATTGTTCTATTCATGGACTTATGTTTTTGATGGTGGGTAATGGTCTTTTAAAATTAGCCAAGTTTGGACTCATTGATTAGCTTACTTCCACATTGCATTGGGTGCTGTCTCGGCTGTATTGAAGGGTCTTTCAGGTTATGTTGAATTAAATATTTGTCTTTATTTCCTGAATTTAAGTTCCTGACTCCTTTTGTTTGAAATTAGACATTTTTTAATGGAGGGGTTTTATGTAAGAAGCAGAATAGAGGTGAAACTACACCTTGTGAAGGCTCTAATAATGAGTAGATAATATGATGGTCATAGGTTTCTGAGTTGGAACTGATGCTGAAGTGGGCTTTTTATAGGTATGAAACTATATTAAACAAAGAAAAAAGCGAAGGTAATTATAGCTCTCAATATGCATGGATTGCCAGTGTACACCTTTAGCCAATGGGTCAGTGGTAGGGGTGTAAATTTGGCTTCAGGCCCGAAGCGTGGCCCGAGGTCAATGCTGATCCGGATCCAATCTGATAAGAAAATATGCCGACCCAAATCTGAGAAGAGATCGGATCACATAATCGTGATCTGAAACTGATCCGATAGGAAAAGTTCCGGACCCGATCCAATCCGGTCCAATCTACTAAATCAAAAAATATTTTTTTAAGCTATTAATTTAAATTATATATTTTATCCACTCAAAATTGAAGTATTATACAATAATGACAAAAAAATACATAGGAAAGGGTTTAATTATCTTTATAATTATATATAACACATTTAATTTATATATATATATATATATTGGATCGATACATGGACTCGGTACCGATCCAATAAGAATATAAGTGGTTCTGGACCTGTAATTATCGGATCAGATTTTCCTGTAAGATGGGTCAGGTGAGGAGTATTGAATGATTTTTTGTTTGTAAAAGGCATTTAATGGAACTAACAAGTGCCTAGGTTTTTGTTTCAATAGGAAACTATAGGTGCCTAGGTTTGTCTAGTGTGAGCTTGTGCCAACTCAAGTTTTGCCTTTAAAATAGTAACATATTAGTTGGGCCCGAAAATAGGCCCCCCCAAAAGCCGGTCTAAAAGCCTAGCCCGCGGCCCATCCATAGGTCGGGCTTCGGTAGGGGTGTCAACGGGTCAGTTCCAGTTCAGTTCCTAAGGTCCATAGAACCGGGACTGTTATTGCCAGTTCTTGTTGGTTCCGGTTCTCAAAATGATGGTACCGGAACCGATTATTTGGTTCTTCTCGGTTTCAGTTCCTGGTATATTGGTACAATTCTTAATAAAAAGTACACTTTTAACACTATTTATATATTGGTTCCGATTCTTATTGGTTTCGGGTCCAAATCTAACTACCCTAAACCGGAACCATTAGTTTCGGTTTGGTTCCGGTTCCGGTACTGGTGCTTTTTTAATCGGTTCCTGAAAATGTGGAAGTTTTCGGTTTTGGTTAATTCGGGTAAAATTGACACCCCTAGGCTTCGGGTTAGGCCTCCCCTTTAGACTTCGGCCCGATCCAGCCCGATTTACCTGGTCAGTGGCTTCATTGGCACTTCCGTATGTAGCTTCAAATAATTGACATGCTTTTCACTACTTGGATTGTAGCTTCAAATTGTTGGAAGGTTATAGAAGTTGCAATCAATGTTTACAAATAAAGATGATCAAAGTGGGGAAAATAGAAGTGTCCTAGGCAAAAGAGTTGTGTGAGGAGGCTGGTCGTGAACCGGTGGAGGTCCGTGGAGTCAGATACTCGATGGATGACAAATTCTGATTGTTAGATGCTTATTGAAGGGGCTCTCCAAGTCAATTCAGAGCGATTATCAGAGGATTAGAGCGCTAGTGATGTGCGTGCATGGTTGTTAAGCAAGATTAGGGGCTTCAGTAGTTTCTTGAGGGTTCATACTCTGGGCACGAGGAAGCTAAGTAGTGGTTTGAACTTTGAAGCTATTGAAAAGAGTAAGGATACTGCAGGGGCGCCTTCAGGTTCTGATGTTCAGATTGGAGACGTGGTTGCCATTAGTTGTTGCAGATGAAATTGGTGGTGTAGGCAGTGAGCATCCAAAGAAGCTTTGTTTGGAAACTCCTATTAAGGGGGAGGGGGAGGGAGAATATTCCAACAAATGGAGAGCAAAATTCCACATCGAAGACTCTAACCTTGCTTGCAATATCAATTTTGGAGCATGTCAAGTGAGATTAGTAGTCAATAGGAAAGGGGGTGAGGTCTAATCCTATTTGATGTGAAGCTACGAATTAGGGCGTTGGGGAGCTGTGACAATAATAGTTACTAGAAGCTTGATGATGGAAAGTGGACATAGTCGTCCTTCAAGAAACCAAATTAGATAATATGGCAGTTAATGTTGTGTAGGAGATATGTGACAGAAGGGAGTTCGGGTGGCAATCTATTCCTGCTGAAGGAACGGCTATGGAAGTTGTGGTTGTTTGGGATAAGAAGGTGGTAGATGTAATAGATGTTCTTATTGGTGTTTTCTTTATTTTTATTCTCTATAGGAACATTAAAGATCAGTTTATCTGGGTATTCTTGGGTTTCTATGGCCCTCACAATAATAAGTTAAGGCTTAAGTCTGTGGGAAGAGGTGGACTATGTTCATGGTCTTTGGGTTTTGCCTTGGTGCATCAGGGGAGACTTCAATGTGACCAGATTTGTTTTGGATGAGAAAGGGGGCTGTGAAACCTCGAAGTATGGGGGAGTTTGAGGATTTTGTTGATTGAAATCAGTTGATGGATGTTACTCTCATGGGAGTGTCTTTCACTTGGTCCAATAATCAAAAGACCCCGGTGATTTGCAGACTTGACAGTTTTCATGTTTCTTCATCGTGGAAATCTCACTTATTGGATGCATCGCAAGAAGCCATCCCAAAACTGGCATCAGATCACGTTTCAATTATATTGGACTGTAGGAGGCTCCGCAGGCGCCCTTCCCCTTTTTAGATTCGAGAATATGTGGCTTCAAGTTCCTAATTTCGAAGGCCTCATTGCCTCGTGATGGGAGCCTTTTGATTTTTCGAGTTAAGCTGATTTCATTTTCCATAAGAAGTTAAAGCCCTATAAAGAAAAATTGAAGGTTTTGAACAAGGAGGTGTTCGGTCGGGTTGATATGAAAATGGGCAATCTTCTTGAAGATAGAGCGTCTATTAACCGGAATGAGGAATATGGACCCATCTCTCAAGATGAGGCTATTACGAGTATTAAAGTACAAAAAAAATGAAATCCATAAGATGGCTCAGTTGGCCGAAAAAAATTCAAAGTTAGGTGGCTGAATGGAGGGGATAAAAATTCCAAGTTTTTCCACAATATAGCCAATGCTAAAAGAAGAATCAACAATATATCGAGGTTACTGGTGAATGGTAATGTCATAAAGGGAGGAAGCTATTAGGGAGGAAGTTGTGAAGTTTTACTTCACCTTATACAAGGAGCCTTTTTCTTTCAAAACTTCTCTTGATGGTTTGGACTTTGACAATATTAGCTCAGCCCAAAGAATTGGTTGGAAAGATTTCCTTGAGGATGAGATCTTAAAGCTCTTAGGGATTTAAGTGGAGATCAATCTCCAATCATGATGATTTTTCTCTTGTTTCTATCGAAGTTTGAATTGCAATTTGCTTACTCTCATACCCAAAAAGGGATGGAGTGGAGTCCTTTAAAGACTTCATACCAATCAACATGGTTTCAAGTTCAGCTAAAACCCAAACGTTTTGGTGAAATGTTTCGGTTTCGCCAGTGAATGATGCAAGAAACCAAGTGTTTCGGGATTCACAATCTCACAACTATTTCACTTGGTTTTCAGTCAGTTTCTTTGGTTTCATTTCGTCCGTTTTAGGTGAAACTGGGTGAAACTTGATGAAACCATCATGATTTGCTAAAACCCTAGAAGAACGCTTCAAAAATTCAAAAAAGTAGAACATAAAATTGCAACAATTTTGTAAAAAATTAGATTATACAATTAATTTAGGGCCAAGAAGAGTGACTTACAGTGTTATTGAGCTGAATCAGAGTCTGTCTTGTAAACCTACATTCCAAGTACCTGCTCTACACTCTATTTTTATATAAACATACGTTATCTTTTTCTACCTAGAACACATATTAGTAATTAACTTTAATCTAGAATACCTTTGGCTTAATCATGGTTCGAAGTCTCGGCCGATCCCATTCTGGATTGGGCGATCTAGATCGGGATCGGTACTCATTGAGACAAGGTGTGTGGACCGGATCGCATAAGATTGCGTGGTATGCAGGTTGACTCGGGAGATCTGACCACAACTCGTCCGAGTTGGATCAGCGATCTAAACAAAACTTAGAAGAAAAAGGGGGCAACTCGGAAGAGGAAACAAAGGGACACCATTTCAAGTTGGGAATCACCGCCGTCACCCTATCCCCAGTCTTCAAAGAGGAAACAAAGGGGAAAAACCAGAAGGAAAAATCTGGAAGGAAGAAGAAATAAAAAAGGGGTGGGGCAAAGGAAGTTCACTGTTGAGGAGCTTCGCCATCCACCGCCTGCACTCCATCACCATCCCGAAGAGCTTCGCTGGCGCTTCATCACCAACAAACCCACCTTTCCTTCATCTCTTCTCCCAAGTTTCCTACCCTACACCGTTTAAAACAAGAAAAAAGTGAAAAAGATGAAAAACCTCACCTCTTTTGTTCTTCTTCGGGTAAATTTTTTTTGCTTAATTTCTTCTATTTCTTTTATCTTGTCTTGGATCACGTCGGATCGGACCAATCTGACCACTGATCCCGAGATTTTGAACCATGGGCCTAATTGATTAGGATTCAGTAGAAACTTTGAACCATAATTGGAGGCAAAGTGGATTGAGTAAAACATTTGTGTATAGAGTGAGTACTCGGAATGCAGGTTTATAAGATGAATTCTGATCAACTGATAGCACTATAAGACACTTTTCATGACCCTAAATCAGTTACGTAATATAGTTTTTATGAATTTTTGTTGCATATATATATATATATATATTGATTTTTTTTTGAAATTTTTTCGAAGATAGGGTTTCGTTCATTTCTCTAGGATTTCACCAAGTTTTGGATGCAACTATCGAAACATTTCGGTTTCACCCATGGACAAACCAAAACGAAACCCACCACCTTAAACCATGCCAGTCAGTTGGTGGGAAGTTTGTACAAGAGTGTATCCAAAGTTTTGGTATCCAGATTGAAAGAAGTGGTGTGTTAGTGTTATCTCTTCTACACAGACTGCAAGTCCCTTATATTGAGATTGCTTCTTTGCCCGAGTTCAAACCTCTACAGATTTCTCAAAATGGGCATGTTTTATGGAATTACTTGATCCTCTCATGATAAACATGCGTGTGCTTGATGTTGGTATTTCATGTTATAGTTATGACAAGGGGATCAAGCAATTTCATAAATATCAGAGAAAATATGATTTTTCATATGGATGCATGTGTTGGTGTGTATCTGTGTAACATGTGAAATAATATACGGTGTAACATGTTACGTAATATACAAAGCTAATGCCTCCCCTGATGATGATGTATGCGTCTAGCAAAAATGTTTTGCAAGGTGGTCTGGGGCAAGGTTTAATGACTTGGTTATGAATTGCAACTCCACATCACCAAAACATAGTCAAAACTTATATGACTAAGCTGAGTAAGTGAAGTCCATTTCAACTTGACAAGTCTCTGGCATTCCTTATTATTAGAAAAAGAAACTGATATTCACCAAGTTCAACCTTTATAACAAGGACCTAGTACTAAGTAAAACTGAACAATTCTGTTGTGTCTTTGCAAGCTCAATTACTCAAAATTGTTTACTGTTCTTTCAGTGGTGAATGTATGCTTCAATCTGTTTTTTTTTCTGATTTTAGGCTCTCCTTTTTCTACTTACAGGAGAATAAGGGGGAGTCTCTTAGAGGAAGGTAATGAACAAAGAAACGCACAGTAATCTCTTGTAGCAAAGTCAGAGAAGCACCTCCCTCCATGGTAGTCTCTTGATCAAGAACTTGGCGAAGTTTCCTATAGACCCTCCAATGCAGGGTCTGGGGTCCAAAATAGAGGGGGTTAAAAGCTACAAACAGGTGGTCATGGATGGGTAGTTTCCTATAAATTTTGCCCAAGTTGAATTCTGTACAGGATAGGAACCTAGTAGGTTCTTTTTTACTGGCAAGCTTGGCTCTAATTTAGGTGCCCAAGATGTGGTGCTGTGTAAATGGAATAATTCATTTTTTTTACTTGGTGATAATGGAATTGTTTTTTTTTCTTTTCTATGGGATCGACTGACAAAACATGCATGGATGGAACAAAGAAGTTGAGGAGATACACTGAGGATGGAACAAATTAGGTACTTGTAACAATGTCATTCTTTTTAAACAAGAACTTCAAACCGTTTCTTTCTTAACATAAGCTTAACCGACGTCACCTTCATGGGCTAATACATAAGCTTCAAACCAAAATCATCTTCTTCTTTCTAAGCACAAGCTTCAGGTGTCACCTTCATCTTTCTTAGCTACCTTCTTCAAAGTTCTGAACAAGTTGTGAAGAGCTTGGCATCACCTTTGTCTTCAACTTGGAGTTGGAGCATAGACAATCTGTAGATGAAGGAAATGGAGGGAAACTCCATTGGTAGAGCTGTAGAGGATGGAAATGGGAGGAAACTCGTTGAAGATGAGGCTGATGTACTATTTATGTGCGTATATGGGTATTTCAACTAAAGTGCCCAGAGTTTTGTATAGGGGACTTAATAGTTTGTATTTTTGTCAAGGGACTGAAAAGTAATTTTCCTTCGTGTTTAAGGGAAAAATTAGTCGCACCCCGGGAAATGTGAGGGCACCCGACCTGTTGAATGCAACCCATTTTTTTGCTTGTCTGCCCTGCATGCACAGAAACACTAAATAGACATGTAGAAAGGAGTGAAGCTTTTCTTCTGTCACAAAGCACAATACAGTCAGCGTCCATTAAGAGTTAGAATCATGCATTATAAAATGTTAAAATCAAATGGCTAGACCAATCAAGATGATTTTTTGTGTGTATATCCACCAATGCGTGGTGAGCAAAGCCGGTCACAGCCCACAATATCAGCCTGATTTAAGAAAATCAGTACTAGGTTGAGGATGAAATCGACTGTTTTCACGTTCAATATAATGATCTGGAGATCATGCTGAAGAGTTGCTTAAAGAAATGGTAGGCAAAGGCATCACTCCTGATGACAGAAAAATCTAGGATACCAACTTCTATATAATTTTTTATGCAGAAGTCCCTCAAATTGCAACGTAGTAGACTTGTTCGGGCCCACTTGCCCCTTGACTGTCTGGCTCACATTATGATAGACCTACACACCAAAAATCAGCGTGATTGGTGATTTCTAGCCATCGGATTTCAGCACTTTTTTATCACGGGCCTGGAACCAACTCATAGGCCTGTTCACAAAGCCCATGATGAAAAGTGCTCAAATCCTACGGCTAGAAATCACCAATCATGCTGATTTTTGGTGTGTACGTCTATCATAGTGTGGGCAGACATTCAAGGGGCAAATGGGCCCGAACAAGTCTACTACGTTACAATTTGAGGGACTTCTGCATCAAAATTTTGATACAGAAGTCTGCGTCAAAGAACAACTCCGTGATGACAGCACCTACATATGGATGTTTGGCCAGTCCCTCGGCGGACCTGCAAACCAAAAATCAGCTAGATTAGTGATTTACAACCTTTGGATCTTTTCACACAAATAACGCTCAATAAAGCTCAAATTCCTACCTTCAAAAGCAACTGAAAATGACTTCAATCCAACGCTTAGAATTCACTAATCATGCTGATTATTGGTTTGCAGGTCCACCAGGACTGGCCAAACATCCATTTGGTCAGCGTCCGAGACAGAGAGAGAATCATACCAGAGCACCAAAGGAAGCAAGTTGTCTCCGGCAAGAATCTGTTGCAGACGAAAACAGCAAAGGAGACGTGTAAAAAACTTTCTAAAGAGAATACCCTAGTTTAAAAGAGCATTACTGTAATAAAAAAAAAGTAAAAAAATGGGTAAAACAAAAACGGTTTCGGGTGCCCTTACATTTCCTGGGGTGCGACTAATGCACCGTCGTCTCACAACGTTACGGCACGACTCACGGTCGCAGTACGAAACATTCCGAATATTAATCGGACTGCTCACAACGTTGTCTCGTCCGCTCGCTCGCTCGCTCGCTCTTTTTTAAGATATGCAGTTGTCTTACACTCTTACTCGCACTAATCGCAGATGGAGCTCTTCGCCCCCTCTGGTCTGCTGACTTGTCCATCGTCTCAGCCCCAAAGACCGAAGTCTAGGGTTAGGGTTTTTCCCCAGACACGCCTGCAATTATTCTCCACGCAACAACATCACAAGCTCAGACAAATGGAAGCAGCGCAGAGAACGATCTCTTGTGCCTCTCAAGCTGGAGAAAATGGCACCCCAGTAATGACTTCCTGCAATGGTAAATTATCCATTTTTTCTTTTTTAATTTCAATTATAGGGTTTCTGATTAGCTTAATTTGCTGTTCAATGATTGGTTTTCATCTCAGCGGGACGTATTGGAGAGGTCAAGAGGGTTACAAAAGAAACGAATGTACATGTGAAACTGAATTTGGATGGTTCGGGAATTGCGGACAGCAGTACTGGTATTCCCTTTCTAGATCATATGTTGGATGTGAGTATATAATATTCCACAACTCTTACGTAGCGATCTTCCTAATTCAACTTTATTTGTAGAAATTCTGATTCTGCAACTTTGGAAATGTTCTGTTCTTGAGCGCACATTGTCTCTGCACATAAGTAATTTTCACGTGTTAATATCAGCACGATCCGAAAACATGCCTTAACAGAAGTTATAGCTCTAGATAGAATTGAATGGCGAAATAGGATTGATGCCGATCCCAAATAGTTAGGATAATGCTTTGATGATGATGATGATGATGGTGGTGGTGGTGTTTATGTTGCAGCAACTTGCGTCACATGGGCTATTTGACGTGCACGTAAATGCTTCTGGTGACATTCATATCGATGACCATCACACAAACGAAGATGTTGCTCTTGCAATTGGAACGGTGATTATCCTCCAAAAACTTCTCTACTGTTTAATTTTATCTACTACTGTTTCTTTTTTCCTTTTTTATTTATTTATTATATTGCCTCGTCATGCATCTGGTTCTCAGGATATAGATTTTTCCTTTACTTGGTTTTGCAGACCTTGCTTCAGGCTCTTGGGGATAGAAAAGGAATTAACCGGTTTGGAGACTTTTCAGCTCCTCTTGATGAAGCTCTTGTACATGTTTCACTGGTATAATGCTGTATTCAAATTTCGCTATATATACTTATCAAAAAAATTCCACTATATACTTTTACAAATGTGTTTCTGCCAAAATTTTATCAAAATCTTGGAGCGACGTCATCTTTCTATTTGGTCACGTCATGCCAGGTGATATAAAATCATATGAAGTTAGGGAATATGCATGGTTTTGTAAAAAAATTTGTAAAGTTCACTATTTGGCGTGAACCTGAGAGTTAATGGTACTGAGTTCAACTTTCTTTGATAATATTTTGCACCTGATTTACTGGCCTACGATGTCTAGATATGGAGACATGAAACATAGATATGGTTCACCTTTTTCCAGAAATCCAAGACAGAAAAAGAATTTTCTATTCCATTTTAGTTTTATTAAACTGAGTATCATTTTTTAATTTCTAATGCTTAATCTAATTATTACTTGTAGTATCTAGGTAAGATTTTTACAATATGTCATTTACAATACATTTTTTATAAGTATAGAATTTATTCAAAAAGGCCAAAAGCCAAAAACAAAGATACAACGGTTGCCTAATAGGTCGAGATGACCTACAAAAGGCAAGTCAAACAAGAACGAAACACCACTAAACGAAAAAACGGCCTAACCGTCTTCTCTGGAACACAATATCCCATCGAAATACGAAGTCGTAAAAAGTAGGCCACTGCATTCAACAAACGGTTTTGACCACAAAAACATCAAACCCTTGACGTTGAGAACGATACTTAATCTCGTCTTCCTTGCCTTTGAATACTATGTTATTCCTCTCCTTCCGGAGACCCCAACATATCACAAAATAGAGCATCCTCCATGGCACTCCCCCCTCTTGAAGAGAAAGCATACAAGTGTCAATTAGAGACTAAGTTAAGCGCAGAGTTCGACATCACCCAAGCCATCCCAAATTCCACTAGAAAGAAAGTCCAGACTCCCCTTGTCACATGACAATGTAAAAGAAGGTGGTTAACCGACTCTCTGCCATGCTTGTACATCGAACAATAGTCAACAATAATCATTCTTCTGGAAATCAAATGATCCACTGTCAGAAGCTTATCTAGAGATGCTGTCCACATGAAATAAGCAATCTTGGATAGGATTTTGGATCCCTGGACGAAGGCTGCCGGGTAACTCCTAGTGTGAGACCTAGCCAAGGCTAGATAGAACGAGCAAACCAAGAGAAGGCCATCTCTGGCCCATTTCCACAAATGCTTATCTATGTTCCTAGGTGAGAGGTAATCATCAAGAATGCGAGAGAGTAAACCTGCCACTGAATCAATCTACCAATCATTGAGACTTCTTCTGAACCCAAAGTCTGAAGAAACGTCATCCACTGGAACAGGCCTAGATAGAGCACTTCTTCTTGACTGAAAGGGAATAAAGACCTGAAAACTCCATGAGGGGAACCTCATCACACCACCTGTCCTCCCAAAACTTGACTCTGTTCCCAATCCTTACCTTGAAAAGAACACTTGGAAAATTTCTCAAAGACCTTCATAATTCCCCTCCAAGTGTTCCATACCAAGAGGATAACGCTAAAGTATCTCTTGTACGTTACATAAAGTGTTCCATACCAATTGGTGTTGTATTGTTGACACCATTATGCTCAGATATAGAAGTGTCTAGGTGTTCTAGTACATGTACATATTCTGCTCTTAATTATTAATAACTTCTAAAACTGCACATTTTCTCTTTGTTAGAGGCATGTTACTTATTTGATTGTTATTAAGGTGCAGTTGTATATTTTGTTTCTTCTGCCAACTTGAACTTTGTGCTCATTTGACATCATTTTTGTTGCAGGATTTATCTGGGCGACCTCATTTGAGTTACGATTTATGCATCCCCACTGAAAGGGTTGGAACATACGACACCCAGGTAGTTTCTTCACCGTTGTCTCTACTTCCATGTGTCCTCTCTTTGTTGCCCAACTCCAAAGTTAAGGTACAATATATTCAATGTTATTAGGGTGTTGATCTCCAAAGTGTGTTGTTTGTTGCCATGATCATGGGTGCTTTAGCATCACAGGTTCAACTCCAGTTGTTTTCTAGTATATAAGCTATTGTATAGAAATGGGAGCCATGATCCCTCTTGGCGGACAAAAACTAAATCCAAACTTGTGCAGCTGTGCTTAATCCCTGATAAATATCTATGAGATTCGTGCATGCCATAAATATTACATGTACTGAAGCCATTATTGGTGATCTTTTAAGGTATTTAATATGGCTATGAATATTTTAGTTGAATTGGAAGAAAAAGGAATGACATGATGTCATGTTGTTGGGTTGAGATCTATTGCTCTAAACAAAATCTTATCTCAGTCTGCCCATGTCATGGTTCAAAATCTTATTTCATCTCAGTTTGTCTCAACCCAAACGTTTTGGAAAATTTGCATAGACGAAACGAAACATTAGGAGAGTCCCGAAATTCCCTAATGTTTCTGATTGTCTTTGTTTGGTCCGTCTTGGCGAGACAAACCAAGATGATACAAAACATTCAGAAAACTGCAAAATAGAAGAAAAAAATGTATTATACCTGATAACTGCTTTATATCACCGGCCGCCCAAATATGATACAACAGTTTGGGCAGTTACCATCATCGGATTGGATTAATTTTTGATCTAGCAAATCTTATAGGTGGGGCTTGCGAAATGGATATCATGGATTGAAAGCAATATGCAATTCTTTTATGGTTGAGGCTCATATTATAAAAATAGTAATACAGGGACTACCCAATGTGTACCTATAATATACATTGAATAAACATTAAGTAGTCTTGGTATGTATTTCTTATTAACTTGAATTGTCTAATAATCTGTGTACCCCATTTGGGAGACCTCGTAGACTAAAATCAGCTCGACCATATGATTATAACCCTCTGATAAATGGACCTTTTTTAAGATTGTTGTCCTTGTGTTGCCAACTGTTGAAAAAGAACCAATTGGTTGGGTGGTTAAGATCATAATATGGGCTAACTTTTTTGGCCTAGCAAATCTTCTAGATGGTTCCAAAAATTGGAGACTGTGGATTGATAAGAATACTTCCCCCATGTATATGGTAGATGCATGAACTACTGAAAGTATGGTAGTCCAGTACCACCGCACAGACAATGGTATCTAATCTATATTATACAGTTGTATTTATACTTATAAACTTGAACTTGTCAATTGGTAGGACCCTAGTAAGAGATCACTTTGACTGAAAATCAGCTTGATCATATGATTTCAACTACATGATAAATTATGATTGTTCACAAATACAGACCCATAGAATTTTTGGGACCATCTCTTAGTAAATATAAACACCAAATGAGCCCAATAGGTGATTTTTAGCCATTTAATAGTAGATTTAAGTTATGGTTGATCAAATCATAAATCTAAGATAGATTAATGTTTAAAAGCATATATCTATGATTAAAAATTTAGCTAATTGAAATTTAAGTAACTAAAACTCAACCAAATTATTGATGTAAAATAAAAATTAAACTAAAACAAGGTTAAATTATGCTTTCAACCTTAATTTAGTACAAATGAGTATTTTAGTGGATGATTTATATAGCATGTTGGACATGCTATTTCCAGCATTTCGTATCTTAGTGTGTATGTTTATTGGTAGGTATTGGTGCATATCAGTGAGCAAAAGTGTGATTTTTTTTCTATCATACGGGCCATTTAATTACTTTTAAACATTTTTTAAGCTTATTTATGCATTAAATTTGTTATTTCAGATTTGTCTCGATTTGTCTTGGAATGTTAAGGTTTGTCTTGCTAATTTTCCAATGTCTCAGGAATGCGTTCTTTTTACCTTAGTGAGACATACCTCGAGACCGAGATTTTAAACCTTGATCATTGTTTGTCATTTCTCTTGTCTATAAAATTCTAGCTTGGATCTGCCTTCTGTCCTCTAGATTTGTCAACTACCTTTTGGGGCATGGGCTGTTTTGTAAAACTGAGATTATGTTTTGGGTTGGGCATGCTTTCTTTTGTCGACGAGCAATCTCTTGAACGATAACTATCATGGGGTAAATTTTTTTGGCTGTCTGCACAAAATTTATACTCTATTAAGATGGGGTTTTCTTGCTACTTGGAACGTTGACGTGACAAATCCGGACCGTCTATCTGATAGATGAGCATATGGATTGGCCATGTGGACAACACCCTTGTCCAAGTCACACTCATACCCTACTATGTTTTGCACTTTCTCCCTATAAATGGCAGTTGTTGAATTTTTAAATAGAAAAAAGAAAAAAACCTTGTAAGAAGCCGTCCTCTTTTTTCACGTGGCTGAGAGCAGTTAAGCTGAAATTTAGCATATGGAGAAGGGGTGAGGTGGTCCAACAGGTACCTTTAGTCCCACCACCTTAGCTGCCGCATGAGAAAACCTTGTCTTCGCGGAGAATTAAGTTTGTTGTGTTCATTTCTCCAGGATTCCCATCCAGGCTATCCCCTTTGCATCGTTAAAGCCTCTGTAAGGGATAATTGTATAAATTGGTTTCATGCAATTTTCTTGATAACAAGTCCATATATTTCCTAGTTCTAATGTTGTCATAGTCGAATCGAATCGTAAAAACTTGAGTTGGATTCAAATGAAATCGGGATTCAAATCGTTGGATTGTAAGATTCATAAAAAATTTCTTATATGAATTACAAATATGAAATAATATCTAAAAAATTGGACAGAATATATAATATGCTTAACTTCTTCATGACCCATCATATAATGACAAGGTTTTGTATAAACACTTGACAAAACATTTTATCTAGCAATTTCGATAGTTTAATACATACTATGAAGGCATTGTTCTAAACTCATAGTTATACATCAAAATATCTTTTCACGAAAAGAAAAGTCAAAACCATGTATGGACAATTCGTCGTCAAATTAAACAAGTTTCCATTTCTCACCAACAATCTCAATTCAAAATCTTTCAACATGGACATGCATTTCTCGTCATCCATATTTCTTTTATGTGGAAATCGCTGATAAAAAATATATTATTGATAAACTTGAGTAATTACATTGATCTACTCAAAGCTCTTACATAGAGCATTACAAGAGTCCAATAAGAAAGGAAATCCTATTCAGATCTAATCTAATCAAATCGAATCTTAATTGATACTTATCAACTTCAGTGAAGGTAGGGTGCATCTCTTGCACCTTACATATTCTAATACCCTCCCGAAATCGCATGTCTCTTTGAAAAAGAAACATGTGATTGGTTACAAGAAATATGGGCCCTTGATCTTCTTGATGATTGGTCGAAACGTCCATTCGTGTGCTTGATGGTGGTCATCCCCTGTCTATGAAGTCCATCACTGTCGCTTCCCGCTCATCTTGGATTCTATCGGAGCCGGTGGTCCACTAGATCAGGTCATTCATGATCTCTTCCCAGAAGCTTTCGAGGATGGAGCGTGCGGCTAAATTCTCATTGGAGATAATTTGAGTAACTAGAAGATGATGACATTGAAGGGCTTTGATGAGCGTTTGATGGGAGGATGTGAGTAAATGGATTTGGTGATGATGTCCGACAGTTGATGGTGGGCAATAATTACCGGGTGGACTAAGGCAATGCCGCCCGCTGGGCTAGAGCACAGAATCAAGAGCTTGTTCTTAGAAGAACAATGGCTCTGATACCATGATAAGAAATAAGTTTGTTGATTAATTTGGATAATTACATTGATCTACTCAAAGCTCTTATATAGATCATTACAAGAGTCCAATAAGGAAGGAAATCCTAATCAGATCTCATCTGATCAAATCTAATCCTAATTGATACTTATCAGCTTTGGTAAAGATACGGTGCATCTCGTGCACCTTACACACTCTAATAATCCGCTAACATAAAATTGTTTCCTACAATAATTGTATTGCGAAGAATGCTTGTTGTAGAATATTAAGTTTACAAGTATAATCAGCATAATACCTTAAAATGTAACAATGGTAGAGAAAATAGACAACAATCCTTTTATCTATTGAATACTTGCACAGAGGATACTGTTTGTTTTCTTGTCCTTAACCTTAACCACTTATGAGTTCTTTGTAAGGGGCTCCATTAACTTCTTTTTTAATCTTTAAGGCATTTTAAGTTGAAATATTAAAGAGGAATAATAGAAGTCAAAAAACTATAAAATGACCAATGGTTGATTGTGGAACTATGTTAAAATTATCTTTTTGTCTGAGTGAGAAGACATAGCAAGAAACGTGTTATAAATTTGTTAAATTAGTAAAAGCACCCACAGATTTTCTTTTTTGTAGTGTCTAACATTTAAGAAAACCAAAAGTACAAACACCGGAGTCATTGTTTTTATCTGAAAATATGACCCATGTTTTTTATTTCAAATCTTGAATCATTCTTGAATCGAAGATTCATATAGAAATTGTTGGTTTTTCTACCTAAAGGGATTTGGAATAAGATTCAAATTGTTTTGGTTAAGATTTGATTTGAACCGTAGGATTTTAATAACACTGCCTAGTGCCATAAAGAAGAATGTTTGGTCAAAAAACTTGAATGCATGTTTACACATTATTAAAGCACAAATACCAAATCCAAGTATATTAAATATCATAGGATTTTCTTTAATTTCATTTTCTGAGATAAACCTCCTGTTGAACATACATCTTTGTGATGTACATCAGAACAACATAAAAAATTTGGGTTTAGGATTTAGTGACTTTATGTTCACCAGTGACAGATCTGTAAAATTAAAATGTATGCATCTTGTCCATGTCTGTTAGAATATGTGTCGATATAAGGTACAGTGACCTTGGAAAACCTGGTGTCCCAACAGTTCCATTACTGGATGATGCGAGAAAGATAGATTATTACACGATAGTTTATTTCACAAAGTTTCAATATTTGTTTGGACAAACTTTGTATTGTCAATGATCTAATGAACTCATTGCCAAACAGGGTGCAAATGGTCAGTCCTTGTGTGTAGAAAATGTTCTTCTCTAGCTCTTTCCTTTTCTCAATAGAAATTTTCTTATAAAACATGCACTATTTTTTTTTTCGTATCCTTGAACTGTAACCAGGCCCTGTAAGACCCTCAACTGCCCTTGTATTTTTGCTCGTAGCTGAATTTTAAACTGTCTACCTAAGTTATTGAATTGAACCATAACACCTGAAGCTCTATGGCAATGAATTCATTTTTCCTTTCATTTGTTATAGATCCTGTTTAATGAAATTATCTGATCATGATCTACTAAACTGTGATTTTTTTAGCTGGTGGAGCACTTTTTTCAGTCTTTGGTGAATACATCTGGAATGACGCTTCATATCCGGCAGGTAAAACACTGAAATTCTCAACTTTTATAATCAATAATGCCACAAATCCTCTTTTATTGTTGAAGTCATCATCCAAATATCATTTTAATTTAAAAAAAAACCAATGGAATTCCATCCAAACAATAAATCATACATGCTCCCTGGACTTCTTATGAAGTTAATGGATATCCTCTATCAATCAAAGCTCTGTATAAATTCTGAATTTTAGGTTGTACTTAAGCCTTTTTTAGGGCATTTTCCTCGGGTTTTTGGGATTACTTTTATTTTCAGTTACTGTGCCCAGAAGTAGCAACTTAAAACAATCAGACCTTTTTTTAAAATTTAGACAATGGGAAAAAATATTTTGTACTCCAATTTCAAATGAATCTTGAAAGTTTTTTGGTGGGTGCAGCTTGCCGGGAAAAATTCTCACCATATTATTGAGGCAACATTTAAGGCTTTTGCAAGAGCTCTTCGACAAGCGACTGAGTATGACCCACGCCGTCGAGGGACTGTGCCAAGGTCTGTTCAATATTCATTTTTGAATGTTCATTAAAGTTGGCATCATTTCTTACAACCCTCTAATCTGTGGCAAATTATTTGATATCAATCCTAATACTGTTGAGATCTAAGAAGTGGATCGGAAATAAAAAGTGTGCAAAGTATTACTACATTTTTTCCCCAAATGATAACCCCAGAAATATTTCCTTTTTGTGTGGTTACTGATAGCAACCAGATTAAAAATTCCTCTTCGAACACCTCCAACCATTCTCTGTGGTTCTTCCATAAGAACAGGGTTATCTCTGGAGTGTGTGTTCAGTGTTCCTTCAGTCTCTTTCAGTACCTTGATGTTTACAGCTTTTGGAGGTCATCTAAACTCTTTCTGCATTCAATTGACCATATATGACCTTATGGAAAACAACATATTTGTATTCACAAGCCCTTTAAATAGGCTGCAACACCTTATTTTGGATTGTCTTTTGATTTGAGATAGGATATATCTTTTAGGCTTACTTTACCTACTGCCAACAAGTCAGCCAACTCTTTCTGTCAAAATGCTGTAAATGGCGAATCATCCCTATTGTTGCTGCTAAAAAATTCAGAATTATCCGGGGTGGTGGGGTGGGATCAAAAAATAAAATAAAAAGAAGAGGGTGGGGCACTGCTAAGTTTTCAATTTTTCTGTACTTTATCAACAATAGCTAAATTTACTCTCTGTTTTTGTTTGGCACTTGGCCCTACGGATCTAAATATTAAGGAAAATATCCTTCTAAGTGTTTTGTGCCATGTATTGACAGCTCTAAAGGTGTTTTGTCACGTACCTGATATTGTGAGTCTTGAGCAATCCTTGGGTAATAATTATTATTCTTTTCCTTCTCATGTTATACGATAAGGGTTTAGTCATGTTGATGCTCTCTCATTGTTCCTACCCTCTGCTTTCATCAGGTTGATATTCATCACCCTCGTACCGAGCAAATAATGATTCAGTGCTGACATGTTTTTGGTCATATCAACCAATGGGAAATTTGAGTGCAACTGGGTTTGAAAGAAACGGGAGTAACGCTCATAAATACATCATTAGACTGGTGCCGTACTATGTTTCAAAGAGTTGCAGTTATGTCGTAAATTATATAATCGATTGGTCAACAATAGGTTTTACACCTTGTGTGGGATGTACACGAATATGTTGCTATCTTATTGTAATTGGTTTTTTATTACGGTGACTTTAGGTATCTCGTTTTGCTTGTGCAACTCTCTAAGCAGGTCCGGTAGAAAGAAAGTGCCAGTATGAGCAACTGTGCCATGTTGCTATAGTTAAACATTAGGCTGAACTTGATTCGCCTGAACCCAATTTGGTGGAATGGATTTACACACGACCACACCCCACCCCAAAACACAAAAAATAAAAGTAGGTTCCCTGTAGCCCAGAAATTGACCCATTCATTTTGCTACCATAATTTACTGAAATTGAATAAAGCTCTCTTCTAAATGAAGATCATTGCAATTTGCAGGTAGTACTTATAGAAGAAAACTCGTTCCCAATGAAGGTTGAGCAATTCCAGGAGAAAGTCCATACATTAATTCGTGACCTGGTTAGTTCCAACTTAAGGGAGGGAACCGATCGCATGCATGACGCAGTATGATGATCATCTAGTTAATTCCAACTCAAGGGAAGGAACCCATCACACGATCAGGATGATCTGGAAATGGAACGTGTTCTATCACAGCTCCATCTCGTATTGATCCCATCAATTGCCTATGAAAGCAATCAAGCCTAACCATTCCCAGCTCCTCGATCACTCTCAGGATGTAAATCAGCTTTCATGGGCTGCACCTTCTCTTGGTGATTTGAGTGGCACGGTGAAGATTTTCTGGAGAGCAGTGAGGGGTAGGAGACTGGATATCACAGAGGGCTCCAGCCATCATTTTCATCATAAAAAACGATCTCCTCACTAAGACCATATGAAACGATCAAATAGAGAGGGAGGGAGAAAGAAAAGAAGGGTTTCGTTTGAAAAAAATAAAAACCCAGTGGGGGCTGGGATCAGCTGGGTAGCCAACCTAGCAGTCTCCTTACCATTCCCTTTTTTAAATATCCAATTGAACTTCACAAAAAACAATTGCAACAGAGATTAATTTCGGTTTTCCTATTATAAGCTGAAACTTTTGAATGAAACCCCAATTATGTATCATGTACTCACGAATAATACATACACCAGTCTTTATTGAGGGGTTCCTTCTCAGATGAAAATGCTACCGGTCACCCAAAATTAAACCACCTGTTTATGTTACAATCCTCGCCTAAAACCCAAATTGGAAAGAAATAGAAAAGGGGGCAATGCATTAAGACAGGTTACTGCTGGTAGCTAGAATCCGAGGACTCTTGGGGGGCTCGTGTTCGAACTTGATAAGCCTTCCTAACCTGCTTCTCATACCCGCCAGGCAAAGCAGTGTCTTGTTGTCTAAGATACATTCCAGCATTTCCGTACATTGGTTTATCAATCCAATTGTTGGGTGGCCATGGCAGTTGGCCCACATTCTTGACAGGTTGTTGCTGTGGGTTCTGCGAGTATCCTGCATTCGGCATCCTTGGCTGCATCTCTGCCATACCGGAATGTGGCTGGGATCTTCCCCCTTCTTCGATCGTCAAGGCAGGCATCCCTGTATGTAAGTTGTGGTACTGTTCTTGATATGTCAACCTATCGTGTGTTCTGAAATTCTGTCTGTTACCTTGCATTTCATTGAAAGAGGGGCCCGCCTTAGAGCTACCAATGATACCTCTAGGATTGCTGTGATGTCCATTGTGATAGTCCTGGGTAAATCCTCTTTCATATCCTGAAGGTCCAGCTGGCCTAGGTCTGTTGACTATGTGGTTGCTTGGAACATGCCTGTAAGGGGGGTGGTCCAATTCAGAGGTATTGGGTTTGTTATGGAGCGAGTTCTTGAGCAACCTATGAGCTGCTTCTCCCAATAGAGGCCCGGATATTGCCCGCGGTACCAGCGGCCTGAAAAACAGATGCACAAATGGGGAACTCTGTTATCTTCAAACAGGTTACGCTCTCTGAGTCATCATTGCTCATTCATGGTCAGATATCAAGTGGCTGTTAAGATTACAGTACCCATAGATTACATATTTTTGCCTCTACAGATGACAGCACTATGCTTGGTCCACATGTAAAGGTAACAGAAAAAGGTGCAGAACCCACCATTCAAAGGGTCCCACCACGGATATCTACACCCAAAGATCAACCTGATGGATTTTTTTTTTCTGGATCATTCGCCCATACTATTCTCAGCTGTCCCAAAATAATGGTTCAGATTGAATATGATTCAGACTGACTGGACAACCGTATTACGGCATGGTAATAATCCTGGGTGGGATCCTGAATGGTTTTACCACTTCCCCGCATGTGGGCCACGTGTACAGTTTCGCTGTAGGTAGACTAGGTAGACGGTCTATAAGGTCCATCATATGGAAACCTTAGTTTCATCTAATGAGAACAAAATGATGCAGATTTTATTGTTGAAATTGTAGGACTGCATTCTCACCTCTCTCTGCCTTGGTGACGCCGGCTGCTGTTGTCGTCATGCCATAACACAGGGAAGGGTTTTATGTCGTACAGTCTCAAAACCTGCCATTGGACCATAGAAAAAATGTCAAATTGGTATATGACCATTTTCTAAAATGGTCTGTGTGCATGCAGTGTTCTGAAAACAGAACCAAAATGGCTGTTCAACAGATGAACTGGTCCCAAAAACAATCCAGATAAACATCAACTAGAACTCTGTTATTTCCTACTTAATTTTTAATATAAATAAAAATAAAATTTTCTCAAACCAGTATCTTCTTATTTATTTTTTTTGAAACAATTTCATTTTTGAAGCCACAATTTGCCAGGTTAAACCAGTTGGTTCAACCAAATTTACCTGCCACTTTCGATTCAATGACCGGTTCAATTGATCCATGTACGACGCCTAGAAAAGCTTCTTTTAAGTGTGATGTGGTCTGTTGCCAAATGGCAACCGCTGACCCCATGAATGTGTTTCCAAGTAAAGGATACTTCCTGATCCTGATCAGATGTACCATAAGAAAAATATGGCAAGCTTTCCCATACAAATTCGATAGAACAGATAGTTAAGGGCATTCTACCATTTTTGGCATAAAATGGTGGTCTCACCACCACCTTCAATTTGTGCTACATATGTAGAACAGTATACCGTCCTTAGGGTCTACCTGATAGTGGTCCTTGGGGTCTACTTACAAGCTATTCTAAGACAGTTAATGTTTCTAACACACCTTTTCGGGCATGATCACGCCTTTGGGAGGTTCTGGAATATGTTGATGGGGTTGAGGATTAAGATAAGCAGCGTTTCTGCAAAAAAAATGCTAAAACTTAATAAAAACAAGCAAATCTGAAGCTTCAAAAATCAACAATGCCAGGTCGACAGAAGACTTACGAGACTTGGTTATTCTCAATGTTCCCCAACCCCTTAATTGGGGAAGGAAATACTTCTCGGTATCCATTCCTCTCACACAACAAAAGATAGCCATTCATTCCACCACTGCAACAACAGAAAAAACACTTAAAACAAGTCTATATATGCATCAAGCAAAATTATTCATAGACTCGATTGCATAAAACAAGTTCTAGTTACACCAACCAACCTGGCATTTGTGTCAATTTCAACAAATCTTTTTTCTGGGGGTAATTGATAGTAGAACTGGTAGAAGAAGAAAATTTGTGTAGCCAAAGGGTGATTTATATGGACATACAGCAAATCATGCATCACACTATTTCGAGCTCGTTCTTCTTCCTGTATAAACCCACAAGTGGGCATATTTTTGCATCCAAAACATATAAGTAAAAACATTCTGTGAGCCACATATTTTGATCTTCAGATTTTTTTTTGACAACAGAAATTATTTTGAGATCTAAATCATTCTCTCTTTATCACAGGATCAGGAAATACCAGAGATTTTTTAATAGAACCAAAAAGCAAAACATATATAAAAAATTATAAAGCTTCGATTTTATTTACTTATTTACAAACATCAAATGCAGGGAAAGCATCAAAACATTTTCACATAATTTTTGCAAGAAAATAGTGTACATTTTTTTTTTTGCGAGATACCTAATTTCTTACAAGAAAATAAAGTTTGTATCTGTTTTGGAAATCTCAGATATGGCTGTGCACTACAAAAGAGGTTAAAAGAGAACAAAAAAAGTTATCCCCCATCGTTCACACCGTTAAAGTGGCTTCAAGCTTCTTTGTTTCAGTTTGCAGTTTTCTCTCATCGATGAATGGCAATTTCGCGACACCCTGAGTTCAATATAAGAATGCGAAGATTGTTTCCCATTAGTTTATAATTAATCATCTAAAAAGATATGCGGCCTCACTCATATAACAGGCATGATTTTACCTGCCATGCAAAGCGTTTACCATTCATGTCGATCTCAAAATCTGCACAAAGAATAAAACCTAACTAGTCTTTAAAAAGAAAAAAAAAATGTCCTGGGCAAAGCAGTTTTTGACAGAAACCAAATTTACCAGCTGGGTAAAAAGATTTTATTGGCGATGATGGATCAATCATCAATCTCCTGTAATGCTCAGGCAGAGCATTTGAACTACAACATAGAAGAGGTAAGATTCATCAACATATGGCGAGAAAACCGTAATGCTTCGGTACCCAGATGTAATGGAATTTATCACTCCTAATACATGCAAGAATGTTAATTTCAACTCAGAAATATAACCTGGCAGCTGGTAGGGTTCCCATTAGCTGATCGAAGGGTTTAAATGGCTGTCCCAAGAACATTGTAATTTCTAGATCGGCCAAATCTTTAAGATCGGAAGCAAAAGGAGCATAATGGTATGGGTAAAACCTGACATCAACAGAAGATGCAAGATCAAATAATAAGCACTGTGACAAAGAAAAGTATTCACACTTACAGGGAGGATGAGAAGAAGCTGTCCTCCCTTACCATGTAGCAGGACAAAAACCTTGGTCTCACTTAGGAGACCTCCCAAAACTCAACCTAATCCAATGAAACTAAGCATCACATGTACAAGCATTTTTCTTGACTCTTCCATATTTTCTCTGACGGACCAAAAGAATGCAATCATCCAATGTAGTCAATGTTTGGTCCACGGCAACATGTCAGTGGAACCCACTGAATTGCCCCCAAATCCACAACCCCTGAGCACAGGAATCTGTGCCATGGGTACTGCATAGTTAGGGAGGACAGCCTCCTCTAGTACCCCTGTCTTGTCTTGACCAAACTTAATTTTAAGTCGAATCTTCAATAGCAACATATGGATGCATGACAAAATTTAATCATGCATGTTAATACTTTAACTAGAAGGTTGTAAAGGGGCATGATATAATCAAAACCGGTAAAAGGAAATAAAATTAGGTTTTCTGTTATCCTGCGGAACTGAACTAACCATAGCCAAGAGCAGACACCTTGGTAGTAATATCGCATCACCCAGCATAGACCCTCCACGTACTTCAAGACCTGCAAAAGCATGGCTTATAACTGCTGATTTTCCAAATGATAATGAAACGAACATAGTCATATAGAGACATGTTTGGCATAAGAAGGCACCTCTTTCTGGGAATATGTAAATAAGACAATTTATTAAGGAAAAAAAAGAATTGAAAAGGTTATTCTCCATATACAAAACACTTTTTTACATCCACCCTCCACTCCCGATTCTCTTAAGGACTCCCCAATCCAGGCTCAAACCGAGGATTGGTCCATAATGCTCAAAATGTTCAAGTGATCTCCTGACTTGAATGAGAAATTATCTCTAGCTTGTATTGGTCCCAGTGCTTTTGACCAAGATAAGTGACCCAATACAAGATCGAGTATGGCATAACATATCCTCTTGCAAAAAAAAAACATATCATATCTACTGATAAAAAAAAAACATATCCTCTCAAAAGATGATCATTTTCCAAAATGTCTTAAGCTAATCAATTGCTTTTCTAATGTGTGGAATTGCTGACAGGTTCATTGTTTAATCAGAAGTAAGAAAGGAGGGAAGGTCCTATGCCTCTGTAAATACATGTAACGCTCTTACTTTAGGCAACTCAATGAAGAATTTATTTTAGCTCCATTGCTGTAAACAAAGGTGAGACATCTCTAAATATATTTCGATTGGTGTGACTCCAATCAACTGGAAGTTCAAATCATGCTAATGGTGGATTCTATGTACACCACGTGGGGGTACACTTGGTGGGCTGCGTCCCACTACCCACGTGGGCTTTCCTTTTTTACTTTGTACGTGGGTTAAGTGGGCCCACCACTAAACCCACGACTAGGACTTTATGTTGTAGTGGGACTCTTCCACCTCTTTGAGTTGTAGTGGGACTCTTCCACCTCTATGTGTTGTAGTGGGACTCTAATCCCATCTCTTATATATATGAGTGAGAGAGAGCTTGAATAATAAGTTCAACTCTCTCCCCTTCTCTGTAATCTCTCCGTCTTCTTCCTTCTCCACATCTCTCTCTCTTAAATATTTCTCTCTTGGTTACAACCTCAATCACAACATAGTATCAAAGCATGGTTGCTCTAGGGCATGTGCCATGTGCCATGTGCCATGTCCCCTAGAGCCCCCATATCAATCTAAGATAGCTATGCGAGTGACCGGAGCCGACGAAAGTTTTTGAAGAAATCGCAGGGAGTCTTCCTGCATGATCCGTAGATCTACCCTAAGCAAAGCACCAGAGGATCTAAGTTCATGGTTGTTTTCGCCTTCAGCTGTATCAAAAATCCAGCCATTATCTTCTTCTCAAACTAGTCCAGCAGTTTTTTCGACCAACACGATTTTCACGTTATTTTTTCTCGGGATTCGCACCATTCTAGGTGCCTCCAGCCTTGCACCCCCTCTAGAATCCCTCTAGGCATGTCAGATTTTTTGTTCGATTTTTTCCAGCCATCCGAACCTTAATTTCTAGATATAGTCGTCGCTCAGCCATGTAGCTCTGTCATGGGAGCAACCTACGGATCGATCATCCATTGCTTCTGCGTATCAGAAGGGACAAAAATTGGGTCCGCAGAAGCTCAGTGAAGTCCTACAACGACCCCCAAGTGCAACCATTGTGGTCGTCTGGACCATATCCGAGACATATGTTGGCAGCTACATGGGCGTCCCTCGGGACAAGGATCCAATTCTCGCCATCGTCCTACAACTCGACCGAGATCTTCTGCGGCACACTAAATCGTCCAGGACACCACATCTCCTACGTCTACCTCCTCTGGAGAAATAGACTCGTTCTCTCCTACAAATTTGGAGCGTCTTCGCTGCATGATGGCTCAACTCAATGGCCCGACTTCCACTTCCACTTCCACATCTGCCTTTGCTCATACATGTATTGAGTCTGCATTTTCCGTCTCTACTATTCCCTCCAGTCCTTGGATCATCGATTCAGGGGCGTCCGATCACATAACTAGTATGTCCTCCATTTTTTCTAGCTACAGTATTTGTTCTGAACGTGATAAAGTTCGGATTGCTGATGACACTTATTCCTGTCTCTAGCAAAGGAACTGTTCATGCCACACCAGCACTGTCTATCATCCGTTTTGCATGTTCCTCAGTTCACTGCAAATTTATTGTCTGTTGGTATTCTCACAAAAAATCTTAACTGCAGTGTAACGTTTTTTCCTTCTCATTGCATCTTTCGGGATCTGGACTGGACTCGAAGTGAACAATTGGCAGTGGACGTGAGAACGGTGGCTTATATATCCTCGATTCTTCGGTTTCTTCGTCAGCACACCAGTCATGCATCAGTAGTAGCAGTCAAGTGAATAAAGACCAGTTAATGCTTTGGCATAACAGGCTAGGTCATGTCCTAGACCTAGTATCTGTCTTAAAACGTGTCTTTCCCATTTTCTCGTCTCTTTCTTCAGTCCCATCTCACTGTGAAACGTGTGAACTTGCAAAACATTGTAAGTCTGTTTTTCTCATTAGTGAGAATAGAAGTACAATTTCTTTCTCCATTGTACATTCTGATGTATGGGGACCTGCACCAGTGACATCCCTCTTTGGATATCAGTACTGTCACTTTTGTTGATGATTTCAGTAGGTGTACTTGGGTATATCTCATGCGAGCAAAAGATGAAGTGTTCTCTATTTTCCAGGAATTTCATAAGATGGTTCTTACTCAGTTCAAAGCCACTGTGAAAATCCTTCGTTCTGACAATGGGGAGGAATAGATGGTCTCAAGTCCTACTTTGGCTCTCATGGCATTGTTCACCAAACATCGTGTCCTTTCACGCCTCAACATAATGGGACTGCCGAGCATAAAAATCGTCATCTTCTTGAGGTTGAGCGTGCCCTCCGGATTGGCATGGCAATTCCGAAACATTATTGGTCGGAGTTTGTTTTACTTGCGACATATCTCATCAACCGCATGCCTTCTCGTGTGTTAGGATTTCAGTCCCCTTTGTCACTCTTGGTTCCTGACCGTCCAAGTTTCATCGTTCTACCAAAAGTCTTTGGATGTATGTGCTATGTGCATGTTCATCGTCCTTCTCGAGACAAGTTCGATCCACGGGCGTTGAAATGCATTTTTGGGGGTACCCTTCCAATTACAAGGGGTACAAGTGTTACCACCTAGGCTCTCGTCGTCGCTTCATCTCTATGGATGTCACCTTTACTGAGTCCATTCCTTTCTTTGGTGCCCAGACTTCTCTTCAGGGGGAGCATGACATTAACATTGCAGAAGAGTGCGTCCCTACTCCTATGCTTGTTCATGTTCCTATACCTGCCTCTGTTCCTATGTCGGGGTCTCAATCTATCATTGACACTCCTACTGCAGCGGACGTGCGTGTATACATCAGAACTAAGGGACAAGTTACTAATCCTGCGTCTGCGAGGGGGAGTGTTGGATTCTATGTACACCACGTGGGGTTACACTTAGTGGGCTGCGTCCCACTACCCACGTGGGCTCTAGGACTTTATGTTGTAGTGGGACTTTCCCCCTCTGAGTTGTAGTGGGACTCTTCCTCCTCCTCTTTGTGTTGTAGTGGGACTCTAATCCCATCTCTTATATATATGAGTGAGAGAGAGCTTGAATAATAAGTTCAACTCTCTCCCCTTCCCTGTAATCTCTCTATCTTCTTCCCTTTCCATATCTCTTTCTCTCTTAAATATTTCTCTTTTGGTTACAACCTAAATCACAACAGTTAAAGACTCCACTAATCTGATCTCCAAGGACTACGTGACTCAGTCCAGCTATCCATCCAACCTCCAAATCATCAGGTAATTTGCTAATTTCAATTTCTATTATGTTTCCTAAATCAAAGTTTCTTTTGCCATCTGTTTTAGCCAGTTTGACAACCCAAGTAAACTCTAATTAAACCCTCTATTGACATCTCTATTTTTTTTTATCGGCAAAAGGATATATATTAGAAGAGGGCTAAGGAAGCCCAAAAGATGTACACACAAAAAGGAACCAACTAAGAAACAATCCGAAGGGAGAACACAACTAAGAGATCAAGCGATCCCACCGGAACACACAATCATCAAATCTGAACTGCTTAAGCTCGAGGATGACTGGGCCCCAATAATAGAGGGAAGCTTTAATGTTCATGACAATCTCTACCTTGGCTTCCTTGTCTTCAAAAATCCTTCTGTTCCTCTCCTTCCAGATCTCCCAACAATAGCAAAAAGGGCCATTCTCCAGATAGTACGACCGCCCGCTGAGAACAACTTGGAATTCCATCCGACAAAGGTATCGAACACCAACAGGGGGAATACCCAGGAAATCCCGAAAAGCTGGAGAAATTGCTCCCAAATTTCCTTGGAAACACCACAGTGGATGAGCAGATGATTGGTAGTCTCCTCGTCTCGATGACACATGATGCATCAGCCCTATTATCAATTGTTCTGAACTGTCCTACGTCAGTAATCTCTCCAAACATAAAAGGAGAAATTGAATCCTACACATCTACATCTCACTTCTATGTTTTGACTTTCAGTGGTCAATTCTTCCACTATCATTCCGATGTTGTTTAAAAGGTTTCATGAAACTATCACATGCTAAAAATTTCCATATTTCCCAAAAGAGAGTAAAATACTATTGCATTCCAACAAAGCAAGATAAGCTTTAAAGTTCTATGAATATGCAATAATACCCCACCCAGACACTATGGATAAATTCTCAACATCGAAAACAAATAAGAATGTTGCAGCTTATGGATCCAAAGTTAAATCAATAGTTCAAAGAGAACATACAACTAACATCAAACAACAGTTTAAAATGTAAAAAATGTATCAAGCTCATCCTAAGTTTCAGCAGCAGACATTCGAGTTGTGTTTTTTACACACGAGTGCAACAAGATCACAAAGGAAAACAAAGCATGGGAGGACTTTGAATAAGAAGAGCCATTGAATCAAATATGACAAATGAAAGAACTTACAACATCTTTTCTAACTTCGTCAATCTTCTCTGGGTTTGATAAGTCAAATTTCTCTGCATAGTACCTTTCTTTGTATCCAGGCTCCCCTAACTTCACCTGAGAAAAGAATATCATAACCTACTTGATAATCTAGCCATTAGGAAGATATGCATGCAGCTCAAAGCATTGAAAGCTAAGGTTTAAAATATAAGTCTTGTTTAGCATCTTAGAATGCTGACAAAACAAGACATTAGAACAAAAATAGGTCTCAAGATGCAAAGATACGAATTCACATTACAATAAAAATTTATGAATGCATACTTAAGCTAAAAATATGTTGTTTATTTTTTATAGTGTAATAAGTCACATATACCATAAAAAAAAGGCTTAAAATTTCTAAATTACGATTTGGGTACGAGATGACACATGTGCCCTTAAATTAGGGTTTTGGTACGAGACGACACAAACCCATATTTATCGTCTCAATACCTTACTGTTACAAGACATCTCGTCCAAGAGAAAAAGAGACCTTGAATGATGTTGGAGGCCGTAAGCATGTGGCACAACATGTAGTGCGAGTATAGTTCACATACACAGAAATAATATGTATTCAATTATAAGGCTGGTATAAGCATTTTAAATTAATGACAGCAGTTGTCATGCTTTAAAGTGTATGCATATCCATGACTGAACAATCTAAAAATTATTCCTTCTCATAATAAACCAAGCATGTTGCAATTTCTTGAGAATGAACAAAGATGCTTATAATTTAAAAATAAACCAGCACAGAACTCCTGTAACACTTTTACCTAGGCGCCCAATTCCTCACCATCCAAGCACCCTTTAAAATCTGATGCTATGTAGTCAACAACGTGTAAATGAAAACAATACTAGTCCTACAAAGTCCAAGAGACACGTTCTCTTGATGAAGATTATAAAGACAAAATCCTTCAGGTGACCTCTAAGGTAGGTTTCACAAATCACAACCAAACAAGGGAGAACCATTATTAATAAGGTTGAATACAAACCAAGATGTGATCATCCCGAGCATAGGAAGAACAGTGATAAATGGATGATACAGATAAATTTTAAGGGACCAACATCCAAGGAAAGGCTGAAATAATATCAAAAAGGTAAATCTAAAAGTATCCCTCCAAATCATATCTAGCTATTGGCAAGAGCTATGGAGAAAGAAGGTATATTTTATAGTTCAACTCCATTATGCATATGCATCCATATGACTTATTCACACAGGTCACTGGCAGAAATGTCTACCAAGTTCTCAGACTGTTATATCGACATAGAGAAAAGCACTAGATTAATCTATATGCAAAAACTGTCTGTGTATTATATATCTAGTACAAAATAACAAAAACACATGAAAACCAAAGATCCATTTACCAGCTTTGTTGAAGTATGTCTGACACGGCAATCTTTTTTAAGAAATAGTGTGTCCTTGTTACATAGGTATACATGACATATGGCCCTTTGAAGAAATAATTGTTTGCAAAAGGATGTATCACCCCAAGAAATGGAGTGTCCTTGTTATATAGGTATGCATGACATATGCCCCTTCTATTGACCAAGTTGTTTAAGAATTCTCGCATCGAGATGCACGAACTCAGATATAGATTTTACTATATAAAGAGGAGAAGACAGACCCTGTCTGCAACGGAAGTTTGGGGATCATCAGAATACTCTCTCTTCATTTTAAGCCTCATCTCTTCATTATTCTCTTGTGCCTGAAATACAATTGCCGGAATATGCATCAACAACAATTCTTTTTTTATTGACAAAAAAAAGAGATCAAAGAAAAAAATAGCTACAGAAAATCTATTCCTACATACAAGGTTAAAAACACCCTCTTTGGGCAACGAGTTTGCTTTCTCATTGGCACTTCTGAAAGGTGTGGCCTTGCACAAAAGATCCATAATATGATTAATGGTATTTTTAACTTGTAAGTAGGGCACGAAATGAGTCAGATCTGGGTCAGATCTAGGTAGATCTGGATCCAACTTTAAACAGGTCGACACGTATCTGGATCCGACTCAAATCATGACACGTGATCTGAATCCGAAACATGGTCCATATGCAAATATCCAGACCCAAGCCACATAGAGATACATGGATCAGATCAACTGCGTTTAAGACCAAATCCGACCCAACCTGATCTGAATGCCTAAAGTAGAATCCAAACCTGACCCAGATCCAACTCGAGCCAGACTATAAGGATCCTACAACTACATTAAAATAAGGATCGACTAGATTCACGACCAAACCTCATCTGACTGCCTAAATGTAGGATCCAAACCTGACCCATTTCCAACTCGAGTCAGACTATCTGGGTCCATATCTGAACGGTTTTATGTTCTCGATCCTATCTCAAGTATCCAAATCCGCAAAATCCGGGTCCAGAACGAGACGTATCTCAAGCATCCCCTATTTGAAACAATGTTCTGAAAACCAAACTGGTCCGCCTGTTCAACTGGTTGGTCGAAAATACAACCTAGCTAGGTTTTTACCATTTTTTTTAATCTAACTAAAAATTTAAAATTTTAAAAAATCTGGTCGATGCTGCTAACCGGACTGTTTTGGGGGGACGGGGCACCTGTTTTCCAGTTCAACAGGCCGGTCTGGTCTGGCTTTTAGAACACTGATTTGGAAGTCTGCAAAGACACTTTCTAAGTCCAGGCCAACACACTTAGAGAGTTGATTTCCACTTAAGAGGCTTTTGAACAAAAACTGGAATATGTTCGGTCCCTCTTTAAGTGTTTAAAAGATTTTACATAAAAAACGTGGGGCATACAAATATGAAATTTTTTTTTTTTGACAAGTGACATACAAATATGGAATTTAGAAACGACGTTGTACATGCAAATGTGTTGTAACAGTTCATGTCTCCACATTGGACAATGAAATTGTGATAGCTTGATTTCAAGTCATTTTTCTCCTATTACTAAAAATATAAAGTTTTTAAACTTTTAAGCCAATAATAACATTAGCTCGTAAAATGGTTACAATTTAGATAATAAGAAACATGTATTGTGACAAAAGGGGAAAAAGAACAGATTTACCTTTCTTGTATAAGAAATGACATTAAAAATGATGAGCTTCAAGATGACTCTCTCTCTCACTATAGAGCCATCAGGGGCAGCAAACCCAAACCATCTAAATAAGTACAAGTAGAGCGAAAGATAAATACAATATATATAGAGAGAGACGGAGAGGTGGAGGTTAAACACGATGAGGAGTGAGAGGGTGAGGAAGGTTGAACACAGTGAGAAGTTGCAGACATTCCCCTTTTTTTCCTCGTATACCAAACAAAAAGATAAAAGAAAATAGACGGTAGAAAATAACCCAAAAATTATTGACCTGGAAAAATAGTGACCCGGGTTGCGTTTTTTTCATGACCCAAACACAGCCTAAGGTTCACACCATGAGAGAGTCTATGAGCCAAACAAAACAAAGAGTTGGATCACGATGGAGATAGAGGAGGTCATGTGGAAATTACAATCATGAGTTTGTGGAAAGTAGCAGCAGCATAAAATTCTAGCTCCATCGTTATTCCGTTACCAAAAAAGATCCTCTAGTACACAAATCTAAAGGTGCTCCTTGAAGCACTTGTAGTGGTGGCATCACGCCGATATCATATATGAGAATCTAAATAATAAATAAATTATAGTTGCTCATGATTCAACCAAAAACCAAAAGCATGAAAGCTTTTTGTTGTTCCAATGGTTGATAACGAGGACAACCAGAAAAAGAATCAGGCATGGATAAAGCAAATCACCTGTTGAATACGAGCACGCTTCTTAAAGATTTGTTCTTCATATACTGCAACTGATTGAATAAAATGTTCTACCCTCTCCAATAAGACCTGAACATGAGAAATACTTGGCTTAAGAACATACTTGCTTTTAAAATAGCATATGTTCTAATCTAACAAACTTCAACATCACACCCACGCAAGTGAAAATTCATGTAATTGGGAACAAACTATATTCAAGTCGTGGAAAATATATAGAATTTGAATCTAATTTACAAGTTTCCAAACCAATTTTTCATGCTCAAGAATCCACTTCCAAAAGTATCCAGCATGCAGATAATTACTAAAATTCCATGTATCAAAGGATATACTCATCAAGGAACCACACAATGGCATAACATGAAGATGGAGAAATGGCACTTTTAATCAAATGACAAACTATGAATCAAAGACTGCAAAAGCTTTACTGTCATCATTCCGAACAACAGTAAATAGTAA
Organism: Euptelea pleiosperma; assembly: GCA_035048495.1. Lineage (NCBI taxonomy): Eukaryota > Viridiplantae > Streptophyta > Magnoliopsida > Ranunculales > Eupteleaceae > Euptelea > Euptelea pleiosperma. The sequence continues at coordinate 23,407,971 of CM068551.1, read as the reverse complement.
ATTTAAATGTGTTTTCAAGATCTCTATCAAAAAAAAGAAAGTGTTTTCAAGATGAGCTCAACACATGTTTTCTCAAGCCTTGTACAAGGTTTGAGTTCGACTCTTAAGAGAACTGAGGCTACCACCAGTGGGTCTCAAAGTCCCCCAAGAAGGCAAAAGCCTGGGGCCCTGGTTACTCATAATTCCTCTATCTTATGCTGATCATTACCATATAGAATTTACTTCCCATAGGCAATAAAGATGCAAGCTCAAGGCAGTGGGGGCGAGGATTTGAAGATCAGTGAGGTGCTTGAAAGTACAGTAATTGAGGTTTCAGAGGAGGTCAATCAATCGGTATGATTCCTGGTATCAATTTTTATGGGAAAACAAATGGTGGTAGGATAACTGTTCCATGGGCAGATGAGTTTTATGGGTCTGATAGTCCAGGCTATGTCATTGTCCGGGCAAGTGGAGACAAGCTTCTATGAAGGTATTAGTCAATTGGGATTAGGATACAGAAACTTTTTGTTTTTCAAAACTGAAATATATAATAGGTTCTGATTCTTGCAACACTGGTACCTGAAAACTGAACCAAAATCGAAACTAAAACAGACAGGACCATACCGTAAACGACATATAGAGTAGTATTAAAGATGTCAAGTTTTTCCTCGGTGATCTCGCCCATGCAAGGAGCGTTTTTGCAAGGAAGGCAGATTCTGGATGGAGTACTCATTGCTAATGAGTGCATTGACTCTACGATTAAGGCTGGCATCTCGGGGATCGTGGGTAAGATCAATATGAAGCAGGCCTACGACCACGTCAGTTAAAGCTTTGACATGCTTGACAAGTTGGGTTTCGATTCGAAGTAGAGAAAGTGGATCATGAAGTGTATATCGTCAGCTGCTTTCTCCATTCTCAATAACAGGTTCCCCGGCGAGCTTTTCGCAGCTCTAGAGGGCTCAGACAAGGGGACCCTTTATCTCCGTACCTATTTATCATTGTGACGGAGGCTCTGGGCAGCATGATCGCCAGAGCGGCGCAGCTCGGGGAGCTTGCTAATTTTGAGGTGGGTACCGGAGTTCCGCATATATCCCATCTCCAGTTCGCTGATGACACCTTAATCTTTCTTGGGAACTCTTTGTCTCGGATGAGATTCCTAAGGGGTCTCCTCATTTGGTTTGAGATGGCGTCGGGCCTTCGGATTAACATGTCTAAAAGCAAGATGTTTGGAGTGGGTACGATGGACAATTTGATCGAGTTGGCTGATAGTTTGGGGTGTTCAGAGGGCAAGTTGCCCACATCATACTTGGGCCTCCCCCTTGGGGCCAACTATAGAGCCAAATCCATATGGGATCCGGTGATTGAGAGGTTTGGGAGCAAATTGGCCCTCTGGAAGTCCAGATATCTATCCAAAGGCGGGAAATTGGTGCTTATTAAGCATTGCCTTGCTAGTTTACCCATTTATAATATGTCCTTTTTCTCGATTCCTAAAAACATTGTCAGATCCCTTGAGCTTATCATGATGAATTTTCTTTGGCATGATAGAGACGGGGTCCCAAAATTCCATTTGTGAAGTGGGAGTCTATTTGCCGGCCTAAGTCTCAGGGAGGCTTCAGGGAGGCTTAGCCATCATGAATGAGGCTTTATTGGGGAAATGGTTGTGGAGATTTGGGGTGGAGGTTTCTAGTTTGTGGAGGAAGGCGATGGCAGGAAAATATGGGGTGTCGGATTGTGAATGGGACGGGAGAGCAGTTTTCTCCCCTTATGGTTGTAGTGTATGGAGGGGAATTATGAAGCAGTATGAGAAGTTTCTTGTGGGGATCAGATATGTAGTGGGTACAAGGGACAGAGTTCTTTTCTGGGAAGACCTCTGGTGCAACGAAGCTCCTCTTAAGGGGGATTTCCCCGAACTCTATTCCATTGATTGCACAGTCTCACAAGTTTTGATTAGGGAAGAAGAAAATATAGTGGAATTTTGGCTTCGGGAGAAGGCTCAACGATTGGGAGATCGAGGAAGTGTCTCGTCTGTTAATGCACTTGCAAGATCGCTTCATATCCTCGCTTGAGCCGGACAAGCATCTTTGGAGATGAACTAAAGATGAGTGTTTTTCAGTTCGGTCCTGGTACACTGCATTGCTTGCCTTTTGTAACCAAGTTCTAGCTTCTTTTGTATGGGGTTTGAAAGTACCCTCGAAGGTTGCCTTCTTTTTCTAGCTTGCTTCTCTGGGCAAGATTCTGACGGTGGACCACTTGATTGCAAGAAAAGTCATTATAGTGGACTTTTGTTCGATGTGCAAACATAGTGGAGAATCGATGAATGACCTTCTTCATTGCGACTTGGCTAGAATTGTGTGGAGGACCGTCTTTATGGAGTTTGGGATTGCCTGGATTCTTCCGTCTTCTTTGTTGCATCTTACTACTAGCTGGGTCACTTCGGCGTTCTCATCCAGAGGGCGTATTTTATGGCGTTTACTTCCTTTCGCCATATGTTGGGGCTTATGGCAAGAGCGTATCTCAGGGTCTTCGAAGGAAAAACTGAGTCGGAGGGGAACATTATCCTCAATATCAAGAGCTTTTTGTTCTTTTGGTCAAAAGGGTTTCAAGAGTGTCGGGGGCTGTTATTTGAGGATTTTGTCTTTAGATGGGATTTTATTTGTCTTAGAGATATTCCATAGCTGGTCTTCCTGTTTTTTTCCTTTTCTTGTTGTTTTGAGTGCCTCCAATAGGTCTTCTTGACCTCTTAGGCTTCTTTGTATCTCTTCTTTTCCTCTGAATAAAGCTATACTTATCAAAAAAAAAAGTTTCTCTCTTAACATAAGTACGAAAATGACAATTTATTTTTTCCACATTATTTATACAACATATGGATACCCGATAACCGATGGGAATACCAGATATTTATCAATTCCAGTTCTAAATCCACTTGTTTTGGTATCGAAACCAAAACCGTCATACATAATAGTTTTAGGTACTTTGATACCCAAACCGAAACTGGCCTATTGACATACCTACGCACAACTCATTCCCAAGTCTTTGAGTGTGGTTCCCCAATCCCATTCGAAGTAGCATTTTTTATTTGGACAGCAGCCCTATTACATTGTTGTGTCTCGAAGGAAGTTTGGTAGGTTTTCTTTAGTATTTTAGGATAACTTGAGCAGTTTCTTCAAATCTTATCGATCTCCTCCAATGATGATTTGTAAAAGCTTTAGCACTCAAGGAGGCATCATTTGCATACTGCTGCTTTTGATGTTTGTTGGGTGATATGGAACGAAAGGAACAAGCATATTTTTTAAGATAAGGCCGATGTTCTTGATGCAGTTATCTTGAAAATTAACGCAATGATCTAATTTTGGACTTTTGCCTTGGAAAACTTTAAGGGCGTTTGTTTTGAGGACTTCGTATTTAGTTTGGTAGATATTGTACAAGGGGCCTTAGTTTTGGTTGGTTTCCCTTCGGTTTTCAAATTGTGACTCTTCCTCAGTTGCTTCTTGTTTTCTTCCTTTGTAAAATTTTCTCTCTTTAATACAATTATTCATACTTATCAACAAAATAATAATAATAATAAAGTCTGCACAGTCTAGTATACCTTACAAGATTTGTTACTATCACCATTCACCAAATCAAAGAATAAGATATTCACTTATCAAAAAAATAGAATAAGATATTCAGAGAATCTGCAAATAGAGGTCTGCAAGCCAATTTAATCATTTACATAACACAAGAAACACGCGTATTTCAACAGTAAATAAAATATATGTAAGCTTACTAAAAATCCATAAAAGAAAAGATATTACCTCACCCGCATCTGTAAGATAACCACCCATAGCAGAAAACTCCCTTTTATAAACATACATCAGTAGATTTATAGCACCCTGAAGTGTCAGATAACAAAGTATACCAGGAGTAAACATTCCATCCAAGCAGAAATACAACTATCAAACTCGTAGCATATGTGACATAATTATAGGAAGCTTGGATGCAATACTAATAAGATCACAAGATCTATGAAGAACGAACGTGCAGAATCAGCAAATTGCTGTGATGACTAGAGCAAGAGACCATGTTCTTGCTACATACCTCGCGTATTTCCAACGTAGGCATGTGTGGAAGAAAATCATTGCCAACAAAGAAACACAAGAAAACGAAATCATCCACTAGTCGTTCAAAGTTTATCTCAAATGGAGGGTTGGTAATCTCCAAATCATACTGTAAATACTCTCGCAACACCCAGATGTTGAGGAACTGCCCACACGATAAATAATTAGAAATTTAAAATATGTCAAACATATGATATATGGGGAATAAAAAAAAGTAACGGATATGAATTTGAGGTGGTGGCATTGAAAGACAGGTTAGCCACTCAAAGCCCAACCTGATATTTCTTTTTGTAAATTGGGGTATCATCTATTGCCTTTCCATTCGAATCTGTGTCATGTTTGCCAGGTTTGCCATGGCACTCAGCTGCCAGATGACCAACTTGACCACAGAGAAAGCATTTATCTTGTTGCCCTGGCAGGGAGATTACCTGTACAGTCAATTATGAAGCTCCTGAGTCCAATCATAACGAGTAAACAAGTTATAGATAGTGGGAGGTGTTCAGAGAACAATAACTACAAACCTCTCTTAATATAGAGAAATGAACCTCATGAGTAGCTAAAGACAGCATAATTAGGTCAGCGTCCTGAGCATAACAAATCAAAGTTCAGTTCTGACTCAGCAATTGGAGAGAGAAAAAATAGAAATATTAAATTTGTCAAATGGAAGAACCAAATAATAGGAAAAATATGGGTTACTCACCAAACCATATAGACAATGCCGTGTGTTATGATCAAAGCCAGGAAGATTACGTTGCAGCCGGATGTAGGACATGATCTTGTGTTCACCCTCACCAGGAACGTTTGAATCAGAAAGAATAACCTTCAAATAATCACCCAATGCAGCCCCATGAATAAATTTAGAGAGAGAGAAGTATCCTGAAAACCAAAGTGTTCGAGAAGAGAGAACCAGAAAGCATTACTATGCCGACGAGGAACATTCAATCCTAAGGGAGACGATTCATTAGAGAAAATGAAAATTCAAACCTTAGTACACCACCAGCCGGGGTGGCGGTTCAGCCTAGAGTGTATGTAATATTGAAGTGCAACAGACAACACGGCCATAAATGGAGTGCCAGGAGTAATGACATTTGAATCAGATGTTTCAGGCTTCTCTTTTGAAGACAAATTTCTCCCTTCTTCCTCGAACTCCTTCCTCAATCTTTCCTCTTCAGCTTCCTGAAATATATGTGCATACAGCAGAAGAAATTAACTACTTCTATCCAGCATGACACCTTGAGATAAGATAAAATGACCAGAATCTTACTGCCTCAGCAGCATCTTTTGCAGCTCTGAAGCGCCGAGTACGCTGCTGATTCATTTTAGCCCTCGGTGCAACTCCATCTGCAAAATTCATAATTAAGCCAAAATCTTGTTCTGGTGCAAGTTGCAAGACCAAATAAAATCTGATTCTGGAAATTTAACAATCAAATCTGATATGGGGCTCACCAATTGCCATGTAAAGAAGCTTTCTTGGGCGAACCAATGAGAAGAGATGATCAATGTAATCAAATATCGATTTAAAAACATCATCATAGGTAGCAGGTGCAGGCTGCATGTTAAAAGAATACATTGTCCGGGTCATGATCGAAGTTCTGATATGAACGAGGAGAATGTTAAAATGCATTTTTTTATTTTGTAGAAACCCAAAACCTATTCATGGAACACATTTCCTCAATTGGCACAAACCATGTGTCACATTAAAGAAACAAAAAGGACTACCATCCGCATTCCATGGTGATCTTGTCAAGACCCATATTTCAATAAATTGGCTTTTCCTTTCAAATATCGCATTTTTCACCTTTCGCTGCCTAATGTACTTTTTCTATATCTTGAATTTATAAGCAAAAGAAAACTGTGTTCCAGAAATTAAACTGCTTCGTACTCGTTTCTACACCCACTCTCACCTCTAGCCCTCTTCTTTTCTTTTTCCCCAACTTATAAAAGAAGACTGGAAACTGAAAAAAAAAGTTATAAAACTCAAACTTGAATATAAATTATTGTATCCCTTTATTCAACGAATAACCATTAAAACCCATTGGTTTCAGCTTCCTTTAATCCAGCATACCAATTATTCAACAGTGTTATGACCTTCCCAATCAGAGACATTGAATTAAATTGACGTTGTGCTGCTAGGAGTTGCTCTTGAATTGTTTTGCTTTTGGCACATACTTCGATAAAAATTTAAGTTGTCAAAGTTATTATGGTCAGTGCAGCAGTTAAGAGTTCGTTCAAGGGAACATTTAGGAACACAAAAAAGAGTAATCCAGCATACCAATTATTCAACAGTGTTATGACCTTCCCAATCAGAGACATTGAATTAAATTGACGTTGTGCTGCTAGGAGTTGCTCTTGAATTGTTTTGCTTTTGTCACATACTTCGATAAAAATTTAAGTTGTCAAAGTTATTATGGTCAGTGCAGCAGTTAAGAGTTCGTTCAAGGGAACATTTAGGATCACAAAAAAGAGTAACAAGAAGTAGAAAAGATAGTTTGGATGTGTTCTTTTTTAACTTCTGATAGTCAAAAATTGACTACAAACACTAGCTAAAAAATTTGGCTTCTAACTTCTTAGAGAACTATTTCTGAAAAAAAAAAAAAAACAACAATTTAAGCACACATCAAATGGGGTTATTACATGAAACTTTCGTAATACCATATTTGCCCCATTAATCCTTCAAGGCAAATTATAAATGACCACTTCACTGCGGAGTTCTGATGGGATCCAGTCCATTAGTGCCGGTTTAATGACAAAAATATTCCTCTAAGCCTTTAATACAAATTATAAATGAACACTCCATCCTTCCATACCAAGAATTGAAATTTCGGTTTCGACTTGGGTTGCAGTCCAAGTCAAAACTGAATTTCGCTGAAACAATGGAAAATTATAAATATGGCAACAAATTCTAATCTTTCTCTCTATCTATATATCTATACTAAAGCAGAGAAGTGCTAATGTGGCACTCTCTGCTCTCAGCGAGCCACGTGAGCAAGTACTTCTCTCCCTTCCCAATTCTCTTTCCAAACATTTAATATTCCTAAAATCTTTCTAATTCTCTCTTCACAACCGTTACAACTCTTTCCGGTTTCTAAAACCTCTCTAATTAGTGTTTCTCTCCCTTCCCAATTCTCTTTCCAAACATTTAATATTCCTAAAATCTTTCCAATTCTCTTTTCACAACCGTTACAGTTCCAATTTCTAAAATCTCTTTAATTAGTGTTTCTCTCCCTTCCCAATTCTCTTTTCAAACATTTAATATTCCTAAAATCTTTCCAATTCTTTCTTCACAACCGTTACAACTCTTTCCAACTCCTAAAATCTCTAATTAATTTTTTTTTTAAATCCTCTCTCTCTCCAACATTAATTCCTAAAGCGTCTCTTCCCTTACCCCTCTCCGTCCTAAAAGGTCACTTCCCTTTCCCGTCTCTCCTTTTCCCTAACGTCTCTCCATTGCCCGATGGAAATGTCTCTTTTTCCTTATAAGAGAGGGCATGGCGATGATGGAGACGAGAGGCATCGCAAGTCGGATCAACAATCAGTTTCAATCAGAATTGATGGTTATGAAGCAAGGTGACAGTGAATTGGTTCCGGGCTTCTTTTTTGTATTACAGCGGATACTAAAGAGATGCCTGGATCACAACATGCCCGACGAGTTGATGAAAGGGATCTTCATTGACATGTTGCGAGAAGATTTGCTGGATTGGATTGACCCACAAAAATTGCATGAGGCATTATGGCTTGCGCTAACGTTGGAGCAAGCGAAAAGCATCAAAGATGCACGATAGAAGAACAAGATAGGAAGTTTGGTGTCATGAAATTACTACTAGTCTCCAATCATACTGGCTTTGTGTGTAGTCCACTAGGCAAGTGGGCCCAAAGGGGCCGCCCAAAACTTTGTAAGAGGGCCACCTCCGTAGAAGATGAGCTCCTCGAATGTAAGTGGACCTAAAAATAGTTGTTAATATCTTTCTTTTTAATTTCTTAGCCTATGCTTTAGCACGGGCCAATAATATTAGTAATCTCTTATAAGATAAGAGAACCATAATTTTTGCCATTAATAAGGGAGAAAGGCTTTAATTGAGAACTTCTCATTAAATAAGAAATAATTAAAGATAGAGCTGAAATTTTAGGGAATTCGATTTCAATTTAGCCCGAAACCGAAATTCAGCTCAAATTTTGAAGATTTTGGTGAAATTTAAAACCATGTTCCATACCAAATAAGTTATTTTTTGGACTTCCAAACAAACTTTTGATTTCAAATAAGTTAGAAGTCGAAATAATGCCGTTAGATAGATCTTTTATAATCGAAGCCCCTTTCTTTGGATAAAAACCAATTAAAACCCCACTTTTCGTGCATCTCATTAATCATTCCAGACCACTGAACGATGTTATTTCCTTCCAGATTAAAGGGTTTTGAATGAGATTGAGATTGCATTGCTGAGAGTCACAATTTGGTTTTTCTCACAATAGCTTCCCAGAAAGCAAATGTTAAGGTTTATTTTAGTGCGGGTAGCATTGCGGAAGACATATGAACGTTGTCCCACTATATTCATGTAACACTAATACGAGCATGTGTCAGTGTCCGACACAGGTACAAGGTGCCTGACATGGCACCTTTGAGAAGCTTGACACCAGTGTTTGAAAACTCGAAAACTCGACTCGACTTGAAAGTCTACCGAGTTGAGTTAACTCGAAGACTCAGACTTGACCCGAAGTACCTCGACTCGAGTAATATATTAATATTATATAGATATATTAATATTAATAAATAAATAAATATCATATTTTTATAAGCAGAATTTATAAGATTTGGTTTATTTGTGTTGACAAAGTGTTCGAAAAACTTATTTGGTGCGTCAATTAAAAAACAACGCACCAAACCCGTTGTTTTTTTCAGAAAAACAATGCACCAAACCCGTTGTTTATTCGAGTTTATTTCGAGTCAACTCGAAACTCAGCCGAGTTGACTCAACGAGTTTTAAAACACTGCTTGACACACAAACACATCCATACACTATGTAGTATAATATAATATTTTAGGTCTTTTCAAATCAATTTTTTGTTTATAATAAAAATAAGGAAAGAAATATAAAAATTAAAAAAAAAAAATTATGCCAAAGTTATCCAATAACATAATAAATATAAGTAGCTCTATAAGAGGGAAGACTATCAAACAACTATAGCTATGTTTAACAACTAAAAAAAGTATTGCACGGGGGATGGAACACACCAACCCTCTTTTAGAAATCATTTGTCTAATAAAAAATATTAAGATAAAGAGTGACACTGTAGTACGAGTCAGGATACGTTGCGTGTCCATTGTGGACGTGTCCGACACAACAAAAAACCCTAAAAGTATTGTGTCCTTGTTCCGTTCTAGCTTAGATGGTTGTAAGTACTGTATACTATTTCTACTAATTTTGAAAATAGATATACGCATGTAGATTTTAATCTCAGTTTCGGAGTCAGTTTTGGTTCTGGTTGAAATCGAAACAACTTTTCGATACTGGAATTCTTATAGGGCTTGGTTAAAGTTTCAAAAAAATTTAAAACGTAACAAAATCTTGAAATTTTGCCAATAAATCCTATGGTACACATTGAAATAAAAGGAAACGAGCTTCCCTAAGGATTGTATCCCCTTCCTCAAGTTATTTTTCTTCTAACAAATTTCTTGAGCACGATATTAAACTGATGGTAAAACTGCTCTCGGAATATCTCAGGCTCTTCGTATCCATACAAATTACCCATTTTGTCCCTAAATCCCACAAAATAACAATATTTTAACACCGAAAATTTGGTCGACAATTATTTAATAAATCGCAAACCCATCTCTACCGATCAAATTCACTTAATAACATCAACATTCTTAAACTAATAACAACTCCTAGTGTGGACAAGAAAAAATTAAATGAAATCAAATTCTTATAAATAAAATCGGGAATCAGAAAAATCGATGATTACCAAAATACCTAAAACATTTCGCTTAATTACACGTAGAATTAAAGCTCGGTCAAAACCGTACCTTGCCTTCGGGATGAAAACAAGGATGAATGATCCCGTTCATGTCCAGGTAAAGATTATCGAATTCGACGTTGTTAGGGTTAGGTTTCGAGACGTCTATGGGCAATAAGACACCATTCGGGCCCTCCGAAGGCTCTTCTTCAACAACGTCGGAGATCGAGAGAGGATACCGATCGGCTAGCCATCTGTAGAACGCCGGAACTCCCATGATTTCTCTTTAAGATCTAGCCGACTAGGCCGAAGCGTCCATGGAAGACAATTAGGGTTTTACAGTGATGACAAGGAGAGAGCGACGAGATTTGTAGAAATAGAGATGAAAAGCAGATATGGAGAGAGAGGAGGGGACAGTTCGCGATCTCTCTGCAGCTGTCCACAGTTCGCCTCCCCGTTGCTGTCCTGTCCACCGGTCCACTAAAGAGAAAGACTAGACCAGAATAACCTTTTCCTTCAGACGAAAATTACGAAGATGGGATAACCGGATAACCATTTTAAAGGATATTCCTTACTTAAGGCCCTGTTTGGTTGTGCTTTTAAAAGAAAAGTTGTTTCCTCAAAGTTCCGTATACTGTACGCGCCAATAACTTTAAATCTTGCAAATATTTGCGTTACACTAAAACTTTTTGTTCCCAGAAAAGCTGCAGCCCAGAAAATACTCGCAAATGTTTTCTAGAACGGCTCTTCGACCCTCGCCCTCTCTCTGCACCCACCCCCTACAACTCACTCCGGCTGCTGCCCCACGGCAACTGCTAGTGGAGCATGAAATCGATCAAAGTGATTAAAACTTTGATGACATTGCGCAATATGAGCCCGGCACACTCTAGAGGACTCCGATCGTATGGATGTTTGGCCAATCCCTAGGTGGACCTACAAACCAAAAATCAGCCCAAGTAGTGATTTCTAGGCGTCGGATTGGAATTGTTTTCATGGGTTGATTTTAACCGTGGGAATTTGAGCATTTTTGAGGTACAAGGATCCAAAGGTTTGAAATCACTAATCAAGCTGAGTTTTGGTTTGTAGATCAACTTGGGCATTGGAAAAAATCCATACCGTTAGAGTCCTCTAAGTATGTGCCACGTGGCTCATATTCTGCCATGTCAACGGCCTCAATCACTCTATCAAAATCAGGTCAAAACTAGGTAAATCCATATATGGATCTGGCTTCTGATTATTTAAACCAGGATTCGGTCCGGAGTCATTATTCGACTCTGAACCAATGTCCATTTGTGATCATCTTTATCCTACCCAAGTCTTGTTATATGAGACTAGGGGAACACTACATCATGCGATGCACATGCACCTTACACATGGAAGCACCTTACACGTGGCACGCTCGTAGAGATTACTGACCCTATCGATGTTTGGCCCATCCCTAGGTGGACTTATATGCAAAAAAACCAGTCTGATTAGTGGTTTTTAAGGATTTGATTGGAGTCGTTTTAATGTGTTGATTTTTAACCACAGATTTCAAGCATTGTTGGGGTACTCAGATCCAAAGATTTGAAATCACTAATCAGACTGATATTTGGTATATAGGTCCACCTAGGGATGGGACAAACATCCATAAGGTCAGTGGTCTCTAAGAGTGTACCACTTGGCCTATACTATTGTCCCTCGTCGTCATTGATGAGGGAAGTGGGCGTGCCACACAACCTGAACTGTGAAGGGGCATTTAACGAGGGAAGGTTTTGCCTTTGGAAGTAGATGGCCTTTAATTGTGACAATCTGTAGGTGGCACCACTGGTTTTTGCTTTATAATAGTATAGAATAGATAGATAGATGATTGAAACCCATGTCTAGAAGTGAGAACTCCTTGAAGCCGTTCATCCATATCTATCACTTCACTCATCTTCTTCCAGAGAAGTCCCCATAGAGGAATTTGTTCTGTGTGGGCCTTGAATGACTATGCACAGATCACCCCTATTTGTGTGGTCCGTTCGAGTGACAACATTCCACTTTTATTATCAATTCCGAGACCACACAACACTATTTATACTAAGAACCCAAAGCCCAACCCCATATCTAACCTGATCCAAGTACTTAAAAATCAAGATCCAAAATCAACCTAAATTTGGCCCGAGTAAACATATAAGGATACATATCACAGCATTTTTTTCTCTTGGGGTCACATTTTTAGGATTCAAACCTGCTAAATACAGACCATGATGGGACATGGGTTTCGCACGAGCTATTTCATGACCAAGCTACAACTCCTCGTGAAAGCCGCCACTCTAATTCACTCTAGCTATCGTCACAATTGCAATTATCTCTTTCTTTGTATTCTAAATTCCTTCTTGTGTTAGACCATTTCAATGCCCAAACAACAAAAGTTTTTGACTGCGCATGCATTTGCTGTTACAAACAATTAGCATATTTGTAGTACGTAGCATTGACACGGGAGACATGCAACCAAACAGAGCCTAAACGAAAAGCTAGTGAAAAGACACTTTGCATGCTCCAATTTTGGTGATTTTGTGGGGGAAACAATTGTTGGTGTGAGTGACACCAAATTCAGAGATGGCTAGTAAGAAATGATAACACCTATGCATGGCTTTTTTGGACAAGCACTACATTTTTGGTAAACTTTTGACTAAGTACTTTTACATGAGATCAATCATTAATTTAAGGGTGCACATTCAAAAATACCCAAAAATCATTACATATCTAAAGGGCCATCCAATGATATTGAGCTATTGAGGACATCCTCCTAAGATTGATAGAAAGCGGCACACTCTATATATGCCATAGGTGGTGGGCATCATCTCGAATAATGTAGGATTTTTTTTTTTAGGAAAAGGGAAACAAAAATTTTCTAAAAACAAACTACAAGATTAAATCTAATTTGATAAATTAATTGTTTTTATCTACAAAAAAAAAAAATACAAAACGCCCTTTGATAGGGCTAATGCATGTAATTTCTAGAATGCCCCTGACCATCACCCTTTCAAAGGATACCAAAATCATGTCAACGCCCTTTAAGATAATTCCTTTTTGGCGCCCTTTGAAAAGGCGTTGGGTGCTCGCTCAAATGCAGCATTTTCTACGGTAAAAAATAAACAATGAAAAATACTCCAATCCAACATATAGAAATTACTAATCAAGATGAATTTTAGTACGTAGGTCTACCTAGGGATGCAACAAATATCCATATGATTAGTGTTCTCTAAGAATGCACCAAATGATTCATATTAGTCAAGCATACTAGACTACTTAAATAATTAATTAACTAAAGTTTAAAAGTATCTGCACGCCATCTTGATGATGGACCATATTATGAGCCATGTGGCACATTCTTAGAGAACATTGATCGTATGAATGTTTGTCCCATCCCTAGGTAGACCTACATACTAAAATTCATCTTGATTAGTAATTTCTATCCGTTGTATTAAAGTTATTTTCATAGTTTATTTTTAATACACACTTGATGCGTTGTTTTATGGGATTATAAAAAAAATTGAGCCAACACCCTTTAATTAAGGGCATTTTGGTAATTTTTGAAACCTTGGCTGGGCAACGCCCTTTCAAAGAACACTAGCATACATTAGCCCTTTCAAATGGCCGTTTGTATTTTTTTGTAAACATAAGTATTTTCTTTAAATTAGATTTAACGTGGTATTTTTTTAAGAAATTTTCCGAGAGGGAACCTACAAAGCCCTTAGCTGGGCAAAAATTTGTCGTGCATGACACAACGAAGTTTATCTCCCACAAACTCAAAATGTTTGGCTTTTAAATATTGATGTATACCATGACGAGACTAGTAGTGAATTCAGATGTATGGTTCAAATTTATGATGGTGACTCAATTATTTCTTCTTCTAGGTGCTCCCAACATAAGCTATTGCAAATGGCCTGCACTTCGATTGATATTGATATGAGGAAAATATGTGTTGTGACCAAGATTTAAACTACAATGTTGATCTAGGTTTCGTCATCGGCGGAATCTCTACTTGAAATTTCAGGTGATTTTTTTTGAAAAATAATTATAAATGACAATCAAAACTACATTAATAGGTTATATGAATGGAAACAAAACCTTATCTTTGTCTCTCTTTATAGTCGGTCTCCTAAACTATAACAAGATCTTAACTCACAACAAATGTTAATGAAAACAATGTATTAATTGTCTATCTCTAATGGATTTGAAGAGCCAACCAAATTTATGGGCTTCTTTGAGTTTTCTATTTTGGCGATTCATTAAAGTTATGAATTTTTATATTAAAATGTAGATTTATTTATAAAATAGCTACGGACACAAAACGAGAAGTGTTACAGTTGTGGGTACCGTATTTTCGGCCTATAAGATGACAACATGTGTCCTTGACATGACACAAGTTGTACGCCGAAAATTAACATCTGGCACATCGATGCTTGCGCGAATAAACGAATCGGCTGGACTCAAGAGAGACGAACATCTACTTTTTAGAAACACGTCAGATGCATCAGAGAACGGCACATGTTAGATAAGATATCCGAACAAATACTTCTTCGGAAAGGTCAATATCTAAATACGACAAGTTCATCAATAAATTTTTCGGTCAAGGCATTCAACCCTTCCCGACAAGTCCTTCATCAGTACACTTGACGGTTAAGACATTCAGCCATTCCCGGCAAGTCCTTCATCAAAATACTTATTGATCAAGGCATTCAACACTTCTCGGCAAGTTTTTCGTCAGGATATTTATTAGTCAAGGCATTCAACCATTCCTGACAAGTTCTTCATCACAACACTTGACGGTCAAGGCATTCAACCCTTTCCGCCAAGTTCTTCATCAAAATACTTATCAGTCAAGGTATTCAACCCTTCTCGGCAAATTCTTCATCAGAACACTTGACGGTCAAGGCATTTAATGCTTTACGACAAGTCCTTCATCAGAACACTCAACAGTCAAGGCATTCAACCCTTCCCAACAAGTGCCGACATCAACTTTATGACAGATTAGTGTCCTAACCAATTAACTATCAATACGTCAGCATCCATTTAAAAAGAGCCACATGGCATCAGATCTAGCCATTAGTTGAAACGCCCGCCACTTTCATGTACAAATATGTGCCACGTAAGCTATTTTAAATCTAATTGGATGAAAAAGGTTTTGATCTAACAAGAAGAGGTCGTGTCAAACAAGATTCCTCTACGATTGGATTTGGCCACTTAGGCTGTTTTTGGTTCATGGAAAATATGAATTTTGGAGACCATATTTTCCTGCAAATTTTTGAAATGCTCGTTTGCTTCATTCTAGGAAAAAAAAATCGGAACAAGAAGAGACTTTTGGAAAATAAAATAGGAAAACCAACAGGCTGACTTGCACGGTGACTTTATTTTACCTCGAGGCCCGATACCATGAACAATATTTTCATACCCGAATCTATCAAGGGACCGATTCACTGGGTCACCGATTCAACCGCCGGGTCAACTGCGTCAACCAACTACATGGCAACTCTTTGGGGCCCACTAATCCACGAATGTTTTACCCGCCTCTGGGTGGACTACCCTGGGTCATCGGTTCAACCTGTACCTGGGTCAGCCGGGTCACTGATTCAACTGACCGAGTAGAGCGGGTTACAAGAATGTGACCGGTTTTTCAAAGATTATTGGTTCGGATCAAGCCAACCCGAATTTGTGACTGGGTCACCGATTCAACCCGTCACGAACTTTGCAGTGATTGCTTCCTGAGATACCCCTTTGGGTGAAAAAATCCAAATTAAGGTTAGGCTGTTTATATTTAATAAGCAAAAAAATCTAAAAATAAAATTATGCTCAATACATAATACCTGACACCAAGAAAAATTGGAAGGTCAAGGGAAGTTGCTATTTTCACTTTTGTTATAATTTGCTAGCTCAAACTCTAAATGATTGGAACCAAGAAACATGCTTGAATCCAATGGATTTTCAATCCACCACAAACACAGTAAAAATTAGCTTGATTGATGATTTCTAGCCAATGGATTTATTACTAAAAAAAATGCTTGAATCCAATGGCTAGAATAAATCCTAAAACGTACTAAAATCTATGGCCATAGATAACCAATTGGGTTAATTTTTGGTCTGTATATCCAACAAGGGGTGGGCTAATCATCCACGTGTTAAGTGGGCTAGGGCCTTCTCTTACCTGGGGTAGGGGCTTTCTCTCACATGGGGCCTAAGACAACCACCTTGTTGGCCTCATGGTATAGACGGCCTGCCCAATCTATTACATTATTTCCTATCTTAACAATTTTCGTTATAACATCAATTACTTTTAAAAAACCCTGTTATTTCCATGAGAATGCGCCCAAGTGCATTCTCTCCTCCATGTATATAACTTTGATGCGCGTGTTTTAGGGTAACCTCTCTCAACAGAAACTTTTCAAGAAATAAAGACTTTTCAAGAACCATAAACTTTTCAAGAAATGGATCCGCCTATGTGGTCTCTGCGGGACGTTATCGCCTATTTACCCAGTGGTCACATGGACCTTTACTTAATTTCATCAATTATGGAAAAAGTCCTATATATTCTCGTCGACCTACATGGGCAGGGGAAGTTTAACGGTAACCTACAACCAGGTAACATCTATATTGACTCCAAGGGTTTTGTAACCCTTGTTGAATTTGATTTCTTGTCTTCACTTAGTGAGTCAAATGCAACATTGGAGAGGTGCCGATCAATTCGGTGGAAGGCCCTCCGTACTGGTTTCCACTGGATGGTCACGATATCCATGGGGATACGTGGGCCTTTGGTGTAACTGCTTTGGAGTTGGCTTATGGCCATCCTCCGTTGTCGTATTTCCCAATTACCAATCACATTTACTTCTGGATCCCTAAGGGGGTGTTTGGGAAAGAGAGTAAAAGCACTTCTACTTGTAGTAGAAGTTACTAGTTGATTTTTTACCTCTAAAAAAGTCATAGAAATTAAAAGCGTTAAGAGGCCTTCTAATTTTTTAGAAGTAATTCTCTTAGAAGTTAAAAGCTAAAAATTTTCGCTCCAGTTTTAAGTTAGCTTTTAACTTTTCAACAGTTAAAATATGAAACACATCCAAACTAACTTTTTAACTTTTTGGCTTATAAAAGTCAATAAGTTACTTATTTTTGTGTTGCCAAACGCCCCCTAAATGTGAAACCTGCAGAGAAAAAAGATTATCTATTTCATTTAGGAAGATGGTTTCTTGTTTTCTTCGAGATGACCCTCTTCAAGGAACATCCGCCAAAAAGTTATCACGACAAATGTTTTTTTGCCAAAAACAAGGGCAAAGAGTTTGTTTTTCATAACTTATTAAGGAGATTGGCCCAAGAGGGTCCAACTGACATTGTGAAAAGCATTACAAGACGGGGAATTGAGACTAATTCGGAGCAGATAAGGGCCTTGATCGACATGCCATCGCCTAAAAACAAAAAGGATGTACAACATAATGTGTTTGAAAAAAATTATGAAAAATACTCTAATCCAATTGATAGGAATTGCTAATCATGAGGATGAATTTTCATATGTAAGTACACCTAGAGATGGCAAAAACACATATACGGTCAGTGGTGTCTAAATGGATGCCACGTGTAAGGTGCACGTGCATCACACGTGGCATTCCCCTAGTACAAATAATGAAAAAGTAATCAATAATATATTTCTTTTTTTATTAAAAAGTCACAACTCACAACATCTATTCTACTTATTAATGGACAAAGGGCCTTCTTGCGTGCCTCGCACTAAACACCAATATCCCACAAATGCCCTTATTTTTGCTTTGTTTCCTTTCTTCATTTTATTTACTTGATATTGGCTTTTCGGTCTTTTTTGTGTCAAATAACACGTCACTCTGCAAGCACACGCCGCCCTGTAACTCGTTCAATGTTAAAAAAGTAAAAAAAACCTCATTCCCAATATGCCCTCAAATTGTTTAAATTGACAATATTTTTTTAATTTGCAAGAGTGTTTTAGTCATTCAATACTTTCACATTTCAACTCAACTATGCAAGCAATTATACATTACATCCTAACGAGACACTTAGGGTCTGTTTGGTACGTGAGAAAAAGAGTTCCGACGGCGAATATTTAGCCAGGCAAATATTATCTTGGCTAAATATTTGCTCGTATCAATATTTAACAATGTTTGGTATGTGTATGAGCTAGCTCACTTCATCTTACTTCGTTTTCTTTCAATTTAAGTGGGCCCCACATATCAAAGTAAGTCAAAATTAGGTTGGGCAAGTGCGGGAACCACATATTATGTCAAAGGATAAAAAAGATTCTCATTTTTATCTTTTTTATATATTAAAAATTAATTTTTATTGAAAATAGTGATTTTTCGGCGAGAAAATAAAATTTTCTCACCAAGGCATAATTGGCGTGAAAATATTTGCACAGGGGGGGAGGTGATCAAATGTTTTTCCGCCGCGGATGGCAAATATGTGGGCCCGGCTAAATATTCGCCGAGGGCAAGTGGCTGCCAAACGCACCCGGGCGAATATTAGCACATACAAATATTTTATTTCCCCGCCGCGGTGCGTTACCAAACAGGCCCTTAAACTCTGTGGCTAGAAAAATTTAGACAATGAAGTCCAACATCAAAGTTAACGGGCTCACAATGTGAGACACGTGTCATCTAATCAGAGGCTACTGACTGTATGGATGTTTGGTCCATCTCCAGATGAACTTATGTAACAAAAACAAACCTGCTTAGTGATTTATAACCTTTGGATCATAATGATCAAAATCCACGGTTATAAATAAATCAAGAAAAAGGCGGGGTTATAAATTATTGAGCATGATGAATTTTGATATGTAAGTCCAACTAGGGATGTGCAAAACATCCATACGGTCAATGATCTCTAAGATTGTGCCATGTAGCTCATAATATGGCTTATCATTAATGGTGTCAAAACTCATTGCTAATCGGGATGAATTTTCGTAGGTAGGTCCACCTAGAGATGGGCAAAAATTTATACGGTCAGTCCCACGTGCATGGTGGTATCATTGGCCAAAAATCACCTCAAACTGTGTGCTAAATAGTAATGCCAAAAAATCTACGGTTGAAAGCAAACATGAAAAAGACTTTAATCTAATTGATAGAAATTGCCAATGAGGATGAATTTTCGTAGGTAGGTCCACATAGAGATGGGAAAAAACATCTATACGATCAGTGGTCTTTAAATGCATGCCATGTGTAAGGTGTTGCCATGCGGTGCACGTGGTGTTCCCCTAATGTCAAATAATGAAAAAAAATTAATCTATAATATTTAATTTTTTTCTTCCTTTACAATCTAAAATAGTTTTTATTAATTTTTTGGGCATTTTTGACATGCCCCCCGTGTTATCTTCAAAATTAGACATACCCCCCCCCCCCCCCCCCCCCCCCCAAACAGTTGAAAAGGTCCACTGTCATTTGACCAGTGTTGACTCCAAAATTTTAGGTTAAAGGACAAAAGTGCCCTTGTCTTCAACCTAAGAACAAGGGTTTGGGTTTGGGCCAAAACTCAAATCCCAAATCAAACATGAAAAGAAGTTATTAACATTAAAAATAAAAACCCATGTTGGTAAATCTGAGATTTTTTTTATTTTGTTTTTATAAATTAAACAAATATTTAGAAGAAAAAAGTTCATAAAAATAGATAAAATTCACGAGGGAATGAGATTTCGTTTTATAGATTTTATTGTAGAAGGAATGCAAATAAAAATTGAGGGAACCCATTTTTTCAAAATCCATGTATCAAAAGATTAGAATATAAATTGCTCTTATTATTTGTGGGTGCAAAATTCGGGATGTAAATATAGCCGTCGATTATCCTTGAGATTTGCACACACATCAACATATTAGTTAGAAATAGATCAAGTAGTATCAAAGAATCTGAAAATTGAAGAAGAGACAACCATTTTGACGAGGTTTATCGCTGGAATCAAGTCGACTACGTCATCGGCCTCATTGGTAGAGGCAATCCACTATTCTCATTCAAGTGTTACAGTTCTTGATCCATAAAGAAGATCCGAAAAAAAAATATCATCCCCTCCTCCATCGGTTGAGAGATATATAGAAAAAGTTTTCCAACAAGTAAAAATAACTGTCTGAAGTTGAGAGAGTTGAGTGTAATCGTGGTTAAGGGAATTGTTCTAGTGTATCTCAGTAATGTTATAACGTGATTGAGTGTATGTTAGGAATAATATGCCATTCGAAATATCATCGATGGACGCACACCTCGAGATACGTACCAATTGGTTCTTGAGATTCGTATAAAAAATATGGTACCCATATTCTTGTTTTCTATTTTTGTTAATGAATTTTTTTTAGAACTAGAATTGTATGCTTTAAGGTTTTTTTTTTTAACCTTGATTTTAAATTGTTGCCGAAGTGGTGGCCAGCTGGCCACGAGACTCCGGTGGGTTGGTTGCCAGTGATGAGTGACTAACCCATTAGCATCTCCTAACCGTCCATCCACCACAACCGTTTGATATGGGGTTTGGGTTTTGGCCCCAACCTTTGTTCTAAGGTTGAAGACAAGGGCACTTACGTCCTTTAATATAAAATTTGGTATCAACATTGGTCAAATGATAGTGGACATAGGGGGTATGTTAGCTTTTTCAAATGTTGGAGGAGTATGTCCAATTTTAAAGATAACATGGGGGGTATGTGTTTTTTTATAGTACAGTTTTTTCGAGTTAAGTGGAGACTCCGAGTTAACTCTATTTCACAAACTTTACAGTTGAGCTGAAAACTAAAGCTGCGTTTGTTTTTTACAAATGTACGCAAATTAACGCTATTATGCGCGACTCAATAAAAAAATGTGTGTTTACTTACACCAATGTGCGCGACTCACAATGTGCACCAGAGCCCTCAATGTGCGCCAATGCGCGTGTTGCAACACACACACCCTTGAGAATCGAAACATGCACAAAATTGTGTGTTACGACACGCGCCGTTGTACCATAAGACATATTTATGGTGCATTGCACTATATTTAAATAATAATTTTTACTATATTGTATATATTATATATTATATAAAATAATATATATATAATATTATATTATAATATAAAAATAATAATAATATAATTATATGATAATATATTATATTATATAATGCATTATTATTAATAATATCATTATAATATTAATATTAATATAATACATTATTATTAATAATATATTATAATATTATTATATAATACATTATAATATTATTATATATATATTAATATTAATATTATATAATACATTATAATAATATTATTATAATATTAATATTAATATTAATATTATATAATATCATAATATTAAATTATATAATATCATAATATTAAATTATATAATTTATTATAATAATATAATTATAATATCAATATTATTATATAATAATATAATATTATATATAATATATTATTATAATAAAAAAAAATATATAATACTATGTAATATATAACATATAATAAAAATTTATTATATAATGTATATTATAATATACATAATATATATATATATATATATAATATTAGACATTATATAATATATTTTATACAATGCAATGCGATACACCGAATCGGAGGCAACATCCACCATCATTTGCATAAACAAACTCATATAATCAATTTTCGCGCGTGATTTGTTGAGTTCGTCCTAATATCGTATATTAGAATTCGATCACACATTGAATGCGTGCGTATTCAAAGTGCGCATATTCAAAAACACGCGTGAAAAAAAACAAACGCGGCCTAAGAGTTTTAGAACATTGCGCGGCACAACCTTATAATGATTTCAAACATTTTGATTTGGGGGGCACAACCTTATAGTGATTTCAAACCTTTCGATCTTGTGCCCCAAACAATGAGAAAAAATTCGCTGGCCGGAGAACTTCAAACTTTGATGTCCGACAAGTACCCTTGTTGACCACTAACCAGGGGCTTAACGCGAGTTGGGTTAAGGGATTGACGTACTGGTGGTCTGACGTTTTGGGTTGGGAGACTTCAAAGTTTGAAGTTCCCCCGGGCCGGCAAATTTTTTCTCCCCAAACAATGGTCACTCCAATCCAACGCTTAGAAATCTCTAATCAGATTGATTTTTTGGTTTGTGTCCACCAAGGGATTGATCAACTTCCGTACAGTCAGCGTCCTCTAGAAACGTGCCACGTGGATCATATCTTGGCATTCAGCGAAGTTTTACTCCATAGTCTCCACATCCCTACGCATCACCGTCCATCCTTCTAGGGTTTTGGTTTTTCTATATGCTTTAAAGCCGTCGTCACAGACAAAGAGCCTCCACCCCGTCCGCACCTTATTTCTCAGAGAACAGAAACGAGAGAGAGAGTGAGAGATCGCACAGAGAAGAAACCCCAGCCATGGTGGGTGAACTTCTCAGCCCCACAATCTTATACTAATCTTTATTGCTCTCCATCATTTCTGTAATCCTTGTTTTTCGTTGTTTTTGCAGTCTCTGGTTGCGAACGAAGAATTCCAACACATTCTTCGTGTTCTGAACACGAACGTCGATGGGAAACAAAAGATCATGTTTGCCCTAACTTCCATTAAAGGTATCGGTCGCCGTTTCGCCAACATCGTCTGCAAGAAAGCCGATGTCGACATGAACAAAAGGTATCATTTGGGATTTTAGGGTTTCTCTGAAGCTCCATTTTTTCAGTTGAAGATGTTAATCTGTTAATAACGTTTGTTCAGATTTCTGTTTGGGCTTGAGTTTATAATTATTTTACCCGTTTACTAGGGTTTCTAATTTTTATTTGTTTCCTGCCATAGTCATTATTTAGTAGAATCTGCGATGATTTCTGTGTTAATCCATAATTTTTGGTAAAATGTGTGGACAAATTTCTAGTTCTGATCAGATTGCCTAAGTTTTTAATTTAGACGCGGTATTCGTGTTTTAAGGAGATCGATTTGAGTTCTGATTGACTCTGGGGCTAGGATTGGTTTGGTTGCTTGCATTTGGTTAATTCAATTGCTAAGGTTTTTGGTTTGATACTTCGTTTTTTAATCAAGGTTTTGCAATTTGGGAACTTTACAAATGCTACATGTGTTTGATCTGTTTGGGTTTACAAAAGCACATTTATTTTTCATTTTGTTTAATTAATATCGATGAATTGAGAAGCTGGTTTAATTTTGGTGGTTGTTACAATATGTTAATTAGTATTATTTGTTTGGGTTTCTGATTTTTGGCATAATGGATTGTTGTAGAGCTGGTGAGCTCACTGCTGCTGAGCTCGAGAACCTCATGGTGATTGTCGCCAATCCTCGCCAGTTCAAGATCCCCGACTGGTTTTTGAATAGGAAAAAGGATTATAAGGATGGAAGGTATTCTCAGGTTGTTTCCAATGCATTGGACACGAAACTGAGGGATGATCTGGAGCGGTTGAAGAAAATAAGGTTTGCCCTTTTAAATATATTTTTTTTCCGTTGAATTAATTTTTGTTGTTCCTTTCTTGGGTCGTGGTGAGCTTTTTTATTTCTTCTCCATCCGTTCAAAGTAGTATATTCATGTGCACTTTCTCATAGAGTTCAAGGTCCTCGGGGCATTTGGGTTTCAAAGTTTTCTATCTCTTGTTATTGTGGCCGAAAGGTTTATGTTAATGTACTGCATGTACTTTGTTGTAGTTTATGTGCTAGGAAGCCTGGATACTTGCACGTGCTTCGAGTGTTAAGAGTACTTCCAATGGATACTTCTTTGGACTTTTAGGATACCATATTACGTTACTTTATTGTATTATTTATTATTTTCTTTTAAATCCTAATAAGTTTGTAATTTTCTTTTATCAATAAAAATATATTAATGCCGATTTGTAAAGAATGCAATTGGGGAAGAATTTGCATTTATTAAAGAAATTGTTAAATTTAGTGTACTGTAAACACTTATACAGTTATAAAAAGGGTCAGGCTCAGGGGACCCCCTTTTCCGGATCCCCATCGGGAGTCGTGTTTTTGGCATTCACTTTTTCACTTATTGCAAAAGCTCAACCACTGTTGGATTTGTGAAATCCACGGCCGAGAACACGACTCCGGAGAGGGCTAAGAAAAAGGGGGGTCCTTGAAGCCTGAGAAAGTGTACTATAAACACTTCAAATTTTCATATTCTTCAATAAAACTACAATTAAAAGCCATGGTATTAGTACCTTGGATAAGATAACACCTTTTGGAGAACTCAATTCTAAACTTAGAGCTCAATTGGACAAAGCCTTTGCAATTTGAACTTGTATGTTAGCATTGAATGCTTGTCTACGAAAGGTTTGTGTGGCATCAATCTGGATGCAATTGCACTCACCCTTGATTGATCAGACAAGGAATCTCTTGGTGTTTAAGCAGCTCGAGAACCCATAATGACACTCTTTATCAACCTTAGCTATTTATCAACCTCATTGGACATTGCCCAAAGGTCTCCTGGAGAGAAATGCTAGTAGTTCTCAAATTTTTGGTTGTCGTCATCCATTTGATTTGAGCATTGTTTTTTCAAACTTAGATCAAAATTATGTTTTCTCACAACAACTCACAAATCAATTGGAATAATCCATTGCTTTGAGTCTCTGCGCTATGGATTGCAATGAGAGGTTGGTCATGTTAAATCAGAAAGAAAAATGGAATGGAGATTGGGGAAACACACAAGTAGATCATTTTTATGAAATAAAAGGCACGTTTCCTCTATTTTCAGCCTTAGACAGGTTTGACATCCACAATTTATGATTGCCTTAGACAGGTTTGACTTTGTAATCTGTATCAATTCTTGCACGTTTATGATTGCCATTCCACCCATCTGGTTCTCCATTTTGTGTTTTCTATGTTTGCTTCTTTGTAACTTAAGAGGTTAACAACGATTATCATTTCTCTGTGGGGCAGGAATCACCGTGGTCTCCGGCACTACTGGGGTCTTCGAGTGCGTGGGCAGCACACCAAGACAACTGGCCGCAGGGGAAAGACTGTTGGTGTCTCGAAGAAGCGATGAGTTCGGTGCCCTTTTGTTACTGTCTTTTTGGGATTTTTCTCCTTCTGCAAATTTTGTTTGTTTAGTCTATTATCTCCAAGATTGTTACATGAGGAGGGCCTTCTCTTTCTTGCATGCTTGATGAATTCGCGGATGTTAAGTTGTGAACTGTCATGGTTTCTTTATATAGGTTTTTTATTCTGACTCATAAACCCTATTCATCTCGGTGGTGGCGTTTTTCATATTGAAGAGAATTTTTGAATATTTAAGTGCCTTTAGAACCGTCTGATCTTTGATGGGAATAGTGTTGGTGCATAGTTTACCCGGACCTTCATTGGGCTGCTGTGCAATACTGATGTACTGGTTCCAGGCTGAATTGATGATCCTACCTACTAATGTAGCCAAAATGTTTTATAATTTTAGTGTGTTGTGGGTTTTGCGAGTCT
This sequence comes from Euptelea pleiosperma, assembly GCA_035048495.1. NCBI lineage: Eukaryota > Viridiplantae > Streptophyta > Magnoliopsida > Ranunculales > Eupteleaceae > Euptelea > Euptelea pleiosperma. Next base: position 23,382,559 of record CM068551.1, on the reverse strand, counting down.
TGCGACTCAGCATAGGTCAAACCATATTATGAACCATGTCACTGTGAATCAAATTATGAAGAATCAGTGAAGGTTTAACAACTTCTGATTTTAGATATGAAACATAAAGAAAACCTCTTTAATAGATTCTGGATTTCTGGTAATAATGGTAGCTAGTTTATCTTTTGAGTTGAAACACAAAAACTTTTAGTAGAAATTCCATTTTTGTGTACAAGGAGAATAAGAACCTACTTCGGGTGGACACTCAAAACAAGAAGTGAAAAGGTCCATGGGAGGTTTTGATTTTGTCCAAATGCCCATCTGAGTTTTATGTCAAGTTTCAATCCAAGGCCATGGTTGTAGCTCACCGTTGGGCTGGCTAACCCGGCACCTCTATTTATCATCTTTAGTTGCCAGTTGCCACAACTCTACATGATGCTCATGAGAAAGGTGGAAATGGTTGTCAGCTGAAATTAGATTGCCCAGAGTAGTGAGAAATGCAGCATCTGCAATCTGCATCCTTTCTGGACAACTTTCTGTTGTGGGGGTGTTGATTAATTATGGGCAGTGCAACACGTGGAACGTATCAAGTTTGTGTATGGTTTGCATATTATATGTATTTGGGCAGTACAACACGTCGGCCGTATTAAGTTAAGTTTGGGTACGACCGTATTTTTCAAATATTTGTAAAGCGCTCAGTCTCCAGTTACAGGACACAATATGAGATACGTGACACAATATTAGACTGACCGTATGGATGTTTGTCCAATCCCTAGGTGGACCAACAAACCAAAAATCAGCCTTATTAGTGATTTCTAGGCGTTGGATCTTTGTACCTCAAATACTGCTCAAATTCCCACAGTTGAGATCAACCCATGAAAATAAGTCCAATCCAACGCTTAGAAATCACTAATCAGGTACTCCTTTTTATTATTTCAACAAAAAAATAAAATCTTTTTCTATTATTTGAAGTTTTTGTTTTCGGTTGGGATTCTATTTGATCCAAGGAAGGTGGGAAGGTGGTTAGATTGTGTTCCCCTTCCTAGCTTTTTGTTATTTTGGAACGTTTCCTTTTAGTGATTTATAGGCTTTGGATTGGACTTATTTTCATGGGCTGATCTCAACTGGGGGAATTTGAGCAGTATTTGAGGTACAAAGATGCAACACTTGTAAATCACTAATGAGGCTGATTTTTGGTTTGTAGGTCTACCATGGGATAGGACAAACATCCGTATGGTCAGAGTCCTGTAACAGTGCCACCTGGCTTATATTTTGTCCCTGTCATTTTACCTGCCACCTGGCTTATATTTTGTCCCCGTCATTTTACCTGTCATTTTAGATCTGTCAACGGAGCCCGATCCTTGGATTTGGGCATTTTTTACGGGGAGATTCTAGCCATGTTGGATAATTTCTTTTGGGTTCTCAAATCCATGACCTATTAATGTTTTTGGCTCACTCCTAGTGAACTCACTCACCAAAAATCGTACTGATTGTCATTTTGTCTTGCTGTTGGATTTGAGCTTTTTTTTTTTTACAATGAGCTTCGTGAACATGCCCATGGATGAGTTCCGAGCCCATGATGAATGTAAAGCTCAAATTGGCTATAAAATCACCAATTGGGTTGCTTTTTGTGTGTAGATGCACCTACGGGTTAGGGCGAGCCAAACATTCACGGGGCAGTGGGCTCTAGGCTCGATAGAGTGTTCCACCCCCGCATTTTGGGGGTTCCATTTTCAAATTTAGAACTTTCCCATAAGTTTCTCATGTCCTCTCCGACACGTTTCTATTCCCCACGTTCTTATTAGTGTGTTTCCTCAGTATTGCTTAGAGGTTTCCACATGCTTTTCTCCATTTCGAGGAACCAAATTGTACCCGTTTCCCAAACTTGTTACCCCAAAAAGCCTCCACGAGAAATGCATTTTGTAACTATAGCTGTGGGGGTACAAAAAAGGCCACCTAGCATATTCTTTTGGGGCCCAATAACCCGTGAATAATGGGCCTATCCTTGGATGGAATGAGTGTCAAATTTATCCGTTTAATTAGAACCGGAACCAACTGGTCGATCATAAAAGAAAAATTCTGATTCATTCGAATCAAGCTTCCTTCCTATTAATATGAAGGTCTTCTAGATACAAGGAAATGATTAAGTTCCAAAGCCAAAGATCGTAGTTCTTGAACGAGCAATCGAAAAGATTCTGGAGCATCCTCAGGGTTAGGTATTGTGTCCTCCAACTATCATAGTACTAAGTACTTCCTGACAAGCTCTAATATGATCCGATTTATAAGTAAGCATCGTTGATCCTCAAAATAAATAATAAGCGAAGTTCCGTCATTGACTGACAAATGGAGAATTCATGGAAAATTACAATCCCCACCGCGTAATAGTGCACTGACACGTCTTAATCAATGTTGTTTTTTGACCTGAAGATCGAGAACTAACTATCGAGACTTTGGGTTATCCGGACACATACTTCGTGAAATAATTCATGCGTTCCACATTTTTGGGAACTAATTAAAAAATAATCGAAACCAGAACTGACCAAAAATAATTGTTACGATTCTAGGTAGTTTAATATGGAACCGAAACCGATAGAAACCATAACCGGAATCGATAAGAACCAAAACTGATATATAAATATAGTGTTAATATTCTCATATTATCAAGATTTGACCCAATATAACCGAGGAAACTACATAATGTTCCAATTTTGGATCCATCATTTTGAGAATCGGAACCGTTAAGATCCGGCCCGTTGACACCTTTAGATGGACCTTTACTAAAAGCAGCGAATTCATGATCTCTAGCCATGCGATCTTAGTGCCCCATCTCTAGTGCTTGAACTGAACGGCTAGAATCACCCCCAAGAAAATCTCTCGAATACAACTCTGTCTACCGGTTGATGGTCAATCATTCGCTTAAATCATGACACGTGGTACCCTTTTTTGGGCCCTACCACTCCCGGAGGAAAATGTCCCATCAGCGTAAATTTCTCTCGAACTTTTTTTGTTCTATTCGATCCCTTCCTGATTACAGTTCATAGTTGCTTCTTGCAGGTAATAGTGTAGCCCGCCTTACTCTCTTCTCGCTTCGACCACTCATCTTCTTCTTTCTCTGTTGCAAACTCTAATACTATGCACGAGAGCCAGAAGATGACCGGAGGTAATCCCAAGGGCGGCTCCTCCCACAAGCCATCTTCCTCGTCATCTCACCGGAAAACCAGGTGGGAACCCGGCAATAATCATTCCTCCGATCACAAGTCCGCTGCCGCCGGGGACTCCAAACCTTCCTCGAACACTAAAGATGATCCAGCCTCAGCCCCAGCCCCGGCCCACGGCCCGTCGAAGCTCACGACTGATTCGTTTCCTCCTTCGGGCCCCGGACCGTTTCCACCTCCAGGTGCCGGAGCTCCTTTCCACTTGCTGGAACCCACCAGAGCTCCATTCCCGGACCCTGCCGGATTTGGTCCCCCGCCGCTACCGTCTTATGGGTTTCACATGCTCGAGCGGCGAACAATCGCCTTGGCCGATGGAAGTGTTCGATCTTACTTTGCTCTCCCGCCTGATTATCAAGATTTACCGCCACCAGGACGCCCGGTGGATCCCTCCGAGAGGTTCTTACCGTTTGGTCGCGGCGGTCGTGAGCCCGAGCCGGGCAGTGTAGGTTTAGGGTTTGATAAGCATTTCCCTCCAGGCGGGCGGTTGAGTCCCGAGGGATTCCGTCGTGATCGTGATGAGCCGTATGGGCGTGACGGGCAGCACGATTACTGGAATTCTCTGGGGCTTGATCGGCGTGGCTCGATACCGTCCGAGGGCTTGCTGAAGAGAAAGTATGGTGATGAAGATTTAAGGGATGGGAGAGACGAATATGCACGGCAGCGACAGCAGCTCTTGCAGTATGGGAACCCCAGTTCTAATCCTAATGCCTTTCCTTCGGGTTCTGGTGACCGGGCCGATTACTTGGCGGGAACAAGTAGTCCGTTTCATCGTGATCCGATGGAGTCCAGCAGGGGGATGGATGATCTAAGGTCCTCAAAGCATATGAGGGTTGGAGGAGATTATGACAATTTACCCTCCCGGCGTGGTGTGCCTGGTGATGATGCGAGTCCAAAGCATCCTGACGTGGACTCGCAGGCTCTGAAGAAATCGTTTCTTCGGTACATGAAATCCCTCAACGAGAATCCATCGCAGAGGAAGAATTATTTGGAGGATGGGAAGCACGGGTCTCTGCAATGCATCGCCTGTGGCAGGTTTGGTAGAATTGGGTTGGATGTGATTCATTGCTTTTCTTTGTTTTTAAACTGTTGTTGATATTGTTTGCGGTAGGAAAGTTCTAGTCCTTTTAGCTGATAAAATCTGAATCAAGGCATGGTTGAGGAATTAGACTTGGGGAACTGAGGGATGAATACATTCTTAGGCTTTTCGAGTTGGTTTTGATGTTTTGTGCAATTAGGGCAGAGATCCCTGAGGTTTTCTTGAAATTGATATGGGCAGATAGAGTGGTCATTAGTTTTACTCTACAGGTGAGTGCATAGTTTGCCTTCTGACTTGCATAGTTGATCTCTATTGAAAACGCTTGCGCCATTGTGATTCAAAATTGTGGTTGGCTGCAGAAGGCTTATAGAACTCTTATTCGAGTCTTAGGATTTGCATGAAGCGGTCCAACTAGATAGAAAAAGGTTGCTTGTTGCTGTGTTGTGGTATTTTAGTAGCTGTTGCTGTTACCTTTTGGTCAAGCATTAGGCTAAATTGAGTTAGTGAGGCTAACGCCAGTTAATGTTCTCAATAAAATTAGGAAAACATGGTATTCATTTTTTGTTGTTCTTGCTCTTTAGTGACCATGTTATGAAGTTCATTTTTTAGTAGGAACCTAATTTGTTTCTCTATGAATTAGGAAAGTACGTTGATACATTCAGATTTGTGTCTTTATACATGTAAAGCAATGTGTAGAGTGGTGGTAGTTGGATGATTGAATGAGAGAAAAATGCTTTGGTATTTTTTCCACATTTTGTGAGTTCATGAAGAATCTGTCTTTCTGCAGAGGTTATTTATTTTGTTTCATAGTAGGTTAGTGCGAAAAGGATGTAATAAAGATTGGCCATGGCGACCATTGCTATGCTTGTGGATGATACACAAGGTATGGCACATCAATCCCTTTTAGATCTGCAAGGGAAGATTGAGCGACTGGCAGTTTGTGTTGCCTTGAAATCTAAATTTTCGAGTTTCAACGATCTTTGGCATCACTGACAAAGTAGAGTTGCACGACAGACATAATAGTAGTTCTGATTTCTTTCCTCCTTTCTTTTAAATAACTTTTTGCAGTGGAAGTTGGTTGTTTGGGATCTCTAAATCTTTCTCAAGTCTAGTTGAACATCATTCTTGAAGAGACAGATCAATAGTATTGTTAGGAGAGATTCTACCAGTACCAGATTCTGTATTCCTTGTTTTTGTGATTTTCATTTAGAAGAGATGGAACTGATTGAGAGTAAAGACACTATTTCCGTTGAATAGAAACGCGGATCCTCATTGATCAGGGTTCTGCAAATTTTGCAATGGTTGAAGAATTGTTTTTAAAAAGTCATAACGAAACGGTCTATTGTTGATCAGAAATCGACAGTGAGAGGTGTCGCCATTTTTAGGAAATATTAATATTATTGACATTTTCAAGATGACCATTGTAGTAGAGATACGCACATCTCCTATCTTGAATGGGTTCCTCTTTGTGTTTCATCTTATTCACGAGACAAGTGGAGTTCGTCTCATGGAGTTCATAAATTTTCTTTGCCAGAATGGCACACTGCTATCTAATTGGACCATATTTAAGGGGAGGTGGAACTGTGGATGAATATTCGTTGATCATTGGCTATGTTGTCGATATTGAGATGGTAATGCTTTGTCAACCTACCTCAAAAGCCCCATAAACTTGAAGGCAACGGGGGAAAGGGAAAGAGGAGGGGTGTGGTAATGGAGATGAAACAAAGGAAGGGGAAATAAAGTGCTATTTAATAGAAATGTCAACAATGTCCCGTGGGAGTGCAGGCACTTGCAAATAAGCTTTTAATCAGATAATAACATTTACTTATAAAAAAAAGAAATCAGATAATAACATTTAGGTTGTTGTTGCTATTTAGCAATGAGCATATTTGTTAAAAAAAAGGGAATTTTTGACATACCCCCCCATGTTATCTTGGAAATTTGACATACCCCCCGACAATTTGAAAAAGTTGACATACCCCCCTATGACCCAGTCCACCGTTGTTGACCGTTACTGACTGCCATTTGACTAACAATGTTTTTTTGAAAAGGACAAAAATATCCCTTTCTTTTGGAACAAGACATTTGAGAAAACTTAATTTGTATATAGATTCGGAACATGTTGAAACTCTAAATTCAAACTCAAGTTAATCAAAAAGAAATCACTAAAACCTTAGACGTTGTTGATGCGGATTTACACTTTCCCTGGTGTGTTCAACAGTACCCATCAATGGAAACATGGCTCTTAACCAGTCATACCCTATGAAAGAAGATGATCAAAGGAAAACTTTTCACAGGCTCCTCTTCCCCCTCATTTACCAAAATCACCTTCCAAGTCTTGGCTTTGTTGATTAATTAACATGTACCCAAGACCTCTTCTATTAATCTCAAGAGGGAAACTACAATCAAAATTTCTAATGTGCACCGCTGGCATTCACGATTAATAATGCCTGTATCCAAGCAATCCGAAACCTGAGAGTGCTCAGATCTTTCACATGATTTTGATTTTACAAGTGGATGTTTCCATTAGTTGAAAGGTAGATGAAAAGCTTCCCTTCTTTCGTAATTTTTTTTTCTTCTGGAGATGCCCTTTTCTAATTTGTTATGTTTTAGGTACTTGGAAATCAGCATTCACATTTCTTTTTGAAATCAGAGTGCACAAAATAATACTTTATTTTCTTCTCTTACATCATCGTGGGCTGATCAATAATCACAGTAGTCACACAATTACCCAGGGACCACTTTATATTCTTGCCTAAATCATCAATTCCGGAGTTGTAGTCGGCAGTTAACGAGACTCCGGTAAGTTGGTAATCGGTGATGGGCTGCCAACCCATTGGAAGGTGGTGGCCGACCGTCTACCACAGCCGTTTGATTTGGAGTCAGGGTTTTGGCCCAAACTCAAATGTCTCGTTCCAAGGTTGAAGAACGGGACATTTTGGTCCTTCTAAAAAAAAATTGTTAATCAAATGTTAGTCAACAACAGTGGACTGGGTCATCAGGGGGGTATGTCAGCTTTTTCAAATTGTAGGGGGGGATAACATGGGGGCATATGTCAAAAATTACCCAAAAAAAAATTACTGAGTGAACCAAATTCAAGTTGAAGTCAATTTGGTTTGTACTATATTATTTATTTATAATACTATATATGGATTTAAGTTGTATATGGAATGGTGGCTTTCGTTATTGAATGTAATTACTTTGCATTTTTGCCAATGATTTGTGAGTTCATTATGATTCCATCTTCTTGAAGAGGTGATTCTCTTTTACATTAAAGTAAATCAGTGAGTCAAATTATGGTAAAGTTGAGTGTTACTGCTAACTCATCTGTTATTTGGTTATGCACAGTTCCTAATATGAATTTAATGGTTTTGGTTTTGGTAAATCAGAGTGTCAAATTATGGTAAAGTTGGGTGTTACTGCTAACTCATCACATATTCGGTTATTCACTGTACCTAATACGAATTAAGTGGTTTTGGTTTTCCCATTGTATCACCAAGTTGCTCTGATATAGTGTTTATTGGTCCACACATATGCATCACTCGAGTGACATTTATGACTCGTAAAACAACTTTAATGGCAGGATTTTCTCCAGTTATCTATTTGAAATTAACATACCGATACCATGCTCAATATTTCTCACTTTTGTTACCGATAAAAAAAGAAAAAACAAGATAAAAATATTTTTTAATTTTTGTTTGGAGATAATCATGTTATTTATCTAAAAAGTCAAGCTGAAGTTAAGTATGAAGATTTAGACCATGCACATGAGGGACAGTTTGGAATCATTGGCGAAGGAAAATTTTATGTTTGAAAGATCAAACTTGGTGTGTTGTCACATTTATTCCTCAGTTATTAACCCATCGTCAGCTACTAAAGGAGTAATGATTCGAAGAGAGCGTTGAAATTATTTTATAGAGCATATGGACAGAACATAGGGTGATTAGTGCATCTGAGTTGAAACAGATGCACAATGATGCTGCAGAAGGCTTATCCTGTGACCATCTAGTTTGGATGAACATTTTAAATCCTGTTGGATTCTAGCTAGGAAATTGAGTGGTAATATTTATGTGTCATCTTTCAGATTTGATTACTTTAGGTATGATATGTAATTTCAGTTGCACTCTCATGGACTTATGTTATTTGAATTGTGAACATTCTAGGATGAAGATCTAGGACATGCAGTTTCTTTTTAGTGTATTTTTGTAATTTCTAAAATTTGGCACTTCTATTTTTTATTGACAAAAGAAAATGCTGGACTGATCTCCAATACTTATAAGTCCAAACCATAAAAGTGACTTGTCTCAGTTGAGAAGATGGATCTCCATTCATTGATTGTTTTCCCAGGAGATCTGTTACTAGATTTGTTGATTTGATTGGAATTGGACTGGCTTTTCCTAGAAAGATAGTTGATTTGATAGCCGCCAAGTCTTTATGACGTACTATTCATGCTTGAACGATGTTTCCAGTATTATGTAGGGGTTTTCTTCTAGTTGGTCAGTGTATTTTAGTGCTTATATTTGTTTTGTATACGTTGGTGAAGTCAGTATGCTCGTTTTGCTAATGTTTTTGTGTTGGGTCAATTTGAAAATTGGCTTTATACCAGTTAAAAATGCATGCACCGAATTTTGGTTTTGAGTGAACCATGTCGAAGTTCAACAGATCACAACATTTAAGCTAGCTGGCGATGGTGTAGAAATGAATGTTGACATTGAATCACTTGTGCCATGGCGAAGCCAGTTACTACTCTGGAGTGGTAACCCAGACTCTTAATTGGATTGTTGATGTATCGATTTTGTTTACTTTTGATCTTTTGGACTATTCCTTGGCTTGTAAGTAAGCAGGTCTTCAAGTTGGAAATTGGGAAAAAAACATATGATCATGTTAACTAGAATCTTGGAGTGTTTTCTAGGAGGGCGTTCATTGGCTTGAGGTGGACAACACGGATTGGTGCCTATATCTTGTGGTGAACATCCTCTAACTGATTCTTCTTAAGTTCACTTGCGCTTTGTCATCAGGGTCCTCTATCATGCTTTTTCAGTTTGGAAAGCTTAGTTTTTACATTGCCCTCCCGTTTGGTTGCGAGAGGGGTAGGGGTACTTCTTCCTTTTTATTAAGTCATCTGTGTAGGGGTTTTTCCAATTCCTAATTGGAAGCCTGCAGCATGAAACAACAATACTTTCTCGTTAGGAGGGCGCAAAGCTCTTTATTAAGGTGACGTCGAATTTGCATGTCATTTGTGTGCCCTGACAGTATTGAAGACCTACTAGCAGGCCTCTGCCTATACTTTTTCTCGGTATCATACTTGACCCATTTAAAAGGAGGCAAAATTGCCTCAATATATTTTTGTAATTGGCGGCTATACATTTGTTTTGTACGAAATACTTTGTAGAGGGATTCATCGGTTGTAGAGGGATTCTGTGGTCTATCCTAGTTGGATCTTTTTCTCCGTGAATGGTTCCCGGCTCTTGAGGTTTGAGGTTTCTATGTTGATACATTCTGGCTTCATGAAAGCATTAAGATTTGCTCCTTAACTTCTTTATCTTAACGAAGTGGTCCTTACATGGCTACATCTAGATATCAATCAACAGGTCTAAGACCAACCAACTTAAATAAAATTCTTATACTTTATTGTTGTTCTTGTTTTGTATCTTTTTCTTTGGTTCGTAAGGAAAGATCAGCGTGGACTTTGACTGGTGCTCTAATGATTTATGATAACTTGACGTATTGCATGGGCCTTGTGCCGGCAACACATCATTCACCAATATATGTTCCTTTTGTGTTAATGCTATATGGTAAGGAATCCTATGCTGGGGAGTCAATAAAGGGCTGAGGATACGTAGACAAATACAAAATGGTGGCTTTTGATCATATTTGGTTTCTTGGGCCTGTGTAAAGGCATTGGAAACCTACTTCTTTGTTACTTGGTGGATGTTTAAGTGTACTTGCTTGTCAATGTTTCTATGCTTCTTTTGTGCTTGAATGGATATGAAATACAAAGGCTGGTGCTTTGTGTATGCTATTATTATTTCATGGGATATGTTGATGCCACACCTTGTTCCCTTTTGTTTTTGAATTTGATTGTTGTGCTTTAAAATCCAATTTCAAGGATGTCTCACCGGTGTCTGTTTTTAGATGCCTAATAATTATTTGTAATTGTATAGTGTTATTGTTGGGTAGTAAGTTCCTATATTGGGACTGATAAGTTTCTATATTGAGACTGATATTTTTGTCAGCTTTGCTGGGTTTTAGTTACTTAATAACAATGTATTCTTGTGTGACTGTGCCTTTATCTCTCTTTTGGGTGTTTAGAAGTCTTTGTAGTTTAAAAAAATTATGGTGCTGGACAAATTGGTGTTCATTATGTAGTGTAATTGGTTAAATATAGATTTGGTGTATTGTCTTTGAATTGTTATATCAGAATATCCAGGCATCATCTATTTGTTTCCAATGGCCTGCTATCTCCATGTATTGGATTATCTGGGAATGGATGCTTGCTGGCCATGTGGTCTTGGATTTGTGAAAATATCTTTGCTAAGCCATGCCGGCAACACGCGCGTACACATATTGCTTAGCAGTTGTGTTTTTCTTAAATGTTTCATCATGTTCTTGGTCCGCTTGCTTAATTTTGGCACCATTAAATAATTACAGGGAATTAATGCATCGATGTGTCAGTCTTTTTTATGCAAGTGGAGTATTGTCAAGTTTTTGGCATGTTTTATTAGTGATGAGGACATCAGAACGTCCCACCCTAGAGTGTACCTAGAGGAGGAGAATTGGCCCCATACCCTTGTCATTATACTTTGATGACTTCTATCTGGGCCCCAGTTCGAGTTTTTCATGATCATGGGAGCGAAAACCCCTCATGCATGACATCTTGAACTCCACATTGGAAAGATTCATGTGGGCTGCATATGGAGTTCATACTTTATTGATAGTTTTATTTGCTTTTTGTTGTTGTTTTGGGTGTCTAAGCAAATAATCAAAAGTTTTGGGGTTCAATTATAATTTTGCTTAGTTGTTTAAGTGCGCTGTCAGCCATTAGATCTTATTAGTTTTATTGGATTGTTTAGATTAGATTTAGGTTTTTATGTTCATATAAAACTACCATTGATGTATTTTTCATCAATGATGAATGAAATTAAAAACTCAAGTTTGAGAAATCTCCTATGAAAGGAAATCTGGTTTGAAGCCACTAATTTAGTGTAAAGCCAAAGGTAACTCTTCTCTATCCTTTTATTTTTATTTGATCAAATTGTGCTCTAAAACCCTAACCGTACCACCCTAAACCCTAACCGTGCCCCATCCCCATCCAACCTAGCCACACCCCTCCCCTAGCATTACTGTGCCTTAGGACACCATCACAAGGTCTTACTGGTGCCTGCAGCACCCCCTACTCCCCAGTTTCGTTTGCAACACCCCCTTTCTACCCAGTTCTTCCCTGCTGCCCTCAAACTTCCCCATAACCCTGGTTCAATCGCAGATGCTCCTAGAACCCCACGGCTAGTCCAGTAAACCCCCCTATACCCTGCGGCTACACCTAGTAGCATGTTCTCCATCCTGATTTTGTCTATCAACTCACTTGGAATTCGAAACCCACTTTTAACTCTAGTAAGCATTGTTAAATCCTTCAGAACCTGATTTTGTCTATCAAACCTTGAATAAGGAATACAGTGAACCTACACGTGTTGATTGAATCGTTGGCTAGTGGAAGTCCTCATTTCCATTGGACCCTTCAATCGATAATTGGAGGTTTTACTATTGTTCATGGTAATTTTATATTGATCTCAGCTCATCATTTGGGCTAGTTTTCAGTTCTGCATTAATTAGTCAGTCTGCAATCAGTGCTGAATGCTAGTCCTCTGATAACACAAAAGGGGATGAATTCTTATTTCATTTTATGTGCAGGTGGTTAAGGCTTTCCTACCTTTCTAGTTTCGCCAAATTGACTGTGGCTAGTTTGCAAATTCTCTATGCTTAGTGGTTGTTCTCTTGGTCTCCTTTATTATGTGTAGTTCAAGTTGTGGGATTGAGTTGCTTCATTATGTGGTTTAAAAATGATTTGTTGGTTAATTGTGATATAGGAATTTGTATATAAGAAATGCGGTTCCCACGTCTGATTATGTATAGTATATGAAAAGCTTGAAAATTCTAGTTTCCTGCAATGAATTGTGTGTGCATTGTACGCATGTCATACCATGGTAATCTGTTTGTTGTTAGTGGAGGGTTGATCTTTGAGTCTCGAGGTTCTGACATTTGGTGTGGGTTGGCTTCTCATGATCATTTTGTTGTTTCTGATGGTGCATGGCAAGGTTTCTTTTTGGCAAGGGATTCTTACCTTTAGTTGGGAACTTTCCACACATGGTACCGTTTCCATTTGCACTTCTGCTCCCGCTTAAATTATTTCAATTAAAACTGGTTTGCAACAGTCGCTTTCCAGCTCTCGCGCCTGGGTCCTCTCCTGCTGCCACTCCTGCTTCGTGCAACTAAGTTCTTTCCACAGTTTTGAATATCTGGATTAGCTGACTATTATTTTTGTAATCAATGAAATCTCTTGATGCAGGACATTTAACCAATACTCTCCAAAAGCCGCGATTGTTGGTAGTGTGAGATTAAGTTCCTTTATCTCATTAGCCCAAATCCAGGCCCTTGGTCGAACTCTCCTTCGTGGGTCCCATTTCACATGGGCCATCCCACCCCGAGTGTGCCCCATTTACGCAGGCTGCCCCACTCGAGCCCGGTGTGAAAATGCCCCTGCATTATCTCCAGTTTGCGCCTATCTGGCGTATGGAGTACTCATTTTCTTATTTGTGAAGCTGTGGTACTTTTTTCCCGAGTAATCATAATCAAGCACTACTAGGTGGCTGTAATGAAGCAGGTGTACTAGGGATGCTAGGGATAGAGAATTTGCTATATCAGTAATTGAGTACAATTTGTTTAGCCGAATGTCACAGGGAAATGAAATGAGTGCTGTATCCAGGTTTGACTCTGGCATTATATGGGAATTATCATCGTTTTCATTCATATCAGATGCGTGCGATGCTTTCTGATTTCCTTATCTTTGCTTGAAAGTTGGAACTATTAATGTAGAGTATGTGTTTATGTACACGGTACTTGGTATATTTTTCTCCCTTGAATGAGAGCTATTAGGCTTTTGGTTTTGAGGTTTGGCTAATGAACTTTAATTCTTTAGACGAAGAAGGTTGTATGGCCATTTTTTGTCCGTTGGCTCTCTAGGTGCCAATGAGGCTGACTGCCCCATAGACTTCTTTGCATCCAGCTGTTAGTCAGTGTTGTAATCTTGGATCGTAACCAGGATATGAGATTAGGGTTAGAGATGGAAGAGAGGAGAGAAGAGAATTGGGAGAAGAGGAGAAATCGTGTAGAGCTTAGAATAGCCTACACGATTTCACCAAATATATATATTAAGTGAAGTTTTACAATATTACAAGGGCCCCCTGTAGAATATAATAGTTAACACATCTGCAACTTGATCAGTAGTATGGACATACGGTGTGCAAATAAGTCCCTGACCAAGCTTCTCTTTGATGAAGTGACGGTCTACTTCAATATGCTTTGTCCTGTCGTGTTGAACTAGATTATGAGCAATGCTGATGGCTGCTTTATTGTCACAATACAGTTGCATAGACCCTTTGACAGGATATCCGAGCTCACTGAGCATAGTCTTCAACCATAGAAGCTCACATACACCATGAGCCATAGAACGGTACTCTGCTTCGGCATTGGAGCGGGCGACAACTGGTTGTTTCTTGTTGCGCCAAGACACCAGATTACCTCCCACATACGTGCAGTATCCTGATGTGGAACGTCTATCAGTGACTGAACCTGCCCAATCAGCGTCTATATAAGCTTCAACTCGCAGGTGTCCATTCTTACTAAATAGGATACCCTTCCCTGGAGCCCCCTTAAGATAGCGTAACACTCGGTGTGCTGCCTCAAGATGTGGAGAGCGAGGGGCATGCATGAACTGACTGATGACACTGACTGCGTATGCAATATCTGGTCGTGTCAGCGAAAGGTAGATGAGATGCCCAACAAGTCTTTGGAACTGGCCTGTATCAGCAATGGGATCCCCATCAACAGGATTCAGCCGATGTTGCTGCTCTATAGGCGTATCGGCTAGTTTGGCTCCCAAGTTTCCTGACTCTCGAATGAGATCAAGTACATACTTTCTTTGTGAGATGAACACGCCCTGCTTTGACCTAGCCACCTCAATGCCCAGAAAGTATCTCAAAGTTCCCAGATCCTTGATTTCGAACTTTGTGCCGAGGTATTTTTTCAATCTGCAAACCTCATCTGGGTCATCTTCTGTGACCACGATATCATCCACATACACAATAAGAGCAGTAAGACGACCTTGACTTCTCTTAATGAAGAGAGTGTGGTCCGCCTGACTCTGCGAGTAGCCAATCTTCTTGACTGCGGAACTGAACCTCTCGAACCAAGCCCTGGGTGACTGTTTAAGCCCATACAAGGCTTTCTTCAGTCTGCACACAAGTTCCTTACTCCCAGTCGGACTGAACCCTGGAGGACCTGTCATGTAGACCTCTTCCTCTAGATCACCATGGAGGAAGGCATTCTTGACATCCAACTGGTGGAGGGGCCAAGAAAAATTTGCCGCGAGAGATAACAGAACTCGAATTGAGTTCATCTTGGCCACATGAGCAAACGTCTCCTGGTAGTCAATCCCATAAGTCTATGTGTACCCTTTTGCAACGGGACGGGCCTCGTACCTATCGATGCTTCCATCTGCTTTGTATTTCACTGTATATACCTACTTGCACCCCACGGGTTTATTTTCTCTAGGCAATGGAACAAAATCCCAAGTACCATTCTTTTCTAAAGCTGTTATCTCCTCTAGCATGGCTGCTTTCCACTGAGGTTGGCTGAGGGCATCTGAGACACCGGATGGCAGAGTGACACTGGATAGGGAAGTAGCAAATGCCCTGTAGGATGGTGAGAACTGTTGATAGGAAACAAAGTGAGAGATAGGGTGCTTGGTAACATAGTTTCGAACACCCTTCCGATGAGCAATAGGTACATCAATGTCTATGAGAAGGATAGTAGGAGCAACATAAATATCGTGATGAGGATCATTGAGGACACGATTACCTGGATTGAGTTGGATTTCCTGGCAGTGAGCTTGGATGGTGGACTGTTTCTCTTTTTGACGTCGTCTGACATGTCTTCAGCTGCAGATCCTGTGGCACAGTGTCAGTAAGAGATGAGGACAAGGGTGCAGGAGACTCATTAGGCAAATCAAGGGGTACTGGTTGAGGAATCTCCCCTGTGGAGGTATCAGACTCTCGTCAATACTCCCAAGCTCCCCTGAAGAGAAGTCTGATCAACTGAGAAGAAGGGAAGACTCTCAAAGAAGGTAACATCTAGAGAAACAAACCGACGACGGGTAGAGGGATGGAAACACCGATATCCCTTCTGAGTGGACGAATAGCCGAGGAACACACATCGAACGGCTTTCGGATCTAACTTGTCCTTCCTGTGATGGGCGTGAACATAGCAAACACAACGAAAGACCTTAGGTGGAATGGAGAACACAGGACAAGAAGGAAACATGAGTGAAAGGGGAGACTTCGACCCCAAGACACGAAAGGACATCCGATTTATGAAGTAGGATGCCGTCAACATAATGTTAGCCCAATAACCCTTGGGTACCCTAGTACCAAGAAGAAGTGCCCTAGCAACCTCCAGGACATGGCGATGCTTTCGCTTAGCGGTCCCATTTTGTTGAGGTGTATCGGTACATGAAGTCTGATGAAGAATTCCATGCTCTTCAAAGTTGGAGGCAAGGCCACTATACATGTATTCCCCCCCCATTGTAAGTGCGTAGGACTTTTAGGGTGGTGCCCAATTGATTGCACACCATTTTATGGAAGGTCTGAAAGATGGTATGCACCTCGTTTTTTGATTTCATAAGGTAGATCCAAGTGTAACGATTGTAGTCATCCACAAAAACTACAAAGTAGCGAAAACCAAAGATAGAAGTGGTGGGATTGGGTCCCCAAACATCAGAGTGCACAAGCTGTAAAGGAAACGTACTTTTTTTTATTACTGGTCGGAAAAGACACCCGACATTGTTTTGCAAGTACACAAGTTTCACAGTTGAACTCAAAAAATAGAATAGACGCAAACTGAGGTAACAAACTCTTCATGACTGAAAGCGGTAAATGACCTAGCCTGTTATGCCATCGCATTAACAGGTCTTTATTAACGCTAGAACTACTGACATTGGCATTAGACTGATGTGCAATAGAATGTGAAGTTCTGGCTATCGAGCAGGTACAATCCACCATCCTCACGACCACTGCCAATCATCCGCCTCGTCTCCAAGTCCTGAAAAACACAGTGAGTAGGAAAAATAGTAAAACTGCAGTTTAGGCTCTTAGTAAGATGGCTAACATAAAGCAGGTTAGTGGTGAATTTAGGAACATGAAGTACAGACGATAAAGACAAAGTAGGTGTGGCAGAGATAATGCCCTTCCCTGAGATAGAGGAGAAGGTGCCATCGGCCACCCGGACCTTGTCCTTACCCGAGCATATATTATAGGTGGAGAAAAGGGATGGCATGCCAGTCATATGATCGGAGGCACCAGAATCAATGATCCAGGAAGGACCAATGGGTGCCGTAGACACATGGTGGGCTGAATGGGATGTACTTGTCTGAGCAAAGGATGATGTAGGTAGGGAAGGGCCATCAAGCTGAGTAAGTAATTGTCGAAGCCTGTCAATGTCCATACTAGAGAAGGTGTTGGACTGCCCAGAGGAAGGAGTCACATCAGAGGAATCTCGACTGGTGGCATGAGCGGCTGAGGTTCCATGTTTGCTACCAGAGGGCTTCTTTGAGGAGCCTTGCATCCCCCCATAGAACTGTGCGGGATGACCATGAAGACTCTAGCAGGTCTCCCGAGTGTGGCGACGCTTGCCACAGTGATCATATCTGAGTCGATCACGATCATTAAGATCCTCATCCTTCTTGGATGTGGGTTTGGTCAATTTCTGAGTGGCCAAGGCAGACTTCTCAGATAAAGGAACATCAGCATCTGTCTTAGAGCTCATGGTTCTCCTCATGCTGTCCTCGCTCTAGACGTAGGAGTAGACTTGTGCAATGGTCAACGGCGGTGGATCTCTGCCCAAGATGTTGGCTCGAACCCACTCATAGCTCTGGTTCAAGCCGCCAAGAAACTCGAATATTCGACCGCGCACAATCATCTTCCGGAACTTTGTAGCATCCTTGGTACATGCAGGGGTGTAGGTTTGGTAGTGATCTACCTCTTCCCACTTGCTGCGTAACGCAGCATAGTATGATCCCAAAGGAAGATTGCCTTGCTTTAGACGTGCTATCTCCTGCTGAAGTTCATACATCCTAGCAAAATTCCCATCTTGGGAGTAGGTCTGAGATGCAGTGTCCCATATATCCTTGGCAGTCGGGAGAAAGAGGAAGCCTATGCTGATCGATGGATGCATGGAGTGAAGCAGCCATGACATGACCATCAAGTTTTCCGCTTCCCACTTCTCAAACGTGGCATCGGAGGAATCAGGTGCAGTGTCGCGTCCAGTGATATAGCAGGCTTTGCCTCGTCCGGTGATGTACATCTTGGCAGATTGAGACCATGCGAGGTAGTTGGTCCCGTCGAGTTTCACCGTAGTGATCTGTAGGCCCGGGCTGTGATCACTATGACTTCCCAGCCTTCTGGAGTGGGCGGCTATGCCTGATAGCTCTTCTCCAGGCTTCTGGAGTGGACGGCTAGGCCTGGGAGAACTTCTCCAACCTTTTGGAGTGAGCAACTATGGTTTCAGACTCTTCTGAAGCCTGGGGCTAGCCATGGGAGATGATCTCCTTCTTGGAAAGCCCTTCGCATCGAATTTCACAAACCCTAGGGTTCTTTAGACCTCTAGGATTGAGCCATGGTTACATAACCATGCTCTGATACCATGTTGTAATCTTGGATCGTAACTAGGATAAGAGATTAGGGTTAGAGATGGAAGAGAGGAGAGGAGAAGAGAATTGGAGGAAGAGGAGAAATCGTGTAGAGCTTAGAATAGCCTACACGATTTCACCCAATATATATATTAAGTGAAGTTTTACAATATTACAAGGGCCCCCTGTAGAATATAAGATATTACAAGTAAGTCCCTGACAACAGTCAGCTCTTATGCAACAGTCTTCGATGTACTAACTTTTTGTCTTTGACAAAAGCTACCTGTTCTTTTTTTTTTTTTGAGATGGTTAGCAATTCTGTAGGCTGCCTGGGTCATTCTGAACATGTGTGCAGGTTGAAGATGGAAGCGATTGGAACTTGTGACTTCAGGGTTGGTCTTTGCTTTATTGTTTTATATGTCAGTCATACATATCTCATTACTGTCCAGAAAATATGCTTAATGTTTTTTGTGTTTGTACATTTATTCACTTGCAGGTGGTGTATTAACGTGAAGTTTGAGTAGGGAAATCGATACTTATTGTGTGCACACAAAATTAATGTGCTGAAGTTTATTGGTGGTTGTGTCTTTTCAGTATTACGTTAATGAAGTTTTTATGTTCATTTACATTTACTGTAATCTTATATTTTGCGGGTTTTTGCTTTTAGTTACTCTCTGTAGCTAATGGTGTTCAATAAGTTCTTTAATGTAGAGTGGCTTTGTATTTTTATTGTTGTGAATATGGCTCTGAGATTGCTTGCTGATGTTGAAGCAAAATTCTGCTAGTTTGATTGCCATTGCAGGAACATCGTTTTGTAGTGAAGAATAGGGGGTTGTGTGATTGATTGTTCAGTCCTACTGTTTGACTCTTCTTTGTGGATTGAGTTCTCCGTGGAGTCATGTTGCTTCTGTGATGCCCACCAAAGTTGCTATTTTAGATGTTAGTTTTGTTTCAACTGCCTTTGATGTTTTGTTTGTTAGATACCTAATTATACTTGACTTTTCTACGCCTTTTTACAATTTATTTTGTCACTGTGAGTACACAAATTTCACTTTTGGCCCAGGTGCATAATGTTGGAAGTGTTTAAAGGTCTAGTTAAGTTTCAGCCATTATTTGGAATTAATAAGCTGCTCGGTACTGGGCACATGTGAAGGGACATTGAGTCACAAGTGCATCAAGCTGTCACTCCCTGTGATAGATGATTTAATGTGCTTGAAATGATGTCCTTATGCTGAATGAAACAATGATATTAGCTGTGCGTCGGGTTGGATGTTCAATTCTCTGCCGTAGCTGGTAGTCTTTGTCATAACTTAAAGAATGATATATTTCCATATGACCTGATTTTGCTTTTGGATGCTGATTTCATGGCGAAGATGCCTGTGGAGGTTTTGTGAGTGATATATGCAAAGGTGAATACTTATAAAATAAAACAAATATTGTAAGGGTGAATTATTAAGTGATTGGATGCACATCTATATTTAACTTGACGGATCTTCACGATTGTGTTATCTCCCTGTAGTAAGGTTTTGGCTTTATACATTTGTTTCGTACCTTTATATTCCTCAGGGTTAATCAGTGATGCATCAAATTTGCACTGCAAAAATTATTTATTTTAGTTATGTGAAAAGTCTGAGGCTGAATTATTTGTTGTTCCATGCTCTTGGTGTGCAAAATTACAGGGCTTCTAAAGAATTTCCAGATGTGCATAGTCTTATCATGCACACATACAACTCACCAAATGCTGACTTGCGTGTGGATCACCTTGGCTTACACAAAGCTTTGTGTGTTCTAATGGGATGGAATTACGCAAAAGCACCTGAAAACTTAAAGGCGTACCAGTCATTATCTGCTGATGCAGCAGCAGCAAATAAGGATGATCTAATAATGTGGCCACCTTTGGTTATCATATATAATACAAACTCTGGAAGGGGTAAAGATGGTCGCATGGAGGGTATGGGAAACAAAATGATGGATAATAAACTTAGAGGTATAACAAGTTTCTACATCTTTTATTTTGCACGATCATATTTAGTGTTAGAATCTCTCCCCTTGGGTAGTGCATTGATAATTTAAATTTGATGTATGTTAATCTGTTCATTGGAAGTGTTCAAGTTTTATTTCCGGTGCTATGCCTTTGCTAGAGGTAGTGGTTTGGATTATTATTTAATCTATTTAATTTTGCTCCGCTTCTCTCTACTTAATAAATGGTTCAAGCTTAGGGACCATAAAATGCTGAATTATTTCACTACGTAGATGTTTATTTGCATTTTGAACTCTTTTTGGATTCAGAGTTAGTATGACTGAATCTTTTATTCTCCCTCCTGTTTGCTATACTACTACTGCTACTAGTGTAAATAAGATGTCTTAAAACACAACCTCGGAGGTCAAATTGTGTGGTTGGATGGGTCAGGTGAATCTGGTCAAACTGGAGGGTTGATCCAGCTTGATACATTGACTTATCTATGATATGGTATTTCTTGTACCAAGAATTGGGTAATGAAGCATAGGAATTCATTGTAATTGATGTCTTCAAATCCAACCTGGAGATCTAGCCGTTTTGTTTGATGGGTCGGGTAAATTCGCTCAGACTGGAGGGTTGACCTGGGTTGATTCGTTGACACGTATGTATCATATTCTGTATCTTGTACAATATTTATCATCTTTGAAGGAGATTCAGAATTAAAGTGCGTTCCTTATGTAATAGATGGTATCGACCTTAGTAAAAAAAAAGCTATTATGAAAAAATGTAGAAAACAAATATATACTAAACACAGCAAGTCATCCCTATCCTATACATTGCTAAACTCGTCTTCATAAAGAAGAGTTACATCTCTTTAATACCTTTGTTTTCATTCTACTGTCTCTCTCTCTCTCTCTCTCTCTGATTTGTCGCCATCAAATCTTAACTTCTACAATTCTCCTCTATTCAATCAATATTTGGTCAAAAGCTGTAGAAACAAATCAGTTTATGGACTGGGTTAAAGAATTACTTCTGTGCTTTCTAAATGTTCAATCAATAATGACTTTCTAACTGTCAGTAAATTGGATTTCTTGATTACAAAAAATGTAGGAGAAACAATCTCCAGTCACAATAATGAATGGAATGCTTCCTCAAATTCTTCAGTTGGGTTGAGTTGAGAGACAAGGCAGCTTTAAGGTGTTTTTTATTTATATATTTTGGTTTAGGGTGCCTAAGGGGAATCATGTGGGATTTGAAATTATTTAACAAATTTCCTGGACAGGTTGGTTAGTAGGGAAATAGATGTTGGTTGAGGAGCCTTTTGAAATGATTAATCTTCTGGTGGTGTGGGGCTTGATTGATTGAAACCCAGGAGGTGGGAGATGGTAGCCTGGCTGGTCCTGTTTAATGAGGGAAAGATGAAACATTTCTCGGATATGAAAATGGGAGATGGTTGGCAATCCTCAACGTGCCCATTCTTTAGATACTTCATGGATGCGGAAAGTCCGACTTCTTTTGGTTGAATGCCGTGATAAACTTCTTCAACTCCAAAATTTGAAGCTCTGCTGGGGTAGCCCAAATTTAACAATTGACCATTTCATTTGTAGGGGGGTGGAGCAAGGAGTTAATCACCTTTTTTTGTTGTTGCGGATTTGCGTGTAGTTGATAGTTTTTCTTGACCTCGTTTGGCAGCTTGAATGATTCTAGGAAATTAGCTTGAGCTACTTGAGGGGCCGTTGGTCGACACCTTTGGAGGAAGGGCAAGAACTGTGGAATCAATTATCTCTTGCTCTTTGTATCTTATGGAAGGAACATGACAATGGGTAACTGATAAGAAGCTGCTACTTGGCCCATCTTTTGTAATAGAAAATGGTATATTATCTTTCTAGGCTGTTTCTTGACATGTTAAGATACCATGACTTGGTTGCTCCATTTCTGGTTGTTATCTTATTCAGTACTACTACTTTTAGTTGTCTGCAATCATTAGACGACCTAAACTGCATCATGCAGCTCTCTCAGTTTATTGGTTTATAACAAATTTTCTTTGTTAGTTGGATCAACTTACTGTTAAACAACCATTTACTCCAAAAGATTGAACTTTTGGGGAAGGTGAAACACCTGTGTATACCAATGGGTAGTCGGGCCAACACAACACGTGTGCGGGAATACACCATCCGCTAACACACCCCCTCAATGGGAATACACTCCGCAGGAGACTTGAACCCACGACCTCCAAGGCTCTGATACCATGTTAAACAACCATTTACCCCCAAAGATCGACCTTTTGGGGGAAGGCGAAACAACTATGTATAACAATGGGTCGTCGGGCCAACA
This sequence comes from Euptelea pleiosperma, assembly GCA_035048495.1. Classification (NCBI taxonomy): domain Eukaryota; kingdom Viridiplantae; phylum Streptophyta; class Magnoliopsida; order Ranunculales; family Eupteleaceae; genus Euptelea; species Euptelea pleiosperma. The sequence goes on along the minus strand of CM068551.1, from coordinate 23,360,078 downwards.
CAACACGTGCGCGGGAATACACCATCCGCTAACACTTACATGATCAAAGTTCATGTGTGGGTGTTCTTCGACTGATTTGTTCCAAGTCATGTAACATTTCTGATGCTTTCGACCTCCATTTGTTTCGTCATCACCATCACTATTTGGGGTTGGCAACACGAAACTTGTTTCACCGTTCACTTATAAAGAGCTATATCTTCTGTTAAGGCATAGTCTTTAGATCTTTTCTTACTACCTTAAACCACTCCATTTTCAGCCTCCTCCTCGCCCTTTTAGATCCTTTAATCTGTAACAAAGTGCTTCTTCTCACTGTTTCTGTACATGCCTAAACTATCTCAAGTGATACTCCTTTATCCCCTATTAGGGCTGCTCTTAGCATCTTCATCCATCTCAACATCGCCATCTTAATTACTCTTGTTCTACAAACATGTTGTTTCTTGATTGCCCAACATTCTATTCCATAAGACATACCCGGTCATATTGCTGACTTGTAAATTTTTTCCTTTGGTTTGACCATACGAGTTGGTAACATAATACTCTGGAAGCACATCTTCTTTTCAGTCACAGAGAGCTAATTCTATGCACAATACTCTTCAATCTCTCCATCTTTATGGATAATCGAACTCGAGGGTAATGAAAATAGTTTCACGGGGGTATTTCTTGCCAATCAGTTTTTAACTTACAACTCAATTGTGTCCTTGCTAAAGTTGCACTGCATTTACTTTGTCTTGGTCTTATTTTAAAACCTCTGGTTTCTAAGGTATCCCTCCCCTACAACTGGAAATATATTAGCCTCTTCTAATTTTTCTCATAACAGTTATTACTCCTTGATGTATGTCCTTAATCTTGAGGCTTCTTTTCTCCAAATAGCTACCAAATTAACTCTTTAGGGACTCTATCATATGCTTGTTTGTGGTGCTGTGTGCATTCGTCTGGCAGATGTTCTCTTTGGCTTGCTTGATTGAGGGGGAAAGGACTTGTTAAGTGCTCCATTTCAATGCTTTAGTGGGTCATCCTTGTTCATCAGTTCTTGGATCACGCATGTCTGATTTGTTTTGTTTCCTTCGACTTGTCTGTCTATATAAAATTTGTGGTAGTGTCACATGACACTTGCTGCACCATGTTCTATTAATATGAAGTAGGGAAAGGCAACTTTATGTTGGTTTGTGTGATTTACTACAAAGTACATTTTGAAGTCTAGATTTTTGGATTCTTATGGATTCAAAACTTTCAAAAGTGATCGTCTTTTCTCTGTAAGTACGTGATTCTATTCTTATTTCCGATGCCTCATCTTTTCCTACACTTCCCTTTTCTACTCGTCATTATCATTATCATTTTTATGTTTTTTCGTTACTGTTCACTTTCTCCATCCATTATGAGTCTTTTTTTTTTTTAATTTCTTTCTCATTCTTATATTTGTTATAAGTCTTCGTCTTTTTGCGTTGGATGCATGCCTGATTACTTTAAAGTTTGAACCGTTTTCTTTGATTATTGTTTGGCCCTAGAAACAATGGAATTGAAGATCAGGATTCTTGTAGTTGATCCCAAATGGTTGGGAGTATGTTTAGATGATGATTGGCCGGTGATTCTTTAGAAATAGGTAGATCACTGTTTGTGATACCATTTGTTGGATGAGTACCGGACTCCATTTTGCATTTAGGCCACGTTTGTTCACTGAGAAATTGGCGGGCGAAATGCCAGGTTGTGCAACTTTGGACATTTTGTCGTGTTTGTTTGTTCAAAGTTGTGCAACTTGCATGTTGCGTGGGAACATAAAGTTGTGCCCTCTGTAGAATTGTTTTCTAATCCCCTCCCATGGGAATCAGGTAGTTGCAGAATTATGCAACATTAAGTTCTCACGGATTGATGATTTAGTGTATATTCACCTCATTAAAAACATGAGCACATAACATATGTGACCTTGATACACTGACGCTTGGCATGTGGGGGCTCATCTAGCATGCGGGACCTACATGATATTTATACCACATAACACATGGGTTATTCTGGCATATGGGACCTAGATGCGTTGACACTTAGCATTTTGTTTTTGGGAGGGAGGAGGACCTAGCATGTAAGGCCCACCTTATAGTGGATCACATGAGACTTGGGGCTCACTTGACATGTGGGACCCACCTGATATTTGGATAAATGATACGTAGGCAATTGTGATCATGATGCAAGGCATTGATTCTGTGGGGCCCACCTGATACACGGGTGTCCTGGTGCGGGGTCAACACAAGTGAGCCACATGTCTATTTTTAGAGTAGGGTGCAACAAGCCCCCATACATGTGCAATATATGTAATTATTTATGAAAGTTAATTCACATGGTCTACCAAACTCTTATACGTGTCTACTACTATTCATTGTCCGACCACAAATGCTAACGCATCATAGTGCAACATTCATTGTGCTCGTGTTTTTGAGTTGCCTAAGGCAGTTTTCTCAGTTAACAAATGTGGCCTTAGTGTTGTCTTCTCACACTGGTGTTACAACACTCAATGATTGTTACTATTTTTGTAATCTCACCATGCTGTTTTTGTCTTTAACAACAAACTGGTTGAGATTGGCCTATGTAAGATGGACTTGTTGGAATTCGATGTTGGTGGTTTGAGGATTAGGTAGCTAGAGCTGGGCTATCTTTATATCGTTGTGACCAGTCAGAATGGTTATTTGCAGCCGCCCTGTATATGCGAGTCATCTCTCTGAATACTGTTGATTCATAAAACATTCCATAGGTTAACATTCTTTCTTCACAGTAGGTGGACACAACAAGTGGTAATCTCCATTCCCGTCCAATCTAACTACCCAAAAGTTCTTCATTTGAGTTAATATATTAATCTCATGTTCCATCCGATGTTAGTTATACAAGTTGTCCCCGTTTTGGTTTTTTGTAATTTCTCAACTGCGAGTATGGTCTCTTTTTGATAGTTGGCGAACGTTTATATTGAATTAGGGTGTGCTACTTCTGCTATGTCAAGTGTTATTTGGATTTCCACGAGTTAAGTTCTGTTGAAGAGGGAATTTTGTTTTTATATGCTAAAGTTTGGTTTGTTGAGTTTCAGATTCTCTGTTAAGGTGGATGCGTGGTTCATTTTAAATTGTTTTGGGTTGTAGTTTGTTTTGTTTGTCCAATTTATTGTGGTGGTCATGCATTGTTTGCTCCAATAATCCAATTTTCTGTGCTCCTGGTGCTTGTCATTCTCATTCTGAAAGAGAACTCAGGTCTCGTATTGTTACTCTTGTGAGAAAGTTCTTGTGTTGTTGGTGTTTTAACTGTTACCTGCTATCATGTTCTTTGCATTATAACAGGGGCATTGCTACTTGTGTTTATTGATTCTTTTCTCAACTGATGCTTGTGTGCATTGCTTTCTTTACTTCCCTTTCTCTGTTAGGGAAATCATTCCCTTTTTTTTTTGCCTTGAATAAGTTAAAAGTTCACCAATCTGGACATCACAAAGGTTGAACCTCACATCATATTAGAGGGTGAACATGAGTGGAAAATCTAGCCAGCCCATCATTCATCATCATCTTCATAATAATAATAAGCCTTTTCCCAATGGTATGGGGTCAGCTGCGCAATTCCTATTCCTCCATTCGATCCTGTCTAAAGCCATCTCTTCCGTTAAGCCAAGTTTCTTGAAATCTCCTCTCAGAACCTCACTCCACGTCCGTTTTGGCCTTCCCCTCACCCTTTTGAATTGCACATCCCCCTCACTGGTGCTGTAATCGGTCTTCGTTGTACATGGCCAGACCATCTAGTTTTGCATTTACCTTATCCCTAGTCTCGTCAAGTAATAGTAATACTATGTCATCTGCAAATAACATACACCAGGGGAGATGTGCTTGTTTTGTGGATCCAGTCCAGTGCAAACAGTTCTTGAACATTAACTACTTGCACCGTCTGTAGGAGGGGTTTAACATGTATCCACTGGAACATCCCTCTTTATCTGTCTCCTGATGTTAGTAGGAAATGCCAAGGGGACATCTGGAAATTCCTGTATTACTGGAGCGAGAGCTAGCTCTTTGGAGTATTGAATGTGAAAGCTGTCCTTTATGGCAATAGGAAGCTATGATTGAGAAAACGTAAACTATGATGATATTATGGAGATGACACATCCCAATCAAGATATCCTTTGGGTGCTCACCATGGTGCACTCACAACCTGAAACAGTTTAATTATTCTTTTAACACAATTTCCTGCTTCTCCTTTCTGTCAAATGGCTTTCAGATCTCGGCTTCGGCGGTGGCAAGTCGAAGTCCTTGTACGGAAAAGATGGTCATCTGGGCATCACGTTAGTGAAATTTGCAGGCGATCAATCAGGATTGCAGGAGGCATTGCGGCTGGCAGAATACTTTGAGAAGGACAATCATGGGCGTAAGGGCTGGACTCGTGCACAATCCTCACTGTCAAGCAGGGACGACGAGAACAATCCGAACTTGGTCAAGGTTGATGAGAAGACCGGGGAGAAAAAGAGGATCTTTTATGGGTACTTGGGAACCGCATCAGATCTGGACAAGGTTGATTTTGAGACGAGGAAAAAAGCTGTGATAGAGAGCAGAAGGGAATTCAAGCATTGAATTAGATTTGATGACAATACAAGGTACTACTGTGTATTTAAAATTCGTATCTTTGGATGGTATACCTCTGATCCATGGTTTTCTTTTCCTGATAGTGTGGAAAGGCGGGAGATTAAAATTAATTTTATGTAATGGAATTCAAGCTGACAACTGCTGCTGATAGTTGTGACCCTTGCACTAGCTGATGATGTTGGGTGGATTTTCAGTTTGTGCCGGCTATCTGAATGTGTTTGGTTTGTTCACCATTAATCTGTAAAGTCGATTGCTTATTTCAAGATGGGTATGGGGTATATTTGGGTCATTTTGCAATTAGATCCACTGTGGTGCCTCACATTGGCTGCACTGTCAATGTGAGGCACCACTGGATGGTATACCTCTGCTCGATTTGATTTTGCCTTGGCTGCACTGTCAAAATTTAATTTGATCCGACATTCCTCTAGTTGTTTCCAATGTGCTTTCTTGGTATGAATGCCTACCAAGAGCTCTGGTGCAATTTTTAAGAACATTTGACGCTTCAAGGATAGCTTCACATTTTAATGGCTGACCTTCAAATACTAATTGGCAGTTTCTATAGATTTTTCCAGCTTGTTTATGCAGTTTTCGTTTTTGTCGTCAATATGCTTCGACTGCTAGGAGGTTGTATCCGGATTTTGCCGAATAAGTTCTTTCTTTAGTAAAAACCCATCATATTATATCGTTCATATGCTGCTAAGTTATATGGATGCTGAGATTTTTTTTTGCAATATCAACTGGAATTAAAGGATTGATAGTTTCGACATTCCACAATCGCCTCTCCGAATTTCCCAAGTCGCATACCTTCTCAATTTGGCATTGTGGAGAAGGGGGATATGAATTCTGAACCATGGGCTATCAGGCAACCATGGATCTGTCCACACCTAAACTGATTCACCATTGCCCATCTGCAAACATATCCCGCAGGACCTCTCTTCCTTTTAGTAAACTTCTCCAAGATAAAGAAAAATTTGAAGGACAACCAGCATCTAGAAAGTTTTTGTTGAAAAAGTTTGTGGATTTTAAGAACTTTTGAGCTTATAGCCTCAGGATTGTTCATGGTTCTCCATACCAATTTGCCTACTAGTGCATCATTGACTTTTTGAGTTCTTTAATGCTCGAGCCACCAGATGCATTTTTTTCTTCTGTCATGTCTCCACCAGAAACTATTTTGTAGGGAGTTATTCTACTGCAAATTTTTTTTGGTAGAGAGAGGCATGACATGATTGAGTTCGGAATCGCCGCCAAAACTGCCTTAATAAGAGTTGTTTTTCCTAGTTGAGCCAAATAGCTTTCCACCCCTTAAGTCGATTTTATCCCATGCTTTCCTCATGCACATTCTTCTAAGAGATTTTTTGAAGCGGCCGGATTTTTGAAGCGGCGGTCATGCGCCCAATGATTGTGCACTAAATATACCAAGGTTTAGGATTTGGTTTTAAAAAGTAACCATGGGTATATGTGGCGCGCGATCATTGACATATGATCGCCGTTAAAAAATCCCACCGCTTCAAAAATTTTCTCCTCTTCTAAGCATTTTCCTGTGCCCGTGATGTTAGGTATGGCTAAAAAGGATGCTAGACTTTTGGTAATTTAGTTTTTGTCCCGACATATGGTTTCATATCTAGAAAGAATATATTTCAAACTTCTTAAGTCATCCCAATTGGCTTGACAAAACAATAAGCTATCATCAGCGAATAAAAGATGAGTTATAGCGGTACATTGTCTAGCTGTTTATATTCCATGCAACTTATTTTGGCTTTCTTCTTTGATCAATAATCTTGACAAAGGTTTAAAAGAGGCCGTTATAACGGTATAACGGACTGGGGTTGTTACCGTTTTTTCTGTTATAATGAATTGTAACGCGTAGGGGCAAAAACGGAAAAGAACAGAAAAAAAAATGGAAGTAACGGGAAAAAAATGGCACTAAAATTCAAAATTTGAATTTCAAAGTTTCAACAAAATTTGTAACAAAAAATAATGGAAAATAATGGTCGTTAATTTCATTATAACTGTTCATAACGTAATGGTAGGTCCGAATTCGTTATAAGCCCTTTTTTCAAACCATGATATTGATAACAGATCCATTCCCAAGATAAAAAGGTAGAGGGAGTAAGGATCTTCTTGCCTTGTGCATATAGTGGGAGTGAACAACCACATTGGAGCACCATTTAATAGAGTAGAAAATGAAGGTGTTGAAATTCATTGCATGATCCAGTTAATCCATGTATCAACAAATCCCATAACTGTCATAACTTGTTTAATGAATTCCCAATCAATTCTGTCAAAAACTTGTTTATAAACATCCATGCCAATTCTTTTCCAAAGATTTTGATAAAACATACTAGGCAGACCATCATGCCCTGGTAGATTGGTTGTCGGATGCCATTGTAATAGAATACTGACTTGTGACTTGAGTGTAGGAGTGTAATTAGCAGGTACACCTACCTTGGCGCGGATCAGGATCTTGGACAGAGATCAACGGTCAGAATCAAAAGATAAAGCTATATTGGGAGTTTTCGCTTTGTGTTCATCAGACTTGATACAACAGTTGATTCCTCGGGGATTGTGTGGGTAAAATTCACGATTTTCCCTCACAGATAGCACGAACACACACTTTTTTTTTTTGCTAAATTAAGACCTTATTTCATAAGTCGAAATTAGGTCTAATTAGGGTCTTCCACTGAAACAAGGAAAGGGGGACGAAAATCCCACCACGTATTAGAATTATGAGGTAAACTAGCAACCTTCTTGGCGCAAATATCCGCACTGAAATTCACTCCCCCCCCAAGTCGAGGACAATCGAATACCAACGAATTTATGTCTAACAGCATCCCATTTAGCTTTAATTCTCCTTGGTATCTCCTCTCCTTGAAAGGCTTTGATGGCAGCTTTTGAATCAGATTCTATCCAAATATATATTGTCCCAACCTTTCTGTAGAGCCATTTCGGCTCCTAAAATAGCCATGCACTCAGCCATGTAGTTGGTGACGACGCCTAGGCCGGCAATAAGAGCATCATTGGTTAAACCCAACGTTGAGTTTAATCACTCAATAAGAACACCACCCGGGTTTCCTCTAGAAGCCCTATCACAGTTGAGTTTAATCACTCCCGAAGGAGGTAATATCCACTTACAAGGTTTGATCCTAGGAGCTCGACGCAAAATCGGTTCAATGCCAAGATTAGCGAGTATGGCATGATCAGCCGCAATAGTTGGTGGGTAGATCCAACTAGGGATGGGGTGAAGATCCACATGGTCATTGATCTCTATGAGTGTGCCATGTGTCTCATACTTGTGGTTCCTCATCATCGTTGATGAGGGACATCATCACTCCTTTGCCTACCTGTCCTAAACGTACAAAATTAAAGCTCATTAATGAGCTCTCTCCCTAAGCTTCAATACTATCTCTAGCTGAACTCTTAATTATTCTCATGCCATTTAGTGATCTTAAACCTTTGGATCTTTGTGCCCAAAATAGCTCAAAATCTACAGTTAAAAATCTATCCATGAAAATGACTCCAATCGAATGTTAAGAAATCATGAATCAAACTTTATTTTTGCATATGGGTCCACCTAGGGATGGGCCACACAGCCATACGGTCAATGATCTCGAAGAGTGTGCCCCATGCATGTAAGTTGCACGTGCATCACACATGGCGTCCCATAGATATTATGTAAAGGGTTGGGATCTGGGGACAGAAGTTTTGACAGAGCTTTGCATTCAAAGTGATAAGCCGTGGGTGTACTTCAAATCTGATGGCCACTACTGGTTTTTCTGATTTATTAAAGAAGACGTTGCTCAAACGCCAAGCCGAGTTTCTTTCCAAAGCCGAGGATAAAGCAACTGAGAGCATTAATTAAATATGACACATGTCGCAAAACTATACACCTCTCTACTGCACATCTTCTAGTATTCTCTTCTCGAGCATGAAAAACAAGGCCCTATGAACTTTCTTCTGCTTCCAATGTCTTCTCCGCTAGGTTAACCTGAGTTAAGCTTTAAAAGATTAAAAAATTGGAAGTCTCGAGAAAGTCGTCCATTTCTCTCTTTTGAAGAAGACGAGACAAAAAGGAGAAACATTTTCTACTTCCCTGGAGCAAAACTAGAGACTCTTGCAAGGATCTCGCTTTTCGTTGTCGGTTCTCCAAATCTCTGAACATCTTCTAGGCGTTCTATCTCTCTTTTTCTCTTCTCTATCTCTTGTATGAATCTAGACTCGATCTGTAGATGGTTCTTTTAAATTTTTGATATTTTTCAAATGTTGTCTTTAAACACAAGATAAAGGTTGAAGGGTATGGGTACACGCTGAAAGGGAAGAGGGAGAACATTTCTCTTTTCTACCATGAAAGGGAAGAGGGAGAACACTGTTCGCTAAATGCATTGGTGAGGCATAAGCCATGGTAGGTTGCTTGGTAAAGAGTTGTTGGTGTTGTTGAGAAGATTTGACCTCATTCACATTGATTACTAGATCCGGGGATTGATTAGGAAGTGGATTATTATTACTCTCTATAACCTAATTTGCCATGACTCCGTTGGTCCGACTTGGCTGCCCAAATCTAAGAGCTAGACTAGTGATATCATTGTATATGTTATCAAATCTGTATATACCTAGAGAGTATAATTCGGATTAAAGCAGTCATGAAATAAAGATTCACTCACAAGTATGCTGCAACAATAAGGTAAGGCAATGGCAGAGATCTGTAGAACAGAAACTAAGAACTTATCGGTGATATAGCAGTAGTAGAAGAAGGTTGCTGTTGATCAAGGTTCGTGCTCTGCATGATGTCCTTAAGGTGAAAAATGCTGCCGCATAAATGTTGTCGGCCTATTGTAGCGTACACCTCGCAGGATTCAATGATCTTCTTTTCTGTACCAACACTGTACGAAGAGACGAACTCACTGTATCGAACTCTAGAAAATTGTAGTAAATAAGAGAGAAAAATATAGATATTTTTTATTGTGTAAAACAGTGAAGGGAGAGTCCAAATTTATAAGGACGGTTATCCAACGGATGAATCCTATTCGTGAGGCACGTTTCCCACGAAATAGGTGGTAGGAAGTTACACACTATTATCATTCCAAGAATGAGTCAAAACTTTGAGTAAAAAGATAGGATTTAATAACTTCCCACTTCCCACGTCCCACATCCCACATCCTCGACCCCGGCCCGGCCCGGCCCGCGCGCGTGCATGTGGTAAAGCATAGTTGTGCCCCATGGGCACAAAATATGGGAGGCCCAAGGGCACCACCCTTTATGGCCAACTTTCCTACTTATATACCCAAGGAAACTTATTCTCTCAAGTAACGTGGGACTAAAAGAGTGGGTAAACTATATTGTAAAAGCATGAACCAAAAAATTGGTTTCCCTCCAAAAGTTTTAGCTCGAAAGGTTTGAAAATAAAGTAGTATAAAAGCAAAAGACAAAAAAGTAAAATGGCAAGAGGTCTAAGGGTCAAACCTCTTAGCCATCTATTTTTCAAGATGACTCTAAATAGTAAAAGAGAAATCAATTTTTATTCAAATAAATCCAACAATAAAACAATAATTCACCGTAAAATCCACTATTGTTCATCATCCGGCTGATTGAATATCTTCTTTCACAACTCCAGCTCTCACCAAAAACTCCTCCATAGTCATCTCTCTCAAAGTTTGCTGCCTCTGCTGCAAATTTAATCCATTGTTGACATTCCCATCTTTACCACCTCCGTTTTCTTTATATATATCTCTCTAGACTTCATCAACAATCTTTTGACTAAGTGTCCGTGGCAATGTTAAAGAACCCTGCCTTTGTAGATTCCCTCTCGAGGCTTCCCCTTCAGCTCCACCAAAGGAGGATCCCATGGCTTGAGTCTCTTCAGCAGTCCAAATGTTTTTAAGAAATTCATCCATTTTCATTGATTCAAAATCCTTGTGAATTCCACCCATGGTGTTCTGAACAGAGACCCTCATATTCAAAATCCCCAAAACAACCCAAATGTTCACCCCCATTGTCCAAAATTTCCTGGCATGAAGAAGCAAAACCCACTGGTTGAGAGAAAACTTATCCTCGGCCCGTTAAGATTGAAACTTGTTTCTGATGATCAAAGTATATTAAACTCCTATTTTGCTTGTCTTAGTCCATCAATGGTTACAAATAGAACATCAAAACCCAACACCGAGAAGTGATTTGCCCAAGATTTTTTATAACCCTTTTAAAGACACTAATTTATAAGTTTTAATTATAGTTTGTACTTTGCAGATATTGCAAAGACAAATGGTACGTGGTTTGGAGAGGGTACTTGCCCATGAATTTATTGTTCTTGGGAACAATGTAAACTCCAGGTCCATGGATACCTAAATGCAAAATTCAAGTCCTTTGCAACACTGGAATGTGCGAAAAATGCATTTAGAGAATTCACCATGAATAAAAGAACCATGGAGGAGTGTTCGCCTTCTAAGCTAGAAATTAAAACATGTATTACTTGTTAGTATGTGTGTTTAATGTTAAAATTTCTCATATATATGTAATTTTGTAGATTCCATTTAAAGATGAATTGAGTTCTCCACGTGTCTTAACATACGTCGAGTCATATGCACCACAAGTCCTAGCACAAGTTAGGGAAAACAATGACAATGGCTTCTGAAAGACGATTTTCATTTTTATTCTAATTGCTTGGATTGTTTACTTAATTTTAAAAAAGATACTTATGTCAGACATTGTAGTTATTTAGATGGATCTTGTATGGTGGTCCATAGACAGTGAAAGGTCTCCTGAACACTCTGTTTTGTTTCAATTTCTATTCATTTATTTTTATGTAGTGGATTGATGAGATGCTAACACTAACTGTGTTATCTTTGAAAAAAAAAGTGGCCATAAACTTTAAGAACATGTACCTTACAACCAGACCCAAAACATAAATAATTGGGTTTAGATATGTCGGGTAGTGAGCTACACAATGATACCCTACCTTCCATCGATATGATCTCCTATGAAACTCCCAAATAGAAGGGACCGTTATAACAACTTAACGGTAAGCAACTGTTACTGTCATTTTACCAGGCACAATGGTGTATTAATGGTAAAATTGCAGAAACGATATAAGGGCGTTACTATTATAGCGGCTTCCATTGTAATAGCTCGGCAACTGCATACCTCTTCGTGAGGTATATTGAAAGCAAACAACATTTTAGATAGGAGATCCTATGCTTGGAAGACGCAGGGTGAAACAATAAAGAGATATGACCAACGTCAATATCTCGAGGTTTGGAATCCACCAAACAGAGAAAAACTCTTAAAGGAGCTAAATCACGAAATCTTATTGATAAAAAACTGTCTTTGCCATTTGGCTTACAACCTATTTAATATAAAACAAAAATAAGCAAAAGAGAAAAATTACTAAAAACGACAAAATCTAGTTAAGCATGAAAACTGACATTTTCATCCACTAAACGATGGAATTTGGCTGAAAAACAACGTACATCACGACAATAAAGTGGTGACTATTATTTATCTCGTAATTTCCTTTCAAGAGCTCCGGCCTTGTGTGGTTCTGACACCGTTGACAATTCAGTTAATACCCGTTACATCCTATTTCTATCAAAAAGTCCGTTAATGTCCGTTGTATCCCTTTAGTACCATTTGAGCTTTTGACGATCCAAAAGCTCCATGAAAGAATCCGCTACTTGTTCTACATCATTTGGACCTTGGCCTTGACTTTGTAATTGGTAATACTAACATTATTTGTAATATTTGTTTTTGTAACCATTGTTTACATTATGTACACTCCTTTTCTTCTATCCAACTGTTTGAGTGGAGCCATCAGATAACTGGGGTTCGACTACACCAAAAATTTATTGTAGTAGACTCAAATTGGATCATTTCTTCTAGTAATGGTGCATGTACTTGTTAGTTCCGAATTATTTTCCTTTGGGTTGGAGGTTTTACTATGTTGCAGGGTGAAGCGAGGTTTACATAGAAGAACTAATTTTCTAAGTAGGATTAAGAATGTGAAAATAAGGTAGAGGTTGGGTGCCCTCACTTGAGCTAGTGACCTTTGCATGTTCTTTTAGGGTCTGTTTGGTACACATGCAAACCATTATGCGTGCAATGGTTTGTGCACCCATATTATTTCTTGTGTTTGGTTTGCACTAACTTTACACATGCAAATTTTAAAATTTACGCACTGTTCATATTTACTACCATTTGGTTCGCATGCTCACTTAGGAAAGCACAAAATATGTGGGCCCCACATATTTGAACATGAATTTCAAATTTTCAAAAATGAAAAAAGACACAAAAAAATAATGGGCAATAACAGAAATAACCGACGTTTTTTTTTATTGATTTTTTTATTTTTTCAAAAAATAATGGTCGTTATTTTCCGGTATATTTTTTCAACGTTTTAATGGTATATAACGTAACGAGGGAGGTTCGAACTAGTTATAGCAAAAATAACGGCCGTTGTAATGGATTCCGACCTCCCCCGTTATGTTATGTACCGTTAAAATGGTCAAAAAATAATGATCATTATTTTCTGTTGTAACGAAAATAACGACCATTATTTTTTGAAAAAAATTGTGACAAAAATGGCCATTATTTTTTTGTTATTATTTTCTATTTTTCTCATTTTTTAAAACTTCAAATTTTAAATTTCTATGCCACTTTTTCCATTATTTTTTTTTTTTTTTTTTTGAAAGATAGGGCTTGATTTGAGAAAATGTTGGATTTTAATTTGTACCTTATGCAAATCGTTTGCACAAGGAGGTTGTGTAAACAATTGCTCAAGGGGTGAAATGGGTTTTTAATTTCTAAAGAGGGCGAGCATTCATTTCCCTATGTGCATTTGCAAATCGTCGAATGCATGCGTACCAAACATGCGTGGGAAAGGATTACACGCGTAAACCTATTTACCCACTCAATTTGCACGCGTATCAAACGCACCCTTAGAATTATTATATATCCATTGCTAGTTACGAAATCACAATATATAAATCATGGTCCACTTATGTTTTTTTTTTATCCAACGCACTGATCTACCTTCCAAATCAGGACAAAAGTGTCCGGGTGAGACAATCCCCCAGTTGGATGGATCGGTCATTAGTGCCTGTTGATCGATCCAGAAAAGGATTCAGAGACTATGGTCTGAATAAACCATAAATTTTTTCAGCTTGTTCTAAACCTCTACGACTATCAACATTTTCTAAATTTTCATCAAAGTTACGACATGTATCCGTAGAGCATATATATAGGCGGCAGCGGCCTAGAGTTCTACCAAAACTGACCCAAAACCAACTTCAGTTCTAATGGGCCAACTGGACCCACTCCGAAACAGGTAATTACGAGTTCAGTTCGAACCATTTTCCAAGTCCCACTCTTGCTAGAGCATGAGTGCAGGTCAACTCAAAACTCCATGAAAGAGTCTGATTCGGGATGGAGAAAGATGTAACAAGGTATACCTGAAACTTTTTAGCATGTGGAAGCACAATTTTGTTTCTCGATGCTGCAATCTGGGCCCACTGACTGCATGGATGTTCAGCCCATGGTTTTAAAAACGGCCGTTTAAATGGTAACGCCCCAAGCCCGTGTCCATTAAAACCGTTTAAACACGTTTTATCATTTTTGAATAAAACGACGATTTTTTTTTATTTTTTATTTGTTTTAACGGCTGTTAAAATCGTTTAAACAGCCGTTTAATTCTGAAAAATTTTGTTACAAAATTAATCGTTAAATCCGTTTAATTTCCGTTAAAATTCGTTAAATTCTATTATTATTTTTTTTTTCAAATTTCAAAATTTGAATTTCAGCGCCATTTTTTCCGTTTTTTTCTGTTAAAATCGTTAAAATCCATTTAATTCTGTTAAATTCAAAATTTTTTTCTTCCATTTTTCTATTTTTTCCACTTTTGCCCCTGGTCGTTTCAATCCGTTTTTGCCCCTGGTATCACTCCCAGTGCGTTTAACCGTTAAAACGACCTCGTTTAAACCTTGGTTCAGCCAACCACTTTCTGGATATACACACCGAAAACCAACCTAATTGGTAATCTATATCTAGATTTTAGTACTTTTTAATGTGTGATTCTAGTTATTGGATTCAAGCATGATATTTGAATACTAAAACCAACGGCTTTAATGAATGTCGTGAAGAAAACGAAGGACTTTTCTCTCTTAGACCGTCAGATTTGGAGTAAATCCACGGCTCATCCCTTCCAGTGCAAAGTTCAAAACTTCCATCCTTAGATTCGGACTCTTATGTAAAAAGGTACATTTGGGGTCGATTTTTTTTCCAAAATAGCCCTCTTAAATAGATTAATTACTTTAAGCTTTGAAGGGTAATTTGGTCTTACGCTTTATTAATAAAATTAATTAGGGAATTTTTGACATACTCCCCCATGTTATCTTTAAAATTTGACATACCCCCCACGATTTGAAAAAACTGACATACCCCCTATGACCCAGTCCACGGTCATTTGACCAGTGTTGACTACCAATTTTTTTTACTAAATGACAAAAATGCCCTTGTCTTCAACCTTTGACACAAGGGTTTGAGAAAAAACCCAAACCCTACAAACAGCTATGGTGGACGGCCAACCAAGGGATTCCAATGGGTTGGTCGCCCATCATCGGCGACCATCCCACCAGAGTCTCATGGTCAGCCGTCCACCACTCCGGCAATAATTTAAAACCCAAGGTTAAAAAAAAAAAACACAGCGTAATTTTCATTTATGTTAATGAAAATTTTAGTTTTAAAATTTTCATTAATATAAATGAAAATTAAAGCAAGACAAAGCAATTTATATTTTAAGCTTTTGAGACATAGATTTTGGAAAGGTGGGTTCTCTCAATTTTAAAATATTCCTTCATGAGCTTTATCTATTTTCTTTGGGGGTATTTTTTCTTCTTAGTATTCGTTTAATTCATCAAAAAATTGAAAAAAAAATCTCAAGTTTACCTACATGGATTTTAATTTTAATTTTTAATCTCCTCTTTTCATGTTTGATTTGGGGTTTGGGTTTAGATTTAGTTTGGGGTTTGGGTTTTGGTCCTGGTTCTAAAGTTGAAGAGAAGGGCACTTTCGTCCTTTAGTACAAAATTTCATAGTCAACTCAGGTCAACACTGGTCAAATGACAGTGGACCGAGTCACAGGGGGTATGTCAACTTTTTCAAATCATGGGGGTATGTATAGGGGGTATGTCAGCTTTTTCAAATCGCGGGGGTATGTCAAATTTTAAAGATAATATGGGGTATGTCAAAAATTCCCAATTAATTAAATTTCTGTGAAATTTTTTTGTCTCCACGTTTAAATGCACGTGCCACTCACTGGGAGTAATAATTGAAGTCTTTGTTTAGGATCACAAGCAGCCACTCAGGGAGTAAAACTTCTGTCACAATCGGATTGCAAATCACACAACCACAGCCAATGAGTTCTCGGCACGTACACTTAAAAGCATAAGCACATGGTTGCAAAGCACTTGTGTACGTGCCGAGAACTCATTGGCTTGTGATTGTGTGATTTACAATTTCGTGTGATAGAAGTTTTACTCCCACTCAGGTAGTCAATGACGTTCAGAGATTGAACACTGCCAAGAGAGAAACTGCACTTTACCTAATCCGCTCAGCGTACGCCGTCGCTAATGTGGCTCATTTTAGCCACTACACGAGGCATATTCGTTCGTGGTCCATTTTCCTCACGGACGTCCTAATGATCCACGTGGCATACTTTTAGAGACCACGTACTGTATGGATGTTTGGTCCATCCTAGGTGGTCTACAGACCAAAAATCATTCTGATTTGTGATTTTATATCCGTTAGATTTAGTCTTTTGTAGGCTGATTTCTTTGATCATTACTTTGGATACACAAATCCAACGGACATAAATCACAAATCAGGCTGATTTTTGGTCTGTAGGTCCAGCTAAGGACGGGCTAAACATCTCTTCGAGTTTGCCACATCGCTCATATGGACGTCCGTGAGCAAAACCGGACTCCTTGTTCGTTAAGCTCTTGGTACCCCTGATTACATTAAAGTGTCCTTCAGAACTTTGCTAACGGACGTCCGTCATCATCGTTGATGACGGATGTAATATGAGCCACGTGGCACCTTTTTTAGAAACCACGGACCGTATGGATGTTTGGCTCATCCCTAGGTAAACCTACTTACTAAGAATAACCTGATTAGTGATTTCAAACCTGTGGATCTTTGTACCCAAACAATGATCCAATTCCACGGTTAAAAATCAACCCATGAAAACTACTTCCATCTAACGCTTAGAAATCCCTAATCAAGCTAATGTTTGGTCTGTAGGTCCATCTAGTGTTGAGCCAAACATCCATACGGTCAGAGTTCTCAAAGAGTGTTACGCGGCTCATACAGTCGTCCGTCATTAAGTTTGATGACGGACATCCGTGATCAACGTTCTACTCTCCTTCAGACAACTTTTTTAAACCAAGCAAACCTGCTTTTGAGGGGACAGAATCCACGTTTCACCACTGCAGTCGTCCACGTAATCCACTCGTACATTTTTCCCTCCATCCCTCGCTTTATCGCACCAACACCTGCTTTATCAGACCCTGTCGCTGCCATTCTAGGGTTTCTGTTTTTGCTCTCTTTTGGAGCTAGAGAGAGAGGGAGAGGAAGAGAGAATGGGGTCTCTCGCCATTACAGGCGAGGAGATGTTTCCGACGAGCTTTGACGACTTTCAGAGACAGACTTCTCTAATGACGAGCTGTACTCTGTTGTGGAAAGAGCTCTCCGATCACTTCTCTTCGTTAGAGCAAGATCTCAAGAAGAAATCCGAAGCTTTAAAGGAGAAATTCCAAACCCTAGATCACAAAACCAAGGAAACCCTGGATGTTCTTGGGAAGCGAGAGGTTACGATCGATGGAAATGTGGAACTAGCGCTTGTTAAAGTCGAAGAACGCAAGGAAGCAGCGCTGATCGCCTTTGGGAAAGGCGGTGAGGAGGAATTGGATGACAGTGAGGAAGGTGTGCTGTTGAAGTTGAGATCTTTTTGTACGAAGATGGATTCTGATCGTTTCTGGAAGTTCGTGATCGCGAGGAAGAAAGAATTGGATGTGCTTCGGGCTCAGATCCCTTTGGCTTTGTCGGATTGTATAGATCCGGCGAAATTTGTTTTGGAGGCCATTTCAGAGGTCTTTCCGGTTGATAAGAGGGATGAGAAGAGTGAGCGGTCAAACGATTTGGGTTGGGCTTGTGTGTTGGTTCTTGAGTCGCTTATTCCAGTTGTGTCAGACCCAGTTTTGGGGAAGTCGCGGCCTTTGGTGACTCCGAGAATGAAGAAACGAGCAAAGGAGATTGCGGATGCTTGGAAGGAGAGTTTGGATCAGCGTGGGGGAATTGAGAATGTGAAGACGCAGGATGTTCACACGTTCCTGCAGCACCTGGTGACATTTGGGATTGTTTTGAAAGAGGATGCCGATTTGTATCGGAAGCTCGTGGTGGGTTCTGCGTGGCGGAAGCAGATGCCAAAGCTTGCGGTTTCGCTTGGTCTCGGGGATAAAATGGCAGGTATATGTTGGCTTCATCTTCTTTCTTTTAATTCCTACCCTTTTCATTAATAATTCATGTTATAGATTTTGTTGGAAAGTTTTCTTCTATATCACTCTCAATGTTCTCTTTTAAGTTCGAATTGTAGTTACTAATTCCATGAATGTATCCAGAACATGTGTCAGAACTCTGAACTGCCTGCAATTCCTGTTTTAAGGGACCACCAAACACTGGAAAGAATAAGCAGATTATGTTAGTCCGGCTCAGGTTTTTCAACTTGCTGTTCATATCTAGTAGACGGGGGATCTGAAAATGGAACCTCTCCGATAATGGATTGTTTAATCAGACTAGAATTGCATGATTTGTATCCTCAGTGTCTTTTAATGCATAAATTGTAGAAGTGCAACTTCAGCTTTCTATTTTGAAGGAATTCCAAGCATAAGAATTATCGGTTTTGGTTTGAAAGTGATTATTGAAGGTAGTAATATGGGAAGTATCAGTAAGGTTTGAGGATTCCGAGAGCGTGAGAACAAATTTAAGTCTTGATGGTTGCTTCTTGGGCAAATCAAAGGAGACAGTATTGTTTCCCTTTTTGGGGACTAGGAAACAATTCTTATAGCATATTCAAATACAAACTTTAAGTTTGTTATATACCAAGTGGACCTTTAGCTGGTGACAAGCCCAGCAATATCGAGTTTTAGCCTTGCATTCCAGTCCCAAGGCCCAGATAAAAGACGGTTGTGCCAGTTTGGAAACTGACAGAAACCTTTTGCCGAACCTTTTTTTTTTTTTTTTAATGTCAATCCTGTTCTTTGTTTCGAAAATTGAATGAAGGATAGGATTCATGTTGACGGCCCCAAATAGTTGGGATAAGGAACTATTAATGATGATGAATCAAGTGGAACATGGTTACTTAGAATGAGTGGGCTAAATGCCTTTCTCTACCCATACCCATAGGTTATCTCTTATAATTGTGGGTTCTACAGGTCAATTAAAGGTCATTAAATCCTTGGGCCGACTGCCCTTTGGATCTACCCAAGTGGCACCCTTAAAGTTCTCCTTTTGAAATATGCTGGATTGAGAGTGAGAGATGACACTTAGGTTTCTTCAACATGTGCATTGTTCTTCTTGTGACTGTACCACCACGAAGAAGTATCCATGGAGTACCAATCACTTGAAACAGTATCAAGCAGATTGTTCATGCGGCGGCTATACCTTTTGGTAATGGGCTGTACCCCGTACATTTGGTTTGTATGTAATCCTCGATTTAGGGTATACTAGTTGTTTCTATTTCTCTGTGAATGGTTTTCATCTCTTGAGTTGAGGTTCCTAAGTTCATATAATGCTGCATTTAGATTTACTCTGTTAACTTCATATCCTCAAATAATTGGTCGCTACATCTGATTGTGATGGTTCAGTTTGTTCTTTTAAAAATCAATATGTTTAAGGATCTTGCTGGTTATGCATCGTGAGTATTTAGTTTTTAGAACTCTCTAGTGAACGAGGCTTCTTTCTTCTCAACTTATACTGGATTTGTCTAAGAGAATTGAATTCGTGATTTTGTTGATAAACCGTGCACATAATCAGATGGTACTCAGTTTTAGGTGATGTTTACAATTTTATACAATTGGAGGGCGTAGGTTTGCCAATTTTGTCTTATATTGTTTGGTATAGCTTTCTCCGTTTAGTGTTTCAAAGTAAGAAGTGGTCATGACTTCCTTAGTTAAGGTATTTTCTGTGTGGTACCACTTCACCATGCTTGGAGTGTTGTACCACTTCGCTATGCTTGGAGCTTGGTATACCTTTTTTTTTGAACTGCTGGAGCTTGGTATACTGTTTTTTAATCTATGCATATTTGCACTTTATAACTGTGTGTGGGTCTATGATTCATTTCCGGGGCTTAGCTTCTGCAGTAGTTTGCTTGTTTATTGTCACTATATAATAATCTTTCGGCAAATATGAATCTGTATAGCAAATATTCCTGTTAATAGTCTAAAGCCAAGTTTTATGTAGGAGAGGAATAGGTGCTGATGTTTCTTCTCACCACAGCTGAGAATGGTCTGTTTTAGACTCACAATTCAAGAGTGCCCTTTAGTTGTTGAAGGTGATTTACCTAATTAGGGACATCATTGCTAAATTAGAAATTTGTACCACCACATTCATAGGAGTGCCAATGATATACCGGATAGGCTTGCTAAAATGTTGCTTTTAGGCATGCCTTGTATGTTTTGGTAGGCTGCCCCCTAAGTATTTTTTTTCTTAATAAAATCTTATTATTGTGAACATAAAAATTGCTTTACTTCCGACACACACTTGGAAAAGAAAATATGTTTCTAAAGAAGAAACCAATAACATTGAAAATCTTAGGAAATAACAAAGAGATATGGAAGAAAAATGAAGTAAAATGTCATGAGAGGAAGCCAAGCCAATTAGAAAGGGCACAAGATTTTAGGCAAATTACAGAATAGTGCAGGAGAAACTGCAACCCTAAATAAGATAATTCAGAAGTGGTCCAGAAGCTATCCTCTTAACTTTGATTTCTCTGTTCAATAGATAATACAAGATCCATTCCGCCTAGATAGGTCTGAGAAATTCCAAACAGTGAGAATCTAAATCCTCTTGTTTTTACTGATTTACAGGTGAAATTGCTAGGTTATTAAAATGTAAAAGTTCTACTTTGTGTGCTCTGAAACTTGTCAGAGTAAGGAGCCTTGGACAGAAGGTGCAAAACCTGAACTGACATGTCTTGGTGATACCACACATCTCCCACTCTTCAAAAAATAAGCAGATCCTTCATCATTTTCCTTTTATTCTTTTTCTTTTCATCATTGCTTGATATGATCATGTGTGGATATGAAGGAACTCTTGACTAGTCTGGTTCTTAGGAATCGATTGATCTTTTAAAAGAATGGATATGAAATAGAATGGCCAAAATTTTCCAATGGAAGTTTATTCTCAACCAAGTGTTCACGGAAAGGATTCATTGATCTAGAGGAGTCGGCTGGCAGATAAATGAACTTGGTCGCTTGTTCTCCATGTTAACATGATTGGCCAGTTTTTCTAGTTTAGTGTCATTACTTCTGGAGCATGCTGAACACAATAAACCAAAGGAGTTCATGAGGATATTTTGGGTTCTTGAGGTGAAGCTGTTGTCTGATTTTGTCTAGTTAGTCAAGAAGAAGAGTGATTAATGGTACTGAAGTTATCAACCAATTAATACTGCAAGATATCCTTGGGGCTTGTCCTACTACCAGTTGAGTTTCTACTCATAGCTCCTTTTGTGTTTCATGAATTGAACTTGTCCAGTGTCTGTAGCATCCATATCCGAGGTTTAATAAGTTTGATTTGCTTTTGAGGTGATTGATGGCTCCCAAATCACGTTGAATGGCATTAAATCAGGATTCATGGCTAATAAAACTAGTTGATTGATCTGTTTATAAAAGTTGCAGTTATATGTGAATGGTCTCTTTTAATTGTTTTATCCTACCACAATTCCAGTTGAAAGCTAAAATATTGTATATCTTAACCATCTCTTTTTCTGAAAAGCGGTGCATTTGCCTGTACTAGTTTGGTGTGAGCTGCAATTTTCCCAAGAATGCGGTTGGGTTTTTATTCTGAAATGTTGAGCTTTGTTCCATTAAGCAATAATGTGATGGGTTAGGATTGAATGGTTAGTTGCTTGCTATGGTCTTGTTACTTGCAGACATGATTGAAGAATTGATCAGCAAGGGACAGCATGTTGATGCGGTACATTTTACTTATGAAGTGGGTCTTGTGGACAAGTTTCCCCCTGTTCCACTGCTGAAAGCTTATCTGAAGGATTCAAGGAAGGCTGCAACTAATATTTTGGAGGATCGCAATAACTCTGGCCGAGCTGTGGTGTGTCTTTCTTCTCATTATCCCCACTGATGTTACATTTTTGTTTCTTCATATACTATTGCTATTTCCAAAACTGAAGTTTTTTGGTCAGATCTTGAACTTCCAAGGCATTGTGCTCTTCTCAGAAGAGTACTGTGGGTTGACTGGGAAAGTAAAAAATGGTACCAAGGGTATGCCGATCTACTGAAAGTAGGAAATCAAGTTATTAGATTTCTTTAAATAATTTTGTCCATATAAATGGTTTGTTCCGTAAAATATGTCAAATTCTACCTGCTTCTATGCAATTGCTTCAGTTGGTATTGGCACAATATTCCCCTTCCTGTGGCATTTCGTCATCCTGGCAAGAAGTGGGATGGCCCATTTATATTTTCTGTGTCATGAACTATCCCAATTCAGACGAAGCTGCATTGAAGCTTCCTGAATTTTTTGAATCAAACAATCTTTCTACAGATTGATCAGAAATACCCCACCACATTATAATTTCAATGTCCTGATTGAGGGTATTATAGTTGGCGGTGAAGGTATTATCTTTTTAACTGGTTGCACGTAAGTTTCAATGGCCTGACAAAGCAAGTGAAAGATCTTTATGTTATGTTTGTTGCAGCACCTAGCTGGACGAAAAGAGCAGTCAGCACTTCGGGCTGTCATCAAATGCATTGAAGAGTACAAACTTGAGGCTGAGTTTCCCTCTGAAGGCCTCCGTAAGCGCCTTGAACAGCTAGAAAAGGTCAAGGTGGACAAGAAAAGGCCAGCTGCAGTCCCTGCCAACAAGCGAACACGAGCCAGCACTGGGGGACCCATGCCTCCTGCCAAGGCTGGTCGTCTAACAAATGCATACGTATCCTCTTTCCCACCAGCATCTCCCACATTCGTACGTTCACCATCCCACACCCAATACCCAGCTGGAGTCCCACCTTATGGATACGACAGGCCTGCAGCTCCCACCATGTATGGCAGCAGGAGCCCACCTGCCATCAGGGACCCTTATGTTTATTCCCCGGAAGCTGCCCCTGCAGTGCTTGGTGGGTCGTACCCAGGAGCTCCCTTGAATTATCCGGCGTATGGAGGATATGGCAATGGTTTTGCGCCAGGGTATCAGCAAGCATACTACCGATAAGTAGAAGATGTCAAAATCGTGCATGAGATCGGTATTTCATGGCGGGATAACTCTTGGATGACAGTGACACTGCTGATGATGACCCAAGCTTATTTTGCTTTAAATGGTTTGTAATCACTAACCACGTATGGTAGCCAAGTGTGTGTGTTATTGTGGTCTTTGTATTTCTAGTCTTGATTGAACTCCTTAGTATTAGGTGATTGTGAAAAGTAATCAGTTAACGCTGTTTAGCTCTTGTGAAGACTCGGGAACAGTTGCCAGTAGGTTTCACGTGCAGTTGGGACTTTCAGGCTCGTCTGTGTTTTTCCCATTCTTTGACGAGAGAATGGGTTCCAACTGAAACAAAAGCAAAAGCTTTAAGGGGTGTTTGACACCACACAAAAATTAACTTATTTGCTTTTATAAGCCAAAAAGTTAGTTTGGCTGTGTTTTATATTTTAACTTCTAAAAAGTTAGAAACTAACTTAAAACTGAAGCTAAATTGTTTATCTTTTAACTTCTAAGAGAAAATAACTTCTAAAAATTTAGAACGTCTCTCACGCTTTTAATTTCTCAGGACTTTTCTGGAGGCAATAAAATCAACTGGTAACTTTTACTACAAGAAGAAATGCTTTTACTTCTCGTTCCCAAACGCCCCCTTAGGTATTAATTTGTGGGGATCATTCATAATCAGATCCAATTGCTTACAATTAAATAAATAAATAAAATCCAGTTATGGCATTTGTGGTGGCCTGGCCCTTCTAGGATAAAACAGCGGTAGAATAATTGAAGGCGGCCTACAAAATATGGCCCTCCATTATTGGAAATATCCAGGAGGGCCCGGACCGGAGGTCGACCTAAATTTCCGTAGGGGCTACCAATCTATCGTTGTTGCATTTATGATTGTTTTGGATAATTTTGTCCCTAACTAGGTTTCCAAAAAACAAAAAGAAACTTATATGAATCATTTACGTGCTTGAACTTTCTATTTGAAAAGGAATAAGAATCATTAAACATTAAAAAGAAAGGAAAAGATAAAGAGTAAGGTGGGAACTGGAAAAAGAGAGAAGAAATATGGAACAGGAGGATCTGAGGACCCCTTTTTTCTGACCCCCTCGGGAGAATCGGACTTGGTGCCATGGATTTCGAGAATCCAACAGTGATTGATAGTGCTGAGCTGGCATTCATTTCAATGAAAGGGGTCCTCGAAGCACCGTGGATTCCGAGAATCTAACGGTGGTTGAATGAAAAAGTGAATGCTAGTTCACTGCTACCAGAATCCACGGAGCCGAGTCAGACTCCCAAGGGGGATGAGAAAAATGGGGGCTCATGAGCCCGTCCATGGGTCGGGCTTAGGGCCCTAGGGGACCCCATTTTTGTGACCCCTCTTGGGAGTTTGCCATGGATTCTGAGAATCCAACTGTGGTTGATAGTGCTGAACTGGTACACTTTTTCATTTTTTGTCAGTGCTCAACCACCATTGGATTCTCAAAATCCACAGCTAAGCACATGACTCCCCATAGGGGTCACAAAAAAGTTGTCCACAGAGCCTGATAACAAACTTGACTCTGAAGGTGTTATCAACAACAATTTAGACACATTTCTAAAATTACTCCTATAAAACTTGATTATATCTATTATAATCATTATAAGATTTACAAAATTAATTTGGATCAAATTTCAAAATTACCTTCAAAAATTGCAAAACTACCGAAATCACCCCTCCATAATCTTCCAAAACTACCCGTTAATTTGCCAAAACTTTTAATTTCACTATTTTCAAAAAATGTTCTTACAATATTTGATATATATTGAATGGAAATAGGGACATTTTGGTTATTTTAGAATTCTTTTTTGTGAAAAACTTTTGGGAATTTTCGACATACCCCCCCATGTTATCTTTGAAATTTGACATACCCCCCACACTTTGAAAAAGCTGACATAGCCCCCTATGGCTTGGTCCATGGTCAGTTGACCAATGTTGACCCGAGTTGACCACAATATTTCACATTGAAAGACAGAAATACCCTTGTCTTCAACCATGGAACAAGGGTTTGGATCAAAACCAAACCCCCAAATCAAATGGATATGGTGGACGGCAAGCCAAGAGATACCAATGGGTTAGTTGTCCATCATCGGAGACCAACCCACCAGTCTCATGCCGGTCATCCACCACTACGGCAAAAATTTAAAAACCCATTCGTTTCTGGAGTATCACTTTTTTTTTTCCTTCTTTGAAACACCAACTTAAAAAAAAAAACTTCTAGGGCTGAAGTGGCATTGTAATACAAATATTAAGCTCTGAATCTTCTTTTGGTATCTCAACTAGCATTGGGGATTCCCACTCCATATATTGATTGAATATTTTTAAACAATCCATTTTCAAGCTAAAATGAGTTGGGAAATATAAGCTTGAGTCTATGGTCGGACAACCTAATGGTTTTTTTAATTTTTGTTGAAGTGGTGGATGACCGGCATGAGACTCCGATCATTTGATTTGGCTTGCCATACACCACCGTCATTTGATTTGGGGGTTTGGTTTTGGTCCAAACCCTTGTTCCAAGGTTGAAGACAAAGGTATTTCTGTGTTTTAATGTAAAATAAGCTAGTCAACTCGGGTCAACATTGGTCAGCTGACCTTGGACCAAGTCATAGGGGGGTATGTCATCTTTTTCATCCCAAAACTTTTATATGTATCTATATTATAATGATGCTCACCCTTTTAAACTGTGGGCCGATCCTATGAGCCGTCAATATCATAATGAATAATGTGTTATTTTGCTCATATCTCTACTATTATAAAGTAGCTGACCCCATTAAGCCATAAGCCGACCATTTGAGTCGTCATCGGGGCCTTTTGCCGTTTTAAGTCCTAAACTACCATTATATTTTGTAACAGATTTGGATTGAACAGGAGTCAACCTTTTACGAGGAATAATGAAATACAAAAGAGTAATATAATTGTTTAAGTGCCTTCTTAAGGATATAATCTTGGTTCTAATTAAATGGTTCATTTTAGTAAATTTGTGCTTTTAAAAATATATTACACAAAGTAACATTGACTTCTCTTCTCATCACATGGTTGTTGCATCATGCATTGCTTGACCCAACGGGCATCACACAATCAAGGACCATCCATCAGGTGGAACAAACATATTTTGAGAGGAGAATATTCTAAAGAGTGCTATTAGCCCATCTCCCCCTGTGTCGATTGGTGGCCTTTGATAAGTGTAGTCTCTACTTTTTCAGGAATTTTTAAAAAATCAAGGGCTGTCCATCAATACATGGAAGGTGGGCCATATACTGGTTTAGAATATTTTTATGATTTTTATGCCTTATTTTTTCATCCCAAGAGGCTGAAATGGATCGAGTCAAAAAAATTTATGATTTTTTCATAATTTTTAAATGTATCTGGGGATCACACCGGATCAGTCCGATCCAACTTATCCAGATTGGGATCGGAGGTGTCCGATCTGACTTCGAACTTTGCTCTGCATGGTGATCAACAAAAAAGTTTGGCAAAATAAGGATTTGTATATTAAAAAGTGCTTTTGATACAAAAAAAGTTTTATGATAGTTCTATGCAAAAATCATTTCTAGGCAACTTATTTAGGGCAACCATAGCCTAAGAGGGAGTATTGTTATATTATATGGAGACCCGAGGGTGATAAAGTACTGTACATGGGGAGGTCTATTTCCCTTAAAGGCATTTTTTGTACTTTTACAAAGAGATACGGGAATCCTAATTTCATCTTGGGGTTATATATACCTCGGTTGATCAGAGATGAATATCCATTGGCGGAAACCATGGACGTACTTCAATGTGAATCGATGTAGATCCGTGGACGTACCTCAATTTGGAGGAAACCACTTTTGCATCTTTGTTCTTTAGATTGTTTATTGTTCTTTCTTCCCAACAAATACTTCCATCAATTTTTTGATGGAAGGAACTTCTATTCAAGTAAGATGGAAAGCTCCCAAAAGTTGCCACGAACAGAAGAAGATGGATACGCATTTGATTTTTCTGAATTTACATAACTTTTTGTCTTTTGGGTCCATCGATGTTTTCATAGAAGTTCTTCCATAAAAAAAATTAATATTCTTGATCTAGGATCAATGCCTCTAACGTTGTTTTCCCATTATTTTCATAGAAGTTCTTTAGATTGTTATTTTCCATTATTTTCTCTTTTTGCCCCCTGAGTGTTACAATTCGTTATAATGGCCGTTATAACAGAAAAAACGGTAACGCCCCCAGTCCGTTATACCGTTATAACGGCCCCTTTAATTAAACCTTGCTCATAACGATTAATTATCACTATTTTATTGAATTATTCCAAAGAGACCACCAATTATCTCCTTTGCACTTACTGGTGATAGAAAAAATAATGGAAATAATACATGCTCATCCATCCACAGGATGTTTGTTCATCACAAGACGACTTGTTTGCTGATCCTTATTTGCGTCTTTTATTGCCCCCTGTTCATCCCCTGTTTATTTTATTATCGTCTAGGCCTTGGGCTTCCCTGCACAATAAACAACAGAGTAAATATATATGGAGGTGTTATATGATTATGTATTCCATAATGTACATCTCGAAATGGACCAGGACCATTCGATTGGTGGGATTGAACCCGTGATCTTACCAAAAGGATTAGCCTCCGGTGGGAGCCTCTTTGATGGAGCATGACCCAAAAATTGGAATCCCCACCGGACCTTAAGCATCCGATCAAGAGCTAAAAGTTCGAGGGCTGACAGAATTTTTTTTCGTTTTTTATTTGGCCCACGTCCTACAAAACAGAAACCAACCTGATTAGTGATTTCTAGCCGATGCATTCAAGCACTTTATCTTTCATGGGCTTCAAACCCACCCTTAGTCTTGTTTATGAAGCCCAAGATGAAAAGTGCTCAAATCCAATGGCTATATATCACCAATCAAACTATTTTCCGTCTATAGGTCCAACAACCTGTGGGCCACCAAACATTCATGGTTAAGTGGACCCAGAAGAGTATCCCACACTGACCCATGAATGTTTGGCCCAGGCCTTAAGGTGGTCCTACAAACCAGAAACCAACCTGATTAATGATTTATAGCCGTTGCATTCAAGCACTTTATCTTTCATGGGCTTCATGTTGAAACCCACCCATGGTGAAAAGTACTCGAATCCAATGGCTATAAATCACCAATCGAACAACGTGTGGGCCACAAACATTCATGGGTAAGTGGGCCCATGAATTCCATAGAGAAATCATAATCCTAGAAGGCTAGAACAGCTCCTTCTCGTAATTTTTCTGGATTGTTTTCCTTATCTTACCTTTAGCAGGCATCATGAATGGATAGCAAAGAAAAATACACTTCATATCACAGAAAAAATCTCCATGGCGGTAGTGCCTACAACTTTTATAGCAGCTATTGTAACACGCCAGGTCTTCTTGATCGGTTGTGGGCACTACGGCTGCTTCATTGGGCTGCACCGTCAGCAGCAGAAGAAGAAGGAGGCAGAATATAGAGGACAACCCAAAAGCCTTATTTGCCATATTTTTCTCTCGTTTTTTGTTTGATTTCTTGTATTGGTTTCCTTTTTTCTCTTCCCTTCTCTCACTTTTTTTTTGGGATGGAGAAAGAGAAAGGGAGATGGAGGAAGAGAAATGGAGAGTGGAATTTATAGGTGATAAATGGCTTATTCTGGATGTGTGCTGTTAGTGTACATGTGGTGTTATGACCTGAACCGTTGCTACTTTTAGGGACGACGGTTGCATTTCCTGCAATTCCTCTTTTAAGGGACCATCAACGGCCATTGCAATTCTTGCATGATTTGTGTCCTGAAAAAGTGTCTTTAATGCATAAATTGTACAAGTGCAACTTGGGTTTTCTATTTTGAAGGAATTCCTAAGAATTATGGGTTTTGGCCCTTTTGGGAATGTTGTGAAAGTGATTGTTGAAGGTAATATGGAAAGTATCTAAATCATGGTTCGAAATCTAGGCCGATCCGGATCAGGATCTGCGCCCACCGATCCATTTCATTTCGGGATCGTCATGCTCAAGATGCACGTCCCATGAAGAGAACCTTCACATCGTCTCGAGCGAGACCGATCCCGAGACTTCGAACCGTGATCTAAAATGTTTTGAGGACTCTGATGGTGAAATTACAAATGTGGGAGATGCTGGTGGGAAAGAGGATACATACGCATTAATGCTGGCTCGTGTTCGCTTGTTAGTAAGGACTGCAGTTTTTCTTATCGACCTTGACCTTCTCTAGCTGTTCAAGGCGCTTACGATTCCAAAGGCCTTCAGAGGGAAACTCAGCCACAAGTTTGTACTGCTTCAATGCATTTGATGACAACCCGAACTGCCCACTCTGCTCTTTAAATCCCAGCTAGGTGCTGTAACAACGATAACACAAAGATCTTTCTCTTGCTTTGTCTCGCCTCTTACAGGAGACCATAATGCACGAACTTACGTGCAACCAGCAAGTTCTCTCTCCCCTTTCTGTTTTTTTTCGGGACAAAGAGAGCCTCCCTCCTGTTTGGGCACCGCCACTTCGTCTTCTCCAACAGCCAACGCCTTTTCCAAAAAAATGCAGAACTGACAATCCTCAAAATGGCATCTAGCTCCACCAAGGTTTAATAACGGCCGTTACAACTGATTCGGACCTCCCCGTTACGTTATGGACCGTTAAAAGGTCCAAAAAACAACGTCGGTTGTAAAGAAAATAACGGCTGTTATTTTTTCCAGTATAACGAACCGTTATTTTCTGGAAAAAATTGTGAAAAAACGGCCCTTATATTCTGTTTTTTCTGTTATTATGAAATTCAAAATTTGAATTTTTACCATTTTTTTTCCGTTATTTTCCATTTCCCCTCCTTTTCCGTTTTTGTCCCTGAGCGTTTTTTTTGTTACAACGGAAAAAACGATAACGCCCCGGTCCGTTATACTGTTATAACGGTCCCCTTTAAACCTTGGCTCCACCTAGCGATGGGCCCAACTTCGGTACGGTTAGTGACCTCTAAGTAAACGAAGAAAAGTTCTGAGCCAACAATCCTTACAAATAAAAATAAAAATCCTCAAAAAGAGAAAAGATTTTTTGCTTGCCCCCCCTACTTTATTGATGCAATTTGCATCTCACCCAATGTTTATAAAATATTTGAGTCTCAACCTTTGACAATGGTCAATGTTGTTGACCATCCGCATGGACATCCCAATATTTTTGAAATGATTATAATGACCTTGGGTGAGATGCAAATATTTCAAGAACATTGGGTGCAATTGCATCAATAAAGTATGGGGGACAAGTAAAACATCCCTTCTCTTTTTTAGGATATTTTTGGAGGATTGTCAGCAAAATCTTTCTTCATTTACTTTGGAATTGCAAATTTGATGGTAAAGATCGGACAAATCTAGTATGCAACTGTTTGCATACTTTAGGCAGAAGGTGACGCGTGTGTGAACAAACCCTCTGGTTAACCCATTCGAGGTTTAACCTTTTTTTAAAAAAAAAAAATTCTTTGATAATCTTTTTTGTTAAAACAAAACTAGCGACTCTTCCCGCTCCTCTTGGTTCCCATTTCCTTTGTTCCTTGCTCCATTTCCATTTCTCCTTTCTCTCTCCTCCGTCCCTTTCTCCTTCCGACGAATTGCAGCCGCGAAGAGCATGTATTCGAGGTTGCAATCTCTATTTTTTAGTTTCTCTCTCTATGTATTAGTGTAATACAGTCCAACGAGTTGCAAAATTGAACACCGTATGCAATCATGGATTGGGAGTTGCAGAGGTGAACACCTTCAAAAAGTCCGAAGTTTATTGTTGTCTCATCGAAATCTACTGTTCTTGAATCTTCTTCTAGGTTTGAAGCCTTGGTTGTATCCAAAGTACATGGAAAACTCAAAACATTATGGTTTATAATTTAAATAACTTTCTGAAACTATTGACAATCAACTTCTGATTGTTGATGGTTCAGTTGAATAACTCCAACCCTAATCAAGTTGCAAAAGCTTCAACCTCGTGTTTTGTTGACACCAGAAGAGATGATGTTTCTCAAAATAGTTTCAAATACAAACCCAATATAGCACTATTGAAACCCTAGAGGTGATTTCTCCCTCAGAAACGTCTCTCCCTGCATTATGCAGCATTTTTTTAAACCCTAAGAGATGGTTTATCATAAAATAGCTTTTAACATAACCCCATGATAACATTATTGAACCCTAAGAGCTAGATGAAATCCTAGGTACCTTACAATAGAACTTATTAATGGAGAAAAGCGAGCTATAAACCCTCTCCCGCTATGCTGCCAACATTTTCACGTTTCAATGGTAGAAACCCTCTCACGCGCTAGGCTGGAAGCCTGGTTAGTTTAAAAAATAGAAAAGATATTTTAGTTTGGGAGAGAAAGGGAGAGAGAGTCCAGGCACTTTGGGGGCAGAGGAGAGAGGAATGAGAGAGAAATAATTCAAGAAGTTGTTTCGGTTTAAGAATAAAAATTTCAAAAAGTTTTTTTTAATATAATAAATATTAGGTTACTATGTAATAGTCTTGGGTTAGCTTTTCTCTGGTTAAGGATTTTGATCACACACGCATCGCCTTCTGCTAACGTTTGCATACTCAAAAGCAAGGTTTAAAGGGGACCGTTATAACGGTATAACAGACTGGGGGCGTTATCGTTTTTTCCGTTATAATGGCCATTATAACGAAAAAAAATGCTCAGGGGCAAAAATGGAAAATAACAGAAATAACGGAAAAAATGGCGCTGAAATTCAAATTTTGAATTTTAAAATTTGAATTTCAAAATTTCAAAAATAGAAAATAATGGAAAAAAAATGAAAATAACGGCTGTTTTTTTCACAAAATTTTCCAGAAAATAATGGTCGTTATTTTTGTTATAACAGAAAATAACGGCCGTTTTTTTGCGTTTTAACGGTCCATAATGTAACAGGGTAGGTCCGAATCCGTTATAACGGCCGTTATTTTTGTTATAACAGCCGTTTTTTAAACCCTGCTCTAAAGTATGAAAAAGGTTGCATACTAGATTTGTCCCTAAAGATCTGATTGCACTTGAGTGATTATAGGGGCCTCATCGATGTTGATGACGGACCGCAATATGAGCCCCGTGTCACACTCATAGCATGTATCTAAGATGTGCCAGACTGAGGCCACATCACGAATATCCACCGTCTGATGTGTTGAAGAATATTATTCATGAATGTGAATCTCTTATCGTAATTATTTATATTCTATGTTCGAGACATTGACGTTGATGGGTTTGTGGATGATGAATTGGAACTTGTATACTACATTGTCGCGCGGTATACCAAATATAAACCTGTTATAATTCAACCATTTAAAAAAAAAAAAAAAAAAACCCATTGTAACGGGTGTTGTAATGGTCACACCCAACCCCATTATTTTATTTCGTAAATAATGCCCAAATTCGAAAAAAAAATGTTATATATTACCGTTATCGAGGTTATTTAGAAAAAATAAAAATTAATAATATTCTGTGTCAATTTTTTTTTACACATATGTGAATTCAAACCGTTATAACGGACCAGACCATTT
Source organism: Euptelea pleiosperma (assembly GCA_035048495.1). Lineage (NCBI taxonomy): Eukaryota > Viridiplantae > Streptophyta > Magnoliopsida > Ranunculales > Eupteleaceae > Euptelea > Euptelea pleiosperma. Next base: position 23,327,477 of record CM068551.1, on the reverse strand, counting down.
AAAACCGCGCTCATTATCACTATTTTATTGGATTACTCCAAAGAGATCTAGACCAAGTTTAAAAAATGGCTGTTATAACGGATTCGGACCTACCACGTTATGTTATGGACCGTTAAAACGCCGAAAAAATAATGACCGTTATTTTCTGGAAAATTTTGTGAAAAAAATGGCCGTTATTTTTATGTTATTTTCTATTTTCGAAATTCAAAATTTATATTTCAGCGCCATTGTTTCAGTTATTTTTCGTTATTTTCCTTTTTTCCCATTTTTGCCCCTGAGCATTTTTTTTTTTTTTTGTTATAACGGAAAAAACGGTAACGCCCCCAGTCCGTTATACAGTTATAACAGCCCCCCTTTAAACCTTGATCTAGACCACCCAATTATCACTATGATTAAAAACTCATTTGAGAGCAGATTAATCTCCATTGCACTTATTTAAGATAAAAAAATAAAAATGAAATATTACATGCTCATCCATCCAAAGTCTGTTTTTTTCAACACAATGAGAGGATCCAAGGACAGGAAATAATGGGACTTGTTTGGTGATCTTTATTTGCATCTTTTATTGCTCTCTGTGCAACCCTGTTTAGCTTATTATCGTCTAGGCCGTGGTCTTCCCTGCACAATAAACAACAGACTAAATGTTAAGGAGTGAAGCCCAAAAAGAATATATGGATCGAGGTGTTATATGATTATGTATTCCATAATGTACATCTCGAAATGTAGCAGGACCGTTCGATTGGTGGGATCGAACCAGTGATTTCACAAAACGGATTAGCCCCCGGTGGGCGCCTTAACCATCCGATCAAGACCTAAAGCACGAAATGTTTATTTTTTAGCCCACGCCTTAAGGTGGTCCTACAAACCAGAAACCAACCTGATTAGTGTCAAGCATTCTATCTTTCGTGGGCTTCAAACCCACCCTTAGGCTTGTTCATGAAGCCCAATATAAAAAAGTGCAGCAATCCAATGGCTATAAATCACCAATCAAACTATTTTCGGTCTGTAGGTCCAACAACCTGTGGACCACCAAACATTCATGGGTAAGTGGGCCCAAAAGAGTATCCCACGCTGACCCATGAATGTTTGGCCCACGTCTTAAGGTGGTCCTACAAACCAGAAACCAACCTGATTAGTGATTTATAGCCGTTGCATTCAAGCACTCCAATGGCTATAAATCACCAATCAAACTATTTTCGATCAGTAAGTCCAACAATCGTGTGGGCCCAAAACAGTATCGGGATTATGGAATTTTTTGATGCCGAAATCTTTATCCGAAGTAAATTTCAAGATAGTTTTGGTGATCTTACCTTGAGCAGTTGATTTGGTTGGACCAGCAGGACCGCAACGGAAACTACATTTAAATTCACAGAAAAAATCACCGTGGCCTTTGGCCTTACAAGCTGAGTGGCAGGCTTTGTAACACGTTGGGTAATCAATGGGTGCGTTCGACGATGGACCGCAAACAAAAAAACACTTGATATTACAGATAAGCTTACTGTGGCCGTTGGCCTTACAATCTGAATGGCACCTGTCGTTACACACTGAGTAATCTTCAGCTGTTGCTATTTGCATAGTCAGAAGAAGAAGAAGGCAGAATATAGAGAACCCAGAAGCCATATTTGCCATATCTCTTTCTATCTCTTTTTTTTTTCGTGCTGGTTTCCTTTTTTGGATGGAGCAGGATGAAGAAGAGAAAGGGAGAGTGGGGATTTTATAGGTTACCAATGGCTTAATTCTGGATGTGTGGGTTTTATGACGTACGTGGACCGTTGTTATTTTTAGGTAGAGACTGTTCTAGTTGATAACCTTTCGATAACTAGGAATTTGTGATTCGTTACTAAGAGGTGTTTGGCCACTTAATTGGCTGAATTTGTTTCACGATTCGTTGTTGATTTTAGAAAAATTAGGTGACTATTGTTATCAAAAGAAGAAAAAGGCTAAAAAAACGAAACTGTACGATTGCTCGAATTATCCACTTGCGCTTCCTTCTTCTCCCCATTTTTTTTTGCTTCGTCTGAAGTATTATTTCCTCTGCTAATCGCAAGTTATTTTTTTCCATGAAGATGTACTTATTCCAACTAGGTGTTCAACAAGCCTAAACAAATATGACAAGTGTCATGATTATAGGGTTGCAACTTGGGCGGGCTCAAGTTGAGCTTGACGGGTTCAACCCAACCTTGAGCTAGGGTTGGGTTGGCCCCTTCAGTACTTGGGTTGCAATTTGGAAGGATTCAACCTGAGCCTGACAGGTTCAACCCGATGTTGGGCTACGGTTGTTGGGTTGGCCCCTTCAATACTGAGGTTGGGTTCAGGCTGGATTTTGACAACCTGATCAAATTGGGTTGGGCTAGGGTTGAGGCTTAGCCCAACCCAATTTGAATAAACCTATAATTAAAGATGATGAATATAAATGTATATATATTTTGTTAATTTAATCCTATTTATAACAGCATATGGAAATGAAGTTATTATTTAATGGCTAGCATAAAGGTCATTATATTGACCAATAAACAATTTTAATACGAAAAAAAATAGGAACCTTTCTAATCAATAAAAAAAATATACCAGCCCAATAGCTTTGGGCTTGGGCTGAGAAATCTAGGTCCAACCTCGGATTGGGTTGGGTTAGGGTTCACAGCCCTAAAAGGTATTAAAATCTAATGCCTAGAGATTACCGGGCTAAACATCGATGTGGTTAGTGGGCCCTGATGGCAGCGGTGAGTAACAAAAATTGCGCTACCTGATGCCAAAAAGCCTCAGGTCTACCTTGTTACATCTTTCTCCAAACTTAATCTACTACATGAGCTCATTTTACATCAAAATCGCCAAAAATCAGCTGAATGGTGATCTGATCAAGTCATTAATTGAACCTGAGTACCCAAATAAAATATATAAATTCAACAGCATGAAATCACCTGATGATTTGAATCCAAATGGCTAGAGATCACAAATCAAGCTGATTGTTGGTGTTAGGACCATTCATTCATGGGTCAGTGGGCCCGAGAGACTGCTAGGTGGTGCATTTTATGCCCGGGAAATGTTGTGTACAATTCGGGTTTGTCATTAATTTCAAAATTTGTTTAAAATTTATGAAATTTTTTTTTTAAATAAATAAAACAAAAAAGCAAAATATTGAAAAAAAAATTCTTATAAACTGATTTTGCCTGTTCGAAACTGAATAATCCAGGAATAATTCAGAAAAGTTTATGAAAATTATTCGTGAATAATTCAACTATGTTAAAAACCGCGGGAATTTTTCCAAACCTTCGGTTTGTTTTTTGAATAATTCGTAGGGTTCACGAATAATTCGGGAACTAACTATGCGTTTGCATGCGCACATGTTCAGTAACGAGAACGGTCTGATTCAGGCCCACGACTTTTACAGAACATAATTTCCACTTACAACCACTAAATGATTTCTAACCATTGGATCTCGCTCAAACCATTATCAACCCTTCAAAAGTTTGGTGTCTGATCACTACAATCATTATTGGGAACATCGGTTTAAGGAACCTGTCGTAGGATTGGGATGGATGATCACGCGTAAGACAAAACCGCAGACGATTTATACGTAGTACCTGAAATATGAAATCAGTTCCCAGGTATGCATAGATTTTGTTGTATCAAATCTAGTAGTTGTGAGTCGTCTCCTGTCACACACGTGACGAAATGTGACAAGTGAATGGCGGTAACGAGAGATTTTTTTTTCTGATTCAAGAGAAAACCAGGTGAGTTAGATGCAGGCAATGATCTGTGTGATTGGTCTATTATAGACAGTGACGACTATATGCAAACTATATATGATTATATTAGTGGGCCACACGTGTATTGCATGTGAGTGATTGCAGGGGCCTCTTAGAATACTTTTAAGTACGCAAACTAATATGATTATATTAGTCGGTCTAGTATGCAACCATTTGCATACTTTTAAGTATGCAAACATTGTATCCATCATTGAATGCTCATTGAAAAACGTGTTTTTAATTTATAATTTTTTTTTTGAAGACATTGAAATAACACATTTTTCAAGGGACATCCAACCGTACTGACAATGTTTGCATAAGTATGCAAATGGTTGCATACTAAATTTGTCCTGTAAAACTGAAGGGCAAATATGGATGATTAGTTTGGAGGGCCTAATTGTCCATATGGTAAATAGGGTCCCGGGCTCAGGCGGCCAACAAAAGTGAACCAACAAGTTCAAGTAGTTCTCGAGTGTGGATTTGACACTTTTGCCAAACCACAACCACAACCACAATTGGCCGGATTCTCGAAATACGTGCCCCAGAACAAACATGAACTTGTTGGTTCACTTTTGTGAGTGCCTATCCCAACCCGCGTAAATATGTGTCGTTATTAAGGGATTATTTTGGAAACATTAGAAGAAATAATATAAAAAATAATTAAGTCTGAGTCAAGCTCAAGAGACACCCTTTTTTGTGCCCCTTCTCAGAAGTCGTGTTATCGGCTGTGGATCTTGAGAATCCAACACTCATGGTTGGCCGCACGTGCCTTGCACACGAATGATTGTAAGAAGTGGCAAAATAAGAAAGTTTCAACCCAAAGGGCAGTTTAGAGGGAATATGTAAATTATGACAATTCAAGGCACAATTATGTCCATGTAAGCCTCACGGCCATCAATGGGTCGTGTAGCATGTCATTTTAGCCATGTCAGAATATCCCGACCTGTATATATATTTCATCAATAGTCGTACTTAGACAACTATTAGATCCGAATCAATCCAATGGTGGGTCACAATTCTCAGATCCACTCAAAATGTTTTTAGATCGTGGCAACTTGATCCATTGATAGCCCTACATATGATTGGTTAGACTTAAGATAACTTCATATTAAAATTGGGTCAGGCTCAGCAGACACCATTTTCACACACAATTTTACACAATTCTGGTGTACCCACATGGAAGATAAATCAGTGGCTGATTTTTGGTGAGGATGATCTCCTCACCATATAGATCAACCCTACAAAAAATCAGCCCATTCTGAAATTTCTAACACCATCGAATGTGGGTTTCAAGTTAATGGTAAAAAATAAACGGTCCATAATTCTTCAACTTGTAAATCATGCTATGAATATCAGAATGATTTGAATTTTTGTGAGGGTGATCTCCTCACCATTGAGACCATCCTCACCAAAAATCATCCCATTCCAAAATTTCTAATTTATATGTTGGCCCCCACAATTTTTGTGTGTGAAAATAGGTGTCCGCTGAGCCTGACCCATTAAAATGTAGTCTGTAGATCATTTTTTCCTATGTAGCGTATTTGGCACTCTTTTTGGCCCACTGAACCATGAATAATTAGCCCACCACTTGATGGACCTACACACCAAAATTCAGCCTCATTGGTGATCTCTAGCAATTGAATATGAGTATCATAAAAATGACATTAAAATCAAACGGCCAAAAATACCCGATGAAAAATTTTCATATCCAATAGCTACAGAACACTAATGAGGCTGATTTTGGTAAGTAGATCCATCAAGTGGTGTGCATATCATTCATGAGTCAGTGGGCCCCAAAGAGTGTGCAAGGTGGTATGTTTAATGCACTCCACAGGGAAAAATGCTACACAGACTAAATACTCTTCAGCCATGAGTACTTTAGATCCATGAAGGAGCCGATAATTTGTCAAAAATCAATATTATTGAATGAATCCAAGGTTCCAAGGAAGCCGTTTTAACGGTATAACGGACTGGGGGTGTTACAGTTAAAATGGCCATTAAAACGGATTGTAACAGTCAGGGGCAAAAATGGAATTTAACGGATTTTACTGATTTTAAAGTAAAAAATAGAAAAAATTGGCTCTGAAATTGAAAATTTCAAAAATAGAAACTACAGGAATTTAACAGAAAATAACGGAATTTAACGGCTGTTTTTTTTTTTCACAAGTTAACGGCCGTTAAATTTGAAGCGTCAAAAACAGTTTTAACGATTTTTATGGTAACGGGCTGTGGGCATTACCATTTAAAAGGCCGTTAAAACCATTTAAACGGCCATTTTTAAAACCATGAATGAATCTGGTAATCAAACCTCTCTCATTCTTATAAAATTTAAAATGTAGATTTAAGTGTTATGTTTTGTGGAGCCAGATGGTACAAAATCAATATAGATTTAAGTGTTATGTTTTGTAAATCAAGTCACAACACTGTAGGTCGTGATATGTAAACCTTAGTTTCATCTTGGGGGTTATATATACCTCAGTTTTCGTGAGACGATTATAAGTGTATTGCAAGTTTTCTTTAGCCATAGAGCCTAGTGAAATTGGTGTGTATCGGTGGGTGTACTTCGATCTTGAGGGAACCACATAAATCTCTGTGTTGTATTTGATTGCATCTTCATGTTATTTATTCTTTCTTCCAACATTAAGACATTGTACGCACGCCACATATTGGATAAATTGAGCAAGTGGTAGTTGGTATGCCAAGTATCTTTTACCCTAGCCTCAGACTCAGAGGACCCCCTTTATTTGATGCTTCTTGGTATTCGTGCGCTCGGCTGTGGATTTCACGAATCTAACGGTGGTTGTCAGCGCACCAATAGTGAAGAAAGTGATGCCAGCTTGGCGCTGACAACCACCTTTGGATTCTTGAAATCCACGGCCAAGCACACGAATACCAAGAGGGGTCAGAAAAAAGGGGGTCCCCTGTGCCCGACCCTTAACTCTATACGTGACAAATGAACACACTTGATGTTGGGTAAATATGAGATATACATGGGTGGCAATGAAGACAACACAGCATCCTGACCCAACAGAACCGATTTTTAGGTTTGGGTTCAGATCTTACCAGTCTCGGGTTGGCCTTTTGTGCCAAAGACATTGGAAAAATCTCTGATATACAAACTTCTGTATCAAAATTTTGATGCAGAAGTCCCTCAATTTGCCACGTAGTAGACTCTTTCAGCCCCTCTAAATGTTTGGCCCACACCTTGGTGGACCCACACACCAAAAATTAGTGTGATTAGTGAATTTTAGCCATTGGATTTGAGCACTTGAAAAGATACTGCTCAAATCCTATGGCTTGAAATCACCAATCACACTGATTTTTAGTGTGTAAGTCAATCATAGCGTGGGCCAAACATTGAGGGGGCAAGTGGGCCCCCTCAATGTTACTACGTTGCAATTTGAGGGACTTCTGCATCAAAATTTTGATACAGAAGTCTGCATCAAAGAACAGCCCAAAGACATTGTACGCCACAAGTAGTCACTAGATAGGGTCGTATGCGATGGCTCTAGGGCGTAGGCCCGAAGGCACAAACAAACAAATTGACAGACTACGCTGCTATCCTTTAAAGAAGCATCACGGTCTAGACGTGTGGGTCTCTCTCTATCTAATGAAATCAATCGATTTGAAAGTGATGACTAAGCTGTTTGTTAATGTTTTCCAATGAAGGCATTATTACCTCATCAAGAGTTTGTCTTATTCTTCTTGCCAGATGGAATATTGAGATTCCACCATTAACCATACTTTGTACTGTTGTGGATATTTACGATTATCGTTTACATGGCCCATATGCAAAGAGGGTTTTGGATCATTCACTTGGTGGGACCCATATAAGAGATCTCTGGGCCCACATTTATCGTGCTCCCTTCCCAATGCTTCTATCTCTATTTAAATCCGACTGCATGAGTTGGAAGGAGAGGGTGATAGTTGTGGAGAGGTCGTGGAGGTTACTAGTTGGGGATGTTTATAGGCAGGTAGAGGTGTTAGCGTGTCTCAAAGATGTATCTAAGGGTGTTTTTGGCGATGATGAGCAGTGGACCTCTTGCCGTGCTTTGAGATAGTCACTGCTTCAATCTTTGAATGGTTTGTTTGTTTGTTGTTGATGGTATTTTTTCCTTATATTTTTTTTTTCCATTAATGGAGATATATATCATTATTTTATTTTTTATTTTTTTCAAGTGGAGTTTTTAGAGAAAAATGCTCTTACGACTGTTAAGGCTCCTACCATGTTGCATACATAAAAGTGACGGTGCACAAAGTGGAAAAAAGAAAATGAAAACCAGAAGGCGAAAAGGTATAAAGATCAGATATTTTTGAATAAAACCTATCAACACCTCTTGAAAAACTTCATTACAAGACAAAACATTGGGGGTCACAGAAAGATACAATGATTAAAAAAAGATTGAAATAATTAATTACCTCGTTATTTGTATACAATTATTTATTTATTTTAATTTTTTACAATTTCTTTAATTCTTTAGAATTCGTATGTGAAAGCACAAGCCGACCACACTAGTTTACTTGAATATCAAAAAAAGTTGGGGAGGACCAGCTAACACTTCCTACTCTCAAAATGTTACTGTAACTCACACTAATGGTTGAAAATCTCGTTTTGTCTCAGTGGAGACGTCCCATTGAGGTAAGGTAGGGGTAGACAATACACATAGGAATGTGTCGTCTCGTGTCAAAAACTTGGTTTAAGTACTAAAATTAGTTTATAACCTTATTTTCATAATAATGTATATTTATAAAATAAATAAATACAAAAAATCAAATTTGTAATCTAATTATGCATAAAAATTTGATTTAAGCTTATTGAAACATATTATTGTTTCCATTGTTTCGATCCCCTACATCTCGTTCTGCCAACTTACTAAGACAATGAGTCGGAACGATATTTTGAACCTTGTTGACACCCTAAAACACTTTCGATGACTCATGGGAATAAAGTTACACAACCTACAAGCAATATTCTTGTCCCAACGAACATAATTAAAGAATATTGTTAAGATCATTTAAATGGATCTGCTATAATATTAGCGCCGGGAGGTCTACAAAGTGATACCCGCTTGTAGTACTTGGAGGAGGGCACATGACGAAGAGGGGAGGTGGGCTGAACATCCACGCAGTCATTGTGCCCAAAGAACGATCTATTTAGGGCCACAAGAGTCCTTTGCATCTAAATTTTTTCAGTAGTTTTTTTTTTTTAATTATCAATTGGTTTTTATATAAAGATTTTCATTTAATTAGAGAGTTTAATTTTTTTTAATTAATATCACATATATATTAAATGTAACAAAAAGGGGATTTCCCCTTTGAGCAGAAGCTGCTGGTTCACCTGGCGCATAACCGCTCTAGTGATCCTAGGAAGTTCTTGCGGAGCGGCCTCCATACCGGGCTCCTCATCCAACATAGAAAAAAGCAGCTCAATTGGGGCCCCTCTGACCTCAGGCAGAGCTTATATAGAGCTTTCACCTTAGGTCTCAACTTGTATCGGGACGGCCCTGAGAGCATTACAAATGTTTGCGTGAAAACGTTTGCAGCATTTGTGTGCGCTTGATGGGGCATCATCCAACAAATATTTGCATTTAGACCCAATCATTTTTTTTGGTCAAAAAGTGGTCTAATGTCCGCAGTCAAAAAGTGGCTGCAAACTGCTGCAAACAATGGGTAAATGACTCTCTCATCCCTTCGTTTTCCCCCCAACAGCTCTCCCCGTCCCATACATACAAATATTTTCCCAACAAATGTTTGTCATTGCATATATTCAATTATTATTTGTCTACAACATTTTTCTGCAAAGTACAAACAGGATACAAAACAGGGCCAATAGTAAAATTTGTAGAAAATATTACATATATCGAACAGAACCATCAATCATGCCTTCATAGAAATAAATTGCCGTTTTTTCAATCCCTAAGTGGACCTACAAACCAAAAATCAGCCTGGTTAGTGATTTCTAGGCCTTGGATTGGAATTATTTTCTTGGGTTTATTTTAACCGTGGGAATTTGAGCATTATTGACCGTTATTTGAGGTACAAATATCCAAAGGTTTGAAATCACTAATCGAGCTGAGTTTTGGTTTGTAGGTCCACCTAGGTATTGGAAAAACATTCATAAGGTCTAAGAATGTGCCACGTGGCTCAAATTGCACGCTGTCATTGTAATCAAAGTTTTACTCAAAAGTTTTCTAGACAATAATTCTTAGGTAGGTCAAAAAGCTTTGATCAGAAACTGTTATGGACATTTATAGGCAGGCAATGTTTCTACAAAACTTTTCCCAGGGTTATGGACATTTATAGGCAGGCAATGTTTCTACAAAACTTTTCCCAGGGCAACCATGCTGGGCCTTAACCACGAAACCTCCATTCTTTACCAGATTTTGTGAGTATGCAACGACGACGCGTTTCCAAATGTTGGTAGGCCCACCATTTATATGATGGTACACATCCGAAAATTGCACTGATCGAAAAATCCTAACCATCCAATCTATAGCCTTCCCATCAAGCACATGAGTTTCCAGATCTTAGTAATGGAATCTCCTGGACACTTTTGGACACATTATTATCTAAAACGTAACTAACAACAAAATTCTATTGTATTAGTTGATGGGTCGGGCTCAGGGGACCCCCTTTTTTCTGACCCCTCTTCGTGTTTGTGTGCTCGGCTGTGGATTTCATGAATCCAACGGTGGTTGTCAGCGCTGAGCTGGCATCACTTTTTGGAGCGCTGAAAACCACCGTTGGATTTGTGAAATCCACGGCCGAGCAGGTCAGAAAAAAGGGGGTCCTGTAGATATCCCATTTGAAAAAATCAATTACTCTGCGGGGGTATTTTTTCCCTTAAATATGTTGAACATATAAAACTGCGCCACCTGGCTCACTCTTTTGGGCCCACTACTTGATAGACCTAGACACAAACTATCAGCCTGATTGCTGATCTCTAGCCGTTGGATTAAAACGTTTTCTGGGGTGATTTCGAGCACTTGGATTTCAACTTTTTTGGAAACCCTTTTTTTTCACAAGTGTAAAGGATACTCAGAGTGGATGGCTAGAGATCATCAATCAGGCTGATGTTAAGTGTGTAGGTCCATCAAGTGGTGGGCCAATCATTCATGGGTCAATTGGGCCCGGAAGAGTGTGCCAGGTGGCACGTTTTTATGCGCTCCACACCTCCACAGGGAAAAAGGCTCTAGAGAGTGGAGGCTAAATTTTTCCGACAAATACAAAAGAAAAAAGAAAAAAAAAAGATGAAATTCCTCAAAAAATAGATTAATAGTAAAAGCTGATCTATATATATAAATGAGACAAAACAAATTACACCAACCGCTGTGAAACCGTAAATCGGCCGGAGACGTCAGATTACCGGGGACGTCCGTCAGATGTCGATGAGATGAGACAGACGAGGAGATCTGCAAAAGCCCCGAGGATGAACTTGTGGGTGTGCTTAGGGTTCAGCGTAAGATAGCACAGGAGCAACTCGTGTAAGTAATCCCAATCAGCTCTAACATCTAACAACTCTCTCGCATCCACCATCTCTTGCATTGAGCGCCGGAAATCCATGTAGGGATCCGGTGAGTAGGTCCGAATCGGGACACCTCCGCCGACTAATTTGTTAGATTCCGGTGGGTATTCTGATGAGTCGATTATGGAGTTGGAACGACCTGGAGAGGAGAAGAAGAAGCGTTGAGAAGCGAAAACGGAGGCAAAGTCGGGAAGGGTAGTTTCGGTGTCGGAGTCTGACGATGAGAAATCGTCGCTGGAGCGGCTGACGGATTTGGAGGTGGAGTCGGATGTGAGGTCGTAAATGGAGTTGAAGTTTTTCATCAAGATTGATGAAGGGGTAGTGGTGGGTGATGGACGGTTGTGATCTTCTCCGGTGTGTGGGGTTGCAGGGGACTGGCTTGTTGTGGGGCGTTTGAGCTTTGAGAAGCAGAGATGGAGGTTTTTGCCTAGAGTGCCGGGCATTTTCTCTTGATCTTCGCTGCAGAGAGAGAAAGAGAGAGAGAGGGGTGAAGAGAAGGGAAGGTGAAGCGTATTTATGAGCTTTCTGTGTTAACAGGGTTACATGAGTGAGATGAGAGAGACAGAGAGATGAAGGATGAGATAGTCGTTGTTGTTGTTGTTGCATTGAATGGTGACGAAACAGCCGTAAACAACTGTGGACCCTTTAATAAGTTTGAAAAAGTTAAGTGTACTGTAGTCTAGCACAGCTGAATCAATTTGGTCCGGCTGCGCATTCAACTACTGCCACGCGTACACTTACGTAATTTCGTACACTAAACCTGACGTGTAAAGAAACCTCAGCTAGACTAATCTTTGATCAGCTCAGCCGGACCAAAGATTAATTCAAATGATTTAAGCTCTCTCTCTCTCCCTCTCTTTTTTCTGGTTTTATTGTTTTTTTTTTTGTTTTGAAAGCTTTTTTCTGGTTTTATTGTTAACGGCACTCTATTAACTAACAGGAAAAAGATGTAACAAGGTATGCCTGAAACTGTTCATTTGCGGAAGCGGCATTTTTGGTAGTCACCGCTGCCATCTGGGCCCACTGACCGCTTGGATGTTTATCCCACCCCTTGGTGGATATACATACCAAAAATCACCTTGATTGGTAATTTATAACCATTAGATTTTAACACTTTTTAGCTCCATTTAAGGCGTTCTTATAGCCGTTGAATACAACCATTTTTTAGTACTAAAACCAACGGTTAAAAATCATTAAACAAGCTGATTTTTTGTATGAATGTCTATTAAAGGGTGGGCTAAACATCCATGCGGTCAGTGGGCTCAGATGGCAGTGGTGATTACCAAAAATGCCGCTTCCGCAAATGAAACGATCTCAGGTATACCTTGTTACATCACGACCCTAACTAACAATGTAAGCAGTAAATACGGTCCGCATTAAATTACTAATAGGTCCGTAGTTTGGAAATTCTCTGTCTATATATCCGAGTTAAACTTTGATGACAGTACGAAATATGAGCCACGTGGCATACTTTTAGAGGATTCTGAGTGTATGGATGTTTTTCTAATCCCTAGCTGGACCTACAAACCAAAAATCAGATTGATTAGTTATTTAAAACCTTTGGATCTTCGTACCCCAAATAATGCTCAAATTCCCACGCGTAGGAATCACTAATTGTGTTGATTTTTGGTTTTTAGGTCCACCTTGGGATTGGCCAAACATCCATACGGCCAGCTTCAACTAAGAGTATTCCACGTGGCTCAAATTGTGGGCTGTCATCAAAGTTTTACTCGGACAAAAAAATATGGAGTTCACCTGTATTGTTGAAAAGCCTGCTACAATATTTCAAATTTTCAATATAGATATTTTTTGGACAATTGCCGAGCCTGCCTTTGCTCAATGACGATATCTGTATGAGCCACGTGGCACATTTTTGAGAACGGATGTTTGGCCATCCCTGGGTCAAGCCAAAAATAGTCTGATATATTGTTGATTTCTAACCGTTGGATTTGAGTATTTTTCATGGATTGATTTATAGCCGTGGGATTCGAGAATTATTTAGATTACTTTGTTCTGTAGGTCCACCTAAGAATGAGCTAAGCATCCATACTATTAGGAGAATTTTTTTGAAGTGACTGTGATGCGCCAATGATCGCACACAACATATACACATGGTTACTTTTTTAAAAGTTTTTTGTTAAATCAAATCTTAAACATGGGTATATGTGGCGTGCAATCATTGGGCGAATGATCACGGCTTCAAATTTCCCACAAAAAAAAATCGCTACTATTAGTGGTGTCCATAGTGTGCCACATGAACTCATACAGACGTCGTTGAGCATTTTTTTTTTACTTAACATGTTGTTGAGCAAAGGCGGCCTCATTTTTGCTTAATTTGTCAGAAAAATGACTAAATAATTTAGATTGAACCTGAATGTATCCTTCATTGAATTCTTGTCGTACGTACACCATCTAACAAAAAAAAAAAAAATTAACCGTTGAATTGCTAACTAGGGTTCCGTGAACCAAAATTAATCCCATTGGATGATTATTTGTTTGTAGCCATCCGTTTAGACGTTTCATATGGAGTGTCCATGATTTGTTAATTTCTTGACTATTAATCAGGACCATCTAATGGTAGGCCGGCTCTTGGATGGTTCAGACTTTTGGTTCCCGTGCAAAACATCAGCTACGAGCTCAAGGCCGTCCTTAGCTACTTAGGCATCCATTGCTAGTTAGGCATCTATGGGTATTATTTGTCCGATTGAATTTTTGGCCGTAACACCATCCAAGAGGTGGTCCATTGATTTAATAATTAATATTGCGGCTAAACCTCGTTGCACAATAAGACCGATCATCTGAAACCAAGGTTTTAAATGGTCCGTTATAACATTATCACAGTCTCGTGGCGTTTATAGCCTAGCTATGAGATTATAATGGGATCACATCGGTACAATCTTGTCAAAATGGCCGGAATTTTTTTTTATTTTTCTAAATAACCTCAGTAAAAAATATTTCCTAAAAAATAATAGTCGTTGTAACACTAAGCTCATTTTTTTCGAATTTGCTGGGTGTTATTTTTTTAAATAACTTAACGGGATTAGGGTGTTACTGTTATAACAGCTGTTATTTTCGTTATAAAATTAGTTTCTTAAACCATGCCTGAATCCAATCACCCAAATGACAAATTAATTGATTCTGCTATCCAGTGAAAAACCAAAGGATTTTATGCAAATTAAAATAAGGAAATTATGAAGAGAAAAAAAAAAAAACTAAACACACATGACACAACCAAGTCGTTCATGCGCAAAGGGGTTAACATTCCACGGATAATTTGGCAAGGAGAGCGGCGGGATTTTAGAAGCAGCGATCATGCGCCCAATGAACCCGCGCCACATATACCTAGGGTTTAGGATTTGGTTTTAATTTTTTTTTTTTAGAAAGGAACAATGGGTGTGCAGTCATTGGCGCATGATGGGTGCTTCAAAAATCCCACCGCTTCGAAAATCCAACCGCTTCAAAAAATTTCTCAATATAACGAAGCTGATATATCAATATTCGAATCCATATCCGAAAAGTATTCTAATATAAAAAATTATCTGATATCCAAAATTTTCAGATAATATTTAATTATTCGAATACAAATTCAAATTTTCAACTATACCTATCCATTGACAACCCTATCCATCCGAGACCTGACCTCATTCGAATAGGTCGGTTCAGGTGTATTCTGGCTCAATCATCCGAATGCATGGCATGTTAATGTTACAAACATCTTGAAACTTCGAGATAAGATTTGAGCGTGACACGTGGATGATGATTAAGGCATTGCATATCTTTAGCAACTAACAAAATTCTCTACCACAAGAGAAAATCCCAGTCTACATACCCTTTTTACATAAAGCAAAGTGCTTTTCTTGAAAATACCCCAACAAAGAGAATAATACGTTAAGGAAAAAAAAAGCGTTTTATATCAAAATAGTTAAAGGGTATTTGATACAAAATTAGACGGACGCAACAAACGGACCCTTCCTTCTTTCACGAATACGACGTTCCATGGTGAATAAGAAGCAAAATTTTCATTAAAGAGGGATGCGACTTTATTTAGAGAAAAACGTCTAAAAGACAACTAAATCACCTGTCAAGTAGACTATAAGGACAGTCCACCAACCTTAGGTTGGAACTATCACACATAATGGAGGAAACCACCATCCAACAAATCTCCACCTACGATATTGCTTACACCCAAAACCAACTCAATTGGATAATTTATCCATCCGCTTGGTGGCGGACTATTTCTTATGGCAGTTTCAAGAATTTTGTGACCATTCAAAAGAATCTGACATTCATCCAACGGTGGATCCACCCTCACTACATTTTTGCCATGCAGGCAATATTCCTTAACTGCCGTTAATTAGAGTGTACCTAAATGAAAACGTTTTGAAGCTAGCACATGTGAGCATATATAGTTTGAAGTCTCTGCCGATCCCGTGATCGGGATCAGACTCCACTTATTCGATCCAAAAATTGGATCGTCATCATCTCGCCCGAGATCACTGTTTCTCAAAGAAGTCCCATGTTGTCTTGAGTGAGATGTGCCTATCCCGTTTTGGATCGGGATCGGAGCCCATCGATCCGACCTCCGATCCTGAGAATTCGAACCATGCGTGTGACGACTATAACATTCCCTAACATATAAATATTGGTGATGGTTTATGTCACCATCATTCAAAATGCCTTGCCACAACTATTTGAGGTCAGCAACATGAACCTGTTTTGTCGTTCATTTCTATTTAGAATTTTATAAGAACTAGGGGTACGCGCAAGTAGACCACTGACTGGATGGATGTTTGGCCCATCCTAGGTGTACCTACATGCAAAAAATCAGCCTCATTAGTGATTTCTAAGCATCTGACTGGAGTAGTTTTCATGGGTTGATTATTAACCATAGATCTTGAGCATTATTTTGGGTACAAAGATCCAAATTAGGATTAAAATCATTGAATGACATGGTATGTAGGTCTACCTAGGTATGGGCCAAACATCCATACACGTTCAAGACTCACCAAAGTTTTGCCTTTTAGGTGGGTGTCTGAAGCCTGCGTCATCGCCAACCCCCGTTTTGGCTTTATAATAGCATAGATATTCTTCATATCTCTTCTTCCTATCTTAATCCACACTATTTTTAGCACTGACCTCGCCTTTTAAAGCCTTCAACGTATTCGAAAGTGCTCTTTTAATGGGTTACCCGAACCAATTATTGGCCTGGGCCATTGGTTTTTCCCGTTACGTTCAAGTTATCGGGGCAGGTTGGGTTTCAGAACATTGGTCTGAACCTTTCTACTCATTCACCTTAACATCTTCATCTCTACGATACTCTTTTATGAACATGTTACTTCTCCGAGAAAAGAAGTTCACGACCTGTGGGCGTTCTGCCTCCGCATGTGGCATTGATCGTCAGGCTTTCGCCCATTGCGGAAAATTTCTCATTGCTGCTTCCTGTAGGAGTCTAGGCTGTGTCTCAGTCCCAGTGTAGTTGATCATCCTCTCGGACCAGCTATTGATCATCATCTCGGTAAGCTATTGCCTCACAAACTAGCTAATCATAATCAAATCAGAAAATAGAAAATGGTCAATTTGGAGTACTTTTTGGCCATCAATCTTAAACGGCGTCTCATCCCTTTGTTCTTGCTCTTAGTAGGTCATCTCAACCTCTTTGGCTGCTCTTGTAATAGTTTTGGTATTTCTTGCCTTTAATTAATAGATTCTACATTGTCTTAATCCTATTTATTTTAAATTGTTGGTTTCTAAGGTTTCCTTCAATAATTCTAATTTTTGCATTTACTCTTCTTATCTTATGTATCAACCAACACTATATCATCTGCAAATAAAAGGCACAAAGATATCTCATGTTAAATATGAGTTGTTAATTCATCCATGCACGGGCGGGGCCAAGGGGGGGCATGTGCCCCCCCCCCCCCCCCCCCCCCACCACCCCACCACCACCACCACCACAATGCCTTTATATTTTACTTTAATGCCCCCCTCCTCAAATTTTAATTCTTTAAAGTGCCCCTGCCCTTGAATTTTGTGTGTGTGTGTATATATTGGTAGGGGCATGACTTTAACCGCAGGGCAGATCATTCCTAGGCAGGGCTAAGCCCGCAAACAGCAAAATCAACTCAGGGACATTGCACAAGTACTGATAACACTTGTTGAACCCGCGACTTATCCCACATAGAGACACAACAACCATATATTCTTTATTTTGCTTTTGCATCGTTCTAATTTTATCGGAAAGATAGATTTTTTTTAAGCATCCAACAACTGAGTTGGTCAGGATGTGGGGTTGTACCCACAGACCTGGGATCGAGTCTTTGGAGGGTAATTCCCAAAGAACTGGGTTCGGTCCTAATCTTACCTTCGGGGGAGTTTGGGGGAATAATAAATGTTTAGCTATAAAAAATTAGTCATTGTCCCCACTGGTTGGTATGGAGTATCTAGCTAGGTTCCATAAATCTGAATTATATTATGACCCATCAGCGAAGGTCAGGGTGAACATTCCTTCCATGGGCCACCTATTCGACGGCCATATCTAACAAATCAAATTCAAAAAAAAAAAAAAAGTCCTTTAGAGATCTAAAATATTGTACTAAAAAATGTTTGCGTTTGATTACTACGATTATCCGATCAGTATGATTTGTTTGACTATGGCTTAGGGGTGTCAACGGGTATGTTATGGTTGGTACCAATTAATTTATCCATAACCGGAACCTATTATCGGGACTAGTACGTTTTATAAAAATATAATAGAATAAATAAAGAGTCCGTCTAGAACTACCCCTATTTCTTACATCCAGTTCTTACACCCAGATGTGGGAGCCACATAGAGGTCATGTTGGACAATCCAACCATACATTGAGCTGTTTTTGGCTTGATGATCATCATCACCAAAAATTGGTTCATTTCGACATTGCCAACAATATAAAAAATTGAACCTAAATAATGGTTTAATTGGATGGTCTAGATTTTTCAAATTAAAGTCTATTTTTCTTGAGGCTAGGAATGTTGAATTTTCTGATTTTTTGTGAGGAGGGTAACCATAGCATGAAAAACTCATTGTGCAGTTGGACTGTCAAACGTCATCTCCATGTGGGCCCACCCATTGGGTGTAAGAACTGGATGTAAGAATTGGGTGTAGCTCTAGATAGACTCATAAATAAAATGATTTTCTCACTAAAGTTTAGAAAAAAAAAACTTGATATCTTAAACGCTACTATATACACCTGTTCCAGATCCTATCGGTTTCAGTTCCAATCCGAGTACGTACTAGTGTCCCAAGCACCAAAAAATGACTATATATTTCAGTTCCAAGTCCTATCGATTCTGAGTCTTTCTAGGTCCGATTCTGAAAAAGCTAGTCCCAGTACCTGGATAATTGGGACCGGATCCTATCAGGAGTACCGGTTAATCGGGTACCCATTGACACCCCTAACTGTCGTCGAAGAGATGGTGGGCCACTTATTGATTATTGATAACTTGATGAGACCATGTACATTGCATGGTAGGCCCACCCTATAATTTTCTTTCTATTATCCATTTAGAAGTTTGGTCGCAATCATATGGGTTCCAATAATTAGCCATCTTATAATTTTTAAAATATAAAATATTAAAAAAGGGTATTTTAGTGACACCCCCTTGACATTTGCAAGTAATTAGTCATACCCCCTTATACTTTCAAACTTTGGGATTACACCCCTTGACCTAGTTTAACCAGCATTTGACTAACCTTAAACGTGGCATGTATCGTTCACCTATGAAAAGACCATAATATCGTGATTCAAGTTGTAAGTCAACCAGTGTAAAACTAGGTCAAGGGGGTAATCCTAAAGTTTGAAACTATTACTACTAAATGCTTTCAAATTCCAGGGGGGTGTTGCTAAAATACCCTAAAACTAAGGGCTGTTCTTTGATGCAGCCTTCTGTATCAAGATTTTTATGCAGAAGTCCCTCAAATTGCAACGTAATAGACTCGTTCGGGCCCAATTGCAACTTGAATGTCTGGTCCACACTGTGATAGACCTACACACCAAAAATCAGTGTGATTGGTGATTTCTAGCCATAGGATTTGAGCACTTTTCATCATGGGCTTTATGAACAGGCCTTTGAGTTGGTTCGAAACCCATGATGAAAAAGTGCTCAAATCCAATGGCTAGAAATCACTAATCATACTGATGATGTGGGCCAAACATCGATGGAGGAAGTGTGCCCGAACTGGTTTGAAGGCATACTGTTTATTACAGGTGTTGCCACTCTCGTTTCGTATTATGTTCTGTAGATTACTGTAAATAAGCAGTGTTCTTATTTCGTAGAGAAATGACATTTGCATGTGTAACAGTGCGCCTGCATTGAGAACCATACTGACTCCGCAAGTTCGACCTCACCTGCTATGATGAGGTTTATCCATCATCGTCCTTCAACAGTTAAACAACAAATGGCTCACGAGAAAGTGCCTCCTTTACTAAGAAGCTACCAAATTCCTTTTTAAATTTCAATGGAAATACGTAGCCCCAAAACTCTCTTTCAATGGATATCTGCGGGCATCTGTGGAGAAGTTTTTTGAAGCGGCGATCATATATATATGCGCCTATGATATTGCTTCAGGTACACTTAAGTAGAGGGAATGATTTAGCCAGATTAATCCTGGTGTGTACCTGGCACAATATCATTGGCCGCATGGTCGACGCTTCTAAATTTCGGCTGCTCCAAAAATATTCTCGCATATGTGTGGCCTTGACACGTTAACATTAAAGATCTATAATTGGGATGCTGTAGCCTCTATGTTCACTCCCCACGTTTTACGTAATAAATAAATAGTCTATATGCGATATACCCGTGCGCGGTACGCCTAACCTAGTAGGTCAGATGGCTAGTGTGTACCATCCCCTTCTAGGTACGTGGGTTCAATCACGCAAGGCAGGTTTCCTCCATGTGCGGTGGGGTATAGCCCTGCGGTCTCCTGGTGTGCGAGCCTGTCAGTAAAGTTGCTGACCGCCCATAATATGCGCTATGTGGAACACTTTTAGAGGATTCTGATCGTATGAATGTTTAGCCAATATCCTTAGGTGAACCTACGGACCAAAAATCATCGTGATTAATAATTTCAAACCTTTTGTTCTTTGTACCCCCAATATTGGTCAATAACGCTCAAATTCCACGGTTAGAAATCAACCCATGAAAACGACTCCAATCCAACGTTTTGAAATCACTAATGAGGCAAATTTTTGGTCTGTATGTCCATCAAACATCCATAAGGTCAGATATCTCTTTAAAAAATGCCGTGTGGCTCATATTGTGGGTGGTAAGTAAATTTGCTGACCAGCGGTGGTCAGCAAAGTTCTACTCTGTTGCTGGGATTCCATCCCATTTCTCCGCTGACCCATCATGCAAAAGGTACGTTGTTACTTGTTAGAGTGATTTTAGAGAAAGGGTCGATATTGTTCTTAGATGAGGAACGTTTGTCGATTAGTGATTTATATTTTCATGGGTTTATATTTTTAACCATGGATTCGGTACGTACTAATATATCCAAAGGTTAGAAATTACTAATCATGATGATTTTTAATATATCCAAAGGTTAGAAATTACTAATCATGATGCAAGTCCAACTAGCTAGGATGGTTCAAAATTCAAATATCCATACGGTCAATAGTCTCCAAGAGTATGTCACGTGGCTCAAACTGTGGTCCGACATCAACGTTAGATTTACTCTAATTCAACGGCCGTCTCAATACTTATAGCCACTTTATATTATATCTATATAACAAAAAAGAAAAATTGTCTCCCCTCTTATCCGGCTTCATAAAGGATGGCCAAGATCTTATCCCTGCAATGGACGGTGGATCTCCACCAGTCACACCCGATTTTGGCAAATGCTTTATAAGGAGTGCCGTGGCAGGGGCCACCCACTAGTTTCTAATAATAGAAGATTCAACTCATTCAAGATCGGACCTGTGATGTGGGGCTTGATTTAATCGATGCTTAGCTCATGTCGGTGTATTAGTGAGAAGTTGGGTTTTAGTTTCTCATGGGCATGCAAGAACTGTATTTCCTTGCAGTTTCCGAGTGATAACGTCGGAAAGTGAGGGCGCAAAGGGATTATTGTGCCAATGCAGAGTATCTTCGACATGAAATCTCCTATAACTTGTCTTTATTGGATCCTTTAGTCACAAGCCAGCCAAGCTCTCTCTCTCTCTCTCAATATTTAATTTCGACGGGCCAGGCAACGGCAATTAAGAGCTTTTTCACTATATGCGAATAAAAAGTTATAAAACAATCCTAAAACCAATGGCTATGAGTCTGAAACCCTAGCGCCAAATCGACCCACGTCTTGGTTCACAAGCCCACGTAGAATTCGAGACACCAATTCCACGTACAACAGATTTATAGTCAACTCAACTCATAAATCAAAATATTTATTTTTCTTTTTTTTAAGGGTGATTTTGTTTACAAATAATGAAAGAATATAAACTATATTTTCGTTTTATTTTTTAAATATTTTTATATATTTAATAATTTTAATATGTTGTCGAGTCTACTCGATCCGATGGGCATCCGAGTCTTGTTGAGTTTTTTATGACACCTTTTGCGCTTATACAATCCGAAAGAAGCCAAACAACCGATAGCAATTGGGAGGGTGGTAATACATATAAGAACAGATGTGTGGGTCCAAGCAAACACCGCCGTGATGTTCGGAGCTAAAAGAAAGAGACTAACTTAGGACGTGTTTGATTGCACGGAAAATTTTCTTGCGAAAATCTTCTTGTCAGTTAGTACAAGCGCTAACATGAAAATGTACTCCGAAGAACTATTAAAGCTTTACAAGATACAAGTACAAGTTTTTGAATAACATGTAGCATTTTTACATATATGTTGCAAAATTCTATACACCATGTACCAAGGTTTTAAATCGTCCGAATGCTTTCACGTAACTGTTATAAGGGGTGGTCACATCAGTCTCAAGGAGTCAAAAAACTATCAGAATATTATTTTTATTATTTTTTCAATATATATATATATATATATTTAAAAAAATAATGGCCATTATTCTTGTCATAACGCAAAGGCCCTTTTTCAATTTTGGCCGTTATTTTTTGAGTTAACGTAATGGGGTTGGAGTGTTACTTATTTTAGTGTGATCGATGTAGTCAAGTTCCATTAATGGGTATGATGTCTTGCAATGTGTTCCGTACATTATACTCTTACTCAAACTGAAGAAAATGTCGTATATCTTTGTGAATGATCTCGAGTCAAATATTTATCTTTACCAGTGGGCGGCACGTGTGTTTCACCTGAATGATTGTAGGGGTGTCTTTGAAAGAAGTGGCAAAATAAGAGTTTCAACCCAAAGGGTGGTTTGGAGCTATGTTGTAAAACTCGCCGAGTCGACTAGACATACAAACTCGAATTTGCATGCCTCGCCGAGTTGACTCGGAAACTTGGTCGAGTCTTTACCGAGTCAACCATGTAAAGGCCGAGTCGACTCAAAATTAAATATTATTTTTAAAATTTTTTTTACTATATTTTATAATTTTTTGAAGTTATTTTTAATAAATATTAATTTTTATATATGTAAATATTTAATAATTAATTTAATGACTCGCCGAGTCGACTCCCGAGTCTTTGAGGTGACTTGATCCTTGGACTTACGAGTCGAGTCCGAGTTCCGAGTTTTAAAACATGGGTTTGGAGGGGCAAATCTATAAATTGTGACAATTCAAGTCATAGTTAGAGAATCAAAATTCTGAAGTTGTCCATGTAGAGCACATGAGTAGTAATCAAGGGATTGTGTTGATCAAAATATGGAAGAAATAAATGACATTGAAAGCAATTAAGTTGTTCTTAAGGAACTTTTTTGGAAATATAAAATAAATGGCATGGAAAGCAATTAAGTTGTTCTTAAGGAATTAATTGTTTTGGAAATATGAAAAAATGACATGCTAAGTAATTAAATATTTATCAAAGGGTTAATTTATAAATTAATAACATGAGATATGACATTTTGGTATGAGAAATGGCATAAGAAAAAAATTAAGTGGTTAAAAGTGGTTGTTTTGAAAATATGGATAAAATGACACATCTATATAACAAAATAGGGAAGTTGCCTCCACCTCTTATCCGGCTTCATAAAGGATGGCACAGATTGACCTACATAATCTAATCACATAGTGAACTCTCCATCTCTCTCTCACGTGCTCTCTTTCTATCAATAATCCCCTAGAAATGTGAACTCTCTATCTCTCTTTCTCGCCCTTCTAATTTCCTACAGGATACGCTGATCGTGTGGATGTTTGGACATTCCCTAAGTGGACCTATAAACCCAAAAAATAGCCTTATTAGTGATTTAAAATCTATAGCAATTTGTACCCCAAATAATTGTCAATAATGCTCAAAATCCACGGTTAGAAATCAACTCATGAAAATGAAATGATTCTTATGAATTAGGCAAATCTGCAAAATATTTGTAGACCTTGGCATGAAAAATCTATTTGGTGTTGCCCCAACAAAGAAGTCTACGTCACAACAATAGCTATTGTCTTACTCTTAGATTATATAATCTGAAATTAGGATTTGGGTTTGACTACCGAAGGCACCTAATTTTTGCAAACGCTTTGTTGGGAGTGCCATGGGCACGGGTGATTTATCTATGTAATAAAACACAGTTGTTGTCTCCCCACTTATACCCCCTCTTATAGGCTTCAACAAAAGGGCCGAGATCTTATCTCCTAAATGGACGGTGGATCTCAGCTGCTCACACCCGATTTTGAAAAATGCTTTGTCGCAGACTGCCGAGGGCACGGGACACCCACTAGTATAGGATAATGAAGGGAATCTATTGATAATGACACGAGAAGTAATCAAACAGTTTACTAGGGATGTTTCTCTAATTAAGTAGAAAGTTGTTTACTGAACCAACATGTGTTTTATTGAAGAGACAGCTAGGTAATAAATTTATACAAAAGTGTGCCCCAACCCAAGTTTTAGCTTTATAATAGTAATAGATTTTTTCTCCTCTAATCAAGGCTTATTTTTTTTATAATGTTCTGAAACCCAAAAGGCTCGGTCGGGCATGACTTTAGTTTTTTTGTTATATTTAAAAAAAAAACTAAACAAAAGAGAGCCAAATAAACTTCTTGGCTAACAAGTTGAACCAACGAACTAGCCAATCCATTGTTTTGATGATCATTTCGGTTTATGAAGATAGGGCTGGGATAAAATGACTAATGTTATTCTTGCTAATATAATTACTAATGGATCTGGGGCCCACATGCGATGAGTTAAGGGCTGATCTTTTGTGCATGGAGATCATCCTCACAAAAAATCAGCTCACATTTATAGCCTTATGAAAAATGGATTGCAAGTTGAAAAATTTTGGGCCATCCATTTTCACCATTAAATTTAGGTTCATATTTGGTTGGGTTAGAAATTTTTAAAATTACTAATTGGCCCACCCAACCATATCTTATCATAACCCAGGCTTGGGCCTGAAATGTTTTGGTCCATTATGGGCTTGGGCTGACCTAGCGTTGCCCAAGCCCATCCCATGTGCTTCGATATCCTAATTGTCTAACTAAGGAAACTATTTAGTGTAGAGTCCCTCTAGAGCTCCACCCATTTCTTACATACGGCGGTAGGACCCACATGGAGATCATGTTGGATAATCCAACCATACATTGAGTTGTCTTTGCCATGATGTTCATCATTGCCAAAAATCAGTTCATTTAAACATTGCTAACCATATAAAATTGACCAAAAATAATGTTTAAATTGGATAGTCTGGATTTTTCAAATTATAGTTAAATCATGTGGTTAGGAATGTTGAAATGTCCTGATTTTTTGTTAAGATAGTTTATGATCAAGCTATTAATTTTTTGGTTGGGATCAATGGTTGTGATTTAGCCATTTATACAAGACTTCCCCCTAATGCCTTCAGCTGCAATTGGAGGATCCTAATCGTGCCCAAAAAAAGTTCATAGATCTGACGGTTACAGTTGTAGGATCAATTGGTTATTGACCTTAATCTACATGGTTGGATCCATATAATGGTGGACCTCACACTCACACCTTAAGCGTATCACGTATGGCAGAAGAAGGAAGGACGGTTTCTTCCCGTCCTCTCGTTAGGATTCAAGTATACCTGTTCTCCTTGTACATCCGTGTCATGGCACGTGTAAAATACTCAAGCGCAAACCTCCACAAATCTGACACACTCTCTCCCCTTCGAAACAACAAAATAAAACGTTTCGCCATTCTTGCAGTCATTCTCTCTTCCGAGCTTCTCGATCTCAAATTGCGCTCTCCTCCATTTCCTTCTTTGTTTCTACGATGCGGAGACCCTAATTTATGGCCATTAACGAACTAAAACCAGAGCTTCACAAATGGCTTTCATGGCAGTTCTCGAATCAGATCTACGCGCTCTGTCTGCAGAAGCTCGACGCAGGTATCCAGCAGTCAAAGACGGCGCTGAGCACGCAATTTTGAAGGTTAGTATCGACTCACCTCCAGATCTTTGAATTATATTTGATCTATTGTTTGTTTCTGTGTCTCCGGGATCGAAATTCGAGTAATTAACTAACATTTGTTCGAGAATTACGTAGATGAGATTTTTTTTCTTATATCTAGGTCGAATGGTGGTATATTTTGATCCTTTTAAAAGGAAATAACAGTTGGGAGCTGAAATAGTTCGAATGAGTTATAGAGCGGGTGCTTAGAATGTGAAATTTAAGTGAATTGTGGATTGTTTTTTATATCTGTAAACATTGATTTTTAAATTAAATTGAACCGTATACGGCAACTTTTTGTTACAACTCTAGCTATCGATATATAATCGATGTTTTTATTTTTTGATGAGTGTAAGCTTTATATATAAGAGAAGCAGAAAGATACAAGGGGCCTAAGAGGTCGAGAAGACCTACTTTAGGCAAAGACGCCTACATCAGCGCCAAAGACAAAAACAGAGGAATAGGAAAAAAACAAAACTGGTCTATATCTCTAAGACAAATTGAATCCCAATGAAAGACGAAATCTTCGAAGAGTAAGCCGCGGCATTCGCAAAATGATTTGGACCAATAGAACAATAATCCCTTGATGTTCAGAATAATGTTCTCATCCTTAGCTTCCCTTCCTTCAAACACCATAAGATTGCATTCCTTCCACAATCCCTAACAAATCGTGAAAGCATACGCCAAATCATACCCCCTCTGGAGGAGAAAGTCGATGTAAACCAACTAGTAGTAAGTTGCATCAAGGAAAGGGGAAACACCCAAGTTATGCCGAACTCTGCCAGAAACGACGTCCAAATTGCTCTAGCCACATCACAATGAAGCAAAAGGTGATCAACAGATTCCCCATTGTGTTTGCATATTGAGCAGAAGTCTACAATGACGATCTTATGAGCAATCAAATGGTCCACTGTTAGGATTTTGTCCAGAGAGGCTAACCAGTAAAAAGAGTAATCTTGGATGGCACTTTTGAACCCCATACAAAAGGACCCAGGAATCCAACATTATAATGTGGGAGAAGGGACTTGTACAAGGACCGGATTGAAAATCTATCGTTTTTTGACCATCTCCAAATGCGTTTATCCGGCTCTGAGGAAGAAAGGTGAACCTCCTGTACTCGCATAAGAAGTCTGGACACTGCATCGAACTCCCAATCATTAAGACGTCTCCTGAATCCCAAATTCCACGCAAAATTCTCTCCTTCACGGGCCGAATACTGTAAGACAGTGCAGTTCTTGTCTGAAATGGAGTAAAGCTCGGGGATTTCTTCCATAAGAGGAATGTCTCCACACCACCGGTCTACCTAGAATCTAACTATATCCCCGATTCCCACCTTATGGGAAACACCTACCAAGAACTTATCATGCAAGTTCATAATACCTTTCCAAACACTACACCTATACGAAGAAAGAACGGCCCGTCCATCCCAGCCGAATTCCAATACCCCATATTTGCCCGCCATTGCCTTTCTCCATAAACTAGTTAATTCCTCCCCAATCCTCCACTACCATTTCCCTAATAAAGCAACATTCACGACAGACAGGCTTTTGATTCCTAATTCACCCTGATCTGTAAATCGGCATACGGATTTCATCTCCTCCAAATGGAACTTCCCTTCACCATCTCTATCATGCCAAAGGAAGTCTCTCAGTCTTTTCTACGACACTTTTTGGCATAGTAAAAAGCGACACGAAATGTAAAGGTAGGCTAGATAAGTAGTGCTTGATAAGGCACGGTTTACTCCCTTTGGAAAGGTACTTGGACTTCCACAAGGCCAGTTTGCACTCGAATCTCTCGCTAACCGGGTCCCGCAGAGCTTTGGATATGTAATTGGCCCCCAGGGGTAGACCAAGGTACGAAGTAGGCAAAATGCCCTCTCCACATCCCAACATGTCAGCCAGCTCCCTCATGTTGTTTATCTCGTCCACCCCATAGATCGTGCTCTTGGTCAGGTTGACCCTTAGTCTTGTGACTGCTCCAAAATAGACAAGAAACCCCCAATGTTTAGAAATCTGTTCGAATATTTTTCAGATATTTCGAATCTTCGTATTTTTTTTGATAAGTCCAAGCAATATATTAATGAAAGAGATCAAGGAGATCTTGAAGAGAACAAAGAGCAGTGGAAACCGCCAAAGACAAAGGAAAACACTACAACGCACTATTCACATCCTATAACTACATCAAACCTGAATACCATGTCAGAGAAGAAAATGCCTCTCCTCTCTGGAAGAATGCTCCCCCAACTGAATAAGAAAGCCTTGATACTTAAGAGTATTTCCTGAGGGGAACTTTCCTTTCCTTTAAAGACTCATATTTCTCTCAATCCAAAGACCCCAAAGGATTACAAATGGTACCATCCTCCAAAAAACTTTCTCCCTCGGAGAGGCAGAAATCTAAGGCCATTCACCCAATAAAGCTCCAGTGGACTCTGGCATGGCCCAATGAAGGCTCACCCGTGCTAAGAAAATGACAAAATCTGATAAGCAAAGTCACAATGCAATAGAAAATGATTTGTGTTCTCACCATTAGACTTACACATCACACATAAATTCATTAATATCCATTTCCTAGCTATCAAATTCTTAGAAGTGAGTAGTTTGTTCAAAGAGCAACCCATGCAAAGAAACAAAATTTCAAGGTACTTTAGACTTCCAAATGTTAAGACAAGGGTATGAATGTGCCGTTGAGGAAAGGCT
The DNA here is from genome assembly GCA_035048495.1 of Euptelea pleiosperma. Taxonomy (NCBI): domain Eukaryota; kingdom Viridiplantae; phylum Streptophyta; class Magnoliopsida; order Ranunculales; family Eupteleaceae; genus Euptelea; species Euptelea pleiosperma. The sequence continues at coordinate 23,299,009 of CM068551.1, read as the reverse complement.
TTCATCGTAAAAGGAACTCACCGAGAAACTCCCCAACTTTGAATGGACCCATGAAAGATAGTCCTTCTTAACAACTGAGACCAAGTAATGTTTCAAGCATTCCATCAAAATATCAACTTGCCCACTTTCCCAAATGAACAAATGTCGCATGAACTCTAAAACCCATGGGCCTACCGGCAAAGCCTCATTCCAACAAGAATTGATGAACTGCCCTTCAGCTAAGAAAGAGAATATAGACGTGGGAAAGCGTTCATAAGACAAATGCCCCCAACCAAATGTCCTTCCAGAATCTAATCCTAGTCCCATCACCTTAATATCATTCCAGTACCTGCAAAAAACTGTTCCTTAACCTTAAGAATAGCTTTCCAAACCCCACACCCAAAAGTTGTCCTAGGGTTCTTAGACACCCAACCCCTCGGCTCCTACCCACACTTTACAACGATCACTCTGTGCCACAAACTGCCCCTCTCGTTACCGAACCGCCATAGCCATTTGCCGAACAAAACCAAGTTCATACGACTAATCTTCCTAAACCCTAGGCCTCCTTTTTTAGGCAAACAAGCTTGTTCCCAATTAACCAAATAACAACGAAAGGAGTTTTTTGAGTCATTCCAAAGAAAGTTTCTCATAAACCTCTCAATTCTACTCGCAACAATGATTGGAATGGAAAAAAGGGATAGAAGGTACACTGGTAGACTAATAGCGTGCTTTTGATAAGGATCATCTTCCCTCCCTTGGAAAGGTACTTCCCCTTCCCACTTGCCAACCTCCTACGGACTCTCTCAATCATCGAATCCCAAATCGCCTTTCACTATATGGGGCGCCAAGAGGAAGACCCAGGTAAGAAGTGGGTAGGGAATTAATGGAACATGCCATAATACTCGTTTTGTACTCCATTTCCCCTACCTCAATACACATGATCTTGCTTTTCTTGAAATTGATTTTAAGACCTGAACACACTTTGAAGCAACTAAGAAGACATTTCAGAAACACCACTTGTCTCCTAGACCTAGACATTTTAAGTACCGAGATGGGAGACCTCCACTCCCTTATGTCCTGCCCTAAATCCCGACAGTCCCCCTAAATCGACTCCCTTCGAAATCATCCTACCCAAAGCTTCTACAAGACTACAACTATGATGAACAAGAACGGGGACGTCGGATCTCCCTGTCTGACGCCCCTCGATCCTTTGAAGTACCCAGAAGGAGAGCCATTTATAAGAACCGATAACTGATAGACTTCACATGGGCCCAAAGCCCAACCTCCCATCAAGTAATCCAAAACCTTCCAATTTGTGTGGTCATAGGCCTTTCTCATGTCTAGCTTACAAACAATTTAGACTGACCACTACGACGTCTTGAGTCAATACACATTGGCAATGAGCACACCGTCAAGAATTTGTCTCATTCTCATAAAGGCATCTTGCTCACCCGATATAATCTCGCTCATCACCTTCTTGAGACTGGAGGCTAGGACTTTGGCTATGACCCTATAAACACTTCCTACCAGACTAATAGGTCTGAAATCAGAAATATCCTCTGCACCTTCGGTCTTGGGGATCATAACGATGAAGGTTTGGTTACATCCGAAATCCAAAAAGTTTTCGCGTGAAGGTCCTCAAAAACCTTCATTAGATCCCCTTTGACAATATCCCAACATGCCTGAAAGAACGCCAAAGTAAATCCCTCAGGACCCGACGCTTTATCTCTTGATAAATAAAAAATGGCCTTCCTTACCTCATCCTCATTAAAGGCTCTCTCAAGTGCCTCTCTAGACTTTGCCCCAATTTTATGAAATGATAAACCATCCAACTTAAGCTTCGACTGACAAGTTTCTTCATACAACCTCGAGTAGAAAGAGACAACTTGTGACCTAATTTCCTCTTTTTCCACAAATGTTTCATCCTTGATTCTAATGGCTGATAAGAAATTGTTTCTCTTCATATAGTTAGCCATTTTGTGAAAGAATTTTGTTATTGTCACCCTCTTTTAACCATCTCACCCTTGATTACTACCTCCAACTAACTTTCTCTAATGAAGCCCTTTTCTGAACACCTTCAACTCTTCCCTAGATACAGTCTCCTCCGGAACTAGATCCCTTTGCTCCTCCCAAATATCAATGCACTTGATCTATCTAAAATATTTTTTCATTTTCTCCTCCACCTCACCCAATACATTTTTGTTTTGTTCTTTCAACTTTTGTTTGACAGCCTTAAGTTTATTCCTCAATATAAACCCCATACTACCTACAAAGACGAAAGACTCCCACCAACCCTTAACTATTTCTGCAAAACCTTCAACTTTCAACCACATATTCTCAAATATGAAGCGTGAAGGTTTCTAAGTAAATTCCCCACAATCCAGACAAATGGGTATGCCATCCAAAGTAATTCTCGTCAACCCGTGTTGAGTAATCGTTTGGAACAAATTGTCCCAATCCCCATGTACAATAAATTGATCAATTCTACTGAAGTTGGGATTCGATTGACAATACCACGTATAGGAATTCCCAACCATAGGAAGGTCCATCGGATAGTTCCTCTCTAAAAAAGCTCCAAATTGCCTCATTCCCCGATTCCTAATTACCCTTCCTTTTCTGTTTGATGAAAGTAAGAGTTCATTAAAATCTCCACCAATGCACCACAATGCATTTCATAACTCTCTTAACATCATCTAGTTCCTCCCAAAATTGTTGCTTTTATGATCGAAGAACCGGTCCATATACCCCCGAGAAAATCCACCCCCCAGGCATTTCTTTTACCTTCTCCAGAATGGATGCCGAAAAAGTGTCTATCATTGAATCTATGACCTCCACCACATTGAGGTCCCACATGAGAATAATGCCCCCAGAGGCTCCTATGGACGAAACACAACACCAATATTATTCTGCCTCCACACCTGTCCAATAATTTGCTCATCAAGGGTGGTCATTTTTGACTTTTGAATAATCACAATATGAGGTCTAGAAAAAGTGATCATTTTTCTTAACTGAAGCTCTTTTAGCGATATTCCCATGCCCTCTTACGTTCCATGATAAGATTTTGAACGACATAATTAACACAATCTACCCATAATTAACGACATAATTAACGACGTAATTAACATAATCACATTACATGACAAGATTCTTGAAAGACAGTTGAGTTCATAAATTATGATTACTATTTCTGTAATTGTTTGGCTTTTAATTATAATTTATACTTATAAAAAAAAATTATGATTACTATTGTTGATTCTTGAAAGACAGTTGAGTTCGAAAATTGTGATTACTTGGTTGTCGACCTGCAGCTTCGCACTTTGTCGAGTCCCAGTGAAATTGCTCATAATGAGGATATACTACGTATCTTTTTGATGGCTTGTGAGGTTAAAACTGTGAAGCTGAGTGTTATTGGACTTTCCTGTTTGCAAAAGCTCATATCTCACGATGCTGTTGCGCCCTCAGCTCTGAAGGAGATACTTTATACTCTGAAAGATGTAAGTTCCTTAAATATTATATTTTTCTACTTCCAATATCATACACTACATATAAAAAAATTGTTATCATTACCTTTTTCTGCATATTTTGTTATGTGATCTAAAACACTAAATTGGCCGAGAATAACCCATTTGCTCTCCATTTGCATAATATCTTGTTATTTGATCTAGTTCCAACTTCCAAACATTTTTCCCCAAAAAATTCAGCCATGTTTATCTTTAGAAAGTAAATATTATGACAATAATACATTAAAGCATTTAGAGATGGCAATGGGAACTAACTCTTTGAAAGTTCATGTTGGCTGTAGAATGCCTCTATTGGATGTGTCTAACTTGGTGACACATTTAACCTTTGAAACAAGTTCAACAGTTAATAGATTATGAATTATTCCTACCATCACTGTCATGAAGATACTATCTGTTAGTCTCTAACTTGAATTTTTCATTGAGAAACAAGTGGTTCAGTTTCTCCGAAATCATTTCTAGTTTCCTTTTAGTTGGTTCAGTGTTCAATTGTTCATCTACATTATACCCAAGCTCCTGCCTGATGGGGGTATGGCTTATCTATTAACTTGCTTTTTTTTTGGGTAGAATAACTGTAAACCTATTTGCCTTCTAGAGAGATTGCTTTTGACAACTTTTGTTTCAAATGATGTTATTTTGGAGGACATGTGTTAGCCATCCACTTTGAAGTATTCAGTGCTTGGAGAGAAATTAACCACTAACCACTAAGGGTTGGATTCTCATTAAGCCATGGAATAGTATCAATCAAGTCTTCATTTTATTTTACCTTCTTTTTGTGAAACGAGAAATAACTTTATTAAAAACAAGGAGAAGAAGATACAAAGGGAACAACAAAACTGAGATTACACCAATAACTTTGTGCCACACTACGAGCCTGAACTATTACATACCTCCTTTGGCAAAGAAGCATGCCATATCATTTGTGGACCTCAGAATTAGGGAGTATAAGATGTTCATACACGAGGCCAACTCTCATAATTGTTTGATGATGTGCGATAACCTCCAAGATCCTTTTTTGCCCAACTAATAACATAACTGAATCTCTGTCAATTGCAATGTTCTTTAAGTTCAAAACTGTAGGTATTAAGTCCTTGAAGAAGAGCTAAAGCTTCAACTTTTTTTGAATCACACTTCCCTTGCAAACGCGAATACATCCCTCAACCTTTACCAAATTGAAAACTCGTGGAGGACAAAGAGGCTGTTATTAGGGTAGTAATGTAAATACCCTTTATGTTGTAGGGGTATACTTGTCCATATAAAGTTTCTGATATAAATAAAAAGTTTGGAGACATGTGACCTAAGCATGCTCCTTTCTTCTCTTCTCTCTCCTCCTTTGTTTCTCTTTTCTCTTGTAAATCCTAGAAACCCCAAAATCACTTTCAACTTGGTATCAGAGCTTGGTGATGAAAGAGGAACAATCAGAGATTGCACAAAGGTGTGTTGACGTCATCATTTGTAGCTTGTTTTTGTTCACCTACACAATGACTGACAAAAAAAAACAAGTCCCATTGCATTTGGCCACCTATTGAGTGTTGGGAGCTAAATCTCCCCAAAGAGATTATCGTCAACCTCTATTTTCTATGTTATTGGGTTTCTCTTGGGTTGTGAACCATATCCGATCGTATCTTCAAGGTGCTTGGGGTCTAACTTGTTTGTGAGGTGATTTGTTGTGATCGGTTTGTTTTTGATGATTTGGGAGATAGAACTCCCTCTCCAAGGTGCCTTCGGTGACCTTTGTGCCATTTTCTGGGTTTGTTTCGGGTTGTAAACCCTTGTAAAGTTCCTTTTTTTTGTTGATTGAAGGTCTGTTGTGTGTACAACAACCCCTTTGGAGTATGTGGGTAGAACTGGACTTCTATCACACATTTCATCCCTTTTGTACTGAGAATGGCCATAAGTACAAGAAGCTAGTTGAGGAAACAAGATCTTTGAGTTCTTAACAGGGCTTAACTCTGAGTACGAGTTAGCCAATATTTAGATCCTTAGCGATTATTTTCTCCCTTCACTCAGTTAGGTGTACTCTTATGTCCAGAGTGAGGAGAGTCGACGTAGTGTCATGGCGCCATCCCCTGTTCCAGATCGATCTGCCCTATCTACGCTTGCTCCCCAACGCTTTCAAAAGGGCATGGCCTCTCAACCTTTTGCTCCGCCATCAGCCTGCGTCTTCTGTTAGGAGGTTTTCTGATCAGGATCTACCCAAGTGTGACTATTGTGGCCATCGAGGGCATGTGAAGGACAAATGTTGGGAGTTGTATGGTTATCCACCACACCCCAACCGATCTGGGTTGCTTGATGCTCATAATGCAAGTTCTGACACTTCTGTTGGTACCCCCCAGGGCTCTACAACATGGCCTTCTTTGCCTATGACTACTTCGGTTTCCGCTGCTTCTACCAATTCCACAGGCCGAGATCGACAACATTCGACACTTTCTTGCTCAGTTAGAGGGTTCTTCTACCACATCTACTTCTTCGCTCAGTCAGGTACCATAAATACTGCTCATCATGTGTGTACCCCCTCATCCAGTCCCACTTGGATCATTGACTCAGGGGCCTCCGAGCACATGGCGAGTATGTCTTCATTATTTTCTTCCTATTCTATTTGTTCTGATCAGGATAATGTTAAGATTGTTGATGGTACCTTCTCTTCTGTGTGGGGGAAAGGGAATGTCAATCTCTCTTCCCATTGTTGTCAGGGTGTACCCTTTATGCTATAAGGGCCGAGGACACAAAATGACCCATTGTTCGAGAAATGGGAGACTGATAACCTCACTGTCATGTCTTGGCTTAACTCCATGCAACCCCATATCAGAAGGGGATTCTTGTTTCTCTACACGGCTAAGGAGGTTTGTGACAACTTTTCAGACTTACTCTCAGTAGCAGAACTTGGCTAGGGCTTTTCAGCTTAGGCAGAATATCTCCCCTCTCCATCCAGGGGAAAGGTCTCTCTCCGACTACTTTGCTACTCTTCGCAGTATGTGGGAAGAACTAGATCACTACCATTCCTTCCATCCCTTGTGCACAGAAGATGGACATCAACATTGTAAGCTTGTAGAGGAGACTCGGATTTTTGAGTTCCTAGTAGGGCTGAATCCTATGTTAGAGTTCATTTGGATTTAGATCCTCAATCGTGAGTCTGTGACTCATTTCTCTCACTCGGTCAGGTGTACTCTTATGTCCAGAGTGAGGGGATCTGACGTAGTGCTATGGCACCAGCCCTAATTTCAGATCACTTTGCTCTCGTCTCTGCTTCCGCTCCGTAGCGCTTTTAGAAGAATCAATATTTCACGCTTTCTTTGCCATCCTCTGCATCACCCTTTGCTGGGAAGTTCTCTGATCGAGAGAGGCCCAAGTGTGACTATTGTGGCCATCTTGGGCATGTGAAGGCCAAGTATTGAGAATTGCATGGTCGTCCACCTCGCCCCAATCGCTTAACGGCTCCTGCAGCTCATAGTGTTGCTACAAAGACTCCTCTAGGTGCATCTCCAGACACACCCACATGGTCATCTTTGCCTATGGCTACTAAGGGCTCCTCTTCCTCCACTATGCCAGTTCAGCCCACCGAGATTGCAAACCTCCGGAGGTTCCTTGCCTAGCTCGATGGCCTTTCTGCCACTTCCACCTCTTCATTTGCCCAGTCATGTACCATTCACACTGCCCATTATGTGTCTACTTCATCGTCCAGTCCCACTTAGGTCATTGATTGAGGTACCTCCGACCACATGGCGGGTATGTATTCCTTGTTTTCTTCTTATTCTGTTTGCTCGGGTAGAGATAAAGTTAAAGCTGTTGATGGTACTCTATCCCCTGTGGCTGGGAAAGGGATCGTTAATCCCTCTTCCCAACTTTCCTTATCCTCTGTTTTACATGTTTAAAATTTATTTCAAATTTTTTATCTGTTTGTGCTCTTACCAAACGCTTGAATTATAGTGTTACATTCTTCCATTCTTCGTATATCTCTCAGGACTTGGATATGAGGAGGACGGTTAGTACTGGACATGAGGCAATGGTCTCTACCTCTTGGACGGACGACCTATTTTTTAGCGTATGGTGTTTTTCCGCACACGTGTTGTGTTGGCCCGACGATCCGTTGGTATACATAGTTGTTTCGCCTTTCTCCAATAGGTCGATCTTTTGGGGTAAGTGGTTGTTAACATTATCGAGTCCACAGTGCTGCCGTCTGCTAGTAGTTGTAGTCAACTCAGTTTAGAGTCTATTTGTAGGTCGGAGCTGCATTGTGAGACTTGTGAGCTTGCTAAACATTGTTGTTTATCCTATCCTTCAAGGGGTAATCGAAGTTTATTTCCTTTTGATATTGTCCATTCTGATGTTTGGGGCCATGCTCCTGTTACTTCTCTTGGCTTTCGATATTTTGTTAACTTTGTTGATGATCACACCAGGTGTACCTGTGTCTATCTCATGAAAACCAAAGATGAAGTGTATTCCATCTTTCAAAATTTTCATAAGATGGTTCATACACAATATGGTGTCAAAATAAAGGTTCTCCGCACTGATCAGGAGGGCGAATATATGTATGGTGGTCTTCAACACTACCTATCTGAAGATGGGATTCTTCATCAAAATTCTTGTAGACCCTCAGAAAAGAAGAATCACCATCTCCTAGAGGTAGCCCGGTCTCTTCTTTTTAGTAGCAATATGCCTAATTTTTTTTGATCTGATGCTGTTCTTACTACTGCGTTTCTTATTAATCGCATGTCTTCATGCATCTTGCACTTTAAAACTTTGTATCAGATCCTTAAACCTGATTGCTGTACCTCCTCGTGTGTTTGGTTGTGTGTGTTATGTTCACATCCTGCGTCCCAATTGTACTAAGTTAGGTCCCAAGGCTCTCAAGTGCCTCTTTCTTGGGTATTCCCCTTCTCACAAAGGGTACAAGTGTTTCCACCCCATTCTGGGAAGCAATTTACCTCTATGGATGTCACTTTTCACGAGTCTACTTCCTTTTTTTCCCTTGCCTCTCTTCACGGGGAGAACAAAAGTGATGGAGAGGCTTTTTTCCTCTTCCAATGCTGTACCATTTCTTGGTACTCCTTCACTTCTCATTCTCCTAGTCGAGCCTAACAGACCTACTACATGATTTGATGGTAGTTTTGGTGGTGCTCAAGGGGAAATTAAATTCTATTGTAGAAGAGGGAAAGCCACAGATGATCCATGCCCAGTGGTACTAGTGGTACCATCCTCGGATCCAGGTAATACTTTACCCTCCGAGCCTATTGTGCCTTTGCCTCCTGCTACTGATGATCTTCCTATTGTTCTTAGAAAGGGTACGAAAAGCTGTACTCAACACCTTCTAAGCAACTTTGTTTCGTATGAGTCTTTGTCTCCATCCTACATGTCATTCGTTACTTCGCTGTCTACCACTCCTATACCTTCCTCTGTGTCAGAAGGGCATCAGCACTCTTACGTAGAAGGATGCCATGGTTGAGGAGATACGAGCCTTAGAAAAAAAATCATACTTGGGAACTGGTGGATTTGCTTAGAGGAAAGAAGCCAGTAGGATGCAGATGGGTGTACACCGTAAAAAATAAGGCAGATGGGTCCATTGAGAAGTATAAGGCAAGACTGGTAGCCAAAGGATACTCATAGACATATGGCATTGACTATGTGGAGACATTTGCTCCAGTTGCAAAAATGAACTCCATACATGTGCTTATATATCTTGCTGCTAACCAATCGTGTCCTCTACATCAGTTGGATGTGAAGAATGCATTCATTCACGGAGACTTACAATAAGATGTGTACATGGTTCCTCCTCCAGGATTCACATGAGCGGGAGATGGTAGCAAAGTGTGTAGAATGAAGAAGTCCTTGTATGGGTAAAGCAGTATCCCAGAGCATGGTTTGAAAGGTTCGCCTAGACAGTGAAGAACCTAGGCTACACCCAAGCCAAGCTGATCACACCTTGTTCGTGAAGCACAATGGGTAGAGCACTACTGCTCATTGTCTATGTAGATGACATCATTGTGATCGGGATTGATGCTGACGAAGTTGCAAAGCTGAAAAGACATATTGCTAACGAGTTTGAGACGAAGGATCTAGGACCCCTAAAGTACTTTCTGGGCATAGAGGTTGCAAGATCACGTTAGGGGATCTTCATCTCTCAAATGAATTATGTCCTTGATCTGCTAAAGGATTCTGGAAAATTAGGGGCTAGGCTTGTGGACACTCCTATAGAACAGCATCACAAGTTGAGCGAAGCAAGTGGTGAGCTACTGAAGGATGTTGGTAGCTTTCGGAGACTAGTAGGGAGATTGATATATATCTCTCTGACTAGACCAGATATTGCATATGCAGTCAACTTGATCGGCCAGTATATGCACTCACCCAGGGATATCCACTTGGAGGCAACACAGGATTTTGAGGTATCTCAAATTCGCCCCTGGTAGAGGACTTCTCTTCAAGAAAATAGTCACATGAGAGTGGAGTCTTACACTGATACATATTGGGCAGGTGCCAAGGATGACAAAAGATCCACTTCATGGTATTGCACTTTTGTTGGGGGCAATCTTGTGACATGGAGAAGCAAGAAGCAATCTGTGGTTGCTAGATCTAGTGCAGAGCTGAGTTTTGAGCTATGGCTCATGGCTTATGGGAGATGTTACAGTTAAAGATCCTAGTAGCTGAACTAGGATTCCCTGTTGTTATCAGATACGTATTTCTATACGTATTTCTATGTTATAGGGGTAGTATTGTAAATACTCCTCTTGAGGGGTATATTTGTCTTTTGTAAAGTTCTCCATATATAGTATATTTTGTGGAGTCATGTGACCTAATCGCATGACATCCTTCTCTCTCTTCCCTAATCCTAACTCTAGTCTATCAATTCAACTTGGTATCAAAGCCATCTAAAGGAGTTTTTGAAGGAAGTTCTACTAGAGATCAACAAGGGAGCTGATGACATCATCAAGGTTGTACGGCTGCTGACGTCAGCCGTACGGACACGGTACCCATCTTTCTCCCAAACTCTAGAATTTGTAGAGTTTTTTGGGTTCATCTGGTGACTGTTTTGCTTATTTCTCTTGAATATAGGGAAAAAATTGCGATTTTGAACAAACTGATTTTTCGGGTTCTTAACAGCCCTTTTGTTGGAGTTTATCTCTTGCTATTGATCCTCCACAATCTACCCTACATGAAGATACCTCATTTGAACCAATCCATCGCCGATTGAAGTTTATGTGAGGAGTTTTTCACCCTCTAGGTACCGCCGGTGACTAATATAGCCTATTTAGGCTATCGGTTGGGTCCTAAATCTTCCCCAATTTTATCCTAGACCTTCATCTATGTCTTCTAATGGCTCTAGGATGCTTCCATCCATCCTTATGCTGCTGCTCTCTTTCATTAGACCATTTTTGATGATTTTTGGAGGTTTGTATGAGTGTTTCTTGATCACATGCTCTCATTAAGTGTCTTTTTTGCCATTGGATACCTTCTATTTGGGTATTATTGGCCCTCTTTCTTCTTATCTCTCCTTGTTGATTTGCTATGGAGACTCCGCCTATCCCGGGTAATCCCTCAGGATCCAATGTTAGCACAGATTCTGCCTCCAGAGGAGCTGGAGGGCCTGTGATGCAACAAGTGATTTTTGAGAACCCCGGGTTGCAGATTACATCTGTCAAATTCAATGGGACTAATTATTTGGAGTGGGCTCGAGCCGCACGGTTGTTCATTGGAGGCCGTGGGAAGATGAGGCATTACACGGGACGGACTAAAGAGCTAGATGAGGATGATCCCATGTTTGAGAACTGGGAGACTGAGAACCTCGCGGTCCAGTTTTGGCTTGTCAAATCCATGGAGCCTCACATCAGCCAGGGTTTTCTCTTCATGCGCACAACCCAATATGTTTTTGAATTGGCCAAGACGACCTACTCTCAGTAGCAGAATACTGGTAGAGCTTACCAGTTGGAGCAGAGCATCTCCCGCCTTCGTCAGGGAGACATGTCCCTATTCGACTATTTTGCGACGCTTCGGAGTATGTCGGAGGAGTTAGACTACTATGATTCCTACCATTCTTCTACCCCAGATGAAGTGTTCAAGTACCAGAAGCACGTTGAGGGAGATAGAATATTTAAGTTCCTTTCTGGACTCAATCCTTCATATGAGTTGGCCAGGATTTAGATCCTTAGCAGCTGGACACCTCTGCCTACTCTCAGTGAGGTCTACTCATATGTTCAGAGTGAGGAGAGCCGCAGACTATCTCTTCAAGATGAGTCTCCTGTTCACAAGCGATCAACGCTTGTCACCTCCTCATCCACTCCTGCCTTTGCATCTGCTTCACAGCCTCAACTGCTTCAGCGGAGTCGACCCCCATAGTTCTCTGCTCCTTCAACTGGCCGACCTTCCTCCTCCAAGAAGAGGCCCAAGTGTGACTTCTGTGGTTGCTTTGGACATTTGAGGTAGACTTGTTGGAAGCTACATGGTAGACCTCAGTCTTCTGCTCCTCGTTCCAGCTAGTCAGGTTTTTTCGGTGCCCATTCGGCTAGCATCGATGCTCCTGTGCCCTCTCAGGGCCAGCCCTTTCAGAGTTCTTCAATGACATCTCCAAGTCCTTTGGCAGCTTCTGAGCTTGAAGGAATTCGACAGTTGCTGTCACAGCTAGATGGTCCTTTTGCCACATCATCCTTTGCTCAGTTAGGTATCATCGAATCTGCCAATCATGTGTTCATTCCCCCTTCCAGTCCTACCGGGTTCATTTATTCATGGGCTTCGGAGCACATGATGGGTATGTCTTCTTTATTTTTGAGTTATTCCATTTGTTCTATTCGAGATAAAGTTAGAACTGCAGATGGAACCTTATCTTCTGTATCTGGGAAACGGGATGTTTTCCTCTCTCCTAAACTTCCACTTGCATCTATTTTACATGTCCCAAAATTTACATCCAACCTCTTATCTATTAGTGCCCTAACCAAAACCTTGAACTGCAGTGTGACTTTATTTTCCTCGTGCTGTGTCTTTCAGGACCTAGAGACGAGGATGACGATTGGCACTAGACATGAGGCTGACGGCTGTACCTTCTTGATGGACGGTCTTCTGGGCCCACTGCACTGCAGTCATCTCCTAGTAGTAGGAGGAGTAGGATAGACTCTTTTATGTTGGCATGCCCGTTTGGGGCATGTCTCTTTTCAGTATCTCAAACAATTATTTCCAACTTTATTTGTTTCTGTTTTGTTATCTGACTTGCATTGTGAGACATGTGAGCTATCAAAACATTGTCGATCTACTTATCCTTTAAGAGGTAATCGAAGTTCTGTTTCCTTTAATTTTGTGCATTCTGATGTGTGGGGTCTAGCCCTTGGTTATTTCTATCTTTGGCTTCCGCTATTTTTTTACTTTTGTTGATGACCATACTAGGTGCACATGGGTTTATCTTATGAAAACCAAAGATGAAGTTCATTCGATCTTTAAAGGTTTTCATAAGATGATCCTAACCCAGTATTGTGCCTCCATCAAGGTACTTCGTTCTGACTAGGGTGGAGAATATATGTATGGGGGTCTCCAATTGTACTTTTTAGAACATGATATTCCTGTTGATCCTGATATTCCACCTGTGGGTGTTGATGTATCTATTGCTCATCGTAAGGGCGTTCGGAGTTGTACTACCAAACACCCTATTTCTCACTTTGTTTCTTACAAATTGCTATCTCGATCCTACAGAGCATTTGCTACTTCCTTGTCATTTGTTTCTGTGCCATCTAGTGTTTCAGATGCTCTTGCTCAACTTGAATGGAAAGCAATCGTGTTAGAGGAGATGACTTCATTAGAGAAGAATGGTACTTGGGAGTTGGTTCCATGACCCAAAGGAAAGAAGCCAATAGGGTGCAAATGGGTATACACAGTGAAGTACAAAATTGATGGGAATATTGACAGGTACAAGGCCTGATTGATTGCAAAAGGATTCACATAGACATATGGCATTGACTACCAAGAGACCTTTGCCCCAATGGCCAAGATGATGAATTCAGTTCACGTTCTTCTCTCCATAAAAGCAAATATGTCATGGCCTTTGCATAAGCTAGATGTGAAGAATGCATTCTTCCATGGTGATCTAGAGGAAGAAGTATAAATGATAGCAACTCCTGGATTCAGCCTTACTGGGGACAAAGCACTCGTGTGCAAACTAAAGAAAGCATTGTACGGACTCAAGCAGTCACCTAGGGTCTGGTTTGAGAGATTTAGCACTGCAGTCAAGAAGCTGGGATACTCAGAGTCAGGCTGACCATACACTGTTTATTAAAAGTAGTCAAGGCCGTACTACTGCTCTCATCGTGTATGTGGATGACATTGTGGTCACAGGTGATGACCTTGGTGAGGTCTGCAAGTCGAAAAAGTACCTAGGGGTAGAGTTTGAGATCAAGGATCTGTTGTCCTAAGATATTTCCTGGGTATTGAGCTTGCTAGATCAAAACAAGGAGTTTTCATCTCACAAAGAAAGTATGTCCTTGATCTGTTGCGTGAGTCTAGTAATTTGGGGGCCAAACCAGCTGACACACCTATTGATCAGCAACATCGGCTTAATCATGGTGATGGGGATCCAGTTACTGATACATGCCAGTTCTAGAGACTTGTTGGATGACTTATCTATCTTTCATTGACACGCCCAGATATCTCCTATGCAGTCGGTGTTATTAGTTAGTTCATGCATGTTCCTCGGTCTCCAGTCTCCACATCTTGATGAGGCTCACAGAGTCCTATACTACCTCAAACTCAAAGGTTCACCAGGAAAAGATTTATGTTTGGCAAGCATGAACATCTATAGGTTGAGGCCTATACAGATGCTAATTGGGTAGGATTAGTTACAGACAGGAGGTCTACATCTGGATACTGTACCTTTGTTGGGGGCAATTTGGTTTCATGGCGTAGCAAGAAACAAACAGTTGTCGCTCCTAATGCTGAAGCAAAGTATCGATCTATGGCTCATGGTGTATGTGACCTGCCATGGTTGAAAACTATGCCAAGTGAACTACGCTATCCTATACAAGAACCTATGAACTTGTACTGTGACAATAAGGCGGCTATCAGTATTACTCACAGTCCAATTCAACATGACAGGCCAAAGCACATTGAAGTGGATAGGCATTTCATTAAGGAGAAGCTTCGTCTTGGTCTAATTTGTACACCTTATGTTAGTACAGGTAAAATTAATCAGGTGGCTGACGTGTTGACTAAAGGTGTTAGTAAAGGTTATCTGCAGAATATGTTATCCAAGCTTTGCATGTTCGATATTTTCGCACCAGTTTGAGGGGGAGTGTTGTCAGGGCTTATTTGTAATACTTGATATTCTGCAGGGATCTCTTTGTAATTATGCTGAGAGTTCCAATATTATAAATGTTGGTGAAATCGTGGAGCTCATTATGCTCTAAACAATTTCACCCTTTCTCCTCTCTTCCCTCTCTCTCTCTAATCCTAATTCCCCTGTTCTCTTTCTCTAATTCTGAATACGACATTAATCACATTCACAACAGTATGTCTTTTATAACACATATATAGATAAACAACACATTATTAGCTTGATTAAGCATTAAAAATCACCTAATATAATGTGTATTTGTATCTTTGTAAATTGAGACATCTCTCTCTATTTTTTTTTTCCCAATGTCTGCCTCAGTCAAGCTGTCTCATTCCATCAGCTTACTGAGATGCTGAAAAGACCAAGATTTTGAACCTTGGCTGCAAGCAAGATTCGAATGTAAAAAATATTCCTACACTAGGGATCAACCTAATATATTTGATACAATGATGTAAAATGGATACATGTTGTGCTTGTTGACAAACTTTCCAATAGAAGGACTCCCGAATACCTGAAAACCTTTCATATCTGAGTGTTCTATTCTGAGTCGTGGTATCTCAAATGAGATTTTGTTCTCTCACCATTATTTTTTACATCAGTTCATTTTTCATATCTGTCTCTTGATGAGTAGACTTTTCATAACTGACATCGAGCTTTTCGTATTTTTTTCAGCATGCTGAAATGGCAGATGAGATTGTTCAACTTAAGACCCTACAGACTATACTGATTATTTTGCAGTCACGTTTACATCCTGAAAATGAGGTGGTACTTGATTGTATGATGATACTCTTCTCCGTTATATCTGTGCTTTCCTTTCCTCACTGTTTTCTATAAAGATGGTTCTCCAAACCTTTTCAAACTTTTTCACGAGTCTTATTTATCTAGCTGGTTATGAATTACATGCATTTTTAAGCATTGGCCTCGGTTGACGAGGAAAATAAATAGCTGGAAATTGAATGAGACAATTGTTGGATATATCTTGTTTTAAGCTTTTTAACTTTATCTTACAAACCTAATTAGAAGTTAGAATCTTTTGAATTACTGATTGATTGGTTTCTTTTAAAGTCTGGTTTATTGGGCATCAATCTGGCCTCAATGTTCTATTTGCATTTACAATTTCATCGTCATCGTCATCATCATCATCATCATCTTTATAAGCCTTACCCCAACTCTATGGGATCGGCTGCACAAATATTGTGTTTTATCTATTTTCTGGTTAAGGTTTGACATAACCAATGTAATGCTCCATGTTCGAGTGAATTCTCTGAATTGGCATGTGTATATATACATACATCATATATGGGCTGTGACCAATGTTTTTAGAATCAAATCGGATCATAAAACCGCGAGTAGCAGGATTCAAATAAAATCGGTATTCAAATCATTGAATCACAAGTCATAAAGATTTTTTTTTTTTATGAATTAGAAGAATATGAAATAATATCCAAAATAATTAACAGAATATATAGTATTCCTAACTACTCCATAACCCATCCTACAATGACAAGGTTAGTACAAACACTTGTGAATGAGGACAAAATATTTTACGTGGCAATCTTAATATGCACTATAAAGACACTGTTCTAATCTCATAGTTATGCAAACAAAATATATATTGACAAAAAGGAATATCAAAACCATGTATCATCTATCAATTGTGAAATTAAACAAGTTCTGTCTCTCATCATCAATCTCAATCCTCTACTTTTCAAATTGCATGCATGGACATGTATTTTTTGTCATCCTTGTTGGGTGGCATTTCCTTATGGAGAACAGTACCATGAAACTATTCTTAAAATAATTGTATTGCAATATTTGCTTGTTGTAGAATATTAAGCTAATGCTTCTTTCTTAAAAGTTAAAAGCATAATCAACTTAATACCTTGGAAAGGGCAAATATAGAAAAAATTAACTACCTATGATCGATCCCCTTATTTGTAGAATGCTTGTACAGAAAGTGTTGTTCATTTTCTTGTCCCTAACTTTAACCATTTAGAAATTTTTTGCTAAGAGAATTATTAACATCTTTATTAATCTATAAGAGCCCTTTTAAGTTGAAATATTAAAGAGGAATAATAAAAGTCAAAAAGCTAAAAAATGACACAGGTTGATGGTGGAAATATGTTAAAATAATCTTATGTCTGTGGAAAGACATAGTAAGAAACATAATTTAAATTTCTTTAATTAGTAAAAAATCCACTGATTTTAAGAGTAATAAGTTTCGCTTGGATGTGTGCTCCATATCTTAATTCAAATTGTAAGATTCAAGTTGCGAATCGCACTGAAATCATAAGATTCACATAGAAATTGTAAGATTTTTTATATAAAGGGATTCATACATAAGATTTAAATAGTTTGGGTTAATATTTGATTTGAATCGTAGGATTTGAATCATAGATTTTAATAACAAACTGCGATATTTTGACATGCGACACCTATGTGGGACCCACATGGAAATAAGTCAAGGGCTGATTTTTGGTGAGCATGATCTCCTCACCATGGAGATCACCACACAAAAAATAGCCCATTTGAACATTTTTAGCCACATGAATAACAAGTAGAAAAAATATTGACCGTTTATTTCAACTCTAACTATAAGTTCACATTTATTAGGCTTAGGAATTTCAGAATGGGTTGATTATTTGTGAGGAAATCAACCCTAACTCATCTCCATGTGGGCCTCATCACAAATCAGTCCATTCCGACATTCCTAACCTCATGAAAGTTCACTTGAATTTAAAGTGAGTGCAGCCTGTGGTGGAGTGGGTCCACATGGAGATCACATTGGATAACCTAACCGAACAGGGAGTTATTCATAACGTGGAGATCATTGTTACGACAAATCAGTCTATTCCGACATTCCTAACCTCATGAAAAGTTCATTTGAATTTGAAAAATCTGGACCATTCAAATGGTTAGTAATGTAGGAATGGACCCATATGTGGTGATGACAATCATCCTGGCAAGGAGAACTTGATATTTGGTTGGATTGTCCAACACGATCTCCATGTGGATCCCACCCGGTGTAAGAATATATACAGATAGACACAGATGCAAACACAGACATACATACATACATACATACATACGCAAACACTATACAGATAGATAGGGACCTATTTGGACACACAAGGACATGTTTTTTCTAAAATCTTGTTATTTAGAAATAATGAGAATTAGGATCAAAAGAAGTCTCACTTGTATCTTCCAAAGTGCTGAGATCAGTGCCTTTTTTTTATTATTTGTCATTTGAGGTTGAAAATTTGCCCACACCAAACAGAAAATAGGGCCTTCATATCCATGTTAATTCTTTGCCAGAAAAATCGATTAATGCAGTGCACCTCTCTAGATATATTTAATTATCAAAAAAAGATATATTTTTATGAAGGACAAAGTGGATGCAACATATTTTATTATTTTACCTTGTGGAGATGAATGTAACGTCAAGGCACAACCTGCTTTATAAATCTCAGGAGAATATGGCTCAAGCACTTGGTATCTCTCTCCGGCTTCTTGAAAATAGCCGATCATCTGATAGTGTCCGCAAGTAAGTTAAATCGTTTCTAGTCTGTCTTAAATAGTAGATCTAGAGAAGCTTTTGAGAAACTCGAGAAGATTTTTCCTTTCCTTCTCTTAAATCTTCAGGCTCTCATAATTATGTGAGTCTCTCATCCAATATTAACTAGTCTAAAATATTAGATGTCAAGAGGATTTTCTTCTTTAAATATTTACTGTCTTAATTATGTGATTTTTCATCCAGTACTGCTGCAGCTACCTTCAGGCAAGCAGTTGCCCTGATTTTTGATCATGTTATTTGTGCTGAGTCACTTCCTGCTGGTAAGGTGGGTTCTGTAGGTCACGTCTCTCGAACCAGTTCTGTCATCGGGGATGTTAGTCGCAGTATCAATCGCTCAGAGTACGTAATCTTCTATATTTACCATTCCTTCTCATCTATTCTACTCTTTATAAGTGTGTCCATGTGTGTGTAATTAATGTAACTGATATCTGTCATATATGTGTATACACTTTATAGACCTACATACTCCATACTCACATGCATGGCGATATGAAAATTTACTCTTTCAATATGTTTCCTTTGTGTCATTTTAGCTGACTTGAGCATTGACAGGACATTGGAGAGTGTCTTTGTCTCTGGAGGGCCAACGCTAATGCGGGAGAGTCTCACTAAAGTGGGAAAACTTGGACTTCGTTTGCTTGAAGACCTGACAGCTCTTGCTGCAGGTGGAAATGTATGTGCTGATCAGAAACTAGTAGCTTGTTTGCTAACCAGATTTGTATTTCATTGTTCATCTATCTTGAATTTGTTTCACTAGTGTCCAAAATATCAGAATTTATGCTTCCAGCAAGGTTACAATATCGATATCATTCAATATGTTTGTAAACTGCAAACCCAACACATATTGTTCGATATGTATTGATACGGTACAAACGCTGGAAAAATCAATGGTATGCAAGATACACATCGATACATCACTCTAAACTGTGTTTGATGTATAAATAACCTAAAACAGATGAAAGTTTAAAGTAAGGGAATTGATATATTCCTACGAAACAAAGACACTGGCACGTGTGTCGGTGTCCGACACTGATACAAAGTGTTGGACACTGACCCCCACAAACCCGATACGTCGTCCGTTCTGTTCATTCCTTATGCTGAAAGATATATCTTTTAAAATACTTTAGTCCATCTCAAGTATACAATATAGAAAGAATGCACTAGGATTAAGCTGATATACATTAAAATCATAAAAAGTAAAAACCATACATAAATAACAGTTGAAAACAAAATATTTGAATAAATTGAGATTTGTTTGAAAATGTATGTCGGCATGTGTCTGACACATGAATACGGCAAGGTGTCTAACATGGAAAATTCTAAGAAAATGGAGTGTCCTTGTTAAAGTTTTGTCAGATCACAATGTTTTTTCACTTCCATTTTGCTATTTTCCTTCATCCACTAGAGTGAAAAATCATTGTCCTCTGGAAGAAGCAGAATGTGCCCTAGAATTATTAATTCTCTAAGGTAATTATGCTACCCCGACAACCATATATAGAAGAAAGAATCACACTTTTTTTTTTAATAAGTGAAAATGGATTAATAGAAAGAATCACACTTTTGTTTATCAATATGCAATGATACGCTAAGAGAGACAGTAACACTAAACTATGTATTAGGTAAGCTAAAAATATGGTGTTTGGTTCAATGATATTTCCTTTTCCAACACATTTAAATATTGAAAAATTAATTCAATACATGTCGATATGTCCCTTATGTATTTTTTTAACAGTATACGTCTCTTATGTATCATGCCGATAAGTTAAAAAGTCATTATCCTATGTTATGATACATATCAACACGGTACAATGCTTTAACCTATGCACTGGAGGTTTTTTTAATTAGTTTTGTATTGAAGAGGAGAAAATTTCCACTATACAATGAGGTAAGAAAAAAAGGATGGAAGTGAAACTCTCACAACACCCAAAAACCAAAGGGACACGGCTTAGGGCTAGCTTGGCCCCAACAACTTGTCACGCCATCTAAATACAAAATCTTCAAAATCAAGCCTCTTGAACTTGATGATGCCCGAAGACCAAGGGAAAAAAAGGGTTTTAATCTTCAAAATGACTGATTGCATGTTCCCCTCCTTGTCTTAAAAAATACATTGATTTCTCTCTTCCAAAAATAGATTCCCCAACAAATGGCAAAATGACGTAATTTTCCAAAGAGAAAGGTCCTTGGTTAGTGAAAGCCTTTGAATGCCACATAGCAAATGCTCCATGACTCAGTTAGGATTGATCCTATCAATCCTGAATAACTGAAAGAACAGAAGTAACACCAAACCTCTCTAGCGAATCAGCAATGTAGAAGTGGTTCACTGTTCACCATTCGCCCTACACATAAAATAAATATTGAGAAGGATTTTCTTTTTGCTAATCAAATGATCCACTATGGGTTCTTCATGTGAAATGCCGTCCAAATGAAGACTGCCACCTTCGAAGATCACTGTAGTCGATCAGTTACCATTACAGTGCCGGTTTTCCAAATATAAATCATCGTCTAGTTACATTTTTTTACTGACAAGTAATGTATTTGTTGGTGTCCTGCCAGGCAATCTGGTTGCGGGTCCATTCTCTTCAACGGACTTTTGCACTTGATATACTCGAGTGAGAAATCCATCCTCTTCCCTTATACTACTTCAGCATGCAATATGTGGAGTGTGAAATTATTTTCATCATGCTCACTTTGTTGGTGATATTTTTATTTATTATTTCTTGAACTTTTTTCTATTTGAAATGTTGTATGAAATTCTTTCATTTGAACATTTTTGGAAATTTAATACCTTAACACTTCCATAATGTTGGAACTTACTAGATAAATGAAGAAGCTTTCACAATGTTATATGGCCTGTATGATTTGGGACAAGCCCAGTTTTATCTAACTACCATATGGCCTCTGACAAGGTTTAGAATCTCTGCCTTGGCGTGCGTCTCGGGCAGCTGGGTAACCGAGACATCTTGCAGACAAGGTATGATACATGACCAAATCAATGGGATGGTGTGTGTCTTGGGCAGCTGGGTAGCTGAGACATGACCAAGTCAATGGAAAAATGGCATGATGGAGACGAACTGAGACAATGCTGAGACGATGCATTTTTTGCATAAATAAGCTAAAAAAACATGTTTAAATGAGTCCTATGACCATTTATAGTAATAAAAATCAAACTTCTCATCACTAATACGCACATATAAAATACACTAAACTTGTTGAATGCTGTTATGTGCTAAATATAAACAAGTAAACAAAATAATAGAGTGAAGAGTAACACTGTGATGTACTTAACTTATTGATAGAACATGGACCTGCATTGGGGCTGGAAGTAGTTGGGCTTGTCCTTAGGGTCTGCAAATGCACATGGTACATTTGTTTGATGTAGTTGCAAATTGCAATATTCAGCCTAACTCGTGTGATCCTGGTACCACATCATGTATAGCTTCATAAACTGCTGGTTCTGGTGTGCATTAGGAGGGAGTACATGTATATGAATCATCGGCTGCATCTATGCGCCTGACTGCTAACTGTAGTATATATACGAGCTTGCACCATGGAAATATTACTGTAAACCATTAAAACTATTAATAAAATCTTGTTTATACTAGAAAAATCTAGAAACTCCATGAAATAACATGTTTTCCATGGATCTTCTAGTCATCCAATTTAGTACTCGTTGGTATTGAAATGAGGCGGATGTGCATTTTTTCCCATACTTTCAATTTTTTTAATTATTTCTTTTAAAAATAAGCAATTAATAACTATTTGAGATTTTTTGAAACTTTTGCGTATTCCAAAAAAATCCGTAAATCTTAATTGTAGATCATAAAATTGGTAGGGAATCTATGAATCTATTTATGACTTCTTTTGAGGTTATTGTGAAGAACAAAAACTCAAAATTGAAAAATAGATTAACTTGTTTATGATATAATGGAGTCTGAAAGCAAAATAATCACGCACAAGATTCAAGCTTTTAAACAAAATCTGTGGGGGAACTGTTCACCTTCGATTTGAGAGATCTACACTGTGGTGTAGGTCTGAAGATTAATAGATGTGTGAGCAGGACGAAATGAGAAACATTTGGTCTTTTTAAGGTTTGGTCTAAAAGAAGTGATTTGGATAAGGCTTTAGACAAAATTGATTGGAGGAACAGGATTTGTGTGGCCAACCCCATATAGTTGGGATAAGGCTTATGATGATGAAGGTTTGATCTACATCTTTTCCAGCGTTCTCGTACCTTTTCAGTACTTAGGTTGGTAAGGACGGAGATGCTAAGGAGCATAGGGGAATTTCGATATTCCTCTTGTATCTGCTTGCTTCTTGACTCGTTGTGGCTTAACGCCTATGCTCATTGCATCTCATTTACATGCGCCAAGATGCTGATTAGACGGCACCTGACGGAACATTTTGTATCGATAGGCCCAAAAACCAAGATGTCTCAGCCGACAAGATATTGTATTTTGAATCATGTTCTTTGATAGTAGCAGTTATTTGCTTATTACATTATAAGAAGGCTACTGCTCCATTCACTTATCAAAAAAAAAAGTTCAATCACTCCATTCTCTCTACTCTTCTTCTTCTCTTTCTAATCTCTCAATCTTACACTTTGGGTGACAATCTAGTATACAACAGTTGTATCTGCGACTGTCATCAAATGCGTACTTGATCAATTTGTAGATGGTGCTTTGATTCCCTGGATTCTGAACTATCATGTCTGGAACCAATCTGCAGAACTATCACGTCCAAGACCAAAATAGGTGTAAATAAAATGAGTTACAAATGCATGTGATGTGACAGCTCTCTCCATTGCATCAGACTCCATACCTTTAGTCACATCCTCCAAGTTACACCAAGCTTGAATTACCTATTAGTCCTTATCAACTATAGTTTCCAAATGATTGATGGAGGAGCTATAATTCGAAGAATTTTACTATTCATTTTCCTCCAAGTTGCCTCGGTTCCTCCCCTAACCATTACATGATCACCACGTCCATTGTGTAGCACTAGAAATGGATGAGAATTATCAGAAAATGGAATGTTGGATCATCAAGACTGGGTGTTCTAGGTGCTTTGACAGTTACAGGGAGCAGACACCCATAGGCATCATGTGTTTAACCTTCTGACCTCCTGCCAATTTGGGTTCACCATGACACCAAGTGATTAAAATGAGGCATACGTCAAGCCAGATGGCACATTGATAGTGGAGGACACCTCAAACATTGAACCATCACCATTTGGCCACAAAAGCTTTTCATTCAGAACAAATCTGTTGGTTACAAAGCTCATACATTTGACCCCACAAACGATGTGCTTCGGCACTTGGAACTTCTATGTTATCTTTGAGTTCCACAAATTTGGAGAAGGCCATTCCTTGTGACTCTATCTCTCATTTCATCCATTTCTGCCTGGTGATCATAGTTGTTGTACTCTGCATTTATCTGATTTTGTTGTCCAATTTTTCTTGATCGAGTAATCTCATCAGTTTACTCTTCTTTAGTGTTGTATACAATCGGATCTCCATGTGCATGCTAATTTTGAATGACTTGAGTTAGGTGCTGATGTTTGCTGGTTCTACAGGTTTCTTCTGTCCAATTATGTAGCTATCTTCAGAAACTTGGTTTCATATGAACAGGTGGTTACTCAAATTCGTCACTTGATAAGATTGTCTTTTGTTGGTTGGGATATTATTTAGAGTTACAAAGTTATCTGAAAACTCATCAGGTCCTGCGACGTCAGATATGTTCACTTCTCATGACTTCCCTTAGGACCAATGTCGAGGTAATTTATCAAGTTAGTGCTTAAAATGGTTTGATCAATCGTGGACATGAATGCCATATTTTGAGAAGGATTCCCTGAAACGTCTTCTGCCTTCATATTTTATGTAAAATCAGCTTGAAGGTGAAGCAGGAGAGCCTTCTTTTCGTCGCTTGGTCTTGCGATCAGTTTCCCATGTTATCAGGCTTTACAGTTCATCCCTTGTGACTGAATGTGAGGTATGGTCTGCTCATCAATGTTCTTTTATCTATTGGTTGGCATATGTTATGCTGAGAATGTATTCATTGAAATAAACTTGTCACGGCGGAGGAGTAGGTTTAGGATTAATTCTGTTTTGGCTGGAATTTGTTCTTTCTTTTTTGGTTATAAAGCAGCCTCCAATGTTCAGTGTTTTTTTTTTTGAACTGCAGGTTTTCGTGAGTATGTTAGTAAAGCTTACTTCTCTTGATTTGCCATTGTGGCATCGCATTCTTGTTCTCGAAGTCTTGAGGGTAATAAAAACAATCCAACAAGCACTACTATGTTCTTGCATGTATCACTTGTCACTGGTCTTTAGGACATCAAATGATAACTAAAAGTCTTCTTGTTTTGGCAGGGTTTTTGTGTGGAGGTACGGACATTGCGTCTTCTTTTCCAGAATTTTGACATGTAAGATATCTAGCTTACATCTGATTTTCTCGTTTTGTCGGTTTTGTTGAATATTGTTGACTGTTGGTAGTCGGCAATTTATTACATGTTCTATCCAAAGTTACATCAGATTTTGAATCTATACTAACTGGCTGATACTGATTTGTAATGAGCTTGATGTTGATAGAGTTGTCTAAGTCAATACTATAGCCAGTAACCATGTACTGCTATCAAATATCTTACGTAATTTGGACCTTACCTTAAATAAAGTGTTTGCTGCTGTTGCCAATATAATAGTTGTTGAATGGGTTTCATCAATTATTCCTGCCTGGATTCATCCTTCTCTCCAACTTCTTGTGACTATTTTACCTTACATAGTTACATACTTGCAAGATGATGTTAATGAGGATTTTGTCTTTTGATGGGAACTTTTGTGCTCGAGAGATGTGTGATTTACTTCTTATCCTTTATCGTTTGTTGGTAAGATGTACGGCTAAGAAGGTCATCTTGACCTTTTTACCCGCTTTTATTGTAATTATCCAGCTTAGGCCCTCTGATAATGAAATTTATATTTATAAAAAAAAAAATGTTAATGAGGTGTAGTCTCAATCTATTTCATGTTTATTCGCATGCAACTTGTATGATCCATATGTTCACGTTTGGTGAGGTGCATGATGCCATCATGACAACTCATTTACCTCAGATCACAAGATTAAGTGAATTTCCATTTCTAGCAAGGGCAAGTAATGTATTCCTAAGACTCACATCTAGTGAAGGCATCCACTTATTTGTGTGCTTAAAACTCTTATCACAATTTTCTGAAAGGTATATGGTATATTCTGGATTCGTTAGTTGACGTAAGGATCCAATGAAAAGCTTTTTTGTTTTTGGGTTGAACAAAGAAATGCTTTGTCGAATGCTCTGAACATCAACGTGAGATCTAATAGGAGGAAATTTGAGTTGATATCCATTTGACAGAGAAGCCAAGAATGAAGAATTACAAATGATGGTAATCTTTGTAACTGATGCAGACTTGTCATGGTAACCTATCCAATTCTTTGTGTATCCGTTAGCTATAAATTGAGCTTTGTATTGCTTTATAGATCCATCGTGTCTAAAGATCACGATGGCTCCTTCCTGGAAGAAACTTGACGAGGTATGGACAAAGTTTAATTTTGATGGGAGTGTGAAAGAAAATCTAGCACCAGCTGGTATTGGTGACGTATTCCATAACATGAACGGTGAAATCATCAAAATCTTCTTGGGTCCAACTTGGGAGACAGATGCTAATGAAGCTGAAATTATGGTGGTTCTTCAAGGTTTAAAGCTCTTTAAAGATAACTTTGAAGGCCTTTTGGTGGTTGAAGGTGACTCGGCAAACACCATCAAGTGGGTTGGTGTGTTGTCGGGAAATATCCTTGGAAGTTCACAACACAAGTGTAACATATAAGAGAGCTGGTGTGAGATTGGACTATTATATTTTCCGATACTCTTTGGGCTGCAAAGGATGTAGCGGGTTTCCTTCACTAGAAATGGTGTGAATAGAAATTCCTTTTAAGACATGTATATAGGGAACTTTCTTCCCTAACGCATTGTAAATTATTCCATTATTAGTTAAAATTTTTAAACATTACTTTTACAAAAGGGGTCATTTAAAACAAGTTCAGTAGTAGGAATCTTGGTTGAAGCTAACAATGAAGTCGATTTTAGGTATGAAGTTGGTGTTTGGAAGGGAATTTTCAAAACATATGAAGGCTTTCATAAAGACATCTATTTTTTTTTTATAAGAAAATGAAATAGGGGATAGGGTGCGATTATCTGTGGTGTGGGGATGAAACGCCTCAGCCAAAATGGTGGACCACAAAAGGCGATCTAGAGAGTAGTCATTATGAGGTGGTTACAGGTAGAGTTGTTGGAATTCAAAGTATAGAAGAAATCTTAATGATTGGGAGGGTGAGCACTTTGTGAGCTTATTGACTCCCTTATAAAGTATGCTTTTGATGGTTCATTCAAAAGATAGGTGTGTTTAGAGATGATTTATTTTCATAAGTAAAGTATATTGGTATATATTACTGAATGAAGGAGGGGATGGTCATCCCTCTATACAAAAGATACAAAAACTGAGAACCAAAAGTGTAAAATGCAACCTAGTCTTTCCACTTGAGTATAAGCACTTACAAAAACTTCTTGTATCAACCCTTCTCAATTACGATCTCGATCCAAAATAGATACCTTTGACTTCCTTAGAGATATATCGCCACTGGATAATGGAAAATATGGACTTTGCAAATATACTCTCCGGAGGCTCATACTTATCTTCAAAGATACTTCTATTGCACTCGTTCCATATGTTCCAACATAAAGTGAATGACACCATATTCTAGCATAATCAATCCCTAATGCTGAAAACATCCATCTTCCAATCGCGTAAAAGTCCTACAACATTCCTTGGCATAACCCAAGACACTCCAAAAGTGCGACAAAACTCATTTCACCCCTCGTAGGAAAAAACACAATGGCTAAGCAAGTGGTTCGCAAACTCTCCACACTACTTGCACAATAAACACATGCTTGGGGTAATCTTGCCTCTAGTTATGAGATGATCCATAGTTTGAATTTTGTCCAATGAGTCTGTCCAAACAAAGAAAGCCACTTTGGACGGAATCGAGCTTTTCCACACCAAATTAGAAGGATAGGAGGGAGGACCAGATTTCACCATCTCTAAAAGGAAATACTTAACTGAAAAAATCCCTTTATGATCCCATTTCCACAATCTTCTATCCTCATCTTCTTGTCAAACTTGCACTTCATTAATGTGCCCAAAGAAGCTGAATAATGGTTCCGATTCCCAATCGTTGAAATTCCTTCTAAATCTTGGAGTTCAAATTATAGAGTTCCCATTCCTCTCAAAGCACCCGTAGACAAAATCTCTTTTATATCTAGACAACTCATAGATGGAAGAAAAAGCAACCTGAAGCAGGCAATCGCCACACCAAACATCCTCCCAAAACTTCTTCCTATCCGTTCTTCTGATGTCAAAACGGATTCCAACTGAGAATGCATTATGAACTTGAGAACTCCTTTCCACACCCCAACCCCATAGGGAATGCGAACTTTGTTACCATCCCACCCAGCCTCTTTGCTCTTGAATCTACCAAGTACCAACAAACCTTGTCTTCCAAAGATGCTTTGTTTCTTCCCCAAATCTTCAAAGCCATTTCCTTAGTAAGGCTTTGTTAATGGTTTTGATTAGTCTGATACCAAGACCTCCATTTTCCTTGGGCGCACAATTGCTTTCCAATCGACAAGATGATACTTGTGTGAATCATCCATTCCATTCCATAAGAAGTCTCTTTTGAGTTTTAATGTGATTTGCAACTGAGGATGGAATAAAGAAGAGAGAGAGAGAGTACGTGGGTAAACTAGATAGAGTGCTATAGATCAAGGTTAATGTCCAACCTTTAGACAAGTACCCTATCTTCCACATAGTCAATCTCCTTTCAAACCTCTCTATCACTAGATCCCATATAGACTTCAACCTGTAAGATGCCCCCAACGACAAAACCAGAAATGATGACGGAAAGTACCCCACCTTGCATCCTAGACATCCTGCTAACTCATGAACAAGGTGATGTGAACTTCCCCAACGGCATAGACCTTGCTATTTGAGAAGATGATGTGAAGACTCGAGACAGCTTCAAAGCATCAAAGGATACACTTTAGGTATCTTATCTGGAGGTGGGAGGCTGTGTAAAGTCCATATTTTATGTACTTCATGTTTTTGGCATATTCTGTTGACATAGGTTTATGCTAGTTGCTTTGAGTTTGCATTTGGGTTATGTCATATGAAGCTTACAAGAAAACACTGAAGAATCGAATGGAGCCTTGTAGACTCTCACCAA
The DNA here is from genome assembly GCA_035048495.1 of Euptelea pleiosperma. Classification (NCBI taxonomy): domain Eukaryota; kingdom Viridiplantae; phylum Streptophyta; class Magnoliopsida; order Ranunculales; family Eupteleaceae; genus Euptelea; species Euptelea pleiosperma. The sequence continues at coordinate 23,270,335 of CM068551.1, read as the reverse complement.
TAGGATGGTAAGTGACTTAGAGACCAATTGAACTCTTAGGAGGTTAATGAAATAATAGAAGATTGGTCTCATACTTTGCCTAAGCCTTTAAAGGGTATGCAAACCCTCTCGATCTGAGATCGGATCAATTTGGGCAGGTTATGCTCAAATCGGATCTATCTGAGAACCTGATGGATCGATCCTTGATTGAATCCGTGATCGGATCGATCTGACATTTTGACGCATCGATTCGATGGCTCAAGACAAGAATTATTTTATGTCTATCTGACTTGAAGGATCGATTCGATATCTGATGGATCGATACAACTGATCAAAACATGACATATCAAATGTCTGTCTGAGCTGACGGATTGATATGACTTTCTGACGGATCGATCTAACTTAGATCTTTAATTGAATTTATGTCGGTCTGAGCTTACGAATCGATTCGACTTTTCGACAGATAGATCCGACAAGCACAACTGAATAAAGGATTCAGTTAGAGGTTCTAACCGACTAGTTCTTGTCAGACTTTTCGGTTAAGACTTTTCTCTCTTTAAAGGAGGAACCCCATTCCTCCATTTAAAACTTCGATTTAAATGAATTAATTCGGCGAATTTCTATAAATTTTTTAATACATTTACACTTCAATTTGGTCACCGAATTTCGTTGAATATTAAAACCATGGGTGGTGGTGACCACGCGGTAGTGGTGGTGTCCATCACTCATAGTCACAAAGAGGATTGCCTCCATTTACAGAAGAACAATACTTCGATCATGCCACTCAAGATCGTGATCCTGGTGCTCGACCTCCTGCTCCTAGCAATATGACTTATAAGCGACGGCCATAGCGAAACCAAAAAGACAAGAGACAAGAGCAACATATTGATGACTTGATTGCACAAGGCATGAATGCAATTGTCTAAGGCATTGGGATGATTAACATGTGATTAACTAGATATGGTGCTCAGTGTGGTTATGCTTCATCGTCTCATGGATCGTACTATGGTGCTGGATATGGATCAGGATACGACTCTTCATATGATGCTCAATCCATGTCATCCTCGAGTTTTGGATATGGTTAGGGAACAAGTTCATGTCAGCCTTACGGTTATCAGCCGACACAGCCATACCTACAACAAATGGTTCAATTTTATATACTTCCTACTTGTAATGCTCAGCAACACTAAGAATATATGAGGCAATACACGATGTGGTATCAAAATCACATGAGTTGGGCATAATACTGTGATTACATCCAATGAACATACCACCTACGTTTTGGAAACCCGGTGGATGACCCTAATTCCTTTGACCCCTCACGCATGTCTACCTTTTATTGATATGCACTTCATATTACTTTAATATAACCCAAGTACTCTTGATGTATTTAGTGACTTTGAATGCGTTGACTTATTTATGTGTATTTATGTGCATATTTATATTGTGTTATACACTAAGAGTCTAAGACCCTTATCGTACATGTTAGCATCCATTCGACCATCATATATAGTAATGTTGGCATTGATTCGTATGTATTTTAATCAATCAGAAGGGTCAAATTAGCACGTCTTAAATTTATTTTAATCAATCGCAACCATGGTTTAAAATTTCGGAATGTTTCGGTTTGTCTCACAATCCAAAAAGATAAAAATATATACAAAATATGATTTCATGATTTTGGAAATATTTTGAACTGTTTCAGAATGTTTCGGAAATTTCATTGTTTCACCATTTTTTCAAAGAAAAATTCCACTAAATAAAAAAGAAACTACACAAGGGACTATTACATTTTGCTTGAAAGGTGGAATGAATTTGAATGTTATTTTATCACAACAAATAATAGTAAATAACATGATTGGGTTCAAGAGTTCTTGAACACGCATAATCCATTCCACATCGCCTAATCATCTTATGTGAGCAACGATAGCACTGGAAGATATAGTAACAGTAACAATCATTCTCCTTTTCTCCAAACTACATGAAGGTTAGGTGACTTGGGCATATCAATTCCTCCATGTGCCTTTGACCTTGATCTGCACATCAAATTTAGACCAATTACAAAAAATCAATATTTGGAATAATTGAATCATTCATTAAATGAAAATAGAGAAAAATTAGTTTTGTAGTGCATAATCGGTAAGAAAACATATGATTTTAAGAATCATTTTAAGTGCTTCAAACATCATTTTAAAGCTTATTTGTGCATTAAATGCATGATTTTGGGAATGTTTCATAATGTTTCAGGAATGTTTCGGAAATTTTGCTTGTTTCGCAATTTTTTTCAATTTTTCGTGAATGTTTCATTTCCTTTTGGGAATGTTTCAGTATTTCACTTGACAGACATTCCTACGAAACGAAATTGTAAACCTTGCTGTCAACACAGTTAACATTCCACACTAACAAGCAATGCTCTATGAGACTGGGGTGCGCATTAGGTATAAAAGGTCTCACTGCTGATGATACTGTGAACTAGTTTTTCGATGTTGAGTAAGAGGATCTGCAGGATTAGATCAAGAGCCTGAACAAGCAATGGATGCAATATGGTGTGATAAAAATGTGAGACGTTGGACAAGGCCCACCAAACTCTCTTATCAACTTCATGGTTTATTGTGAAGTCCATTGATGCATCCAGAGTGAAGCATTTAAAGTACATTTATAAGTTGATGACTAGTGTTATGAATGCGGTGGGGAATGGGCACAAAGTGCAATTGGCATGTACAATGAATCCCCTAGCTGAAGGCTGATAAGAAACTAATAGAGAAAGAGTACAAAGTGCAACCGAGTGTGTGACATATTGTACTGATTTGATGCTTACAATCGTTGGGTAGAAATGCCTGGTGCAGAGAGTTGGAATAAATATACGCGTAATAATAATCCTTAGGGGAGAAACAGGTTGAGGAGATGGCATCTAGAGCAACTTTTTGGGATGTTGCATGTGAGGTAGTGAACATAATGGAGCCCATCGTGAGACTCCCGAGGATGAGGGATATAAATAAGCATAATTATGATCCTCAGCCTTTGTCTTTCAGATATGTGCATCAGCATGTATGGAATGCTATTGATCTTGCTTTGTTTTTTTTTACTCTTATGGTTGGTTGTTATATTATAGTAGGTTGTGAGTGTGTTTTCATGTTCCTATGTTTTCTTAAGGTTTCGTCATGTTTCCATAGTTCCCAAATTATTTACAACGTTTCCGTAGATTTCCATAAACTTCCATGAATTAATTTTAAAGGACCGAAGCTATCCCAAAATCGAAGTTTAGAACATTGTTTACCACTACAAATTTATTAGTAGCATATAACAAGCGTTTTTCCGACTTTTTGACAGTTATTGTGCCATCCTTAGAAGCTTGATCGAGCTTGTCTGCTGTTGGTTGGCTGGGTTGTTTGGAGTTAGCAGTTGAATCCTTTGGAGAATGCTTCTTTTTGCTCTATGGTAGCGCATTTGGAAGGGAAGGAACAAGCACATTTTGAGGACAAATACGGATCGGTTGATTAAACCATTGAACAGAATTAAACCTACATTATTCCACTTGTCTGTTATTCTCAAAGATTTCAAAGGAATCCTTTTGTAGATTTTCTTACCAATTGTGGTGCCGTAATTGATGGCAGTTTTGAGGTGGTCTTTCGTATAGTCTTCCTCTTGGAGTTGCTATTGAGGTTATTGATTTATAGTCTAGAATGGTCTATTGACCATCTTGTTTATTGGGGTGTTTTCTCTTCTTTTTTTCATCAATATATACTTCAGCTTTACTCATCATCATAAACCGGCTTTACATATCAAAGAGGAAAAAAAAAGTCTTCCCTTTTTATAATTCGTAATATTTTTTGTTAATGTAAATGACACTAAGTGTTCAATGAGTTGTTTTTTTAAGTGTCTCGGCTTCTTGGTTGTTGTCTGAATGGTTATTACAAGAATTTTAATTGTGCAGCTTGATGCAGACTATGGAATGCTTGATGATTCACTTGCATGTTGCATCTTATGTCTCCTAATTCTTTTATATTCGTTTGTCTTTTTCTATTCTGTTATGTCTTAATATCTTTTGCTATTCACAATATTATTTGAACAGTTTGATTTCACCATGGTGTGGAGTAATGCAGTTTTTGTTCCTTCATGCCAAACAGTTTCTTTGTTATGATATATTACTTTCAGCAAGTATAGTACAATCTTGTCCTATTGATGTTACTGGTAGAGTAATTGATCTAGCAGACTGTTGTATGATGCAATGTTTTGAATTTTAAAATACTGAGGAATATAATTGTTCTAGTAGAGTTGTTAGATCAGTTTGACTAATTAATTTTCAATCAACAGTTAAATTTTGTAGTTTTATCATTGCAATTTCATATTAAGTCATTGTTTTACTTATTTGTCTTGTAGGAACCCAAAGAACACAAATGTTGTGGAGGGTGTAGTTAAAGCTCTTGCTCGAGTTGTTTCGAGTATACAGGTGAAAGATAGTATGGGTTGTGTTTGTGTATGTGTTTTTTTTTATTGAGTGGGATTTTCCCATCCGTGTGCATTATTGAGCATAGAGGGAATAATTCTAATCAATTTGCCGTTATCTACTTTCCCTTTGTATGCCATGTGTGTATGTATTTGTGCGTCAAGCCTTAAGTTACTTAGGTGCTGTAGTTAGTGGTCTTCCTCTGAGACTATTTTCCCCTGTTTTAAACAAATTGGAGGCTGGACTAAAACTCAGTCAAGTTCCTTGGTTTGGCCGGGCTTTAAGTATTAAGTTCTGAAATCTGAACAGAGTTTTGCATTTCTGAAAAAATCACTGGAATTGATGATGGCTTGTCCAGTTATTTATTCGTAAATAGACTGAGTATATGAAGAATGGAAATGGTAAATGTTGGTCTTGGTCTCTGGTTGATATTTGTCTGAAAATGTAAAAGAAAGTGCTCGTTTTCCAGTTTTTCTTTTATATTTAGCTAGGAAATATCAGGTTTGAACTCTTGAGTATTGTCCTGCACTATTTCATAGTTATGTGGGACTGTATAGTTATTTATATTCACCTTAGTCAAGGAAATCTGTCATGATATGATATAGCTTTGAATTTGATAGCATCTACGTTTCGTGTTGTCTGGCTTGTTCTTGTCTTGTTTACCTGGCATTCCTTGATTCCTTTCAGTATGCAATAGTAGCATCATCTCCATTTTATACTTTAAGTTGCTGATAGGAAAAAACAAAAAAGAAGAGCAAATAAAGAATGAAGATAGTAGAAGTTCCATTCCTAAAGTATTCATCTTGTTAACAGAGTGTATGATAATGGGGTTGGAGTTGGAAACAGATAAGGCCATAATATTTTAATCCAACATCTTTGCTCAAGAATGGAGACTAAAATGAACTTTGTGTTAGATGACCATCTGTCATACCCGGATACTTCAACATGCCCAGCGTACCCATATTGGCACGATAAGATACCGAAACTAGTACCAGATAATGCACGGATACTTCTCTGGTATATTTTTCTCGTTTTCTATTGTACTATTGGTACTTTTTTAACTCCTAACAATTTCTTTATATTTTTTTGCATTGCAACAGAAATATATAGTAATAGTATATTATAACAAATCTTACTATAAAAAGCTTCATAAGATTTTAAGTTTCATTACATTTGGCATGACATAAATACTAAATAGTGATACTTAGTTTTATAAAACTATAAAATAAAGCATGGTATCAACATATTGGAACAAGATACCCATATCTTGTTTCGGGAAATGAAGTCACATCCATGTTCTCAATACCAGTTTTAATATCCTTATCCCTATTTGGGCACTTAGGTGACCATTGTACCATGCAGATCAGATGTCTCATTCTCATTAATCTCCTTGCATCACTTTTATAGTAAAATGAAGGACTGGTGCTCATTGTTCTGCATAAGCACCAGTTTTGACAGTTGGGACAAACACATGATTGTAGTTGACATGGCATCTTTTGAGGACAAGTTTAATGCCTTCATGTTTCTTTGACAAAATGCAATTCCTGTTCTAGGTTCCAGATACAAGTGAGGAGAGCCTTGCAGCTGTTGCGGGAATGTTTAGTAGCAAAGCTAAAGGTATCATTTTCTTATGGCAGTTTAAAATTATGTGGACTATAGTATTTTCATGATTCAGACATTTTTATGTACCATGCATTAAATTACAACCTTTATGTCTGCAGTTGAAATGAGGTATTTTTTCCCCCAAATTATGAAGTTTCATTTAGAAAAAAAGAAAAGAGAAACACAAACATGTCTCTTTGAGGGGACTTACAATGTAGGTTCAGTGAGGTTGTAGTTCAGTTTGGGTTGACACAGTGCCAATCTAATCATTCTGTCTTTGTGAAGAAAACAAGTGATCGGACCATTGTGTTGGTTGTGTACGTTGATGACATAGTGGTTACAGGAGATGACACTGAAGGTATTCAATGCTTAAAAGAGTTTCTACAGAGATAGTTTCATACTAAATACCTAGGAAAGTTTCAGTATTTTCTAGGCATTGAGGTTGCCAAGTCGAGCCAGGGAATCCGTTTGCCTCAATGGAAATATGTTCTTGATATTCTCAAAGAGACATTTATTGGGGTCAAAACCAATGGATCCTAATACAAAGCTTGTTTGTGATCAGGGTGATTTGTTTGATGATCCTATCAATATTGGAGGCTGGTTGGCAAGTTGAAGTATTTGACTATTACCAGACTTGACATCTCCTTTCCAGTTACTGTGATTAGTCAGTTTATGCAATCACCCCGTGTTTCGCATTGGGATGCAGTTATCTGTGTAGTCAGATACTTGAAAGGTGCTCCTGGTCATCGTTTGTTGTATAAATCTCGTGGTCATCTCAAAGTGGGTGGTTATACAGATGCTGACTGGGCTGGTTCACCTTCTAAAAGAAGGTCAACCATGGGTTACTGCTCGTTTCTTGGTTGAAATCTAGTGTCTTGGAGGAGTAAGAAACAATATGTTGTTGCTAGATCTAGTGCGGAAGTTGAGTATAGAGTAATGCCTCATACGAGTTGTGAGCTTATTTGGTTGAAGCATCTTCTTCAAGAATTGGGTGTTGGAGTGGAGATTCCTATGAAGTTGTACTGTGATAACCAAGCAGCTATTCATATAGCCTCGAATCTAGTGTTCCATGAAAGGATGAAGCACATCAAGATAGATTGTCATTTGGTTCGAGAAAAAGGGTTTGTGGTGACATCTCTACTCCATATATGAAGACAAAGGACCAGTTACCTGATATGTTCGCAAAGACTTTGTTCAATGCTCGTTTGGATCTGATTTGTTCCAACTTCCAAGCTGAAGATGCATCGTGTTTATTCTCCAGCTTGAGGGGGAGTGTTAGTTATTTTTGTTAATGTAATAAATGTATTGACCTAAGGCCTTTTGGGGTTAGCAGGCCGAGGGCCATCGGGTGCTCGGGGGTCAGGTCCCCCAAGAGGAACGAAGGCCTAGGCCGCTGTACAACATCCGTACATTTCTTAGGGGTATTTCGGTAATTTTCTTCTTATTGTTTTATGTTATATATATTAGGGGATGTATGGAGAGTATGATAAGTTGCTATGTACGATTCCATCTTTCTCATCAATTCTTCTATTTCATTTTCTATGAAACCCTAATTAACTAACACTCTCAATAAGCTGACGGAACGAGACATCTTTGTTTACAACCACTTTACTTTAAAAGCTTAAGCTGTTATAGGGAGGCGTAACAATGTATATCAAAGGGTCCATGAGTCTAGCACAGGTGGAGTGCTGGCCACACATCCAAACAACACACTACAACAATACCCCCCCTCAGCACTTTGCCGGAGACTTGAACCCGTTGGGACCTCCCTTCTCTGATACCATGTTGACAACTACTTTACTCTGAAAGCTTAAGCTATTGGAGAGAGGCGTAACAATGTATATCAAAGGGTCACAGTTCTAACTGAGGCGGAGTGCTGACCACATAGCCAAACAACACACTCCAACAACAGTATTGACCGAGACGAAATGAGAATGGAAAAACAGTATATGTCTTGACAAGATTTAACCATTTTTAATGTTTAATCAGGTTACACATTTGTTTTTACCATTTAAATGCGTTTTAAAAGACATACCGTGAAAATAAGCTTTTTAAACCAATTTTAATACCTAAATTAGACTCAAGCAAATAAATTTCGCTAAATTATCGAAATATTTTGCGAAATATTTCCATTTTCTAGGATACTGACAGGAAAGAATACATACGTGGAAATAATGTTAAATTTCACGAAATATTCCATTCATGTCGAAATATTTCCCGTGAATAGTAAATTTCTATCAATTGGCAGTGTAAATATGTATTATTTCGGTCGAAATGTTTCGACATGTATAGAAACATTTCGATCGTAGGTAGGAAACATGCCATTTGAGCACAAAACTGCTATAAATCTCATATATGATCTATTTAACCCCTTTCCATACATTTTTTTTTTTATAAAAAAGACCAATCCATTATAATAGATTTTTTGATTAGCGTATTGATCGTGAGGACGAGTCGAATCCCATTTTGGAGTTTTTTCAATTCTAAATATACATAAGGATAAAATTTCTTGCTATCGTTTCTTACTACAAATAAATAGATTAGGTGTAAATGCATTAAGTCTATGAATCTATGATGCATTTACACTAGATTTGTGTATGGATTGAAGATCGTTTAGGGTAAAAATTTGGAATTTCGGAAAACCCCCAATTTCATTGGTTTTTACCCTAAACATCCATGATGGTGCATAAATTGATTATATGTTGCATAACAGCTTGTTCTACAAGTTGGTTGGTTTAAATTTTTTTTTTCAACAAAAAAAGTTTAAACATTCAAAAAATTAAATAAATGTTATAAGGTAATAGTAAATAGGTTTTCTCAAATTACATATAATGTAAGTGAATAAGGATTTGTTAATACCTTGCTTTATGATTTTTTATAATTAACAATTAAATAATAGTTATATAATTAAATTAGACATTGACTAATTATAGATACTTCCCTCGACATATTACAGACCGCTATGGTCATTCATTTCCACATTACATATGGCTGTATATTATGGTTTGATAGCTTATGATTGTTTTTATGCTTGTTTTATCATTTCCCAATTTTTTCAACAAAATTTCTACAATATTTTCATCATTTCCATGAAAAATGTATTATTTCCACACTGGTCGAAATATTTCGACCAAATATTTCCACGCTGGTTGAATTATTTCCATTTTCTGACTGGTCGAAATAAACATCAAAACCGAAATTTATTCCTTAATTAGAGTTATGGCACGAGACGATACATTCTTGGTACATTAGCGGAACGAGATGTCTTGACCGAGATGCAACGAAACAGAACGAGATTTTGAACCATGCGTGTAAATAAAACCCCACACTTCAGTGAAAATATCTGGTGTGTAGTTCAAGCAATCCTTTTACCATTGTGTGTGCATGTGCTATGTATTACGTAGGATTTACACCATTTCTAGCAAGCGAGAAGGCCCCAATTGCAGAGGGTTTCTACTGCCATGGATTAGCAGTGGTAGTGGTGGTTGTAGCGAAGAATATGAGCTATAAAGGGAAGTGGTCCCATGTTGCAGAGGAGCTGTTTTGAGCCTTTTGGCAATGGAGGGATGGAGGATGAGTTGGGTTGGGTGGGGAAAGGAGGAAGAGTAGAAGAAAAGTGAAGATTAAAAGTTTTAATGACCCAAAAATGAACTTTTCTATAAAGGATAATTTTTTAACTTAGTTCTGCACTTCCGCATCAAGAATAAGCAAGATAACTTTTCATTTAAATATAGTTTAAAGTGCTTTAGTATAAAACATATAAAAGAAGTTAAAAGTAAGGCTTTGCATTTAAAGTGATTTATTTCTCCATGTTTTTGGTAATCTTGTCTAGAGTATGAGCTTGGAGCTCACTTGGTTGATGTTCTAAGCTTTGCAATCATGATGTTGTGGGTTCCATGGCAGCTCACCTACCAAGAAAAGAATCTTAGCTTTTATATGCCATGTTTCATCAGTTGTTCATATGATGTAAAGATCCTTAATTCACTTTAAGCAATTTCTAAATAGAAAGCAACAAATGACTCTTGATTGCGAATACATTGCACATGCTTTACGCTAGGTGTATTATTGGTTTACTTGAGACATTTAAATTGGACCTGGTTGTGGTCTGAAATTTACTAAGTACAAATACAGGTGTTGGATTGTATCTTCACCAATACTAGAGGTGTTAATAAAGGACATGGTATTTGATTGTATGAGACATGAGTATGACTGCTATGAATTTTTGTGAATGTTTGGTGGACTGGGTCATTTATATACTGTTTTAGAATGAACATTATACAGTTCCATAAAAGAATGTTTACTGTAATGCTTGTCAAATATTCTTCTTGCATCAGTCGTTCAAATCGGTTGTTGATGAGGAGGGTCATATGAGGTGGAAAACGTATTCAAAGAAGCTAACTTCACGGAGATTGTAAGGCCAAGCGTGGATATTTGATTCCAGACAAAGCCTTTGAGCTGATTTTGTGCCCTCTGGGCTTAGAAAGTTTTTGTATGAAAACCTTACCGGGTGTTTTGCTTCTGGTTAATAAAATTCCTTTATCTAACTGTAAGTGTTGGGGGATAAGGCAAGTGACAAATGTCGGTGAGCGGGGAAAGGAAGTCCAAGAGACCCGCATAAGGCTAAGTCATTAGCCGTTTGGGTTCCATCTTCGTCAGACCGAGAGAGCATAAAAGATTAGGACACCTGGACATGGAGAGAAAAGAGAGAATGAGAGAGAGCAGAGAGAGAGAGATAGAAAGGTATTCGGTCTCGGGAAAAGTGACCCCTTTTCCTTTATCGCGGGGGTATTTATAGTCTCGGCTCTAAGAGGTGAAATGATCGAAATACCCTCGTCCCATGTGAAGTGACATGGCACCTATAACCATATTGATTGGTCACAGGTATTGGTTGCTCGTTCGTGTAGTCATCTCTCTCAGTATATCAGTCTCCAAGGCTTGTCTCTGTGTCGATATCTCATCTCGATTCTTTTTCCCTCCGAAGGGATGACGTTAACAAGGCGCCTTCACGGCTCCTTACGACGTCAAGATCATGTCTTGCGGACTTATGTCTTGACCTCCAATCCTATATCTCTTATGTCTTCCAAGTGCTGAGTATGCATTGTTGCCCTACCTTTAGGTATTCTACGTGGCTCCAAGTTTCCATGTGGCATCCAAGTAAACACATGCACATCGAAGCATCTAACTTATAAAATAAAAAGAGGATATATGGTACTACATATCATTATAGATGTAACACCAATACTCAAGGGGTTAACGGAGTAATGGAGGATCCGGGTATTCGATGTTATAAATGCTATGAAATTTTGTGAATGATGAATTGTTGGTCTATGTCATTTATGTACTATTTTAGAATGCAGTTATATTGTTACTTGGGAAAGTCCACAAAGTATGAGGCATTTTAGTGGAAAGTTAAATTAATGGGGTATGTGTGCCATTGCGTCGAAAAAAAAAGGAAAATTTACTATTTGAGTTTTAAATAATATATATATATATATATATATATATATATATATATATATATATATATTTATCGGTAAAAGATATATATTAAGAAAGGGGTTGAGAAAGCCCCAAAAGGACTATACAACCAAAAATGGCTCCCAACAACAGGAGTAGAGAGGCGAGGCCCCAAAAAAGCAGAACACAAAAGAGGCGAGAAGCTACTTCACTAAACGCTTCCACCGGAAGACAAAATCCTCAAATCTGAAACCTTGCAGCTCGGAAATAACGGAACCCCAATGGTATAAAGTGTCCTTAATATTCATGAAAATCTCCTCTATATGGGCTTCTTTATCTTCGAACGTTCGACGATTTCTTTCTTTCATAACTCCCAACAAATGGCATAAGGGACGAGCTTCCACAACATACACCACTTGAAGAGAAGGCCTTCGAATGCCAGCCGACAAAAGTGTCAAGCAAAGATTTGGGGAAGACCCAAGAGATCCCAAAAAGACAAAGAAATCGATCCCACATCTCCTTCGATACACAACAATGGATGAGCAAGTGGTTGGAGGTTTCCTCATTTCCCCAGCACAGGATACATCTACTAGGCATTTGAAAGCTGCGTTTCCTTAACTTTTCCACCGATAGGATTTTATCAAGCATCGCACACCAAATGAAAAAGATCACTTTAGAGGGGATGGGGGTGCTCCAAATACGTCTAGCAGGGAAGGCGTTCTACCTCGGGCCCATAAGCATGTTGTAGAAAGATTTGACAGAGAATCTACCATTTGAATCGAGGATCCACCACCTACTATCATCTTCTCTATCCGAAAGCTTGACCATGGTCAGTTATTGTTGGATGTGTAGGTCTAACGGGGAGTCAGTGGACCACCTCTTGTTGCACTGTGAGCTGGCTACGGGCATTTGGAGACATTTTTTGAGAGAATTCGGGGTTAGTTGGGTCATGCCGCCATCTCTGAAGCCTCTTCTTTTTAGCTGGATCACTAAAGTTTTCTCAGCCAGAGGTAATGTTTTATGGAGAATGACCCCCTTAGCGATTATCTGGAGCATTTGGAGAGAAAGGAACTAGAGAGCCTTTGAAGGGAAGCAATCGGACGTGCAGTCTATCATTCTAAATATCAAGGGTATGATGTTCATGTGGTCTAAAGCCTTCTCGGAGTGTAAGGGTTTGTTTTTTGAAGACTTTGTCTTCCGTTGGGATTCTATTTGTACTCGGGAAGGAAGTTGATCGGGTTGTATGGTTGTTTTGTTTTTTAGTTTTGCTTCGCCTATGCCTAGAGTAGGTCATCTTGACCTATAGGCTTTATGTTGTATTTTCTTTCTGTTTTCGGCCTTCTTTTCAGGCCCTTAATAATATTTTACTTATCAAAAAAAAAAAAAAAAAAAGCTTGACCCCATCTAGACGACCAAGCAAGGAAACAAGAGACTCCATCTCCCAGTCGTTAATCCTCCTTCTTAACCCAAGGTCCCATGACAGGATGCCCCCCTCCATCGAGGAAACCGCTCGTACTGAATCCCCTTTGCGGTTCGAAAGCGCAAAAATCAACGGAAACTCATCCTTGAGTGGCCGCTCTCCACACTATCTGTCTTCCCAAAATTTAACATTGTTGCCTTTACCCACCTTAAAAGTACTACTATTTCTAATATCGTCGGTCATCTTAGAAATGCCTTTCCAAACTCCTAAACCATACGTAGAGGTAGGCACTCTACTTTCCCACCCATGAATATCGACTCCCTACTTTGCCGAGATCACCCTGTACCATAAACTGTCTCTTTCAGTGCCGAATCTCCATAGCCATTTCCCGAGAAGAGCATTCTTCATGGTCTTGATGTGACGGACTCCGAGCCCCCTCTCTTCTTTAAGTTTGCAAATCCTAGCCCAGCTGACAAGATGAAATCTGTGTTTGTCTTCCCTATCGTCCCATAAGAAATTCCTGATGATGCTTTCTAACCGATTAGCTACCCCCGTAGGAATGGAAAACAGGGACATGAAGTAGATAGGCAGATTGGAGAAAGTGCTCTTCACTAAGGTGAGTCGGCCTCCTTTGGATTGATAAGCTTTCTTCCATGAGGTTAGTCTTTTTTGAAATCGCTCTATTACCGGGTCCCAAATACTTTTGGATCTATAGTTGGCGTCTAACAGAAGCCCTAGATAAACCATAGGAAGCTTCCCCTTCTTACACCCCAAGCGATCTACCATCGCATCCAAGCAGCCCACCTCACCCACCCCGAAAACTTCACTTTTGGATAAATTTACTCGAAGGCCTGAAACTACTTCAAAACAACTAAGAATCCCTCTTAGGATTTGAGCTTGTCTCAAGGATGCCTCTAGGAAAAAGATGGTATCGTCAGCAAATTGTAAGTGTGATATGGTGGGACCCTCCCGACCTATCTTCCAACCTTTCAAAAATCCGCCAGAGCTTGCTTTGGTTGCCATCTTACTCAGTGCTTCGGCCACGATCAGGAACTAGTGGCTGGATCACACCTATTCGCCGTTAATGGACAAACTATATGCTACATCCTACATACTTTCATTTTCTACACAACACATATCATATGAACCCCAAACACAAACTTTATCCCTTTACTGTATGACAAGTATGCCCTTGATATAATCTTTCTTCTTCTGTTGTCTGATAAAGTTCCAGCCAAAGCCCCAGCTTGACCTCATATAATCTTTCTTACTCTTGATACCATTATCTTATTTATTCTTATCTCAACAGTGTAGTCATATTAGATCTAGAATGGTGTTGATCTGTTTTTAATTGACTGGGTACCTATGGTGGAGTGCAAAGGGGAGATCGTGGGGGATCTCTTATAGATCTCTTTGACTTTCTTTAACATTTGAAATATTCTGAGGATTTCTTTGTGATATGCTAATTTGTCTTATGACTCTTATCTAGAAAATTTCTGATATTCATGGAATTTATGAGTTATCATCATTTTTAATGCCATTACCAATTTTAATTCCTTCAGGAATTGAATGGAGCCTAGACAATGATGCATCCAATGCTGCTGCTGTCGTGGTTGCTAGTGAAGCTCATGCAATAACTTTGGCAGTCGAAGGTCTGTTGGGTGTTGTATTTACCGTGGCTACTTTGACAGATGAAGCTGTGGATGTTGGGGAGGTAAGAGTGTTATTTGTTTATTTTTTATTGATAAGATAAATGTCAGATGATAGTTTTTATTCTATTTTTTATTTTGTGTTGGCATATCCAGCTTGAGTCCCCTAGATGTGATAGTGATCCACCCGCAAAATGTACTGGGCAAACTGCAGTTCTATGCATATCTATGGTTGATTCAATGTGGTTGACCATCCTGGAAGCTTTGTCCCTGATTTTGACAAGGTACGTGGAGATAGTCACCCAAAGGGTGAGATAGAGATTAAATAATTACATTTATACTTAATCTATCTCTAGTCCTGACATAGAATTACATTTGGAAGGTCACAAGGAGAGGCTATCATATTAGAAATATTGAAAGGATACCAGGCATTCACTCAGGTAATCATAATTTTGACATGCTTTTAAACAGCATATAAATATGGCTTCACCTTTTTGGTTTTTTAGTAAATAGGTTTTTCACAAAGTAGTCCTGTTGCAAGTCATGTTTCTGGTCTATCTTTTGTTATGATGATATCAACTAGGTCTTATAACTTAACTAGCAGCTTTGCCATATTCCTTGCAATAGATGATGATCTTTGTGATCACTTTACAGGCATGTGGGGTTCTTCAGGCTGTGGAACCTCTAAACTCTTTTCTGGCATCCCTCTGCAAATTTACGATCAGCATGCCAAATGAAGCTGAAAAAAGGAGGTAGCTGATCAAGACTAAGTGTTGATTCTTGTGAAAATCTGAATTAATGTGTATATGAAGAATTTTACCTGAGGAACCTTACACCAACTGTATTTGTATAAAGATTTCTCTTATGAGTAATTTTACCTGACATGCTTGTAATATAACGCATACGGTTACTGGCTTCTCTTTGTCCAGATAACTGTGATAGTCTATTCTCCACTTTCTTTTCTATAGCTCCCCTTCTTTTTTCTTTCTTTCAGGATTTTTAGAAAGTTGTGTCCAGCTAGAAACCTGGTCGGTTAAGGCTGTGATACATCATAGCCATTTGCTTGTACGATTGATGTTGAGGATAGTCGAAGCCAAGTCTATACTCTTACCTAAGGAAAGAAGGTATTTAGATAAGCTGATATACATTAAAATCATATTAAGTAATATATAAATAATAGCCACAAAGAAAATATTTAAAGAAATTGAGTTTGTTTGAAGAAGTATGTCGGCATGTGTCGGTCCATGAGTTCTGATATGCCAAATTCTTAGAAAAATGGACTATCCCTGTTACAAAGATTAGATCTTATCCTGATCTATTTCTTTATATGATGAATTTACCTATCAAAGAACAAAAATAAATCTTTTATATACTGAATTATCAGGTCTGATGTTTGTTTGTCACCAGGTATATTTTATACTTTACATCTGATTATACTTTGATTTTTCTAGCTTAGTCTTCTTTTGTTTCGACATTATCATAGTGACCCTTATTTTCAAGATTTTAGCGAGCTGAGAAAGTTGAGTCATTGGTTTATTTCTGAACTTTCAGCAATGCTTTACAATCACCTGGGTCAAAGCGATCTGAACCTTTAGTTGATCAGAGAGATAACGTTGTCCTTACCCCGAAGAATGTGCAGGTATTGAGTTGAACTGTGTTCATAGTATATATTTTGTTCTGTCTTTTTCTCTCATTTATTTGTACATGAACTGGTTTCATTTCTAAACTCGTAGTTGCCTAATGATATTATATCGTTGGCTAATTGTTTTTGGTGATACAGGCCTTGAGGACTCTCTTCAACATAGCTCATCGTTTACATAATGTGTTGGGCCCATCTTGGGTTTTGGTATGCCAATGTTTTTTTCATATCCTTTATGAAGATAGACAAAGTTTATTTAATATATTAATTGTTTTTGGCAATTATTTGTAGGTGCTGGAGACTCTAGCAGCTCTAGATCGAGCAATCCATTCTCCACATGCTACCACACAGGTTCTAATGCAAAAGACAAATCCTTCTTTATGCAGTGTACATCTGTTATGGAATTCTTGGATTCTGCAGGAAAAATATAGTTCTTTAAAGTGACTGTTTTGCATTATTACTTTTGACAACTAAGCCATTCATGATTCAACAGTAAAAGCATGGTTTCTATTCTGGTGCATTTTTTATCTTCTAACAATTATGAGAGATCAAATCTTATTGGTAGAAGTACATATGCGCAGGCTATACACCATGTTTTCCTGTTATGGGTATGTTTGATGATTCTGGCATGATATTGATACTTAGACTTGGTAACCTCCAAAAGGGTATGCATGGGTAAAACCACATCAGTTCATTTTTAGAAAACTCCATATGTTCATAGAGTAATATTTGGGTGATATACCAAAAACTTAAGTGACAAGAATGACCTAATGTTACATTTGTTTTTAAGTGATCTAGAAGAGTGTATGAGAGTTTGGAACATGATCATTTGTTGTCAAACTGTGTATTGCCTGGAGAAGTTTACTACATGATCATCAATGGGGGAAGCTGTGAGAATATTGTCTCCCAACTCCCAAGAGGTGGTCAAGCTTGAAGGATTTTTTACAGTTAAGATAGGTGATCTCCAATCTAATTTGGTCAGTATTCTTCATAGCAGCTATAAAGTGAGGGATTCCCCTCACGCCTTGAGGCGGTCACAAAGGGGATGGATTAAGCTCAATTTGATGCTAGTGCTCAAGGTTCCCCATGTTCAAGATTCTATCTCTTGCTTGTTATTCAATCTTTATCCATTTTTTGGCTACTTTCTTTCTATTTATTTACTGCATTTGTGCATCGTAAGTTAATATCTTGAATAATTTTCAAATTGAATTTTGCATTTTGGATCTTTACTGTACATATTTCACTAAATGTGTTTATTTAATTCTTGAGGAGTTTAATTAAGGATGAGTTGATTTATTGACTAATATAAGCTCCATGACAATCCCATTACCATTGTATGCGTAACACTTTATTCTCAATCAGAGAAGTGTTAATGTGATTGGTGTTGTGGTTTAGCCCTTTTGTGGTGGCTAATTATTGCCATCTTCTTCATGTGTGTGTAGGAAGTCTCTACTGGTGTTTCAAAGCTCACAAGAGAATCATCTGGCCACTATAGTGATTTCAACATCCTTTCTTCTTTGAATTCTCAGGTTAGCTAAGAAACCTGCAAAGCTCTTTTTATGCAGATTTTGTCAGTAACATGTTCTAACATATTATTGTTCTCTTTTTGGGAAGCTATTTGAGAGCTCAGCACTGATGCACATATCTGCAGTTAAGTCACTTCTTTCGGCTCTACGTCAGTTATCAAATCAATGCATGCCTGCAAACTCAAGTGGTTTTGGACAAACTTCAAGCCAGAAAATTGGAAGCATTGGTTTTTCAGTGGAAAGAATGATATCTGTACTTGTTAATAATCTGCATAGTACGTATTTGAGTTCTCTGAAGTTTGTAGATTACAATTCTCTTTTGTCGATATCATATCTCTGTTCTAGTCTGCGTGATGTTAAACTGAAGATTGTGGCAGTTCTTATAAATGGTCGAGCAAATTTCTTGATAATTGCACTGCATTTGAAAGCATTCTTGTAACTTTTATTGTGGCACTCATTGACATGCGTTGTCTGCACAGTAAAACAATTTAAAAGTAAATGCAGGGCTGCATTAATTTTCTACATGATGCTATTGTGTTAGCTTTTAGGGTTCTAATAAATATCACAGGAAATATTTGAGGAACTGAACGACTACAAACATTTTAAACCTGGTTGTTCCCTTAGGGTGACGTGGGAATAGTGGAGCTGTTGCCAGCGTTGTTCCACCCATTGTTTGAGGGCTGCTGAGCATCGTGGTCGTATAGAAAAGTGGAAGGCATTCGAATTCCTTGCTGGCTTGAACCATGAGTAGGAGTAAATTCAAGTTCAGATATTAGGACATGACACCCTGGCATACCTGACAACTTGGATATATTTTATTCAACAAAAAGAGGTGCTATGGAAAGTGGTTTGGAACAAGGGAATTGTTTTCCTGAAAATTGCTGTTAGTGACTGATATGAGGGCCAAGATGTGAGCTGCCGGAGAACATGGAGATGGTGGCTGTGGTCATGGAGAAGTTCCTAGAAGCCATGCTCTGGAACTAGGATAGCCACATCGGCATACTTCTTTTCTTAATCTCCCAGTGTTTCTATAAACCTGATTATTTTCTTAATTTCTAGAAGTTTCTTATTTGTTTTGTCAATAAAGGGTATAGGAATGGTATGTGGTAAGCTTTGCAACTATTAAAGGTTTCATAGAACTTAGCATGTTGTGATTTGGGAACATTAAATAATACTACTTGGTTTAATAAAACCATTTTAAAAAAGCAATGCATTAACATGTTGAAAGACATGTCCTATCCTTGCTTCTTGTGTCAGTTGGTCTATAATCCATATTTGATATCCACATCTTAGGTTTTGTAAATCATTTCATTCATACCAAACATTTCACATTTGTGTTGTTTTGAAGATGTAAAGTAGCTGAAGTATTGTCCTGGATATCATGCCCCCAAACTTGAATCGAGCAAATCTGATACCAACACAGATCTGAGGCGCGATCTTGGAACATATCCACAAATAACAAATATAGTACCACCTGTTAAAGGGGAGCTATTTAAAGCATTAATTTAAAACTAATACCCAAATAAACATAATATCTAGAATGAAGTAAATAACTAGAGAACCCCAAGACTAACTAAATCCTCCAAAGTGTGCACTCCTATTGTTTGTGCTGTCCTGAAAAGAGAATCCTACAAAGGTCTAACCGACTCGCAAGTAAATATTATACATTAACCCCTCCACGTGCACGTGTTAGTGTACAAAACCACATGCCAATAATATCCCCATTTATACTAATATGAGAGTATAACTTAAATGGATGTACACAATATCATTAACAAAATCCACAAAGGATATAGGCACCATCAACCTCATACTAGTGCCAACATATGCAAGTACAGATTAGGCATTCAGGATACATTCAAATTCATGATTAAACAATGCAAAGCTAAAGACACGATAACAGACACGGCCTGGCTCTAACAGACACATAGTTTGACTCTTAATACGGTGCACGTGACTAACATTGGGTATCTTCACCCTAGGGTTATCCCAAAGATCGAACATATCTCACTCGTGGATACCAATATTTAGGGACTGAACATATCAAACCCCAGGATCTATCTTCGGAGATCGAACATATCTCACCCCTTGAACAAACCCAAGACAAAAGTACTTTAACTACCACCACTAGACTCGATGCAATTAGCATGTCAATCATCAACTAATGATAATCTCAATAACTCAATTGATCATCCATAATGATAGGCAACGGATATCAATGAATGATAATCCCAATAGCTTAAATGTTTATACATAATGCAAATCAACAAGGCAACAAGTAAAAGTTAACCACTCCATTCTTAAACATGCTCATCATTAAATAATCAATTAACATGCTTCATGAACATATAAAGGTATTGTTTCAATCAATTAATGGTTATCTATGGGAAACAGTCCCAAAAGTACACCTTACGGGTTGCACACAGTCACAGTGAACAACCGATCGTGTATGCAAAATCCTGTCAGACCGGTTGATCCGTCTTTGCGGATCAAATAGAAAATACAGCAACTTGCAAAATTCGACAAATTTTTTTGACCAGTTTGCAAAATTCGCCAATAATTCTATACAACTCGGAAAAATATGATTCAAAGTGCGTTAGAACCAGATGAACTTTAGTTTCTATGAAAAGTACAAGAAAAATTATTTGGAAACATATGCTAAATGGATTTAAGGTTTAATTGAAATAACATATAGATTCATCAAAAAGAAGATAGAAAACTCAAGAAAAACCCTAATCATGATCATCTAACATATCAAAACTCTAGAAGAACTTAAACTCAAGTAGAACTATGATTTCTCTAAGAGAACCAAAGGAGAACAATAACATAAAACCTAATCATGATGTCTAAAAGAAAACCTGAAAACTATGATTTAAGGTGTATTGTGTTCCATTACTATTTTGCGTATAAGTTACTATGGCTCGGTTTGGACTCAAAGGTTTCTACTTGTGTAGATCAGGCTAGAAATGAAATATTTCTATCAGTGTGAAAATATCATAATATTTTTAGAAATTATAAAAATCATGGAAAAATGTAGAAAACGCATATAATTTTTGAAATGATAAAATAAGCATGAAAAAAAAAATACTTAGTAACTCATTATAATACAATTAAGAGTACGAAAAGCAAGACCAATAGAGTTTTGAGACATGCAGTTGCATTAATCTACGAGTTAGACTTAGCACATTTAAATGTTCATAATCATGTTATTTAAGTACATAAAAGCAGAAAACAACTACCTTACAAATTGAGGAGGTCATTTCCACAGAGAGCTATGACCTACGGGTCACATTTTTTATAATTTTCAAATTAAACTAATAATTTTTAGAAAAGATTTTTTTTTTGTTATGAGAATCAGGCTAGACATGTAATTATTCTAAACTTTACGTACCCAGGGTTTAAGTTAAATCAGTAAAGTAGAAAATATTAGGAGAAAAGAGAAGAAATGAGTGTTGAAAACCACTTTACTCTAAAAGCTTAAGCTTTTATGGGGAGGCGTAACAATGTATATCAAAGGGTCCACAGGTCTAACACATGCGGAGTGTTGGCTACGCAACCAAACAACACACTCCAACAACACCCCCCAGCACTTTGTCGCGGACTTGAACCCGTGACCTATTGGGACCTCCATGCTCTGATACCATGTTGACAACCACTTTACTCTAAAACCTTAAGCTATTAGAGGGAGGCGTAAGGGTCCATGGGTCTAACACATGCGGATTGCTAGCTACACAGCCGAACAACACACTCCAATAATAGAGAGAAGAAGAGAAAGAGGAGAGAAGAGGAGAAGATAGAAGAATGGAGAAGGGAAAATCGTGTATTATCTGGAGCATGATTTCCTACATATTTATATTAATGGGGTAAAAGACAAAGAATTTCCCTTGGTACCCCAAGTTACAATGAAACAAGGAAAATAAAGATATGTCTAACACTCCCCCTAAGGTTGGTACAAAGATATCTATTATGCCTAGCTTGATTAACATATTTTGGAGACAACCCGTACTAACACCCTTAGTTAGAACATCTGCAACTTCCTCTTCTGTCTTGACGTAAGGGGTGTGCAAATCTGGCCACTCAATTCCTCCTTGATGAAGTGTCTGTCAACCTCTATGTGCTTGGTCCTATCTTGTTGGATTGGGTTATGGGGCATGTTAATGGCAACTTTATTGTCACAATATAAGTTCATTGGCTCTCGAACTTTGATTCCGAACTCGCCCAACATAGTCTTCAACCATAAGAGCTCATACTCCACGGTAAGGAAATAGATTTTGGTTTCGAGGTTTATTTCAATCAGTCTAAAAATAGAAATATTTCATGGAAATATTTCAACCAGTGTGGAAATAATACATTTTTCGTGGAAATGATGGAAATAATGCGGAAATAATTGAAATATTGTGAAAATATTTGTGGAAAGTTTGGGAAATGATAAAACAAGCATAAAAACACACTCATAAGCTTTCAAACCATAATATACAACCATATGTAGTGTGGAAATGAATGACCATAATGGTCTATAATATGTCGCGACAAGTATCTTTAATTAGTCAAGGTTTAATTTAATTATATAACTATTATTTAATTGATAATTACAAAAAAGTCATAAAGTAATATATTAACAAATCCTTATTCACTTACATTAATTTCTTAACATTATATGTAATTTTAGAAAACCTATTTACTATTAACTTATACCATTTATTTAATTTTTTATTTGAAAAAAATTTAGGGTTAATTTTTTTGAATTTTTTTAACCCAACCAACTTGTAGAACGGGCTAAGTTATGCAACATATAATCAATTTATGCACAATCATGGATGTTTAGGGTAAAAACCAATGAAATTTGAGTTTTTCCCAAATTCCAAATTTTTACCCTAAACGATCTTCAATACGTGCATAATCTAGTGTAAATGTATCATAGATTCATAAATTTAATGAATTTACACCTAACCTATTTATTTGTAGCAAGAAATTTTATCCTTATGTATATTTTGAATTTGAAAAAACTCCCAAACGGGATTTGATTCTGTCTCATGATCAATCTACGAACCAAAAAATCTACAACGGATTGATCTTTTGTATAAACAAAATGTATAAAAAGGGGTTAAATGGATCAAATATGAGATTTATAGCGGTTTTGAGCTCAAATGAGATGTTTCCTACCTACGAT
Source organism: Euptelea pleiosperma (assembly GCA_035048495.1). NCBI lineage: Eukaryota > Viridiplantae > Streptophyta > Magnoliopsida > Ranunculales > Eupteleaceae > Euptelea > Euptelea pleiosperma. Next base: position 23,247,446 of record CM068551.1, on the reverse strand, counting down.
TGAAATGTTTCCAATGATTCCATACATGTCGAGACATTTTGACTAAATAATACATATTTACACTGTCAATTGATCGAAATTTACTGTTCACACGAAATATTTCGACATGAATGGAAATATTTCGGGAAATTTAACATTATTTCGACGTAAGTATTCTTTCCTATCGGTAACCTAGAAAATGAAATCTTTCGTGAAATATTTCGATAATTTCGTGAAATTTATTTCCTTGCTCCACGGCCATAAATCAAAACTCTACCCTTGCGCTAGATCTAGCCACCACAGACTGTTTCTTGCTTCTCCAATATGTGCTTCCACACGTAGGTGTCCATGCCTCCCAAATAGTAGACCTTTTCCTAGAGAGCCCTTGCGATACCTAAGAACTCTATTGGCGGTGAGCATGCATAAACCGGTTGATTACATTAACCGCAAATGAAATGGCAGGGCGCGTAATGGACATGTAAACTAGCCTCCCAACTAGACTCTAGAATCTACTTGCAATGTCATTTATATCCCTTCTGCGACGACGGATATCCCATGAATATATACTTCAGATCGTTTAAATTCACAATCAAGACAATTAGCGTGAACATAAAACACTCAGTCGCGGACCTTTTGTGGCACCAAGAATAAGGAACTATCCGGACGAAGAAGTGAAATGGGAGTTTGAAAATTTATAACTATAGAAGGTACACGATTTATCAGGTTGCTGTTAACAAGGCGTCAAATCGAAAAAATTTCGGAACTTGCATACCAAGAATCTGGGCAAGGGTCACTTCAAGTGCATGTGTTTTCTATCTACAACACCATTCTGTTGAGGGGTTATTTAACACAAGACATTTGATGATGAATCCCATGTTCATTGAAATAAGACTTAAGCCATCCATATTCTCTCCTCCATTATCAGATCGAAAATTTGAATTCAAACACCAAATTGAGTTTGAACCCATGAATTTTTCTAATGTTTAATTAGTCTACAAACTTGTTTTATAGCATTTATATGTGTTATAAAAGACATAAATAACATGAAAATAAGGTTTAAAACCAGCTTTAGTACTTAAATTAGGCTTTTGGCATGAGACGATACATTCCCATCTCGGTACACTACCGAAATGAGACGTCTCAGCTGAGACAAAAGGAAACAAAACGAAATTTTGAACCATGGTCCTACCAAAAATAGAGTCTTGATTCTTCACCTGCTTTACTTTACCTAAGCCATGTTGCAGATGCTAGGTGAAGCAGTGGCCTACACGAAGCTTGATTACACTGGATTCTCATTATTATCTCTCAACTCTCTATCACTATGGAACAAGGAGTCTCTGTTTTGTAAGAATTTGTTGTGAAGGACACCTTACTGTATTCACGTGTTGGACACATGCCGACACACCTTTTGAAATAAATGTCAATTTATTCAAAGATTTGTTTGTATATGGTTTACATGATTTTAATGTATATCAGCCTAATCTAAATACATTCTTTCTATATCGCATGCTTAACATGGAGTAAAGTATTTAAAAGATACGTCTTTCAGCACAAGGGATAAACTATACAGACGTATCGACGTCTTGGGTTTGTGGGGTTTAGAGTGTCAGACACTCTGTATCCGTGTTGGACACCGACACACGTGTCTATGTCCTTGTTACATTGCTCAACAATGATGATTGGTGCTTATCCAATCCCATCCTTTTCTTCATATCCATGAGAACCATTGCAAGCTATGATCCTAATATAGCTTTTGAATGCTCGCAAAGTTTTTTTGAGGAGGCGTAGTTATTTTGGTTAGTGCTGATTGGATGCTTACTTAGTCTGACATATCAAAGGATCCTCATTAGATAAAATTGTCCATGAAATGATGAAACAATTGTTGACAGTTTTTTCATAGACATGCTTGTGGGTATTCATGTTTTTTGTTCAGAATCCTTTCCTAATGTGCTTCACATCTGTTGCATTCTTGATTCTTGGGCTCCATAGCGTTGCAAATTTACTATCGTGGCGCAGAAATAATATATTTATAGAGTCATGCATTTACATATTGGATCTCTCAAATTTCATGAAACCAGGATGTTTAAATACTGTTCCGGCTTGGGCTATGAATATGATTCCATCATTCACTTTATGCTGAATTTATCTACTATATTACCAGGAGTGGAGCCCTTTTGGGATCAAGTTGTTGGCCATGTTCTTGAGGTGATAATAGATATGATTTTCTTTTGGTTAGAATGTGATTGTAACATTTACAACCTTCTTGACATCACAAGGGTACTATGCAGCTTGCAGATAATTCTAGTCAGCATTTACGAAATATGGCACTTGACGCACTTGATCAATCAATTTGTGCTGTCTTAGGTTCTGACAAATTTCAAGGCTTTACTCTGTCTAAACACCAGCTTGATCATGAAGTGAGAATTATCACCCCTTTTGGTTAAAAGTATCGTGCTCTATTGAAGCTACGGGTGTGATACTGGTCCACATTGACCTTTTCTTTTTGTTTTCAGATGGAAAACACAAATACAGAGCTGGGATCATTTGAATGTGCTGTCATATCTCCATTAAGGGTCCTCTATTTTTCCACTCAAAACCTCGATATCAAAGCTGGATCATTGAAAATTCTGCTGCATGTTTTAGAGGTATTTATTCAAAGACAGATTATATTTCTTACTAATTTTTTATATAGTCAATTTTAGTCATAACTGATTTTCTATTCTTGAAAATTGATCTTAGAGACATGGTGAGAAGTTGTACTATAGCTGGCCAGATATTCTTGAAATGTTGAGGTTTGTCTTGTACTTGCCTAACTTTTCTGTTTCTTTTGCTTACTAGTTCTTGCTTCTTTGGTTGGCTTTGTTCATTCTTTTTTTTTTCCCAGGTCTGTTGCTGATGCAGCAGAGAAGGATCTTATCTCAATGGGGTTCCAGGTAAAAAAACAATTCCTACAATTTGATAGAATGATATTGGTTTTGCTTATTTTGTATATTTCCACTGCCTTCCAATTTTGACTGAGAGTTTTCTTATCGTTTCAGATCAGTTCTTTTGTATAATGGAGTATTCTTTTCATAGAAACATCTCATTTAATTTAAAAAATGTCTCCCATTATAATCCATTTCAAGTTCGTTTTAACATGTAGTAAAAGAAATGTATTATCTTGTAGTAGTTTGATTGGGAATGGTTGAAAATATACATGGAATTAAATGAGTAGCATGATTGGGAATTGTTGAAAATAATGTATGGAAAACAAATAGGAATAACTATTAAATGATTAGCATGTAGATGGCGAATATTTAATACACGAGCCCAAAAAATTTCTTCTTGGGAAGGAAAATTGTATAAGGAGATATTTCACGAGTCATTTTTTAATTAAATCAGGTAGAAGTAATTTTTTGATGCAGATGGCTTTAAGAAAAGAGATTCAATCTGCAAGGAAATGCTCAAATAACACCCCAAGCAAGAAAATATGGTCAAATCCTGATTTCCGTGAATCTTTCAAGTTCAGTACAAGGGTTGAAACCCGAAGATAGTGGTAGGTATAAACAATAGCATTCCCAAATCATCAACAATAAAAGTTAGTCTAGAGACTCTGGCCATTGCAGCTTATAGGTCCAATAATCCCAAATACCAAGTACATTAATTCCCAATGGCCAAACATAATGTATGGGATAATGAAAGGAATGATAAGAGTGAGAACTCGACTTTCTAGTTGATGGAAATATAGATCTCATGCATGTCACAACAGAGAATAAGGTGAACCATGTCTTTTCTTCAATCGACAGCTCCAACAATCTAAGTGGCATTTCTGCAATGAAACACAGCAGCAGATAAGAGGGACGGTAGCCCTTGTGCAGAAGTTCGCAGCGGTAGGGTGTTAAACATGGCTGTAGCACTTTTCAATATGGATCTTCATGCCAATGGTGGATAAAAGGGGATCTCAAAGGCTTCTTTTCTAGGACTCGAAAATGAGGAGTAAAGATGCTACAATGAGTTCGTCACTTACTAGTTACTATTATTGAAAAACCATATTTGTCAATTAGTGGTAACTTGCCAACAGTGTCTTTGTTCATCATGAAAGAAAGAATGATTAATGATGAAAGTCGAGGTAGGGCATAATTATACTACAAAAATTGGATTGGAGGAGTATGTGTCCAAGAGTTGAACCCTCAGATATAGCTTCTCAGATCCTGTATCTTGGATGAAGTCATTTGAATCCATCAGTTGGACCTCAAATAGTTCAAGTCAGATGGAGATCTATCCAAGAGGTGGACCCCATTGATCAAGATGGACAAGTATTAAAAGACTTGGTTTCAGCATGTGATTCCGCCAACTCCAGAATTGTTGCTATGTGTAATTTGCAAGTCACTGCCACTTTTATGTGAAATTTACTTTTAGTCGGGCAACTCACTTGCAAATGCAACAGTATTGTATCTCTAAGATGCCTAGATACAGATATGGATATGGACACTAGTTCAGGAAATGGGAATACGACTCTTCAGTTCCCCAAATCCAAGACACAGATATGAATATGGGTATCCCGTCCAATATGTTCATAAATACAGATATGAATATGGGTATCCCATCCAATATGTTAGTTGATATCGATGCTGCGGCTATCTCAGGGATGGACTTCAACAAAGCATATGTGAAGGTGAGAGGTAAAAGGCGGGACATCCCCCAATGGATTACGATGGAGGACAAGGGAGCAGTTTTTCAGGTTCAGTTGGAGACATGGTTTAAAATTTCGGAATGTTTCGTATGTTTCGTTTTGTTTCGTAATGTTTCGGTTTGTTTCGCCGAGACAATCCGAGCCAATCCTATACAATCCAAAAAAATAAAAATAAATAAAAAATATAATTTAATGATTTTGAATAATATTTCGTAATGTTTCGTAATATTTCGTAAATGTTTCGGAAATGTTTTAGAAATTTCGTTTTTTCAATACTTCGTGAATGTTTCGTTTTGTTTCGGAGTTTGTCTCGGTTTTTCACTTGACCGAGACATTCCTCCGAAACGAAATTTTAAACCTTGGTTGGAGATTATTGGCACCGAAGTAGGTGGGTCAGCTGAGGAGGAGCATAAGGAGAAGGAACAGGTAGGGTTTGGGAAGAAGGCGATACCTATAGAATCCCCAGGTCAGCTAGAGTTGAGGAAGACGAGAGCAGCCCACCTGAATGGCAAGGAGGTGACGGTGGCCGGAGAATCTGAGGTTGGTGGCGCGTCGGTGGAGGATGCAGTGAGCATGGTCCCTGACTCGCAACCCTGTCCTGCTAGGGATGTCGTGGAGGAGAATTATAGGGGGAGGTCTGACGGAGTTTGTACGTGGGATAACGTGGTGAACAAGGAAGCTTCACCCCCAGCTCGTACGCCTGCGACGAGGGAGGTAAATTTAGATTCGAGTGTGTCTGCAGAGGGGGATGGGATGTCGAAGGGCGGGATGCAAGAGATAGATGACACGTGGTCAAAAGGCTGTGTCGTGGCAGAGAAGGGGCAGGCGACACGTAGAGGAGACAGATGGGGATTTCGTATGAGGAAACGAATATGGGGCAGGGGCAAACTTGGAAGAAAGACGACTTTTAAAAGATGTAAACCGGGGTTGGACATTCGGGTTGTGGTCACTGACTTGGGCGGGTGGATCTAAAACCTTTAATAAAAAGGACCAGCTATCGATGGGTTTTACAAGCTTAAACAGAGAGGAGGGATTGGTTCCCCCTCAACTACCTCTCCAACTCCTCTGGACGCAGAAAGGCAGAACCAGTCAGTGGTGGGCAGCGACGCAGTGGCAGGGATGATCGCCTCTCCTCAACTTGGACACGACCTACCTCTCTCTACTATCCCCTCTCTTTCTTTCGTTGCTAGAAATCTGGAAGAGGACGCATGTTGGTGTCTAGACAGGAGTGAGTCGACCGCACAACTTAGTACGGCCGGACTGGGGAAGCAGGGGAGTGAGGCAGATGGAGCAATAGAGAAAGGAAGAGCCCTGGTTACCGTGTCTGAGTGGGTGCAGAAGGAACCACAGAGGGTAGCCTCGACTCCAGTCAGTGAAGAACCAATGGGACCTAAAGACGAATCTCCTCTGAAGGACAGTTCTGGAAGATGGGGGAACAGTGGATCCCTAGAACAGGGAAGGGGGGAAGAAAAGGAGCCGGAAACAGCATTGGTGCTGACCACACAGTGGCCCCTGGACAGGGAACCCATTCTGTTAGCGATATCTAAGCCAGGCGAAGATGGAGAAATAGGTTGGTTTCGGAACAATATTCTACACTTGGCGTTTAGACTTGGAGTATCAGTGGAGGGCCACGAGGAAGAGGTAAGGAAATTGCTGTTGGAAATTGTTGAGAGGGCTAAGGAACAACAACCCAACCAAAGGAAGGATTAGTTGTGTCTAGAGGGAGGTATCTCAGACATAAATCCAGTTCAGAAGTATATCGACCAAGGGGAAAGATGTTCAAAGAGCCCAAGAGAAGAGAGAGGTTTGAAGGAAGGGGAGACTCTAACAGGGTCAGCAGATAAGGTGAGGAAAGGAAAGCTAGGGGTGGAGTCTTGCCAGAAGAATAGCACACCTAAAGTGCCCAGAGAGATCCAACGATTGGTATGTCCCTTTAATTCTGGGGAGATGGTAGTATATGGAAGTCGTAGGAGAGGGAGGAACGCACAGAGTAATTAATGAAGCTTAAAATGCTGTCCTGGAATGTCTGCGGGTTAGGAAGTAAAGGAAGAAGGGCCGTCGTGAAGCATATGATCCGTAGTTGGGGCGTATCAGTGATTATGTTGCAGGAAACTAAAATTGAGAAGGTTGAAACAGCCTTAATAAAGGACATCTGTGGGTTCAAGAATTGTGGGTGGGAGGCGATGCCAGCAATAGGATCAGCGGGAGGTATTGTGATATTATGGGACCAGAATTACATCGAGGTGGAGGACACGCTGGTAGGGGCCTTCTCAATGTCCGTCAGATGCAAATGTGTGGGGGAACAATTTACATGGGTCTTGACCACTGCTTATGGTCCTTCGGATCGCAGAGCTAGAGATCAATTCTGGGAGGAATTGGAGGATATATCTGGGTTATGGGGGGACCCATGGTGCATTGGGGGAGACTTTAATGTCACTCGTTTCTCTCATGAGAAAAATTTTAGGGGAAGAATTAGTAAAAGTATGAGGGAGTTTGGGGACTTTATAAATAGGAATTCCTTGATGGAAATTCCTATGGGAGGAGGGAAATTCACTTGGACTAATAATCAAGAGCGGCCCATCCTTAGCAGGCTGGATAGATTCCTAGTCTCTGACGGTTGGGAAGATCACTTTCAGGGAGTTTCGCTTATGGCTATGCCTAGACCAGCTTCAGATCATGCTCCTTTGATGCTTGACTGTGGGGGATTTAGGACAAGGCCCATTCCTTTCCGCTTTGAAAATATGTGGCTTCGTAGCTCAAACTTCAAAACAAGGGTGGAGGAGTGGTGGAAATCCTTTGACATACCAGGGAGGCCGGGAACTACATTCAGATGTAAGCTCAAAGCATTAAAAGAAAAAATTAAGAAGTGGAACAGGGAGGAGTTTGGAAAAATTGAGCAGAGGAAGGGGCTTGCCTTAGAAGAGATAGTGGGGATTGACAGGAAGGAGGAAGAGGGCATGTTATCGGAGGAGGACCGGATGAGGAGAGTTAATCTGAAGGAGGAGGTTTAGAAGTTGGTTCTTATGGAGGAAACAAGTTGGAGGCAAAAATCTAGAATCAGATGGCTAAAGGAGGGTGACCACAATACCAAATTCTTTCACAAGATGGCTAACGCTCACAGAAGAAATAATCACATTGTTTTGGCCGACCATAGATGGATTGCACTTCAAGGAAATTAGTGAGATGGATAGGGAAGGGTTGGAAATGCCCTTTGAGGAGGAGGAGATCTTGAAAGCAATGCCTGACTTGGCAGCGGATAAAGCTCCGGGGCCCGATGGATTTACCATGGCTTTCTTTCAGCAGTGTTGGGATATTATTGGAGCTGACTTGATACAAGTAGTTCATGACTTCCAAGATAATGGGTACTTGGATTATACATCCAATAGTACATTCGTTGCTATGATACCTAAGTTCCAAGGGGCAGATGTCATAGCGGACTTTAGACCCATTAGCATGGTGGGTGGGGTCTATAAGATTATAGCCAAGATGTTAGCTATGAGGCTTCAAGAGGTTCTCCCTTCGATTATATCGCCAGCCCAAGGGGCCTTTGTCAGAGGCCGCCAAATCCTTGATGGGGTCCTTATTGCCAACGAGTGTATTGACTCCAGGATTAAAGCCAAGGAGCCAGGGATAGTATGTAAGTTGGACATGGAGAAGGCCTATGACCATGTGGAATGGAGCTTCTTGGACTACATGCTGGGAAGAATGGGTTTTGGTGTAAGGTGGAGACAATGGATCCAGAAATGCGTTTCAACGGCTTCGCTCTCTATACTTGTTAATGGATCACCAGCTGGATATTTCAGAAGCTCCAGGGGTCTTAGACAAGGAGACCCGCTATCCCCCTTCCTCTTTATTGTTGTGGTGGAGGCTCTAGGAAGGATGATTGATAGAGCGGTTAGTATGGGAGAAGTGGAAGGTTTTGTGATGGCTCCGGAAGGTCTTGAGATATCCCATCTCCAGTTCGCCGATGATAATCTTGTGTTCTTAAGGGCCCACAGTGAACCAGGTGAGGGTCCTCAGAGGGCTCCTATGTTGCTTTGAAGCAGTGTCAGGGCTCCGGATTAACTTGGTAAAAAGCAAAGTATATGGAGTGGGGGAGGTGGAACAGCTAGAGGAGCTTGCAAAATCCTTGAAATGCTGCATTGAAAGCTTGCCTACGAGTTATTTGGGTCTTCCTTTAGGGGCAGCCTATAGGTCCAAAACATTGTGGGAGCCAGTCATAGAGAGAGTCAAGGCCAGGCTATCATCATGGAAAGCCAAATACCTCTCGAAAGGAGCAAAGGTGGTGCTCATCAAAAGTACGCTCTCAAGTCTTCCAATCTACTACATGTCTTTGTTTACAACCCCCAGATGTGTGGTGCAAGAGCTAGAAAAGATCATGAGAAATTTCCTATGGCATGATAGGGTGGACAATAAGAAGATTCACTTGGTGAGATGGGACTCAGGGTGCAAGGATAAGAGAAGAGGTGGTTTGGGGATCAGGAGAATCAAAGAGATGAACAAGGCACTGCTGGGAAAATGGCTCTGGAGATTTGGAGAAGAGCTATCTAGTTCTTGGAGAGAGTCGGTAGCGGCTAAGTACGGGGAGTCACACTTTGGCTGGGATAGCAGAGAGATTATACAACCTTATGGATGTGGAGTCTGGAGAGGAATACAGAAAGTCTCTGAGGAGTTTACTAGTGGGGTTCGGTATGAAGCAGGGGCAAGTAATAGGATCAAGTTTTGGGAAGACACGTGGTGTGGTGAAAAACCTTTGAAAGATGCTTTCCCAATGCTCTACTCTCTCTTAGAAAGGAAAAATTGGGCTATCCGGGAGTGCGCTCAGAGAAACGGGGAGGAGATGGCGTGGAACTTAGGGCTCAGAAGACACCTTAATGACTGGGAGATAGAACCCCTATCTAGATTGCTTGCCCTCATCCAGGATGTGATGTTGTCCCCAGAAGCCCATGACAAGAGGATTTGGAAGGAGTCGAAGAATGTGAAGTTTTCAGTGAGATCTTTCTATGAAGTGCTCCAAGGTGTGAATAGCCATCAGTTTCCGTTATCCTTGGTTTGGGAGTCTAAGATCCCGACAAAAGTGGCGTTCTTTGTGTGGGCAACTGCCTTGGATAGGATTATGACTATCAACCATTTGAAGACCAGAGGCTTCATTTTGATAGACTACTGCTATATGTGCAAGCAGAGTGGAGAAGATGTGAACCACCTCCTCCTGCACTACCAGGTAGCAAGGGAGATTTGGTATGCCTTCTTCCAGGAGTTCGGGATGAGTTGGGTGATGTCGGGCTCAGTGGTTGATCTCCTTGGTAGTTGGTGGATGATAGCATTCACCCAAAGAGGTAGGATCTTGTGGAAGCTGATCTCGATGGCCATCTTCTGGGGGATATGGAAAGAGAGGAACCATCGAGTGTTTGAAGGGAAGAGTGCGGACTTGGGGGCTATCATCATCAACATTAAAGGGCTGTTGTTTCTATGGTCTAAATTGTATACAGAATGTAGAGGGCTATTTTTCGAAGATTTTGTGTTCCGTTGGGACATTGTGTGTCTTAGGGAGGATTGTTAGCTAAGGGCCTTGGGTCTCTTTGTTGCTTGGGGCTGCTGGGGGAGGTTAGCTCGACCTCTCCTGCTGCTCTTTGTATTGTGTTTTTGCTTTCAATAAAATTTATACTTATCAAAAAAAAAAAATCATGCTGAATGTAATGGAACTTCTAATATAGCAAAAATATTTGTAGTAAGATATGTTACAAACTTACAATATCCTATTTATATATTTTTGTTGCTTAAACAAGGGGGGAAATTGTTAGAAGTTAAGAAAATAACCAAATAGTAATTTAGGAAATGAGGAAAAATATAACGTAGAAGCATCTGTGCAGTATCGGTATCGTGTTGATACAGGTACACTGGCATGTTAAAGTGTCTGGGATCAGCTGTATCTGCACCTTGATAAAAGACGAATGACCGAGGTAAACCTTTCTCAGAAGAAACTCTGAACCGAGGTTTGTGGTTTGTATGTTTATATTTCATTTCCAACTGCTAATGAGGATTTGCTTCATTACTAGGTGCTGAATTTTGGCTTAAACAGAGAACTGCACACAAAATCTTCGTATATATGTTTGGTATTGAGTAGACATTTCATGTAGTCTCAAAAACCACTACTTGTAGTTTGTGTTGTACCACTACAATTTGAATGTATGATAATGCTTAACTTGGGAAGAAGTTTTTTATTTTTTTTGATAAGTAACTATAAGATTTTGGTAAAGGGAAAATATACAAGTTTAGGGAAGAGAATTCCCCATGTACAAAGCTTCCATGTACACCACTCTTTGCTAGATAGTCTGCTACGTTGGTAATGCCTCGAGGCTCCCTAGGGGTGAGGCTTCCGCAAAAAGTCCTTTTAGGATTATTAAAAAGGTGTAAAAGCTCATGAGGCATATGTCTCATTATCAAGGCTTTTAAAAAGGCATATGCTTCTATGTACACTTTTTTAATGTCCTGTGTAGGCATACACCTCTATGCTCGTGGTGGTAATTTTAGGTGATTGTACCTTAGAATATTCTATTAATTCCTTCTTTTTTTCGCAACCTCAATCTAACAATAATAAGCTATTATAGGGTTATAACAACAACAAAACATCTTCTTCCCCTACGGATAAGATAAATGTCCTTTCATAAATTTCCTAATTTATCTTTTTAATTGAACTTATCTTATTATTATTTTTTCTTTAATATTCAGTTAAAAAGGTGTGCTTGTGAGGTTTATGCTCCACACCTTGAGGCTTATGCCTCACACTTTAGGCCATTGAAGCACCTCACCCTACGCCTTCGCGTTTAAAAACATTGCTATGAAAACAGACAACATTTACCTGAACTGATCTTTCAACTATTTGAAGATGTGCGATTATTAATGTGTTCAAAGTTGGTTCATATAATATAGCTGCTACATTGTTGGGTTTGGTCCATTTCTTTTTTATGTGAAATTTTACTTTATTGTTTTTGCCAATGCCCTTAGAATATCTAATGTTAGATGACTCAGAGTCAATCCTCTCTTTCGAATTTTCTGTTTGGATTCCGATAATAATAGATTGTTGTTTATCATATAATTTTCAGTTGGTTTATTCATTTTTTTCAGAGCCTACGTGTTATCATGAATGATGGGCTCTCAACTATACCTGCACATTGCCTTGATGTGTAAGATTCCATATTCTTTTCATTTCTGAATCAAATTATATTTTCATTGTTGCTTTCTCATTTTTGTGTCATAATGGAATTTTTTTATTTGGATTATCGTCCTCCCTTGTTTATTTATCTAGATTTAATACCTATTTCTCTTTTGAGTATGATTGTCTTATAACTATGATTTTTGAGTTTGATGGTTCATGTAATATTCTTTATCTTTTACACTAATAATGATAAAACAAAGAAGCCTGTGGCATGTGACAAAAACAATCAAATTTGCTAGACATGTGTTTCAACCCTTAAGGTAGGGTTCATTTGGTAACAATTACGATGAAATGAATTTCTTAGTCCAAAACCAATTTTACCAAAAACTATTTTGGCAAAAGCATTTCTAAAAAAGAAATTTACCAAACATCTCTGCAGCTCTACTTTTAATATTATGATCCCTCTTGGATGAGGCTCCGATATCCAATGAATGTATCGATTCTAGGACGAGAGATGGGAACCCGGGGGTCGTCTGCAAAATTGATATGGAGAAGGCCTATGACCATGTTTGTTGGGAGTTTCTGGATTATGTCCTGGAGCGGATGGGATTTGGTGTTAGATGGAGAGAATGGATGAAAGTTTGCTACTCGTCGACCTGGTCTTCAGTTCTTGTGAATAGTTCTCCAGCTGGCTTCTTTAAGAGCTCTAGGGTTCTTTGACAAGGTGATCCTCTCTTGCCCTTTCTGTTTGTCGTTGTAATCGAAGTTTTGGGCAGGATGGCATCTAAAGCTGTGGATGGAGGATTTATTGAAGGTTTTCGGGCTAGTACTCAAGGACCTATTATATCTCATCTCCAGTTTGCAGATGACACGATCTTCTTCACCCATGCAAATCACCGACAACTGTGATACCTTCGATGTATTCTTCGATTGTCTCTGGTCTTAGGATCAACCTGACCAAGAGTGAGGTGTTTGGATAGGGCACTTAGGATGATGTGTCAGGGCTGGTGGAAAGTTTGGGATGCAGGGTTGGGACTTTTCCTACTTCTTACTTGGGACTACCATTGGGGGCCAAGTACAAGGATAAGTCAATTTGGGATCCTGTGATGGAGAGGTTTGGCAAAAGGCTGGGGGCCTGGAAGAAGAGATATCTTTCTAAGGGTGGTAGGGTCACCCTTATTAAGAGTACCCTATCCAGTTTTCCCATTTACTATCTCTCATTGTTTTCTATTCCGGCCAAGGTAACTTCTTACCTAGAAAAGTTAATGAGAGATTTTCTATGGGATGGGAGGCATGATGTCTACAAATTTCACTTGGTAGATTGGGTCACTATTTGCAGATCTAAAGAAGGAGGAGATTTGGGATTTCGATCTCTAAGAGAAATGAATGTCGTTCTGCTTGGGAAGTGGTAGTGGAGGATCGGTAGGAAGAAGGTAGCTTATGGGGAAAATTGATAGAAGATAAACATGGGGAGTAGCTAGATGGAAGGTTTGGTGGAGTATCTTCTCTCTTATGGCGTGGGTGTTTGGAAGGGGATCCAGAAAATCCTAGATAAATTCTGGCAGGGTATTAAATACAAGGTTGGTAAAGGGGATAAGGTTCACTTTTGGGAAGATTTATGGTGTGGGGACGAACCCCTTTAGTGGGCTTTTCTGGCTCTTTATCAGATCTCGGATCGAAAAGGGGCAACGGTTAAAGATTGTATGGTTCTCTCCGAAGAAGTAGCCTCTCGGAATTTTGGATGTAGAAGAAACATTAATGACTGGGAAATGGATAGCCTTGGTTCTTTTTTGTCAACTGTAGGGGAGTGCTCTTCTCAGGCTTCCGTGGAGGATAGAAGTCGTTGGAGATGGGACAAAGGTGGAACATTCTCAGTTAGTTCTTTCTACTCTAAGCTAAAGCCAAATGGTAAGAAATTTTTCCCGGTGTCGGGAGTGTCCCCCCCCCCGTGCCATCCAAGGTGGCCTTCTTTGTGTGGACGGCCAGCCTAGATAAGATCTTGACTGTAGATCACCTGAATAACAGAGGCATGCTACTTCCAAACAAATGTCCCTTATGCAAATCGAGTGCCGAAACAATGGACCATCATCTTGTCCATTGCTCGTTCACGTTTAGTATTTGGTAGATCTTCTCCCTCTTTGGATTGGAGTACATGCTCCTAGGTATGGTGATTGATGTTATTCAAGGCAGCTGTCAGAACAACTTCAGTGATAGAGGCAGATTTTTGTGGAGAATCCTACCGTTGGCTATTATGTGGGTTGTTTGGAGAGAGAGGAACAACCGTATTTTCGAAGGGAAGGAAGCTGACCGAATGAGGGTGGTGCTGAAAATTAAGGCATTTTTGTTTCTTTGGTCTTCCATAGATCCGGGATTTAAAGGATGCTTCTTTGAATCTTTTGTTTTAGGTGGGAGATGTTAACTAACTCTCCTTAGCTAGTTGGTATCTTTAGGGGTCCTTGGATCGAGGTCCCTCCTGATTGTACATTTTGGGTTTTTGCCCTTGTGAATAATACTTATACTTATCAAAAGAAAATATTATCATTTCCGGATTTGGATTTGACTCGAATCTAAGTAGATACGGATCCAATTCGACTTTTAATATCATTAGGGCTGCAACTCGAGTGGGTTGGGTCGGGTTGGGGGTCAACCCTAGCCCAACCCAACCTCAAAGGATGTGAACCCTAACCCAACCCAACCCAAAGTCGGGCCTAGATTTTCCAACCCTAGCCCAACCCTATCAGGTTGGTCGGGTTTGTTAGGTTGGTCAATTTCTTAATTTTTTTAGAAAGATTGCTAAATTTTTTCTATTAAAATAAATTATTGGTCAATACAATAACCATTATGCTAACCATTGAATAATAGCTTCATTTCCAACATCTCATGAAAGAATACATGATATTTTCATAATAAGGGAAAAGTTCATTAACTTAAATGCATGATAAAAATTACTAAAGAAATGACCAAAACAATTGTCAAAGAAAACACGATATTTTCAATATCGACCGGTCACATAAAATGCCAAAATGTAATTTCAAGGGCATTTTGTAATCTCACACGAGGGTTCTAGTTTGATAAGGACAAACATCCATGGGTTGCTTCATTTGCCAAAATTCAATGTGGATGTTTGTCGATATACTAATACATATATGTAGTTTGTATGTCGGGTTTGGGTTGGGCCAAGCCTCAACCCTAACCCAACCCTATTTGATCTGGTTACCAAAAGTCCGGCCCGAGCCCAACCCAAGTTCTGAAAAGGCTAACCCAACCCAACCCTAACGTAGGGTTCAACCCGTCGGGCTCGGGTTGAGCCCACCCAAGTTGCAGCCCTAAATATCATGCTCCATATCCGAATTCGGATTTTGACACGATGTGAATCTAAATTATGGTCCATATGGGAAGGCCTGGATCCAATTTATATGGAATATTGGTCGGATACAGATTAGATACACTACAAAAAAAAAAAAGTAATAGTATGGATCCAACTCCCAAACCTATGATTTGACCTAATTTGAATACCTAACACTAGGATCCGAATTCGACTCACAACTGAATTGGATTAGTGTAGATGGATCTGTATCCGACCTGTTTTAATTTGGGTCGTATATAAATGATGCAAACCTGCTAAATACGGTTTGAATTCGATTGAATCTCGGGTCTGACCCTGTCCCAATTCATGCCCTAGTAGGGAAGGCAAAGGTCGTGATGAAGGAGAGACTGGTTTATCATTATGAAAAAATGGTTTATGTCATTGTCAATTCTCAATATACGCATTTATTGGTGTGGATAATCGATTATGAGGCTGGCAATGCATTATTAGGTCCATAATTGATTACGAGGCTGGTAATGGATTTTCAGCTCCATAATCAATTATCATAATCATTACCAAACGGGCCCTTTGTAATAATGCCACTAGGTACATAACTGATAGTCTCCTAGTTGTTGCACTACCTTTAACTTATTTGTTTTTCTCTCATGTATGAGTTGCAAGAGTTGGAGGTGACAAATGGTAGAGTAAATTGTTGGAATATATAATAGTGTTAGAATTAGTGTTAGGACCTTTAGTCCCACATTGGACAAGTTTGTAATTTCTCTCTTTGTCCCTTTTTATATAAAGGAACCTTAGTCATGTAATCCATCGGTCAACTCTAATAGAAATTTGTTTTACAACGTGGTATCAAAGCGGGTCATCCAATGACCTGTCCTTTACTGGTCCTTTCCTTTCGGTCCACCGCTCTTCCTACGGGCAACACCTATCGGGTCGTAAACATTACTCTTTGTTTTCTGGTATGATATCGTCTCCCGCCCTTAGTGATTCTCCAATATGCTCACATCTTCGAATTGCTGGCTTCTTCAACATCAGATGTTGCAGATCCATCTAGGGGTGTCAATTTTATCCGTTTAACCGGAACCGAAAACACCGGTTCCGGTTCTGGGTAGCCTAATATGGAACCGAAACCGATAAGAACCGGAACCGAACCGATAAGGACCGGTACCAATAAATAAATATAGTGTATATATTGTTATATTCTCAAGATTTGGCCCAATATACCCGGAACCGACATAAATACATAAACGGTTCCAGTTCCGGATCCATCACTTTGAGAACCAGAACCGTTAAGGAACCGAACCGATAAGAACCGGAACCGATTGTTCCAGTTCTGGTCACCTTAGGAACCGAACCGGAACCGACCCATTGACACCCCTAGATCCATCATCGGATTGCTACCTATTCTGTTACTATATTCTAAACTTCATATACTTAGGGTTTAAATTAAATCAATAAAGTGGAAAATAAAGTAGAAAATATTACAAGCGATGAGAAGAGAAAGAGGAAAGAAGAATGAAGAAGGGCATATCGTGTGTATTGTGGAGCACGGTTTCCTACATATTTATATTAATGAGGTAAAAGGAAAATAAATACTTGAAATACCCTTGAGACCCCAAGTTACAATGAAACAAGGAAAGTAAAGACACAAGTCACACAACCAACAAAGAGATCACTGTAATTTTCTTTTATGTTGGTATTGAGTAAACCACGTGTTTAAGGCAAGCAAGCACCAATTTCATGATTCATGGCATACATTTCAGGGGGTCAGCTATGTTGATTGGATGCAGATGTCTGGTATGGGTATATATCAAATTTGCTTGACACCCAAATCTTAGGGTTCTTGAGACACAACTATATAGTTAATACTAATTTTTATTATTTTCATATAATCAAGCACTTTAAATCTTTTTTAAATACTCTTTTAATATAAACTATTTGGGATGGTTGAGACATATCCAATAGGATGCCATGCGCATACCCGCGTTGTGTCATGTCAACACGGGTACCTTGGATTCGTATAATAAAGCACTTTAAATCTTTTTAAATATTCTGCTAATATAAATTATTTGGTATGGTTGAGAAATATTGAATAGGATGCCATGCCCATACCCGTGTTGTGTCATGTCAACACAGGTATCTTGGATTTTAACTGGTCCAAGTAACATGAGGGGTCAGTATCCAACTAGGAGATCTCGAAAGTTACCTGCCCTTATGAATTCAAAGACGAGATTACATTAATTTCTGATCTAGGGGGATTGTGTAGGTGGGATCTAAATAATCAACTCTCTCTCTCTCTCTCTCTATATATATATATATATATATATATATATATGCTTTTTGACACACAAAATGACACATGATCGTGGAGCCCACATGGAGATGAGTTGATCTCTGTGGTAAGGAGATCATCCTCACCAAAAATCAGCCCTTAACTCATTTCCATGTGGGCCCCACGAACTCATGTTATTTCAGTTATAACGTCGAAAGCTTGGTTACTTGGATTTGAGAACTACCTTCATAATTTATTTAAACTAGGCTGATTGATTGACCATTTGACCTTCGGTTCATAAGCTTGAGTACTTTCCTTAAAGTGTCAACCTACCTCCATGTATTAAATCAAAAACCTTAAGTGCTCCAGGAACTATTTTTTTCTTGTTCTTGGTTGATTAACTACTTGAGCTCTATTGTCCCTTTGAATTGATAAGCTTGTCAATCTCCTCCAGATTTATAATTTTGTGTTTCCAAATGTTTTACCTTCTCTTTCTTTCTTTACAAGTCCATGGTCTGCTTACTAATGCTCCACCTCTATATGTCTTTGAAGATCAGATGCAGATAAATTACTTTGGGATACTGTTTTGCTAGAAAGATATCTAGTTTCCTTATTGTCATTGCTTGCCACATTTTGATCTGATGCTCATTTTCAACCAACATTTGCAGATGTATAGAAGTTACAGGAGCATACAGTGCACAGAAAACAGAATTGAATATAAGCTTGACTGCGATAGGCCTCCTGTGGACTACAACTGATTTTATTGCCAAGGGGCTTGTTCATGGGAATTTTGAGGAAAAGGAAACAGGTTTTTATTGCTATTTTTTGGCTACTTCTTTTTTTGTCAAGTAATCCTTGGTTATGCTAGTATGAATTAGTTCATGAAGACGCTTACATTTGATGTATAATAATTTTCAGGACTCACTGATATACAATCTATTCCAAAGCAGAAAAATGAAACGATGGAAGAACAGAATATCCGCAGTGGCAACAAAGTTAATAACCAAGTTCCTTTGGTAAATAGAATTGATCGCGACAAGTTGTTATTTTCAGTTTTCTCTTTGCTTCAGAGGCTTGGAGCTGATGAGAGACCAGAGGTATGGTGCCTTCTTTCTGGTAACTGTCACTTTCTCCATTTTGTTTTAAAAAATGGTCAGAATTGTATATATGCATACATAATACATACACCCACCTACATAACGTATATACGTACATACATATTTTGTCTCTTTCATTTTTCTTTTACAGAAGTCTAAAAAGCTTACGGTTTAGGATATAAACCAACCTGACTTATTGGTGAATTGCCCAGCATCTCCTTTGGAACATCTTCATTGAAAATGCATCTACTTGTGCAAAAGGGTGAGATTCTTTAGTGCAAACATTCTTAACTATGGTGTGCCCATAGTTCAGAATCTTGTTCTGTCCCGGCCGAGACGTCTCGTTCCGAGGGCCATCTCGATACAAGTTGAGGCCTAGCCGCCTAAGGCGAAAATTCTATATAAAGCCTTTTTAATATATATATATATATATGTTATTAATTAAAAAATTATACTCTATATTAGTGGAAATCATTATATAAAAACTATTCTTGATAATCAAAAACCACATAATTTTTTTTTATGCAGAGGACTCTCGTGGCCCTACATAAATCATTTTTGGGGATCAATGGCTGCATGGATATTCAGCCCACCTATTGGGGGATAAACACACTCAAAATCAGCTTGATTGATGATTTCTAGCCATTGGATTTACTACCCAAAAACATGCTTGAATCCAACAGTTATAATCATGTCCTAAAAAGTACTAAAATCTCTGGCTAGAGATAATCAATCAGGTTGATTTTTGGTTTATATATGCAATACGTGGTGGGCTAAAAATCCATGTGGTTAGTGGGACCTAGGCTGGCTGGGGGCCTTCTCTCACCAAGGGACCTTAGGCGACTGCCTTAATGGCTTTAAGGTAGTGCCAGCCCTACTCGTTCCTGTAGGGTACTGAGACGATAAATAAGAGAATGTATCTTCTTGTACCAAAGGCCTAATTTAAGTACCAAAACTGGTTTAGAACCTTATTTTCATGTCTATTATATCTATTAATACTAGTATATAAAGTATAGCCTAATTAAGCATTTAAAAATAATTTAATCTTACTGAAACATATAATGTTTTTTCCAGTCTCGTTCCATCTTGGTTGAGTCTTCTCAATCTGTTAGCTTACTGTGACAATGAGATGAAACGATATTGTAAACCCTGGTTGTACCTTCATGTTCTTCTTTAACCCAGCAAGAGTGTGTAATCTTGATAACTAAACTTTTGCCAATTAAAGGACTGTTAACTTCTTGGTTTAACAGAAGTTTACACCTCCCCAGAAGGATGTTATACAGAGTCTTAGGCTGCGTTTGGTTCGCTGGAAGTGGTTTTCCGGGAAGTGACACTTCCTGGAAAACCACTTAATGGAATCTGCTTTCCTGCTATTTGGTTGAATCCTGGAAAATAGAAGAAAACCTTTTTTGTTGTTTGGTTTCTAATCAATTTTCAACAGAAAATGACATTCACCTAAAATCTTATCCTATTTTTAGCCGTTGGTTGTAGTACTGAAAAAAAAAAAAAAAAGTTGAATTCTATGTAACAAGGACACTGCACTTTTAGGGTTTTTGCCGTGTCAGACACCTCGACACCCGGACACTCGTGTCGACAGTCCTGGACACACATTTGGACACTTATGGCCATGCCACCCCCTTGTTTTAATAATTTTTAATATAAAATTGATTTCTAAAAGCGGGTTGGTGTGTTCCATCCTCATATAATAATAAACTAAAAATATTTTCTGATTTATCTTTTATTTTTTGTTATTTTATTAATAATTTTAAGCATTCATATATATTAATATATTTTAATAAATATATGTATGGGAGTGTCTCCGTATCGTATTTTTTTAGGTTGTCGTGTCGGACACCTCGTATTTGTGTCAGACACTGACACCCATGTCGGTGTCCTTGTTACATAGGTTGAATTCAATGGCTAGAATCATGACTTCCGAGGAAAGCATCAGCAGAATGCAAGTTGGAACAAGGCGGTTATGCACTTCAGCAATAGCCTGTAGAATGATGCCTTCACACCAACATCTTGGTATAGCATGTTCAGGCTAGCAACTGGACCATGGTCCCAAGTTAAGCAGTCATCAATATACCAAGTCAAGGATTAAAATAGTATCTTCGTTCTTGATCGCAATTTCCTCACGCATTTCTTTAACAACATTAACTGGAAAAGATGGCATCCTGAGTCAGAACAAGACCTATACCCTCATTCAAAACAACAACACACCTTGGCTGGAGCATCTAAGGATGTTGGCTGTTTCGAGATTCAAAATACCCACTTTAACCCTCCAGATTCTTCATCTCATTGTCACATTGATCTCTAAGTGGTTCCCATACATGACTGAAATCCAAATTAGGATTAGTTATCGGCAAGTTCTAATAATAGTGTTGATTGAATATTCAAGATGATTCATGATCAAGTTTCCATCAATAATTTCTACGTCAGATCATTAATCCTTGAAAGAAATCGACGCTAATCACTAGGAGAAATTTAGGCTCACTTTGGGTGTTGAAAACTACATCGACCATGACTTTTCTCTATTTCAATTGTTTATCTGATTTAGAACTTGATAACTAGGGATATTACAAGTTGTTTTCATGTGGGCAATAGTTTACTTTCAGAAAACCAGCATGCATTGTAGGGATTCCATGATTAAACCAAAAGCACATTCACGTGGGTGATGCTACACGGTGATTAAGATGCCATGGAAAATTAAGGTCCGAGTCCCATGGACTGTTAGTACAGTATAGATGACATCCTCATACATGTGAACACGTGCACAAGTGTAGGACCTACCATTTGTCCCATCAGATATCAAACTTGTGGGTTTGAAGGTTTTGATAGAGAAAACTGGTGAGAGGTTTGAAGGTTTTCTCTCAAAGATAGATTCAAAGACTCTTTTTGTGAAAGCCTATGAAGAGTTTGGATTCTTCAAGGTGATTAACCATGGTGTTCCAATGGAGTTCATGACCAGGTTAGAGTCTAAAGCTCCCAACTTCTTTGCTTTACCCCAGTTCGAGAACGAAAAAAACACGACGAATCTTGATGATGATAGAAGATTACAGAAGATTCTCAAGTCCAATCTCCGGCGATGAATCTCAAGTTCTATCTCCGGTGAGTGGCGATAGAAGATTACATGGAGAGAGAGAGATGTGAGAGGTTCACTTGCTGGAAATTCGACTTCCGCTTGTGAATAGTAGAAGTCGTTTTCTATTAAATAGGGTGTGCTGAAGTGGTTTTCCGTGGGACCCACTTCCCAAATCCTAAACCAAACATGTTTAAGTCATACTTTTCCGGGAGTTTGTTTTCTTTTCCCTGAAAAGGGGCGAACCAATCGCAGCCTTATTCTTCGTATGATTGTTCGATAATAGATCTGCTGTTACCTATTACCAACGGACTGATTCTTCATACTGATATTTTTATTTAATGTCATATTTCAGGTAAGGAACTCGGCAATTCGGACACTTTTTCAAACTCTTGGAACTCATGGGCAGAAACTTTCAAGGAGCATGTGGGAGGATTGCCTTTGGAATTATGTGTTCCCTACATTAGATCGTGTTTCCCACATGGTAAATAAAAATGTTTGTATAATTTGACTTATGAGCCCTTTGTTGGCTTTCTTGATAAGTTTGTCAACCCTTTATGTCAGGCAGCAACTTCATCCACGGATGAATGGCAAGGGAAAGAACTTGGAACACGAGGTGGAAAAGCAGTTCACATGCTCATCCATCATAGGTATGTGAAGCATGAATTTCCTCCTTTTTGAAGGTTCTCCTATCCTGATAATAATGCCTCATATCTTATCAAAAAAAAAAAAAAATGCCTCATACTTGTACCAAATTGCTACTTGTTTGTATTTCACAGTCGCAATACAGTTCAGAAGCAGTGGGACGAGACACTTGTACTGGTTTTAGGGGGGATAGCACGCCTTCTACGTACATTTTTCCCTTTTCTTAGAAGTTTAACCAATTTCTGGACGGGTGAGTCCACTCTTTGAGCTCAATTCCATTGACAGCTTTACAGTTATTAATTTTTATGTCGTCGTAAATTCCTAATACTGTTGCTAGAATTTCCTTTTTTATAGGATGGGAGTCTTTGCTTCTTTTTGTTAGAAATAGCATTTTACATGGTAGTAAAGAGGTTGCTCTTGCGGCGATAAATTGTTTGCAGACACCTATTCTTTCTCATTCTCTGAAGGTAACCATCATGTCTTCAGCCAGAACCGTTGATTCCTTTGTAAAGTAACATGTGCTTATTTCTCTCAACTATATTTATTATGTGCATCAGGGAAACTTGCCAATGCCTTACCTCAAATCAGTACTCGATGTTTATGAGCTTGTTCTTCAAACTTCACCAAACTATAGCGGTAATGCTGCCACCAAGGTGAAGCAGGAGATTTTACATGGTCTCGGTAATGCACCAATACAAATGGCCTTGTATGTGTGTGTTTGTCTATGTATATTATATTATATAATATTCTATTATATTGTATAGTTATTTTGACTATCCTTTTGACACGCCTATGTGAGGCCCACATGGAGATGAAAGCTGATTTTTTGTGAGGATGATCTCCTCACAAAAATCAAGCCCATCCTAGAATTTCTAGCCCTATCAAATGCGGATTAAAGGTAATGGGGAATTAGATGGTCCAGATTTCTTCAATCGTAATCCACTTCTCCAAGGGCTAGTTCGGAATGGGCTGATTTTTTTAAGGATGATCTCCACTTAACTCATCTCCATGGGGGTCCTGCATAAGTGTACCAATATAAGGCTGTAATATGCTAATGCATATAGACATAGAGTCGGTCTAGAGCTACACCCATTTCTTACATCCGGTGGTGGGGCCCACATGGAGATCATGTTGGACAATCCAACCGCACAGTGAGTATTTCATACTATGATCACCCTCATACAAAATCAGGACATTTCGACATTCCTAACCTCATTAAAATTTGACTTTAATTTGAAAAATCCAGACCATCCAATTAAACATTATTTTGGATCAATTTTTATATGGTTAGCAATTTTGAAATCAACTGATTTTTGGTGATGATGGTCATCATAGCCAGGACAACTCAATATATGGTTGGATTGTTCAACATGATCTCCATGTGGGCCCCACCACTGGGTGTAAGAACTGGATGTAAGAAACGGGTGTAGCCCTAGATGAACTGATACATATATCAATCATTCAAGATGCCTTATCCCAACTATTTGGGGTTGGAAACATGAATCCTATTTCGCTTCAGATCTTCTCTTACTACCTCAATTGACGTCACTTTTTGGCCTTCCTCTCGTACATATGTATATACATGGGTTTGGGATAGGTTGGACACGCTTTTTTGACACATAAAATGACACACGGTTGTGGGGCCCACATGGAGATCCCTTGAAGGAGTGATTTTGGTGAATAAATCAGCCCATTCTGACATTTCTAACCTTGTGAAAAATGGATTACAATTTGAAAAATTTTGGACCATCCATTTCACTGTCTACTTGAACTCCACATTTGATAGGGGGTTAGAAGTTTCAGAAAAAAGGGCTGAATTTTTGGGAGGATGGTCTCTATCTATGGTGAGGAAGTCGTCCCATCCAAAAATCATCCCTTAACTCATCTCCATGTGGGCCTCACAACCGTGTGTCATTTTTTGTGTCAAAAAGCATGTGTCAACCTATTCTGAATTTCTGACCCATAAATGCACGTACATTTATGTATAAATGAATTTATATTCTTTCCACTCTACTGAAGGAATAGTTGAGATTTGGTATTTTCATATTTTTGGATCAAAGAATTCATGCTTTGACCAGAAACGTGAACTAATACATTCTTTGAGTACTTGTGAGGTTACCATTTACTGGTCATGCACATGTATGTTGTATCTGATAAGGTTTTTGGCAGGAGAACTATATGTGCAAGCACAAAAGATGTTTGACAATGGCATGTACACACAGTTGTTGGAGATCATACATTTGGCAGTCAAGCAACCCAAGAGTAGGAGCGATCACATGGAAGCTGATTTTGTATGTCATTCTTTGGCATCATTTTACTTTTCTCTTTTCCTATGGCCTGCTTGTATCTTCTCATTAGTTTTACGCGAACCTTGCTGCTGGTCGCATTTTCTTCTTGTTTACATTTCACACCTAGAAACTGATGATTAAGCCAATGGTTTTACTTATCAAAATAAATAAATAAAAAGTTTATGGATTTGTTCAGGAGGAAAACTGTATGAATCTGTATTCAGCATCCTTTGTATTTGGTCTATCTTCAAGGTAGCAGCTTTTCTGCCTAATGAGGTTTCAATTGATTTCCGCCAGGGGCATGTTCCACCAGTGCAGCGTACTATGCTAGAGATTCTACCGCAGTTGCGTCCGACTGAGCACCTATCTCCAATGTGGTCTTATCTTCTCCGGAAGCTTTTGCATTATCTTCCTGGATCTCCTTTAGAAGACAAGGAAGATGAGATAGAACAAGCCAGCGATAGAGACCAGAATCCAGAAAGTGTAAAAATAGCACCTCATGTAGATATCGGTTCTGTTTCAGATAAACACAATCATAAAGGTTCAAAAGTTATGCCAGCAGAAACTCAGAAGATGATGGAGTCTAATTCTCCTAATGGTATTGCTTCAATATCCCAAAACAAAATAGAAGCACCATATTCAAATTTTGGTTCAACGACGTCTAACGATACAGTAGCAAGCATTTCAAGTCATCTGTTTGGAGAAAAGCTTGTTCCTCTGCTGGTAGACCTTTTCCAACTGGCTCCTGCAGGTGAAAAGTACAGTATATTTCCTGAGATTATTCAAGGTCTTGGAAGGTACGAGATTCTGTAACCTCTGAGTTCGAATTTGCTTGGTACACTTACAAAGATTCTTTGTAAATTTGTTAGAGCAAATAGGCACTGGTCCCAACATGGCAGATTGGCTAACTCACTAATATGAAACATTTTAGAGTTTATTATAGAACAATGATGGGTAGCATTTTTAACATCCCGTGTCAAATGTTCAATAAGGCATGGCTAGGACTGGACAAGCATAGTATATTCTTTTCTTCTATATTTTCCTATAATGCTATTTTGTTTGTATGTGTGTTTGGACACCAAAATAGACCCAATGTCAAAGGGAAGTAAGTAGATGCTTTTCAATAGCAATGTTTCTCTTAAAATATTTTGTTTAAACATTAAAATAGCAAAATAATGAAAAGAAGGAAGTATTTATGGCATAGGAAAACATTTGAAGAATTAAATCTTTTGTTCTCATCACATTACAACACACGCACGCACGTATATATATATATATATATGAATGGGAAAAGTGCCAACAAAGATACAAAAGCAGGTCTGTGAGGTCAAGGTGACCTCCCGGATGGGAGGTCGAGGTGACCTCCCAGAACAACACAAATATATGGCTAAAAGGTTTAAGATTTGTGTTCATAAGATTAAAAGTGATAAACGAACAATTTATATACATGGGTAAGTTATTGAGATTTATATATTTTGAGTATTTAAGAAATTAAAGTCAGATCATATATATTATGGCTCCAAATGGCTTTAATTTTCCTAAAATGATGAGTCTTCTCCTAATGGGAGCCACAAATGAAAAATAAAATAATAAAACATGCACCAGTTACTGGTTTGTTAACATAAATGTTGACAAGTTTATGACTCAACTATGCCCGATTATCAGCTCATGTGAAGAGATAGATGCAAGACTGGATAAGGTATTATTTTGTGCCTCCCCAAGAGACAATGCATCAAGAAATCGATGTTGATATATATGCACGTAACCTTATCAAAAAAAAAAAAATATATATATATATATATATATATATATATGCACATAACTTAAGTACACATACAAGCAAAGACAGGATAGGTGAGTTTTTTAGTAGAATCCATACCAGAACATGATTGCCCATTAATTCCCACTTTGTGGATCACTTATGCCTGACTCATCAGCTCTTTTAGAAGATGCAAGTGTCAAACCGAGCTACTCTATGCCTTCCCCAAAGGAAGATATCTTTATTTTGTTCATTATATGTGTTTTGCACATGCTTACATTTAGCCTTTTGAATAAAATCCTCCCCACACGTAGATGAGTTCTTCATTAGAATCTACATATAAAATTATAGATCCTCGGAGCCTCCCTTGTTACCCTTGACTTATGGAAGATGAATTGAGCATCTGTCACTGAGTTTTCATGAGGGTGGTATTTATCATCTTTTTCCTCCCACAGAAAAGTTAACCGCCCTTTTGGTAATTGTGTCATGTGTGTCATGACAGATAAAGGTTGACGATACTCCTGCTTGTTAGTAAAAACTACAGGTGTATCTTCTAGAATGTTATCCATGCAGTCAAACAAGATGCATCACGGACTCCAGAAAAAAGTAGAGGGGGAACCTGTTTATCATTATTTATGTGGTTCATAGGGTCAAAATTTCTTATAAGTAGGTCTTGCATTGACAATTATTGTGCTTGCATGGAGTTTTAGTTGAAAAAACTTGAATGATGTAACTATCTAAAGAATGCTTTATGATATTGAAGCTTTTCTGTAAAGGTGTATGACAACAAGAAGAGACAATCCAGATGGGGCACTTTGGAGATTGGCTGTTGAAGGCTTCAACCGTATTCTTGCTGACGATGTCAGCAGAACAAATGTTGATAGTAGTCCAGATCCAAATATTAGTAGATCTGCCAGAACACGTTTCTGGAAAGAAGTTGCAGATGTTTATGAAATATTCCTCGTGGGGTCTTGCGGACGTGCTCTTCCTTCCAATGCTCTTTCATCTGCAGCACTCAAGGCTGATGAATCTCTTGAGATGACTATTTTAGATGTTCTGGGTGACAAGATACTCAAGACACAAATTGATGCTCCTGTCGATGTAATCTTCTTTCTTGCCTACTGAAGTATTATAAACAGTAAATAGTCATCATGAACAGTCTCTCAGGACCTATGGTGCACATGAAGGGTTATTAGTACCCACCATATGATAGGTCCCACATAGGAGAATTCATAGGTCGAACAAAGGTTATTGGATGACAGGCCCCAACCTATAGACTTTTCTTTATCTTTTGCCAGATTACTTTGAATGTTAAAAGAGAATGCAGTAGGTTGTACAGTACAGATGACCCGTTTTATGTGTCCCCAGACCCCCCTGTATGTGCGCCACATGTCCTGATATTACATTTTACGTTCACACTTCTGCTCTGATGTTCTCGTGTTGTTTGGTATTTTTGGCTTCAAGTAGTGTTTGTTCTAATGTTCTGAAAATATTGGTGATTTATTCAGATTCTGGAACGGCTAGTTTCCACTCTGGACCGTTGTGCATCACGGACATGCTGTTTACCTGTTGAGACTGTGGAACTCATGCCCTCACACTGCAGCAGATTCTCCTTGACATGCTTACAGAAGTTATTTTCTTTGTCCAGGTAAGTTTTATTGGATGGAGTGATTCTCAACCCTTCCAGTTTTTGTTTGGAAAACACTGATTTACAAGGATTTTAGTCTGTTGAAATGGTACCAGTTGATCAAATTCTTCTCCAGAGACATGGTAACAGCGAAGCAAATGCAGTTATTGCATAAAATCCCAACTCCATTAGTTTGGCGTATTGTTGCTGGGATGTTTATATGTGGGACAGCATTTGTTTTTGCCTCTGAACCTCAGTTTGCATGAGGGTTAATAAACACGAGAGAGAGAGAGAGAGAGAGGAAAGAAGTTATATTGGTGCCTATTCAGTCTAATTATATATTACATGTGACCAGTTGCACCAGTGAAGCCAATTTGACAAGATCCAAAGTTGGCGAAATCACAGTTATGATGCTCATGAATCGATGCGAGTACATTCTAAACAAATTCCTCATTGACGAGAATGACCTAGGTACCTAGCTTCTGTAGCTTTATATTGTGCCTTTGTATTTAGTTTTTGGTGTTTCTCCATACTCATTTCCATTCCCAAGTTCCTCTTTAAGAACTGTTGCTGCTTTTGTAGGTGAGCGTCCATTGCCGACAGTGAGAATTGAAGAAATTATTTACGTCCTTCAAGAGCTGGCTCAGCTTGTAATTCATCCTGACACAGCATCTGTTCTTCCTCTACCTCCGTATTTGAAGGAAGGCCTAGCAAAGATTGAGAATCACAACAGCCGCGCTGAGCGCGCTCATCTGCTCATTCTGTTTCCATGCTTTTGTGAGCTTGTTACTTCAAGGTTTGAGAGATACTCTTTTATAATGAAGTTCATAAACTAAATGGATGTAGAAACAATGCATAGAGATAAACAAGTATACCTTGAACACCATATGAAGAGACTAAAAATAAGAGAAATTGCTTGTCGCTGCAGTAAGAATAATGTCTTGCATTCTCACTTTCAGCATCTTGTAGTTTATTTACTATCTATAGATCCATTCATGGACAGGGAAGCTAGAGTGAGGGAGTTCGTGCAAGTGTTGCTTAGACTTATCACCACAGAATTGGGACTCCAAAAGGCTAGCTTAACCAGTTGAGACATAAGATGGCGCTACTAATCGTGAGATTGAATACTTCGTAGAGCAGTACCTTTCTTCGACCGGATGAGTTTGGGTGAGAGTTTTCTTCCCTCGAGTTTCTCGTTCATTGTTTTACGTTATCTAATATTTTGTACATTATAGTAAAATAATTATACAAAATTGAAGCCAGTGACGAGGGATATTTGTTCTCTCAAACAGTTTTTTCTGGTGTAAACGGCTTCATTGAAATGTTGTACCTTGTATGTAATGAGCATTAGTTGGTTCTGGTTCCGGCCTCATATTCTATCTACATATGCAACATGTACACAATCTGGCATACCAAGTCCTATTTGGATATTTGTACGGATCATTCCTTGTGAACTTGATTTCGACTTCCCAAGAACCAAGAACCTCAAGCCGAGTCAGCTATCTCTCGAACAACAGCAGTTGAATGCACTCCATTTCAGGGACTGTCGGGCCTACAAGGTAAAATCAGCACATATCATTAGCTCGGGATAAAAACCCAACTACTGATACTGATACTAAAAAGCAAAGAGGCGACTTGGACTTTACCATCAACATTAAAAGCCCAAGGCACCCTCGCGACATCCGGGACAGGCAGTTCGTCTCCATACTCCCGAGGACCCGAGATAAGCAGGGGGTCCTCTCTCCAACTCTTATCCCAATCTTAGATTCTAGACACTAAGCCCTTCGGCTTATCTCGGGCACCTAAAAAATAGATAGGGGTAGTATCCACCTCCCCTGCCTTACATGTCAATGTACGTAGTCCAACATGTAAGCCATATGCTACATTACATATATAAACAGATCAAATGTCTTACAACGTTTTAATACAACAAATCCACCACAACCATTCCTAATTGAATTGGTAAAAAAAGATATGTCAAGGGAAACAGTATAATCTAGTCTCGCTTTGAAATAGATTTGTTTAGCCCTTTCAAAGGCTTTAAGATGGGAATTGGGCCATCTGCTACAGCTGGCCCACTATCAGAGATTTTCATTGGCCTTAACGATCTTTCCTTGTTGCATCAAGTAAATACCAAGATTGCATTTGTTGCGATTAGAAGGGCTCTCCTATAAGCGTCTTCAGCCCATCCCAAACTAATCCTGTTCAGCCAAAGCAAACCCTTAACTGGAATTTCTAAGACGGAACGATCCAACCGGGTAGAGTGAAACTCTCGCTAGTGAGAGGGACCACGAGATGGTTAGGCCCCATGGTCATTCTCAAAGTTGCGACTATTTTCCAAAAATCCAACCTTAGTATTGGACAGAGGTTACGCGCTCCTGCGAGACTTTCCTCTGAAACCAATAAATGGAGGAGGAATTTAAGAAACAGACTAAGAGACGCGTAGGGAAAGGGAGAGACGTTATTGTTGGAAGGAGATGTAAAGGTTGTAGGAGAGACTATTCGATCGGTATTTAAATGTATTTATTCGATCCGTATTGTATTTAAATGTAAAGGTTCGGGGGATACCTGCATTATAAAAAAAAATAATATCTATATTTAAATGTATTTATAAAAACAAAAATAATTTTTTGACGTGTGCAAAAAAAGTAACTAAACGCCCTTTGAAATGGCGTCTCTACTTGCAAAAGGCTGCCAGACGCCAAGAGGAGTAAAACTTCTGTCACAATACTTAGCCATGTGGCGCAGTCTTAGTGGATGCTGACCGTATGGATGTCTGGCCAATCACTAGGTAGACCTACACACCAAAAATAAACATGATCAGTGGTTTATAGGCATTGGATTGAAGTTATTTTCTTAGGTTGATTTTAATCGTAGGAATTTGACTGCAAGGATCCAAAGGTTTTAAATTACTAATCAGGGTGATTTTTGGTTTGCAGGTCCACCAAGGGACTGGCCAAACATCCATATGGTCAGCGTCCACTAAGCGTGTGCCATGTGGCCTGTATTGTGACAGAAGTTTTACTCCTCTATGAGCAAACCCCCTTTTAAAGGTGTCTCAGGTACCCTTTTAGTCGGCAATTTTTGTCAGGAAGAGACCCTTTCAAACGACGTTTAGTTATTTTTTTTTTAATTTTTTTTTATAAATATATTTAAAATTTTTTTTATTCAAGAAATTTTTCGTAATAGATACCAATTTTAAAGGAGGCCGTTTTAACGGTTAAACGGACTAGGGGCATTACCGTTTAAATGGCTGTTAAAACGGATTGAAACGGCTAAGGGCAAAAATGAAAAAAAATAGAATTAAACGGATTTTTACGAGAAAAAAACAGAAAAAATGACGCTGAAATTCAAATTTTGGAATTTGAAAAAAAAAAAATTAACGAAAATAAACAGATTTAACGGCCTTTTTTCAGAATTAAATATCTGTTTAAAAGATTTTAACGGCCGTTTAATTCAAAAACAATAAAACGTGTTTAAACGGTTCTAACGGAAACGGGCGTTACCATTTAAATGGCCGTTAAAATCATTGAAACGGCCGTTTTTAAAACGGAAAATTTCTAAAAAGAAAATAAACTTTAATCTATTTACAAAAAAGAATACAACTTTTCGCAAATCCCAAAAAAGAAAACGAAACGCCCTTTCAAAGAGTGTTTCATTACGTGGCACATGTTTATCAAAAAACGTCCTTTAAAAGGGCTTTTGTCAGTAAAAAACATCATGTTTATCAAAAAACGTCCTTTAAAAGGGCTTTTGTCAGTAAAAAACATCATGTTTATCAAAAAACGTCCTTTAAAAGGGCTTTTGTCAGTAAAAAACATCATTTTAAAGGACGTTTTTCAGTAATAGACGCCTTTTTAAAAAACGTCTGTCAGATCTCTGACAACTGACAGACATTATTTTAAAGGGCGTTTTTTGATACCCCAATTTTTACGCCCACTTTGGCGTACCCAGAAGATGAATCAATGGCTGATTTTTGGTGAGGATGATCTCTACGGTGAGGAGATCATCCTCACAAAAATTCAGATCATTCCGATATTCGTAGATTGATTTAGAAGTTGAGGAATTATGGGACTTTTTTTAAAATTTCTCAGGAATAAACGCCCTTTAAAAGGGCGTTTGTCAGACGTGTCAACCACCAGTCGGCGCGCCGACTGGACTGACAGCAGACGAAACGCCCTTTGAAAGGGCGTTTCGTTTTCTTTTTTGGGATTTGCGAAAAGTTGTATTCTTTTTTGTAAATAAATTAAAGTTTATTTTCTTTTATGCAATTTTCCGTTTTTAAAACCATGATAGATACCATCTCGGAAGCGGGCCCTGCAACAAAAAAAATCTGTAATGACAGGTCTCCAGGCGTGATAAACGATGAACAGTATGAGTTTAAACTCAACAGTATTAAACTATATCCTCATCCAAATGATTTTCCATGTTTTGTATCACAAGAGTGTCTTCGACACCTCATGTACGTGGCAAAAGAAATAAGAATTCTACATCTCACGATTGTTTTTCAAAATCAAAGTTGGGACACCATTGATAATCATATCCCACCTTTGGCACCCGTGGTTATTTAGTTATAAGGCGTCTACCTGCAAAAAAACCTTTTAAAAGTTGAACTGCGTATTCGCCCCCGGCCCGAGCTACCTGCATATTCTTCAAAACCCCTGGCCTGAGGTACATGATCCTAAAAGAATTGATTGCACGAGTTCAATCCCGTCCTTCGTCCTTCGAGATGTTCAGGGGTTGCATACATACCAATAGCAGTCCTAGAGCAAGTTTTAATCAAGCGGTGTAAGGGTCCTCTTTTTTTTTCATGGGTACAGATCGAGAGTTCTCAAGTTTAATACTGATCTTATATGTATCTTAAGATGTGAGAGAGAGAGAGAGAGACCTAGCTAATTACAAGTTTATTCATACCTGAGTATAATTACATGGATGAGAGAGAAACAAGAGAGAGAGAGTGCCTGAAATAAAACACATATATCTAGCTACGTACCTATTAAACAGAGACTTCTACATATATATATATATTTGCTTATTTATTCTGGTTTAGCCTTGCAGCCGCAGCCAAAGACGCACCCACACCGCCCGGATGTGTCGTCATATTCGGATTGTTCCTAAGCTCCGCACTCACAACTCCTTCAGCGTCTTCACGCGTCACCGGTTTGTCCGCCGCCAGCTTCACTGTTGCATCCTACAGAACAAAACAAACACACAACTCTTTTAAGTAACAAAAAGATATTATTGCAATAAATTAAAAACCCATTACCATAAGAACATCAGCCAGCTTCGTCTTGTCTTCATCGCGCAATATCCGTGCGTTCACAGTTGCTGCCGACTGAGCTACGGAACCCACACCCCCAGGGGTGATAACCCCTGTCGCTCTCATCTCAGCTGCTTGGATTGCTGCAGCGTCACTCTGATCAACCGGCTTGTCACCGGCTGTCCGTGCAGTGGCTTCGAGTGCTTCTCCAATTGTCATGGCGTCACGTTCGAGAGCTGATGCCGGGGATGCTGCTACCACTGGTGCTGCTCTTCTGTACTCTCGAATAACCTGTCAAAAACATCCATATAAATTGTGATAATTGTACACAAAAAGGGTCCAACGCCAATAAAATAGTGACACGAGTACCAAAGGAAACTGGAGACCGTGCCAACCTGTTTTCCCTTCGAATTTCGAACTGTCATTCACAGTTGGACACTTAGTGTCCAACGACAGGTGACCTTATAACAACCCTATAAATTATATTACAATCTGTTTGTTCTTGCACTTGCATGCACCACTGAAGAAGCCGAGAGAAGTGCATGCACCACTGAAGAAGCCGAGAGAGAGAGAGAGAGAGAGAGAGAGAAACCTGTCCTGCAACCGACTCAGCCACAACACGGCGGCCGGGAACATCGAGTTCGGCAACCGTCACGCCCTGTTCTCCAGCAATATCGGTGAGATCAGTGTGACCGACAACGCCAGCCCTCTCATTGCGGGTGGCTGCGGATTGCATGACAGCGGCGGGCCCACCTTTCTGTGTCTGCCCAAGCACCAGATTCTCAGCAGACTGCATCATGGCGGCATCTCGAGGAGCAATGGGTTGTGACGCAAGGTCGCCGAAGACCGGAAACACGTCGCCATATTTAATCGCCTCCTGCTGATCAGCTGCGGGCCTCTGTGGCTGTTGCTGGCTCATCTTTCAGGGTAAGTTTACGGCAAGATGTGGGTCAGAATTCCGGCAAAGATTTGATAGCAGCAGATGTAAACGAAGGTTATACCTTACTGGATTGAATGTGTACGTGATTTCGCAGATGTGTATATGTAAAGGAGTTCCAAGTGAGTGAGATTTGGACACATTAGTGTTTTTTATGTAACACGTGGCAAAAGCACCGTGTGACGTTTTGCTTGTAATAACATACGTGGCTGACGGTTGGCTAGGAAATTTCAAGTTTCAAGTTTCAACACGGTGTTGAAGCTGGAGCAATGCGGCAGTTAAA
The DNA here is from genome assembly GCA_035048495.1 of Euptelea pleiosperma. Classification (NCBI taxonomy): domain Eukaryota; kingdom Viridiplantae; phylum Streptophyta; class Magnoliopsida; order Ranunculales; family Eupteleaceae; genus Euptelea; species Euptelea pleiosperma. The sequence goes on along the minus strand of CM068551.1, from coordinate 23,213,064 downwards.
TATTTCCAAACGAAAATGTTTTTTTTAATTAATTTCCCAAGGAAAATGACAAGACTTAAAGAGAGAGATCATACCCAGGTTCTTAATGAATTTAAGTGTCTACGGAGAATCGAACACTGCAGCCGATTGCATGGTCCTTTTGGGGCTTCTTAACAAATCTCTGTGGAGATTAGAGAGAACGTCCTCCTAAGCTTACCGACATTCTTCGGTTGGATAAGATTGATACCCGTATATTAGAGCCTAGCTTAATTTAATTATTAGTTGCTCTCCTTTTATACTCCTTTTCAGCTGTATAGCTTCTTGAAGGGTCAGGCATCCACGTCCCCCGTCTAGGTGTACTTTTCTCATTTTCATTCAATAAATTCTTCTCCCCACGTGGAGGTTCTCAGAAAAAAAAAATTCATACCCAGCTGCTGTGGCATTAGGTCAACGTGCGGTTGGAGTGTAAATCCTCGAGATGTGTGTCAAATAGGATCTTTGTACCTCAAATACTGCTCAAATTCACACAGCTGAGATTGATCAACCCATGAAAATAAGCCCAATCCAATGCCTATAAATCACTAATCAAGCTGATTTTTGGTTTGTAGGTCCACTTGGGGATTGGCCAAAACATCCATACGTTCAGTCCTCTAAGAGTGTGCCACGTGGCTCATATTGCGTCCTGTAACCGGAGCCTGTCATTTCAGGGTGGTAAGTACTGGAGCCCGACCCTTTTTAAAAATGAAAATCATGCAATTCTAGTCTGGTTATAAAACAATCCATTCTCGGACATATTCCTTTTTTCAGATCCCCAGCTGGGCTAACCTAATGTGGTTGTGGTGTGAGACTACCAAGAAAGTAGCAACGGTTCACGTACGTCATAAAACCTAACAGCATTTTACCCAAAATAAGCCATTGATCACCTATAAATCCCACTCTCCCTTTCTCTTCCTCCATCCAAAAGGAAAGTCAGAGAAGGGAAGAGAGAAAGGAAATCAAATAAAAAGAGAGGAAGATATGGCAAATAGGGTTTTTGGGTTTTCTATATTGTGTGTTCTTCTTGTTCTGACGATGCACACCCGTGAAGCAGCCGCAACCAATCAATTTGACGCGTGTAACAGTAGCTGCTATAAAAGTTGTAGGGAATTCCTTATTGATCTCGTGTGTGATCCCAAGTGTAATACACTTTGCTCCCCATTCAAGATACCTGCTGCTGAAGGTAAGATGAGGAAATCAATCTAGAAAATTACGATGAGGAGCTGTTCTAGCTAGGATTAAGATTTATGTATTTTGGGCCCACTGACCCATGAATGTTTGGTGGCCGGCCCACACGTTGTTGGGCCTACTGATCGAAAATAGTTTGATTGGTGATTTCTAGCCATTGGAGTGCTTGAATGCAACGGCTAGAAATCACTAATCACGTTGGTTTCTGGCTAATTTGTAGGACCATCTTAAAGCGTGGGCCAACATTCATGTGTAAGTGGGACCAAAAGATTGTGCCATGCCACATGGCAATTTTGAGGGATTTTTATATCCAACTTTTGATATAGAATGATCTGTATAGTATATTTTCCATGAGGAGGGATGTCTTGTGCCAACAATCTAACCACGTGTGATTATCATAGCCGTACAATCGACAGATGGTTACATTCATCCGGTCATCAATTTTCAACCCCAAAATCATCCACTTGAAACATCTAATCACCCCATTTACACATTTTTTTTTAAAATTTATTGTTAACCTCATTCTGTCAGCCCTCCAAATTTTAGCTCTTGATTGCATGGTTAAGGTCCTGTGGTGCGTCCAATTTATGGGTCATGGTCGATCAAAGAGGTGGCCACCAGGGGTAACCCCTTTGGTGAGATCACGGTTCGATCCCACCAATCGGACAGTCCTTATCCATTTCGAGATGTACATATTATGGAATATACATTATCATGTAACACCCCCATATTTCTTTGTGGGCTGCACTCCTTAACATTAACTCTGTTGTTTATTGTGCAGGGAAGCCCAAAGACGAGCCCACGGCCTAGACGATGAAAGACGCAAATAAAGATCACCAAGCAAGCTGTCTTGTGATGAATGAATGAGCATGTAATAAACCCATTGTTTGCAAAGGACATTTATCTTCTCTCTAATAGAAATTTTTTTTTTTTTTTGTAATCAGTCTCTGATAAGATTATGAATATTGATAATTGGTGGTCTCTTTGGAATAATCCAACAAAATAGTGATAATTATTGGTTATGAGTATGGTTTTAAATCGTCCGTTATGTCCATTATAACGGGTTACATCCGAGTAAAAAAATGGACAGAATAGCTGAGTTTTTGCATGTAGGTACCACCTAGGGATGGGGGATGGGCCAAACATCCATACGGTCATTGGTCTCTAATAGTGAGCCACTTCTTCCAAATAAAATAATGCGCAAAATCCACAATTAAAAACAAACTATGAAAAATGCTCTAATCCAATTTAGAAATTACTAATCAAGATGAATTTTGGTATGTAGGTCTACCTAGGGATGGCCAAACATCTATTCGGTCAGTTATCTCTAAGAGTGTGCCACGTGTTAGTGCTGCCATTGGGGGGCAAACCAAAGTAAAAGAGTCCCCCTCCCCCTGGCTCCGCCACTAGGTGCCGTGTGTAAGGAGCACGTGCATTGCACGTAGCGTCCCCCTAGTAGACTCTAAATAATAACAGTAAGAGGTTCACATTGATGAGTAATATTAGTAATGTCTATATTTTTCAACACATCCAGGGCGTCTCAATACAAGTTGAGACCTAAGGCAAAAACCCTAATTGAGGCTTATTTTATTTAAAATATTAATATAAATTAAAATTAATTAAAAATTTTAGTCACACATCAGTCAAAGCCCATGAAATCCCATGTTTCTAGCACTTCCTTTTCTTTAAAATACGGCTCAATAAAAAAAAAAAAAAAAAAAAGCACAAGCCAAATGCACTTGAAGTGCACATGTGAGCACTTGATATTTAAATAAAAATTGTGTTTATACAAATGGTAAATGTATAACTTCTTATTTTAGTAAGGGTAAGTGGACAACTTAAAACAACGTTATTACTTTCTTGTACTTCATTATTAAGCAACAAAAGGTAATTTTATAAGGGTATTATAGGTGTGTTAAATAATGCAAATATCAGTATTATTTTTAATAGAAATAATTAATATTGTATATCAATGAAAAGATCCCGGCGAGAGCGTTATAATGGATCCATTCTCACTGCAAATGAACTTCAGAATTGAAAGTTATTAGTTTCTAAAGATTCTGAATGAAAAAAAAATATTTTTCTAAATAGCTCATTTATTGAGAGAGAAGAATATGGAGCACACCACGTTTCTCTCATCCAAACAAACTTTATAAAATTAAAAGATAATTTTACTCGTAGGCTTTTAGAGACTTTTAAAAAACTTTGGAGAGAGAGTGAAAGTAGAAAGGGAAAAACGAAAATTATTGCAACTCAAGGCATATTTTAAGATTTTAGAGAAAAAGGATTAGGAAGTCCTTGTTATCAATCATCCGATTAATTCGTGAATTTTACGTTTTTTTCAAGAAAAATTTTATTCTTCCGAATATTTGAAGATTTTAGTTTTTTTCATACTCAAATGAATTGAACACGTTTTTACGATATTTTAAAAAATTCGGTCTAAAAAACAATGGTCCAGACCTGTGGGATTTGTGGGCCTTTGGTTGATATGAGTTTTTATTTTTATTTTTTGTATTATTTGGGATTTGAAAGAAGAAGAAAAAAAGTAGAAAACTGGGATTTGTTGGGGCCTTAGCTAAACGTGAGGGCCTTAGGCAGTTGTCGCAACCATGGTTTAAAAATCAGCAATTATAACGAAAATAACCGTCATTATAATGGATTCGGACCTACACTGTTACGTTATGCACCATTAAAACGCTCAGAAAAAAAACAGCCGTTATTTTCCGTTACAACGAAAATAACGACCGTTATTTTCTGAAAAAAATGAAAAAAAAAAAACAGCCATTTTTTCCGCTATAGAAATTTTGAAATTCAAAATTTGAATTTCAGCTCCCTTTTTTTCCCGTTTCTACCCCCAAGCTTCTTTTTTTTTTTTTTTTTCCGTTATAACGGGAAAAAACGGTAACACCACCAGACCGTTATACCGTTATAACGGTCCCTTTTAAACCTTGGTCGCAACCACCTAGTGGTTGAACCAGCCCTGAAGTGGTTGAGCCAGCCCTGAAGGTGGATATTCTCAGTCGCGATGTAACAAGTTGTAGCTTGCACCAAAAGCGTCAGCTAGCATCATTTTTTATCCTCACTGCTGCCATCTGGGTCCACTGACTGCATGGACGTTTAGCCCATCCCTTGGTAGACATTAATACCCAAAATTAGCTTCTTGGATGATTTTTAGCCTTTGGTTTTAGTTCTCAAAAAAAGGTGAATACAACGGCTAGAATCAAGCCTTAAAAAGTACTAAAATCTAATGGCTAGAGATTACCAATCATGGTGATTTTTGGTACATTGATGCACTCTCTTTGCATGCTTGATGGGTAGGGGTATTAATCGACTAGACCGGAGCCCGGCCTAGAACAAATGTACCTAGACCCAAGCCAGTTCAATAATAGGTATAATGGATCGGGCCTAATCTTATTTACGTTAAAAGTATAGCCCAATTTTGTCCCACTTATTTAGCGTACCTTAAAATTATACAACATGCCTGAACCAAGGGCCTAAAATACAGCCCAAGATCGGGCCTATATCGATCCATTAACACCCAAATGGATACAGTTATCCGACCTAATGTATTGGACTGGGCCCAAATGGATACAGTTGTCGGGCCGTTTGATATGTGGGTTTATTGGTTAGTCTCACATAAAGGACTGGTCCAAAATTGATGGTCTCATGGGTTGGGTGTATTGGACATGAGTTTGGTTGCTCGGGCTTTGGCACTTATTGGGCTTAATGGCATGCTATTAGAAACACAGGACAACCAATCAGAATGTCATAAAATCCCCCCGGGGATGTCCTCAGCGTTGTTTAAGAGTGTTTCATTTAGAGTCATTTAAAACGAAACGAGCCACCACAGCTGTGGTTGATGTCACAACCTAAGCCCACAAAGCTAAAATAGATGGCTCATTCTTTTATAAACCACAGAAAACTTATCTTCCTCACGGAGAGATGAGGTTTGAGTTTTTTCTACTTTTACATAAAGATACAGAAACCTTAATGGGGTTATATATACCTTGGTTTTCACGAGACGAAGTCTGTGGACGTACCTCGATCTTTAGGGAACCACGTAAATCTCTGTAATGTGTTTGCAATTTTGTTGTTGATTGATCTTTCTTCCAACAATAAGTCCCTCAAATCAGTTCAGTGGTTAGGATTGTATCGTGTGTACCGATGGTGCCTGTGAAGAATATAAAAAGAAAGAAAAACAATAGTATCCCAGTTCCAACACACCAGTTTAGTTCTACAAGGTCGTCAAAGCTGCCTAATGGAAATTGGTTGGAAAATAGGAATACACCGAAAGTGATCTTTTGGTAATAAACGAAGTACAACCAACACTCCTATAAGGATCAAATTCGATATAACGAACAATAGATTCACAGATTTTTTTTTTCTTACGCACAATACTAATTTTTTAGTAGTTGTGGAGCCTCCCAGCTTCCCACCTCCAGGCCATTACCTGCACAGAAATGATCTTATCAAATATAGTTGGATCAAGTTCGTTTTTGATTTTCACATTTGCCTACACACTTGAGCAGTAAAATGAAACACTTTAGTGCAGGTTAAAGGTTTCGAAAGTCCATAAAGAAAGATTGAAAATGACACGGACTTGAGATGGTAAGAAATGATCTGAAGATGCATACATTGACTGAAGATATAGCTCTAGATAGAGTTGAATGGCAAAATAAGATCCGCAATGTTGCATTGGTACAGATTCGAGTGTTAAGAGTCTGACACAAATGGGGAGCGTCCGACACAGCAAATCTTAAAAAAAATCCATGGAGTCAACAGTACACTTCATATAAAAGTAACGATAATATATAGTAGATAATGTGATAGGATATATGTAATGTAATACATATTTGTTGTATAGAAAACTTCAATTGTAAAAAGTAGAATGTATAACCTATGACAAATGCTAATTAATATCTTGCAAGTAAGGAAAGAGAAAAAAAATAGAATTTGTAAAACAAAACAAGATATAGTAGTTGGGATAAGGCATAAACAGTGGCGGAGCCAGGATTTTGTTCGAGAGTGGGCAAGGCGGCAAGCATAAAAATGCCACGTGCATTACTCTTTAGGGCCCACTGACCTTATGAATGGTTGGTCCAACACATCAAAAATACTTAGATTTAGCATTTTAATAAAGTGATTTTTGGCCGTTGGATTTGAGCTTTTTTTTTATATGCTAAAATATAAATGTTCAAAATCATCAATCAAGCTGATATTTGGTATGTAGATCCACCAAGAGGTGGATCAAACATCTATAAGGTTAGTAGGTCCCAAAGTGAGCTCCAAGTGGCATCTTTGGGAGGGGAGGCTTCAAATTTTGAAGTTCTTAGGGGACAACAAAAAATTTCTCCCAAAGTTGGGGGGGACAGTTGCCTCCCCTGGATGCGCCCCCCCGGCTCCGCCACTAGGCGTAGATGATAATGATGATGACTGAATTTAGAGATTCAGATATATATTTCTTAAGAATTTTAAATAATCCCAATACTTAAGGAGTGACTTAAAGAGGTAAGATGTAATAAACACAGCAAGTCACAAAAGCTTACCATCTGGGTCAAAGAAAAACGCTTGCTTCGTCTTCCCATCAGGTTGGGTCTTCTCACATATCTCAATTCCTTTTTCCTGTAAAACCACATTCATACGAGCCAATTCAATGAAATGGGAAAAAATTACAAACAACATACACATCTTAAATTGAGTTCGATGCTGATTCAGATACCATTTTAAAAAATATATTTTAAAAAAAATGTACGAAAGAGAAAGGAAAAAATTCTGATTAATGATGTCAAACTTTCACCAACATTTTTTCAAAGTTTTCAGTCATCTTCATCTTAAGACTTAAGACCCTCTAGTGCAAAATCTACTGAAAGGTGACCTCATGTGTTCTCCATTTTGCAGACCAGACACCTTATATATAAACAGCATAACAGTACATGTGGATGCAAGGGGATGAGACCTATTTATTAAAGGTCCTGCCTAGGAGATTTCTAGCATAAAAAAATAAACCAAAATTTCAATGCAGTAGACCAATTTCCTGCTTTAGCCCAGTTGAAAGGTATGACACCTGCATCCCCACATCACCAGCACCAGTTAAATGAATTCCCACGACGCACATTGTTGACAAAAATTCATACACTCACAGATCATTCCCACAACCAGTTGGACCGCGACTATTGAGAGTGCATGGATCAAAGTTCAGCTTGAGCACGCCAAATGTGGGAAGGTTCCAATTCCAACTAACAGAAATCCTTCCAAACCTCTCCTTACACCAAATGACCTCCGTCCAACATCAACAAATATTGTTTTCTTTTACCACATGAAGCTCTGAGTTGCCAATGAGATGATGAGATCCATAATCTGGTCTTTAACCCTTATCTCTGTGATCTTCTCTCTAAAAACTGTCATCTACAGGTTATGTTATCTCCAAATGCCCAAAATGGCTACTTCTAAATGAATTCATCATTCGGCCAAGAACGAATATTGGCCCAATTATTACAACCAAGCTATGATGCTGAAAGGTCCCCTAATCCCACCATTCCAATACCATCTTCGCAAGGAACACCAACAAATACCAAGAACAAACTCCAGATCCAACTGTCAATTGCAAAACAACTAATAAACCAGTCAACACCCTGCAGGGCCTGCACATTATACACAGCTGAAAATTTGTGGCATGTAACATTCCCCAATGCTGTACGGCGAAGCGCTTCCACCACAGAAGGATTGAGGCCGAGTCAATCCTATAAAATAACATTTTTGAGAAGAACTACATTATCCCACTGGTCCCACTTGCTATCTCTGATGTTTAACCCGATCCTAGAAAATTAGCCAGACGATCCACCCATTACGATAACTGAAATCCCTACTAAGGAATCCAGTCTCGCATCTTCAGAAGATCCACATCCAACCGATCAAAGGAATCCAGTCCCGCATCTCCAGCAGATCCACATCCAACCGATCTAGAGGAATCCAATCTCACCACACATCCAACCGAGGATCTGATTAAGAGTATCTTAGTATCAGATTGAGAGTATCTCCATCCGATCTGATTGAGAAAATCTCTCCAATGGTTCCCATCGTGCAATCAATGAGAGAAAATCTCACTAGCGGTTCCCATCGTCCAATCAATAAGAAAAATCTCTCCAACGGTTCCCAAGATTGTATTTAGTTACCAATCTTGTAAATTCACTAAGAGTGTGTAAACAAGTATAAATAGAATATACCTCTCTTTCACACACTTAGGAGAAACCCGGTATTGAGAATTTTTAATCCCATCCTCTCCCAAGTTCCTTCTAGGGTGTGATTAGATGCAGGGAGTTTGGATGCGGTCGACTCTCGAGAGTGGCAATAGCAAATAGAGGATGGTAATAGTAGCCCAACCACAAGATAACTGATGTAGTTGTTCATGAACCAACGAAGGTAGCACTGATACTTGACAGATAAAATTCACAAGTTTCAAAATCATGTTTTGTGATAAGTTGTTACGATCCCACGTTCGCGTACACGTGGCTAAGTATCGTGGACCGTAAGACCTTTAGGATAGTTTATTATTTAGGGTAATTTCTAATATTAATTAGATCCAAATTTGGTAAGAGCACACGTTTAGTAAAAGTTTGTTAGGTTTTCTTATTTAGATTCACTTATTTTGGAAGTTGTAGGAGATAATCATCTCCAAGATTTGGTTGTTATTTCGAGAATATCTTAAGAAGGTTATAAATAGGATATAAAGCCTTTAAGAAGAATCAATCAATTAAGAAGAGAAACCATTAAAGCACGCTAGTGTTAGAGCGTGACTCCCTCTAAGAGTGGAAGTTGTAGGAGATAATCATCTCCAAGATTTAGTTGTTATTTCGAGAATATCTTATGAATGTTATAAATAGGATGTAAAACCTTTGAGAAGAATCAATCAATTAAGAAGAGAAACCATTAAAGCACGTAAGTGTTAGAGCGTGACTCCCAGTACCTATCTTCAACTCTTAGAGAGAGTCACGCTCTATTTTGACTCTTAGAGGGAGTCACACTCTAACACTTGCGTGCTTTAATGGTTTCTCTTCTTAATTGATTGATTCTTCCCAAAGGTTTTACATCCTATTTATAACCTTCTTAAGATATTCTCGAAATAACAACCAAATCTTGGAGATGATTATCTCCTACAACTTCCAAAATAAGTGAATCTAAATAAGAAAACCTAACAAACATAAACTCTTACTAAACGTGTGCTCTTACCAAATTTAGATCTAATTAATATTAGAAATTACCCTAAATAATAAACTATCCTAAAGGTCTTACGGTCCACGATAATTAGCCATGTGTACGCCAACGTGGGATCATAACATAAGTGGCTGAAAAGCTTTAGATCAAGGTTTAAGAACTCAGCCGGGTCATCAAATCGACTAAGTCATCCATGTGCTTCTGGTAACGAGTCACTTCAAGTTGACTCGAGTCTGTGTTCTCAATGGTATTGAAACTAACAAGGGAACAAAGTTCATCACTCGGCCGAGTCCAACCTGAGTTCGAGTTTGCAGGTTCAACCATTTACGGTACAAAAACTAAAGGAAAATAGAGGAGAAAAGGAGAACACGAAGTTGCCTTTAAGGTTTGTACGAGGGATTCGTAGTTTGAGACAGCGAAGGCGATATGATGTCCTCTGGGGAGATTCTTCGGATCGGCGATCGGCGCAGTAGAGCTCCATGGTCCTTCTGGAAGTTTCGATTCAGGATTTCTCTCGATAAGATGAAGCGATAAAACAGGGGGTAGTCTCAGCCAAATCACTTCAAACTCTCCAACGTTTGGATTTTCGATCATCTCAAACCCTAATATCTGCACTAGTAAATTTCCCCCCAGAAAAAAAGAATAACAAAATTTACAAATAGGTCCGTAAAGTTGTCGCTAAATTTAGAGGAGAAATCTGTGAAGAAAATTACCTCCTGATAGAACTTAGCTAGACGTTTTACGTCTGTTGTTTCCCTCGATATGTGGTGAAAGCAAACTCCTTTCGCTGCCGCCATTTTTGCTTAGATTTCCTCCGACTCTGCTCTCGCTGGCTTTGAAGTTTCACTCGGCTTGAAGCCTTGAAGGATGAGCAATGCTAGCCGCAAAGCGCCACGTAATATATCTTAAGTCACGACACGTGTTACGCAACCAATTCTTTTTAGAGAGGCTTGATGTGATACGAGAAACTTTTTGAAGCTGGATTTTGGAAACAGCGGAGCAGTGGCCAATCACATGGCGCGAGTAAAAGTTGTCACAAGATGTTGTGACGGAAGCCGGTCACAGCACTCAATACGAGCCACGTGGCATACGAGCAGAGGGCACTTGGCCAGTCCCTTGGTGGACGTACAAACCAAAAATCAGCCTGATCAGTGATTTAAAACCTTTGGATTTTTGCACCCAAATAACGCTCAATAATGGTCAGATTTCTACCGTTAAAATCAACCCATGAAAATAACTTCAATCGAATCGGTTAGAAATCACTAATCAAGCTGATGTTTTGTGTACCGGTCCACCGAGGGACTGGCCAAACATCCATACGGTCATCGTCCTCTAATAATATGCCAAGTGGCTCGTATTGAATGCTGTGACAGGCTTCCGTCACAACATCTTGTGACACAAGTTTTACTCGATTGGCCACTGCTTCGCTGCTTCAAAAATCCACTGCTTGAAAATTTTTCTCGATGTGATATTGAGTTAAGCTTCGGTCAGAACCCACAATACGAGCCACGTGGCACACTATTAGAGGTTTCCAACCGTATGGATGTTTGGCAAGTCCCTGGTGGACCTGGAAATCAAAAATCAGCCTGATTAGTAATTTACAACCTTTAGATCTTTGCACCCAAATAACACTCAATGATCTCAAATTCCTACGGTTCAAATCAACCCATGAAAATAACTCCAATCCAACGCTTAGAAATCACTAATCAGGCTGATTTTGGTTTGCAGGTCCACCGAGGAACTGGCCAAACATCCATACTGTCAGCATCCTCTAATAGTGAGCCACGTGGCTTGTATTGTGGGTTCTGACCGAAGTTTTACTCGTTTCATACTGTATAGTACCATAGTCAGTAAATTTAAGATTTATTCCCTAATAATTCGCCAACCGTACGAATTATTTAAGAAAGTAACAGAAAAACGTCTTATTCAAAGGTCTGGAAAAATTCGCGCATTTTTTTAACATAGATCAAATTAGTCCCGCCTAATTCATGAATTTTTCCGAATTATATCCGGATTATTCATTTTTTAATCCAGTAGAGGGTCCCACTTCTACTTTTATGCACAAATTACTGTACATCTTCATCCAGTGATCAAATTAAGAGGAAACTCTTCAATAATCATAGCTCACAATCATAAGAAAGCAAATGATCGAATTGTTTATTCAGTTCTGCATGTGAATCAACTCAACTAAATGGTAGACTCGATTCGCTTGGTTTGCCAAATATATGAAGCAAGTCAATACTAATTGTGAATCAGTTCAGATGAGAGCAGTTGAGATGAATTTTAAAATTGAGCCCGCCATGCATAGCGGATTGATTACTTCACAAATCTACACAAATCGATTCATTTTACTTCATCTGCTCAAATTGTGAATCGATTCGCAAAAAATCACAATTCAATTTTGATAGACAGGGCAATATAGTTGAACATATCTGGCAACTCTGACACTAGTAGCTGCAATCCACATTTTGCAAAACAAAAAATTACTGTAACCATACTTCTATGGGCTGTTCTTCCCTCTTCCAATGGGTAAATATAATCTGTATATTTGGATCTTTTGGAGATTTCTAGGAATGCAGTTTTGGCGGGAAACATTCGATCAATAGATCGACAGTTAAAAAGAATATCATCACCAATAATCCCTACAAGAACATTGGTTATCCTTAAACCGATGAAACCGATTATTATCCCTCACAATAATTTCCCTACCAACTATGCCCGATATGAACTTAATGGCACTATGGCAATCTCCACAGACCCTGAGATTCTTGGTGATCCTTATGGGGACTCCAGGTGGGATACAGATGAGCCCAAAGGCTAGTGCAAGCTTCTCGCTATGGTACCACACCTCAGTCTCTTTCTCTTCCTCCTCTAAATCATAGAGAGCGAAATTTGTGTCTGGGACATACCCGGCTACCTTCATATCTCTCCTCAGCTTCACCAGCATTGCCTGAATCTCGGCGTTCCTCTTGTGGTTGGTATCCTTTGCTTGGAAAACGTGGACCGCGTTCTTCACAGTGATCCAACTGTATCCAGGGCCCTTCTTGATCCCCACATCCTTCATCTCCTTCCTCACAACTGTGGCCTCTTCCCATCTGAATCAATAAACAACTAGTCAATTGGAAAGAACTACAGGAATTTGAGATAAATTAGTGAATTCACTCACACAAAATATTTGTTGTGAACGAACTACACAAATTAGTCATTTGAGCATTGAAAATACCTGCCGGCAGCTGCGAACATATTTGAAAGCAAGACATGGTTGCCAGAGTCTTGTGGATCGAGTTCAAACAAGTTATCGGCTGCGATCTTTCCCAATTCCGGCTTCCCATACACTCTACAAGCCCCCAAAAGAGCACCCCAAATTGACACCGTTGGACGAATCGGCATTGCCTTTATGAACTCATATGCACTCTCTACCATTCCCGCTCTCCCTAGCAAGTCCACCACACAAGCATAATGCTCAGCCCCTGGCACAATTCCATACCTCCCTTTCATCAACTCAAAGATCTGCATCCCCTCGTCCACTGAACCAGAACGACTACACGCTGAGAGTACGCACACCAGCGTCACATAATTTGGTGAGACCTCATGTCCACCTTGTGTCATCTCCTCAAACAATGCTAGAGCCATATCAGCACGCCCTTGATGAGCATACCCGCCGATCATTGCATTCCAAGTAATTAAATTCCTCTCAGGCATTTCGTCAAATGCTCGCTCTGAGTCCTCTATATTTCCACATTTTCCATACATATCTACTAGTGCACTCCCTACGTAAACATTCTCATCCACACAGGCCTTGACTGCTAGAGCATGCACGGACCTCCCCAGTTCAAGTCCTGCAAGCCCGGCACAAGCACTGAGGACACTTGAAACCATGAAATCCGCTGGCTCAACGCCTTCCTTCCGGGCTCGCAAAAAGATCACACAAGCCTTCTCTTCCTCATCGTTCTGTACATAGGCGGCAACCATTGAGCACCAAGATACATCATTGGGTCGAGGAATTGCATAAAAAACCATCTCCGCTGATTCAACCTGCCGGCATTTCCCATAAAAATCAACAAGTCCATTCGCAACTGAGACATCCCTTTCAGACCCACTTCGGATCACAAACCCATGTAACTGATGCCCAAGCCGGAGCTCAGATGTATCAGAACATGCATTGAGAAATGCACAGAATGTGATGGAATTCGGCTCTCCGCCCAAACGCCGAAACCCAATAAATGCAGTAAAGGCATCATGGGTCCGACCGTCGAACACTGAATTTGAAATATAAGCATTCCATGTCGCAACATTCCGGTCGGGCATTTCATCGAACATCTTCCGCGCTTCTTCTCTAAGGCCCGTTTTACCGTACATATCAAAGGCGCTGCAGCCCACAAAGACATCGGAGATCTGACCGGCCTTGACAGCGAGTGCATGAAGTTGTTTTCCAGTGAGCGCAGATCGAAGAGAAGCAGAAGCCTTGAAAGCGCAGGGGAAGGTGAAGTCATTGGGTGAGATAGACTCACGGCGCATATTAGAGAAGTGGAGGAGAGCAGAGGTGAAGTTGCCATTTTGTACGGAACCTGAGATGAGAGCGGTCCAGGTGACGACGGATCGGTCCGGACTGAGTGAGAGAACGAGTTGAGCTGAGTTGAGAAGGTCGAGTTTGGAGTACATGTTGACGAGGTGGTTGGAAAGGAAAGAAGGTAAAGGCATGTTGAGGGTCTTGACTATCCGACCATGAGCTGCTCGGCCGAGGAGAGAGGACTGAGTTAAAACGGCCGATTCGACAAGGGAGGCCAGCGCGTTGGGTGTGAGGAAGGGCATGGTTGGTAATAATGGTCATGGCTGTTTGTGGCAGTGGTGATGTCGGAGCATCGAGGGAGAGGGGAAGACTATATAACGGTCATAACGTTCACGTTTTATAGAAATGCCAATTAAGGACACTGTTTAAATCTTTAAGGGCGTGTTTGATTGCCAAGTGGGAAGATCGCATTTTTCTTGGGAAAAAGATAGCTATTTTAAACCTGTATAATTTTTCCTACAAAGCCATTTAAAATCTGGACAATTTTTCTTACTACGCCCGGAATTCATTTTCCCAGATAGGTGAGAATTCATTTCCACTTGAAAATACGTCTTTATTTTCTCGCATGATTGAAATATGTATTTTCAGTTGCAATCAATTAGCCATTTAAGACATTTCCTAGATGTATTTTCTCCGAAAAATTTCCTGTGCAATCAAACACGCCGATGTTGGTTTTATCTTGACCAAGAAAAAGATATGGGCACATAAAAATTTGAGAAAAGTTTTGACGCATCGGCAGCGCTCACACAAATCAAGGGCCGTCATCAATATGTGGAAAGTAGAGCCCACGTTATTTAAGGGAAAATATTCCAAAAAATGATATGGCCCACCTGCTCATGTATTGATAGATGGGCTTGATTTGCATGACACTCTTTGGCCAATCCGGCCCTCTTGTAAGGGGGTCAGGCTCGGCCTAACCTTTGAAAGCCCTAAAAAGAGACTTTTTTTTTTAGAAATTTCATACCCTTAAGGCCGGGCTGGGCTTATATATGTAAGGCCCTTCTAAATAAGGGCCAAGCTAAGGCTACTCTTAGTAGAGCCCGACCCGACCCTCAACATACCTAGTGCGTCATTTTTCTAGACACGCCAATTATTGGGTTGTGACTTCTTAAAATAAAAAATATAAATATAAATAATTTTAGAGTTTTGAGCCATCCCCAAATGGTTAAGCTATTCAAAAATTAGAAACAACCCAAAACCTTTCCTATTTTGAAAAATTTAGGAATGGTTCAAAATCCTTCATAAATAGCTTTTTTTGTAGTGTAAATTTATAATATATCATTATTTTATCGAGATTTTTAAAAAGATAAAAAAAAATTCATTTTCAAACCTTAATGTCGAATAAAGAAAAGATAAATAAAAAAAAAAGATGTGATCCTGATATAAGACAAGATTTGACAAGCAACACAAACCTTGTTGCAATTTTATACTAGGTTCATATTAAATATCGAAGATAATTAGTATGTTTATAATAAAAGTAGAGTTCGTGTTAGAGAATTGATTCCTTGGGGTAGACATCTATTATTTAAAAGTTACGTTGACAGTGATCATCGAAAATCAGAATTGTTGTCATATGCATGTATAGAAATAGAAAGAGATGGACTAGAGCCATAGAAGTACTTCAGCTAAGAGCAATTCTAACTGGGCTCTATATCTACATATTTGATGATGCATTTGCAAAATCTAACTCTATCCAGGCTCTATCTCCGGTTTCCAATTTGAAATTGGGCTCTACATCTCTATTCTTGACATAAAATATAGAGCCTTCTACTTTTGGCTTCAACTATAAAGACTTACTTTTTACTTTTCTGAACTTCCATTTATATCATTTTCGTGTCGTTTTGAAAAAATTTGATACTTTTTGTATCATTTTAAAAAGCATCTATTTTTTAACAACAAATTTTATGTCATTTTTTGATAAACTTTTAAATAGCTTTTGTCCTTAAAAAATATATTTTTTTGGAAGTTAGGGTTGGCTGGAGTTCAACGAGCAACCAACGTCTTCAAATTTTGGCTTCAAAAGACATCTTCTTCAAATTTGAAGATGGAGACACCCTTCAAAAAATATTGGAACTCAAACCAGTGTCTTCAAATTTTGGCTTCAAAAGGAATCTTCAAATTTAAAGATGGAGACACCTTTCAAAAGGTATTGAACTCCAACCAGCCCATCTTAAAAAAAAAACATCTTTAGAGTCAAAAGGACACAAATGTGTTTAATTTTTTTTTTCAAAAGGTTACTAAAATGATATAGATGAAAATTCAAAAAAGTAAATCTCTATATTTAGAGTCACAAATAGAGATAGAGGGGTTGGCTTTAAATTTGGAGCAAGATATAGAAACCGGCTGGAGTTGTTGGGTGTTTCTATCTTCAAATTTCAAGATATTTTTTTGAATCCAGAATTTAAAGATGCTGGTTGGAGATGCTCTAAGATACTCTAGAGTTCACATCAGTGCCCTAAAACTATCAGTCACCTCATTTGATCTAATTCAATTATGTCGGGTCTTGATCTAGGAATTATAGTCTGATAAACTATCAGGTTGATTTCGTAGATCAAACCTAATCCCATAACGAGCTAATCTTATATTGTCAATGAAATATATAGTGTGGACAAAATGTTCGTTACCTATTACTAGTTTATTGATCAAATCGACTCAATGTTTGGTGACCCAATCCGATCAAATAAACTCATATAGCTTACCGGATCAGTTCTGGATCCGAGAATGTTGAGCCTATGAGCTAATGTATCGGTAATAAATCAATCGTGATCCGATCCAAACATGATCTATTGACAAACCCTATAGCCAAGTAAGAAATTGGGAGGTGAGAAGAAACGCAAACCATCGTAGAACAAAGGATATAATTTATTTGAAATGAGGTAAAAGAGTAAACAGCCATGCTAAAGAAAACGACAAAAGTATATACAAAGCTGGTCGGAATAGATAAGGCACAAGCAAATCTCCTCATCTGCACATTCTTCTCTCGCTCTCCCTCTCCCACCACAGTTTCGCCCCATTTGAGCATCTGTTTTAATAAATCTGAAGAGTGAGAGAGGGAGATATACTTCATGGGGATTCGACTGATGGGGGTCATCCATCTAATATAATCTATCTGCGCTTGTGCCCACGTTCCCGTTCATAATCCCGCTCCCTTGAGCTTCTTGACGACCGTACGTCCTCTACCCATTCAACCCGAGGCGGTGGCGGAGGCTCGTACCGGGAAGGCCTTCTCTTGAAATGTCGGTCATCGTCGCTGGAGTCCTGATCAAAGGCAACGCTCTTCCGTATTCCTCCTCCGCTCGATGCTGCTGTTGCTTTGATGTCCTCGCGGTGCCCATTCGACGATGGCCTGTGATGAGCTGATGATGCTGGGGGATCATACTCCTTGTAGCCGTTGCTAAGTTTATGGGTAGTCTCAGAGGAAGCCTTCCTCTTCTTGCTGCTTTCATCGTCTGGGAAACTGATACGAGAGAACACGCTGCCCTTTTGCTTCTTGTCTGCAGCCGTCTCTGCATTGTCATGGTGATCCGATATCTTCTTCCCAACCTCACGTAGGGCCCGGTCCGGACTAGATGCCCTCTCGGCTCTGTGGTGGTGGTGGTGGTCCGAGCTCCTGACTTGGGGAATCGGTTTCTACATCCACGAAAAGGGTATAAATGACCTTTTCCGAATAAAAAAAAATAAAAAAGAACAAATATTACGTTATTTACAGAACAAGGTTACACAATACACCTTTCTGCTGTCAAAGCAAATACAAGACGTATTTTCGTAGTCAGATCACATGACCAACATTTCATCCTAGGTGACTCAATTAGTCAAAAACCTGAATCTATGGGACCCAGTGCAACTCTGATTGCTATCCATCTATTTCCTCCGGTACAACTTGTGTAAATGGGCCAAATCTGGGCCTAACTTATGTTACATTTCGAATATGCCCGATCTGATACAAATCAAATTCAGGCCCAAAGTCTCCTAGGGCCATCCATTAGAAGCCTTACCGGATGCACTGATTTTTTTTCTTCTTTTTGCTAATTACCAGATGCACTGATTTGCATGTAGACGAACCAATGTTTTACCATTGGACAGACCAAACTGGACCCGCCCGAACCACCTTGCGGCACAAAAGGGATGTCAAAAATGAGACAGTCACGTCTATAAATACGTTCCGCTAAAACTTGTGCTCGAAGACAGACATGGCTCTCACGTACAGCACAATCTTGGCAAATACTTGAAAGTAAAGACATCACAATTTGATAACCCTTTTCTTTGTTTGGACCGAGGATATTTGACCACAGGATGCAAAAAGTGTCCGAATCTTGTACACCAAGGAGTCGGGTAACTACCTGAACCCCTTTTGTTTGGGCACCACTACTCGAGGATTTTTTTGAAGCGGCAATCACACGCCAGATGTACACATTGTTACATTTTGAAAAGTTTTTTAAAAACAAATCCTAAACACAGGTATATGTGGCCCGCAATCATTGGGCGCATGATGGCTGCTTCAGAAATTCTCCACTTCATCTGATAACAGAAAGTAAAAAAAAAAAATTAAAAACTGACCACTCAATGCGAGTCTAGTCTTGAGTAGTTACCCAACACCCTGGTGTACAAGATCTGCTTTCCCACACAACAGCACTGCCCACTAAACATGCAAAACTGAACATCGGAAGCCAATACTCCGATAGTCTTGTTCACTTTGTTATTCATCTGTTAAAGGGAAGGTTAAATTAGTTTTTATTTACCCCTAGGAACTGAGTCTGCTACCATGGAGTCTTGTTCACTATGTTATTCATCTGTTAAAGGGAAGGTTAAATTAGTTTTTATTTACCCCTAGGAACTGAGTCTGTTACCATGGAAAATATGAACACCATTGTGTCTAATTCAATTCAAGGCTGCTAGAAAACACCCCGGGAGCTTAAGAAAAAATAATAATCCCCAGTCTGTCAACTTCCCCCACAATGAGCACTATTGGATATGAATGGGTCCCCTTGGGATACAAGCTGGACAAACTACAGAAGATTTGAGTGAACTGACCATAACAGAGATGGCTAAGACCCGTTCTCCATGACTATCCAAAAAGACAAATGCCAGAGTATCCTCGATGAGCCCCACTCGTAAACCATATAATTGTACAAAATTTCGGACTCCCCGTTTTCCCAGATGGGGAATGTAACCAGAAACCACTTCCGCCCAAGAAAAAGACATCCGATCTGGCGCTAGAACACTTTGGTTATGAGAGTTGAAATTGGACAACTAACTGGAAAGCCAAAATCTGCCGAGTACTGGATGAGGGGCACTGGTGAAGGGCTCATCAAGGATAATTGGACCTGTCCCACCATGAATTCTGTCAATGAGATGTGTTTCTTTGACACCGACAGGTGTTTGACCAACTTACGTAAAAGATCCAGGAACCCATGTTTCTCAAACAAGCATGAAAGACCTAATTCTCCAAAATATATAAGGATGTAAAACAAGCAGTGACAATGCCCATCCACCCAGGTCCGTCCCAACAAAATTGGCCATTTCACTGATGGACAGCGTGCATTAATGGGACTACAGCCTTAAAGAGGTACTAATTTTGTATTAATAAACAAAATAGATGCCATTTTCACAGCCTTACAGACCTTTGTCGCATTTGAATTCTATATATAGAAACTATACACCATGTAATTCAGCCATCCACCATCAATTTTCAGTTTAATGTGAGATTCATGATTCTAATGTCACAGGTCCCACCACAAACATGAGATGGTCAGTAGACTACGCATGTGCACATTAAGGTCAATATGCCGCAAGCCGACTATAATTCCCACTCTATCAGGTTGTACACAAGTTACAAGATCCTAACTCTTAACACTTCATATAATTATATACTTAGCAAAAAACTCAAAAAAAAAAAAATCATTTCTGAATTTAGGATGCTTTCAAAAGATTGGTAAATTGCGACCCTAGCAACAAAACACATTTCAATTTTCTTACGCAAAAACGAAAAGTTGCATTTTGTTGCCAAACTTGAAGAAACCATGACTGATACCCTCCTGCAGTACAACAATAAAAAGGAGAGAAGTAAACTTAGACAATGAAAAGGACATACATGTTTGGATTTCATTGATGAAATACCGCCACTGCTGCTCACTTCTCTACCATAATCTTGATCCTTGGAATATTCCCTGCTGCACAAGGGGACAAGTTTCAGACTCGATACAAATCAAGAAGGAAAGAGAAGCCCGCTGTTGCACTTTCCATTTAGCAAGCAGGAAATCAGCACAAGTCATAAGCAACAGAAAAGCTAAGCACACACCCCATCTATCTAGTTACAGGCTATTAAAGCATTTAAACAAGGACCTGAAAGTAGTATTTAAAGAGAGATGCAGCTTACAGGGTTTCCACAAGGTCTTACACTCAAAGGGCATCAGGTTACAACTTCCTTTTAAGCAATTTCATAGAACAGCTCACTGCTTAAAAGAAGAAAAGGATTACGCATTAGAATGTACCTTTCACCACATCGGGCAATTTCACGCTTTCTCCTCAGGTCAGCTTTCCGAGCCTCAAACTCCTCTCTGCTCATAACTGGAGCAAGGTTTGAGCTCATAGCAAACTCTGTGAGATCCCTGAAAATGTTGGAGTTTTCTATCAGGTTAGGCTCATGAGCAGTTCAAGACAGTAAACAAAACAAAGCATCATATTTGCAAACAAACATAAAGAGCAACTTGATTTGCCCAAAATCCGACAAAGAACTGAAGATTCAAAAAGTGCTAGGTACTCCCTCATAGTTGCAGAAAGCACAATATAACATTAAAATCATACCTCTGATGCGGAACAACTGGCAACATGTACCCTTGTCCTCCAAAGGGATCTTGAGGCAAGATCCCCCCAAGTGGAACATCGAAAGGACCAGGGACATAACCCATGTAGGGGACTGTCCCGGTATAGGGAGCCATATATCCATCCATCCCAAGTTGCATGCCACCCCAATATGGGTTACAATGTGAAGGAGCAAAAGGCATCATATAGTTTTCAGCTGCAAGATCTTGAGAGGATCCCCATTGCATGTCTGCAGCTGCAACACATACAAAATTAAAACAAAACTAAAATTAGAACCGAAGAAATATGACTAGAGCTGGAGCTTTCCTTGTAAAGGGCAAGCGAAGCTGTGGCCGACTCCTTACTCCTTGCGAAAATGCACAAGTTAATAAAACTTATAAAAAAAAAAAAAAGCATCGGAGAAAACAATATCGTTCAAATGTTCACATAGAAGTTTTTATGATTCTTGGTCAAAACCTAGGACCTAGGTAGTGGATAATTTACTGAATAAAATGAAAGAAAAGGCAACAGACTAACCATTTACAGGCAAGCGGGATTTCTTCTTTTTCTTTTTCTTTCCTGAAAGACAAAAGAAAATGTCAGGATATGGGTAATATATATGTGTCTTACATAGACAAATGAACTCTTATAAACTTATATTCCACAACGTTATCAACATGTCCTTGTAATGTGTCCAAGTCTCAGATGGTCAAGTGGCCAGGGCACAAATTACAACATGGAATGGGAAGCAGAACCAGTTAAAAGTTAATGAAATGAAACAACAATGAAAGAGAAAGAAAAAGAAGAGAAAAGGCTTTTACAACATAAAGCATCTAGTAACCATGATACTCAAAGCAGCAGACAATGTAGATACAACTCAGATATGGCACACACAAATCATGAACTAAGATCCTCTATCAATCCACTGTTTACAAATTATTCACCTGGCTCACAAGCAAGCAGCTTCTGCTGCACTTCCTCTTCAACCAGTGGAGCACTCCCCTGTGATGCTGGTTCCTTCACACTCATCGATTCAAATGTAGCTTCAGATATTTCTGCAGTTCTTGCAGTTGTTCCTTTCTCCAATGACTGCTGTGGGGCTGTAGAAACAGGCTTTCCTTCGTTTGCAGCGTCCTTAAAATCTTGAGTATCAACTTTACGAGGTGGTGGCATTTCTTCCCCCTTGGAAGTGGCAGAAAGGGTAGGTGATGGGACTTTGGGCTGGACAGGGCGAGCAGACTCCATATCTGGAGAAAGCATGTCCATTTAGTTTATGCAAATGATGAAAAACAGTTGAAACAAGTGAGACGGACATTGCTGAAATGCAAACCTTGAATTTGCAACATGCTTCCAGCATTTTCTGCGCTACTGTTATTTGACTCCAAAATTCGGTTAATGGTATCCCTAAGTGTCTTATTAGGCAGAAGGTCATCAGCTAGTATATTTGTGGCCCCACAAACACACACTGACTTTGAAATAATGTGGTCCCTGATACCTGATTAAAATTTCATAACAAAATGATTGTACATTTCAGAACTCAATAGGAAAAAAATTAACACCCCAAAGATTTGAATGAATATGACAAGAAAGAACCAAATAATCGTCACAACAATTAGAACCACCTTTCACGAATTAAAAGCAAGATAAATCCATTAGTTACAAATACAACTATCAAAATTCAGACACTACATTGCAAGCACACCAAAATGGAGATTTACGTCAATGAATAGTAGTAACAGCTATCTCCTGCATCTCAATCTTAATTAGGTTGCTTATCCAAATGATTGGAAGGGAATATCAATTGCATGTGGAATGGAAAAGAAAAGCAAGGAACAGGTAATGAAGTAACCAATTTGAAAATCCAAAAACAGATGTCAAATTGCATAAACACATACAAATACAACCATCACAACACTTACATTTGTCACAAAAACTCTTAAAACAGCATTTGCTTGTCAGCACAGCATCTTTCATCACTTCTTTGCATAGAGGGCAGTGAAGTTCCGGCGGCAGATCGCTGACCAACCGAGTGGAAGGAAAACCTTCAATTTCCTTCTCAAAAGCAGCCCTGTTTTGAAGTCAAGAGGTTCCAAGTGAATCTTCATGCCTACAACTGAGCTATAATACTAATAACAGCATGGAGAAACCAATCCCTAACGTCAAAGAGATCATCTTACTCATTCGGCTTCAAAACTGCAACTGCACCACTTGGCAACGCATAATAGCCATCAGGGGTTGCCATTAACATCGACTTGGGAATACCAGTTGGAGGCTTCACCCTTCTAATGTCATAATTAGGATCACCATTTGTAGGGCAATGCTGAATAAAATGTCCTGGACAGTAGATATTAAAAACAATGAGCATCTATTGATTGTAATTTATCCAAAAATAAAAACAAAAACAAAAACCGCATTAGCTATCAAGAATGTCAACGTACCAGACACCTTGCATCTGTGACAAATGTAGCCTGGTGGAGGTGTCTTCCGTTCCAAACCACCCCGGCCTTCAAATAAGAGAGTTGTAAACCTCAGACTCAATAATATGGTGAATAAAAATTTTATGCAAAATATCCAACAGCACATATAAATCCCAGAAATGATAGAAAACACCATTCTCTCGGATCAATACAAAGGACATGCCAAACATGACAATTAAAGTGACGGAATAAAGCCAAAATGTATAAAAAGATATACAAGGAATATTATCAAGCAAATGGAGAAATGAGAAAACATTTCATCTAATTTCACTTAACATTACAATGTTGCAGAACCTGATATTAAGGATAGGAGAATTACCAAAACCCCGGGCCCCCATCATTCTTCCACCCATACCCCTTCCAAAACCTCTACCAGCGCCAAAACCATCCTGAGTTTGCCTGCAAATCCAATCCAAATAGATGAGCATAGCACAAAGGGAGTCTTCCATAACAGTAATGGAGAGACATCAAACAGGCAACACATGATAAAGGAAAACATCTCACCGCTGCCAGTCCAAAGCAGGCGTATCAATTAAAGCCTTAATCTTGCTATCCTCGTCTGCTTTATTATGAGGGGGAGCATCCTGCACTGGATTGCTCAACTGAACTGGCAGCACTTCAGGAATGGCATACAAATCATTTCCAAATTCATCCCATTCCGTCTCCTCGGGCTGCAAAGTTCAATCAATATGTTAATACACCATTCCACCAGACTCACAATCTACACAATGCAATTACCAGATTATACAATCATCACTAATGCTTACAAATCTCATGACAGAGGAATCTGTCGCAGGGAAGCTACTCTTAGTTGGTTGAGCATCATCTACCTTATTCTCAACAGCTTTCACCCTGCAGCGGAAAACACAATTGGTCCATCTCAACCAAAACCTCAGAAACTTGCCCACAAACAGGGGTGTTGCAAAAAAGAGACAAATTCTGCCTTAGTAATACAAAATTGTTTATAGTTTAAAGAATGACCCACTACAATCAGGATCATAACCCGTACAAAATTACAATTGAAACATAAAGGTTTGAGGCAGTACTCTTCTCGTTCAGTAACAATAGTCATGCGAGGTCGTCCAGGAACCCGACGAACTAAAACAGAGGTATTTTTCGGTATCAACATAGCTTCATCAAGGTACTCTGAAATTGCAAAGCACAGAACACAATGTCTATAAAATACTGCAGAGATATTAGTCCAACCCATGTATCCAAACACAACAACTCAAACACAATCCCAGAACCCACCAAATCGTCCTAAAAACTACATTTTTTTGGGTAAGTGGTGGTTTATATATCAGAAGAGAAAATCCACTACATATGCAATCTATTTGTAAGCATGATATCATTACTCCATACCCCTCCTCAAAAAGGGCTAATTTGGAGTTAGAATTAGGGCTCAATTTCATCAATTGGTCTTTCCAAGCCTTCTCTCATCTGGCAATTACTTCAAAACAGGCAAACAAATCTAAGAAGCCAATACTATTGAAACCACAAGTAAAGAACAAATTGTTCCCACTAAACGCAGATTGGATTCACTCGAATGTGCAAGATGAATCAACAATTTTTTAGAAAATGAACCAACCTTCGTTAGTCTGAGCGTTGGCGACCATGAGGTCAAAATCAGTACCCCTTCCCAAATGCTTTGATTCGAAAATTTTGTCTTTCAAGTTCGCGACCGATATGAAATGACCATCAATTGGAATAGAGTCGTAATCTTTTGCACTTTTAAACTTATAATAAACAGCCATATTCCTTCCTTTTTTTTCTCTTTTCCTCTGCTCTAAATGTAAGAGAAATCAAAAGGAAACAAATTGCCCTAAAAAGAGCAGAAAATAAATTCAAAGGCAAAAAGGCCTGATATTGAACTCAAAAAACAAATAGATAACGAGTACAAGTGGTTATCTCATTTATTTCTCGGATCGTCTTCTGTTATTCAACAACGATCGCACGAAGAACTCTTCAACAACGCTAAGACAGAGAAGTTCTGATCCCTTCGAATTTGAGAGATTACGAGATAACTTTTGAAATCGAATCCTTCTCCAACAGTTCCGATAAAAGAACTCTTCGAACTCTGGAGATCACACGAGGCCTTCGACGAGAAAAATCGCAGCTCTGCAGCACCAGAATTCCACCAATCGTCGCAAACTCGCGGCTTTCCAACAGATCGCACCAAAATCGAGTAGAATCCGCTTTGTTTGAAGATAAAATTACGTTAAAAGCAACAAAAATGAATCGTCGAAGCGTTGAGACTCGAGGATCGCCAGGGCCGAAAGCTTCACGAACCGATCTCGATTAACGAATTCCACCTCAACAACAGATCCAAGATATGAGGCACTTGCAATTCTCGACTGGCTCCACGATCGGGGACTCCCCAATCAAATCCACCAAATGTCAACAGTTCTGTATCAATCAAAAAGCCACCGGCAAAATAACGAATTTCTATTCGAGAGAAAAATCAAGAAATTAGGAGGATTCAGAGACCTAGAACGAGCAAGGAGGACAGAATGACCGAGAACTAGAGTGGTTTGTATTTTGCTGGATCAGAACGTTAATGGCGACGCAGAGCGCCAAGTTTTTCGCGATTCTGGACTTCACAAAATTGATAGGCTCGAAGGTCCTGATCTATTGTTCCCATAACTGTGGTTAAACCCTCGTTTAAGTCCTGTCTGGAAAGGCTGTGGTCTGGTGATTAAGATTTAACCATGGTTAGTTAGCGTAGGACCCACGCAAAGAAAGATTGGTGACACGTCATCTCGACCAAACCACCCCAAAATCTAGACGCGAGGGTGAGAATTCCGAGTAAAAGTGTGAAACTTCTATCACAGCGTTCTGACAGATGCTGCATATTCTTAGCGGACGCTGACCTGTTTGGCCAGTCCCTCGGTGTACCTATACACGAGTAAGACTTGCCTGACCACCCTCAATATAAGCCACGTGGCAATTTATTAGAGGAAACTGATCACATAAATGTTTGACCAATCAGTAAGTGGACCTCCAAACCAAAAATCAGTCTGATTAGTGATTTCAAACCTTTGGATCTTTGTACGGAAATAATGGTAAATAATGCTCAAATTCTTTAGAAATCACTGATCAAGTTGATTCTGGGTTTGTACGTCCACCTAGGGATTGGCCAAAAATCAATACGGTCAGTGTCCTCTAATAAATTGCCACGTGGCTTGTATCGTGGGTAGTCAGGTAGCACCTGACCACGGGTGGTGAGGCAAGTCTTAATCTTGACCCGAGGGAAGTCTTAATCTTGACTGCAGGGTGAGAATTCCAAGTAAAACTTCTATCACAGCGTTCTGACAGATGCTTCGGCCACAATGCAAAACACAGCTCACGTGGCACGCTCTTAGTGGACGCTGACCATATAGATGTTTGGCCAGTCCCTCAGTGGACCTATAAACCATGGATGTTTGGTCACTGTTTCGTTATTCAAGATATACCAGCGCGTCAGTGTACCTCATCAGGCTCAACTTGGTGTTCTCAGAGTAAAACTTCCATCACACGAAATTGTAAATCACACAAAACACAGCCAATGAGTTCTCTTCACGTACACAAGTGCTTTTGCAACGTACCCATGTGCTTTTGCTTTTTAGGCGTACGTGCCGAGAACTCATTGGCTGTGTTTTGTGTGATTTGCATTCCCATTGTGATGGAAGTTTTACTCGTGTTCTCAAGCTTTTGAAAGTTCTCGGGAGCCTCAGGGATTGTGGACCAAAATTTTTCCCACACGGTAGGGCAAGGAACCCAGAACCGCCTATGAGTGAGGTAGTGACCCCAAAGCACAAGTCACACCATACAAATCAATTAGACCATTCAACTGTCTGAATCAGCAAATTCATCAACTGAGACACTTAAATTATGAATACAACCTCTAGTGCACCATGCACCATGGGGAACCTTCCTCCTTTGAAAATGTAACTCTACTATATTCATAGAAACTTCCTCCTTTCACCATGTTTAATGGCCATCAACTGCAAAACATAAATAGGACCCCAGGTTTTTAATCGTCTGTTATAACATTATAACGGTCACCTAGCGTTACCATTATAATGGGTCACGTCGAAAAAATGTCAGAATATTATTTTTTCAAAATAACCTCGATAACGGTAAAAGACAATAAATAAATAAATTAGCTAAACCTTTTTTTTTTTTTTTTGGTTTTGTGCATTATTTTCAAAATAATGTAACGGGGTTGGGGCATTACTGTTATAACGGCTGTTTTTTAAAAGCACTATAGGACCTACAAAGGTTTTCCAACTAATATCAAATAAAGGAGTATCCTACCCACAATAAAAAGTGATCATGTGCTTAGTGATTCCTCCACTAGTTGCTATAAAGGAAACTTATTCTTCTATAAAACCATAATAAAAAAAAATATAGAATCTGATTATGTGTCAGCATTTCATTCGTTTATGCTAAAGTAACCTTTAGCTGTAGAAAGCCAAAGAGGGGGTGCATCGGACCACTGATGGGCAGAAAGCCAAAGATTAGCCTCAAGGGCGAAAGTTGATCCACATTTTGCAATTTTTCCGATGAGATGCCCTCTCAGTTTGGTCCGTGGACTATGGATGTTGTCATGGTGCACAGTGGTGTCATTTTGTCAGTGACCAAAATTGTACCTCAAGTAATGTGCAAATCAGTTAATTAATTATTAAAGTAAATGCAATACACTCGACCAATGAAAAAATAACACCACCACGCAGACCCCCTACCATGTGATCATTACTGTTTTTAAAAATGAATGAAAAGGTCATTCATAAATTCTATATTCCCATCTTTTCTCCTTCCCAAGAACTTAACTTCACCTAAAACTGTTCCCACTCTTGACTCTCCTAAACTGTTTTCATGCCGTACTCTAGTAATGCACAAAGCTTCATGTGTCCTTGCACCCAACTGGCCCAATTTTCCCCTGAAAAATGTTACAGCAATGCTAGAAATATGCAAAGAGATCATTTCTATTTTGTAGCATGAAAAGAAAAAGAGAAATCTGAATGTAACAATAGTGATCCAAAAGAGTTAAAATGCACATTAAATATCATCAATCTTCACTAAATTGAAACACTTCAGGGTGATATAACCTCAAGCCATCTTTCCTATTCATCTACTTGTATGAAAATTAAAAGAAATTCAACATATCAACCAAAAAGAGAAACGAAACAAAACAGGTAAACAGAAAAAAAAAAAAAAATCAGATGTCAGTCAAGATTAACGATGATACAATCATAACATAAGCAAGAAAGAAGAAAATGGCTATCTGAATGAAGAACTTCGGATTTTCCCTCATGCTAGGCGAGGTGACAGCTCTACAAAACAGAAATCCTTCATTTTGTCAAAACTAGAAAATGATTTTTTGAAAGAAAGAAAACCAAGGGAATGCTGATCCTGTAACATTTGCATAGCAAAGATCCAAAAAGCAAAAGGGATAAAAAGTTGCCTCGCAATACGCTGAGAAAGTCTGTAAAATGGCAAACTCTGAAGGAAGACAATGCCGGGTCCAGTTAGAACAGCCATCACAAGGTTGTCACTCTGCAAGATTGAAACTAAACAGTCAAACCACATGAAGCTCTCACACAAAAGATGTACAATTAAGTTGGATACAACCCTCGGCATTGGTGGCAGACATTGATATAGGCTTCAAACACAACACCAGGAGGCTGAATAGTGGTGTTTGTAGTTAACTTGATAATATTATGAATATTTTACTGTAAATAATGATTCGTACATGTATACATGATAATGTAGGTACACTATTATACATAAAAATTACTAAATATTTAATATTGCAAGCTTATAGATTAAGATTAAGTGTCAGTGTTTGACACACACAATGGGGTAACCTTGCTACATTGAACATGCACAAAGACGCACATAAGGCTGCACTGGCTGATTGTCTTTCAAAAGAATTTTTTTTGAAATCTTACATCAGCACTACACTATATACCCTCAACGAAATGAGCAGCCTCTCTGCAAAACTATAGGATTATACAAAATAGAATTATTTCCTGTTAAAACCAAATATGAATGACTGAAAGATTGTTATATTTCACTTATCAAAAAAAAAAAAATATTGTTATATTTCTGTGATTTGCAAAAAATGACAAGCAGTAGCTGAAGCCAGCCTTCTGCAACTATAAGAGTTACATCTATCAATTTAAAAATGAGGGATGTATTGACATATCGAGTTAAGGGTAAAAAACAATCCTTACCGGTTGCACTTGCTATATTTATTTCTTAGGATTGGGAGAATGGTGGTTTCAAAAGAAGTGGAACAACAAAAGAAAGAAGGAAAAAGAGGGGAGGAATGGTGAAGGTTAAAGAAAGCAACTCACCCCGAAGACCACCCTTCTCATTGGACCAGAGTATTTGACTTGGAAATTGATCGTAGCCGTCATGGCAACAACGCAAAATGCATCAACAACTAGTACTTCACCCACATCAAGATTTTTCTGCACAACTAACACAAAGAGGAGTCCCCGAGAGCTTCCAAGGTTAGTCCAGAGAGGGATGGATTTAGAATATTAAAAACTTTATATATCATCATGAGACCTATATATATATTCGTCAATAAGACCTATTCATACTTTTTTTTTTTTTTTCTGATAAGAGACTTATTCATACTTTTGTTTATGTTGCATACTATTCACATTCTCTTTTTGTCATTTGCAGCAGGGAAGATTCCTCACTTGTTTAAAGCCAACAGTGTAACCTAATGCAAATATCAGAGAGATTACACATACATGAAACAAGAAATCCAAAAGCTGCAGATGGAATACCCACTCATACATTTTGCCAGTTAAACTGTCTCTAAGTAAGAAGCAAGAAAGCCATAGCCCAACTACCAGCAAAAAGGTAGGCTCAGATGATGCATAGGGTATATAAATACTTGGTTGCACCAAGCGGAAGCAGGAGTAAGTACCAAGGACAGTGATTCTCAAAAAAGTCAGGGAGAGGCTAAGAGACATCTTCGTAATAGTTTATTATACTTTCTGAAATGTTCTTTTATGTCAAAAAATGATATTAAAATTAACTCATTTATTAATCTTTGTCAATTAGAACTTACGACTTTTAACAACATCAAGAATCCGAAAAAAATAAAGAACTACAAATAAATAAAAAAAAGTAGCTTTAAAGTGAATTTGATGTAGCCATGGTAGTGTACGCTGGTGGTTGGATTTGAAAAGGGATCTTGAAGTGAGTATGGGAGTGGGAGAAAAACTAAAAATGTACCTATATAATATTATGTCTACAAATAATACAATGCATGTGCATGTTGACATCTATTGTGGCCTAACAAACCACACACACAGCAGGTACATGCTGGAATCTCCATGACATCCCTAGAAAATTGGAACTAAAGGAAGATATAGCTTTTGCCTTGGCACCTTTAGAGTCCCCGACCCAAACCCTGTGAACTATCAACTATTAAAAACCTCGTGTAAAACTAGAGAAATTGAAACAGGGCTTTTTGCTGCAATACAGCTCTCTAAAAGGGATGCAAACTCCTCACTTCAGAACTGCATATATTATTTCTTATTGTGAGAGACTATTACTGATTGAATCCAGGTCACCGGTATACAACCAATCAAATGATTGGTTGCCCACACTATCTACAGATGAGGACATCAGGACGTCCCCTAGAGTATATCAGAAGAGGAGGAGAACTGGATCCATTCCTTTGTCATTGTACTTTGATAACTAAGTGGGCCCCAGTTCGAGTTCTCCATGATTGTGGGAGCGGAAGACCCCACATGCATGGCATCTTGAAGTCTCCGTATTGGAAAGATGCATGTGGGCTGCATTTGAGGAGTCATTAGATAGTTTTATTTGCTTTATAGAGTTAGTTTTATTTTTTTAGTTGTTTTGGGTATCTATGAAAATAGCTAAAAAGTTATGTGGCTCATTGTAATTTTGCTTAGTTGTTTAAGTGGCTGTATTTTTTAAGTCATTGGATCTTATTACTTTATCTGGATGGTCTAGATTAGATTAGGTTTTTATTATTGCTATAAAAGCTATCATTCATGTAATTTTCATTATGAACCAAGAACTAAGAAACTCAAGTTGAGAAATCTCCTTGAATGGAAATCTGGTGTGAAGCCAGCTAATTTGGTGTGAAGCCAAAGGTATTCTTCTCTTTTCTTGATCTATTCTCCATCATTTTATTTTATTTAGTCAGTTTTTTACCTAAAAACCCAAACCGTTGGCACCATAAACCCTAACCCTAATTTCCCATTTCCATCCAATCGTATCCTACCTTAACTCTAACCCTTCTGCACCATTTCCCCTACCCTATAGAGCCCTACGGCTCAAAACCCCCAACTTTCTAGTGCATGTGGCTCCCTTTGGGAGCTATTCTCCCCTGCGACACCCCTTTTGCCCTAATCATCTCTGCGTCACCTAAACCTCCCATAGCCTTAACCCAACTCTCCTCCTTTTCCTGCTAAGATTGGAAATCCAGGAGGGCGAGCTAACCCCCAAAACCCATCAATTCGTATTGTAGGCTACAACTCGCCTGCATGAAGTAAAAATTGCTAGTAATCTCCGGTCAGCCATACGACAAGGAATTTGTTCTCAAGCCTTGTACACACCGCCCGTCACACTATGGGAGCTAGCCATGCCCGAAGCAAATTCAATGTCTTAAACAATTGCTTCCTGCTTAAAATCGCTTCCCATTTTTGAAACACCGAAGAGTCAATTTGAAGTCATAGAGGACTAGGTAGCTTTTCAAGTCCACTGTCAAATCCCAGGGCTCAACCTGGACAGGCAATGAAAACTACCAAGATGGAGTACTGTAGGAGAGGGAATTTACGGTGGAGCGGTCAAATGCGTAGAGATCGGAAAGACTATATACTCCCATAACCCAGCTGCAAGGCCAGTAAACCCTACTAGATCCTGCGGCTACACCAGAGACCCTTTTCTCTCTTCTGAAACCCATAAACCACCTGTTTTCCTTTTAGCTGAAACCCACTTGAACTTGCTGATACTCACCCAGAACCCCGAAAACTTTCCTAAACCTTTATGAACGTAATTTTAGTCATTAAATCTTGGAAAGTAATTAAGTGAACCTACAAGTGTTGATTGAAACTAGGCTAGTAGAAGTCCTTACTTCCATTGAGGGTTTTACACTGTTGGTTTGTGATCTTTTGCCTTAGAACAACTAATTTAATTATTTGCTTTCATATCTAAATAATTGTGGTAGGTTGTTAGATTTATTTTTTGCTTATTATTCTTCGAAGTAATTTTTCTTTGGTCTCAACTCATCATTTAGGCTAGTTTTTACGGTCCTCCATCTACCCTCCATAATTCCTTACTTTTGCACCTATTATGCAGACTTCCCAATCACAATCACAATCACCAGCATCACTTATGCTTTATCCCATATATTTGTGGTCAGCAACATAAATCTTATTTCGCTATACAACTCTATTTAGAGTTATATCTTCTGTCAAGGCATGTGTCTGCAGATCTTTCTTTACTACCTCAATCTACGTCATTTCACCCTCCCTCTCTCTTTTAGAGCCTTCAACTTGCACCAAAGTGTTCCTCACTAGTGTTGTTGTTGCTTTTTGTTGTACATGCCCATACAACCTTTTTTTTGGTTGATAAGTTACATACCCATGCTGTAACAATTGACTTTCATTATTTTATTTCTTATTGAGGCTATTCCTAGATTTCCTTGAATGTTTTCATTTCTAATTTTGTCTTTCTTAGTCTTTCCGCTCATCCACTCGGCATCCTCATCTTTGCTATACTAATTCTATGAACATGTTTTTCTTGATTATCAACATTCATCTCTATAAAGTATAGTTGGTCTTACTATTGTTTTATAAAATTGTCCCTTTACTTTGATAAGTACATGTCGATCACATAATACTCTAGAAGTGCGTCTCCAATATAGCCACCCAGCACTATACATCACATCCTCAACAATCTCTCCATCCTTTTTAATAATTGAAAATATCGCAAGTAATGACTTTGGGGTAGTTCTTGCTCTTCAATTCTATGCAACATCTCATCCCTATGACTATCTTCACTAAGTTGCATTGCATGTATTTTGTATTGGTCCTATTTATCTTTACAACCTTAGTTTCTAAAGTACACTCCATAGTTCTTACATTTACTCCCTTTCTGGTCTCATCAACCAATATTACATCATCTATATATAACATACACAAAGTGACCTCTTTTTGAATATGAGTAATTAATCCATCCCTAACTAATGAAAAAGATACGGACTTAAGGTCAATCCTAGTGCAAACCCATTGTAATTGGAAATCCACTTGTCTCACCACCAAATGTTATCACACTAATTACCGCCCTAACACGTATGTCCTTAATGTTAATATTTTCGCTTGGACTCCTTTTTTTCCTAAACCCACCACATTAACCCTCTAGGAATTTAATCTCACTTTTTCTAAGTCGATAAAGATCGTATGTAGATTCTTCATCTTTTCTCGTAGCTTTTCCAATTAATTGTCTAAATAAGAGATAGCCTCTACTCTTACCTATAGCACCGGCAACCGAAGTCGAGCATACATAAGACAATCTTCATGCGTGAATAGCCGGGAGGAAAAAAAGGGTGGTTAGTGGACCTCCTTGGCATGAAACAAAACTGGTTTTCTGAAATTGTTACTTCTAGTCTTAATCTTTCTCCACCACTCTCTCTCATATTGTATAGTGTGTCTTAATAAGTTTTATTCTATGATAGTTAATGCAATTTTGTACATGTCACTTACTCTTATAAATAGGTACTACAATACTTCTCCTTCATTCATTTAGCGTTTTCTTAGTCTCAAAAATCTTATTGAACAACTTAGTTAGCCATCATAATCCAGTTTTTCCCATGCACTTCCAAACTTCTATTGGATACCCATCTAGGTCTAGAGCCTTTCTTATCTTCATCTTAGCCAAAGCTTCTTTCACTTTGTAAACCTAATCCTGTGGGAGTTTAAATGCCCCCAGGTCTCTCTAGGACTAGCATCTCGTTCCAGTATTTTGTACAATAGCAGTAGATATTATATATGGGCATGCTACATATAGAATTTTACTCTTTCCTAGAGTCCTAGTACACATTCTCAGACACCAAAAACAAGCATATATGCATGCAATGTTAGCCATTCTCGATGGTTACAATCTAAGGAAGTGGTCCATTAAGGAGCAGGCAACAAAAGATTCTAATCCTAGCCATGCATTAAAAGTGACTATTGCCTCCAATGATAAGGTGACATTCAGACGATTAGCCCCCTATTCGCCTACATGCAGTGCATGAGTGCAAGCATATTCTCTATGTACACACTCCTAGAGATCATGAAATGCATATTCTATATGACACGTACACACTCCTATAGATCTAGATGGCTAGAAACACCAAGACCTACTGCAAGGGCACAACACACTAAATCTCACTCCCTAAGGGAAGGGGATCCATCATTTCTATTTGTTGGTTTATAAAAAGGCAGCCAGAGTGTTTTCTCTTTCAGAAATTTATAAGTTTGGATTATCTTTTTCAAAATTTTCATGTACAACTTATATTCTCATGATGCTACAAAAGAATCATTAAGTCGGGATTACATGGTAGAACTGCAAAATTGGAGTCCTAGATTGTAATTGGGTGAGGCACGCTCTCATGGTTGAAAGACTTCTAGAGTAATCAATCATGATATGGGCATTTCATTCAAAGCTCATTTATTAATTGTCTAAATATATTTAAATCAAATCTTTTTCATTTGTGTGTGTGTTCTCTTTAGGATCTTAATGAAGAAAACCTTCCAGTCGCACCCAAAAAACGGTTCCAAAGAAGTTTAGTCAAATATAAATGTGGAGAATACCATACCTAAACCTACTCAAGAAATAAAACAATTTAGTCCAGAATCAAACAGTAAAAGATTAAAACAATATAACATAAAAGGATAAATAACCACCAAATAGGCTCCAGAAGACTCTACAAGGAATATTTTTTTCATAGGCTATAGAATCAATAAATTTTAAGAAATGACAAGGACTGAGGAAAGAATGCATACCAGATCCACCAGCAACTATGAATGCAAGCCCTTGGCCAGCCACCTTCTGTCTCAGAATTCCCTATAATAACATATACTCGGCAGTCAAATAGACAAACATGGCTAGATTTATTATTCATAAAAAAAAAAGGCTACATTAAAATAGCAAATTGAACAAGTGGAAGAGTGGGTAAAACGAAACACACACACAGACACACATTTCAACGTAGACCAGCACCAATTGCTCAGAAGTTGAAGACTAGATGGTGGTCTCCATTTTACCATTCAAAAAGAAGCAAATCTGGCATGCCCATGATCTCACCTCTACACCAGCAACAACATTACGGGCCCTCTGATCAACTGAGTTAGTGACTGTCACATCATTGACGGAGCAAAGAAACGCATCTGGCTACAACAACCATTTTGACGAAGTAAAATATACACCCAATGGAAGGAAAGAAAGAAAAATGCAATAATGTAACTCTGCTACAGAAATGAATTAAATAATTGGAAAAACCACCCAAGGGAATATCAACCCTAAGTTGATCATGACAAAATGAAAGAGAATGGGGAATGAACTCTATCCAGTTTCTTGGAATATGTCAAAGTGTGAATGAACCATCTCTACCTGGCATAAAATTGCTCCGCCAAACATCGCCAGATCAATCTATAATCAAACATGAATCAGAAGAATGGGAAAATGAGTAATTAGAAATACCCCAAATGTAAGTTGTGGCATTATGAGCAATATCTAGACTTACAAAGAGCCCTACAATGTCTTTGAGAGGAAAAATGCATAATTTGATGGTCTACATTACTTTAGAAAAATTGGGCATGTTTTCTGAATACAAACCGGGAGTATCCTTGCAAGAGAAGGTGCGGCAATTCCAACAAATCCATCACTTAGACCGGAATTGAGAAAAAGTATACTAGTCACACTCTTGCCGAAAATCCATTGCCACATACCTCCTTCATTTTCAGGGAGGTACTTATTTTCCATTTGAATGACCCAGACATGTAGCACATGGAACCTACAAATTATTTAGAACATCAGATGCATAACCCTAAAAATAGGGCCACAGGTTACTAGTACCCTCAAATAGGAACAAAGAATTAACAATTTAAATGGTATAGCCATAAAAAAGGTATCATTACAGGGTTTACGTCACAGATGTAACTATGCACAAAATTGAAGAACTAAGAAAATATATTTTTTTATGTTAAACTCACCAGATATGACGAAATAAGATAATCGATCGGCTATGCTATGGCAGCCCAATCCATTCTCTGAAGTGAGTATTTTGTCACTTAGAATGTCGAGAGAAGGAAAAAAGGTAGAGTTGTCATTACGCTTACGAGAACATAACATGAACAACACTAATAGAATGACTAATGGACGTGGGGCCCACGTGCAGATGATTTAAGAGCTGATTTTTGGTGATGATATTCTTCTCAACATGGATATCAACCACACAAAAAATCAGCCCATTTCAACATTTGCAACCTTGTGAAAAGTGGATTGCAAATTGAAAAATTTTGGACCATCCATTTTCACCGTTAAATTTAGGTCCATCTTTGATAGGGTTAGAAGTTTTAAAAATTATTGATTTTTGGCGAGGATGATCTCCATGGTGAGGAGATCGTCCTCATAAATAATCAGCCCTTAACTCATATGCATGTGGGCCCCACGTCCATTAGCAATCTATTAGTAAGAATTCCATGAGTCATTTTATCCCAGCCCATATATATATATATATATATAGAGAGAGAGAGAGAGAGAGAGAGAGAGAGAGAGAAGCTTGGGGAGGACATCCGTTTGGGGAGGATGCCTAGGGAAAACTAAGGAAGCAACACAAAACTCATGCTCCACACAAAAAATATCTCCCCAAATACTCAACCTATTACCCAATCTACCCAAAATGCAATACCATTTGAAAAAATCTTTATGAACATTACACATTAGTCTCAACATCCCAACAGATCCAACACCATCCATCATGCTCAAAGAGCATTGGTAGACCAACAATTTCCGTTACTCTATAGCCTAGGGCCCTAGGCTGCCTTCCTTTGCTCTTTAAAAAGTTGTTCTTTGATTTAGTGGCTGCAAGTTCCCATGTTAACCACTACCCAGACCCTTCAACCCCCAAGGTTCCCTCGTCAAACATGACACAACATGGGTATGAGTATGGGATTTGTGTAGGATATGGTTCATCCATATCCCCATATTTTATATTTAAAATAATATTAAAAAAGTAAAAAGTATTTCAATAATGAAGGAAAACTTAGCAAATATAATAATACTAGAAAAAAATAATATAATAATAAATATATGACCATGCCTCAATATCCTAAGATATGGGGGTCAAGAAAGTGACACTTAAAACCAATACCGATACCCATGCCCAAGTAACATCAGAGTCTCCTCTTGAGTTGTCTTTGTCTTTACTTCATCTTGCTTTCTTTGCATGGAAGATTACAAGGGTAACGACCCCTCTTACACGATCATGGAAATACACACACACACACACAAAAGAGAGAGAGAGAGAGAGAGGACAGAGGCATGGAAAACACATAATGGGAGCTAACAATGAAATATTTGGTCAACAGATAATCCAAAATCAGAGCTTTATCTAATCAATGACACAAATAAGAACACTCATAGTTTTGACATCTTTGTTTTGTTTCATTAATGATAGACTCTCCATCAGCCTTGCAGCAGATTTATGGTGTATAGTCCTTAATTCCATGCAATACCACAATGGACCACGTGTAATGCAATGTATTTTCAAGTACTGAATGGTGTATAGAAAACTGATATTCGCTTAAAAGTGATATTTAAAGCAACTATCCTTCTAGCGTTACGCACTCTCCTATATAAAACTACTTTATTTATCCACTTTTCTATGTAAGAGTCTCTTCTGTTGCGTAGAACACACTTTTCTGGACGAAATGGTATATTTGCATGCATTAAACACATTTTCGGAACTCTAGATATAAAGTCGTTCTGATTAAATCTCATTACGCACTTCTTTTGTCGCAGGAAACCCAATTGGACAATTTTAGGGATTGTGGGCCCACAACTGACTGCCAGAGTCTTTGATCAAAGCATAGAGAGCCAGTGGATTTAGACTTAAAGATGAAGGTCGAGGACGAGTAGACCCGGAGATTAAAGTTGATCTGAGGAATCAAAAACCCGTGATCAACCATAAAAATCACGATTAAAGATCAGCAAACCCTACAGGAGAAGAGGGAACCAACACAGTGGAGTGGCGAAGCTGAAGCGCGGCCAAGGTAGAAGACTATTGAACCTCATTAAATCACGATCGGAGAAATCTGAAGATAGCCACTTGGCATGCACGATCTTCCACGATGGTGTAGAAAGTTGCTGCCCATAATGGAGAAGAGTTCTTGCCTGACATTAAAGGAAGACCTAGACACAAGTTGAGAAAGGATGTCATGTGACGGGCCATAAACGATGGGTCCACATGATGACCAACAGAGTTCAAAATAGCCAAGCAATATATGATCATTCAATGATGGTGGATCACAAAGAAAACAAAAGGTGAGACCAAGACATGGGTCCCACAAGTTTGGTCCAAAGCTGCAGGGTGTGATCGCAATGGATCAGTTGCAAGGTAACACAATGCAACATATAAAAGTCGAAACCTAAAGATGCACGGAGAGTTGACCATCACTTCATAGCATTGGACCACGAGGTTGGGCTAACGGCCGAGCCAAGGGAATGCCACGTGTGTGACTAAAGGGCAAGGTGAATAAGAATAAAAATTGAACTCGAGGCAAGCAAGTTGCTAAATAGCATTTTCTTTGCTATATCAAGGGTTGGAAAGGGTGGGGTCCACATGAATTAAGTGGCTGGAGGTCCAGCTCAAGAGAAAAGGACCGAACCCTAAAGGAGAGTATATAAATACTCTCTTGAAGAGAGAATGGGGTCTCTCTTTCTTTTCTCTCCATCCCACAAGGAAACCAAGCCTTTCCTCTCTTTCCTCTCCCTCCATCTCTCTCTCTCCTTCCTCTCTCTCATCTCATCCCCCACAATCTCTCCTCTACTCTAATCTTTTTCTTCTCCTCTCATTCTCTCCACAACAGCAAGCCGTTGAATACAAAAAAAAAAAACAAAAGAAAAAAAAAAATTTATGAAGAAAAAGAGAGGAGGAGAAGGGTAGCGTTGCCGCCCCCATCTCCACACCGTCCAACCGCCCATCTTGCTGTGTTTCACGCCGGTTCATCATCTGCACGTCACCCTCACTGCAAACACGCACCAGCAAGTGTCCTTGCCGGTGTTGCAAGCAAAGCTTCAAGAAAACGTGGAGAATCTGCTGTTCATTCCACGTATCTCTCCACCAGTTGCTGTTAGCACCAGCAACAACTCTAGACCGAACCCCACACCCCCTCTTTCCACGGCCTCCTCCTCCCATTCCATCACCTCTCACAAACCTTTCTCTCTCTCCACCCATTACTGCCCCCTCCATTGAAGATCACGACCTGCAACTCTTGAGTTGCAGGTCCGCCTACAACCAATCACAGCAAGAAGCCGTCCTCACTCCCCCTCTCCATCTTCTTCTCTTTTGCACTCTCCCAAAAACGGTCCTCACGTTTTCCTTTGGAGATCTCTCTCTCTCACAAAAAAAAAATAAGATACAGAAAAAAAGAAAAAGAAAAAAAAGGAATAGAGAGAAAGAGGGAAGAAGAAGGGAGGAGGAAGCCGTTAGGCTCCTCCCCGTAGACATCTCCTTGCAGGTGGGGCACCGCCAACCACCGTTGCAGCACTTCCTTCCTCGCCTGCGAGTGCCACCTGCAGTTATCGCCTGTTGATCCCTCAACGTACCAGCAGCATCTCAGCCATCCTCCGCCCTCCTCAGTCCGTCTCCACCACAACCAGCACCGCTGCAACTGTCCTGCGTCACCTGCACGCTGCTGGGTGCACATCACCGCCATTCCCACCTGTAAAAACCGGCTGGACGAAGACAGCCGGCATCATTGTCTCTAGCTACTCACAGATCTACCGCCTCCTTCTGCTGCTACGCCGCCTCCCCATTGCAAACTCCATTCATCGCTGCATGTGTTGGAGAACTAGCAAGTTCCCCGGCGCACCACCAACGTTCCTTCATTCCAGCGGTTGCAAACTCCCCTCATTCGACCTCTTCTCCTTTCAACCCTCCCAACTGTCCTCTAAAAAAGGGAAAAGAAAAAGAAAAAAACAGAAAAAAAAAGGAGAGGATGCTATGGCTTCCATCTCCCTGTTGCTGCACAGTACTCCCCGTTGGATCCCCACGATCCCACTTTCTAATCAATTGCCTCCGCAACCTTGCTGCATGCCTCCACAAACTCTTCATGGTAAGTGTGAAAAAGGTGAGCACTCTCTAGTTTTCTGTCTCTAGAATCCTAACCTCTTTCTCTCTCCTCTATGGATTCTCTCTCTAGTTCTCCCTCTCTACCTTTCATGCTTTTTAGGTTAGTTTTAATTCTCTTGTTTTTATTATCCTTCAATGTAAAACAGCTTAATTTTATTCAATGAAATTAATTTTTTTTGAATTCTTGTTTCTATTCTCTGTTAATAGTAATTTTGAATTTTATCTGCATGTTAATCACTTTAATTGAGAATCGATCTTCAACAAAAAAAAAAATCATGTTTTAAAAGTCCCGTGATTATCATTCTCACCACTCCATCCTTCTTAGTGACAATTTCTGAGAAAAATTCGTCATTTCATGTTCACTGCTTGCACAAACTAACCTCGAGTGCGGATCGACATCCGACACGAATCCCTATACAAAGAACTAAAATTTTACAGGATTTAAAAACCGGATCAAGTTACAAATGTGTTGGAATTAGGGTTTCCGTAACCAACGACGCGGAAAAATCCTACTTTAAAAAACAAAGCAATTAAATGTAATAGACTTTGAAGATTATCAAGTTCAGGTATATTAGAACGTAAACACAACAAGTAAATGAATAATAACTTACCACTAAAAAGTCCATAGTTTGAAAGCTCGGCCAAGACCGAGTTGACTCGGACTGGTATGGACTGAAACAGGTCATTTTTAGCCTTTTTTTACATTGTATTGGCACAGGACGATATAATGGCTAAGACTCTAAAACCTTGCTAAAAACTAAATTTTCTTTAAAAGTGAAACAACTAGAAGAGGTGTTTCCTCATAATTCATTAAAGCATTTTGTATTCATTGCATCTCTCATACCATAGACAACAAAACCACTACCAGGGAGACTTACCAGGCTTTGCAACAACCTTCTCTTGTGGCTTTAGCATAATCTGATAATGAAAGAACAAGGTGCCATGAGTAGAAATTTAGGAGTTAATAAATCCAAACCAGGCAATAGGGCAACTGATATAGTTCAAGGTGATTATTATGAAGTACGAACAAGTACCTGAACTATTTGAGCTTCGCCACCCAAAATTTGAAAAGGTATCACAACTGCTTGTGGACTCTGCAATACATAATTCTCTCACGATTTTATGCCATATAGAAGCAAATGAGGATAAACACAGATTTTAAGTAGTTAAATGGAGTATAGTTGTACTGAAGAAGAAAACATATCACCTAGTGATCATTATACACTCGTAAACAGTTTTGTAATGATCTAATGCCTACAAGGAGAGAGGTAGAGGAGGGGGAAGGGGGGACCAATTTATTCCTACATGCGTCCACCTAGGAGACTGCCTCCAACCTATAAAGCATTGAGGCAAATTTTCCTGAACTAATGCCTTCTTAGTGTTTATGCTATTTTTGGGTCACTAATATCCATAATTTAAGGGCAAAATTTCCCACTTTTAGACTCTGTTTGTTTTGCGAAAAATACACATTCCTAGAAATTTCTTTACCTAGATACAGATTTTTACATAAATTTTTTCCTTTCAATTTATTCTCCCCGTTTGGTAGTGTCATGGAAAATTCAGGAAACTTATGATATCAACTCACATAATAAGTGGTACCTATTTGACATGTGGCCTAACATGTGTGGCTAGGGAATGAAATGGGAAGGATCCAGGTCAAATCTAGTTATATTGCATTTGAATTTGACTTTGAATATCATGATCCGTATTCAAATCCAGATAAAGATCCAGTTCGATCCATTACACATGACATAAATCCTGAACAATAATACATATGGGGAGTTCTGGTTCCGACTCATCTGTGAAACATGGGTCGGATCCATTGCAAAATGACAAGTTTGTAGTACGGATCCATGTTCCAAACCCAAGATCCAATCCAATTGGAATGCATAATATCAGATCTGAACTTGACCCGAACTCGATTCAAGTTAATTTAACATAAATCCTTATCCGAACCATTGTTATTCGTATCTCATCTCAATGACCCAAAACTGCTAAATAGTGGAATCGGTTCAAATCTTGGGGTCTGACCTACCCATTTCATGCCCTGTGTGACCCACCTAGCATGTGTGGCTTGATATGTGACACTCATGATGTGTGGAGCCTACCTACATATGGGACCTGCCTA
Organism: Euptelea pleiosperma; assembly: GCA_035048495.1. Taxonomy (NCBI): domain Eukaryota; kingdom Viridiplantae; phylum Streptophyta; class Magnoliopsida; order Ranunculales; family Eupteleaceae; genus Euptelea; species Euptelea pleiosperma. The sequence continues at coordinate 23,170,294 of CM068551.1, read as the reverse complement.
TATGGGGGGCCCACTAACACGTGGGTCACTTGACATGTGGGACCCCAATATATAGTGTCCCTGTACAAGTGAGGAAAATGATGGTGGTAAGATTTTGGTCAAAGAAGGAGAGGGGGTGAAGAATAGAAATAAGGGTGCATTTTCTTGGAAAAATAAAAATACCATCTTAAACATGGTGTGTTATTTTCCCACAATGTATGCCATATGCAATCAAAATTTTACTTCAAAATAGATTTGTCCACAAAACAAATACATGAAAAAATCCAAAATTTGGAAAAAATGTGATTTGGGAACAAGAATTTTCCGGGAAACAAACGGATCCTTATGTTTTGATCAGTAAGCTCCAATGTTAACCAAACTCTTCCAAATGGGTGTCATACCCATTTGTAACTACAATTTAAGTGAAAAATGCCATACTCATGATGCAGCCACGTTGTATTAATGTTGTATCTGTACAACAGAATTATGGGTGGGCTCTTATGTATGGAATATGGAGATATGTGACTGTTTATAGCTACACACACAGACACAAGAACATTCATTAACATGTTTTAACTAAACATGCCATTATGGTACAAAATCTTTATGTTAACAAGAACCATTTAAACCCCTTGAATCGTTGAGCAGCAGAGTGCTAGGTGATGCTCATTTAGCAACAAGTTTTCTTATTATTTTTCATAAAATTTTAGCAACAAGTGATTTCAATCCCAACATGATGTAAAACAACCCATCAAGCCTTGTCCATGCCAAAAGAGAATTATTGGTGGATGTGAAACCTAATGAGGCAACTCATGTATTGAATCAATTGTAGACATTGTGATCAACGATGTGCACAAGTTCATTGTGGCATGACAAAGAATTGAGTCCTACTTCCATGATTGATTGGCCTTATCATAAATTTCAAAAGGAGAGAATGAAAAAATTGTACAACATTTTTGGAAAAGGAAACTAAAAAAAAATTCTTGTAACTTTGTAATCACAATTCACATTGGAAGAGGAAACTAGAAAAAATTAAAAAAAATTGCAACTTTATAATCACAATTCACAACATTCATTGAAGCATTGTTGTCAACAAGGGTTAGCTAGGTTTATAGAACCATCCTTTCCTAATAGCACATCTAGACTTTTTCCCTTCCTTCATTTAGTGCCAAGCATTTGGAGACAGTCATGCCAAACGATTGACAATACTTCAACATTTGGCAGCCATGTCAATGGACAAGGTCAAAAGGTGATTCATAGAAGAATAAAGCAAAGAAAATACAAAAAAAAAAAAAAAATAACCTGCAATACTTCAACGGGGCTTTAAAGCAAAAACTAGCCTGCAAAATACTAAAATTTATGAAGATATTAAGTATACAGTAGACTGTTCCCATGTCTTCAGGATCCTCCTATACACTTATGCACTGAATAAGACCACCAAAAGACAACTTGTTTGGAGACAGTCCTGTGACAAATTAGAAGATTCGGCCCCATATGACCATTATGTAACAAGGAAGCTCTTTAAATTTGCCATGCCGGACACATGTCTATACTAAACACATTCCGTGTTTTTGTTAATTGTTACATAGCTATGCAGTAAAAATACTCAAATAGTAGAAAGAAAACAATGATAATAAAAGAAAATACGAGATGGAAACTCTTGGTTTTGACTCCATTATGCACAGCCGTAGGTTCAAGTATGCACAGTATGCAGGTCATTGATCTATCCACAGTCTGAGTTAGAGAATGTTTCTTATATGAGCCTAATTTCACCTCAAATTATACAATTCAAACTCTTCACCTTACGCTAACAATTTAGTTAATTCTTAAGTGAAAAATTGGTTCAACAGTAGTGACATTCAGCACCTATTAACAATTCAATCCTTAATAGTTACGAAAGATATAAGTCGCACTGCAAAAGAAAAATTATAGAGACGAGAAACAATCCCAAGTAGTCTCTGAAAAAGATCAGCACAGTGAAAATTTTACCTATACAATCCACATTTAGAGATCACAAAAATCAAGTTATATAGAAATCAATATGACTAAAACGGAAGCTTTACCACTATCAAATTAACCCTAATTTCCACACGAACAAAATTTTTGAGACTGCACATTCAAAACATCCTTGATTCGAACATACAGGGCGGATCTAACACCAAAATCGGATCAAAAACCAATTTTTGCAGAAAAAATCGAAACGTAGAGATATAAATAAGGAAATTTTATACAGGAGAGAGGGAGTGTACCTGGTACACATAGGGTTGGAAAGGCGTGGAGAAGAAAGGCGCGGCCATGGCGATCAACAGAAAAGCTTTAAACCATCAGAGATCGAACCAGAAATTTAGACACGCCATTAGAGATCTCAGAGAGAACTCGAGCGCTCTAGTCGAACCTGACCAAGATGATGAAATTCAAATGAAACAAATCACCTCTTCTTTTCTCAAATCGAAGAAATTTTCTTTCTAACACAGGTTTTTGCTCGTTCCATTCTGTAACTAGAGATCCTTTTGCACAGTTGCGCTCGTGTTTTAAGTTACGAAATTACCCTTCGAAGATTGGAAGTTTCTCAGAAAGGTCCCACCGTTTTGCACGGGAGTGCTTCTTCTATGCGACGGGGCCGCACAGACCAAACAACGAGCTTTATTTGACATAAATACCCCTGCTTTGACTATCTTTACCGGGCAAATGATTCTTTGCCATGCATTTGGTGCCAAGCGAGAAAACATTCGCTAGCCCCGAGGGACATCAAAATTTGAAGTCCCCCACCCAAAATGTCTGACAAGTACCCCAATCCCTTAATTCAACCCGCATTAAGCCCCTGTTTAGTGGTTAACAAGGGGTACTTGTCACATTTTGGCCGGGAGGCGGAGCAAAGTTTTTCTCGGTGGCAAGCAATGGCAAACTGAGAGGAATTCGTTGGCTATACGTGATGGAAAGGTCATTATTGTGATTCAGTAGTGAAACATGTAGTAAAACTTGTTACAACGGGTTATACAGAAGCCGATCACAATCCACAATGCAAGCCACGTGGCATACTATTAGAGGACGCTGACTATATGGATGTTTGGCCAGTCCCTCGGTAGAACTGCAAACCAAAAGTCAGCCTGATCAGTGATTCAGAACCTTTGGATCTTTGCACCCAAATAAGGCTCAAAATGCTCGAATTCTTACTGTTAAATTCAACCCATGAAAATAACTTCAATCCAATGCTTAGAAATCACTGATCAAGCTGATTTTTGGTTTGCAGGTCTACCACCAGACTGGCCAAACATCCATACAGTCAGCATCCTCTAATAGTGTGCCATGTGGCTCATATTGTGGGTTATGACAGAGGTTTTACTCCATCTTTCACTACTGAATCACAATAATGACCTTCCCATTAGGACTCGCACAGCCAACGAATTCCCCTCAATTTGCCATTGCCACCGTAGACATGGCAAATAATCATTTGCCTAAAGATAGTCTAAGCAGGGGTATTTATGTCAAATAAAGCTCTTGCAAAACGGTGGGACATTTATGAGAAAATTTCAATATTCAAAGGGTAGTTTCGTAACTTTCATGATATCTAAGTCTGTCTTCTTCTGCTCGTGCGTGATTAGTCAGTTGTTTTGATCGGCAAGAAGGTAACACACAGACGAGTAAACCTTAGCTCACACCCCGCTGCTCCACCTTTACATAATTAAAAGTATGCAAACGTTGTCAGTACGGTTGGATGTCCCTTGAAAAATGTGTTATTTCAAGTTTTAAAAAAAATTTATATATTAAAAACACGTTTTTCAAGGAGCATTGGTGGATACAATGTTTACATACTTTTAAATATGTAAACAGTTGCATACTGGATGTGTCCTGTGATCGTGTGACCTGTGAGCGAAGTCGATCACAGCCTACAATACGAGCCACGTGGCACACTCTTAGAGGACACTAACCGTATGGATGTTTGGGCAATCACTAGGTGGACCTGCAAACCAAAAATCAGCCTGATTAGTGATTTACAACATATGGATCTTTGCACCCAAATAACCCTCAATAATGCTCAAATTCCTTCGGTTAATCAACCCATGAAAATAACTTCAATCCAAGGCTTAGAAATAACTGATCAGGTTTATTTTTGGTTTCTAGGTCCACCTAGTAATTGGCCAAACATACATACGGTAGCGTCCACTAAGAGTGTGCCACGTGGCTCGTATTGTGTGCTGTGATCGGCTTCGCTCACTGCATAGTGTGAGCGAAGGTTAGGTGCAATTATGCTGCGGCATACTAACAGTCTGACCGCATGGATGTTTGGCCAATCCCTAGGTGGACCTACGAACTAAAAATCAATCCGTTGGATTGGAATTATTTTCACTGGTTGATTTTAACCGTGGGAATTTAAGCATTATTAACCATTATTTGAGGTACAAAGATCCAAAGGTTTGAAATCACTACTCATCAAGCTGTTTTTGGTCTGTCCATAGGGAAAAATCCGTACGGTCAGAGTCCTCTACGAGTGTGACACGTGGCCCATATTGCGCCTTTGAGGGTCGAAGTTTTCGTCTTCCCTACGCTGACTCACCGTGAAACGTGTCAACTCGGTCTAAGTTCAAGTTGTTTTACTAGTCTCCTTTCTCACGTTTAAATAGAGAGATCGGCTCAGCTCCGCTGAGTCTCTCTCTTCGATACCTTCTTTCGCGCGCGCGCCCACACTCCCTCTCTATTCACTTCTATTACCCTAAAAGTTTCTACTTTTCTCTGCTCTCTCTCTCTCTCCAAGAGCTCGGCGAGTTGGAAGGGATAACAGCAGAAGCTAGGGTTTGCGGGGAAACTTTCATGGATTCCGTTAATGGAGGCCCTGTTTCTTCTCAGCAATTGACGCCGGAGTCTCTGTCTCTCTTCTCCGAAGGGATCTCTCTAATTCTCTCCCGATGGACTGCACTTCAGATGGCCATCGAAAACGAGTGGGGTGGCAGAGATTCTCGCGGGAAATCGGAGCAGCTCGCTGCCGATCTCTTCTCTTGGTTCTCCCAATCAAAAGGTATAATTAGGGTTTTGTGTTTCTAGATTAATGAACTTCAGGAACTTTGACGTTCAATTGAATTGGAATTATAGAGAAAAGTTCTTAGGTTTACTTTTATTTATTATCTGTCTTTTATTCCTGTAATATGGAGTGATATTTGTGGGTTTGATTTGAAGTTCTCTCATTAAGTTTAAATCTCGTTTTTTAGTGAATTTTTAGCACAAAAAATGTGGATTTTTAAACTTTTTAATTTTGTTTTCTTTTCTACTTTTTGTGTTTCTCAGTGCCACTATATATCGATGATTTAGAAAATATGCTCGATGAAGGCATGATGCTTTCCTTCAATACCGAGATCGAAGATGGCAGCGTTGAGGAGGTATGCCTTTGAGTGCTTTTTTTAACCCCAACAAAATGCGTTGCTAGTTTTTTTTCCCTTTTAAGCGGCGTGCTAGTTAAGTCCTAAAAATACTAGGAGGTACCTTTAACAGGTTTTATTTAAGCGGTCAACTTAAAATTTATTACCAAACACATCTTTAATCTATCCGAGGTTTGGATGATGTTAGTAGATGCCTTCGCTTTCTCCAATTATCAAACTAATGGAGAATGTTCATTTTTGTGTGTGTGTTGTGACCCCAATTGAACTCCATTGAAACTTAGCAACCCAACTTTAAGTTTGAAACTGTATGGAATTTCTATATTATTTAAGTCTTTTTTGGTGACTATGGTTTGCATCTGTGACCTGTGCACTGTACTTTTTTTTTTGTTAACCTGACCTGTGCACTGTACTGACTGTACATCCAACTTATATCTTTTTTTAATAAGTTGCATCCAACTTATATCAATCAGATGGATCAAGATACATCTGTTTTACAATGACCTTGTTCCAAGCTCTTAAACCTCCTAAATCCTAATACAAGGCTACAGTTATAATGATTGCCATTTTCTTACGCACTACATAATTTACAAGCTGGGAGCTATATCCCAGTTCTCCAATACCCATATATGATTTATTGAACTGTAATGCCTTAAAATTTGCTAGGCATATATTTATGCTATTAATGTTTATTATGTCACGAATCATGATCCATGCTGCTCAGACACCTTAAAGTTGGTTCTGTACCAGGAAATAAGCATTGGAATTTTGTGTAGAGCTACTTATGTGTGGTTAGTGTTTGAAAATGGGGTAATCATTAGAAGTGTGTGTAAGATTTTAACCGTTGATGTTTTGATGCATATGCACTCTTTCTTATGACTCCAAGCAGGTAGCAGAACAGTTGATGATTATGCATGAAGAATGTCTGCAAGGGAATTATGAGTCAATTGAAAAACTAAGGAAATCCAACTCTGGGACTGAAGCTGTCTCTCAAAGCAGACAGGTAACTATAATTACAGCCCGTAGCAAAAAAAAAAGGTTTTGCATTCCATATGTTAGAATGATTAGTCGTTATTTGTTTAGAGCAATGTCTCATGATTGTGTTTGCCCTTTGGAAAAGAAATTCTTATGATTTTAAATTATCTAAAGCTGGCAAAGGTCAGAAAGATTGGTTAATTTTCAACAACTTGATAAAAGAGTAAAAAAAGTTATGAAATATGTAGCAAAGCTTAAAATGTAAGTTTTGCGAAATTTTGAGAGAGAGGGGTTGCAATAAAATTCAGGATACTCCTTAAGGAGGAGCAAGTAATTGGTAGAAGTTTTACATGTTAAATGATTTTCATTCACCCTCTTCAGTGGGATTGGTATCATATTACCGTTTTTTTAATCCCCCCTCTTAAATCATTATATCCCGATAGATGTTTTACATGGAGAGGAAGATCTTGTTTAAAGTATCGTTCCATCTTGGAATGTCTCAGCCTAGACGTCTCGGTCTTGGGGGTGATTGACCGATACATTAAGGGTTAGCCTTGGCTTTGTCTCAGTTGGTCTCGTACCTTTCAAACAAGATGTATTGTTTTTCAGCTGACCAGACGTACCTTGAGATCATGAATACAACTATCAATGTTGTGAGGAGACTTATTATTTTTTGCTAATTTGTCTACTATTAGAATCTCTCAGGGGAAAAATTTTGAGAAGTTTTTTCATGTCCTTGTGAACAGATTTAGGTTTATTGCAGATGGGCCAGTGGCAGATTGCTTCTAACCCAAGTTCTATAGAGTACCGAACTATAGTTGTGAATGGTTTGCACATGGTTATTGATTTTGTTGCCGATGAGCTGCAGATATGATTGCATGCATGGATATGCTGCCTTAGATAGACCTAATATATAAGCAGTTGTAACTTCCCTATTACTCATGGGTACATGGAAAAGTGCAACAACAATAAAAGAAAAAAGGGAAATAGGCCTTAAAAATTGGCCATTCACCAAAGGGCTATACAACTGATCTAAGTGCTACTGCAAAACCAGTTATGGACTCTGTGGTCCCTATTGAACAGATTTTGCTACATTGTCATTGGGTACTTAAACCTGTTTAGGATAACATGGAGGGTGTGGGCCTGTACTAGGTGATGCTTTTCGGAGAGTGAGGTACTGTCATGTGGTCTTGGATTAGTGCTACCAATGTCTCATATTGGAATGAAGCAGTTGCAACCAATCTCCAAGTGCTACTGCAAAACCAGCAACTGACTGTGGTCCCTTTTGAGTGGACTTCTGCATCGTCATTAAGTACTTAAAAAGCCTTGAATCTGTTTAATATGAAGAGTGTAAACCTGTATTAGATGAGGCATTTCGGAGAATGGGGCAGTGTCATTTCATGGGGACTTGAAATAGTGGTCCCAATCTTAGTTTCAAGATGAAGTGAAGCAGGTTAGAAGGTTGGTTGTGATGGCATCTCCATCTTCCTGGGCAGCATGGGAGGGATTTTGTCAGTTGTGCTTTTCCTCTTTGCTTTTATCATGTTTTTTGCCTTCCTCTCCATTAAAAAGAGCATGATGATGCTTTTCTTTGAGAGTATATAGTGCCAAGAGAGCATTGGCTGTTCAGCTTGAAGGTTTAGGGATCCTTGACAAAACAGTTAAGAGTTTGGAAAGTGCGTGGTGTCTAGAAGGGTATTTAGCTGGTTCATTTTATACGTTAAGTATGGGTGTTAGAAATGCATCTCTATGCTTTCTATCTCATATGCATGTAGTTTCAATAGAAAATGGAGCATCCTTACCAAGAAAATACTGACTTATGTCCATATTAACTTGGACAGAGTGGTATCCAAAACACCACATCCTGTTTGAGTTTAAGATATTTGAAGTGTTTGTCGGTTCGTCTTTTTAAATTATTCATCCAGCATAGGCTCATACTTAAATTTTACTTCTTACTTAACCAGCAATCATATCTGGCAGAAGGGATTCTGCTCAGCACAAGCATCTTACGTGTCAGAGTAAGTTCTGTTTAGAGGTTTTTAGAACTAGTAATTCTTAAAACTGTCTCTGGGTGACCTGGTGATTCATTCAGAAGGAAAGAGGGAAACCCATATTTTCAGTCCATATGGAGTGTACGAGGTGATGTAGCTCATGAACCAACTAATAATCTCCTACGGACTTTATTTGAGTTGGTCCCATTGGCTGCCCCAGTGCCTCTTATAGCCTAGGATGCAGTGCTGGACGTGGTTAAAAACAAATGGAATGCAGAAGCAAAAAATAGGTCCTGCTTTTAGGTTCCTAGACTGAAATATTGTGATCTTGGCCCTTGGAAGGTCAAGTATTTAAATAAACCTCATTTTCTCAAGCTTGCCTAGGATCCCATGAAAAGTAACTATGTGAGAGAGACACACATTGAGGAAAGAAAGATCAACTTCTATGGCATGACAAGGTTGTAAAACGTGTAATGTGCATCTAGAAGGGGCATAATATATCCATTTCATCATTAAAAGTCAGATGTGGAATAGGCAGATGGGGCAGTAGTCTCCCTTTCCTTTTCTGCAAGTCTCTAACCTGTTGGGTAACATATCTGGAAAATTATCACCCCTTATGCTATGGTTTCTCTTCGACAGTCAGAATTACGAATGCCATCCTGGATCTGGCAGCTTGGTACATTGGTACTTGGATTGCTCATCCTGGATCAGGCAGCATGGTACTTCCTTACCGATGCCTCAGGTTCAGGTCGTCCCTTGTCATCAAAATCTGATGGATCTCGCCTCCCAAAGCCTCCCAATTGCCTGCAATTGTACATATTGTTTTTTTTAATCCTTTTATATGTAGTAATTTTTCTTCTTACATATGTAAAGCAAAGGTATACCATGTTAAATTGTCCTGCATTAGATGATGGGATTGGGTGGTTATGACTAAATTTTGGAGTAAAAGCTCATCGGTTGATTCTATTAATCCTTTTTTCTTGATTATATGCCAGGTGGTTGATGAAAATGATGACGAGAGCTCGGATGATGAGGCATTGGACATGGTAGTGGATGAGCCAAAGCCAAGGTTGAATTCAAAACCAAAAGACATGCCAGTGGACGAGCAGAAGCCAAGAGAAACAGTTGAAGCTGAAGAGGGGTGGTCTGTAGTCTCCACTAGGCGCAGCAGTGGTAAAAGGCATTAGGTTGAAGACTCGAGTCTGCATTCCCGGTCTTCAATGTCGGGTTTTTTTTGTTTTCTTAAATTATCCAATTTTCCCAGTTTGGATTTGTGTACTATTTAAAGACTCGTGTGCTTTGCTTTGTCAGCTTTGAACTATTTTGTTGCTCTATTTCAAGTAGTTAAGGGTGTCAGGATGATCTTAGAGCCCGATAAGGCAGTTCCCAAAATACAGCTGGAGTTTGCAGCTTTTCAGGTGTACATGTTTTTAGACTGGATCTACTCTGCACCCTCTTAATCGGGTATGAAGAGGTCCCATATTTAATTGACACCCTAGTCAGCAAACTACGGCTTTCAAGTGAGATTGGTGCGCTCCTACGACGCACACCTCATCCATTAAGGCAAAGTGCCATGGTCTTTCCACTACTAGACTTTGTCTTCGCCACTGCCACCGGCACAGGGTACATTTTACCTAGCACGATAACAGCTTTCTAACTCGGTGTGGTGTGGTGTTGCTTGTTTGTAAGTGTGATTAATAACCCACCTGAACAGTACATCTCAACGGTCAAAACTTACAAATCCACATTTTGCAGCGAAGCAAGCATTTCTATTCTGGTAATTTTGGTCGTGATGTAAATGTAACAAGGTGGATGGCGTCAGGTCGGGTGATTATTGTTAGTCCCGCTGCCCTCTTGGTCCACTGACCGCATGGATGTTTAGCCCACTCATTGGTTGTGGGGAGATTTTTCGGGGTGTCTATCAACCAAGCTGATTCATACAAAAAATCAGCTTGTTTGATGATTTTTAGCCAAAAATAATGGTTGAATCCAACGGCTAGAATCATGGTGATTTTTGGTGTGTATATCCACCAAGGGTTGGGCTAAACATCCATGCGGTTAGTGGGCCGAGATGGAAGCGGTGAGTAACAAAAATCGAGCTTCCTCATGCCGAAAAGCGTGAAGTATACTTTGTGACATCTTTTTCCTTTTGGTTACTACTTCTCTGTCTATTCAAATGTAATAATTTTTGTGGGCAAACAAAATAAGTTACAAATTTTTGTTGTACCTCTGAGAAATCTGTTATATTTGAGTTATCCCTGTGTATCATTCTTTTGGTCTTGCCCCCTTGACTGTGCTTTGGACGTTATTGATCTCGTCTGAAACATTAACCACCGTCGCCCAAAATTAAAGGACTAATCAAATTAACAACAATTTTTATTTTTTGGGTAACAGGGTTCAATGACTATCAAAACACAGTCAATGGGACGAGCAAAAGAATGAAAACAAGGGGTTAACGCAAATATAATAGATTTCTAGGTACATCAAAACATCCTTGTTTATTGTGGGTCATGAAATTGAACCGCAAGGTAAACGTGTCAAAGCCCGTGTCTTTGGGATTCCATGGAGGTATAGTATATAGAAAATCCAGCATTGTCTTGCCATTAAACATGTCAACTCGGACTGTATTCAAGTACGCGTCATTTTAAGCATTGTTGCTAGATTTGTTTGAGCCATCCCCGTGTCCCCAATCAATTCACAATCACTATTAATCAAAGTTGTATTTGGATGAAACGAGTTCAAGAATGGATTGGTTCATCCTCATTCTATGTTCTATCTATGGTTTAAAATCTCGTTTTATCTATGGTTTAAAATCTCGTTTTGGAGAAATGTCTTGGTCAAGTGAAAAATTAAAATGAAAGGAAACATTCTCGAGATATTGAAAAAATAACAAGACAAGTAAAATATTTCTGAAATAACATTCCGAAACAGGGTTGAAGTATAAAATGATTTTCAATTTACAGTAAATTCTTTTTGTCAAACTTCCCATGAATCAACTCCCCCCCACAAAAATAAAATAAAATAAAAAATGTTGATACCCCCCTCCCCCCCCAAAAAAAAAATAAAATAAAAAATCTTAGTATCAACACCAGGGTGTCAACAGGTTGGTTCGGTTCGGTTCCTAAGGTGGCCAGAACCGGAACAATCGGTTCCTTAACGGTTCCAGTTCTCTAAGTGATGGATCCAGAACCGGAACTGATTATGTATTTTTGTCGGTTCCGATTCCGGGTATATTTGGCCAAATCTTGAGAATATGAGAATTTTGACACTATATTTATATATTGGTACCGGTTCTTATCGATTTTGGTTCCATATTAGACTACCTGGAACCGGAACCGAAACCATTATTTTCGGTTCGGTTTGGTTCGGTTCTGGTTCCGGTTCCTTTTTAATCGGTTCCTAAAAATGTGGAACCAGAACCAATTCCGGTTCTGGTTAAACGGGTAAAATTGACACCCTTCAAGAAATGAGCCAAGGGCGTGTTGGGAAATCTCATGTTTTTGAGGACCTAGGTCAGTCTAAGTCCAAAAGAACCAGTTCAATATTGCAACTACTTACAAGAAAAAGAAAATAGACCCCACCCTTCTAGTCCTGTTGACGATGAGAACAATGATAATCGATCGGACCCATTTAAACCAAAAATCAGGTCAATCGTTTGATCTTATCCGTCCAAATAATTGGAATAAGTATCTAAACTAGGTTAAGATAATCCAATTAAAAGTTCTCTTCATATGGACCACTGATTGGACGGCCAAGATCAATTGGATTATACACCTACCTATATACATATACATAGGTAATTCAACAATACAGTATTACGGGAAATATAAATGTTTCTGCATTGTCAAATATCACCTGTACTTTAGGGCTTCGATCTTCTTTCTCGTTGCCTCTAAATAAGATTTCAGCTCTCTGAAGTGATTCATCGTCGTCGTCTTCGAACTCAATTGGTTTTCTTCAGTACGATACTCGATTTTTTCCTATCGAAACCTCATTTTTTCCTCATTTTTTTCTATGAATTTAATCATTGTTTTGTGTATATTTTCTGATTTTCTCTATTTCGCAGGTAAAATGATCGAAGCGTCATTTCACAGGATTTCTTGGGATTTCTTCTTACATTGTTGAGATTTGCAGGAAACTTAAATCTTCTCTCTTCTCTCTCTCTCTGTATATATATCTCTTCATCTCAAGTGGAGATCCAAAGAACGCGTTCTGTCTCAGGTGAAGCTACGAGACAATTGTTTTGTTTTAATTTCGCAAAATTTTCAGGTCCTTCATGAAAAAATCAAGAACTTGGCCAGGATTTTAGGTTTTATTGAGGCTTGCTAACGTGCGCCGGAGGTTCTGGTTTCTTTTACGGCCACATCGCCGGTTTCAGGTCGGAAATTGAGACAGATATGAACCGATCCTACACGACGGTCCCAGATCGCCCCGGCGCATGTTAGTGTGAATGGGTCGTACGTACGTATCTCACTTTATCAGTCGCTCTGCAGACCTACAGTTCTGACTCCTGAGTTTCAAGGGAAAATTTTTATAACACGCGTTGCGTGACCCAAGGGCGTCAGGCAATGCTGCATATGCCACGTGTCATATTCTTGGAGAATAGACCCTACGGATGTTTTGCACACCCTTTGGTGGACCTACGGGACAAAAATTAGCCAGATTGGTGATTTCTACCTGTTAAATTTCAAGTCTTTTCATCGGTAGAGTTTTAGCCGTAGGATCTAGCATTGTGTAGGATTCTCAAATTGCGGCAAGAAACACTCCAATCAAGCTGATTTTGATCTGTTAGGTACCCCAAAGGGTGTACAAAACATCCGCACGGTCTGTGTCTCCAAGAGTAACACGTGGCACATTCAAGAGTAACACGTGGCACATTTTTTGCATTGCGTCGTGTTATAAATTTCCCCGCGGTTTAATAACTCAGCCTGGAACGTCCCAATGCCAGACCGCTGTTTGTTTGTCCTTGGGATTCACAGAATATCGAACTCTAAGACTACCCAACGGTCTGGATCTAGGGACGATATTTTTTTATTTTTTTCGGTTTCGGTCGGCACTCGCAGTGGTGAGGTGGCAACTAGAATGGTGCACACATTATTAAACAGTCGTAGTTCTGTACGGTATTTGGCCACCGGAATGGTGCACAGCTTATAAAACGGGTCGTAGTTTTGTGGGACAAAGCTTCTTGGAATGACGAAAATAACATAATAATGTGTATTTTTTTTGTAAGCCAGATGATATATTAAGAACCAAACAAAAAGTAACAACCTAACCAAGTGTGGCAGGCTGGATACTCTCACGAGACATGGCAGTCGAGCCAGTTTCGAGCCTAGTTAGTAAATTCGCGTATTATTCACTTTCTTGAGCCTAGTTAGTAAATTCGCATATTATTCACGTTTAATATGCGAATTTTCTGGTTTTTTAAGAAACATTTAATATGACTCTATAAAATTAAAAATCGGTAAAAAACTTGAATTTAATGATTAAATGAATAAAACATGTATTTTTCATGTTTAATACACGAATTTTATATTTTTTTAAAATAAAATGTATTAAACGCCCTTATAAAACGAAAAAATTGATAAAATCCAGGCTATTTTTTAGGCTAAATGAATATAACACTTCAACAATGACTGAATTTTATATCTTAAAACCGAATTAAACTCGAACTTTTCCCATTCCGAATCTTTGCCATATGCCGAATTCTAACTATGGTCTGCAGGTATCGAGTACCATAGCTGAAGGAGAGGAAAAGTACGGGCCCCTCTAGGCCAGAGTATGTGCCGAGAAGTTAGATACACGACTAACAAAAAAATAAGATAAGTCAGAGAAAGTAGAGGAGATATCCAAAATCTTACTACAAATGGCCAATGTGAACCACCCCTCTTCCCTCGAACCCGGGGTCAACATATTAACCAGCCCTTTAGCGTAAGATTCTATCAAAAGAGAGTCCAAGGATGCATCCTGAGCTGCTTGGAGGCCGATTAGGATAGCCTTCGCTTCTATCTCCTCTGCCGAGCTAGCTCTAGATGGGTAGGCTCCTGCCAAAATCAAAGTAGAGTAGTGGTCTATGATAATGAAACCAAGGTCGCAACTGCCCGAGGATGGATCCCAGGCTGCATCTATATTCATCTTAATTTTTCCATGGGGGGATTGCCAATGTGGGGAGTGGGGATCCTCGTTTTGTAAGGGGGCTACAAGTATATATCGAGTGATAGTTCAAGATTTTCAGAGGGTTTTGCTTTGTCAACGAGTGGATGGACTCATTTCGAAGAAGCCATAGTCTCCACATCAGAATACATGCTTAGGACAGGAGATATTGGTATCTCGACTCGCCTTTTTTTGACCCTTTTTGAAAAAGCTCATCAATCCAAGCAAGAATGTTTGGGGCTGAAAGTTGATCCATACGAATGTTGAAAAGGGAAGCAAACTAGAGACGCGCACTAGGGGGCAGTGGCCGGACTGACTTGGAGTGTTTATGCCCATTTGGCAGACTTTAAGGATGGTCTAATCCAATGGGTACCATCTAGGAGATGTAGTATGCAAAAAAAGGTGATTGGACGATCTTAACTAGACGATTCAATCATAATTTCTTGGACAATTGGAAAAATATAGTGATTATTCAACAAAGAAGGCATAGAATGAATGGTTATGATCTAATCATGTCAGTTTTTTAGCATTCTTCTAAGTGGGACCCACTGTGCATGTTAGGGTGTACATCATACTCTAGCAGATGTAGTTTTATTTGGGGCATTGGAGTAAGTCATTTATGTATTACAGTATAATAGTAATGGTCACTTGTGTACCCAAGTAAGTTTGGAGGCCTAGGACTTGGGAAGATCGGACTTATGAATGTGTTTCTATTGGGAAAATGGATTTGGAGGTTTGGTAAGGAGAGGAAAAATTTATGGCACATAGTGATTGTTGGTAAATTTGGGGAAAGAGCCTGGGGGCTGGGCCTCACAGAATCTTAGGATGTCATTTGGGTGTGGGGTGTGGAAAGGAATCCTTACGGTTAAGGAGATGGTTTTGGCGGGAACTAGACTAGTGTTAGGTGATGGAAATAGAATAGAATTTTGGGATGATACTTGGTAGGGTGACTCTTGTTTTAAGGAAACTTATCCTCATTTATACTCTCTTTCACAACAGAAAAGTCAGTTCATTGATCTTTTTGAAACGGGCGTAGCCAAGGAGGACTTTGAGATTTAAATCTCAGAAATTTGTTTGAATGAGAAAGTGAACAAGTAAGAACTTTGATGGAGTCCGTGAGAGACTACATAGTCACAGTTACTGAGGAGGACTACCTGGCTTGGGCTCACTCCAAATCAGGGTGTTTCTCGGTGAGTTCCTTTTATGAAACTTTATCCCTTCCCCCTTCTTCATTTCAACATCCTTGCCTTAGCATATGGAAATCTAAAGTACCCTCAAAAATCTGATTTTTTTTCATGGGTTGCATCGTTTGAATAAACTGCTCACTATGGATAACTTGATTCCTAGAAAGTGGATTTTGGTAAATTATAGTGTAAGTCCAATGGTGAGAATACAAACCATCTTCGACTGCATTGTGATTTTGCTAAATAGATTTGGTCATACTTTTTTAGTGCAAGCGAGTCTTCTTTGGGTCTTGCCAGAGTCTAGTGGATTACTTTTGGGAGGTCGGCCCAAGATTGTTTTGTCAGCTAGAGCCTAGAGGGAACCTTCTATGGAGGATGATACCGTTCCTAGTCAAATGGGGCCTTTGGATGGAGAGGAATGGTAGAATTTTTAGAGGGAAGGAAAGCACCATTCAGGACACTATCACCAACATTAAGGCCCTCCTATTCAATTGGGTAGTATTTCCCTGGATATGAGAGGCACCTTCTTTGGTGATATGGTGTTCAAGTTTGATACTCTCCTGGAGAGATAGTAGTGTACTTTTCTTTCTTTCTTTGTTCTTTGTTCTTGGCGGTTACTACCTTTTTCTTGTTTTTGAGATCTACTCGATTTCCTTCTTTTTAATAGATTCCTAGGATTTACCAATAAAAAATAGCGATGGTGGCGGTGCCTACCAAAAAAGGTGGTTATGGTGGTGGTGGTGGTGTTAGGATGAGGGTACAAAGAATTAAAAGGGTAATTCTTTTTGTAGATGTTGGATATTACTTCTTTATGTTTTGTAATATGTGCATGCGAAATGCGCATCTCTATGTGGTGATAAGGGATGTCAATGTGCTGAAAAAACTTGTGAAGATAAGCGCCATGTGAGTGGCATGCCCCAACCCAGGTTTTGGTTTTAAAGTAGTAAGCTTAGTAACAGAGTAGCGGTATTGGAGGATGAAGCACTAGATTATTGTGGCTAAGTGAGTTTGGCATATTCGTCACGAAAAATAGTCACAACCTCCGAGTTAGCCGCTGACGACTGAATAGGTGCACCAGATGTAGAACCAGGAGTAGTGTTCCAACTGTCACTATACGAAGCATGATTCACCCAGTTAGTTGGTTTACCGTGTCAATCCCAACAATAATCCACTGTATGACCATTCATATCACAGTGTACAATGATGAGGTCCACCGCGGCCTCGTCCACGACCACCACTAGAGTTGCAATCTTCTCTACCACCTTTGCACCACCACGTCCTCTATCACGACTACCACGGTCACCAGAAACCGTCAATGTTGATTTATCAACAAAACGACCACCAACCTCTGATACTGAGGTGCGCCGAAGTCAAGTAAAAACTTCAGTCATATTAGGGAGTTTCCAACTCCCCAAGAGTTGAGCACGAACTAGGTCATATTCCGGTCAAAGGCCAAAGAGAAAACGCACAACATCAAAGTCCTCGCGTTGTTTACGTTTCCTCTCGAGATCAGAAGTGAGAAGTTACTAGACATTTAGCTCATTCCAGATATTCTGAAGAGATGAATAATATTTTGCAAGAGGCTTCACCCTGCTGTAAGGAGAAATACTCTTCAGCCAAGTAATAATTCTGGGTGATGTTATTCTCACCCGAATACATCCTCCCAACATGCTCCCAGATCTGCTTTGCACCATTCAAAAACATCAGATTGATATTGATTTTAGGATCCATACTATTCTCATGTCATAATTTGGGCATTCTCATGTACCTACTCTGAACTTCCTTTGGCTGAAGAAATACTTCAATAGATTTGGCCCAAGGAATTACCTTCATTGATCTTGATGGATGCCATCTGGACATTAAAAACATCACTAGGTACCACGATACTAGATTTGTTCTCCATTATTACCACAAAAATCACCATTGAACCCGCGGGATCTCACAAATACCCACAAAAGTCACCAATGGATGCTTGAAAAATACCCCCAAGGGGTTTTTGATAGGTGCGATATGCCTAGAGAGGATTCTCTAGCTATTGGGACCTACAATCCACTCATGGGAGGTCCTGGACAGGTGTGGTTTGCACTGGGCCTACAATCTGCCTAGAAAGGGTTCTGGGGAGATGGGGTTGGTTCCAGAAGAGAATCTCTCACCTCCTAGGGCTGTAGGATACACGAAGAACTTACGGAGAACAAATCTCTCACCCTTTTACACCTTGCGATTTACTCTGGGAGCACTTCTTTCAGCTTTAATCTTCACTGGGGGTAACACTTGCACACACCACACACTACATGGAGACAACGTTCTTCATTAATCTTTCATAATGGTCTCTTCACATCAAGAACCCAACTGGATTTCACACACGAACCCTAAAAATCAAATCTAGGGTTTCACAGATAAACCCTAGATTTTTATATCCCACCAAGAAAGAATAAAGAAGGGAAAGATAGAACATGGATGAGGATGAAACCCTAGATCAAATCAGAACTTGGCTTTGATACCATGTTAGATAATTAGAGTTTGGGGAAGAAAGGAGGTGACGACTTAAAAGCCATACCGCCCATTTATATATAACACACTTAAACTTAAATATAACATGAATGGACCATATTACGTCCCATACAGAAAAAAACAGTTATTTCTAACACAAAGTGTAGAGTTGAAGACCCTACCCCCACCAACCCATTGACTCGAGCCTTTTTGATCCAACTCTTGGGTGGTGGTTAATTGTTCTGTAGTCAAAGAAGTCCTTTGTTCTCTTCGTTGTCAATTATGTGTATTGTTGGTTGATGAGACTACGGAAATGAAAAACTTGAACCATCCAAGGGTTTTAAAATAAGTCAAATCAAGACAGATTATAGGGGTGCAATATTTGTAAAGATATGCATAGAGACAAGGTGCTAGTGAGAAGCATATGGGTGCATGATGAATCCTCTAAAAAGGGGAAGGGAAGGCCGAAAAGGATATAGATTGAGGTAGGGAGAACTTGTTTAAAGGACTTCACAGTAACAGATGATATGACACTGGATGGAATGGCCATCCCCAACTAGTTGGGACAAGGCTTGGATGATGATGATGATTATGACAACAATGACGTTTCGATGATTTTCTGAAGAGTGTACTAAATATTTATCTGTATTGCTTATTAGAAAAAAAAACAATTCTGTTGTTTTTAATTTTCGAAAATAGAATTTTATTCAGAGAACTAACAACTGGTTTTTTACATATTAGATCACACTGATAAACTTTGAATGATTATGTACATGTAACCTTTGCCAGTTATGACTTTGCTCAATTGACAATAAAAAGAACTGCATTGGGTACAGGTCAACCAGCTCAATCAATGAACAGTGAATACCAATCTGTGGAGCCTGATATTCCTGACGAAGATGGTAGTTGGAAGGAAAATGATCAACTTCTCAGACCGGTATTGGCTGGTGAATCAGGTGAAGGTTTGCCATATGCTCCTATAGATTGGCCTAATCCTGGTGATGTCTGGGGATGGAAGGTCGGAAAGAGGAAAAGCAATTCTGGCTTCATGCTTGATAGGTACCTGTATCTTCCGAGCCGTCTTCAGAAGTCCTTGCATGGTAAACAGAGTTTTGCAAGCAAGCATTCGGTCAAAGAATACATCCGGAAGGAATTCCCTAATGCTGACATTGACGCCTTCTTCGCCTCTTTCAGTTGGAAGGTCCCTTCAAGATATCATTGTTGGCAAAAAGGTCTGGTTTGATTTTGCACTCCTCTTTTCTTTTCTTATCAGATTTATATGGCTTTAAGACTTTGTATCAGCCATGATTGTGTATTTCTAGTTATTTATTTGGGTAAGCAAAATGGTTCAGGCTTATGATGATGAGTGTGGTTCAGGCTGGACCGCAAGACCTGTGTCAAAGTGGGGATAACCCACAGGCAGACAGGATTGAACCCATAACCCAGGGCGCATGCCTCTAGCCACCCTACCAAGAACAAAAGGACATGTATTTTGTTTTGTTAATATCTTTATACTCTGTTTTGACTCCCGAATGGCGACACTCGTTGCTCTTTCTTTTGTATCTTGGAAGGCTGTATCTATTTTGATAGTTCTGCCAATGCATGAGTTGGTGATGATAACATCTTGAAAGTGCCAGCCACAGTTATAAATAATCAAACTTTAGGACAAAGAAATTTACTGCTGGAAAGCAATTCCCATTTGATCAGATCCACTCTACCTCAGTACCCTAGAATGTAGGTGATTGCTTCTGAAAAACAATCTGTGGCAACTGCTTATTAATTGTGAATGACATGATTAAGGTTTTTGTGTCTAAAACAACCTTGTTTGGTAGTTAACAATTGATTATCTCCACTAAAATCAATCCTAACCTGTGTGAAGCTTGAAAAATGCTCTTACTACAATGCACCATCTACAACCGGCATGCACATGTATGTGCACCAGCTACATCATTGCCCCGGCACTGTAAAGCCTAGTTTTGAGGGCTATAACATTTGATACTGTTGCATTTTATTTTAGTTTTTCTGCTACACCTTTGCTCCAGCATTATTAGCCCTGAACCACTCAGGTGGTTGGTTTCATAATACCTACCTTATAGATCATTTGAAGGTGCCACATTTGCTCCACCATATCGAAGCTTTCATCATTATTAGAATATGCATTTTTCAATTTATCCTCTTGATTTTTATGTAGATACTCATGAGATGTGAATCGTAAACATGGGTTTCATTGCTTCTGTAATAATTTTGTTTCAGTATTGGATTTGTAGAGTCGACTGCTCTCTCTAGCACACATCCAAGGAAGAGATGGCTGAACATTCTGGGTCAGAGTCAGATGTTGGGACTATGGATTGTAAGGCTAGAAATAAGATGTGCAGTCTCCGTTTTCAAGCAACGAGCTACTCTCTACCTGCCATGAATTGCGATATCTGTTGCAGTGAAACTGGTTTCTGTCGCAATTGTTGTTGTATTCTTTGTTGCAGGACTATTGATTTGGCCTATGGAGGCTATAGTTTTATTAGATGTGAAGCAAGGCTAAATGAGAATTATATTTGTGGGCATATTGCTCACGTGGACTGTGCTCTCCGTTCATACATGGCTGGGACAGTAGGAGGAAGCATTGGGTTAGATGTGGAGTATTATTGTAGACGCTGTGATCAGAGAACAGATCTCATTTCACATGTTGCGAGGCTTCTACAGACCTGTGAATCTCTCGACTCTCGAGAGGACATTGAGAAGATCCTAAAAGTGGGTTTGTGCATTTTGCGTGGCTCACAGCAAGAAAGTGCAAAGAGGTTGCTGAATCGTATCGAGTTGGCCTTGACAAAGGTAAAGTTTGTTCTATGATAGGTACAATATTGCACAATGACCGCAATCATTTTTTCCAAATTATCCTTGTCTCATTTTAGTGTTTTTCAACTCATGGCCATCTGATATTTACATCAGCTTAAAAGTGGAATTTATCTTGAAGAAATTTGGAAGGTGGAAGACAACTTCTCAGTGGCTTCTGCAGGTTTGAGCTCTCTCTCAATTCTCAAAAACTAGTATTGTCACGTCCATCATTCGTAATTTACTACAATATGCTTGTTTTCCCCCATGCATTCACCATGAGCTTGGCCCCTATGCTTGAATCTATAGGCATGCGATGAAGCCCAAGATGAGAAACTGCTCAAATCCAACACCAAGGAATCACTGATCTGGCTGATTCTTGGGGTATGGATTCACCTAGTGGTAGGCCAAACATTCATGGGGCATGTGACCCCGAATGTGTGCATCGTAATACCAAACCACTTCGCACATAGAGAACACTCGCAATGCATCAAGCTTATGGTATCTGTCCCCAAGAAATTAATCATAAACAGATTATATTCAAAACTAGTTCCGAGGACTTTCAAATGCACTCTGCAAATCAGTTATTTACCAGAACCAGTTACTTCTTAACACAGGAGAGTTGTCTCCAAATAATCAAGACCTTCATGATCTCACTGCACCTGATGAAGTCAGCAACATACAGAGAAGATCTCAGCAACCTGTATACATAACTTCAGACCATCGGATAGAATCTCTAAAACTCATGGACGAGATTGATAAAGTTCTCCAAGACTTGAGAAAATCACAGGATATCGAATATACAATTGCGGAGGAAAGGCTTTATGCACAAAAAGATTTTCTTGTTGGTTTGTATCAACAGCTCGACTCAGAGAGGTCTGAACTTGCAAAACGCACGTCATCAACCATGGATTGCGACATTGATGCCCTTCTCACCAATGTCTTGAACAGAGTAAATCAGATAAAACAGGAGGTGGTAAAACTCAAGGACATGGAGGAAGTGGCCAAAGGATTTGGAAGGACTCCTAGAGGTATTCTAAGGGAACACTTTGGTGTGCAAATTGAAGATCGAAATTGAAATTTTATGCGACTTTTACGAGTTCGTATTTGTTGTCGATTTATGTCAATTGATATATCTGAGTTTCTTCATTTCATGGCTTGCAGACACCACCTATACATTAGTCAAACACAGGCTTAATGTCACCAATTGGTTTTCTATATAGACGGCCATGGTCCCAGAAGTCTGTGCACCCCTAGTCTTTACTTGCTTGTCCGAGTTGGTAAGGTCTGTAGTTTGGGTCAACCCGACGAGTCGAGAATTTTATTTTTAAGTAGTTAGTATTTGTCAAGTCATTGGTTGATTCGCCAAGTTTTCCATCTCCAGTGAATATGTTTCTGGTCATGCCCAGCTTGAAGTGAAATCGAAATCGAAATTATGGATCTTGGATCACAGAAAATGAATTCCTGATATACCAGCTACAGTACGGGTAGGGGTGTAAATCTGGCCCACGAACCAATGGCCCGGCCTGGCCCCTTAGAGGAGCCCGGCCCTACACTGGGCCTGGGCTTGGCATTTTGGAACCTGGACCCAGCTGCTCAGGCCCCCACAATTGATTGTTGTCGATCCGCCCTTTAGTGCCCAAGCCCAACGGTCATAAATTTGACTGTTGGACACCCCAATCCCGGACCGGCCCGGCAAACTTAGCATAGTTAAATTAGGATTGCTACTCCTGTTACTTAGATCTCGTTAAATATTTTTTGTTAATCGGATTGTGATTTCTGTGAAATAGATTTTGTAAATTAGACTGCGTCGAAATTTTGCAGACTTCGTAATTTGTGAGTTAGACTGCAACTTGAGAACTCGTCATCGTCATCATTTTTTTTTTTGAAGTCGACCATTCTGGATCTATAAGAACCAAATCCAAGGAAGTGAAAAATCTCAGATTAGAACATATCCAATGGCTAGGAATCACTAATCATACTGATTTTTGGTGTGTGTTTCCACCAAGATGTGGGCCAAACATTCATGGAGGCAGTGGACCCGAAAGAGACCACTACGTGGCAAATTGAGGGACTTCTGCATCAAAATTTTGATACAGAAGTCGGTATCATAGATTGTTCCCACAAATTATTCCCCGGAGCATATAGAGACTGATTTTTTTTTCACTTGATAAATACGGATCTGTACTGATTAACATGTGTCCACCGCCTGTGCAAGGAGAAAATTACCACGCACGTCGTTCTAGGAATCCCAGCTCTGTGATTTGGGGACAGGTGGGACTGTGGGACAGTGACCCATACTACCCCAAAGACTTGCCTGACCACCCACAACATAAGCCACGTGGCAATTTTTTTAGAGGACACTGTCCGTATAGACTAAAAACCCAAAATCAACCTGATCAGCGATATCTAAGCGTTAGTGGAAGTCATTTTCGTTGGTTGATTTTAACCGTAGGAATTTGAGCATTATTTACCATTATTTCGTACAAAGATCCAAAGGTTTCAAATCAATAATCAGGCTTATTTTTTGTTTGTAGGTCCACTTACGGATTGGTCAAACATCTATACGGTTAGTGTCCTCTAACAAATTGGCACGTGGCTTATATAATAGTGGGTGGTCAGGCAAGTCTTTACTCCATGAACCTCTACCATACATTGGGGCATATTGTCAAACACATGGTTCAGAAAATTGTCCCGCTTATAAGACGGTCCCAGTACCGTGTTTGATTGGAACAATACATTTGTCTCAGCTTTATCGTATCTCAAGACCAAGACGTCATAGCAAAAGTCAGTATCAAGGCTAAACCACCCAACAAATTTTAATCTTTATGGACGGCTAGAAATACGATAGTGACAATCTTTTGGAAATAGGAACACAGCCACTCCTGTTAAATCTTTCTTTCTAGTTTGGGAGGGATTTTTGGTTATGGCCCTTTACCTATGATGGCAGGGCCAAGTACTAATCTTCCAATCAGTCCATGTGTCAAACTGGAAGAATGAGATAAGCTCCCCCAGGACCCAAAAGAGAGTATCACAACTCTTGACCATTATTTCGGCTCATCTTCTGAGAGGGGGGGTCCAACTTTATCGCCATTTTCGAACTTATCTTCCTCAGAATCTGACGGGGGTCCATTTTTATCGCTTTTTTGGAACTCTATTGTACAGAATAAAGTTTCAGAGCTCAGGCATTATTTTCTCTCTCTCTCACACACACACAAACACGCGTGCGCACCTTTCTTTAGGATTAATCGTCTTCCGGTGCTGCTCTTGTGGCACATTACGAGAAGGCCCCACCATTCATTAGATCTAGGACTCAAGTTTGATAACCATCCATTAATGGACTAAGGGCCCACATGCAAATGAGTTAAAAACTTGTTACCCTATATTAAATATGGACTTAAATTTAACAGTGAAAATAGATGGTCCAAAAATTTTTGGGTCTGCAATCCACTTTGGGCTGGGATAGAATGACTGTTGCTATTCTTACAAATAGATTACTAATAGATATGGGGCCCACATGCAGATGAGTTAAGAGCTGTATATACACACACATTCGAACTGCGGTTCATCCTACCCTTTCCGTCGATAGGGGTAATTACATGATCTAGTATATATTTATGGCTCAGGCTCCGAGGACCCCCCTAACGGTGTTTGCACGCTCGGCCGTGGATTTCACGATTGTCAGCTCCCCAAAAAGTGAATAAAGTGCTGCCAACTCAGCGATGACAACCACTGTTGGATTCTTGAAATCCACGGCCGAGATCAAGAACACGAGAGGGGTCAGAAAAAAGGGGGTCCCCTGAGCCCGACTCTATATTTAAAGGGTGGGATAGGTTGACACGTATATTGACACACGGTGACTTAAAAGGGGTCTTTTTTTTTTTGTTTTTTTTGGTGAGGATGCTCTCCTCACGATAGTGACCATCCTCACAAGAAATGTATGCAAACATTGTCAGTACGGTTGGATGTCCCTTGAAAAATGTGTTATTTCAATGTTTTAAAAAAAAATATATTTTATAAATTAAAAACAATTTTTTCAATGATGGATACAATGTTTGCATACTTAACGGTTGCATACTAGACCGACCCCCTACCACGACTTAAAAGTCAACGGTGAAAACAGACGATCCATAATTTTTCATCCACTTCTTACATCCGGTGGTGGAACCCACATGGAGATCATGTTGGACAATCCAACCAGTCAATAACATGTTGATCATCACTAAAAATCAATCAACTCTGATAAAGTAGCCATAGAATTCGATGGTCCAAGTTTGAAAAATTTAAGTCACCTCTTAATGAGGTTAGGAATTTCAAAATGAATTGAGTTTTTGTAAGGATGGTCTCCACAATATGGATAATTGACACTGCAGTTGATTGTCCAACATGACCTCCACGTATACCATCCCGACTGTAGTTTGCAGGAAAATGTTTGTAGGCAAATATTTGATAATCAAATGTTTACAATGGCAAACATTTGTTGGAAAATACTCGTGTAATTGAGGGGAGAGTTGTTGGGGGAGACCAAGGGGAATGAGAGTCATTTAACTATTGCTTGCAGTTGTTTGCAGCCACTTTTTGTGTACAAACACTAGAACACTTTAAAAAAAAAATGATTGGGTCTATTGCCAATATTTGTTGGATGTTGCGCCACTAAGCACACGTAAATGCCGCAAACACTTGCGTGCAAACATTTGTAGTGCTACCAAGCAAGGCCTTATGTTGCGAAACCATTTTCCTATTTGTTATTTCACCCGGCAATTTGGAGGCTTTGTATTCTCTATGGAAAATTTAAAAAAGTGAACAGATTGGCTCAATGTTGGGTCACCCTGAGAAGAATCAGGGTTGGACCCATCAATTGAGACCTCATTGTGTCTATCGGATCAGTCCTGTATTGACGCTGACATGATCCAAACCCGACACCATCGACATCCCTACGTGTGTAACACTAGAATTCACCAAGATATGAGCCAACCTGATTGGATTTTTGTTAACCGTTCGTGTGCCGAAAGAAAAAAAAAAATTGCAAACCAGTCCAAAATAAAAGACTACAGGCCAAATAGAAAGGACCTAATCATGTCTATTCTAGGGTTTAAGGAGTTCCCCTTTTGGATCCCTATTAGATTTATTGTTGGGACAATTGAACCTACAAGGGATCATTGAGAAGCTAAAACAGTGACTCGATTCTCCCCAACTATGACGTCTTATAAAACAACAAAAGACTTCCCACCAAAAAGAAGAAAAACAAATGACCAAGGAAGGAAAATCCTGATGCAGACAGACCAGCAGAAACATTATTAGATTTGATGAAGATTCTTCTAAAACGTATCTGTTTAATAACATGGTGGTTTAGCTGGGCTTGTTTCGATCCATATACTAGGGCAAGATAAATTAGAGCAGGAACTGGGGATCTACTCAGGTACGCAAATAATTCACTCAAAAGCTATAAAATTGGTTCAACATATGGTTTGTTAAGTTCCTTATAGAGGCAGACTCGATGAAACAATGCTGCTGATGAAATGAAGTTTCAGCATTCCAGACGGTGGACGTTAAAGCCATGTGATTCTAAGATCCCTAACTCGACCGAGTGGACGGAATCAATTCAATTGAACAGCCTGGTTTCTTGGATGTCAAACCATCACGATAAGATGGGCAACGTTCTCCTATCGAGAATAAAGAAACAACACACTTAATCAACAGAAGACGTTTGGATAGAAGCTTCAAGTTATGGGAATGAGCAGAGTCATGGGCATGTAATCTATGCGTTTATTACAGATTAAAAAACGAAATAGTGTACTCATCTCCAGACAAGTTCCCATTCAGTAACTATAGCTAGTCATAGGTAAGAGAAGTGGCTGGTCGTAAGAACAGGTGTGGAGCAGCAGCAACAAAAAGCAAAAAGCAAACTATCTTGTGACCCAACATGCCTGCTAATCACACGATTCCAAAGGCAGGAGAGTAACCAAATGGGTAATCCACAGTATGCAACAACACCTCGTACAATAGAAGAAGCTAGTAGGCGGCATCAATAGAAGTTTTAGGGCAAGAGACTACAGATTCATGATCAGGATCATGCAGAGGATCCAATAGAATGGCATTGATAACATGGTAGCCAAATGGGAAAAAAAAAAGAGAAATTAACCAGATTGACCTTCAAAGAATGGACTTCTGTCGGCGAATACGTGAAAGGTTAATTGGCATTTCTGAATGGATAAAACGAGAATAACATCATTGTACTATCTGAAAATTTAAAGGATTGTATACCCCACTAAATCGAACAAAAGCAAATACATCCATGTATCATACAACTAAAAGTAACAAAGGAATTATCCTTTTGTGTAAAGCACCATATTAGGATTTAAAGCAAATTGGCGATAAATCCTAATATACCCCACTAAGTCGAACTAAAGCATATACATCCATGTATCATGCAGTGACAAAGTAACAAAGGAATTATCCTTTTGTGTAAAGCGTCATATTAGGGTTTAAAGCAAACGGGCATTAAATCTAATACCCCACTAAGTTCGAACAAAAGCATATACATGTATCATGCAGCTACAAAGTAACAAAGGAATTATTTTTTGTGTGTAAAGCATCATATTAGGATTTAAAAGCAAACAGGCATTTCTTGGTGGTGAAATATACCAGACAGAGAGTTGGTCAGGCTGTGGGGGGTTGTACCCACAGACCTAGGATCGAGTCTTTGGGGGGTAATTCCCAAAGACCTGGGTTCGGTCCCATTCTTACTTTAAAGGGGTTATTAGGGGGGAATAATTAATGTTTACCTATCAAAAAAAAAAATATATATATATATATATACCAGACAGAGATGGTTAACAATATATTTCCACACTGATGTTAGGAGACACCCATGAAAGAACCAGCAAGGAAAGAATTTCAATAAAAGTAGATGCCAAATGAACAGGGGAAAATTCAGAAACTCTGTTAGTTCAAACCCGTAATCAAATCGAATGCGTAAGACCCCAGAATCCTTAAACACACAAAGAAACTTTCTACACTATTTTCGGCTTCAGATTCAATGAAAGAAAGTTAAAACCCAAACAAATTTAATGGGCACTAACTAATCATATAATGCAATTAAACGCGATTTCTTAATTCAACGAACAAAGATATAACAGGAGTTCCATGAACAAGCTTCAACTAAAATTTGTAATTCGAACCGACAATAATGGAGGAAGAACATTACTGTACAAGGACAAGACGAGCCACTCCATTCCTGAGATCCCCATTTCCTTCTCCCCAAACTTCTTCTTCTTCGTCATCTCCTTCCTCGGTGTTATCCGAATTCGCGCCCTTTGGAACCGTCACGATAAGTTCCCCATCAATGTAAACAGCACTAGAAAGCTCCGGCCTTGTTGAGGGTGGAAGCCTAAACCTCCATAAATCTAGCTCAAGCTCATCGAAGTCAAGAACGTTACTTCCTCTGATAACGATCTTCGTGACACCGGGGTATATTTCAATTGTGTGGGTTCGGACGTCGTTACCCACATCGTCAGTTATTGCGACGAAGCGGAAACAATCGGGGTTTTCTTCGATTAAGACGTCGGCGTCTGAATGGAAAGGAAGCACCAAGACCCTACTGAATATGTGAGGAAGCCGACGGAGCTTCTTCTGCCGACCCATGAGTCTGTTAGCTTCAGAGAGGCTCGAATTGATGTCGTAACGGAACGTGATGTTTCGCTTCTTGGGAACTGGGTGGACCTTCATGGTTTCGACGAGAAGGTGGTTCGGCGAAGGATTAAAGGGAGGAAAAACCCTAAACAGAACAATATCAGAGATACCCAAATGATCAAATTGTGTGTGTGGAAACGATAGAATCATCAACAAATGGTGACAATCACTTCATTTCTTCCAAAATCTTCACTAAAACCGTAAATTCTTCTTCAAATCTAACCAAATCCACACAAAAAAAAAAAACTCTGCTAAGAGTTCTCTTTTGGAAGAACAAGAGAGAAACCCTAACGGAATTCCCTCTCAGAAAGATTGAAAGCTCTAGTAGAAAACCTAACCCTAAAAAAGGGGAAAGAAAGAGAGAGATTCTTCCCTTTGCCACTACTCTGAAAAGAGGGGCATTTTGAGGAATTATGAAAAAGAATAAAAATTTGCTGAGAACCAGAGACGAGGAAAGCCGTTAACGAAATATTTTTCTTAGTAGATAGGCTTGAGGAGAGCAGATAGAGAAACGCTGTACTATTAAAGAGAAAGGGAATTCGTTTTTACCCCTCACTTCCACGTTATTATCGGAATTACCCTTTGTACGTACGCGTTTGTAATTTTTGAAATCAAAGCCAACTTTCTGAAATCTGAGTAAAACTTTGATGACCGACCCTATAATCGAGGCTGATGACAGGGCGCAATATGAGCCACGTGGAATACTCTTAGAGGACTCTAACCGTATGGATGTTTGGCCAATCCCTACATGGAGCTACAGACCACAAATCAGCCCGATCCGTAATTTCTAGGATTTATTTTGGAATTATTTTCATGGGTTGATTTTAACCGTGGGAATTTTATCATTATTGACCATTATTTGAGGTACAAAGATCCAAAGGATTGAAATCAATAATCATGCTGATTTTTGGTTTTTAGCTCTACCTAGGGATTGGAAAAAATCCATACAGTCAGAGTACTCTAAGATTGTGCCATGCGGCTCATATTGCGCCCTGTCATCAGCCTGGATGACAGGATTCTGTCATCAAAGTTTTACTCGTGAAATCTCTAGCATGTTTGGTACAAAGCTCATTGGCCTCCATAAATGTTTTGTCCCATATCCGGTCCGGTCCTTTTGGGGCCAGGCATGGCCTTGTATAGGCTCGACCCGACCAGACTCCTCTAAGAGCTGGTCCTGGGCTTGGCATTTTGGAGATCGACCCATCATGCCTGAACCTAGCTTGTTCCATCCCTCTCCTTTTTATGCCGAAGATCGTAATTTGACTCTTGGATACACCAACTAGCACATCTCAGCCTCGCCCATGGTCTGGCCCGGGGCCGACACACCTAAGGGCTTGGGATTTGGCTTGTGGCCCGGCCTTGTTTAAATCGCAGCTTGTCAGGAGCCCAGCCTGCTAGCGGCCTGATCCATTTACACCCTCCAATCCCAATCCCACCCATTACTCATTATAATTCCAGCATTTTTTATTCATGTGCTTGAAATCCAATGTTTTTCACCCATGGGCCTGTTCATGAAGCCCATGATAATAAAAAAATGTGCTCCAATCTAATGGTTAAAAATAGAGAAATTTTGAAATACCTAACCCCCTGCCGCAAGACAATTAAAAAATGTGCTACAATGTAATGGTTAAAAATGGAGAAATTTTGACATACCACTCTCCCCCCACAAGACATACAATTTGAAAAAGTTGACTTACATCACCCAAATCAAACGGCTATGGTAGTCGACCGACCGACTACCACCCCGACAAACAATTTAAAAACTCAATAAAAGAAAGGGGAAAGTTTAAAAATATTAAAAAATAAATAAAAGTTAGTAATTAAAATTGTCCGCCGAAGTGGTGATTGACTAGCCACGAGACTCTAATAGGTTGGACGCCGGTGATGGGTAGCCAACCTACCATGACTAGCGGACCACCACAACTTTTTGATTTGGGGTTAGGGTTTCAGCCCAAATGCACATGTTCTTGTTTTAAGGTTGAAAAAAAGAGTATTTTTGTCCTTTCAAAAAAAATGTTTGCCAATTTGGGTCAACAACAGTGGACCAAGTCATGGGGATAAGTTTTTCAAAATGTGGAGAATATGTCAAATTTCAAAGGTAACATGGGAGGTAAGTAAAAAAATCTAGCAACCAATCAAGATGATTTTTGGTTTGTAAGTTCACCAAAGAGTATTCATAAATGGGCCCAAAGAGTCTGCCATGTGGAAATATTTGACCAACATGCAGTGAGACAAGTATTAGTGACCAACACATCAGGTTTCCTCTTTAAATATAGTTATCTTTGCTGCCAAACACCTCCTTTTAAGCTCTGTGGGCGTTTCGTAGTTTTGATGAAAGTTGAGGATAATTTCTAATAAGTTCCTCATGAGAGCCAAAGAAGGAAGATACGTGGATCCTTCGCAGAAAAGGTAGGAGGAGATATGGGCGTTAATTGCGAACCAAACTCTTCTTGTGGATATGGGTAATTTAATCAAGGTCTTCTTTCCCAAATTGGCTTTGTGTTGTGGGCTTGGGCTATTTATATGCTCTCTTTCGGTGTAAAGAGAGTTAAGACTTGGGATAAGGAGAGAATACTTTCCATCCTTTTACGGTCAGATTGGTGCATATGTGAGCCATGTGTAAAGTGTGTTTTAAGTGCTATTAAGAGGATTTATCAAGTGGCCCACCACCAATTGGACGAAACATGCAAACTGTTATACCTATCGTTTTATGGAATGGTTGTTGGTATATTTATTTAGTGTAGATGTTTATAGGGGTATTTTTGTCATTTTCTATTTATTTTTCGTCTTTTATTATTATTGAATATTAGGAGGGTATAATTGTAATATTTGTCAAAATAAGATGAATATAAGCAATTTAGGCTGTGTTTGGTTTACGGAAAATTTAGATTTCTTTTTTTTCAAGTCACGACTTTTCTTGAAAAAGTTGTAAACTATAAAAAAAAAATTTTGCAATTGGTACTGACAATTAAAATCTCAAAAATTTTCTGAAAAAAAATGATTACAGCTCGGTGATGCGACTATTGAAGAGTGAGGGGAAGCTTAAGCAAATTATGTCATATATATATCTGAGGAGAGAGGGAATGATTTCTCTCATACGAAGGTGCTAATAAGATACTTTGTCGTGTCTTGTGGTCACGCATTCTTACGCAACGTCGAAAGATAGGGATGAACACGAAGGATGTTATCTATGTAGAAAGAGATGGTGAGGAAGGAGTTGTCATATCAATGTAATTAAATCTAACCCGACCTGGCTGGTCAAATCGGTGACCCAATCATAAACTAGGTTAGGTTGACCCCAACCCAGTAATCTTTGAAAAAATCATTCACGTTCTTATAAACCGCTTGACTCAGCCAGTTGAAGCAGTGATCCGCTTGACCCAAACATGGGTTGCACCGGTGACTTGAGGAGGTCTACCAAGGGACGGGCAAAACATTCATGGGTTAAGATCCCAAAATCATGGCTCACAACCATGGCTCAACAACCCACGCCCTGACCCATCCCATGTGTGTAACTAATGAGGTGCATGGTTGTGTCCAATGGGCACAAAATTAGAAGGCCCAAGTGCTCCACCTTTTAGGCCCAACCCTCTCATATAAGAGTTTCAAACTTTTAATTTCTCATACAATACGTGTAAAGAGGTGTAGGGATTAAGAGAAGCCTCATTATGTTTCACTCAAATATTTCATAAAATCTTGTTTTCAAGAAGTGAGGGTTTACAAAAGCATCTCTTATAAACAAAAAAATGACCTGGGTTCAAAACCCCATAGCCCCAAAATTAAACACAAACTCTATGAATAACAGACATGCACCAATGAAGGGGCATGCATTGTCAAGCCTCGAATATCAAAATACAGTGCTTGAGCCATGGCTATGGATCCAATGTGTGATGAATAAATTAATAAATCAGAATTTATAAAAATAGAATAAGTTAAATAATTTAACTCATTAATTTAAATAAAAATCGTGAATTAGTTGTTTAGACAGACCTAACTCACTTCATTTTTATTCTACAAACCCACCTTCTACAAACTAAATTTGAGTTGAGAAATCAATGTTGGGGTTCCAATGATGACACATCAACAATAAAAATTTCATAACTAAAAAAATATTGCTCTAAAAACTTTTTGGAAACTAGCTTAAAATTAGATTATTGAAAAAATATAAAAAAGACCAATTTTTTTATATAAATTTCTTTATAAAATACCCAATCCAAAATAAATTACTATTTATTGGAAAAGAACAAATAGATCAAGTATATCCATAATTTAAAAATTCTATTGAATCCATATATTAGAATTGAATAAGGTTAAATATTTTAGAAAATAGCCTACAAATAGATTTAATAAAATAAAAATATTAATATATTGTTTAACCCATGAAATATCAGTCGCAATATTCTAACATATTAATAGTAGAAATACAGAAAATATATACAAGTTTTACTAGAAAAATCATATTAAAATGAAAATATATCAAAACAGTGTGAAACCAATTTTATTTGCAAATACCCATTACTCCAAAAATTATAATTAAGTATTAACTAATCCAAAATTTATTATATATACTTTTTAAAAAAAAAAAACAAAATTTAGGTTTAAAAAAAAATAAGAAGGTCATAGTATTACTATTTTACACTCAAATAATGGAGTTTTCAAGCTTTTCATCTCTCTTGCTCTTCCTCTAAAGAAATCTCACCAATAATCCAAATAGGGTTGGCAATGGATCGGGTTTGAGTCGGATTGATACTGATTTGGTATCGATCCGATAAGAAATCTAATCAATCCGGATCCGATCGGATCAATAAAATTAAGTTCCAAAACCGATCCGATATGATTAGATCGGTTCTGGGTCCGATCCGATCCCATATGTATATAATATACATACATGTATAACATATATTTAAATAATATATCTTTAAATACTTTTATATATATATATATATATATATATATATATATATCTATAATGAATATTATATATAGTATAGATATCGGATCGGGACAAGGTTGATCCGGTACCGATCCAATAAGAGATCCGATCGACAATCTGTGATCTGGAACCAATCCGATAACGAAAAATAAAGTTCCGGACTTATTTTTTTGGGATCGGATCGAATCGGATCTCGGGTTTGACCCAATCCATTGCCATCCCTAAATCCAAGTGACTTAGTGTAAAAAGATAAAGGAGTTTAAATAAAGATATGGGAGGTTAAGGTTTTTTTTTTTCAAAACCTTACCTCTCCCACAAGACTTTAACAATTTTTTTGGTTAGATCAAAATCTCTCGTATCTTTCTAGTAGTGTCCACTTATCCCCCTCAAAACAGCCAACCTTTTTTATACGAGAGAATCCAATTCTTTTAAAAAAAAAAGGGATGGGCTCCAATTACAAGACACAATATTAGCCACGTGGCACACTCTTAGAGGTCTCTGACCGTAGACCTATAAACCAAAAATCAGCCTGATAAGTGATTTCTAGGCATTGGATCTTTGTACCTCAAATACTGCTCAAATTCCCACAGTTGAGATTAACCCAGTAAAATAAGTCCAATCAACGTTGATTACTATAAATCAAACTAGATGGCCGGACTGTATGTTTTTCCCTCCATTTCCTTTTATACAACCATAAATCAAACCCTTTTTATATGTCCTTTTTCTTTGCATTTTGGTGTTATATTTCTTGAAAATCTGCATTTTTAATTTTTTTTTTGTACATTACCATCGTGGGAGGGCCCCACGAAAGATGGCAGGTGAAACCTGAAACCAGTCAAGCCGGGAAAGGGAATTTCTACTCCTGCCACACTGCTCAAAGGAAAAAATCTACCTGTGTGGGTTTGACCCCACGACCTCTCGAAAGAGGTGGATACACACCAACCATTTGAGCTGCCATGTTGGGTGTTCAAAAAAGTTTGTGTTGAGTGTGCTATTAGTCTCGGAAAATCACATATATGGTCTTAAGACACTAATAATTGGCTCAGGCTCCGAGGACACCATATTTTTGACCCCTCTCGTGCACTCGGCCGCGATGGTTGTCAGCACCCCAAAAAAGTGAAAAAATGATGCCAGCTCAGCGCTGAAAACCAAACACGAGAGGGCTCAGAAAAAAGGGGGTCCCTTGAGCCCGACCCCCAAAACTTAGATTGATTGGTGATTTCTACCCATTTGATCCGAGTCTCCCCCAAAAATTGCTGGAATCCAACCTGATCAAGTCACTACATTGAGTGTTATTTCAGCTTTTGCACTTCTTGGTGCGCTGAAAAGTCCAAAAT
Source organism: Euptelea pleiosperma (assembly GCA_035048495.1). Taxonomy (NCBI): domain Eukaryota; kingdom Viridiplantae; phylum Streptophyta; class Magnoliopsida; order Ranunculales; family Eupteleaceae; genus Euptelea; species Euptelea pleiosperma. The sequence continues at coordinate 23,135,368 of CM068551.1, read as the reverse complement.
CCAAATGCTATCTTCATTAATAAGAACGTTTTGGAGATGCTTTGTCCGTAAATAGTAAATAATGTCTTTATTGACATGAACGCCAAAATGTGGTAGGTTGACGAACGCCATTTATGATATCTTGGACATACTGATAACGCCCCGTGACGTCGGTACCATGGTTTTAAAGAACCGTTATAACGGCCATTGTTAACCTAACACTCCAAACCTCCATTATTAACCTAACACTCCAAACCTATTAGGGCTTGTTTGAATGCCAAGTGGGAAAATTACATTTTCCTTGGGAAAACACAACTGCGCATTTGTTAGATAGCCATTTTTAAATTTGTACAATTTTTCCTACCAAACCATTTAAATCTGGATAATTTTCTCTATTAAGCCCGGAATTCATTTCCCATCCAAGTAGGTTAGAATTCAAAATACGCCTTTATTTTCTCACGTGATTGAAATATGTGTTCTCAATTACAATCAATCAACCATTTAAGGCATTTCCCAAATGTATTTTCTTCGGAAAATTTTCTTTGAAATCAAACACGCCCTTAATTTATTTGTTAAAAAAACACATTATAATGGACTTAACGTTAAGCCGGTTGTTATCCCTTCATTAAAAAATAAATTCAGAAATAACAAAATTTTGTCTGTTTTAGACCGTGATTTGACTCGTTATAATAATAATAACGTTAACGTCATCATTTGTTATAACGTCCACTTTAAACCTTAGGGGATACCACGTCAAAATAGAGGCCAATGAAATGTTGACACATAATTTTTTTTAACATTTTTTTTATATTATATACTAGTCAAAAATTACCAAAAAAATAGAAAATTATTAAATTCAGTTACGTCGAGCTTGTTTTCTTTGTTACGTAGCGACTTTTGGGAGTGTTAGTATCAATTTTTTTCGTCGTTATTTTCCAGTAAATCATATTGAAACAAATGCGAAGAGTGATAATATGCCAGCATTTCATTTATTATATGCTAAAGGAACCACGAACGCTCGGAAAAATAATAGTATCCTCTTAGTATCGTATCAAAGAATATCTTTTTCGTTGCCGCCCCCCACAAAAAAAGAATATATTATTTTGTGGCATTGGTGGAATAAATGTATTTTATAAGAGCCATTGTGATGCAGACATCTGTATCAAAATTTTGATGCAAAAATCCCCCAAATTGCCATGTAGTACATTCTTATGGGGCCATTGGCTCGCTCAATGTTTGCCCCATACCAAGGTGAACCTACACACCAAAAATGTGTGATGGGTGGTTTCTAGCCATTGGATTCGAGCATTATGTTTTTTCATTATAGGCTTATTGAACAGGCCTGTGGGTGGTTCCAAGCTAATGACGAAAAAGTGCTCAAATCCAATGGCTAGAATCAACACTCACTTATTTTTGGTGTATGGGTCCGTCAAGGTGCATGTAAGCCAAACATCTAGGGTCAGTGGGCCCGAAAGAGTGTGCTACAAGACAATTGGAGGGACTCCTGCATCAAAATTTTGATAGAGAAGTCTGTATCATCATACATTTTTTTAGTGAACCCAAAAAATGCTAGGGCCACGAGTCTTCTACATCGTATTCGTGTTTAATACGCGGGTATTTTATTTTTTAAGAAACGTGCAATATGGCCGTATAAAATAAAAATTAGAAAAATCACGAATTTGTGATTAAACGAATAAAGCGCATATTATTTCGGTTTAATACATGAATTTTACATTTTTTTAAATATAAAAAATGTATTAAACAACCGTAAAAAAAAATGAAAAAATTGGTAAAATTTAGTCTTTGCAAGAAGACCGGCCTACATAGAGTTAATATTCAGTCTGATTTGAAGTTAGTGGTCTCTTGGATCACTGATACGGTCTCTGTTCTCTGGCATTTAAAATCTTGGTGATGGAAGGTTGTAAATACTCTGAAAGAATTTGATTACTCTATTAATCAAATTTATAGTGAGTCTAATACAACTGCTGATTATATGGCGCTTGAAAGTCCCCAAACTAGATCTTATAAGGAATTTAACCAAGCATCCCGCATAGACTAGCTAGCTTTATTTACCTGGATAAGATTGGTACCCCTTATATTAGAGTTTAGGTTTGCATTAATTTGTTAGCTTTGGTTCTCATGCATTATTTTCTTCTTTAAGTTGAGGGGTAAGGTGGGTACGTATCCAAATTTTAAATGTGGAGGTCTCTCGACTACATCGATGTAGCTTTTTTTTTTTTTTTTTTCCCCATTGACCATTTGGATGTTGCGCCGATCCATCAGGAGATATACAGATTAAAAATCAGCTTGATTTATGTTTCTAGACGTTGGATTAAGGACCCAAAAAAGAATGATTAATCCAACGGTTAGAATCACTCCTAGAAAAGTGCTAAAATCTAATGGTTAAAGATAACCGATCTAGTGCAAAATTTTTATATGAAGTCGTCTCTCGATGTAGTCGATCCAGCTCCTTTTTATTTTTGCCCATTGGCCGTTTGGATGTTGCGCCCATCCATCAGGAGATATACAGACTAAAAATCAGCTTGATTTACGTTTTCTAGACGTTGGATTAAGGACCCAAAAAAGAATGATTAATCCAACGGTTAGAATCACTCCTTAAAAAGTGCTAAGATCTCATGGTTAGAGATAACCAATCAAGCTGATTTTTAGTATGTACATGTACATGCACCACGAGGTGACCTAAACATTCATGCGGTTAGTAGACCCAAAAGAAGGCACATGCCCTAAAAACCAATCCATGAAAAAAGGACTCAAATCCGACGATTCGAAGTCGGAAATGGAATTTGATTTTTGGTCTGTGGGTCCATCTAGGGATGGTCCAGCATCCAAAGGGTCGGTGGTCTCTAACAACGTACCACGTGTTTATAACCCGTCCGTCAAGAAAAGTGGACTTGCACCAAAAGTATTAAAGTGGCATTTATTCTTTAAATACTTTTTTATCCCATCACGGAAAGAACTACTTGGGGTTTAAAAAGTAGATAGTGTTACAATCATCCCTAGTGGCTGTTGTCCTACACCGCCTTTAAATTCAGATCTCTAGATGGTCCTCGAGATTTGTATATCACAAGCCGCAAAGTCCATCAACAGTCTAAACCAAGTGAACGTCTTTAAAATATTCAAATTACTATGTTATCAGCTACACTGTGTAAAATGACCAGGTCTAGCTCCCTTAACATGGACAGGTGTCAGCGCTGAAAAGTATTTATTACCCCACTCCCTTGATTCGAACAAAACTTTCATCTTTATCTTTATCTTTTGTCTTGGTGCGAAGTACCCACTTTTCTCAAATCAGACATATCTGCTGTAAAATTACCAAATCGCCCAAGATCCCCCCGGAATAACAAGATTTTAAACCTGCCATATAACCACCAAAAATATATAAAGTGACCAAAATGTCCTTAACAAATTGGTAGATTTTTAGTGGGGTGTGTGTGCATAATATTCGCAGACCCCATTTCCCGCAGAGTCCTGGTCGTGGTCGGAAGAGACTCTCTCTAAGCCGAGTAAAACCATAGTTAGTAAATGGTATTCTCGAATTATTCGGGAATTATACACGAACCGTACGAATTAGTAAACAAACAATGTCCTATTCAAAGGTAATGAAAAATTTGAGCATTCTTGAACATGATCGAGTAAAACTTGACTGACCAGGGATCGCCCACAGTATGAGCCATGTAGCACATTTTTAGAGGACACTGCCATGGATGTTTGGCCAATCCCTAGGTGAACCTAAAAACCAAAAATCAACCTGATTAGTAATTCCTAAGCATTGGATTGGAGTCATTTCCACGGGTTGATTTTAACCATGAAAATTTGAGCATCATCCACCATTATTTGGGGTACAAGATTGAAAGGTTTGAAATCACTAATCAGGAAGTTTGGCCAATCCATAGGTGAACCTACAAACCCTAAACAACATTCTTTTGTTTTCTTGTTTGTGCTTAAACACAGTGATAATGGTTTGGTATGAAATAGGAACATTTCGTGGACCTGTTCCATAACCCAATAATCAAGTCAACGGTCAAATAACTTAGTCAAAAGTATTTTAAGGAAATTAAAGCATTTTCAATAAAAATATCGTTTCATATTAAAGCCCCAAGCCTATTTACACCAATGCCTGATGTGGCGTGTGCGTATATATATATGTGTGTGTGATATTTTTTATTCTCTACCACCTTATCTCTTATCAAGGTCTCGTAAAACTTTATTAATAACAATATTGAAAGGTTATTCTAGCTTACTAAGTTGGTAAAGTCACTAGTGTTGGTTCCAAGACCTAGGTTTGAAACCTAGCTTCAAGTATTGCCTACCAAAAAACGAAGATAAGTTATAAAACTATTTGAAGAAAATAAAATTCCCTAGTGGGGCTCATATAATGATATATGATCATGGGGCCCATATAGTGACATATGATCGTAGGGCCCACGTGGAGATGAGTTGAGCATTAATTTTTTGTGAAGAAGATCTCCTTGTTATAAAGATCATCCTCACAAGAAATCAACTCTTTTTTGAAACTTCAAACATTAAAAATGACTTCACATACCATAATAGAGAGAGAAATTCTTTCTCGATCCTACAAGACACTAACTCTTTCAATATAAAGGGCACCCAACACAACTCTCTAGTCGGTTAAACAACAGTTATTTTGGTCTCTTCTTCTTCGAGGCTTGGAAAAATTGAACTCTAATGATGTTTGGAATGTTAGATCAAAGGTAACAAGTTTGAAATTTATTATTAGAAGTGCTACTAACCAATTTATGACAACAGAAGGTACTGGGTTGAGAGCAAAGTCAGTAGAAGAAGCTAAGGCATATGCAATGAACTGGGGACTCCAAGTGACTAATGAGCTAGTGATTTAAAAGTTGATAGTGGAAGCAGACACAAAAGACCTTGTAGACCATCTCACTAAAAAAGGTCTTTATTTTTTGGGTTACATTCGTCAGCTTGCCGTGTAAACAATCTCCACCTTGTTTTTCCACTAATATTTCTTTTTATTTCCCCCATAGAGAGTCAAATACTGTTGTAAACTTAATAGTCGTTAAAGCTAAAACCTGATCCTCTCCTCAACATAGTGATATACCCCTTCTTTTTCGCTCGTTAAGTTTGACTTACTCAGCAGGGGAGAACACCAGAGTTGACCTTGCTCATTTTTGCCACTTAATTTATATATTCTATGATGATATATAACAAAAAAGAAAGCGAAAAAGTGGACTTTAACATTATAGAGAAAAAATAAGTAACCTAGAATTTTTTAAACTTGCATTCCACTTTGGCTTCAAATGTCAAAATGGCCTGATTTTTATTGATGATGATATCCATAGTGGAGAAATTACCCTCACAAAAAATCAGCCCTGACTCATCTCCACGTAGGCCCCATTGACTGTGTAGTTGTAGGGCCCACATGAAATTTATTTTGTGTTGATGATCAATATGGCTAGGACAAATACATGGGCCGTTGGGTTGTCCCAACCACTGCATGTGTAAGAGATATATTTGGTTGGCAACATTAATAAATATCTACCAAAAAAGATTCATGACATTTGTGTTCCATTATTTTCACAAGGCTATTAAGGTCATTTTAGGGATTCTTCACCTGACATCGGTTTTCAAGAGCTCAATGACGCTATCGTTAATTACCTAACATAAAGGGGCATTTTTGTAATCATGGAGAAAAAAGAAAAGAAAAGGAGCACGTACTCGTAGTGGTTCCTTCGATATTTAAATATGACGGTGAGTCATTTCAGATCCGCGATTCCTGTTCACAGCTCGAGGCTGGAACTTCAACGGCGTTTTGAGAAGAAAAATAGCAGAGCTCTGAGAAGAAAAAGCGCGCTATTAGACCCATTTATCGTTGCAGAAGTCTCCTCATCTATCTTCCAATAGGTTCTCCTTACTTCCCTGAACATTCTGATCTTTGTTTTGCTGATTTCCACACTGATTTTCTGTGAGAAATGAAGTATTAATCAGCTTTCGCTTATTATTAGTTTAGTGAGTTCTTCTTGACTGATTTTCCTTTCCTCAAGCATTCTTCCTGTGTTCTCTGAGGTTGCTTTGCGATTTCTTGCGCGTTGGTATCGTTTCAAGGGTTTCCCGGGTGGTTTTGCAATTTTGATGAGTTTTTGTTCTCGATCTGTGCTTATAAATATTATCCCTGGAAGAGGTTCGCTTCTTTTGGTTCAGATATGTAGTTCTTTGAACTTTCAGGTAAAAAACGACAGCTTTGATTAAGATCTGCTCCAGTTTTATTAGTCTTGGGGAAAATCCAGACTCTACCGAAGTTTTCCTGTGGCCCTGTGGCCCTGTAGCTTCAAATCTTCTTGTTTGAATCTTCTCGATTTGAGAATCAGTCGTTCTAGCTGAAGAGTTTCGTGGTTTTTGTTCATTTTCTGAGTTTTACTGGGTCATAGAAGCCAACACCTCTGGAACTTGTGATACTTCGAAATGGAGACGCTTGTTGTTGTGTCGCAGCATCGGAATCAATATTACAGCAGAAGCAAGTCCCAAGTCCAGGACAGATTCGGTTCGTCTCCTTCCAGAGGCTTCAGAGAGATAAATTGCAGAACATTTCAATCTGGAGCAGGTATTCTGCCAACTCCTTTCAAGTACTGTAATAGCCCTTCTGTGATTAAAAGGGCAAATTCTGCCCCCAATACACGACAATCAGTTCTTCCTCAGAGAGAAGACGAAAAAAACTTGAAAAACACTGGTAAAAGCAGCGCAATCCCTATAAATCTCCATGCTTCCAACAAAGAGAGGTCTTTTAACGATGATCTTTCTTACTCTGAACTCTGGGCTGGACCTGCTTATACGAACTCACCTCCCCCGAGTTCGTTACCGATCCCTAAATTTTCACTCCGACAGAACCGGAGTGTTTCTTTCGAACTGCCTGTTCCAGCATCTGGAATCACATTGCACCCTGTTGCTAAATCCGCCCCACCTTCCCCCACGAGGGAACCATATCCATCTCCAAGCAATTTCTTTCACTGCACTGCCTCCGCGACTAAGGATCTGCGACGAATTCTCCATCTGGATAGTGGTGACGAATGAGCGTGAGGAGGTTTTGATTCATGTAAATAGATAGCAAGTGCAACTTGGGTTAGTGGTAACTTGTATATATTGACCGAATAACTTGGTCCGTAGTGCGAATCTTTTTCTGTATTGGTGGTAGAAAGAAGAAGAACAGTCGCCGCATATGACATATATCACCAGATTTTACAAAAAGAGTCTCTTAGGTTGTGTGGATTTGGGTTTCATTTATAGATCTCTGTTTACAAGAGGAGAAAGGGGTTGTTAATTGGGATTTCTGCTATGGATGGCTGCTATTTTTAAGTGTTTAGGGAGCAGAAAAGAAGTGATACACTGAGAATTCAGACCTAACGCTCAGTCATCTGCAATTGGCATTGGTTGGCAAAGTGGTGCTCCATGGATGGAGTCCGACAGAAACTACATGTTGATGATCAGCAAAGTTATGATATCTGGTCTAAGATAATTTCCTCTCAAGTGGTGCTCCATTGATGGAGTTGACAGAAACTACATATTGATGATCAGCAAAGTTATTTTAAGATAACTTCCTCTCAGAACTGTTGAGTTTCACGTGTTGTGCTTAGGTTAGGGTTCCTAGTTTTATGTACCATGTGAATACTGTAGGAGAATTGCTTTTCATTAGGTTATAGGTTCTGTAAGTTTCTATTGCCTTCTCTTCCTCATCAGTATCTCTATTCTCTTTTAGTCTCCAACCTGTAGTCTCTTCTTCCTTCTACTGGGTCGGACATTTCTTGAATTAACTGCTTAGATAGCACACTTATGCTTCCTTCAACCTAGTCTCTTACTTCTACTTGGTCCAACTTTTTATGAATTTACTGCTTCGATGATGCACATATGTTTCCTTCTGCTTTGTATCTCTTACATCTACTTGGTCCAAATTTCCCCGAATTAGCTGCTTAGATGATACACTTATGCTTTCTTTTTTATCATTACCATTTCTTTTCTTGCTAATTTCTGACTCCTTCCTGTATGCTCTGCGAGAGCATTTGGTTCCTATTTCCCACTTTTTCGGTTTTTTCAAGAGTAAAAAGTGGGGAAAGGAGCTCATGGAAGATTGTTAGTTTGCCCGCCTCCTCTGCTTTCAAGTATGTAGTGTAAGGCCATCCTGTTATAAGCCCCACTAGTTGTCGATTTGTGTGTCAGTGAGTCCTCGTCTCTTAGGTTTGTCTCTGTAACGTTTATCTTTTGTGGAGATGGCTGATTATGCAATGTCATTCACAAGGTATCATCGCTTCCTCTGCTTCATTTTCCAATTCTTTAATTGTCTCTGCTTCTCTTAGATATTTCATGTGATTCTCACTAATGCTGTCTTGTTTATCATTTGTGCAACAGTGCTGATGCAAGTGAATCTTGTGGAGGCATTTCCACAACTACTGCAATTCATGTTTGGTGGATTTAGTCTTTTTGTTCTAAGTCATGTAAGCGAACCACAAGCAGTCTCTCTGTGTAAGAACTGTTAAAGTTTTCTGTCAGTCGCGTGTTTGTTTTCTGTATTGGGACTCCCTTTTGAGCTGATTGTGGAGTTGTTCTCTAGTACTATTGGACTAGTTCTAGTATCTTAATGCTCTTGTTTCGTTTTGGTTACAATATTGTATGCTTCTTTAATCTTCTGCACTCCTGTGGAAATTTTTATGGTATTGTTCCTGCATTTGGATGGATATTGGAACTTATTTCTCATCATGAACTCAAAAAAACCCATTACATAATTGATGATAGTATTGTTTCAAGGCTGTTTGGGTACTTGCAGCGATCGGGTATGGTGAATTCTATGCCAAATGAAAGAGGGCGAGTTCAGTAAGGCCAATAAACTCTGAACTGATTCTTCGTAATTAAATACAAAGCAGTTCAGTAGTTATGAAAAGGTAGCTGATTTGTCAAATAATAGAGGAATTAACCATCCGGCCTAGGTGCCATTTCTCAAGGCCATCTACTTGATGGGCCAACATTTGGATTGAGCATAGTCCAACATTCTCACTGATCAGTTATTTGATTTTGAGAGGTCTTTATAGTTATTTGCAGGTCCACAGAAACGGATGATTGAGACCATTTGAACGGTTGCCTAATTTTCGCGGTAGGCTGTTATTATTTGGATGGTCCAATGCCAACATTCCTAGTTATTAGATTTTGAGTGCTCTTTATAGTTGTTTGCAGGTCCACAGAAAAGGATAATTGGGACCATTTGAGCGACTGCCCATTTTAGCGGTAGGCTGTCATTAGTTGGATGGTCCAGATTTGTTTCACTTGTGCAATTAACACATTTTTTTTGTTGGTACTGCTGCTTACAATGATCTTAATTGCCACATGACAGATGTTTGGACATACATTAACTAAGACCATTAGCTACAGAAATGGAAACATGAAAGCAAAGCCCGAATTGCCGTCTTGTTTTGTAATTTTGTTTGTCTAGTGTTTCCCCTAACTCAGCGTTGACTAAGTTTATTTGCTTCACTCTTTTCTCATACTTGGACTAGCCTCGGGTTCGGAAGGCTTTAATATTGTGTGTTCTCTCACATTTATTTGCCTCTGTCGTCATTTGGTTCTAGGAATTATATGGTAGATGCAATGTTTCTGTTGTGCATCATTGTGTGATTACACAGGTCACCAAACTCCAAAAATTTACTGAATTTATAGTAGCCATTAATCTCTATTGCATTCTTCTGGATTATTTTTGGAAGAACTTGACAGGCTATAAGGTTTGGTGGGACACAATGTTCGGGCTCACATTAAAATGCTTTCTTCATTATAAATCTTTATTTGTGTGTTATATCTTCTAGGGCCTGTTTGTGGCACTGATGTTCCATCCATACGAGGTGTGGGGGAGGTGCGCACCATGGAAATGGTGCAATCGTTATGTTTCTCCTTAAAAAATAAATTGGGCCCACCGTGGAGGCACTCCCCTAATTCATAGATTTTCCTCTTCCGGGTTCTCATTCCTAGTGTTACTTTTCATGAATAATTGTAGCTGCTATAGCCCTTCAAGGCATAACCACAGCTGCTGTTGCTGCTGGTTATTTTGAACACAAATATAAATTCCAAATTTGATTTAGCAGCTACATTCGAGGTTTATGCGTTGAGGCTCACTTTGGGGTGTATGCTGGGGCTTTAAAGAAGAAACTTCACATCTCAAGCGTTTAATTGATTTTTTATGGCCTTGCATCAGGCATGGGTTTCCCATAGACGTGCTGGTGGGGAACTGTGCTATTTTTATTTTTATTTTTTTGTTGTTTTACCCCTAAATCGGCATAAGGCTTAAGCCTCTCAAACATGCATTTTTAAGTAAATAAATACTAATATATGAATAAATATGCAGTAATTTTTTTTAAAGAGAATTAAAGAAAAATCTTGTATTTTATTTCGTTCACATTTAAATGTCTAAATTCAAATTTAAAAATAATTAAAATCAAATTAAAAGAGTACCATAATCACACATCATAGCTCATATTCCCATATCTAAAGTTTATAACTTATCAAAGTCATATTATAAGTGAAACATCCTATAGTTTCAGATTTTCAAGTTTAAATCCATTAAAACAAAAACAAGACTTTATAGGTTATAACAACCATTGACACTACGATTTTAAACGAGAAGTGCTTCAATGGCATTGAGTGGGGTGCGTAATTTTCACGAACATGAACATATTTCTTGTTGTTTTTATTTAATATAGAATAGTTTTTTTTTATTTTTTATTATTTAACTGATTTAGAGAAAAAATGATTTTTTAGGGTATAGTTGCTCCCACTGGCATATGCATGTGAGGCACACACTTTTGACACAAGGCATTAAAATGGTGTAAAAAAAAGGCGTGAGGCGTAAGTTATAATTTTGCAGGATTTTAGTGTTCATTAAGCCATAACTTTCACCAGAGCTAATGATATTTTTTGTCCTTGCAAGTCCATGTAGTTTGTGTTGGGGTACAACTTGTGTAGAGGTGGTACACAACTTGTGTAGAGGTTTCGCTAGAGCTAATGACATTTTTTGTCATTGCAAGTCCATGTAGTTTGTGTTGGGGTACAACTTGTGTAGAGGTACCGAAGATTATATATTCTCTAAAGGGGCATTAAGGTTTCACTTATAAATTGAGAGAGTGGGGAAGAGAAAATTATTGTAACCCTAATTCTTTAGAGATAGTGGAAGAACCCTTCTTGACTGCAGACGTAGATACACCACTGAAACACATAAATTTGTTGTGTTTGTGATTGATCTTTTCTATTCTCTCTCTTTTGATGGTTTCATGGAAGGTTGATTTTTTAACACAAGCTTTTAAGATAAGCCTCAGGATCCTTAAAACGCCTTTCAAAACATTAGTTGATTAATAATAAGGTATTCTAGGCTCTAGAAGCACTTCACCCTAGGTGTTCAAAAACATTGCTTAGATCTATCGAGGTTTTGTTTTGCTTTTGCATTTGAGGCTCACGCCTGAGTATATTTCTAGTGAAAAAACTTGTCACTGTTGTCCGGCTATGGCGTCTTTACGCTTTACATTTACATCACATACCCCCAAATTGAATGCATAAGCTGGACGAACTTCCCATCTTTTCTATAATTTTGAATCTATACACGCTCATTTTGATCAAAAAGTAAATCTGTATTCAACAATATATAACTTTGCATCCAAGGTTGACATTTACGATGGGGAAACTAATGATCTCAGTTCTCAGACCAGAAGCAAAAAAACAAAGAAGAAATCATCTCATTAGACATGAGATTTGAGTGTGTGCTTAAGAGGAATCAGTCATCAGCGCATCCATTAAGTTGGGCATCTGAAGTTGTCTTGAGTAGGATTACTGAACTGGTGAGCAAAAGCAGGCAACAGCAAAAACTGCTGCTTCATTTCTCCAACTATTTTTGAGATTCTGAGCTTCAACAACTCCAGTGCTGCCAAAAATAGTCTCGAGTTCTCCAATATTGGGCTTCGTTGATATTCAAGAACCCAAGTATTCGCATCCAATTGCACTGCAGAAGCTCTCAATCTTTCGTGTACCCATGAAGTGTTAGCCTCCCGAATCGAAAACCTGATCTTCCCTTCTGACCACTGATTGCAAAAAATAACCGACAAACGTGGATTTAGAAACCCTTGAAATGCTGTAGAATCTACGAATGACATGACTCCTGCACATTATGCTACATTTATAGAAATCATTCGACGTAATGTGGATTCATAGCCTATTTGCAATGTTTCTAATAGTTACCTATAAAAATTAACTTACTTCAGTGATTCTGCCGGATATGATGGTGAGAGATCGAGAAGAAAATCCAGTTGCGAGCAGTCCGGCAGTTTGCAGAGGCCATCCCCATATGCTCACTTCCTCGGCGGAGGATTTGTACAATGTACAGCGTGAATTTAAGAGCAAACCGTCCTGCAATGGATTTTTCAATTAATTTCTCTTTATTGTTCATTTTACTAAAATCAAAATCTCCATTTCCCGAAAGAAAACCATAATACCTGACTCAATTTCCAGATGGAATCAATGGAGCTGCAGTTCGAAACCTTCCCATTAACAATCTCGCCCAGATTATTCTGCAAGAATCCCAATCTCCCATTCAAATCTTGCACAACCAATGATTCTTTGCCCACCCTCCTTATCATCTCTGGCGACAAAGTAGGTTGGAAAAGCTCGGAAACCGCGCAAGAGAAGATGGAATCCGCTGCAAAAATCAAGCTAATACCCACAAAAAATCTCCAAAAATCAAACCCAATATCCCAAGGTTTCTTCCTTTTCTTCTCCATCTTCCCCCAGAGTCTTGATTTCGCCGTGGATTTGAGAGGCGGTGATGTGAAAATCTGATGGGTACCCTTTCTGGGTGTCAACAACAGTGAACGATTGAAAGAAATAGGGGTTCTTTCTACCATAGATTTCGAGGCCGACAGCTTTGTTAACGAGCTCTGTTGAATGCTCATCGGCATGAGATCAAGAGTCGCATTGATGCTCGCCAAACAGATCTCACAGTGGCAGTTTGCATCTTTGCGACATCCCGGAAAGTAGCAACTGTCGCGGTTCTCGGATCGATCTTCCATTGTAGTGCTGGATCTCCCAGAAGATGATGTTGAGACGGCGGTCTTCATGGCTTCTTTCTCTTCGCTTCCTTTGCTTCACTAATTCTCTCCTCTTTTTTTCCTTTTTCTTTCAAGGTTTTGTCTCTTTACTTCAGGAGATGGATTTGAAATTCAAAAATTCCAACGGTCAGTAGAAAACGGTCAATTGGGATTCTTCGCTTACGTTTTAAGTGACTGAAATACCCATCGTTTTTCAAAGTATTACTTTACTTTTTGGGAATATTACTTAATGAGGACATTGAGGCCCTGCTGGCCCTACCAGCGACGGTCAGATAAGCCCTGACCGCCCACAATATGAGCCGCGTGGAACTTTTTTAGACGACGCTGACCGTATGGATGTTTGGCCAATCAGAATAAAAATCGGCCTAATTAGTGATTTAGAACCTTTCGATCTTGTACCCCAAATAATGCTCAAATTCGCACGGTTAAAATCAATCCATGAAAAAGACTCCAATCCAACGCTTATAGATCTCTAATCAGGTTGATTGTTGGTTTTTAGGTCCACCAAGAGATTGGCCAAACATCCGTACGGTCAGTGTCCTCTAAAAATGTGCAACGTGGCTCATATTATGGGTGACAGTCACTGATCGGCGGTCAGGCAAGTTTTAATATAACTGGACTGTGTTGAGGTAAGACCCCATATGCCTATAATGGATCGGCTTGCCCAATGATCCGATCCTTTAACATTGGGCCTGAATCGAGGTATGAGGTCCATTGGATAGGTCTAGACCTGGAATTGTGATCCGATAGATATCGGATCTGTTCTGGACTCACCTTGATTTGATCCAATAATAACCTGATCTGATCCGAACCGGATCCATTAACAGCCCTATTCCTCACATTTAGGTGGACTATTTAGGTGTCTGTTTGGTAACGAATTTTAAGTTGCCTGCCAAAAATATAACCGTGAAATGTAAATGGAAAAACAGAAAAAAAAAAGAAGGAAAAAATGGCGCTAAATTCAAAATTTGAATTTCAAATTTCCAAAAACGGAAAAAAAAACAGAAATAAAGGCTGTCTTTTTTTCCACAATTTTTTTATAGAAAAAAATGGTTCATTTGGGCGTTACCGTTTTAAAGGCCGTTATTTTCTCTAAAATGACGTTATTTAATATGAGATGCAACAAGAGTACATGTACGAGAGGGATGAGACCTGCAAATCCACAAATTCCTTCCAACTGTCCGAAATCAAAGCGATAGATCATATGGTTATGAACATGGATCGGGTTGATTTTTATGCTGTTTATAGCTTAGGGTCAAAAAGATGGGGAACCTTAGATTTTCCTTTTTTGAGAAGAATTTGATAGATGCTGCTAAACGTAGATCGGAATTTTTCCGCTACAATATTGTTCTAAAGAATATGAGCACATCGATTTCTTCCTCATTAGATTGTGACCCTGATTAATATTCCAATTCCCATCACTCACCAGGCAGGCATCTGTTGTGATCTCCATGGAAATTGAACTCCTTGATTGCATGTTTGTCGGATAACGCTTTCGAATTCGATTCGAGATTTCTACATATAATGCGCATCGGAAGTAAGTGCAAACGTGACAAATATTATCACTCATGGTTTAAAAGGGACTGTTATAACAGCATAAAGGGTAGTAGGTCGTTATTGTTGACAACCACTTTACTCTAAACGTTTAAGCTATTAGAGAGAGAGAGAGGCATAACTATGTATATCAAAGGGCCCACGGGTCTAACAGAGGCAGAGTGCTGGTCACACAGCCAAACAACACACTCCAATAATAAGCTCCTTTAGTACTTTGCCAAGACTCGAACTTACGAACTATTAGGATCTCCTACTCTGATACCCACTTTACTCTAAAAGTTTAAACTATTAGAGGGAGGCGTAACTATGTATATCAAAAGGGTTATGTACATCAAAAGGGTCTACGGGTCTAGCAGAGGCAGTGTGCTGGCCACACAGCCAAATAACAAACTCCAACAATTGTTATTATAACAGTTCAAACAATTGTTAATTTATATATATATTTTTTCAAATTTCAAATTCATTTTTCAGCTAAAATATAAATAATTGGGTAATTAGGTAAAACTAGTAGGTGGTCTGTGCCCACAGCACTCTCCGACAAAGCGTTTGCCAAAATCGAGTATGAGTGGCTTAGATCCACCATCCATTTGGGGTGATAAGATCTCGGCCATCCTTTGTGAAGCCAATAAGAGGGGGGATAAGTGATTTCTCTGTTTTGTTATATAGATGTATAGTGGGTGGCCAGTGCCCTCGGCCCTCCCCTACAAAGTATTTCCAAAAATCAGGTGTGAGTGGTTGAGATGCATAGTCTAACTGTCTAAATTTTATTTGTAGGGTTAAGTGGGGAGATAATTTTCCTATTAAATTAATCCATCCAACCGTCTAAATTTTATTTTATGTAAGGGCTGATATGGGTCCTTCGATATATGAAGCCTATAAGAGGGGGAGACAACCGTTGTGTTTTGTTATATAGATAATGACCATCAAAAGACTCATAACTATCTATATAACAAAACAGGGAAGTTGTCTTATTTCTTATCTTATCCAGCTTCATAAGATAAAGAGTGGTTGAGATCAAATCCATCCATCTACTATGGACAGTTAGATTTCAGCCACTCAATCCCCCCATTTATTCATCTCAGGCTATGATTTTTGTAGAAATCTGAAATCCACTACATAGGCAAGGATTTGGTGTACGTACGTCCACCAAATATGTGCCACCAATAAAAGATGTCAATGGGCCCAAAAGCATGGCAGATGGTGACAGTGGAATGATACTGTAGCGTGGATTTGGACCTCCCCTATTACGTTATGTACCGTTTTAATGCTAAACGGCTGTTATTTTCTGTTATTTTTTCATTATAACAAAAATTTTGACCATTATTTTTTTGGTTAAATAACATATGTTATTTCTGTTTTTTTTCAGTTATTTTCTATTACAATTTTTATTCAAAATTTGAAATTCAAATTTTGAATTTTCGCGCCGTTATTTCTATTATTTTTCATTTTTGCCCATGCATTACAATCCGTTAAAACAGATAAAACAGCAACACCACCCATCCATTATACTGTGAGTGCTAGAGCCACCCAATTTTTGCACACTTTTTTCGCGGAGTGCCATCGGCACGGGCCATTTACTAGTCTATATAACAAAATAGACTAGTTGTCTCCCCACTTATACCCCCTTTTATAGGATTCAACAAAGAAGGGCCGAGATATTATCTCCTAATTGGACAGTGGATCTCAGCCACTTATACCTGATTTTGGCATATGCTTTGTCGTGAAGTGCCGAGTGCGCGGGCCACCCACTAGTTTGATACATAATATAACTTATTTCACATTAAATACCAAATAATGTAACGGTGTTGGAGTGTTACCGTTATAACCGACGTTATAACTGCATTATAACCATTTTTTAAAATCATGGTATCAATGATGAGATGTAAAAATAATAGAGAAAAAAAATGACAGTATTAAATAAAATAAAAATATTAAAAATATGAAAATCATGTGCATTAGCTGCTCTATTGTGTTAAAATGGTTCTTAAAGGTTCCTTCCTCTTTAAGTTTCCTTCTTTAGGTGATTTAGACTCTCAACTCAAGTGAGTTGACTCAGTGAGTTAGTATTAGATTAGCAAAAGCTGAGGCATTTTAGATTTCTCATCTTAAAGAGGACTAAGCTTGTGCTAGTTAACCACCATGATTCTGATAAGGCCTGGTGATTTGGGTACCTCATATGATGATCATATTTAAGATCCGATGGTCGTGATCTTGATTCGAACAGAAGTTCGGTGCGTTCGACAAACACTGGAGAGATATTAAAATAAAATATGCTTAATTTGGGAGAATGCACTCTCTCTCTCAAACTGATTATAGTGGACAAAAAAAAAATTATAATTTAGTTTAACATAATTGAGTCTTATTTTATAGTGCTTGTTGAGTCTTTTTCTAGTGGAGTGTGCAGCTGACCTTCCTGTTGCTGTATTTTAATACAGAAATGTGAAGATCTGTTCTTGATTTTGTGGGTTTTGGAAATCAGTTCAGTCAAAAAGTTTATCAGCCCATGTTCATACTCATAGAGACCCCTAATTCTTTTTTCTTCTCCTGTTCACTGTCAGATCACATTATTTGATCTTTTTTCCTCCCTGAAATCAACTAAATCCATGAATAAACTTCATATTCTCTAAAATCTCATTTGTTCAACTTCTATTTTATATTTTAGCTTAATCAAGAACTAACAATGTTATTAGAAAAAAAAAGAAAGAAGATTGAAAATCCAGTAATTTCTAGGAAAAATAGATTTTAGAGAAGACACAGTAGATTAAGATCCAGTATTTGTTGGGTTTGTAAATAGATTTTAGAGAAAAAAAACAGTTTGTTTTAAACCTTGAATTTTTTTTTCCTGTTTTTCATCCTAGAGAGTGAAAGAAGAAGATATCCATCTTAAGAAAAATCAAAACTAGTAGGACGAAACCTCCATTGAAATATAACATCTTCTGTACAAGACAAAGAAGAGAATTAGCCATGAAAGGTTATTAGAGTTATTCCAACCAAGAAGACGTCTCCTGGTTTATATAACTAGTAAAGCGAGTACGACGATTCGTCTCCTACTTGCGACGTGCTCGATGTTCTCATATACTTCTTCGAAGAAGAAGAAGAAGAAGATGATGTCGATTGAGAAGAAGATAAGTCCCCTGACCTCCTCCTGAGCATCTGCCTCATCCCATCTGCTACTCTGACTGCTGGGTTCGACTTGAATTTCCGACAAAACGACATGTGAGCCTTCACAGCTTCATCTACTTCAGATGGTTTCTTCCCCGGCCTATTCACCTCGTCTCTTACCGCTTCGGCACACAACCCACAAAGCCATTTCCCATCGAATTTCGCCTTCACTTCAGTTATGTAATCTTGGGTGCAGTCCTCTTTCAATCCGCAACAGTCGCACTTCGCTAATTCGATATCCATTTCGCACCGAAGATATGGAATTTGAGTGTGTGAACGGGTTCGAACGAAGTGATTAGCGAATTATTGCGAATTGAGGCTGTTTTTCAATCTTGATTTTGATCATAATCATAGTGAGGGAACTGGGTTTTCTTTTAGATTTTGTTTTCTCACTTTGGATTTGATGATTTTTTTGCCATAAGAAGTGGTGTTGGGTGATGTAGTATGAGAGCTTTTATGGTGGAAGGAGAGAGAGAGGGAGAGGAACTTGTGGTAGGGAAATCTGCCATAATTTCCTCCATGTTCCAAGGGACATGAGGACTGGAAATTGAGACAATGTGGTTGGGGGTTCTCATGGTTGGCCTTTTCTGCATTTAAAACTCTTTTTGAGGGGTTTGGGAATTGGATTCTCTACTTCTCTTGTCCTTTTCTATTATCTTGTTTCTCATTTTGGGCTTTGGGGTAGTTTTTTTTTTTTTTATCTGATTGGCAGTTACTTTCGGTTGACATGGTTGAATGGCTTGGCTTGTCTAGGCTCAGCCGTACTGGTTTACAACTTTCAACTTGGCTCCACTTATTGGCTTGAACAAGGGCACGTGTCTTTGATTTGATTGCCTGACTCCATGTATGCGTTGACTCATATATAGCAAGGTTTAAAAGGGGCCGTTATAACGGTAAAACAGACTGGGGGCGTTACCATCAATCCATTATAACGGCACACGGCAAAAATGAAAAAAAAAGGGAAAATAATGGGGAAAAAACGGCGCTAAAATTCAAGGTTTCACATAGGCAAAAGCTTCACGGTTTAGGGTTTAGGGTTTACCAAATTGTTGACCATGGGGTGGGGAGCAACCTCGTGGAACCAATCAAGGTGTTCAAGGGCGATGATCGAACGAATGGGAGTTTTCATACTGAAATTTTGGCTCCTGACTATCCAATTTGCGACGTAATTATCAGTTTGTTAATGGGTTTTGTTACTATAACCCATATGTGAATAGGAAATTCTGCTTATTTTGGTCATTATTTTCATTAATTTTCAGTTCATTTTTGCGAAATAAAATCTTTACTTATAAAAAAAAAAAAAAGTTCGGTTCCCATAGAAGTTATGTGCTTCTGTTGGTCCCACACAGTTGAATGTGATATCGCAAGAAGTCTGGCGACACGCCTATTTCTTCCGAGCGAGACCGTGGAGCTTGCTCGCTGCGAAGCTATCGTTTTACAAGTGATGGGAACATTTTGGCCGTAACTGGAACGTTACAAGCATTTTATTTTTCAATGGAGAAGGTATGGGAGGTGTAGTTTTGTCAAATTTGTTGAATTCTGAATGTGATGCATTTTTCTCGGGTGATTACGTCAGGTTGTTACTGTCAAATATTATGCAATTATTAATATTTTCTAAGAATAACTTAATTTTTAACCACGCAAAATTCTGAAGAACAACCTAAAGCAAAATAGGCAATTTTTTCAAAAATTATATGTTTCATTTTTCATTGAGAAAATTTTAGATATATACTGCCAAGCGGCTCTCCACCCCGACATGTATGCCCGACGACTTAAAAAACAGGGTCATGGGGGGTACATATGCGGAGAGCCGCTTAGCAGAAAAAGTGGGGGTCGGGATCTGATTCTTCGTTGTATTTGCAAAATAATTATTGATAAACATTTGTTGTGTGCCTTTTTTTGTATTTTTATTTGGCCTTTTTTATGTCAACCTCGCTAGCCCGAACTCCAACGACGAATCAAGGTTTTAAATGGTCTGTTATAACGCTATAACGGTCCCTTAACGTTATCATTGTAACGACAATAACGGGTCACTTCAGTCGTATATGAGACAGAAAATGTCAGAATATTATTTTTTTTTCAAAACAATAAACCTCAATAACGGGAAAATATTTAAAAAATAATAATGGCCATTTTTTCTGTTATAACAGTAAGACCCGTCTTTCTAGATTTGGCATTTACAGCCATTATTTTCATTATAACGGCCGTCAAATTGTTGCACTAGTGGTTTAAAACTCAAAAACTTGAGTTGACTCGCTACTCGACTTGGCGAGTTGTTGAAATTGCTAAAATGAATTAAATTAGATATATGATAATAAGAAAAATTTAATTACGTGATATCATTTTCGACATGGGTCAGGGCTCCGTTGACAGCAATAAAATGACAAGATTCTGTACAGGACACAAATATGTGCCATGTGGTACACTCTTAAGAGGACTCTGACTGTATGGATGTTTGGCCAACCTCTAGGCAGATTTACAAACCAAAATTCAGCCTGATTAGTAATTTCTAGACATTGGATTGGACTTATTGTCATGGGTTGATCTCAACTGTGGGAATTATAGCAGTATTTGAGGTACACAGATCCAACGCCTAGAAATCACTAATCAGGCTGAATTTTTGTTTGCAGGTCCACCTAGAGATTGGAAAAACATCCATACGGTCCGAATCCTCTTAAGAGTGTGCCATGTGGCACATATTTGTGTCCTGTACAGAATCCTGTCATTTTAGGGCTGTCAACGGAGCCCTACCCTTTTGACATATCCTCAAAAACAAAAAGTAGACCGTTCTGCCAATCCTATTGCATGGAGTTGACTTGACTGAGTTTCAAGTCAGCTACAGACCGAGTCAACCCAAATCTTATCGCATTGAGTTGACCTGACTCGGTGGATTTTCGAGTCAACTCAGAATTCTAATAAAAGGAGTTGTACTGAAATTGGTGTGCCCACTTGGCGCATTTTATAGTGAACCAAAAGCTCAAAGCCGATAGGCTCAAAAGGCCCATTTTTTTTGTCCTGTACACGCAGTTGGCTAGTAGTGCTAATGTGCTCTTTAAGGGGAACACTAAACCCCTCTTTTCCCTCTTGTCTTTTTGAAGAGATGACCTTGCTTTCAAAATAGATTTTCCACATTTAATTTTTGTAATTGTTTCTAGGGGCTGCTTCCACCCATCAAAAGCCTGCTAGCTTTCATCATGTTATAGGGTTCTAGAATCTAGCCATGTGGCATAGTATGATTGGCCGGGTTCATCGGAATTTGAATAATTTTTAACTATTATCTTAAAAAATTCGTAACCGGGTCTTTTGTTTAATAATTAGGCACGTGATTGTACGAGTGTTTTTTGAAGAAGTGACAAAATAAGAAAGCTTAAAGTAAAAGGGCAGTTTTGAAAACACAGGCAAATTTATAAAATTTTGAAGTTGGAAAAGTCGAAGCTGTCCATTTACTTTTAATGAAACCATTTAAGTGTCATGGGTATTTCAGTAAAAAAACCCTTAAAGTCGGGCTTCCGGCCGTCGTGATTATTATTATTTTTAATTAATATAACAGGACTACAATAATAGAATGCTTTCTGGAAGGAAGTCTCCATCATGCCTTTAAAAAATTTAAAACTTAGTAAATTAATTTTCATTTGAAGTAGTCAAAAAGGTGTTCATAAGATGGACCTGAGGTTGATCATCCACCAACTTGTCTGATTTGTTTGATCTTTTGGGCAGTTCTTATCCAAGAGATGGACCCACCATCGAGTCCCAAATTAAGGAGTTGGTGGGGCCCAATAATGGAGGAGTTTGGATACAACAAATATACATTTTCTATGATCCATTTAAAATTCTATTTAAATCCTTCCTACTTATGCTACCAGAGAATGTCATTCTAGAACCTATGGATCTCAAGTGATACCTAATTATCCCACATTGCTAACTTGATTGTTTGGGTTCGGGTCCTGGTCCGGGGTCCGGGTCTGAGTCCGAGTATTATAGACACTGGTGTAAAAATTATAGGATTCATGTTGCTGACCCCAAACATTTGGAATAAGGCGTAGATGATGGTAATGCGAACTGTGAAGTTTTAATGATAAAGACGATAACTAATGGTAATAGCCCATTTTTCTAAACGTGATTTGCGGTGTTCTGGTCAACCAACCCAAGTACTATTAATGTTAGGACTTGTTTGACAGGCCATTGACCAAAATTGGTCTTTTGAGAGGTAAGTTGGGATTGAATTCATCTGTATGTGGACCCCACATCCATTGGTAATCTATTAGTAAAAATGGACGTGGGGTCCGAGTTAAGAGCTGATTTTTGGTGAGGTTGTGAGGAGATCATCCTCACCAAAAATCAGTAATTTTAAAACTTCTAACCCTATCAACTGCCTCTGTGGGCCCTTCTTGGATCTGAGTGCAGGTGTAGTTAGGTTAAACAATGAGATAGATAGCCTGGCCATGGTCTACATAGCCCCCACGGTAGTAGTAGCACCTGAGAGAGAGTGGATGTGGTGGGTGCCCACAATTTTTGTCCATTGTAGGTGCCCAGCCGCGTAGAGCGACCCTACTTTAAAGTATGGAACTATCTGCATACTATTTTTTTCCCGTTCTCGCCTGGGGGAGGCTAGGAATTTCCATAATTATTGAGAATTTTGATAAATGTGCTATAGCTGATAAAGTCTTTAGTTGTGTGCATCACGTGTGATGCTGATGGTGTTCCCCTAGCCCTACGTACATTACTGATTTTTAATTCCATGGTTTAAAAACTGGTTATCATGAGATTCATGACTAAACATCCACAAGGTTAGTAGGCCAAAAAATAGTCAGTGAAATCATTGGGCCAATTCATCCACCCATCTTGATTTTGACTCGTCAAATTTTTTTCTGTAGACCGAAAACGCTTGTGGACAAGCAATATAAGCCACGTGGCACATTTTTATAGGACACTGAACTAGATATTTGTCCAATTCTAAGAGCGTTGATTTTGTGGGAATTTGAGCATTATTCACTATTATTTGTGGTACAAAGATTCAATTTAAACGTTTGAGATCAGTAATTAGGCTGATTTTTGGTTTGTAGGTCCACTTAGGGATTGGCCAAACATCCATACGGTCAGCATCTTATAATAATGTGACACGTGGCTCATATTGTGGGCCTACCGGCGAAGGTTTACTCCTTGTGGACCACATAGTTATAGTAAATGTGATTAGGTTAGTCTTTGACCAGGAAGTTTCCCCCAGGTCCAGGTCCAGGTGAGCTCGTTGATGACGGACTACAGCATAAACCATGTGGCACTGATTTGAGAGTAAAACTTCGATGACAGGGCTGCAGTCCACGGCACGTGGATTTTTACAGCCGGACAACCTCAGCCTCACCACACGTACACAGGTGAGTGTTTTGGCAAAAAGCACTCAGTACTCACTTGGCTATGTGTGTGGTGAGGCCGAGGTAGTCCAACCGTAAAAAATCCATGTGCCGAGAACTAACTTCAATATCCCCCACTTAAACTATAATTAAAATGACTTCTATATCCCTTATGTTTTCTCTCATCTTTCCCCCACAAGATATATAAAATACAAACTTTACTCCATTTGTTTATCTAATTAACCCATTTCTATTTCTACTCATCCCTCTAAAATTCAAAACCAGGGAGACTATGTCAAAGTAAAAGGAGAATATTTAACAGATTTAGGGTTGTATTCTACATTTTTTACAACTCTTATTGGGAACTTCTGAGTAAAACAATCAATGAAAAAATCAATGGGTGTGTGTATTTGAATTCAATTTTTTTTAATTGACAAAATCATTCTAACTTCATTTTCAAAACCATTCTAACAAGAATTTCTAATAATCTCGCTGGAACGATACATTGGGGTTCTTTTTCTCATGCAATCTTGATCACGGTCTTTAAATTGATTGTACGAATTTAACAATCTGAACAATGAAGCATTGTTCAAATTTAGCAGTGTGAACAATGACGAGTACTTGCGGAACGAGAGGTGCCTCAACTCTCCAAAGACCAGCAACGACAGAGAAAGAGGGTGACCGACGACGCTGGAGAGAAAATGGGGTTGGCAGTGTGGTGAGGGTGGATGAAAAGAGGAAGAGCGACGTAAGGCGATTTCACCAAAATCACAAAACCCTTCCAAATTACCCTTTCGTGGGTGAAGGTGGATGGAAAGAGGAAGAGCGACGGGGGATAAGAGATTTTGATGGGCCCACGTACTAATAAAAAAATTTCAGAAATTGTGGAGGTGAAATAAGAAAAAGGGGGGAGAAAAGAGAAATTGACGGGGTATCAAAAATCCCCCTACGAACATTTGGGACCTACACACCAAAAATCGAGTAAAACTTCTTCCCCAACGGATTGCAAATCACAAGCCAAGGAGTTCTTGGAATCTCGGCACGTACTCATGTGCTTTTTCTTTGAGGTGTACGTGCCAAGAACTCATTGGCTTGTGATTGTGTGATTTGCAATCCGTTGTGACAGAAGTTTTACTCCCAAAAGTCATAATGATTACTGATTTCTAACTTTTGGGTCTGAATCCGGAGTACCCCAAAGGCCCAAATAACGGAGTAAAACTTGTGTCACAAGATGTTGTGACTGAACACGGTCACAGCACTCAATATGAGCCACGTGGCATAGGATCAGAAGTCTTTGACCGTATGGATGTTTGACCAGTCCCTCGGTGGACCTACAAACCAAAAATCAGCCTGATTAGTGATTTAAAACCTTTGGATTTTTGCACCCAAAAAACGCTCAATAATGCTCAAATTCCTACCGTTAAAATCAACCCGTGAAAATAACTTCAATAGAATCAGTTAGAAATCACTAATCAAGCTGATTTTTTGTGTACCGGTCCACCGAGGGACTGCCCAAACATCCATACAGTCATCGTCCTCTAATAGTATACCACGTGGCTCATATTGAGTGCTGTGACTGTGTTCAGTCACAACATCTTGTGACACAAGTTTTACTCCAAATAACGCTGGAATCTCATGATTAAAAATAAACCTTTGACAAAGACCCTAATCCAACGGTTTGAAATTACTAATCAGGCCGAAGGTTTGTCTGTAGGTCCATGTAGGGATGGGCCCAACATCAATACGGTCATTGGTCTATAAGAATGTGACACGTGGCTCATACTTTGCTCTCATCAAAGATTTACTCTATTCTCGTCCTCCCTCTAGCTTCTTGTATTTTTCTCTTCTTTTATATATCCTACCTTTTTCAAAAAAAAAATCAAAGATTTACTCTATTTCACCTAACTTGAACAACAATAGATAAAATATAAAACTTAGGTAGGACCAAGGTTTTAAATGGTCCCTAACGTTATAACGGACACTTATTACTGTTATGTTTGTCATCGTCGTTATCTATGCCTTATCCCAACTATCTGGGATCTGCAACGTGAATCTTGGCTGACAATAACATCAAATTCAGTGGGTCCCGGATGATTTGAAAGGTTATATTCTTGTGATCTATAGCCTAAATGTGTAGGTACCGACTCTTGAATGTGACAAACACCGAATACAATATTGCTGACCAACATTAAATTTTTACTCATGTATGATCATACGTTGGGTGCTTCTTGTCCACAAATTTGAGTACAGTTAGGGGCCCCCCTTTTCTGACCCCTATCTGGAGTCGTGTTGTTGGCACACTGTGGATTCCCGAGAATCCAACGGTGATTGAAAGCGCTGAGTTGGCATTCGCCTTTTGCAACAACTCAACCACCGTTGTATTCGTGAAATCCACGGCCAAAAATATGACTCCCAAGAGGGGTCAGAAATAGGGGGTCCGCGGAGCCTGAGCCATTATGAAAACATAGATCAAGCATAACTGCGACAATGATAATGATCATGGTTCATGATTGAGGCGAGACCGATATTTCGTGATTGAATGAAACATCAAACACTCAGCGCCCGCGTCGCGGATCCCACTGGCCGAGCGGTCATTGATCTAGATCATTAATTTGTGATGAAATTCACAATTTTTTTGACAATCTTAACCATCTAAACAATGAATCTTCGCAACATTGAGTTTGGACCATCCCCATTTATTTTTTTCATCTTTCAACAGTCCAAAGATCAACCGGTTAGAATTGCTCTAAATGGCGTGATCGTGGTCAACGTTGTCAACCATAGTGGAGACCTAATATTTTGATAATCTAGATCAATAAATCGAAAATGAACATGGTAAATCAAATGGTTAAGTTTTGGGTTTAGGTCAATCCATCAAGTTGTATCTTTTTAACATATAGATGGTCCAGATCAATTGTCAAAATAAGATTTAGACAAACAAGATTTTCTTTAGACGTGTTTGGATTGCTACATTGAAATTTGACAAAAATTGAATTTTCAATAAGCAAAAGAAACCTAGAAAACGTGAAATGATAACCCTATTAAGTACAATTCGAACCACATATTGTCGTCCATGTGAGCCCTATGATCACCTCTCTCCCTTTTATCCTACTTGGAGAAGGGTTATGTTCCATCCTTAGGTCCACAGACAAAACATTGGCCAATCACATGGGGTTCCTGAGGTTGCACCATCTTAATTTCGGACACGTAACGACGTGTCGTCGTCGCATGTCCCACATGTGGATTCTTGCCGGCATCGTGGCTAGCAATTCTAGTGGTTGCAACAGCACTGGTTTTTCGACGTCTGACATAGAACTTGTCGGTCCTTGACTCAACCTGCCATGTTGTAGCGTATAGGCTGCATTTGGGTAAGCTCAAAATAAGTTAAAAGTCAGCTTATAACTTATGAAAAGTGTAAATGGGACCAATTTCCCTGGCTGAATGCAGCATGCCACTGGGATATTGTGGCCATGACCAATGTCAATCATTGTAATTCTGTTTTGTTTTGCTAAATGAAAGGGAAAAAACTATATATATATATATATATATATATATATATATATATATATATATATATATATTTTTTTTTTTTCTTAACTTTTTAGCTAATTTTTTTAGGTTAAACAGAAGCCATTGACATTTGGCTTATTACTTATATCTTGTGCGCCTAACACTTTTAAGTGAAACTCTTTAAATAAGTAAAATGCCATTTTATTCTTTCAATACAAATTCTAAATGACCACTAAACCTTTAATAAAACTTTTTAAATGGTCATAACTTTTTTAAATGACCAAAACATCCTTCTTACTCAAACCCAATGCTTAAACCCTTAGCTATAAGCTATAAGCTATAAGCTCGAGTTTATTAAGCTTACCCAAATGCAACATAAATCTTGTTATAATTACACTTCATTACTAATCAAATTGGCTATGTTTTTCCCCTAATTAAGCTCAGACAAACTTCATTCAAGGTTAATTAGATTGGTACTTTGTTATTTGTAGTGTGTGAGACGAATTAAACAAAGATATTAGTCTTAATTTGCTCTTCGAATATCATTAATCTTAAGAATTGGTGTTCACAACGGCGATATAGCAGTATAACCGTAACTTCCCTATATTGTTACCTTTTTTTTTTTTTTTTTTTCATTAAAACACCGGTGTCTGGTAAAATAACAGAAAACAACCTTAACGATCCATTTTAAACTATAATATTTTTAGGGTGCGTATTTTAGTAATACCCCCCTGAAATTTGAAAGTAATTAGTAATACCCCATTATACTTTCAAACATTAGGATTACCCCCGTTGACCTAGTTTAACAGTGGTTGACTTAAGTTAAAACGGATCTGAATCACACGTTGTTAGCATCGTACTTGCAATATTACCATCCTTTCATAGGTGCATTAACAGGCGCACGATACATGTCACGTTTTAACCTTAATCAAATGATGGTTAAACTAGGTGAAGGGGAGTACTCCTAAAGTTTGAAAGTATAAGGGGGTATTACTAATTACTTTCAAATTTTAGGGGTGTATTACTAAATTACTAAAATACCCATCTTTTTATTGTACACAATTAGACAACTCTGCTTCACAGAATTGGCTCTAGAAAAGTAAGCCAAGGCTAAAAGCCAAACTTGAGCAGGGCTTCCATAAATCAACCAAGGAGAAGGGGGTAAAATAAAAAAAAAAGTTGACAAATGATCTCATCTCTTCTGTATTGTCCTTATATGTAAAGAATAGTTTGATTTGAATCATAAACAGACCATGGTTTTGGATCAAAAACAGTCCATGGTTTTTAGATCTATATCCTTTGTTCAGAGACTTCATTGATTTCTCACATGGGTGTTGTTGGGTTCCCCCATTATCAAATGGAAGTATGTAAAGGTTAATGGTGGGTGGGAATTTGTATTTAATGCAGTTCACATGGCATCCCCACATGCCTCTCTCTTTCCCCTACCTCCTCCAATGGTTTCTCTCTCCATTCAACCAAACTCTTCCTTGTCCCCACTTCAATCAATCATTTGGCACTTTCAATCTCAACAAAAAGAATAAATTCTTGCCACCTTATCATATGGTTTTCATACTTAGATTTACTTCAGCAACCCTAATCAATCATTAGGCTTCACTAATTTTCTAATATCAGATTCTCTGGAAAAAAAATAATGAAAAAAAAAACTGTTTGGATTGCCATTTTTGCACCACAAAAAAATATTTTAATTTATTTTTTTTATACATTTTTCTGGCGCGAAAAGGGCGATCCAAACAGACCCGACATTGTTTGGTGGGAAAATGTGGTTTTTTTTTTTTTTTGTGGGGTTTATGTATTATTAAATCAACTTCAATCATTTGGGACTTTTGTCAAATTATCACTTCAACTTCCCCCCATATTGAAGGTTTTTGGTTGTTGGGAACTGAGTATGGTCTATCTGACTCTGTGAGCATCTAAACTAGCCATTATCAACATTGATCACAAAAGTGCTGGTTACATTTTTTGTATTTATCGAAGGAAAGGGAAAAGAATAATTTTTTTTTTTTTTGAAGGAAGGCTCGACATGGTTGCCCTGAATAAGTTTTCTAGAAATGAATTTGCATATACAGCTCTATCATTGCCCTGAATAGGTTTTCTAAAAAGCGTCGGGCTCAAGAGCCTCCTTTTTGTCTGATCTTCTTCGGGAGTTGTGTTCTTGCATTACCTTTTTCACTTTTTGCAGTGCTATCAACCATTTCACTTTTTGCAGTGCTATCAACCATGATTTAAAAAATGGCCGTTTAATC
This sequence comes from Euptelea pleiosperma, assembly GCA_035048495.1. Lineage (NCBI taxonomy): Eukaryota > Viridiplantae > Streptophyta > Magnoliopsida > Ranunculales > Eupteleaceae > Euptelea > Euptelea pleiosperma. The sequence continues at coordinate 23,106,430 of CM068551.1, read as the reverse complement.
GGTAATGCCCCAAGCCCATTTCCGTTAAAACCGTTTAAACACGTTTTATCGGTTTTGAATAAAATATATATATATATATATATATATATATATTTGTTTTAACGGCCGTTAAAATCGTTTAAACAGCTGTTTAATTCTGAAAAATTTTGTGAAAAAAAACGGCGTTAAAATCGTTTAAACAGCTGTTTAATTCTGAAAAATTTTGTGAAAAAAACGGCCGTTAAATCCGTTTAATTTCTGTTAAATTCAAATTTTTTCTTAATTTTCAAATTTCAAAATTTGAATTTCAGCGCCATTTTTTTCATTTTTTATGTTAAAATCGTTAAAACCATTAAAATCCGTTTTTTCAGTTTTTTTTTTTCATTTTTGCTCCTCACTGTTTCAATCTGTTTAAACGGTAATGCCCCCAGTCCGTTTAACCGTTAAAATGGCCTTCTTTAAACCTTGCTATCAACCATGGTTGGATTCGTGAAATCCACATCCGAGAACATAACTCCCGAGAGGGATGAAAAATGGGGGCTCCCGAGCCTGAGCCTTCTAGAAATAATTTTTGCATATAGATGTCATAAAACTTTTTCTGAAACAACACTTTCTAACATACAAATCATTTTCCGTAAAAATTTTTGTCAATCGCGGTAGAGAGCCTAAATGTCATAAAACTTTACTTATTAACCATTTTCTGACATACAAATCGTGTTTTTTTCTTTATGTAAAACTTTTTGTTGATAGCCAATGTTTTATTTTTTCCTGTTTGGTGGAAATGCAACGATGCTATTTACATAGATTTAGAGAGCGACCGACTGCTCCGAAGAAAAGTACAAGCTATCAATTATTTTTCGAGATTGGAATCCTTAAAAGATATCTATGGGCTCATATGGTTCCTTGTCCCTAGGTTCAATAAAGGGCAATTATAACGGTAACACCAACCCCAATCCCATTACGTTATTTCAAAAATACCGTCCAAATCTTAAAAAATTGGCCTTAGCGTCACGACGGCTGTTAGTTTTTAAATTTTTCTTTTTAACTATTATCGAGTTTATTTTGAAAAACAAAAATTAATGTTCTGACTTTTTTTTTACTTCAAATGTGATGTGCATAATAACGATCATCCTCACCAAAAATCAGCCCTTGAGTTATTTTCTATGGGTATGCCTAATTTATTGTCCTCCATCCCGACCACACACACACAAAACTCTGTCGCGCCCGAGTTCCCCTACCAGGAATCCGAGTCGTGATCGCCACTCCCACTGGATCCAACCCTTGAATCCAAGACAAGTGCAGCTAACTACACGTCTAATAGCGATACTCTGCACTTGTCTTAGATTCAAGGGTCTTGAAAAAAGGTTTTTAAGCCAGAAAGTGGCGAGCTGAGTATAGATTTGATCAGAACTAAAGCATTTCTTTAATCTGCCTTGATTTTCAAGCTATTTAAACTTTTACACAAAATTTCAACAGGTCAGCATTGCGATGACAGGACAATTCGGATGCATACGTAGCAACCCTAGAGGCATAGGAGAGGGTCCCAAATGAGAATTTGACCTTAGATACGTGAGGCTATCCAATGCTTGTCTTGGAGACTTGGAGTGCCCTAGTAGCTCAGATGTTTCGTGGGACCCCCACTTTCAACCCCTTTTGTTGGACTGGAGCAGAGTAAATGACAGCACAAAGAACACTGCTAGGGCCCACCACGTGGATTGTACAATCAGCACGCCACGTGACAAGTCCCTCAGGTCAGGTCAGTGTTCTTTTCTCAGTGGTGGGCTCCACTCAGCTTGTTTGGCTGTTGGCTCTACCCCAAACCCAAAGGTCTCCTCCAACAGAACCCAAGTCTTCTTGAAGAGGAAAAACAGTGTGTAAGATGACTACACCCAAACTTCACTTGATCCAACGATGATGGAAAATGGGCCCAATCAGAAATCGATAACATTGTTCCGACCCATTTTGTTTATATATCGACATTTTTTATTACCATTTGTTTTTCGACTCATGATTTAAAAACGGCCGTTATTTATCGGCCGTTATAATGGATTCAGACTGGGGCGTTCCGTTATGTACTGTTTTAATGGCCAGAAAAATAACTACCGTAATTTTTCGAAAATTTGAATTTTAGCGCCGTTATTTTCTGATAACAGGTTTATTTATCAAATCGACTCGATGTTCCCTGATCCGATTTATCAGATTAGGTTTGGATCTGAGAACTATGATTTCGATAAGCTATCAGATCGAGTCTGGATTAACCCTGATCCGAACCTGATCCACGGACAGACCTATTGATTATGGATCAGATGGTAATGGGAGCTTGGACCCACACCTACAGAACTGGCATTTTTTGTTGTTGTAGCTTATCAGAAGCTTGTTCCACGCCATCGGATTCAAGACATCCACGGTCCACATTGTAATGACTTTATTAATACCCAAATGACTGTTTTACCCTTGCTATGTGGACCTTAGATAACTTGAATCCAACGATCCACATCTCAACCGCACAGCTCTTTTTTTGCGGTTAAGTGCGGGATAGTACGACCCTGTGCTGTAACGGAAGGCTAAGATTCACATTTCCTGATCCACATGGTGCACACGTAATGGGCTGATAGCACTCTTATCAACATTTATGCCTTATCCCAACTATTTGGGGTCAGCAACATCTATATAACAAAACGGGGAAGTTGTCTCCCCACTTATACCCCCTCTTATCTATTTAGACAAAGAAGGGCTGAGATCTTATCCCCCAAATAGATGGTGGATCTCAGCTATTCACACCCAATTTTGACAAACGCTTTGTTGGAGAGTGCCGGGGGCACAGGCCACCCACTATCTATATAACAAGTGACAGTGGTTGTCTTATACCCCTCTTATCTTATATGGCTTCGATAATGAGTGGCTGAGATCCACTATGCTTCATATCGATGGCTGAGATTAACTCCCACTCGATTTTGACAAACACTTTGACGGAAAGTGCCGCGGGCACGGGCCACCCACGTATATAACAAGACAACTCAGTTGTATTCTCTTATCTTATCCATCCATCTAATGTGGACGGTTAGATAAAGAGTGGTTGAGATCAAATCCATCGATCTAATGTGGACGGTTAGATTTCAGCCACTCAATCCGCCTCATTTGACCTCAATTTATTCAAAATTTGAATTTCAACACCGTTATTTTTTGTTATTTCTGTTATTTTTCCATTTCTCCCTTTGTGCGTTACAATCCGTTATAATGGAAAAAACGGTAACACCCCAGTCCGTTATACCGTTTGAGTGCCGAAGACACCCAATTTTTGCAAACGCTTTTGTCGGAGTGTGCCGTGGGCACTGGCCATTTACTATTCTATATAACAAAACACATTGGTTGTCTCCCTACTTATACCTCCTCTTATAAGCATCAACAAAGAATGGCCGAGATCTAATCCTCCCCCAAATGGACAGTGGATCTCTGCCACTCACCTGATTTTGGCAAATTCTTTGTCGAGGAGTGCCGATGGCACGGAGCACCCACTAGTAAATTCTATTTCGCCATTCTACTTTATGAAGAGGGGTGATGGGCTACATGGAAGTCGCTTAGACTGAACGGGTAAGAACATATGAACATGGACAATGTAGGTGCCATAGAAACCCAATTATTTTTTCTCCTTAAATCAGATGCTAACATTTACAGTGATATTTATTCATTTTTCTACTTTAGTCGTAGGTTACAGTCAAGAAAGCCGGAATTTTGATACCTTGCAGTCCAAAATGACTGCGGGGGTCGTACAGGTTGGCCATTAACTTCAATTAGACTTCATCTCAACATCTTCGTTCCCTTCGATGTGGCATCCGGGTTTTCTTTGGGAAGGAGTCCAAGCAGAGGCAAAGGCAACAAGGAGCTGAGATTGCAGAGAATTATCAAGAAAGCTAAGTTATCAAAGCTGTCCTTTGTGATACCAAAGAGTTGGGTCAGACCTGCACCCATCAGTCCCCCCATGACACTCCCTCCATTTGAGATCGACATAAGGGTGGCAAACAGCGTTGCTTCCATACCCTGTGGACATAATCTCGCCGCTAACACAAGCACAGGCATGAATGATGCCTGCAAGACCCCACAATCAAAAGTTTACCATACCATAAACAGATGTACTCAGTGCAAAACAAGCAAAACTACAATTAAGAAGTGGGAAAAATATTAACATGGCAATTGAGATCATTTCATACATCACTTATTGTCCTGACAATACAAATTTAGTTCGTGTGAGAATCTGTTTAATGGTTTAATTGGGTTCTTCAAGTCTGGAAGCTAAGCTTAAAATTACAGCCTAACACATGGCTCGTAGTCGTAGGCCACAGTTCTTGGTTGTTGAATTATTTATGGTGCACAATAGAAGGTAGTAGGTACGTTACGAATGGGTGTTGGGAAGTCCAATCTAGTTTAGTTGTGCATGTGACTAGGGACCCCATATTCTCTTGTATTGAATGAAGTTATCACAAAAAAGTATGAGCATGTCATGGATTAAATACCGTCCAAACCAATTGAATGATTGCATATCGGGCTCTTGGATTGGCAACATCAAACAGCAATATAAGCATCTCCCTGATGTTTATTTTACAAGTAATTACATGTACAAATAGCAATGATGTGAAAAACATGGTATCCATTCTTTGTTCCTAATTTTCTTCAAACAATTATCACCAATGGACCCAATACATATTGTATTCATATGGTCCAGATTTCGGGACAATTTCGTGTCTCTTCATGTGGGTTTGTCTCCTTGTCACATAAGATTTATGCAGAACTAATTTGTGCAATTTTTGTATCATGAAACAAATATAAATATCAAAGGAAGAGACCTTTCTATACTATATTTCAATCTAAAATGCCAAATTCTTTTACCTGTAAAAAAATAAAATCAAGTGTCAATTTTCTATTTCATATGGCTATTCATTTGAGTAGGGCTGCAACTCGGGTGGGTTGGGTTGGGTTGGGTTGGGGGTCAACCCAAGCCCAACCCGACCTTTAGATCATCTAATCCGAACCCAAACCCAACCCCAGGTCGGGCTTGTTGGGTTCATCGGGTTAATCGGGTTGTGGAAAAATGGAGTTTAAAGTAGGGAGGTAGAAGGAATTACCTCAGAGATATTGTCATCGACCCCAACATCAGAGTGCAATGAGGACGGAAGTGGTAGACCGTCCCTTTCATTAGAGTGCGATGGAAGTGAGGCAGAAGGAAGTAGCAAAGTTCTTTACATCAAAGTGCCCTCTCCTCTACTATTTATAACAAAGTTCAAACCCCAACATCAGAGTGCGATGGAGGTGAAGCAGAAGTAGCAGCAGCAGTGGCGGCGGCACAACAGGCAGTGGGGAAAGAGAGGAAATAGCAATGGCGGTACGGCAGGCAGCGACGGCATTGTAGGTGATGGCGGCACGGGCATGCGGCGACGGAGAGGAGGGAGGGGGAGAGAGAGAGAGTAGGGGGATAGAGACATAGAGAGAGAGAGAGAGAGAGACGGGAGATAGAGGAATTAGGGGAGAATGAGAGCGACGGGAGGGGAGAAAAAAGGGAGAAAAAGAGAGATCGGGCTCAGGTTAAACAAGGCATCAACCCAATCCCAACCTAATTTTGATCGGGTTTTCAAAAACCTAGCCTAAACCCGAGCCCGAGTACTGAATTATTCAACCTAACCCGAGCCCAACGTCGAGTTGAGCCCGCCCAAGTTGCAGCCCTACATTTAGTAACATATCACCTATAAGATCCTAGTTTCTAGTTGGAGAGGCACAATCCGGTAATATGGAAAGTACACGTGCAAGAAGCAACTCTAAATGGAATTTAGGTAACTATGCATTTCTTCAGTATGCAGCATACTTTAAATTCAACCATGTGAGTGATGTTCTAAAATGGGCTTAATTCACACAGTGCAAAACATTGGATACTGTAGAGCAAATTACAAGAAAAATAATAAAAAAGCTTAATTGTAGAGGGAACGTTGCAGTCAAGCCCTGGACTGTCAAATGACTTGGATCCTTTATTCCCCTTAAAAACCATAATCGAGCTGGTATTGGAATGCATCCGCTTTTGCACAAATCTCGAGGAAAAAAGAACCACACCATCAAGGGCTTGATTGACTACATGTGCGGCTGAGATATTTGAATCATGACTTGAATCTAAATTATAACTATGTTTCTTATGTAAATCAAGAGGGAAAAGTTCCACCCCTTATCCTTTGTTAAACATTCACAAGTTGTGCATGAATGCCACAACCAGCTTTGAAAACAAGGTACATTCACTTTGACATGTAAACACACAGTGTCTGAGATTTTGAAACATGATGAATTGCGGAAATGTGTTGACTACAAGCTCTTATTTCCAAGGAAGTTTGGGTAATATGTATGAAATTATTGGACATTTATAATTACTACTGGCCCAGGCTCCGAGGATAGTCTTTTTCTGACTCGTCCTTTCACTCGTGTCCTCGGCCGTGGATTCTGATAATACAATGGGATTGTGCTTTGCCAAAAAGTGATGCCAGCTCAGCGCTATCAACCACCATTGGATTCTCGGAATCCACACCCGAGAACACGAGTGAAAAGACGAGTCCCCTGAGCCTGACCCAATTATATAACATGAAATGTTTTATTCGGTATTCATAAATATGCTATATACATACTTTTATGTATCTACATAGATATTCCTAATTTGTTGTGTAATATAATCATTAACCCATGTCAAAAATGATGAATTCATTAGAAGCATTTATGATTCTCAACCACCACCTTCCAAGGAAGGGATGATTTATCCAAGGGCCAAGCTCCACATCTTGGATCTATAGTCTCCCAGTTAACCATATGAAACTCCCTAATCTACAATCACCATTCCAAAGGAAGTTGCCTTGCAATTCGCCCTACAATTTCATATTTGTAACTTCTAAATTCCATATTTAAAACTAGTGGAAGGCATGTGCTACGCATGTGAGTGATTTTGGGACGCTTTTATAAGATGTGGCAAAATAGCAAAGGTTCATCCTAAAGGGCAGCTTTGGAAGATTAGTTTATAGAGGCAAATCTGAAAAAAGTGACTACTTAAGGCATAGTTACAAAAACAAAATAAAGTCAAACCTGCCAACATCAGAGAACTTTCCAGCAATAAGGCAAGGAAAAGTCGAACTTGCCCATGGGGCTTTGCATAAGTGAGGGCAAAAGGTGGAAAAAACAGGCATTTTTCAAGTTGCTTTAATATGTAGTATAGATGATTTTATGCATAAATTGACAACTAAAACTCAAATCACAATATCTCTTTTTATCATGTACATAAAATGTCTGTAGTTCAAGTAAACAGACGTTACCTGACCAAGGACTGTTAAAATCAAAGAATCCCCAATAGCAAACCACTCATCACTTATACCAAACTGCCGATTTAGTCCAGTAACAAGGAAAACCTGGACAAGAAACATGAATGTTTTTTTTACTTCTCACGTAACTTAGGAAAACCTAGTTAAATTTAAACCAAAGGTAAATTTCTACACAAACCTGTGTCATCCCAAGAGTTGAACCTATAATGGTTGTTACGAGAAAAATTTTCCGCAAAGAAACATTCTTTAAAAATCCATTGTACAGCCCAACACCTAGCAATGATGCAACTGAAGTGACGAGCTTGACACGACCAAGAAATTCTGGGGTGAAACCAAGTTTGTTCGTGCTGAAACACAAAAAAAGAACCATAACAGGTGTTGCTGTAAATATAAAATAATCATTCAAAAAATGAAGGATAAAATGACCATATGCTGGGATGAAACATACGTGAAGTAAAACATCGCTGAGTCCGACTGTGGCGTTGCTTGCCAGAGGAAAATAAATAAGGTGGGCAAAAATACATTGGGCTGCCTGAGGGTTTCCCACAACTGAATAATATTCTGTTTCGAGCTTTCAACAAACCCCGGACCTGCTAGAGAAAGATAATATCCTCTTGTTGGACCAGGCGTGGGCTGTTCTTTAACAAGTACAGCAACTGCAGATGTTATCAATGGAAGCAACGCCGTGATGCCAAAAACAAACCTGTAAATTACAAAAGTCACCAAAATTTAATTAGTTAGGGTGAGCATTCCTATACAAGCAATAATATTCAAACACTGGAGGCATAACATGCCTTACACCATAGGTATCCACCAGGGAGCCACTAAAGTAAGCGCTCACAATCCCTCCAAAAGCTGAAGATCCCCAACATAAAGACTGAAGAGACCCAGACATGCTTTGTGACTCACCACGAGCCCTTTCCACAACCATGGAATCTACAACCTGCAATACACTTCAGTTTTCTGAATCAAGCTTATGAAGTATGGCACAGGAATGAAGAGAATGTATCGGCCAAACGTGGCTGTAAGACTAACTACAGATAATCTTCTAGGTACATCAAGAATGCAAGTACCACCGCAACATTATTCATTGTAATTTATGTTAAAACTTTGCAAAGAACAATTAGTGCTGCTAAACCATTCAACGAGAGAGAAAATTATTATTAACAGATATAAAGAAGGAAATAAATTTCGCGAAATTATCGAAATATTTCTATTTTCTAGTTTACCAAAAGAAAGACAACATACACGAAATGTTTCCATACATGTCGAAATATTTCGCGTGAACTTTAAATTTCGACCAATTGACAATGTAAATATGTATTATTTCAGTCACAATGTTTTGACATCTATGGAAACATTTCGATTGAAGGTAGGAAACATCCCGTTTGAGCTCAAAACCACCACAAAACCCATATTTGATCCATTAACCCATTTCCATATATTTATTTTATAAAAAAAGATCAATCCATTGTAGATTTCTTGGTTTGCGGATTGATCGTGAGGAATGAGGATAAATCGTTAACCCCAAGGATTGAGTGCAGATGGCCAGGACTCCACTCCAAAAAGTAGGAGGTTCTGAGTTCAACTCTCCTTGGGGCCACCCCCTGGAAAGAGTAGAGGGTAATAAGTAGCTCTGTCCACATTAACTCTTCCAGTACACTTCAGCATTTGTGGAAGGGGTGACTATCATGCCCCGAGGGACTAGTCGGGTGCTCTAAGAGGCCTGGATACCCACGGTTTCAAAAAAAAATGAGGATAAATCGAACCAGTTTTGGAGTTTTTTTAAATTCGAAATGTACGTAAGTATTAAATTTCTTGCTACAAATAGATAGTTTAGGTGTAAATGCATCAAATCTATGATGCATTGACACTTGATTGTGCATAGATTGAAGATCATTTAGGGTGAAATTTTGAAATTTAGGGAAAATCCCAATTTCATCGATTTTTACCCTAAACGTCAATGATTGTGCATCAATTGATTATATGTTGCATAACTTAGCCCATCTACAAGTTGGTTGGGTTAAAGTTTTTTCCTAAAAATATTTAAACATTTAAAAAATTAAGTAAATGTTATAAGTTAATAGTAAATAGTTTTTATAAAATTATACATAATATTAAGACATTAATGTAAGTGAATAAAGATTCGTTAATACCTTGATTTATGACTTTTTAATAATAAACAATTAAATAATAGTTATCTAATGAAATAATACCTTCACTGACTATTAGATACCTACCTCAACATATTACAGATCGTTATGGTCATTCATTTCCACACTACATATGGTTTGTATATCATGGTTTGATAGAGTTTTTCTTTATGCTTGTTTTATCATTTCTCAAACTTTCCACAAACCTTTCCACAATAATTCATCATTTCCGCATTATTTCTATGAAAAATGTATTATTTTTACATTGGTCGAAATTTCCATTTCCGGCCTGGTCGAAATAAACCTCGAAATCGAAATTTATTTCCTTGGATATAAGTATGGTAAGAATGTGCTAGTTTGTCCTATTTTCTTAAAAAAAAACATCAGGTGGACCTCCATCGTGGATTATTAACTTCTTTCTTTTGTATTACTCTGGTAATTATTTGTATATCTATATTTTAAATGTGACAATATTTTTTGGGTAGGAAAGTGGGTTTGTAAGTGCACGAGAACAGGTTTTGAACCCAGGTCATGGTATCAATAACCAATGACTTTACCAACTAACCAAGCTGGCATCCTCATGTAACATATTTTTATTAGTCCAAGATAAAAACATGCCATATGTCGAGGCCTCATGGAGTCGACATGTGATCACCCATAGTTGTCTCAGACACGTGTCATTGTGCAGGTTACATAAACGGAAAAGAATAAATAAAAAAAGGTTCCAGAGTAACTAATCCATGCACTCAAAAAAAAGATATGTGTTCCACAAAGTTAAGCACAGATGCCTGGAAAAGGAGTGCTTTTATAACTACGAGTAAATGTTGCTACTTACAACATCTGAAAAGGCAACAGAAAGAGATCCAAGAAGAATACAGAAGGCAACACCGTACTTGCTATCGACAAAGGTGGCCATCAAACTCCATGACAGTGCTCCAAGAAGCCCGATAAAACAAGGTACGACCTTCTTCGGTAACCAAAAAGTGGGAAAGAGTCACTGAGATAACCAAAAACTAGTTAGAACATGAACATACGTAAAAAAAAGAGAATAATGGATGCCCACGAATAAAACCAGACATTGAGAAGACTAAATAAAAACTGAACCTGATAAATCCATAGAGAGGCTTGATAAGCCATGGTAATGCAGACACACCAGATATCACTGCTGTCTAATTAACCAGGTATAAATTGTCAGTCCTCATAACTTCCGAAAAACTAGCCAACTTATCAAACAAAATGAACTTCCCTCTCTTAGCTATAAGTTAGTCATAAGCCACGCACATCTTATTTATATACTAGTACTTTTTATGTTGAACCCAAAGAGAAAGTCTTGAATAAGTAAGCAGACAGTAATATTTGTTTTACCCTTCTTATTTTCCCTCGTGCTTATTTGGATTACTAAGTGCTTGTTATAAAGGTTGGGCATATCCATTATCATTAGAACATAAATTTAAACGAAAGAAAAAGGAATCAGGTATGAGAAACTGCTTAAGAGGAAAAAAAAACTTCTTTTCTTTAATAAAATTGGGATTAAAAAATAATTGAAAATTGAGATAACGTACCTCTGCCGGATCTAGATGGAGGTCATCTTTTAAATAAAAGCTCACGGCAAGCCTAGAAAGGCCTAAAACTCCCTGGACAAAATATACCATAGCAACTGCAATGTTATCTGGGGATAAATCCACCCCAAAGCATGTCACAGTGCTCATAAAAGATCTCTTCTTGCATGGAATGGTTCTATTGGAGGAGCATGTCTCGCCTTCTACATCCATTGTAAATAGTTCTCCTTTCTCTGACACTAGCTGGTTCCTTGATGCAATGCCACCTGGACCGAGCATCCAATAAAATTAAGCGTAATTATACTGATCATTTGTGATTGTATTGAACCATTTTTTTTAATAAGTGATTGTATTGAACCATTAACCAACACAAGAGGCAAATTTTATAAACTTATTATTTTTTTTATAAGTAATTGTATTGAACCATTAACCAACACAAGAGGTCGAAATTTTATAAACTTCAAGTTTCTTTTCTTGCGAAAAAATCTATTCGCACACAAAAGGCAAATTCTTTCGCATGCATAAAGCAACTCTTTTATTGTTCTTTAGCCCCACATCATCTATTTACAAAGCCTTTTTGAAGCTTATATAAGTTAGATACTTAGTTTTTAAAGTTTACTTCTCTTATGGAAGAGCTAGACATATTTCATGCATCATAAGCATGAAGATATACTCTAAGAGCATCTCCAAGGCTAACCTAATGTTTTATCCTATTTTAGGGTAGAAAACAGCCTCCTTACCTAAGTTTAAAAACAATCTCTAATGGTCCGCATGCTCTGGCTCTCTTCACTGATCTGATGTAGCTGCGGACTATCACAGTAGAATACTCCTGCATCATTTTCCGATGTAGCTAGGCCAAAATTTTAAAATTTGTTGAGTTACGATTTCGATACAGCCCGAAACCGAAATTTCCAGTGTGCCAACAAAATTTAAAACCTTAGGAGGGAGAGGAACCTTGGGGCTTTTTGATAAAAAAAAAAGAGGAAGTCCAGTGTATTATCCTTTCTATCAAGGCTCTTCTTTTTCATTGGTTTAAAGTTTCCAAGGATATTAGTGGCATTTTTTTTCGAAGACTTGATCTTCAGATGGGTTATTTTGCTTTACAGGGGTGACTAGCTTTGTGCTCTTGCATTCTTTTTGCTGATTTTTCCTTTTTTAGCCCTTCGGGTAGTTTTCTCAACCACCTTTTGGCATTTTATATTGCTTTTTTTGGCCTTGCCTTTCAATAAATTTACTTATAAAAAAATCGTTGGCTTGGGGTGAGAAGAGGGGGCCAAGACAGTTGTGAATTGCCACTACTTGCTTTGATGAAATTTTGTTGTTCTGAGTCGAGCTACGCTAATAAATTCATTGGGTGTTACTATCATTATTAGCCAAAACAAGAATTGGTCTAATATACCAGTCAAATGCACCAATTGTCAATTGGGTAATGTCATTTTGCCAAAATAGCCGTATGGCCTCATTTTGTTCTCTAAGTGCTCTACATTCTCCTTTGTTCTCTTTCATTCTACTAAAATTTATAGAAGTTTACTACTCTCCTTCTCAGGCGTATAAGAGTGTTCTTAGTCTCCAATGCCAACTTCAAAGTCACAAATTCAATGTTGTATTAAGCTTTGTTGTGTCCTAGAGACTGAATTGCTTGAACCCATTTACAATCTCAAAGTCATCTCAAGATTGCTCATTTACTGACTTAAAAAAACAAAATTTCTCGCCTGAAACCTCATTAATATCATTCTATACCATCTAATTCTACTACCAATTTATACTACTATATCCCTGTACTTCAAAGAGTGGTAGGACCTATCATCAGCACCGTCGAATCCCAATCAGACAATCACAGTTAGGAAGAGCCTAGACAGCCAATACTACTACATTTACTCTATAAATATAGATTTGATCGATCTTCCCCCATTTCATTTACTTATTCCTCAATTCATTATTTATTTCATCCAAATCGATTTTACACTAACAACACTGAATTGATAAACTAAATCCACGGTTTGCGTAGGATAAGACCTCAGCCATACACGCGTTGGTTAGAAATTTCCCATAAAAATAATTAGAAAAGGAAAAAAACTCACAATTTCTAGAATCCGAATAAGGTTCTAGTTCTAGACCTTCCTCTTCCTGCCGGAGAGACGGTGCAGGCATTGGAACGCTAACGGACATGTCCTTTTCCGGCGGTTTGTGACTAATTTTCCAGCGAGTCCGTTTCGAAATTCCGGCGAAACCGATGAGTGTGTCAGGCTTCCGGCGGATCTGAGAGAGAGTCGGAGAGAGGGAGAGAATGGATGAAAAGGGGCTTTGGGAGGGCAAGAAGGAAACTGCGATAGAATTTAAAGAAGCCATTATAAGGGATTGCAGAAAACTGTACCAGATTTTGTATTAGTTTTGGAAAAAGATGTACCAAGGTATACCTGACACCTTTTGAGTCAGGTAGCGCGAGTTTTGTTACTCACCGCTGCCCTCTGGGCCCACTGACCGAATGGATGTTTAGCCCACCCCTTCGTCGATACACACACCAAAAATCAACTGATTGGTAATCTCTAGCCATTAGATTTTAGTTATTTTTAAGGGGTTAATCTACTCGTTGGATCCAACTACATTTTTAATACTAAGACCAACGGCTAAAAATCATCAGATTTTTGGTATGAATGTCTACCAAGGCTCACTGACCCATGGATGTTTATCCCACCCCTCGGTAAACATTCATACCAATAATCAGCTTGTTTGATGATTTTTAGCCGTTGGTTTTAGTACACAAACATGGTAGATCCAAAGGTTAGAATCACGCCTTCTAAAGCACTATAATAAAATGGTTAGAGATTACCAATACGGGTGATTTTTGGTGTGTATATCCACCAAGGGGCGAGCTAAACATCCTTGCGGTCACTGGTCCACACAGTGGAGTGGTGAGTAGCAAAAATCGTGCTACCTGATGTCAAAAAAACGTCAGGTATACCTTGTTACAACTTTTTCCTCATCTTAAGGCGTCAGGTATAACTATTTTTGTTACTGCACCCTCTGGGCCTACCATAGTTCGAAATCTCCGCCGATTCCATTTTAGATTGAGCGATCTGGATCGGGATCGGAGCCCACCGATCTGATCCAAAAATGGATTGTCTCGCCCCGTTCTGGTTCTGGATCAGACCGATCCAGCCTCCGATCCCAAGATTTCGAACCATGGGGCCCACTAACCGCATGGATGTACTCCTTGGTGGATATACACACCAAAAATCAAACTGAATAGTAATCTCTAGCCATTAGATTTTAGTTATTTTTAAGGCGTGAATATACTCGTTGGATCCAACCATATTTTTTTTAATACTAAGACCAACGGTTAAAAATCATAAAACAAGCTGATTTTTTATATGAATGTCTACCAAGGGGTGGGCTAAACATCGAAGGGGTCAGTGGGCCCAAAGGACAGTGATGAATAACAAAAATTGCTATATTGACGCCAAACCCATGGATTTGTTTGCGGGAAATTTTAGTTGCACCCCACAAATTGTGAGGCCACCCAAACCTAGAACACCCCAACAATTGAAAACATATATGTGGTTGTTGTTGTTGTTGATGCTGCATAGGATTAGAGTCCATGCTCACCCTCTTGTACTCGGGCCAGCTTAGATGTCCTTGTCTCTTTCGCCCGCCTTGCCTTCTTAGCAGCAGTCTCCTAGTACCCGCATACCTCAAATAAACAAAATGTGGAACATTCTTTTTTTTTTTTGTTTTTTGGGTGGGTGCTTTCAACAGGTCGGGTGCCTTCACAATTCGTGGGGTGCGACTAAAATTACCCTTTGTTTACTTATGTATTGACGAAAATACCCTTTTAAATGACCATAATGCCCCCAATTTGTAGGAGCCACTACTCGGGAGAGAAGTTTTTTTTCTTACTTCGATAAAAGTGGGAATTTTTGGTTTTTTTTTTCTTTGCTAGGCATGGGAAGCATAGATTAATACAAGGGTGTTATAACGAAAATAAAGGCCCTTACAATATTAAGTCCCCAACCCCTATATGTTATTTCGAAAATGATGCCCAAATCCAGAAAAAAAAAAAAAAAAAAAAAACGAACTTAGCAATATGCTATAACAACGGTTATTACGGAAATGACTGCTGTCATTTTGAAACAAAAACATTTTTTTTTTACCGTTGTTGAGGTTATTTTGAAAAAAAAAAATGATGACCAGTTATCGAGTATACTTTGGTGTATTAAAGGCACGCTTTCCAATCTTTAAAGCTATATGTCTTCGTATGATTATCTGACCTAGATATTTATAGATGTTGCATGTACGAAGGTCAGAAACTTTATACGTGGTTGCAAATTAGTTGTTGTTGCAATAAAATAACAAAATTTCACATTCAATGATGTGAAGGAGGGGAAAGAGGAAGAAAATGTCGATGAAGAAGCTCAATTGGTAGGGAGCATCCAACAACAAAAATAAATTGAGATACTAGTTTGAGATTCAATAGCGAACATCTCATTTTTGTAAAATTTCTCTTTTTCTTTTTGTTATGGTCTACCAAAAAACACATTTTTTTTTTTTACCAAATACCATAAAAGGCTTTTTAAGAAAAAGAAGCATTTATTTTGTATGGTTATCAAACAGCTTAAAGAGCTTAACTTAAGTACTTTACATATAAGTGCTATTGGGTAAGTTTGTGTGGCAAATTGTTCATCTCCTTCTATTAAAGATTACGTGCGCAAATTGGTACCAGGGTGTAAGATGGTTAAAGCTCTACAGTTGTAAATCTACGAATTTGGCCAAAGATCTTATCATTGAAGATATCATCAGGTGGAATTCACGAAGGGGGAACATATAGCCTAAATCCAATAGCTAGTTAGTGGGACCAGGACCCACTAACTAACAACATGGACTTTTAGCCCACCCCTTATTGAATATACAAACCAAAAATCTACTTGATTGCTTATCTCTATCCATAGATAGTCCTATATTTTAGAAAATGATTCCAACCGTTGGATTCAAACATATTTTTTGGGTAGTAAATCTAATAGATAGCTAATAATCATCAATCAAGCTGATTTTTAGTGTGTTTATCAACCAATAGGTGGGTTGAACATCCACGCAGCCATTGGGCCCTATCAAGTTGGGCCGGGTTAGTTAATTTCTTAATTTTTTTATTGGTTGGAACTATTGTTGAATTTTTTCATTTTAAAATAATTCATCGATCAATACACTAGCCTTTGTGCTAACCATTAAATAATAGCATAACTTCATTTCCAAAATGTAGTCTCAGTAATATTTGGTAATATCACACAAAGGTTGTAGTTACCAAGAACAAACATCCATGGGTTGCTGCATTTGCCAAAATGTCGTGTGGATATTTGTCGGTAAAATTAATGGGTCAAGATCGGGGGACAACAATTTCATATAACATCTTTTACAACAAAAATTGGCGTCGGCCAATTTATAAATTAGAAGTATTGGAATGAGATGATTTTTGGCAAGGATGGTCTCTATAGTGAGGGGATCATCCTCACAAAAATTCAAATCAATATGATATTCGTAGATTGGTTTACAAGTTGAAGAATTATGGACCGTTTATTTTTATCATTAAGTTGAAAACCACATTTGATGGGGTTATAGAAATTTCAGAATAAGCTGATTTTTTGTAGGGGTGATCTATATGATGAGGAGATCATCCTCACCAAAAATCAGCTATTGATTCATCTTCCATGTGGGTACATCAAAATTGATGTGAAAAATGTTGTAGTTTGTAAGTCGGGCTCGGGTTGGATTGGTTTGGGCCGAGCCTCAACCCTAACCCAACCCAATTTGATCGGGTTACCAAAAATCCGGCCCAAGCCTAACCCAAGTTCTAAAAGGCTAACCCAACCCAACCATTAATGTCGGGTTCAACCCGTCGTGCTCAGGTTGAGCCTGCCCAAGTTGCAGCCCCAGCTCTAGAGTGACTATATTAAATATAAAAAAAAGGCCTTAAATAGAATCTTCGCCTTAGCCCTTATCTTGTATCGAAACGGCCTTGCCCGAAAAACAATGAAACAGTGTGGATTTGGTTGTATGAGCATCAATTTTAGCTGTAATTCATAATTATCAAAATGTTATCACTGACTCTACCTAAAATTAGCAACGGTTCACGAACGTCATAATACCACTTCTACACTAACAGCACTTTACCCAAAATAAGCCATGGATCACCTATAAATCCCACTCTCCCTTTCTCTTCCTCCATCCAAAAACAAAAAGTGGAGAAGGGAAGAGAAAAAGGGAAATCAAAAAACAAATAAAAGAGAGGATCGAAGATATGGCAAATAAGGTTTTTGTGTTGTCTATATTGTGTGTTCTTCTTGTTCTGACGATGCACCCGCATGAAGCAGCCGCAACTAAACACTTTTATTCGTGTTACAATAGCTGCTATAAAAGTTGCAGGGCCTTCCTTATTGATCTCGTCTGTGATCCCAAGTGTAATATACTTTGCTATCCATTCAAGATCAAGATACCCGCTGCTAAAGGTAAGATAAGCAAATCATATCTAGAAAGTTACGAGGAGGAGCTATTCTGAATCTTCTGATACGTCGGATTCTCTTTTGGGCCCACTGATCCCATGAATGTTTGATGGCCCGGTCCACACATTGTTGGACCCATGGTTTTAAAAACGTCTGTTTAAACGGTTTGACGACCATTTCCGTTAAAACCGTTTAAACACGTTTTGACACTTTGAATTTAACGACTATTTCTTTTTTGTTTTACCGGCCGTTAAAATTGTTTTAACAGCCATTAAATTCAGAAAAAAAATTGTGGAAAAAATAATGACCGTTAAATTCTGTTTTTTTTTTAATTTTCAAAATTTGAATTTCAGCACCACTTTTTCTGCTTTTTCTGTCAAAATTCTGTGTTTTTTTTTTTCCGATTTTCTACTTTTTTTTCTTTTTTGCCCCTGGACGTTTTAACGGTAATGCCCCCAGTCCGACTTGTTTGGACTGCTTGAATGCAACGGCTAGAAATCACTAATCAGGTTGGTTTCTGGGTCAGTGGGACCAAAGACGAACAGAAGGCCTAGCCGATAATAATTTGGGCTTTAGTCCTTAAGATTTACTCTGTTGTTTATTGTGCAGGGAAGCCCAACAACGAGCCCAAGGCCTAGACGATAATAAACTAAACAAGGGGTGCACGGAGAGCAATAAAAGACGCAAATAAAGATCACCGAACAAGTCGTCTTGTGAAGTAAAAACATCCGTTGGATGGATGAGCATGTAATATTTCTGTTATCATTATTTTTTTTTTATCATAAATAAGTGCAAAAGAGATTAATCTTCTCTCTCATGAGTTTATAAATAGTGATAAAAGGGGCCGTTATCACGGTATAACGGACTTGGGGGTGTTACCGTTTTTTTCCATTATAACGAATTGTAACGCTCAAGGGCAAAAAGAACTCCTTTGCAAGAGAAGGGGGATAGGGGTGTGCTTTTGGAGAAAAGTTAAAAAAAAAAAACCTAAGTCATGGGTAACCGTTGATCATATAAAATATCAATTGTCGTCATTCTCTCCGTATCAATCGGCTAGAGCCACCCGTTGATCTATTCGGTTCTGATCAAACATTCATTTTACGCTAAGTCATATGCCTTCGATACCAATCCATTTCATTGATGGTTAGACATCGATGACTATAGATTTTCTAAAGATCCAGAGAATAATATAAGGTGGTTGCTAACTTACCATCGTGCCAGTGGCTTATCAGGCAAGCATGTATTCTAATGTCCGATCGATCACACAAGTCAAACACACACACATCTTTCATTATATACTCAATGATATTTAAAATTACGATTCAGTTCATAAAACATGCACACTACTACAAAAATCAAGAAACATCCCGGTTAAAAACATGGATAAAACGTCTTCATATCGGTTCTTGGCTTCTACAAAAACGATATCTTTGTCACACATGTCTTTTCTAAAACTTTTGATCTTGGTAAAATAAGCTAGAAGTGTATCTGGGTTTTACACTAGAAATACATCGAAAATCCAAATAAAATCTAAAAATTACTAGAAATTAAACCTTTGAAAAGAGCTAAAAAAATGCGGGAAAATCTCCCGAAGCTAATGATCACCCCAAGTCACTAAACTAACACACAACCCGAGGTAAATGCCAGCTAAAAGTAATAAGAGTTTTACTAGAAACCAACCTAAATTCAAAAAATTCTGAAGTGCCGAAAATGTTAGAAAATCAAAATTCTGAACCTGTCCATCTAAAATAGATATGAATTTATTGAGGGATTATTTTGGAAATATGGAAGAAATGACAGAGAAAATAATAAAGTTGTTATTAAGGAATTGTTTTGAAAATATATAAATAATAGCATGATAAGTGATTATCAAGGAGTATACAAAGTTGCTGACAAACTACAATATGAGCCACGTGGCATAAGCATAGATATTTCTGACCATATAGATTTTTGCCAACCTTAGGTGGACCTACAAACCAAAAATTATCTGATTATTGATTTCTAAGTGTTGGATTGGAGTCATTTTCATAAGTTGATTTTAACCGTGGGAACTTGAGCATTATTTTGAGTACAAGTATCCAAAGGTTTGAAATCATTAATTAAGCCGATTTTTTGTTTGTAGGTCCACCTAGGGATTGGACAAACATTCATACAGTCAACGTCCTCTAAGAGTATGCCATGTGGCTCATATTATGGGCAGTTAGCAGTCCTGTTGACCGTCGACGGTCCTAGAAATTCATTGAATATTGTATATCTTATTATGTTACGATGAAAAGTAGGGGCATTTTTTAAATAAAAGTGGTACCACCCTCTTAAGGGGTTCGTAATTGGTTATATAATAGAATAGATTTGGGAAAAAATTTTTGATCCAACGTCCTGCCACTTATAGTTAAGTGCCACCTGTCATCGGTTTTTTTTTTCCTTCCCTCACTCTCCTTCTTCCTCTCACATTTCTCTCCTTTTCGCACAACCACCATCACTACTGGCCCCACCCAAAATGCCAACCATGCATCACCACCTCTTGCACCACCATCACTACGTACCCCCACCATTCTTGTATGACTGTGTATCTCTGATAGCCCTTTTCTTGAACTGTAAAACATGTTGCTTTGCTATTTTTCTTTTAATGATGTGCAGGACCTCTGAAAGAGGCCCTTATACTTCTTCGTATGAAAAACTATTTTCAAGATTACTTAATGCATTTCCAACAACTATCCATATTGGTTAGCCATTTCAAAATAAAGTGAAAACCATGAAAGAGGGTCTCCAACATTGTCGCCAACTACTTAGCCATAGTTGGAGATTATCTAAAAGCACTTCTTCTCTCAATGATCTCCAACTATGGAGATCTATTTCCCTTTGCTATATCTCATTAGCTATAAGGCCTTTACCATTTGACCCTTTTTGACACAAAACTCACTTCCCTAAAATTCGCACCACACATTCAAACTCATCATCGACTTCCCTCTAAAACCCACTCCCCTCGACGACTCCGAACTCATGATCTCCTAAAAACCAGCCATCCAAGACCTCGACTCATTTATGAAAAGCTTCGAACAAGAGATATCTCATCCCTCTCCACAACTGTCAGTTTTCGGCGAGTCTCAGTCCGACCTAGGGTACCTTCTAGAAGCTTTAGACGAAGAGCTCGGCCTCCCACCCACCATTCCTCTAGCAAGGATGATGATGTGTGACGTGTTTCATGTGATGTCGTTGTCTTGGATCAAATCTAGTGTCTTGAGGATAAGATTCCTAGTTATGAGTTTGGAATCGGCGTGGAAAGAGAACAACGGTGGGGAGTATGTGGCATTAGAGGGGTTGTTTGATTACTTCGACGTGCTGTGTGGACTGTGCGATTATTCAAAAAAAAAATTATGGCTACCCGTCACTCTTGGTGCTGTAAAACGAAAGGGAACATGTTGGCGTGCCAATTTTTTAATCGGCGGTGTCAAGTGTGGGGTATATGTTTGTAACAATGTTTAAATCCTTGAAAGCAAAGAAGGCGTAATGGCGAGCAAGAAGACTCTATTTGTGTACGATACATAGAGTTGGTTTCAGGAGAGAGAGAGAGAGAGAGAGAGAGAGGAGAGAGAGAGAGAGAGAGAGCTGTGTTTATGCATGCTTTGCAGTATTTTAGTCATTACTAGATCTCTTGGCTATTTTGAAGAAGCAGATGGAGATAATATCTTTTCATTAAAGCTCTCGTCGATAAAAGGAGTTAATTGTTAGCCAAACATGAAAATAACTATGGATAGTTGTTCGGGATGCTCTTACATATCTATTATACATGGAGAGGAGCTAAACGATGTAATGGACCTGGGGTCTATCATCATGTTCTTAGAATTGTAACCTCATACCAAAAATTAGCTTGTTTGATGATTTTTATCCATTGGTTTGAGTACTCAAAAAAATGATTGAATCCAATGGCTAGAATCACGTCTTAAAAAGTACTAAAATTTTATGGCTATAGAATACTAATCATGGTGATTTTTGGTGTGTATATCGACCAAGGAGTGGGCTAAACATCCATGCGGTTAGTGGGCCCAGATGGGAAAATTAGTTATTTCTTCTTTTTGTAATTCTTGTTGTGGTTTGCTAAGGGGGGGAGAGAGAGAAGAGAGAAGGATAAGGAGGAGGAGGGAAAGATAGAGAAGGAGGAGGTTTATGTGGGTATAGGATGTATGAAGGCAGTCGAGGTGCCGATTAGCATAAACTCACCTCCTGTTAAGCAGTCGATGTAGACACCACAATTTTGGCACGATCTTCTAACTTGACGATCAACAGTCTTGATTTTCTTTTTTATTGGTTGATGAATTACTTAACGCATCTCAACCCTTAGGATATGCTTAATCAATCATAGAACCTTATTTAAAATCTCTAACCACCATTAGATAATACTTTTAGAACACAAAATCATCATTAGAAAGCCCCATATTAAGCTATGAAAATTTAGTCAAAGATACTTTTATTGATAAATGATCAAAACATACTTGTATCTTTGATTTTACCACTAGATATAATCAAAATTAAAAGTATTTATTTTTAACTCATTCATCTTTTAAAAGAAAAGTGGTTTCACTAAAATATAATGGCTCAATCATAAGATCAAGGCTTTGTTTGACTATTTCTTAAATAATCTCAATTTTTAATAGCTTATGTGTGAATAACAGTAAAAAAGAAGCCAATAAATTGCACTATATCCAATCAAGAAAGTTGTTACTTGGTCGATTTGCCTCTAGGGTTGAAGGATTACATTATACAAGTGAATGATGTCCATGGCGATGGGAATTGTGCGTTTAGAGCAGTGGCGGGATTGATGAAGATAGGTGAAGACAACTATCCTAGAGTCAGAAGAGACATGATAGCTGAGTTGCAACTTAATGTTGATTATTATGCTAGACTATATAAAGGGGAACAAAGGGTACTAACCTCACACACTCTCTGGACTGTTTTGAGAGCTTTCCACCATCAAAGTATTGGATTACCATGTCAGATATGGGACGTGTCATCATAGCATCGTTTGATAATGTCATGTTACTCCATATATCGAATGTGTAGTGCTTGACATTTCTTCCATTGCGTTCAGCACCAGAACCACTTCTGCGACGCAAGACGATAGCAATCGATAGGATTTGTTCAAGACAATCATTTCGTACTTCTAATGCATGATAATTATCTGATACCCCCTCTCGCACTCAACTAGTTTAGACACGTTGGCTCTATTGCTCGCAAATGGTAAATTGGGTATGATGGTTGGATACAGAAGTTCAAAGACATCATTGGTCAAGATGTTGCAATGAGGGAGGTTCTGATCATCTGATCATTTTGGATGATTGACTAACATTTTTTGTTCTTATACATAGATACATGAATTTTTGCCACCTCATCATTTCTCTCTATTCATTTACTTGAAAAAAGATAGACGTGAAGCTTTTAAATTTCATCTTCTACAAAATTGGATTAGCATATTTTAGGAAACTTCATTTTTTTTCTTCAAAAATTTTCAATAACTCAAAGCGTTACATCCATTTATTCGTTTGCATTAAAAATTGTACAATTAGAAAGCTCTCGCTCCAATATTTTCAATGGTATCCATTTGCTATATTATTTTTAATTATAATTTTGTATTATTATTAATTTAAGATTCTTTTAAGGGGAGAACAATCTTTAATGAATCTTTTAGCAAACTATTTTAAGGGGAGAACATTCTTTAATGAATGTCTGGACAGACAGGTTCTTAAACGTGGCAGCTGAGGTGGTAGGCCCGTAATGATCTCTAAGAGTGTGCCACATGGCTTATAATATTGCCCATCACCAATGGTGGCCAAATAATGCTCAAAATCTAGGGTTAAAAACGTTAATGAAAAAGACTTTAATCTAACTGATCATAGAAAATTACAAATTAGGATGAATTTTAGTATGTTGATCCACCTAAGGATAGGCCAAACATTATACGGTCAGTGATCTCTAAGAATGTGCCACCTATAAGGTGGCTTTTTAAGACGTGCATTTCCCGTTGCTTTTGGACTGAAGTTAGAGCCGCAGGCTCGAGAAAGCAGGCATAATACCTTTTCGGTAGAGTCAGTTTCCACGTAGAACTGATTCTAGCTAAAACTAGCAATGGTTGACGTCATATCCATATCTTTTTTTCTCAAGATTTTACCCAAAGTAAGCCATTGATCACCTATAAATACCTTTCTTCGTCCTCCATCCACCAAGAGAGAGAGAGAGAGAGAGAGAGAGATGGCTAATAGGGGTTTTGGGTTGTCTATATTCTGTCTTCTTCTTCTTCTTCTTCTTCTCACGATGCATCCCGTTGAAGCATTCTTCGGAGGAGGTTGTGACAACTACAACTGCCTAACACATTGTAGGGCTGAAGGCCACTGTGATTTTTTATGTTTTTGGAAGTGCGATCTTAACTTTTTTGCTTATTGCCCGTCGTCATACCGCTAACAACCGATAAAGGTATGATAAGGAAAATAATCTAGGAAAATATGGGAGGACGACAAGGAGCCGTCCTAGGATCAAGAATTCTGTATTCATATTTTGATACAGAATTCCCTCAAAACATGGTTCAAATTAAGTCTCGTCAGATCCCAGTCTGATCGGGCGATCCAGATCGGGATTGGAGTGTCCCAATCCAATCCAAACCAGGCTCTATCTCGCCCCGAGATCACTGTTTTACAAAGGAGTACTCTCACAGTCTCACTTTGTCTCGGACGAGATGGGCCGATCCAGCCTCCAATCCATGTGATTGTCTTTTGGGCCCACTCGTGGCCCACAAGTTGTTGGACCTTCACACAAAAAAAACAGTATTATTTGCTATCTATATATAGCCGTTGGATTTGAGCACTTTTTCTACGTGAACTTCATGAACAGGCCTATGAGTGGGTTTGAAGCCCACGATAAAGGGATGCCCATACCACCTTTGGTAAGATCACGGATTCAATATCCCACCAATCGAATGGTGCTGATCCTTTTCAAGATATACATTAAATACATTAATCGTATAATACCTCCATATTTCTTTTTTGGGCTCCACTCCTTAACTTTTACTTTGTAGTTCCTATGCAGGGAAGCCCAACGGAGAGCCCACAGTTCAGACGATTTTAAACTAAACATGGATGCACAGACAGCAATAAAAGACGTCGCAAATAAGATCACCAAACAGCCTTGTTGGTTTGGAGGATTGTAAGATACCCACAAGGTCAAGGGTTCAAGGGTTGGTGGAGAAAGATCACTAAACATGTTCTCTTATTTCCTGTCCTCATATTTACTCGTTGTGATGAACAAACATCCTTTGGATGGATATTATATAATATTTCATTATTTTTTCTATTATGAATATTTCATTGATTGGATTTCCTAGTAAAAATATCGTGTGCATGTGTGTTTGATTGTCTATAATTGATTATCACAGCTGAACAAGGCTAAAAATGATATATCTTGTCTGTTTAGCACTGCATGCAATAGGAACCCTGATCACCGACCAAATAGAACCTGCAGACCAAGTCTTGCAGAGTCATAGACCCAAGTACTTTCAACTAATATCAAAGCTTCTAGGTCACTTTATTAGTAGGTTTAACAACCTAAGTGTGATCTTGCTCAATATCTGTGTAGTATGGATTTACAGAAAGAAGGTATCAACTATTTGAGGTTGGCAACATGAATCCTTTCCTCCGTTCAATTTACATAAAAAGTTTTGGCAGAAGTTTTCTATCAACTTCTAACCTGACACAATCGTCCTTCATCTGGGCTTGGGACTGAATCGCAAGGCTAAAACTTGATATTGCTGGGCTTGTCACCAGCGCCTAAAGTTTCACTTGGTCTATCTGGTTTGATTTGCTTATAAAGCAAGTTCTCCCACTCACAGTCCTCAAACCTTTTTTCGAATACTTTCCATGCACTCTCGATCAGTCCTCTCTCACACACACACGTATACTATTTTTTGGTGCTCCACTCTTTATATTAAATCATTTTACACACGAATTATTCTCAAACTACTTCTTTTTTTTCATTTTCCGTTTATTTGACTATTTTTTACCGTATTTCAAAAACTCCAAAACAGATTATATTCGTACTATTCCCGTCCCGAATTTTTCCCGTAGGCCAAATTGCTAACTAGGATCTAGACCTCCTAAAACTTCAACAAATTTGCAGTACAATAAATACCAATACAAGTACCTTATGCAATATATAGGGAAAAAACTAGTATGCAAATGTTTGCATACATTTAGAATATGCAAATGTGGTTAGAAGGTGACACATAACAACCAAAGCCCATGTTACCTTAACCAGTGTTAACCAAGGGTTCGGTTGTTATATGTCGCTTTCTGACCGTATGCAACCATTTGCTTACTAGTTTTTCCCCACTATATACAAATTTATATCGAGGATGTCGTTAGGCGGTTGTAATTTCTTTTTGTGATTAATATACACATGCACACGTCGGTACAAGTTTATATCAATTCATATCTAGCGGAACATTATTGAACCTAGATTTGATTCCTTGATCTTTTTTTTTAATATAAGGATTTAATTCCTTGATTTAGAATAACCTTAGTCTGAATAAGACTTAAGTTCGGACTGATTCAGATAAGATAAAATGGGTATGAGACTTAAGGGAATCTACTTGAATGTAGCAATTGATCTCCATTCAATTTCATTTTGGGTAGAACTCAGGCTACTAACTCGATTAATAGTTGCTCGCCGAGTCAACTCAAAAACTTGACCGAGTCATTTGGGTTCAGTCAACTCGGAGTCAAAAAGAGGTTTTTCTTTTTGTTGGTTCTTTCTCTTTCTGATCGGCAAGATATTAATTTTTTTTATTTGGGTTTCCTTCTACTTCTTTTGTTCATCCATAGAACAAGGGAGCTCAGTTGTTAGAGAGTGTCGTTGGCACGGGTGACCCACTAGTTTCTTACAATCTATCAAAGGTCTTGATAAGATTACAAAATTTTGAGTTTCGAGTCGAGTTTTCGGGTTTTTTAAAGCACTAATCCCATGTGCATAAGGTCAAGCCTCGACTCTTCAGGTTTTTTAAAGCACTAATCCCATGTGTGTAAGGACCAGCCTCGAGGGACTGCAGTTTGCACTCTGTGCTCTCGGCCATGGATTACGAGAATCCAGCGTTGGTGGTTGGATTCTTGGACTACAAGCCAGGGTTCTCAGGCGTGTTGGATTCTCGAAATCCACGGCCAAGAGCACAAGTGCAAAAAGGCGAGTCCCCTGAGCCTGACCAGTGTGCATAAATTCATATGATGATTGGTATGTAAAAAACTAGCAAATATATAAAGCGAAAGGTTTCGGTAGAGTTGACTCGACCCAATAGACTTTCGAGAGTCGACTAGGTTTCGGTAGAGTTGACTCGACCTAATGGACTTTCGAGCCGAGTCGAGTCGAGTCAAGTTTTAGTGTTTTAAAGCACTGATCACATAATTGAAATGAAAAACAAGCAAATATATTATGTGAAGGTTTTAGTCATACATCAGCACCCTTCAAAACCAAAAACTGTGGACAAACCCAACAGCAATCTCCCCAATTCCAACTGAATTAACCCAAATCAACTCTTCAATAGCTTAGCCACTCACTATTTTCTACAGAGAGAATAAAAAGGGAAGACAAGAAAGGAGAGGAGAACACAAACATAGATGTAAATATCCCTCTTAGTTCAGTCCTCATTGATTGTCTAGAAAAATTGAGAATTTACAGATTACCCTCTCAAGCTGGGCAGAATCAAGGACAAGTCCTTAGAGAATCGTCTAACTCGGATTTCTCTACTCCCTCGTCGAACAGCATTTCTTGGTAGCGACATTCGTTGCTGCAGAACGCTTTCTCACCTCTGAAAGGAAAGTGGAACCAGTTGAGAAACTGTGTGTTGGTTCCAAAACTAAAGAAGATCATAACTACATTAACAATGGTGATAGCTGAAACAGGGGATCGTCATACAATCTAATAAGATATCAACCATCTATGTTGCATTGACACGGACACTATACTATTTCGGTTTCATATACTATTTCGGTTTGATACGGACACTATACTCCGCAAGGTTTTCAATTTCAGTTTCATATACTATTTCGGTGAGGCCCAAAATCGAAATTTCGAAAGTTAAAAAAAAACCTGAAATTGAAATAAATAAAAAAAACCCAAAATGTATAGAAATTCAAACAAAAATACGAGATTTGATTGAGTATAAGAAAATCTAATAAATTTCAAGGAAATTAGAACGAAAAAGAGAAATTTCTGAAAGTTTTATTTTCATATGGGTTTCGGCCTAGCCCAAAACCAAAATTTTGATTTTCACATTTCGGTGAAATTTAAAACCTTGGGGAGTGTCCGACTCAAAGAAAGACGTGGGTGTGGTGCGTCTGATTCAATGAACCTTGAAAAGTAGGATTCGTGGGCTTTTTTTTTTTGTTGTTTTTGAAAGCCAATTATCCATTTAAAGGAACACAAAAACAAAACAGAGCAGAGACTCCATCTCCAGTATGGGTATGCTCCTCTACCAAACACATGGCTCCTGTAATCCTGGAGGGGGGGAGAATCATCCCATACCAGAGAAAAGCGAAAAGTTCTTGCCCTCTGGGCGATAGTGTGAGCAACAGAGTTACAAAGTCTAGGGACGCAAAACAAAAGAAGCTGGTCGGTAGTAGTATTTGTGGACCCAGGCGTGTTTGATAACACACAATTTTCCCCAGAAAATACATCTGGGAAATGCCTTATTGGATGATTGACTGCATCTGAGAACACATATTTCAATCATAGAAGAAGATAAAGCCATGTTTTCAGGTGGAAATGAATTCTCGCCTATCGGGATAGGAAATGAATTCTGGGCTTAGTAGGGAAAATTATCCAGATTTAAATGGCTTGGTAGGGAAAATTATACAGATTTAAAATGGCTATCTAACAATGAACAGTTGTGTTTTCCAAGGAAAA
This sequence comes from Euptelea pleiosperma, assembly GCA_035048495.1. Taxonomy (NCBI): domain Eukaryota; kingdom Viridiplantae; phylum Streptophyta; class Magnoliopsida; order Ranunculales; family Eupteleaceae; genus Euptelea; species Euptelea pleiosperma. The sequence goes on along the minus strand of CM068551.1, from coordinate 23,077,973 downwards.
TGCAATTTTCCCACTTGGCAATCAAACACGCCCTAAATAATTTGACACTGTAAATATGTACTCAAAGAAAACTTCAATTGTAAAAGGTAAAACTCGCAATCAATGGAAAATGTTAATTAGTATCTTGCAAGTAACGAAAACAAACAGAATTTGGAAGTGTCGCACGAGAATCTGTGTTTCAACGACACGGGTACTTCGCGCGCTTAGCACTTTGAAGAATCCATGCAACATAGTGAACCATGCAAAACTAGAGACGATCAGCGGAATTAACAATGACCCAGATAAATTCAGAACAAAAACTACCCAAATGCCAATCAATTCAACGAAAATTTTCGGGGTCGATTTGGATATATTGGTTGTTTCATAAAAAGAATTTCTCTAAGAATTTCTAAGAATTAATGGGAGAAAGAATAGAAAATAACCTGTACATGTAAATGTCTTTCCCCTGTCCGAGATTCTTCTTGCAAGTGTAACAGAAACTGAGGAAATTCTCAGATGGGTAACTTGATTGATCAAAGGAGGAAGAAATCCCCTTCCTTGGCGTAGAACCATAGCAATTGTCCACAACGCAGTCATCGAAGATATGAGTTGTTCTTGGGTTCGGTCCATAGGTGATCACACATGTATAATCCTCAGAGGATTCCATCTCACTCGCAGAGAGACATCCGGTAAAAATTCGAGGAGAGCTCGATGTTTCAAGACCAGAATTCGAAGACCCAGATGTGGAATTCCTCGCCGAACATGGAGATAATGATCCCAATTTAGAATTTCGGGTTTTGATACCAAAATCAGTCGGGGAAACGGGAGGGATTTGGATTTTCAGCTGGGATCCAAAGACAACCATTCGACTATCGTGTTTTGAGAATTTCTGGTCAGGTTCTTCATTGAGAGAATCAACAATACCAAGACCAACACCTCTTGAATCTAGTTTCTTCTCCCATGGGTGTCTGTTCTCCAAACAAGGTTCAGGGTATGATTTAGTGGTGGTGTTTTTATCAGACCAAAAGGGGTTTCCAATACCAGAGAAAAGCTTAGTGTCTAGGATTGAAGTTGGACTCATCAGTGCTTCACTTTCAGAGAAACTTTTTGCAGAGAAACCAGTAAGAAACAACCTTGGAGAACTGAAGAAAGATGAAGTGGTTCTTTTGTATTTGTCTGTTGGAGATGGGAGAGAGCTACTATCAGCCATGAAAGCTTGATTATTGGTCACTGTTCTTGATCTCTTTTTCAACATAACATCATTTCTCAGATTATCAGAAACTTGTAGTTCCCACTGCAAAGCAAGAAAACCCAAAAAAGAAAAATCAGATTTTTTTTTTATTTTAATGAAAGAAAGAGATGATTGAACATGTATTAGGACTCACCTGAGATGATGTGGGTTTCTACTCAGAAGCCAGAACTGATTGAACCCATGAAACCGCCATTAATTACACAAGGTTGTAAAGCAGAACCACCAAAACCAGCGCTTAAGGTTATAAAAAAGAGGATTTTCAAGCTCTTTATCAGAAGAGATTGGGTAAATGGATGAAAACCATCATCCATTCAAAACCCAGAAACCACAAATTCTCAGACTCCATGAAACCTCTCCTAAGCATCTGAAACTACCATGAATCCATGATCCAACACAAAAGAAAAACAAGAATCACTTTTTCCCCTCTCTGCTTGGCTCTTGCTTCTCCCTTAAAGGGTATTAACGTTTTTTACTTCTTTATAAAAACAAGAACCTCTCCCCATCAAAACCCATCTCTGGTTCTTCTCTTCTTCTTTCCTTAGTGGGTAACCCTTCTATTTTTCTATCTTTCTGCTTTATTTCTGCTCCTATCTTTCAGTTTCAGTCCTGCAAATCTCCGTAGATATGAGACAGAGAGAGAGCGTGGTGGAAGGATTGTTAGGTAGGTGGGTTTAAAGACGCGTGTGCATGGGAATCAGTGGTTTTGGAAAAACCGCCACTGCCCAAAAATGGTAGTTTTTCATGGCTGTTTTAGACAAGAGAGTAGGAACTTTTGAAACAACAGAAAGCTTTCTCTCTTTCTAGTCTCTTCCTCCCTCTCTCTCTCTCCACTGGTTTGTCTTCTCTGCAAAACTTCTCTTTTTTGCTTTCTCCATCACTTGAATGCTGAATATAAATACACTCGAAGGCTGACGACACGCTACGTTCATCTCACCGTACGTACTGTTCATAACCACGCTTATTCGTACTTCGTAGTTCGTACTCTTTAAAACTTTAACCCGAGTAAAACCGTCAAAAGAGACAACTCGGCGCGGCTTCAGGTTGTTGAGCAGGGCTGATCAGCAAATATCCCCTTGATTGTCTGATCCAATGTTTAAAGGAGGCCGTTTTTGGTTACACAAAAAAAAAAAAAAAAAGGAGGCCGTTTTAACGGTTAAACGGCCTGGAGGCGTTACCGTTTAAACGGCCGTTAAAACGGATTGAAACGGCCACGAGCAAAAATGGGAAAAAGGAAAAAAAAAATGGATTTTAACGAAAAAAAATAGAAAAAATGGCATTGAAATTCAAATTTTGAAATTTGAAATTTGAAAATTAAAAAAAACAAAAAAAAAGAATTTAACGGAAATTAAACAGATTTAACGGCCGTTTTTTTCACAAAATTTTTCAGAATCAAACGGCTGCTTAAACGATTTTAACGGCCATTAAAACAAAAAACATGGCCATTTTATTCAAAACCGATAAAACGTGTTTAAACGATTTTAACATAAACAGGCTTGGGGCGTTACCGTTTAAACGGCCATTTTCAAAACCATGGTCTGATCTTCTTTCATGAGTCCACGGTTGTCAAGATCCTAATTAGTAATTCTACGTACTATACGCGTATTATATCCGAATATTAAGGTTTTTTTTTTGAAAATAATATTTTAAACAACCGTACATATTATTCACCGTTTTCTTGAAATGTTTTTTTTTTTCAATAAAACTTTCCAATAATACTTCAAATTCAACACTTGCGAGAAAAAGTCCATTGACACATTCTTAAAGATAAACGACTTGACGTGTTTTATTGGGACAATTGAGTTATTTGATCTTTGTGCCCACCGCAAAATAATAATCCAATCCCATGGTTGAAAATCGACCCATAAAAAATTTTGACAAATAGAAAGGATTAATCATGCTAATATTTAGTTTGTATGTCCACTTAGGGATGGACCAACATCCATCCAATCAACGGTCTCTAAGAGTGACCCATGTGAGACTCCAGGCAATTTTTATCCAGCATCCGAGCCACACCTAATATATATATACACACAAAAATTTTTGGCGCCAGACTCTATCATAAATCTTATTATAGATGAATTATTCTCGAACTATTATTTTTTCATTTCTCATTTATTTGACCTTTTTTTTTATTGTATTTCAAAATTTTCGAAACGAATTGTATTTGTACAATTCCCGTCCCGAATTTTTTTTTGTATGTCGAATTGCTAACTAGGGTCAAGATCAAGGTTTAAAAGGGGTCGGTACAACGGTATAAGTAATTTGCTTTAACAACTATATGATTGTCTTAATTGTAGCGCTTATAAGGAACCTAAGATAAAGGTGAGCATCTACATTTTCCATTATTTGTAAGCGGATAAATTTGTATACAATGATTTACTTCATTCACTTTTCAAATTTTTAATATTATCTTCAAAAAAACACTAGATTTCCACTTAGATTGAATTCCATTCCCTCAGGGTTCTTCCGATCCGGTATCAATCCGATAAGAGATCAGATCACATAACTGTGTTCCGGATCCAATCCAATCGATAGAGTAGAGTTTGGGACCTAATTTGATCTGCTCCAATCCACTAAATAAAAAATAAATTTCATAATTTTTCAATTTTAGAATTTAAATTCTCTGAAAATTGATTTATTATACCATAATCATGTAAAAATTATACAAAAAAAAAATGAAATTATCTTTATATTTAAATATTGAAAAATAAATATAATGCATTTTATAATCTATTTTATGAGTATAATATTATTACATATATATACTGGATTGGATACCAACAAGGTTTAAAGGAGGCCGTTTTAATGGTTAAACGGAGTGGGGGCATTATCATATAAACGGCCGTTAAAACGGATTGAAAGGGCCAGGGGCAAAAATAGAATTTAACAGAATTAAACGGTTTTAATAATTTTAACGGAAAAAAACTGAAAAAATGGCGCTGAAATTCAAATTTTGAAATTTGAAAATAAAAATAAAAATAGAATTTAACTGATTTTAATGGAAATTAAACGGATTTTAACGGAATTAAATGAATTTAACGGACTTTTTTCAAAAAAAAATTTAGAATTAAATGGCTGTTTAAACGATTTTAACGGCCGTTAAAATAAAAAACAGCCGTTTTATTGAAAACCAATAAAACGTGTTTAAATGGAAACAGACTTGGGGTGTCATCATTTAAACGGCCGTTAAAACCGTTTGAACGGCCGTTTTTAAAACCATGGATACCAACCCTACTTTTGTCTGCGTTGTGGACTCAAATCCAAATTACTGAGTCTAAGCCGGGAAGTTAGCGGCTTGGGATGCTGAAGGCCGAAGCCAAACATCCTGGGTCTACTTTAGTTGCTAGGGCTTACTAAAGGACAGGGTGGGAAGGGAGTAAAACTTCTATCACAAGAAATAGTAAATCACACAATAACAAGCCAATGAGTTCTCCGCACGTACACATATGCTTTTGCTTTTAGGTGTACATGCCGAGAACTCATTGGCTGTGATTCTGAGATTTGTAATCCGATTGTGACAAAGTTTTACTCGTGGGAAGGGATAATATTGGGACCCTTAATACTTTAACGGCGTCATTATTCGGGACTAGGGGAACGGCTTACGCGTGGCAGCACCTTACGTGTCGTGTTTAGTGACCACTAACCGTATAGATGTCTCTCTAAGTCGTACCTACGAAAGTTCATCCTTATCCATATAAAAGAAAAATTCATCTTGATTAACAATTTCTATCTGTTAGATCAGAGTCTTTTTCATGGTTTGTTTTCAATCATGATTTTTAGCATTACTATTTAACAAGTAGTTTGAGGTGCATTTTCGACCATTGACACCACCGTGCGACTGACCGTATAGATATTTTGTCATCTCTAAGTGGACCTACCTACGAAAATCATCCATTAACAATGAGTTTTGATATCATTAATAATGGGCCATATTATGAGCCATGTGACACAATCTTAAATATCACTAACGCTGTTTTGCCCATACCTAGTTGGACTTATGTATCAAATTCATCTTTAATCAATAATTTGTAACCAAATCTTTTTCTTAATTTATTTGTAATCGTGAATTTTGATCATTATGATCCAAAGGTTATAAATAATTAATCGAGTTTATTTTTGTTACATAAGTCTACGTAGGGATGGACCAAACATTCGTACGGTCAGTCTCCTCTGATAAGGATGCAAGAAGGGCCTTTCACCCTTTAGATAATAGAATAGATACTTGAATCAACGGCTAGAGATTACCTTCATCTTCTGTATGTAAGTCCACCAAAGGGTGGGCCAAACATCTCTACCATCAGTACTCTCCACGAATATACCACGTGGCACATAAGCCCTTATTGGGAAATATTACGAGTAGTGCTGCCACACGGATAACCGGACAAAGATATTTGCCTTTGAGACCATTCAAGAGATCTGCGTCCTGAACCGTAAATCTATTGAATCCAATGGTCGATACCCTCAACCTAGACTTTTTCCGTCCAATTATCAGTAGAATTGGACTAAAACTTTGATGACATGGTTGATGACAGGGCACAATATGAGCCACATGGCACACCTTTAGAGGACTCTGACCGTATGGATGTTTTTTCAATCCCTAGGTGGACCTATAAACGAAAAATCAGATTGATTAGTGATATCAAACCTTTTGTATCTTTGTACCTCAAATAATGGTAAATAATGCTCAAATTCCCACGGTTAAAATCAACCCAGGAAAATAATTCCAATCCAACTCCTAGAAATCACTAATCGTGCTGATTTTTTGGTTCGTGGGCCCACATAGGGATTGGCCAAACATCCACGCTGTGATAGAAGTTTTACTCCTCCGAAGGACGGTCCTGGTATAATAAGAAGATGCAATTCTACTGAGTAAAATTTTGATGACAGGGCGCAATATGAGCCACGTGGATGTTTGCCCAATCCCTATGTGGACCCACAAACCAAAAATCAGCCGGATTAGTGATTTCTAGGAGTTGTACACATCATCATGCAAAACAAAAATTGTGTTGGATACTTGGATCACCTACACGTCAAAAATTGTGCCCTTCCATCGTAAATCCATTCTAAAAGCTACGTGGCAAACCCTTTAGGATCGGGGAACAACAAAAGTGAACCAACGAGTTCACGTTTCTTCTCGCCCGTAGATCCGAAGAATCCAACGGTGGTTTTGCTTTTGCAAAAGTAAACCTCTCGGGTTTCCTGTTTTCTTTTCCATTCGCAAGCTCTTGTTCTTTTTCTCAGCGGTAAATGCGACCATCAACCATGATTTTATATGAAAGTAACATAACAGTAACATCCGAACTCTTATGTTATTTAGAAAAAAAAATAGCCTAAACAGAAAAATGGGTTTAGTCGGGCATTGGGGACCACCATTTTTTACACCCATTTTGGCGTATCCGCGTACAAGATGAATCGATGGCTGATTTTTGGTGGGGATGATCTCTATGGTGAAGAGATAATCGTCACAAAAATTCAAATCATTCTGATATTCATAGATTGGTTTAGAAGCTGAAGAATTATGGACCGTCGATTTTTACTGTGTAACTTGAAAACCACATTTTATGGGGTTAGAAATTTCAGAATGGGCTGATTTTTTTTGTTGGGGTGATCTATATGGTGAGGTGATCCCCACAAAAAATAAACCATTGATTCGATTTATCTTCGGTGTGGGTACGCCAAAATGGGTGTGCGTGGTGTTATAGTTACTTTACCTTTATCAATGTTATTTTGAAAATAATAATATTTTGACCTTATTTTATTCGGATGTGATTGATGTGACATGTTATAATGGTATTATGCCAGCGTTGCAAATCCATTAAAACGGATCATTTAAAACCTTGCCATCTGTATCGGAGTCTGACATGGTTACGAGGTGTTAGACTGGCAAACTCCAAAAATTAGAAGGAAAAAGATGTAACAAGGTATGCCTGAAACTGTTCATTTGCGGAAGCGGCATTTTTGGTAGTCACCGCTGCCATCTGGGCCCACTGACTGCTTAGATGTTTATCCCACCCCTTGGTGGATATACATACCAAAAATCACCTTGATTGGTAATCTATAACCAATAGATTTTAACACTTTTTAGCACCATTTAAGGCGTTCTTATAGCCGTTGAATACAACCATTTTTTGAGTACTAAAACCAACGGCTAAAAATAATTAAACAAGCTGATTTTTTGTATGAATGTCTATTAAAGGGTGGGCTAAACATCCATGCGATCAGTGGGCCCAGATGGCAGTGGTGACTACCAAAAATGCCGCTACCGCAAATGAAACGATCTCAGGTATACCTTGTTACATCACGACCCAAATTAGAATCCAGGACCTGGGCCGAATATTTAATTATTAATTTATTTTAATTTTGTAACGACGAATCTTTGATAAAATATCAGAATATTCTTAGTAGATATTAGGGGGTTATTACCAAATCTTAGAAACAAAATCCTATTTTCTCTCTTCCAAGGAGTTCAAACCAAGGTTTAAAGGGGACCGTTATAACGGTATAATGGACTGGGGGTGTCACCGTTTTTTCCATTATAACGAAAAAAAAACGCTCAGGGGCAAAAACGAAAAAATAACGAAAGAAAATGGTGCTGAAATTCAAATTTTGAATTTTAAAATTTAAATTTCAAAATTTCAGAAATGAAAAATAACGGAAAAAAACACAAAAATAACAGCCGTTTTTTTTCACAAAATTTTTCAGAAAATAACGGTCGTTATTTTTGTTATAACAGAAAAATAACGGCCGTTATTTTTTTCTGGGCATTTTAACAGTCCATAATGTAACGGGGTAGGTCCGAATCCGTTATAACGGCCATTTTTTATACCCCGTTAAAACGCCCAGAAAATAACGGCCATTATTTTCCCTTGTTTTTCAGTTATAACGAAAATAACGACCATTATTTTTTAGAAAATTTTGTGAAAAAACAGCCATTTTTTCGTTATTTTTCTGTTATATTCCGTTTTTTTTTCTGTTATTTTCTATTTTGGAAATTCAAATTTTACTGCGCCATTTTTCCATTATTTTCCGTTATTTTTCCATTTTTGTCCCCGAGTGTTTTTTTCGTTATAACGGAAAAAACGGTAACGTCCCCGGTCCGTTATAACGGTCCTCTTTAAACTTTGGTTCAAACCCCAAAACTCCCTATATTAAATATTTAAAAAATTTCAGTCCAAAAAAAAAAAAAAAATCCCAAGCAAGTCGATGTCTGAATCTACATCCACACGTAGGGACACGTGTGGGACACACAACTCGCCTGCTGGTTTGAAGAGTCCATACAACACAGCCTGCCACCAACTGCCATAATGGTCCTAATAAGGTCCGAATTTACACATGGATGATGAAGCATAATATATATGTATACGTGCATATTGATCAAACCGTCCAATAAATGGGCTCCACACTCAAGAGACCTCTTATTTGATAATCAATTCAATCAGATGATCCTAACCATCAATAAAAATGCAGAATAAATCGCTTAATGATGCGAAATGTATAATGCATTTTGGTGCATCATCTCTTGGATTGAAGCATGGATGAAACCTAATATAAGATTGTAACCTTGCGGGTCACCGTTATCATTTACGTCTTATCCAAATATTATTTGGTCATCCAACTTTATCTAGATTTTAAATCTTCAATCAAGGCACGTATCTTTATGTTGCCCTCTTTAGTTTCTAATCTAAAAATTCTGAACTTACAAGGAAAAAACATGGTTTATACAAACTTTTTTTAAAATAGGGAAGTATCGCTGTCAAAATTACACCTAGCTGTCTAACTTAAATGGTTAGTGTGTATCCTCTTCTTGTGGGAGGTTGTTGGTTCAATCCTTTTAGGCACGTATCTTTCCTTGACCCAATAAGCTCCCAAATCTCTCTGAGCAGAAGCTGTTCTTGAAAAAATTTCTTTGCAAGGCGTGGATTCCGAGAATCCAATGGTGGTTTGCTTGGGCAAAAAGTGAATGTCAGCTCAGCGTTATAACAACTGTTTGGATTCTCGAAATCTATGCCCGACAAGACCTGTCCCATAAGCCAGTCAAAAAAGGCTGATCCTAGATGGGCTTTTTAAGAAAAAAAAAATCACTTTTCTTGTGTTAGATTACCAAAAGGGCACAATAGCTTAAGTACTTTACATAGCTGTGTTTGGGTGAGCTTCAAACTGTACTAAGTCAGTTTTTAGCTGTTTTTAAGCACGTACATAATAAAACTCCGTTTGGTAAAAATTAAGAAGTTTTTTCAAAGCCTAATAAGCTCCTAAATCGCTATAAGCATAAGTTGTTTCTACGCGACTTCTGCTAATTACTTTTGAGAGAAGCCATTATAAAAAATAATAATAAATCTTTACAAATTTATCCTTCATTTTTTTGTAATATCAAAACTACCTTTTGAAGTTCTCAAGTGTTCTTCAAGTTCATTTAACTACTTTTAGGGATAAAATGGGTATTTGCCATCAAAAACGTAATTTATAACAAACACCTTATAAGGGCTTTGAAACACTTCTCTTGTATGGTTACCAAATGGAAAAAACAGCTTAACTCAAGCACTGGACATATGAGAACTATGGTTGGGTAAGTACTTAAGATAAGTTTTAAGCTTATTCCAACATAGCAGTGCTCTTGAGTAAATATTTAAGATAAGCTTTAAACTTAAGCAGACGCAACCAAAATCCTCCTACCCGAGTACAACCAGGGCCAGGTATTGCCTGATAGTCTATACAACATGGCCTTAACTGTGTTGCCTATTGGAAAAAAAAATTCACATTTGTAATTGGGGTCAGGCTCAGGGGACTCCCTTTTTTCTGACACCTCTCGGTGTTCGTGTGCTTGGCCGTGGATTCAAGAATCCAATGGTGGTTGTTAGCGCCGAGTTGGCATCACTTTTTCACTTTTTGGGGTGCAGACACATTTGTAATTGGGGTCAGGCTCAGGGGACTCCCTTTTTTCTGACACCTCTCGGTGTTCGTGTGCTTGGCCGTGGATTCAAGAATCCAATGGTGGTTGTTAGCGCCGAGTTGGCATCACTTTTTCACTTTTTGGGGTGCAGACAACCACTGTTGGATTATTGAAATCCACGGTCGAGCACGCGAACACAGAGAGATAAAAAAAAAGGGGGGGTTCCTTGGAGCCTGAGCCTTGTAATTGATTGAACAAATCTGTTCTATTTTTTTAATGGTCTCAAAAAATAAAACTTACTCTATTCGTTCCAAGTGTTCCATAATCTTACAGTCCATATTCAAAACTAAACTCTGAATTCTTTGTCATCTCAAAATTGGAGAAACTCAACCACAAGGGTTGGGCGCAGTTTGCCGGGACCATGCCTCTGGAAACATAGGTCCTGAGTTCGAATGCCCCCTGGATTTATCCAAGTACACCTGGTACATGTGGAAGGGGTGACACACGTGCCCTGTGGGATTAGTCGGGTGGTCTAAGAGGCCCGAATACCCATGGTATCAAAAAAGAATGGAGAAATTCATCTCCACCTTTATTGGTGGGTGAGTCTGGACCATGGTTCAAAGCCTCCACCAAATAATGGCCGAGTCAGGATTTTCTTCGAGGGTGGTCAGTGATGATCCCATCAAGTGTCCCGTATATAATGTTAGGTTAAGTGCCGACCTAATATTTTTTTATTAGATAAAAATGTAGTAACACAGGTTGACTAACAGGTTGAGGGTGGTTCAAGTGTGGTCAGAGCTATAACTAGTGGTTGGGATCAAGGTTTTAAATGAGTCGTTATAACAGTCTCATAATGTTACCGTTACGACTGTTATAACGGCCAGGTTACATCAGTCACGTTAGAGTAAAAAATGGTCAAAAATTATTATTTTAATATTTTGTCAAAAGAACCTTGATAATGTTAAAAAAAAAAAATCAAAATAACAGCCGTTATAATACAAATAATGATCGATATAATGAATATCCCATTTTTTCAATTTTGAGCGTTATAACGGAAAAAGAAACGTAACGGGGTCGGGGTGTTACTGTCATAAGTTATAACAGCCATATTTTTTAAACCATGGTCAGGACTATAGGGAAATAAAAACTAATATTAAAGTGAGGGATGTTGGATAGATGGCAACAAGGTAGAGCGAACTTTACTCTTTTAATTCTTGGGTGGGCCCGTAGAATCAAAGGCCCAGATTATTTTCATTGAGTTCGAGAAAAAGAGTAATAAAGGGAAAAATAAAATAAGGGCTGCATTCAAAAGAAGAGAACTGCTACCCATCCCCAAGACAAGCATCAAACTACTTTTATTTTTTTTATCTATTTTTTCTACAATAATTGGTGTTAAAGAATCAGATCGGAATGATGCCTCGAAATTGTTAATAAGGATAAGGGCCCATAAGCTTTTATTTTATTTTATTTTAAGGGCCCATTAGCTTTTGTTTTATTTTATTTTAAGGGCCCATAAGCTTTTATTTTATTTTATTCTTATAGACCATAAAGGTAATAAATAATTTATTCTTGAAATCACACGAGGTCTTAATCTAATGAGTTAAAAGGAAACCTGTGGTGTTATCACTGATACCTGTCTCGTACGTTGATCATGTTGCCACGTGGCAGACCTTTTGGGACCCATTGACTCTAAATGTTTGGTCCATCAGTTGGTGAAGTACTACGCCCAAGGAACCCTAGCCATTTGATTTGAAAATCTTTTCCTTAATAGGCTTTAGACAAAAAGTTTTTCGCCCATGGACTTTCATGAAGATTGTGATTAAGAAATTTTCAATCCAATGGCTAGGGATCACCAATAGATGATTGTAGGCGTATAGGTTAATCGAGGGATCAGTGGGTCCAAGATGTTTACCACGAGAATCCATTGGTACAAGTGTTTTTTTTGTAGTTGTGTGCCTGTCGGAAATTTGTGAATATCTTGCAAGTTCAAAAATGACAAACTAATTTAATTAATTTTTTAAAATGAATCTGGCGTAGAGGCACATTATACATTTTTTGAAAAATAAAATACTCATTTCTTCAACCTTAGATTACAAGAACATGTAGGTTTTGGCCGCAACCATAATCCCAAATCAAATATTTACGGTGGTAGACCGATCACGAGACTTCAGTAGGTTGACCACCTAGGTCTGGCGACCAACCTACTGAAGACTCATGGCCGGCCAACTACTACTTCAGCAAGTAACTTTAGTTCCAAAATCTTGTCTTTTAAGTTTTTTATAAACATATATATTGTGTAACTGAAAAAAAAAAGAGTTTGGTGATGATTTATATGATAAACTATCAAATTTTAGAAAAAATTGTAAGACATTACAAATACAAAAATATAAGATTCAAAAGAATAAGAAAAGTTCCAAAAGGGGGAAAATAACAAAAATGGGTTGTTTTAAACATTTCTCCTTCTTTGGGTCTTTAAATTGCTAGTCAGAGTGGTGGTTGGCTGGACACGAGACTCCGATAAGTTGGCCACTGATAATGAACGATCAACCTACCATAGTTTTGTGTTGACTGACCACACTACGTACACCTGTTTGATTTGCAGTTAAGGTTTTGGCTAAAACCCACATGTTCTTATGATATAATGTTGAAGAAAGAGGTATTTTTTGTCTTTTCAAAAAATTTATTAATCAATTTAGGTGAACGATGGTGGACCGGGTCAACGGGAAGTAACTTAGATGTTTTTTCAAATTATGGGGGTATGTTTAGTTTCAAAGATAACATGGTGCGATATGTTAAAATTTATTTTATTTCATTTTATTCCCATTGAGTATCTAAGTATCCTTCGTAATTGACGTATACGATAGAGCCAAGGACATTAAGTTTCTTTTGCAACACCTATGATGTACAAATCATGGTTCGAAGTCTCGGCCGATCCCGCTCTAGTTCGGGCAATTCAGATTAGGATCGGAAGCCACCGATCTGAATAATACCAGAGTCATCTCGCCGATCTGAACAAATATTTGGGCAATTGAACTCGGGATCGGCGCCCTCCGACCCCGAGATTTTGAACCATGCAATAGATGGATACTTAGACAAGGGAAATCAAGTATTTGTCGGGTTTTTGGTACTAGGAGTTCACTTTTGTTGACTAACGCCACTTCACTAGAAAAGTACCTCCAAGGCTCCAACAACCTTCGACAGCACTAAAAATCTACAGCACAAATCAGCTCAGTTGTCTCCCCATCTTATAGGCTTCATATATAAATGACTGAGATCTTATCCGCAATAGGACGGTGGATCTCAGCCTCTCACACCGGATTTGGACAAATACTCTGTCGGGAGTGTCGTGGGCTCGGGCCACCCACTAGTAAATTAACAATTGAAAACAGAGTTATGAAGGGTACTTGTCAAGTGGAGAGATTGACAAGCGCTAGTCGGCAAAAAGGTTCTCCAATTCTAACCACCTATTTCAATACCATAAACGAAACCGTGTTATATAGATAGGTTCTGGTTCGCAATACACAGGCTACCCGAACATTGACACCTCGGCTTTTAGGAAGCACCCAAAAAAATAGATTTTTTTTTTTTAAAAAAAAAAATTTTAAAACTCCCCTTTTGCAGAAAATAAAATTAAGTTTCTTATTTGGTTTTACACAAGGTTTAAAAGGGGTCATTATAACGGACTGGGGGGGTGTTACCGTTTTTTCCCCCCGTTATAGTGCCCATTATAACAGATTGTAATGCATAGGGGAAAAAAGGGAAAATAACATAAAATAATGGAAAATCACAGAAAAAATGGGAAAAAAAATGGCTCTAAAATTCAAAATTCGAATTTCAAATTTTTAATAAGATTTATAACAAAAATAACGAGCATTTTTTAACAAAATTTTCAAAAAACAATGGTCTTTTTAACGAAAATAATGGCCATTATTTTCTGAGCGTTAAAATTGTACATAACGTAATGGGGGATGTCCAAATCCGTTATAACGGCTATTTTTTAAAACCATGGTTTTATGTGGAAAACAAGCCGAATTCATTTGCAAAAAGTTTTTCTTAATTTTTTAATAGAAACAGAAAACCAAATAAGAAATACGCCTTTTCTTTTCGAGTCGTGGTCATCACCCGTTAACAAATCATAAGTGTTTTGATTTTTTTTTTTCCTCTTTTTTTTTGTAAGCGGCCAAACCCTAGTTGGAGTAAATGATTTTTTTATACATAAACACTTATTAATCCCCTAACCCCCTTAAGGTAAGAACAAGACCCAACCCAGGTCTTTGTAAATTACCCCCAAAGACTCGATCCCAGGTATATGAGTACAACCCCTCGTGACCTGACCAACTCAAGTCTGGACTAAGTGGTTTAACACTACCCATGACAACATTTAACTATAGTACACAAAGTAACTGAGGCTTTTTACCTATTCCAGTCAACATTTGACATTTATTTGACAAAAATACCCCTATAGCAAAACTGTCCTTACCTAATTTTTTAAAGTTAAATGTGAAGAGAGAAGGGTATTTCTGACAAATGTTGATTGGAAGAGGTAAAAAGCTCACTGAAAAAAATAATTTTCCAATTTAACTAGTGAAAGAAAGGTAATAATGTCAACATCCTTTTACACATAATAATGGTTACTGAAACCCTAAGTCTTGTTGGATAAGTGGTTTCTACCCCAAAAAAAAGGAAAAACTTTTTTGGATAAGTGGTTTGGTTTAGAGTCTTCATGATGTAATTGAAAGTTTGAAAACATAGTTAAAGAGGCAATGAGCTGGAAATATCTACATAGACCTCCTCATCATAAACCCATAAACTAATTAAGGCATAGAAAATGACCTTATCTTTTGTTGAGTTTGAGGGTTGTGGGATGTGGGGTACCCTTGTTTTTTTTTATTTTTTTGTGGGTGGTGGGGTCTACTTGTCCTCTCAAGAGGACTTGAGAAATGAGTGAGAAGGGTTGTTTAATCAGCTCCATGCCAATGTGTAATGATTCAAAGCTTGTGTCACACCATTGGGACCCACATTGGGTTGATTGATCGCTTTCGGCCACGTCATCGTCACCCGATGATGACTGGATGTGGGCCCTCTTTGTTAGGGTTCATTTAATACACTAAAATTAGACATTACCCATGACATTTTCTAGTGCATGTAAGTCTCTATTCCTTGACATTTTTCTCCCAACTTTTTAACCAATATAAAAAAAAAAAAAAAAGAGTAGGGTAATAAGTGGCTCAATTCACATTAACTCTCCCAATACACTTCGGCACGTGTGGAAAGTGTGACTATCGTGCCCCAGGAGATTAGTCGGGTGCTCTAAGACGCCCGGATACCCACGGTATCGTTTAAAAAAAAAAAAGAAAAAGAAAGAGGCCCCTACATAACTGTATATTTTTTGAAACATCAATTTCTATCTCTTTTCTTACAAATATGCTATTCTTGTTTAGTGGATAGATGCTACCATCTCTTGTCTTTGTTATGGACATCAATTTAGGTCAAAAAGTTACCAAAAGCAAGGGGTGCCCTTATCCCCAAGGCACTAAAATGGGGTTTTCTTTCTCAATTCAATAAGTTCCCTAGCCTCATTAAATTCAATCATGGAGGAGTAGTCCCTCCAGCTTCTTTAGCCTTATCTATTCAATCAGTCTCTTTAGATAGAGCACAGACACATCTCTTTCACATAAATGAGAATATGTGAAAGAAGTAGGTGCACAACTTTTGTCACTTAGTGCCACATTGTCAAAATCAATTGGAGGGTGAGGAATGGGGACCCACCAAGTGGGGATCTCTTTAAATTGTGCCAAGTGTCCAGATGTGATTGTAACATTGACATTTTTGTCAAACTAATGTCGATTGTGCCAAATGTTGAGATATAAGTGGTGCTTAACCACATAGCTTTTGATTTCACAAGGATGAAATAGACCGTCCAATGAAGGGAACAACTCATACAAGGCAAAATCCAAGTAGCTTTACACCCGTCCACTTGTTGTGTTACTAGTGTGCCATGTGGCAAGATCAACGGTCAAGATGTATCATCCCTTTCTAATGTTCCCTTGCGTAACCATCTAAAAGTTGAAGGAAGAAAAATGGGAAGATTTGTGCTTTCAAAGATTCCAAAACGCACTTTAATAATGCTTTTGACCATTAAAAGGATAAGTAATAATAGTTGCTGTAGATTGATGTTTATGGTGTAGAAGAAGATGCCCATAGTTTTGAAAAAAGAAAAAGATAGAAAAGCAAATATTAGGAAAAAACAAGGATAGTTCTCACAGCAAAACCTTGATAGTGACAAACTATGTAGGATAAATGGGCCCAAAGCATCCCCTCCTCCATGAAATGGGGTCGGGTCCAGTTAAGTCAGGCTTATGGCGTACTACGACTCGTACACAACATAAGCCTGAATCAGGCATGGGCCCGACCCGTTTCGGGGCTAAGCCCGGCCTGGCCCATATAGGCCAGGCTTGGGCCTCGTAGTTACTTACTGTTGGATTTATAAAAATAAAAAAGTATGTTTTATAAAAGGGTATTTTGAAAAAGTAAGCTGCCTTACTCTGTTTTCAGTTCATAATCTATGAGCGAATTTCATATTTGTGTTCCTTCATCCGAATTATATACATTAGGTACCTTATTCTTATTAATACGTGCCAAAAGAATGTAGTATCTTGTAATTATTAAGTACCAGTGCTAAGATAATGCATGTTAAAATATCTAACCATGAAAAAGACTCCAATCCAAAGGATATAAATTACTAATCAGGATGAATTTTAGTATATAGGTCCACCTAGGGATGGGCCAAACATCCAAACAGTCAGTGGTCTCAAAGATTGTGTCGTGTGGCATCAACGTGGTACCAATTATTTGGTGTCAAAATTCAATTTTTGCAACAAAAAAAAAAATGATTAAAAATTGCGGTACTTAACCCTATTATTAAAAGAGTAATGATCACATGGTCCAAGGTCCATGGACGTGCATGGTGGTGTCGTTTTATTATTGGCAAAAAATATACCTAGAGTTGCATGATAAATAGTGATGCTCGAAGTCCACGGTTAAAAATCAACTTATGAAAACGACTCCAATAAAATGCTCAAAAATCACTATTTAAGCTAATTTTTTTCATGTATGTCCACCTAGGGATGGGCTAAACATCTATAGAGCGCCACTTCTTCCAAATAATGCTCAAAATCTACCGATAATAGCTCTGATACCAGTTGTTGGAAACGAACACACATTTGGATGCAAAAAAAGAAGAAAATTTAAAAAATTAAGTAAACCACAGCATGATGTATAAGTCGTTCATCCGATATGGGTTAACGTCTACAGAAATCACAATCGGTTCCACTACTGAGAACAAGAGATCACCGTCGAAGAGAAGAAACCTCTTCTTTATTTTACATGAGTAACAAAAGAAATTCAAAACCCAAACTCTCAAATTCTTTTCACTCACATAACGTGACACAACCAAAGACGACTCTAACTAGAAGTCGTCAACCCTAACACTAATAACAGTCGTTGGATCTCCAGGATTATAATTTCATATAAAGAATCTAATGAATGGAGAACCCCCTAGCAACTATAGTATTGGGAGGGGTGGTGTAATGGAAAAATTCTAAACTCGGCTGATCAGCTCCCGTCATCTTCACAGTAAGTTTTGCTTCTTCCCATATGTTCAAGCCATTATTTCCGTTTTTTCCATTTTTTCCCTGTGAATTACAATCCATTATAATGGAAAAAAAGTAACACCTCCAGTCCATTATACTGTTATAACGGCCCCTTTTAAACCTTGGTCTAAACATTTCCGTCTATTTTAATATCCTTAACTATGCTACATTCACACTACTACGAGTGTCATGTTTCTTAACTACCTAACATTCAGCTTTATAAAGCATAATTAGTCTCACCATTGTCATGGACAAGAAGTAAAATCAAAATAATTAATTACCATCTTGGAGAAAAAAAAATTGCTGTCAGACCCACCGACCCATAAATGCTTGGCCCACCCCTTAGTGGAGCTACGCACCAAAATTCAGATTGATCGGTTAGATTTGAGCACCCCAAAAAAAAGCTCAAATCCAACGACTCACAATCACCCTCTTAGAATGTTCAAATCCAATGGTTAGAAATCCCCAATCAAGCCAACTTTAGTGTTAGGTCCACCGAGAGGGGAGCCAGCTTTGCAATTGGCTACAGTTATGGTGCACCTAAGAGAAAGGACCTAGTTTTGACCACTTAACTGGCTAAATGGGATGACCAAAAAAATAAAAAATTCAAATGTGGTTCATAGTTTCAGCCTAAACCGAAAAATTTCGTCCGTTTCGTTTCAGTTTCGCTCTATGGGACGAAACTACGTACGTTTCAGTTGGTTTCCTTCAAAACCGTGATACTTCATCTTATATGTAAAATATGCACTAACAATTTCTTTTCGGTTTCACGAAGTTTGTCCAAAACCGAACGATACTTCCTATAGGTTTCGGTATCGCCATACCCGAACGATACCGTGTACTTCGAACCATGTTTTCTAAAGAAATCACTAAAATGTTCTCATATTAAATCCATCCCAAAATTCACTTTCGTGATAATCTTGCTACTATAGTTACAAACACCTCTCAAGATGACTACATACTCAACTCTTCCCTCGAGCAGTTTAAAAAGAAACAGCAGTCTCCTCACAGGCCATCCTACTACTGTTTGAGCTTTCTATCATTTCTGCACTTCTTTCTCAACTCCCGTTTCTCTGTGGAATACTGCTTTTTAGTTAACAAATTCCGCATTGCTGTCCTCACTGCTTCAGCGGCTGCTGCCAATGCCTTATCCTCTTTTGTGGTGGACACACTTCCCTGCAACTTTTCGAGCAGTTTCTCCCCTCCAGGAACGTCTTCGTCTTCCAACACGACCGGCTTGTGCTCACTTGACTCTGGACTGTCTTTTCCAAAACCAGATATGACCTTTACACGCGCCAAAGGTTGAGAGTCCAATGCAGGAAGATTTGATGCACCTGTGACCACCCACGAATGCCCTGCAGAAGAACTAATACCCAAGCTTGTGGGGTAGAAAATCTCTCCCATGGAAATCGTCTGCAAGAATCAATGCAGTTGAAAAATAAAAATGGGAGAGACGTTTTTGAAGTACTCTAGAACTAGGGAGGTGCCACCATCATCACTGCATAGTCGCATCCCTTGTAATAGGAAGCCTTGTTAGTTATTAAATATGCCAAATAATAAAATAAATCCATATAATATCCGAATTAATCAGGATTTATTGTATAATTTGGCATTCTATTAGGCAACCCATTACAAAAATAGCTATTCGGAAGAAATTAATTTCTATCTAAATCCTAGTTAGGGAAACAAATGCAAACATAGATCTTTCAATTTAATATCCGAATTAATCAGGATTTATTGTATAATTTGGCATTCTATTAGGCAACCCATTACAAAAATAGCTATTCGGAAGAAATTAATTTCTATCTAAATCCTAGTTAGGGAAACAAACGAAAACATAGATCTTTCAATTTAACTTAAATCCAACTTCTTTTCTAGTTAGAGAAACACATCAAACACTCATAACTCTTATCAAACTAAAGCTTTCTCATTTCGATTTACATATTCTTAATTAATTATATATTTCAGATAACGTAATTAGGATACTTTTGTGAGTTAAGAGAATTGCTTCTATTGATTCTCAGATCTTGGATCATATATAAAATATAGTAAATTAAACTTCCCAAAAATTTCCAACAGATTAATGAATAATTCTCAAACGAGGTAATAATGTGGATTTACTTTAGTCAAGGAACTGCCGAAGAAGAGGAATGCTACTAAGCCTACTATAGTAAGCCATTCCCGTACTGAGTCAACTAAAACAAGCTTTTGAAATCTGGTCCAACAATCCCATTAACATGCCTGATTTTTTGTTTTTGACATTTCTACGAGAAATACTAGTGTTCCTGGGGTCTGATATTCTTACCTTGGAGACAGAAAGAGTTTTAGCAGAAAGATCGCAGCTTAGAAACACTACTCCATTAAAGCTAATAGTGGAAGAAAAAGGAAATGGTGTTAGAAGTATGTCATCAAATTTATCCAGAACTTTTTCTGATAAGAAGAAAAGATGCAGGAAATGCTCAGGAACCCACCCTTGAATGGCAACAGCAACTAATGAACCATCAGGAGAGGCACACATATCAGTAACAGCGAGACAAGACACCTCTTCTTTTCCATTAGACTCTACAAGTCCTGCCTTTGAAAAGCAAGTGAAAAACAAAACTAAGTAAACAATGATGGAACTATCGGGCCATTAGTGAAGGCTAAAGAACTTACCTACTAAAACCCAGAAATGAAAGAAGTAAACATTATCCTTTATTTTTGTCTACAGGGTGTTGGTGAAGATGGCGCATTTTGAAGTAAACATTATCCTTTATTTTTGTCTACAGGGTGTTGGTGAAGATGGCGCATTTTGAAGGCATGCCAATATCAGCACGACTTTGGTGCCATGCTCTAAGTTCCCGACACTGAGTGCTAATGTGGCCCCATGTCAGCACATCCACACCATATGGGTGCCATACTAAGCAACCTCTATAGCCCTTATGCATGGACCATAGTAATGCAGTCTTGCACATCGCCTGCCAGCGAGAGTTATAGGGAGAACATAGGTTTGAAGTCCAAGGGAGTCTGACTCGCAAGACGGTGCCTTTAAGACTTAAGTGGCTGCAGTGCCTTCTACGGTAGGCATTCTAGGATTGACTTCTAGAGGTAGCCTTCTAGAGTTTTTAAGGTGGCACTGTCTACTGCCAAGGGCCATACACTGAAGGAGGGGATTTCACCTGGCTTCAGCAAGAGTCGGTGTAAACAAAGGACGATTACGTTAAGAAGGGCCTTTTCTTTTGTTCCTATCCCATAGGCCTATAAATAAGGGTCGGGGGCATAGGAGAAGAGGGGTTGGATCATTTACCCAGACACTTCCCACCCTCTCTTCTCTCTCTCTCTCCGACATAAAAATGTTCACCTCGCTTATCCCACATCAACAACCCCAACAGCCTTATCCTTACAGTTGGTTTCAATGATTTTAGATAAAATACAATAGTCCACTAATGGAAGAAATGACTTACCTCCGCCCCAACTTCACACGTATAAAGAAGGGATCCAGAAGTGAAATCCCACAAACGAACCTGCAAAACCAAACTGGACCAGTAGTGACACCAGGCTACGCATTCCAAACCAAATAAAGGCAAGTGATGTGAATGATGCATATTACTCAATTTACAAAGTACTCACTGTTGAATCACCACTTCCAGAGAGAAGAAACCCCTGGGGATAATCTGGAGTGCAAACAAAGGCAAGACAGGAGACAAACCTGCCAATACTGTGAATCAGTCTCCACCAGCTAATACCCAAATATAGTTTTCTAAACTCCTTTTCCATTCAGGACATGAACATCTAGAAATATAGGAAAGGACAGTGTGTATCAGCAGGGTCGATATGACTGTCGAGTGTATTTTAAATATCGGCCAATACCAAAAGATAGTGTTTCAGGAGTTCTCAATGTGCTACAGATAGCTTAATGTTTCACCAATGCTATAATATCACTTTTACAATCATATTCATGATAAAATATACTGGCTAATATACCATATCGTAATAGTGTATCATTTGTCCCATTTTCACCTTTTGTATCTACGGGGAATGTGAATACCGAACTTTTATCACCACTCAATCAAGAAGAGCCAGACCCCAGCTAAACAAAATATTACTCTCTTGCCACCATTTCAATTATATTTTTGGCCCTCAGTTGCAGGAATCTACTCAAGGTGGTGCCTCTCCCTATCGAGAAGCTCACTCCTAGTCATGCTTCCTAACCTCCTCATGCTCCTTATACCGATAATTGCAACCATGACACCACCAAGACCGATCTTAACTGAATCAACTGCATAAAATTTTAAGAGGGAAGTTTATGAGATAAAGTTTTTGCCAACATTATTTTAAGTAGAAGCTTCAAAACCTCTTGTACTACCTGGACTTTTGAGATGCTACTTCCCACTCCCACACCCAAATCCATACCCTCATACTTCCGCTTTGTGTGACTAAGGTTTGATCATCATTTATGTATTCATTATATTCACAAGTCAAAAGCTGAATGCAAAGCTTGCTGACTTTCATCTAAATGGAAAGCATCTTAAAGGTAAAACCAACTTGGTCCTTTAAAAGTGCCATAGCTGTCAAGAAAACTGTTTGTTTAGAATTCAGATTTTTTTTTAATGAACGTAAACTTTAATGAAGCAGACATAACAACAAAAGGAGGTCGAGGAGACATCCCAAAGGGAAAAAAACAAAAAAGAGATCACAACACTAGTCCCCTCTATGCAACAACACCTCCCATCTGAACATGAAATCTTCAGAAAACAGTCCCCAACACTCCTAAAACACCTTAGAACAGAAATACATTGCTGACTTCACCAGCATAACAATGAAATGACGGTCTCCCTCCTCATCTTGAAACACCCTACAATTCTTTTTTTTCCATTGGCACCACATCACTGCAAAAGGTAGAATGTTCCAAAGCCTCCTTGATGCAGGAGCATCTCACTATGATAGTCTGCAATTACACCGAATCAGTGCAAAGCCAAGCAAGTGGATCCCACAAGGAATCGTTTTAGTTTAATTAGGACTTTGCTAATTATAGATACAATTTTTAAAATAGGATTTTTAATATGAGATTAAGCAAAAATAATATTTGAGATTAAGCAGTAGTTAAGTTGTAGGAGTTTATTCTTTTAGTTTGATTAGAATTAAGAAAGTTAGATTAAGGAGTTTTATAAATATGGATGTTGTGGTTAACAAAGGGTTTCTCCAACCATATACTTTACTCCCATAAAATATTGTCGAACTAAAAGCCATCAAGCAACGACCTAAAAGAATGCGGCTCAGAGTAAAGGTTAATGTAAAGCCCAACAACCCCAACTTTTAAGGACGCCTCAGTAGACATACATTGCCCTTCAAGTTGAAGAGAAGGGATAAAGTTGGTCCTCCTTCGAGCATTAGCGATGCGATGGTAGAATCTAGTGTTGTTATCCCCCTCCTTTAACCACTTCACCCTTGATTTATGCTTCCAGCTGATCTTTTCCATCTTGGCCAATCTTTGAAATTCTCCTTGCAGATTCTATCTTCTACACCTCTCCTCTAGTGACAGAGCATCCTCCTCCTTCCTGTCAAACTGAGCCAATTCTTCAAGGATAGTCCGCATCTTCTGATCCACCCTCCCAAGCACTTCATGGTCCTAAACCACGATCTTCTCTTTTAAAGCTTTAAGTTTCCTTTGAAAGACATACCCTACTCTACCCTCAAAGTGTCAGACAAGAAGGAAAGAACGCAATCGAAGGGGAAAGAACATTATAACGAAAGCCTGTCCACGGTAATCTTTTCATATAGAACTCCACCATTCCGCCAACTATTCCTTAAACCCCGGGAACATGAGCCACATATTTTCAAATCTGAAAAGGGGGGGGGGGACGACACAATCTAACAACAATGGAACATAATCAGAAGCCGATCTCGAAATTGTTGCCTGAGCTACTCTAGAAAAGTCTTCCTCCCAACTCCCAGAAACTAGAAATATGTCAAGTCTGCAAGGATAGAGTCCTCTTGATTATGGACCAAGTGAATTTCCCACCACCCAAAGGCAGATCCATCAACCTATTTTTGCACACGAAATTGCCCCAGTCTTTCATACTTCTAGTAAACTTGCTACCACCCTTCTTCCGAAGCATTTCACGGTTTCAAAAGCCTACTCTAGACTCTGAGTGACTTACAAAATTTCAAATGACCTTTTCCTAGTGGTTTTCTTATATTTGAAATTGATATCCCATTCAAAATTTATAGTTTCTGAGTGGATGAAAGTACAAAATAAATAAATATAGCGAATGACCATCAGCTATGGTGTCATAGTCAGTGAGTCAGACATAGGTACAGGATGTCGGATATGAAGAATCGTGAAAAATAGGATCTATAAAGTCAGCAGTATATTATGTAGCACAAATTTATGTAATTGGATATTTTAGTATTAGTAAAATATGCCCATGGACAAGTGGATACATACATGTAATGTCATATTCGCTACAAATAAAATTTCAATTAGAAAAGGCAGAATTTGTAATCTATCATATTTGTTAATTAGTATGTTGCAAGAAAGGAGAGTAAACGAAAAAGAAATCTGTAAGTGTTGTACCCAAATCTGTGGAGTGTTGGAATCCAACACATGTCCGACATAGGTACTGTTTAGAGAGTCCATGCAACAAAGAGCATCAGGAAGTGCCAAAAATTGAATAGTATGTGCTGTCAATAATTCACTCACTCTGTATGACCAAGGCAAAAAGTTTGTATCTCATGAGCTCCATTTAAAGGTCTCTTAGGAAACACAGTAACCTGCCAAGAAAAGAATAATGAATTTCAAAGAAGTACACCAACTAGACTGAGTAATTCTAATGGAATCAAGCAGAATACACAAATTTATTTTATTGGGGCACCAAATAGATTCAGTAATTCCAATGTAACCAAGCAGAATAATAAATTTACTTTAGTGGGCGGGGAGATGTATTACGCGAATTTTAAAATCCCGATCAGCACTAACAATGAATCGCCCATCTGGAGAAAATTCCTGCACACTGAATAGCAAATGAATAATAATAACACACAAAGCTACATTCAGTATTATGATAATGATGATGGCAATACTATAATCAGAGACAGCAGTTCAATTCCGACGTATATAACAGTCTCATGAACAACAATCCTAATAAAATTGGGCAATAGGGATAAGATTAGAAATTTTCCAGAAAAACAGTTTCTCCATCATTCAATTGAATCCAGTCAGTCACAAGAGTACTCATCTAACCTTTTAAAAGCAGATTTTAAAATGGAGAAGAAAATATCATTTAAGAGATAAAGACTATAACAGGCAATTATAAATTACAAACAGGTCAATTTACTCTAAAATGGAGAAGAAAATATAAGAAAAGAACATGATAACGGATAACACACCAGGCTCGTAATGATACTACAATAGTGAGCAAGTATTGGTGCTGCCTTTTTATTTTTCTCATTGTCCCCATCCAGACCCACTATCCAAACAACTCCAAACTTGTCGGCAAAACTAACAAAAAGACCATCGTGGGTTATAGCCACCGCACTCACTCGCTTCTCAGAACACCTGTATCATTACAGCAATCAAAGAGCTATAAACAGAAAAATAATCCAGTGCAGTTAAATGTGATGAATAAACTAGAAAATAATATAAGAAAAGCAACAACAGAGCAGTCACATGATGCACATGCAGGTTGTAACAAAATCTATACCAAAAAGTGAAGCCCACTTAATGAAGCCCCCTTTGTTTTTTTTCGGGGGGAACCCAACATTCAATGGGTCCCAACTGGGAGATCTCCAATGCCAAAAGATCAACCCTATCAGATGATATAACAATCTGTTCAACAGATTTTTCCCCAAACTGATCACCCTCTCATTATATGGATGTCCAAAAGAATTATCAGATTGTTAAAATCATCTGATCCATTGATTTCTAATGCATGATAAACTCAAGGTCAGACTCAGCCCATCGTATGTCGGGACCCACCCTATGCATCAGCATTAAATGTACTGCTGTACCAATGGAACACCCTTACAGCTCAGAACGGTAGCATAAAGTTCCTCTGAATATAAAACTTCAACAACCTGATGAACTTACACGGTACGTACGCAGTGCCAGGAATCCGTGCTCCAAATCTTGACAAGCTTGTCATCACCGGCAGATGCAAAGAGCCTCCCATTTGCACCAAAGCGAACTGCTCTTATAGAATCCGAATGAAGAGGTCCACCAGAATCGTCCACTAAAGAAACCGGGCAGTTCCCTCTGTGGAGGCAAAGGTAACAAAACAATATAACAACATTTGTTCAGTATTATGTTTATAACAGAGCAATTTAGCAAGTTTTTTCTTTCTTTTTCTTTTTTTCCATTTTCTCTTCCCCCTCTCAGTGGGCAAGCGAGAAGTTAGCAAATTGATTGATCGAGCAATGTAATACTTCAATGTTTGGATTAAAAGATACTCATTCAGATCTTGAGTGATTGAAATTTCATGAATTTAAAACATTCCCAGTAATTCGTTGGAAGAAATCTTAATCCAATATAAACCATAACTTCAAACTTCAATCTTTTCCTTCTAATGTTGAAAAATTCATCAAAACAATGTGAATAATAACTCGAATTAAAAAAAAAAAAAAACTAAACACTACAAGAAAAAAGGAGATAAACTGACAACAAATTTTGAGCCTTATTGGATTGCCATTTTTATACCAAATAAAACATTTTAAAGAGCTTTTTTGTGAAAAAAAAAAAATTCTTCTTTAGCACAAACCCGGCGATCCAAACCGACCCTTACTCTTTTATTTCCACTAATTTGTAAAAGAAATTCAGCAAATTAAACTGTCTTAAATTTTTCAGTCGGCTTAAACCTTATATAGATTTGAAGATTCATCGATGAAACTCGAACCAAACCCTTGAAAAAAAAACATAAGAACAACTTACAGTAAATCGTAGACGCGAAGTTCAGAACCGGTGGCGACTGCAACGTATTTCTCGAGAGGATGAACTGAGATTAAGGCTGGAGCGACCTCCATTTCTCTGTTATTTTCTCCATCTTCAATTGCAGTTTCCTCCATTTTTTTTTTCTCGGATAGCAGAGCTTCAACTGGGTTTCGTCGACTGCTCTTCTCCTCCTCTTTTTAGGGTTTTAGGGATTCAACAGAAAGTCAGAAACAGAGCCTCGTTAGAAGTTTCATTTCAAAGCTTAAAGACGCCAGGGCTGGCAAGGCTCTGAACTTTAAAGGCCCAGCCCAATTTGTCTGGGCTTGGGCCGAATTTGGGTCACAAAACCGTGCCCAATAATGGGGCGGTTTTTCTTTTGCGACAATCCAGAACTCTTCTCAGGAATGACTGCATTTTTGTTACACGAGGATGCGAAGGTGGTGGGCGTCAATGCAGGAGAAATTTTTTGAAGCTGGGTGATTTTTGAAGCCGTGATCGTGCACCAATGGTCGCCCGCCACATAACCCAGGGTTTACTTTTTAAAAAGTTCTTTTAAAACCAAATCCTAAACCCACCAGGTATATGTGGAGAAATTTTTGAAGCCGCGGAAATGTAGAATGGGAGTGTAGGGGAAATTTAGGTGCGCCAAGTTAACTCTGGTGTACCTGGTGCAATATGATTGGGCGCATGATAGCCACTTCTAAATTTCCGTCGCTTCAAAAAATTTCTCCACATATACGTGGGTTTCGGATTTGGTTTTAAAAAGAATAGAAGTCAAAGACTTTTATGGGACTCCAAATCCCTTGTTAAACCTGTGATATAAATAAATGGGATTTTTGGCTTGCCCCCTCATGCAATTTGCATCTCATCCTTTGACCAAGGTCAAAGTTGTTGACCATAGACGCCCATTAACAGTCTCAGATTGACATCCGATATTTTTTTAATGACTATACTGACCTTGGGTGAGATGCTAATATTCTAAAATCTAATGGTTATAGATTACCAATCAGGGTGATTTTGGGTATGTATCCCAAGGGGTGGGATAAACATCCATGCGGTCAGTGGGCCCAGATGACAGTGGTGAGCAACAAAAATTGTGCTTCCGCATTTGAAAAAGTCAGGCATACCTTGTTACATCTTTTTTCCAAAACACAAAGGCCTCTTAGCAAACACCTCGTCTTCACTTCTCTCTTATATCTTTTGAAAACTTATGTACCAAGTAATCGAGAATTTTTTGCTGAGCCACGTATCGCATTCTTGGGATCACTGACCATATGCATGTTTGGCTTGATCCCTGATCGGTGATTTTTAACCGTTGGATTCAAACATTTTAATGGGTTGATTTTTTTCCTTGAGATTTGAGCATTATTTGCGGTACCCAAATCCAACGGCATAACTCACCAATCATGTTGATTCTTCGTCTACCAAGGGGTGGGCCAAACGTCCATACATTCTATTACAGCAATAAAAAAAATCATTATGGTCAATTGTCCCCAAGAGTGAGCCACGTGTCATATTTTTAAGCGACCCACAACACCACAATTGGAATGAGCGACTGGCCAAACATCCATACGGTCAGAGTCTACTAAGAGTGTGCCACGTGGCCTATGATTTTCATTGTGACAGAAGCATCTATCAGAAATCTGTGACAGAAGTTTTACTCTAAAGCCTTAGGGTTGCAAAGCTATAAATAAAATATCTGTTATTAGTCCCACATCGGAGAAGTGTGAGGGAGGGAAAGCAAAAGTGGGTGTATAAAAGGAACACAAAAAGTAGTGGAAAAACATACTTACCTGGACGGGGTCAATGGGTGATCAAGAAGGCCTATGGCCTAGGTTAGCGACCTCCATTGCACTCAGGAGGGGCACTCGCCTAAGATCTCCCCAAGTGGGAGAGTCTACGTCATAATTTGTGGTAGAGGGGGTACGCGTTCGCGCGGCCCCCACCAATTATATATTAAAATTTTGTTGCTCTATAGAACGCAATAATGGTCACTCACATCCCATGGAAGAACAAAGTTGGGCCAACCTAGCAAATAATCTCATGTGACACCTTTAGGGTTTGTTTGGTACACATGCAATGGTTTGCTCACCCATACTATTTTCTTGCGTTTGGTTCGCACTAACTTTGCATATACAAATTTCAAAATTTATTGTTCATATTTACTACCATTTGGTTCGTGCTCATGCTCACTTAGGAAAGCACAAAATATGTGTGCCCTACATATTAAGTACGAAAAAAAATTACGTACTTAATACGTGGGCCCCACATATTTGAACATGAATTTCAAATTTTCGAAAAAAAAATGAAAAAAAAAAAAAAAACAGAAAAATAATGAGCAATAACAAAAATAACGGACGTTTTTTTTTTTTCAAAATTTTTTTCAGAAAATAATGGTCATTATTTTCCGGTATATATTTTTAGCATTTTAACGGTATATAACGTAATGAGGGAGGTCCGAATCAGTTATGGCAAAAATAACGGCCATTGTAATGGATTCGAACCTCCCCCGTTACACTATGTACCGTTAAAATGGTAAAAAAAATAACGACCATTATTTTTTGAAAAAAATTATGAATAAAAGGGCCATTATTTTTTCATTATTTTTTTATTTTTTAAAATTTTAAATTTTAATGACACTTTTTTTTATTATTTGTTTTTTTTTTTTTTTTTTTTCCGAGGGGGGGATTGGGCTTGATTTGAGAAAATATTAAATTTTAATTTTTACCTTATGCAAATCGTTTGCACAAAGAGGTTGTGTAAATGATTGCTCAGACGTTGAAATGGGATTTTTGCTAAAGAGGGTGAGCATTTATTTGCTCGTGTGCATGAGCAAATCGCCGAATGCACACGTACCAAACATGCGTGGGAAACGATTGCACGCGTAAACCTATTTGCACACCCAATTTGCACGCGTATCAAATGCACCCTTACTGATTGCTGATTTCTTATTCTGGGTTTATGGATGGAGTATGTTTCGAGCACATGATGAAAAAAAATGCCCGAATCCAACAGCTAGAAATCATCAATCAGGGCCAAAGGAATGGTCAAATATGTAGAGCGTCACATCTTTTGTAGGGTTGTTGGATCAAACTTCGATCCTCTCCTTGAGCAATTTTTTTATTCCATTTTATAAGGTCCGTCATTGGCATAATAACCTCTTATGTGGGACCCTATGAATGCATCCCATAAGTATGCTACAAGGTGTGTAGATTAGGGGTGTCAATGGGTACCCCGAACAAATCGACACCTAATAGGAATTGGTCCGATTCTAGGACTAATTATTTTAGAATTGAACCCAGTAGGAATCAAAACCAATAGGAAATGGAGTCGATGTAATAGGTTCCGGTTCTTGACACTATCCGAACTGAACCACATTCGTAATTGTAGGAGCCTAGAACCGACGTATATAGTAGTGTTGAAGATTTCAAGCATTTTAAAAACTTGCTATGATAATTATTTATATACTTATAACATTTCTTTAGCTTATAGACAGGTACCCAATAAGCGATGGGAGAGATTTATTGTATGAATCATAGATTATATATGACCACCATATTTCGTTACCTGTTCTCACAATGAAGATGGATTCATTGAAAATCTCCCTCCTTTAAAACTTTTTGATGTCGATGACTTCATGGGTGTGGGCTGGTGACAATCAGGAAACCTAATTTAGCAGATTGAACAATTTCAGATTTTGGAAGGACGCGATGAGCTATTGTCATCTCTCTCACCCTTGGCGTTGATCCATGTATTAGGACGACCGTTCGATCAGATTCATTTCCATCATGCTAGGATTGAAAGGATACATGTGCAAGGGGAATATCTAACACACTTTTGCGGATAAGGGATGCCCATCCTCCATAGCAGCCGTGAAGATGGCTTACTTCCCAAAAAGGAAGGGAAGGTTCAAGTTAGAGTAAGAGAGAGAAACAGATTCCTTAAGGAGAGTCTTAAGAATCTTTCTAATTTAGGCTCTGTTATGTCAGAAAGTGTTGATACAGAAAAAGTTGTGACATTTACATGCAAAAATCATTTCTGAAAAAATTATTCAGATACAGAGCCTGCAAAAATTATGAAGCTTCACCAGGAAAATAGTTCATTTTTTTGGTTATTGTAAACCCCCCTGCATCACATTTCTAAGCCAGCCCTATTTTGGAACAATTTCCTAAAACTTGGGTCTGATGGTCCCAAGCTTGGGCTGCGATAATCTGGGCCTAAAATAATTTTTTTTAGGGTCAGACTGGACACATTGTGGTGTAGCAACATGGAAGATAAATCAATGGCTGATTTTTGGTGAGGATGATCCCCTCACCATATAAATCACCCCTAATTTCTAACACCATCAGATGTGGGTTTCAAATAAATAATAGACGGTCCATATATTTCTTACTTGTAAACCATGCCCATTCCAAGCCCTGACCCTGTTCTTTACCGACAAAAACCTGTACTCAATATTTACCCTGTTCTTTACCGACAAAAACCTGTACTCAATAAAATATATTTTTTTTATTTCGAACACGGGTTTTTCTGGTCAAAGTGTATCTTGTCTTTACCACGAATGATTTTCCTTGGTTAACAATAATTGTTGTTATCCATTAAGTGCTGATACAGTTAGGAACAATTTCGATATTATGATTTGGTAGGGGTGCGCCAGCCCAAGCAGTAGTGCAACGCAAGGGCGACACACGAGGACCCCAATAGCAAGCTATTGTGGTGGGACCTCCCCCAAGAAAAATTAATTTAATATCATGTGGAGCGATGCCCCACGTATCAGATATTAAACTGATAAGAACAGATACTACACTTGATCTTAGCCAAAAGGCCGAGAAAGGTATGCTTTCCCTGGTTTCGCAAGCCCCATTTTATAGCCCACCCTTTCTCCCCTCTTTCTCTACCTAACCGATGTGGGACTAAACAAATATATGAGAATAATACTAAAATAAACATAACACTTTCCCACTATAGATGCAAATTGGGCCGGGTTGTAACTTAAGGTGTAAATAGGTCAGCCCACCAGCTCATCAGAGGTTTTGAGCCTGAATTTGAATCAAACAGGCGTGTTGGTAGTGTTTTTCTAAAAACTTGATTGAGTTGATTTGGGAATGGATGACTGAGTCAGCTCATCTCGACCTACAAGGGGTCTAGTTTCTCCTATGGGTGGGGTGTTAACCGGTACCCGAGTTTCAACTGGACCAAAACCTGATTATATCCTAGTACTGGACCAAAATAATAGCCAGATCAGGACTGAGTTCATGCTGGTTTGGAAGTTTTTCTATTCATTGTTAGACCCAACACCGGATAAACACAATTAATATGGTCAGGTCTGCCTATAGTATGGGTATACTTGAACCCAACTTGAAGCCGATCCATTAACACCCCTAATTCCATAGAGGTCTGGTTGACTTTTGCATCAGCTTGGTGAATTTCATTGACCAAACTGAGTTCTTTGCCGCCACTTTATTTTTTTTTTAAGAAATTTATATAATTGGGTTTTTGTGAATTTGGATTTTCCCCACTTTATTTGTGTTTTTAGAGACTTTTTGAAAATCCAATACCTATGTCTTGCAGCATTTGACGACATATTTTCTGGTGCAAATCCCAAACAAGAAGAATTTTTTATGCAAGAAAACATTTCTACTGAAAACAGTGTTGAAAAGAAAAAAAAAAACTTTTTTAACAAGTTTTCTAGGTCACTATACTCAGCGCGGAGCCAGGATTTTTTTCAAGGGGGGGCACCAGAGCTAGATAAGAGTAACGGTGACCAAAGACCAGTGGTAGAGGGGGAGAGGGGGAAGTAAAACTTTGATGACAGCGGGCTATAATCAAAGCCGATGACAGCCTACAATATGAGCCACGTGGCACATTATTAGAGGAATTAGAGGACGCTAACATTATGGATGTTTGGCCAATCTTTAGGTGAACCTACAAACCAAAAATCAACATGATTAGTGATTTCTAGGCATTTGATTGGAGTCATTTTCAGGGGTTGATTTTAACCAAGGGAATTTGAGCATTATTGACCATTATTTGGGTAAAAAGATCCAAAGGTTTGAAAGCACTAATCAGGCTGATTTTTGGTTTGTAGGTCCACCTAGGGATTGGCAAAACATCCATACGGTTAGAGTCCTCTAAGAATGTGCAACGTGGCTCATTTTGTGGGCTGTCATCAAAGTTTTGCTCCTGCTAGGGCAAAGACCGTAGGGTTTTGTAATTGAAAAGTCACGCTGTAGCTAGTTATAGCTCAAACTTTGAGCTAGCACCATATTTCTAACTCTACCGCTGCCACCTGGGCCCACTGACCGCATGGATAGTTACCCCACCCCTTGGTGGACATGGATACAAAATATCAGCTTGTTTGATGATATTTAGCCATTGATTATAGTACTCAAAAAACTGGTTGAATCCAACGGATAGAATCACGCCTTAAAAAGTACTAAAATCTATTGGCTAAAGATTACCAATCATATTGATACTTGGTATGTATATCCACAAAGGGGTTGGCTAAACATCCATGTGGTCAGTGGTACAGATGGCAGCGGTGACTTAAAAAAGTTGAGGGGGGGCACGTGCCCCCCTGGCCCCTATGTGGCTCCGCCCCTGACTATACTTAAGGGCATCGATTTGTACCCATTTAACTAGAATTAAATCAGAACCGGAGTCGAAAACCCTGGTTCCAGTTCCATCTTTTTTGGGAACCCAAACAAATAAGAACTGGAAGTGGAACCAAACTGATAATAACAGTTCCAATTTCGGATAGGAAAATATTGGAACCAAACTGATAGGAACCAGAACCAATATATAAATATAATGTTAAATATATAAGGGTTGGGCTCCGTTGACAGCCCTAAAATGACAGGATTCTGTACAAGACACAAATTTGTGCCACATGGCACACTCTTAAGAGGACTCTGACTGTATGGATGTTTTGTCTATGCCAAGGTGGACCTACAAGCCAAAATTCAGCCTGATTAGTGATTTCTAGGCATTGGAGCTTTGTACCTCAAATACTGCTATAATTCCCACAGTTGATATCAACCCATGAAAATAAGTCCAACCCAACGTCTAGAAATCACTAATCAGGCTGCATTTTGGTTTGTAGGTCCACTTACGGGTTGGGCAAACATCCATTCCGTCAGAGTCCTCCAAGAGCATGCCACGTGGCATATATTGTGTCTTGTACAGAATCATGTTATTTTAGGGCTGTCAACGAAGCCTGACCCAATATATAACTATATTGTTAATATTGTCATACTATCAAGATTGGAACCGATGCGTCTGGAACTGGAATCGGAATGGATTGGAACCAAAGAATCGGTTCCAATTCCCGATTCCAGATAGATATTTTTTATCCATTCCCGCATTGGTGGGGTCCATGGGCGGTTTATGTTTAATTTTTTCTGTCGAATAAACATGCGCTATATATGCACACCAAAAAATAAACAATTTAAACTCCACCGAAGTCAACTAATCTGACCTGGCATGTTTTCATTCAACCTATAGGCAGTCTTAGAGCAAAGCTCATGGCATCCCTTTCATACTCAAAGTAACCATGGTTGAGTTTTAGTTGGACTAAGCCTTTAACGTTATGTGTCATGCAAAGGGATGCCCTGAGCGTCCGTAAAGGCGGCCGACTCTAAGGTTGCGTTTGCTTGGCGTCGCTGTTGTCAGGAAATTTTTTTTAATATTAATGCATGTTACTTCCATCCAAATATGGATGCAAGCAAGGTTTAAAGGAGGCCGTTTTAACGGTTAAACTGACTGGGGGCGATACCGTTTAAACGGATTGAAACGGTCAGGGGCAAAAGTGGGAAAAAATGGAAAAAAATAGAATTAAACGGATTTTAACGAAAAAAGTGGCGCTGAAATTCAAAATTTGAAATTTGAAAATTTTAAAAAAAATGGAATTTAACGGAAATTAAACGGATTTTAACGGAATTAAACAGTTTTAACGGCCGTTTTTTTTACAAATTTTTTTGAAATTAAACGGCTGTTTAAACGATTTTAACGGCCGTTAAAACAAAAAAACGGCCGTTTTTTTCAAAACCGATAAAACGGTTTTAAACAGCTTAAGCGGAAACGGGCTTGGGGCGTTACCGTTTAAACAGCCGTTTAAACCGTTTCGGGCATGGTGAGTAGGAATTTTTTTTCAAGAGGAGCATGGAAGAGCATATTAATCAGCATCAACAAGTTCACGACTAAATAATACATGGAACTGATAATCACCAAGCTAATAAGAAGAGCTTGTTACATCATTCATATCCGTTCATCGATCCGATAATCATCAACTTAATATGGATCAGTGCTTACAAGACTATACACAACAATGTCCCTACTCTTCCCCTTAAGAAAGAAATACTTCCTCAGAAGACCTTCCCTAAGGAACCCAGCCTTCTCTAAGACCCTCTGTGACGCCTTGTTTTCTGCGAAAACCAAACCTTCCACCCTCTCCAAGTATGGCAAGTCTTTAAACACAGAAGAAATCACCATCTTCACAGCTACTGTTGCTATCCCTTGACCCCAGTACTCGGAGCTCAAAGCATACCCTATCTCTCCTCTCCGTTGATCTTTGTCGATCCCCGGCATGACATAAATAGACCCGATCGGACGGTTGTCAATGCAGATGGCTCTATACCAAGGGTGGGTCATGGTGACCTTCAAGAAGTTCATTGCATCTTCCTTCGAGGTGTAAGTGTTCCATCTACAATATTGGGTAACCTCGTCGTTGCCAGCCCATCCCATGAAGTCGTCGACGTCGCAAACTTCGAACAGTCGGAGAGTGATTTTGTTCGGCTTCTTCATAATCTCCGATTCCTTTCTGACCATCGGGGAGGAAGACATCTATGGTGTAGTGAGGAATCTGTAGGTTTTGATGATGCTATGCGTGATGGACTTAGAATGCATATTTATAAGGGACTAAGGACCATAATCAACAACTTTATGATGTCCTGGTCCCTCAATCTGACGGCTTTAACCCCTTCTGTAATGTATTACATTACTACTGCAAACAATGAATCACTGGCCGGCTTTAAAATAATGTGAAGGGACACATCCGTAATGTCAATTTGAACTCGTCTTGTGAGGAAACACCAGATAAGTGGCCTTCTATTAACTCGTGGTGTGGGCTCCATGACGGGGACCATGGTCATGGAATTACATGTAACATAGGTCACGATTCATGAATGTTAGGAGTCACCTTTGACTCTACCTCTTTTACACGTTAAAGGGAGAATTGTTGGGATTCCTCATATGTGGGGTCCACTATGAGTAGGACGACAATGAGAAAAATAGACTCAATAGCTGTTTAGATAAATACGACTCCTATTTTTGGAGATAAGTTTAGGATGGTACATACATATTGCACTTGGTTGTTTGTGAGTAAAACTTTCTATCACAGCGTTCTGATAGATGCTTCTATCACAATGAAAATCACAGGCCACGTGGCACACTCTTAGTATACGCTGACCGTATGGATGTTTGGCCAGTCCCTCAGTGGACCTCTAAACCAAAAATCAGCCTGATTAGTGATTTACAACCTTTGGATCTTTGCACCCAAATAACGCTCAATAATGCTCGAATTTTAACCGTTAAAATCAACCCATAAAAATAACTTCAATCGAGCCGCTTAGAAATCACTAATCAAGCTATTTTTGGTTTAGAGGTCCACTGAGGGACTAACCAAACATCCATACGGTCAGCATCCATTAAGAGTGCCACCTGGCCTATGATTTTCATTGTGACAGAAGCATATGGCAAAACGCTGTGATAGAAGTTTTACTCTTAATTCATTTGTTTAGTAGATAAAGGAAAAAAGTGCTAGTAGTACTAGAGTAGGATTTAGGAGTTAGAATTAGAGTGAAATATATAGTTATTATTTTACTATCTTTAAATAGGCTCCATATTACTTGGGAGTACTCTTTACATTATTAGAAAACATTTTGTGAGGTGTGAAAAGAAGAAGTGAGAGGTCGTGTAGGTTATTAGAGAATATATTATAATAAAGTGTGTGAGATATATGTACCATATCATATTTGGTATATCTCATCACATATTCTCCAGATCATTAAGATTATGACGAATTAATTAGGATTAGATTTGATTTGATTAGGGTTTTCTTCTTTTTATTGAACTCTTGTAATAAGAGTTTTAATTATGTTAATTAATTTAATTATCGAAGTTTATTTAATAAAATCAAAACTTCTACATGGTATTAGAGCGGGTCATCCAACGAATTGTGCTTGACTGATCTTCTTTCGGTCCATTGTTCTTCCGACGGGCAGCACCTTTGCTGCCCGTCGGACCTCATATATTTATGTCTAATTTCAGTCGCCGATGTCATTAATTGATGAAGACACTTTCATCCATCCAACACTATATTGCTTGAGGGCTTGTAAAGCTCAAGTCCACGAGGCACAAAGATGCTCACACACTTTTCTTGTCCAAAAAAGGCCCAAGCCTGTGAGGCAAATAGATACCCACACATATCCTGGCCCAATAAGGTCTTTTATTTGGATTAAAATCCGACGGGTTTCGATTTAGCATAAACCGAAGATTTCTCTGGGATAAGATCTCACGTAATCATCATGGATCACAATTCTAGCTGACAACCACATTTCTTCCTAGCGAGCATGGACATCAAGTCTTGATCAAGGCGATTCAATAATTATCTTTGCAAACTCAAAAATGACAATAGCATTCCTCAGGGACATTCAATCTTCAAGGCAATAGATTTCGACAAACTCATGACGATTATTGATCTCTGATCCCCTTGAGTTTGAGTTTGAGGGGGAGGGGGTAGGGGGGGGGGGGGTATTAGAGAATATATTTTTATATTTTGAAATAAAGTGTGTGAGATGCACCATATCATCTTTGGTGTATCTCATCACATATTCTCCAGATCATTAAGATTATGATGAATCAATTATGATTAGATTTGATTTAATTTGATTAGGATTTCCTTCCTTTATTGATCTC
Organism: Euptelea pleiosperma; assembly: GCA_035048495.1. Classification (NCBI taxonomy): domain Eukaryota; kingdom Viridiplantae; phylum Streptophyta; class Magnoliopsida; order Ranunculales; family Eupteleaceae; genus Euptelea; species Euptelea pleiosperma. The sequence goes on along the minus strand of CM068551.1, from coordinate 23,040,321 downwards.
TTGTAATGCTCTACATGGGTGAATTTTTATTTTTAAATAAAATATTTTATTTATTAGAGCTCTCTCTTGTTTTTTCTCATGTTCATCTTGTGATTGTAGCCACTATATTGCACTTCCTGTGATTGTGTGTATGTAGTTTTAGCCGCAGTATCACATCGTTGATCTTGTGATTATAACGAGTTCATAGGGTTTGTTTGTTGAGCATTCACATAGTGAATGATTTTTGTCATTACTTATAAGTTTTTCGAGTTCCCAATGTGTTTGAACTCCACAAGTGGTAGAGCCGTTGGTGGGGCCCAAGACGGAATTAGGGCCCTCTCTCTCTCTCTCTCTCTCTCTCTCTCTCTCTCTCTCTCTCTCTTTATTTTTATAAAGGGTCGAGATCGAGGGACACACATTGAAACAGAAATTTCAACCTAAATCCACGAACCGTAGATCTCTCATCTATCGGATGGCTTTCCTTCTTTTCCTTTTACATAGAATAGCCAAGCCGATTGAAGCCGATCATAGAACCGACGTTGAAAAAGTGAGGCTTACGGGCCCACGTGGCATGTTTACTCCCATCACGTCTCCTGTGCTAGCTACCAGTGAACCTCTCGTCTCTCTCTCCATCTCCTCCTCTTCTCTTTTGCTACTCTCCGAAAAGCTCCGGCAACGGAGTTTGGAAGTCTAAGAAATCCTCAAGGGTGGAAGGCGTCATTCTCTTTCTCGATCTCCGTCTACACCTTTGTTGCCGTCACCAACGCATCAAGTCATTCTCTGGGTTCAGGTACACCTGAAACTTCCATGGTGTAAAGACCCAATCAAATTTGAAACCTAAACCCTATTCATCCCCATACCTAAACTTCACAAATTTAAATTTTCGTCCCCTAAATTACCCGTATTTACCCAAAATCAACTAGATTTCTAAATAGCTCAGAATTAAATCATGGAAACCAAAGACCCTAAACCATCATCTCTTCCATTCCAAACTAGAAATTCAGAAACCACATATATGGAGCCAGCAACATGCAGGTAACCAGGCTCGAATTCATATCAAACTGTTACTTTCCCAGTTGATAAACTAAAAAAGAACATCAAAATAAATCAAATCTAAACTTTCATGAGCTTGATATCAAGAAATTCTTCGAATATGATTGATTCAGGGGGTATTAATAGAGATTTCAAATTATAAACGAGATCAAATTAACAAACCATAATCGGGATGAAATTGATGAAGGAGTACCTGATCCCTTCGATTCAGAGATCGCGAGCTGAAATTTAGAGTTCTTTTTTCTTAATTTACACAGGAAATCGGCAACGTTTGTTTGAAGTCCGGTCGTGAACAAATCGAAGATTTTATCTAAAGAGACTTTCAGCTGGTTCTTGTTCTAGAAAATCAGCATGCGCATCCTATATTGTGAAAAATCACCGAAAGTATCCCAGTTATAATAATAAGCTACGAATATGATAAATATTCAAGATAATCAACTAGTTTGCAGGAAAATCAACTAGTTTGAAAATCCAAAAGAATGTGATAAATATGATGGTAAGGTCATCAAACTCTCGGTGAGTAGCAAAGGAGAAGAGGGGGAGATGGAAGGGCGAGAGAAAAGAGGTAGTGCCGTAGTGGTAGCAGAGGAGACATGATAGGGTGATGGGAGTAGTCGTGACAGGTGGACCCGTAAGCTTCGCTTTTTCAAACGATGGTTCTACATTCGGCATCAACGGCTTAGCTGCTCTATTTAAAAGGAAAAGAACGAGAGCCGTCCTATAGATGAGAGACCCATGGTTCGTGGGTTTAGGTAGAAATATCGGTTTCAATGTCTGTACCTTGATCCCGACCCTTTTATAAATAAAGCTTTATTCAAGAAACACATCACAATGACAAAGGAGGTTGATGAGGATACCTCCTTAGGAAGCAAATTGACATAAATAGTCCCGATCGGACAGTTGTCAATGCAGATGGCTCTATACCAAGGGTGGGTCATGGTGACCTTCAAGAAGTTCATTGCATCTTCCTTCGAGGTGCAAGTGTTCCATCTACAATATTGGGTAACCTCGTCGTTGCCAACCCATCCCATGAAGTTGTCGACGTCGCAAACTTCAAACAGTCGGAGAGTGATTTTGTTTGGCTTCTTCATAATCTCCGATTCCTTTCTGACCATCGGCAAGGAAGACATCTATGGTGTAGTGAGGAATCTGTAGGTTTTGATGATGCTATGCGTGATGGACTTAGTATGCATATTTATAAGGGACTAAGGACCATAATCAACAACTTTATGATGTCATGGTCCCTCAATCTGACGGCTTTAACCCCTTCTGTAATGTATTACATTACTACTGCAAACAATGAATCATTGGCTGGCTTTAAAATAATGTGAAGGGACACATCCGTAGTGTCAATTTGAACTCGTCTTGTGAGGAAACACCAGATAACAAGTGGCCTTCTATTAACTCGTGGTGTGGGCTCCATGACGGGGACCATGGTCATGGAATTACATGTAACATAGGTCACGATTCATGAATGTTAGGAGTCACCTTTGACTCTACCTCTTTTACACGTTAAAGGGAGAATTGTTGGGATTCCTCGTATGTGGGGTCCACTATGAGTAGGACGACAATGAGAGAAATAGACTCAATAGCTGTTTAGATAAATACGACTCCTATTTTTGGAGATAAGTTTAGGATGGTACATACATATTGCACTTGGTTGTTTGTGAGTAAAACTTTCTATCACAGCATTCTGATAGATGCTTCTATCACAATGAAAATCACAGGCCACGTGGCACACTCTTAGTATACGCTGACCATATGGATGTTTGGCCAGTCCCTCAGTGGACCTCTAAACCAAAAATCAGCCTGATTAGTGATTTACAACCTTTGGATCTTTGCACCCAAATAACGCTCAGTAATGCTCAAATTTTTACTGGTAAAATCAACCCATCAACCCATGAAAATAATTTCAATCGAACCGCTTAGAAATCACTAATCAGACTGATTTTTGGTTTAGAGGTCCACTGAGAGACTGGCCAAATATCCATACGGTCAGCGTCCACTAAGAGTGTGCCACGTGGCATGTGATTTTATTGTGACGGAAGCATCTATCAGAACGCTGTGATAGAAGTTTTACTCTTTGTTTGTTTAGTAGATAAATGAAAAAGTACTATTAGTAGAGTAGATTTTATGAGTTAGAATTAGAGTGAAATATATAGTTAGTATTCTCTTTAAAAAGGCTCCATATATACTTGGGAGCACTCTTTACATTAATATTAGAAAGCATTTTGTGAGGTGTAAAAAGAAGTAAGAGGTCGTGTGGGTTATTAGAGAATATATTATAATAAAGTGTGTGAGATGTACCATATTATCTTTGGTGTATCTCATCACAGATTTTTCAGATCATTAAGATTAGATTTGATTTGATATGATTAGGGTTTTCTTCGTTTTATTGAACTCTTGTAATGTAAATAAGAGTTTTGAATATGTTAATAAATTTAATTATCGAAGTTTATTCAATAAAATCAAAACTTCTGCATGGTATTAGAGCGGGTCATCCAACGAATTGTGCTTGATTGGTCTTCTCTTGGTCCATTGTTCTTCCGACGAGCAGCTCACTTTCGTTCATCCAACACCTCCATGTGCAACCATCGTTGTTCATGTGCCTAGCTTTGCTGTTATCTCATCACTTCTTCAAGCTAGTCTACAAAAAGAAAGGGAGAGAGAGAAATTTGTTTGAGAACTTTAAAGTTCAAGTTAATGATACCAAAAAAAAGTCACACATCAGTGAGAACCAAATAAAGGCCGCATCCTTTTGTTTGAGGATTTGTAAAGCCCAATACCATGAGGCATAAAGATGCCCACACACTTTTCTTAGCCCAAAAGAGGCCCCAGTTGTGAGGCAAATAGATGCCCACACATATCTTTACCTAATAAGGTCTTTTATTTAGATTAAAATTCGACGGGTTCCAGTTTAACCTAAATCGAAGGTTTTTCTAGAACAAGATCCAGCGTGATCGACCATCATGGATCACAATTCTGGCTTACAACCACCTTTCTTCCTAGGAGCATAGACATTAAAGTTACTCAATCATGTTGGCAAACTCAAAAATGGCAAACTCAAAAATGGCAATAGCATTCATCAACGACACTCGATCTTTAAGATAATGGATTTCGACAAACTCACGACGATCGTTGATTTTCAATTCCCTTGAGTTTGAGAGGAAGGGTATTACAGAATATATTGTAATAAAGTGTGTGAGATGCAACATATCATCTTTGGTATATCTCATCACATATTCTCCTAATCATTAAGATTATGACGAATCAATTATGATTACATTAGATTTGATTTGATTAGGATTTTCTTCTTTCATTGAACTCTTGTAATGCTAGATATAGGTGAATTTTTTACTTTTAAATGAAATATTTTATTTAGTAGAAGCTCCCTCTTGATTTTTCTCATGTTCATGTTGTGATTATAGCCCCTATAATGCACTTTTGTGATTGTGTGTATGTAGTTTTAGCCGCAGTATCACATCGTTGATCTTGTGATTATAATGAGTTCACGTGGTTTGTTTGTTGAGTGTTCACATAGTGAATGATCTTTGTCATTCCTTATAAGTTTTTCGAATGTGTTTTAACTCCACAAGTAATAGAGCTTCAGTGAGGCCCAAAACAGAATTAGGGCTCTCTCCCTTCTTTCTCGGTTTCTATCTCTATCTCTCTCTTTTTATTTTTATAAATAAAGCTTTGTTCAAGAGAGACATCACAATGACAAAGGAGGTTGACGAGGATACTTCCTTAGGAAGCAAAAAAGATAGAGATAAAGAAAAAACAAAAAACAACGACTCTCTCCTGGACAACAAATTAAGACTCCCATCTAAAAAATGAATCTTCAAAAAATATTCTCACATTCTGTGGAAAATTAAGAATTTGACGTCGATATAGAATTTGCCGTCTAACGACTCTCTCCAAAATTCCAAATAGCCCACACTATTGCAAAAAAATAAAATACTCTACAAACGCCTCCCACATTGAGAAAAAGTAGAAGACAACCATCATTTTTTGTGTAGTCAGCAAATGCATTGCATAGAAACTAGGAGAAGCATACAGGGAAGAAGAGAGAAACACACATCCTCGAATGTGGGATGCTCCCCATCCAAACATATGGCTCCTAAAAGTCTGGAGGGGGAGACTCATCCCATACCAGCAACGACGGGAAGTTTTTTACCCAATGGGCTATAGTATGAGTTACCTTGATAAGGTTTCAAATCCATCTGGGTAAGACAATGGACTCGTTAACACGACCTGCCAACCCGCCAACCCGTCAATTCCTTTATGTTGAAAGCTACCTGGGCCGCCTCCCCCTCCACCACTGCCACTAGAACTAGACGGACCGAAATAAGATTGAGGACGGACCAATGTTCGAGCCTTATAGCACGCTTTTAGAAACCATACCGACCGTGTAGAAGTTTGGCATACCCACAAACCAAAAATTAGTGATTTCTACCCATTGGATTGGAGTATTTTTAACCGTGGGAATCAATGATTTTTTGGGTACTCAGATCCAGAGGTTTGAAATCACTGATCAGACTACCACGTGGCACATAATGTGGTCCACGTCTGTCATCAAGGATTTATTCGTACATGGTGGCCTATGCGACTGATCGAGTAAAACTTTGCTAACAGCCCACAGCCAGCAAAACCACTGACAGCCCACAATATGAGCCACATGGCACACTCTTAGAGGACTCTGACCGTATGGATGTTTTGCCAATCCCTAGGTGGGCATGCAAACCAAAACTCAGCCTAATTAGTGATTTCAAACCGTTGGATATTTGTACCCCAAATAATGGTCAATGATGCTCAAATTCTCAGGGTTAAAATCAACCCATGGAAATAACTCCAATCCAACGCCTAGAAATCACTAATCATTATGATTTTTGGTTTGTAATTTCACATAGGGAATGACCGAACATCCATTTGGTCTGCGTCCCCTAAGAATGTGCCACGTGACTCACAATGACACTGGCTTCGTTGACTGCGGGATTTCTCCGGAGTTTTAAGTTTTATCCCAACTGATTTTAGAAAAGTGCATGCGTTAGGTGGGGCCACTAATCGTCTGCAATGATGTAATGTGCGACCGGGTAGTAAAACTTATGGGGCACAACGTTGTGACAGAAGCACAATACGACCTACGTGGCACACTCTTAGTGGACGCTGACCATGTGAATGTTTGGCTAGTCCATCGCCCGACCTGCAAACCAAAAATCATCCTGATTAGTGATTTACAACCTCTAGATCTTTGCACCTAACGCTCAATAATGCTCAAATTCCTTCTGTTAAAATCAACCTATGGAAATAACTTCAATCAAATGGCTTATAAATCATTAATCAGGCTGATTTTTGGTTTGTAAGTCCACTGAAGGACTGGCCAAATATCCATACGTATCCACTAATTAAGAGTGTGCCACATGGCTCGTATTGTGTGTTGTGATGTCAGAAGCATCTGTCACAACGTTGTGACAGAAGTTTTCCTCCAACCTACCCACTATAATATCTACTAGGGTAATATAATTTGTCAACTTTGACGCTAATTCCAATAGTCCCTTCTAGGATCTAGATTAGTGATGTGCAACCTTTGGATCTTCGCACCTAACTAATGCTCAAATTCCTACTGTTAAAATCAACCTATCGAAATAACTTCAATCAAATCGCTTATAAACCACTAATCAGGCTGATTTTTGGTTTACCTTTGATGACGGGGTCCAATATGTGCCACGTGGCATATGCTTAGAGGAATCTGACTGTGTGGATGTTTGGCCAATCCCTATGTGGACCTGCAAACCAAAAATCAGCTTGATTAGTGATTTCAAACCTTTGGATCTTTGTACCTCAAATAATGCTCAATAGTGCTCAAATTTACCACGGTTATAATAAATCCATGAAAATACTTCCAATTCAACGCCTAGAAATCACTAATCGGGCTGATTTTTGGTTTATAGGTCCACCTAACGATTGGCCAAACATCCATATGGTCAGAGTCCTCTAAGAGTGTACCACGTGGCTCGCATTGTGCGTTATAACGTCAGAAGCATCTGTCACAACGTTGTGACAGAAGTTTTACTCCGACCTACCCAATATAATATCTACTGCGGTAATATAATTTAGGAGTAAAACTTCCATCACACGAAATTGTAAAGCACACAAAACACAGCCAATGAGCTCTCGGCACGTACACAAGTGCTTTGCAACGTACCCATGTGCTTTTGCGTTTTAGGTGTACGTGCCGAGAACTCATTGGCTGTGTTTTGTGTGATTTGCAATCCCATTGTGACAGAAGTTTTACTCATAATTTAGCATCAATCATAGGTAATCGCTCGCAAACGTCAACTTCGACGGCTAATTCTAATCTTCCCTTCTAGAATCTAGATTAAATATTGGCTGAGCTTCAAACCCTTGGATGCTGTTCTGTGGACCCTGGGAACATCCAATGGCTTGAACATAAGGAAATCTTCGTCCTGAGGCGGACAGCAAACACAGCTCAAGTGCTCCACTGACAAAGAGAAGTCTTCTCCCCAATATCTTCCAGTAGCAGAGGAACACACAAGAATGGTGCACCATCACTTCCTTCTTGTTAGCTTCCCGGCGCAAGGCCACATTAACCCAACCCTCCAGCTCGCCAAGCGCCTCCTACGCACCGGTGCGCAAGTTACCTTCGCCACCAGCGTCTACGGCCACCAACGCATGATAAAAACCACTTCCCACGACGGCTTATCCTACGCCTCTTTCTCCGACGGCTACGATGACGGCATCAAACCCAGCGACAAGCACAACATCCTGGAGGAAATCAAGCGCGTCGGCTCCCAAAGCCTCTCAGATCTCATCTTGGCCCTCTCTAACGAACGCGGCCCTGTAACCTGCTTAATCTACGCCGTCCTACTTCCCTGGGCAGCTGACGTGGCGCGTAAACTGCTCATCCCTTCGGCTTTGCTCTGGATTCAACCTGCCACCGTCTTCGCTGTCTACTACCATTACTTTCACGGCTACGACGATCTCATCAAGAGTAATAACAACCCCTCATCTTCCATAGAATTACCAGGATTGCCACCGCTCACCAACCAAGACCTTCCGTCCCCTTTCCTCCCGTCCAGCCCTCACGCTTCCGTCCTCACCACCTTCCAAGAGCACTATCAAACCCTAGAACAAGAAACCAACCCACGAGTGCTCGTGAACACCTTCGATGCCTTAGAAGAAGACGCCATAAAAGTCGTCGATCACCTAAATGTAAGAGGAATCGGACCGTTGATACCGTCAGCTTTTCTTGACCAGATTGATCCATCAGACAACTCATTCGGCTGTGATCTCTTCCATAATTCGAACGATTATATGCAGTGGCTAAACTCAAAACAGGATTCCTCGGTGGTTTATGTTTCTTTCGGAAGCATGGTGGTGTTATCGAAAAGACAGACGGACGAGATTTCACAAGGATTAGTAGAAAGCGGTCGTCCCTTCTTGTGGGTCGTCCGATCAAAAGAAGAAACACAAGATACGTTAGTGATCAGGGAAGAAGGAATGATAGTGGAGTGGTGTTCGCAGGTGGAGGTACTGTGTCACCGATCGGTGGGATGCTTCGTGACGCATTGTGGGTGGAATTCGGTGTCGGAGAGTCTAGTTGCAGGAGTTCCGATGGTGGGGTGTCCGCAGTGGTCGGATCAGATGACGATAGCGAAGTTGATTGAGGATGTGTGGAAGACTGGAGTGAGGGCGAGGGTGGCGAGAGTAGAAGATGAAGAAGGGATAGTAAACAGTGAGGAGCTTAAAAGGTGTTTGGAAATAGTGATGGGAGGAGAGGAAGGGGAAGAGATGAGAAGGAACGGTTGTAAATGGAGGGATTTAGCAAAGGAGGCCGTGATGGAGGGTGGATCTTCAGACAGGTGTACTCGAGCGTTTGTGGAGGAGGTAGAACAAGACTGGGAAAAACATTTGATTTGTCACCAATCAACAAATTAGAGAATTATGCCTTGATCCACCTTGACTTTTCTTTTTTTGTTTTGTTTGTAGTGGTCTATCAAACCTTCTGGGTGGCTGGAAAGGCTCTGTTATATTCCAAGTTGGTCAAGTTTCCCGTCTAACCAGGGTGCACCATTTCTTGTTTTCTTCTCGATATCCGTTCTTCAATATTTTGCTTGGTCTTATCGAAAAAAGCCCAGGGTGAACCATCCATAGTGAAGCGAGGAACTTTACTGACTTTAGAGGTGGAGATAGCCCTTTGATATACATACCAAAAATCAGTTTGATTGATAATTTCTAACCGTTGGCTTGGTACCCAAATGGGATGAGCCACCATCAGCCTGATTATGGTACTATGAACACATGGGATGGCAACAATCCAGCCACCGATTTTTACTGGGGATCGCAGCATCAACGTTCCTTCTCAAGTGGTCATCAATCCCACGATTGCTCAATACCCCTCGTATTATTTGAGAAATTTTTTGGAGGGGCAATCATGGCGCCAATGATCGCTCCCCACATATACCCACCATTGGGTCGGGCTCCCATGACTTGCTCCCGAGACATGGCCTGTGGAGCATGGACTTTGAGAATCCAACAGTTGTGATAGTGCTGAGCTGGCATTTACTTTTTGTCAAAGCAAACCACCCGTTGGATTCTCAGAATCCACACCCCCACAGGCCTGTCTGGGGAGCCGGTAACAAAAGACCGGTGCCAAGAGCCCCTCCTACTTTTTAAAAAGTCTTTTAAAACCAAAGCCTAAACCATGGGTATATGTGTGCGATCATTGAATCATGATCGCCGAATCAAAATCCCTCTCTTCAATAATTTTCTGCGGTTGCCATAGTCATAGTGCTAAAGGCAATAAATGAAAGGGTCAGGATCAAGGGACAACTATTTTTGACAACCAGTTGCCGAAATGAATCAATTGCTGATTTTTTGTGAGGATGATCTATTCGGTGAGGAGATCATCTTCACAAAAAGTCAAGTCATTCCGATATTTGTAGACTGGTTGAGAAGTTGAAGAATTGTGGACCGTGTAACTTGAAAATCACATTTGATGGGGTTAGAAATTTCAGAATGGGCTGATTTTTTGTTGGGGGTGATCTATATGGTAAGGAGATCTTCTACGTGGGTACGCCAAAATGGTTGTCTAAACTTCTTGTCAAAAATGGTTGTCCCCTGATCCTGACCCATAAATGAAAGCATTCAAAAACATTTAGTTAGATAAAGATTGAGAGAGATATCTATATATGGAAAAACATGGCAGCAGGCCCACTAGCACGTCACAACTTCAAGCAATCATGGGATATGACTCCATGGCCATATAGCAACCATGAATTCACATCAGCAGGTTAATCAGTTCTAAGAATTTTTAGATTCAAATTCATTTTTGGTGGAAGAGACGATATTAACTTGATAATTATACGAAATCTTATATGAGGGCCGGCTCCACCTTAAGGCCATTAAAGCAGTTGCCTAAGGCCCCTTGGTGAGAAAAGGCCGCAACCCAGGTCCCACTAATTAACTGACCACATGGATTTTTAGCCCACCCCTTATTGGATATCCAACCAAAAATCAACCATGATTTATTATCTATAGCCATAGATTTTAGTACTTTTTAGAACACGATTCTAGCCATTGGATTCAAGCATATTTTTTGGATGGTAAATCTAATGGCTAGAAATCATTAATCAAGCTGATTTTTATTGTGTTTATAACTCAATAGGTGGTTGAACATCCACTCACTCATTGAGCCCGATCCCGATCCGGATTAGTCCGATCCAATGCTGCCTCGCCGTTTTGAGATTCTGTGAAGGTTCTTCGTGGAACAGTACATCTCGGTGAGACGACCCTGAAATGATATGGATCGGTGGGCTTTGATCCCAATCCAGATCGCCTAATCCAAAACAGGGATTGGCCGAGATTTTGAACTATGGTCCCCATCTTGTATACCCTAATGACAGTCTACTGTCCTCACCTATACGTCTTAGACCCAAAATAGGATCACCACTTAGCATATCCATGGGATCCGTTCAATTGATCCCATCTTGGAGGTCATTATGTTAATAATCGACCCAATGGAATCGAAAAAGTTCTGCTCAGGTGGATGATCAAAGTTTGATCCACGTTCTTGCCACTGATCGCTTGAATATTTGTCCAACCCCTTGGCTTGATTGGCAATTCCTAGCTATTGGATTTGAGCATTTTTATCAGTATGGGCTTGAAACTTTACCATGGGCCTATTCATGAAGCCCATGATAGAAAATGACTGAACCGAACAGCTAGAAACTACCAATCGGTCTGATTTTTGGTGCAGGTTCATCAAGGGATGGGACAAACGTTCACGTGCTTGGTGCAGGTTCATCTATTGCATTCTTATGAAGATCGCTGTAGAGATCTATATGACAAACGGCTCAGATTCTCTTTCCATATATTATGTACAACACATCCATATATATTTAAATGCTCTTCCGTTAAAACTAGGTGTTTTCAAGGATTTTGTTGTTAGCCCCACATCGGAGAATAATCAAAGAGGGAGAGGAAAGTTGGGTGTATAAAGCCAGTACGAATAGAAGTGGGAAAACATACTTACCTGGACGGGGTCAATGGGTGATCAAGAAGGCCTATGGCCTAGGTTAGCGACCTCCATTGCACTCAGGAGGGGCGCTCGCCTAAGATCTCCCCAAGTGGGAGAGTCTACGTCATAATTTGTGGTAGAGGGGGTACGCGTTCGCGCGGCCCCCACAAACTGTAAAGTACAATTTTTTTTCAGCGTGAAAGTCGTTCTTTACAATATACAATCATCAAAAAGTCTGAATTTTCGTATGGGCCCAATTTTAGGCAATCGGATGGTGAGATTCATCCTATGGGTGGGAACATGATATCCAGCTATCACTGCTTGACCATCCAGAGCCAAAAACGATGGTGGTGTCCTGTCTAGTCTAGTTCTATAAACTTTATTGTCCAAACTGAGTTCATCGTAAGCAGTGGACCAGTGAATAAGATACACGTGGGTAATTGTTTGTCATTCTAGACCGTAACACTGGCGAGGCCCCACTTAAAGAGATTGGATTGATCGGTGAGCTTAAAATATGATAAATAAAATTCTTTTCCTATATACCATTGATTGGACAGTCCAAAAAGAAGTCCGATTTATCACAACTTTTTCTTACATTCCTAACTTAGGATGTAACAACCTTGTCCATTTATTTTCCTTCACCAAAATTCTAAGCAGTTGATCAATGGTTAAGATCGTTCACATCAGCAGGCCTTAAACTGTATCGTGCAACCTTAGTCATCCGATGCTTGATTTCATGGGATTACCATACAAATGGTGCATTAATAGGGTAATGGAAGAGAAACCGCTTAAGAATACTGTGTAAAGGTATTTGTGATAGGATCAGGCTCCCGGACCGGCATTTTTTGACAGGCTATCGGGAGAGAAAGAGGGGAAGAAGGGATGGGTTATAAAAGCAGACTTGAGAAACAAGGAAAAGCATACCTTTCTCGGCCTTTTGGCAAAGATCAAGTGTAGTATCTGTTCTTATCAGTTTAATATCTGATACGTGGGGCATCGCTCCACATGATATTAAATTAATTTTTTTGGGGGGAGGTCCCACCAAAATAGCATGCTATGGGGGTCCTCGTGTGTCGCCCTTGTGTTGCACTACTGCTTGGGCCGGCGCACCCCTACCAAATCATAATATCAAACTTATGTTCACATTAAAAATGTCATTTTGTTTGCACATAATTATCAGTTTCTTTAAGTCCTATCAAAAACCAATATTTCTGTCTAATTTGTAATTTTAGAAGTTTTGTCATGGTTATTATGTTATTTATTAAGGGGTTGTGAGACATGACTCATGGGTAAAATCCACAAGCAAATTAGGATTGGGGTTCATGATTGCCTCTATCAATTGTTTATTGGCAGGCAGAGCCAGCTCTCGATCCTTCTCAGCTGAAGAACCAGAAATTCGATTCGAGCCATAAGATTGGGACTGGAATAGGCCGCTACTCTTAATGTGGGTGATTTTGTGGTGGAATCAGATGCCTTGGCGGATATACAACAACTGCTGATATGATCTACTGATTCTGGCTGGTCATCATCAGCCTTCTTGGTTGACATTTTGTTTTCTTATAAAAAGTTCAATTCGGTGGCTTTTTGTTTTGTACCGCGCGACGTTAATAGGGTTGTAGATGTGATTGCCTCTAAGGCAAAAACTCTTAATTCTCCCATAGTTTGGGACATGGTTTTAAAAACGGCCGTTTAAACGGTTTAAACGGCCGATTAAATGGTAACGCCCCAAGCCCTTTTCCGTTTAAACCCGTTTTATCGGTTTTGAAAAAAACGGCCATTTTATTTTGGAAAAAAATTTCGTTTTAAACGGCCGTTAAAACCCGTTAAGAACGGTATTTTTTTTTAAATGTGTGCTGCTGTGGTATTTTATAAAATAAAATATAAAATTTATATTTTTCCCCAATTCAAGCTTCATTGGGAGGATGTATTTTATATATATTTTTTCTTTCTTTGACAACTAGCGGCACCCTTGAATGTTTCCGCTACATCGACCCTTCATGTTGCTGGAACTGAAAGATCAAGATCAAGGAAACTGTTGAATGCATGTGGATATGATAAGCCATGAACTTCTTTTTCAACAACGCCCCAGCTAGATGTCAGAGAAAATACCCCAACGAAGAGACTGTATATTCTTTCCAACTTGCGTGTCTTTTGCTTTAAGACTTTAAGTCTTATCGTTGAGGCACCGGGAGCTATCCTATTCCTAACTCCTAAGTATCCTACGTCCAATGTAACTATCATAAGATCCATAACTCCTATCCAATTGCTTTTAACTAGGGAATCTGTCCAAAGACTCCAAACTCTATTATTGTTGGCTATATAAGTAATGCAGATAATCCTGTATTGTAGTTATAGTTAGAAATCACTAATCAAACTTAACAAAATTAGGATGTTGGCTATAAATAGTGTCCTCATGTTTTTCAATTGGCACACCTTCTCAGACTCTCAAGGTTTCTCTCTTCACTATCCTCCTGCCCTTCCCTCTCAATCCATCTCCCTTTTCTCTCTTATACTAGCCGGAGCTGTCCATCATTACTTCTTGAAGGAACTGTTTACGCTTCTTGCACTAATCCACTACTACAGCAAAGAGGTAAACACTGCAAAGAACTTTACGACAAAAAGGTAAGCACTCCAGTTGACTTTTTATGTTTGCAACTTCATCTTCTTTTTCATTGCTAGACCTTTAATGCATTACCTTCTGAGTTCTCTTTGTGCATTTATACACACTATGGTGGCTTGTGGATGAAGTTCTAGTTGTTTTGTGACTTTTGTCTATTATCCCGGGTGAAGAAATAGTAGTTTTTTTTTCAGAGATGCAAAATAAAATAAAATAAAATAATTAAGAAACCATGAAACCTTGAAAATAAATAGGAAAATGCTCCAAAATTTGTACATGATAAGTTCTACTGTTCTAGTTCTATACCCAAAATAAGGTTAGATGATCAAGAGTGGTTGATCATCCATGTGAGTGTTTGATCATTCAAGAGTTGATTTATTAATTATAGGATATGGATCCATGATATATGTCTAGGTCTGCTCATGCATCTGCACCCGTACTCTTTTTAGCATCAAATATTGAATAGAGCCGGGTAGTGCATTACATTATCATACCATGTGGGTCTCTGGTCTCTGCTATATAGAAAACCGTTAAAATCCGTTTAAACGGTTTTAATGCCCGTTTTGGATGCATTTAATAAAAAATTTGTTTTTCAGATCCATTTTTTTCCGTTTAAATCCATTAAAAACTGTTTAAATCCATTAAAATCTATTTTTTTTCCGTTTTTAACGCCAACCGTTTAAACGTCCGTTTAAATGAAAAAAACGGTAACAGCTTCAACCCATTAAACCGTTTAAACGGTCCCCTTTAAACCTTGGTTTGGTAAACTTCTCTTCCAGCCTGGTTGGTTTCAGTGCTGAGGGATGATGTCTCTCTCAAAGATGTAGCTGCTTTGCTCTAGTTGTTTTAATAAAAGAGCTTAATTAATAAAAAAAAAAGGAAGTTTCATTATATATTCCTCACCTACTCTACACCATGAGGTAGCATATTTTTGTGATCCGTTCAATTGGTCCCACCTAGGAGGATTTGTGCTAATAATTGACCCAATAGAATGGAAAAAAGTAATAGTATGTGGATGATCGAATTTCTAATCATTTTTAGATGTTAGATTTGAGCATTCTTCATCAGGGGCTAGAAATTTGACCGTCCAATCAATAGCACCATAGAAATGTAGGGACCGCACGAATGGGAACGTTAACGCGTACGCCCTCTGCCACAAATTATGACATAGACTCAACCATTTGGGGAGATCTTAAGCGAGCGCTCTTCCAAAGTGCAATGGAGACCACTAACCTAGGCCATGGACCTTATTGATCACTCATAATCATACCACGATCCCACCAATCACACGTTTGGAACACATGCTCTAAACAGCCGCGATTGAGACTCCTGCTGCGATTTGGATTCATGTGGGCACACATACGAGGCAATCTCATAAGCATTGGTTGTTGGCCCCACATTATATGTGGGCCCCATAGATCGCACATGACATTGCAACTTTATATTTTTTTTTTCATCTTTAAAAAGTAAACTAAGCCCAACTCTCATTCCATGTGTCACAAGTTTATTGGTTTTAGATGTTGTAAGCGTCCAACTGTAAGTTACCTTATAATAACCCTTCGTACAATGTTGACTAGATGAGGCAGAGTAAACCTTCCCAAGCCGATCACAGCCCACAATAAGAGTCACGTGGCACACTCTTACTGGACGCTGACCATATGGATGTTTGGCCAATCACTAGGTGCACCTACAAACCTAAGATAAACCTGATCAGTAATTTCTAAGCGTTGGATTGAAGTTATTTTCATGGGTTGATTCTAACCGTATGAATTTGGGCATTATTGAGCGTTATTTGGGTGCAAAGATCCAAAGGTTGTAAATAACTAATCATGCTGATTTTTGGTTTGCAGGTCCACCAAGGCGCTGGCCAAACATCCATACGGTCAACGCCATCTAAGAGTGTGCCACGTGACTCTTATGGTGGGCTGTGATCGATGAGGCAAGCTTATGTTGAAAGAGAAAGACATGGTTAACAAAAGTCAGATTACTTAACTTGGGTCACAAGCTACATTGTGTAAGTCGCATATTTTTAGTCAACAAGAAGAAAATTTTCCACATCAAAAGATAAGATATAGGTTGATTGCTTAGTCCATAAGTTTTCAAAAGTTCTATTAAGAGAGAAGTGAAGATGAGATGTTTGTGAGCCTTCCTCTTAGTTGTTAAGACACCCTAAGCTTCCTATATAGCCTTCCTATGGGCCCACCTGAGACCAACATAACCCCATCGGACATCACTCTCCGACCATTCGATCTTTCTGATGTCAACGACTACATGGTGTGGGCGAGCGACGATCAAGTAAGCCAATTTTGTGGTTGGGACACGGTTGTTGATGTAGAAGACACTCTGGCCAATATTCAGAATTACATCATCCCCCATCCGTGGTATAGGGCGATATGCCTGAAAGACCGTCCCATTGGATGTACATTTGTCAACCAAGATTGGGGCAATGATAAATGTAGAGGAGAAATTGCATACACACTGGCATCGGAGTACTGGGGACAAGGGATTGCAACAGTGGCAGTGAAGATGGTGATCTCCTCTATATTTAGAGAGTTGCCAGATTTAGAGAGGCTTGAAGCTTTAATTGATGTGGAGAATGTGAGATCTCAAAGGGTAGTTGAGAAGGCTGGGTTCATTAGAGAGGGTGTGTTGAGGAAGTATTGGATTCTCAAAGGGAGAACCAGGGACATGGTCATGTATAGCCTTCTCAAAACTGATGTAGTACATGATGTATTTATTTGATGAACATGAAATTGATTTCAATAAGATTTGTCTCTGATTTATTATCAGAGAAAAAAAAATGTTTTTACTTAGTTAATTATATTGAATATTGTTTCAAAAAGGAACCGTTTCCAAGAATCTAAATTTTTGGACCTAAATTTTCACAGAAGCTCTCGGGCGTGGATTCCGAGAGTCCAAGGGTGGTTTTTCTTTGGCAAAAGTGAATGCTAGCTTAGCACTATCAACTATCGTTGTATTTTCGGGATCTACGGACGAGATATTCGATGAAAATTTCTGTCAAAAAATTTAGGTCTGCGGATCCCAGCCCTTTGGGGAACCAATTTAGGATCTTCGATGAAGGCTTTCTTCATGTGGGAATTCTCCAAACATAGATTAGAGCAAAGTTTTCTCAAAATTGCTTCATATACATCCAGATGTGAGGTTTATGATATGATCATTACCATCCGATCTATAAGCATTTTCTACCGCTGGAGAGATATGTAAGTAGTACTGAACCAGAAAATAGAACCGGTTTGAACAGATCGGCTCTCTCTAATTCAAGCACATACGTACCTTATGTGCAAGAAAGAAGGTGGACCATCGTCAGCATATGTGATCGACAATGTCCACATATCAAGTGTCCCCATCAAGTGGTAGACCGGAATGATGGTACCGATTGCCAGTGGCGGAGCCAGGATTTTGTTCAAGGGTGGGCAAACAGCCCCGCGTGAGCAAAGCTGATCACAGCCCACAATATATGAGCCACGTGGCACACTCTTAGAGTACAATGACCGTATGGATGTTGGGCTAGTCCCTCAGTGGACCTGCCAACCAAAAATCAGCCTGATTAGTGATTACAACCTTTGGATCCTTGTACCCAAATAACGCTCAATAATGCTCAATTGCTAACGGTTCAAATTAACCCATGAAAATAACTTCAATCCAACGCTTAGAAATCACTGATCAGGTTTTTTTTTTTGGTTTGTAGGTCCATCTAGTGATTCTCCAATCATCCATATGGTCTGCGTCCACTAAGAATATGCCACGTGGATCATATTGTGGGCTGTGATTGGCTTCTCTCACAGCCCACAATATGATCCACAGAACCTAGGGATGTACAAAAATTCAAAGCATAGAACCTAGGGATGTACAAAAATTCAAAGTTGAGGGTGGGCAACCGCCCCCCCTGGCACCGCCACCGTCGATTGCAGTCCTTGGGGTATTTGGTGGGAGAGAAATAGGAGTCTTAGGAGAAAGGAAAGTTCCTTCATGAAACTATTTTAAGCATCAAGGCTTTCTTATTCAGTTGTGGGAGTATTCTATCAGAGACGAGAGGCATTTTTTTGCCAACATGGTATTTAGGTTTGAGGAACATATGGAAAAAGATTAATGTGGTGTAGTGTTTTTATTTTTTGTTGTTTACGTCTCTCTTTGTTCTCTCGAGATCTCCTTTCTTCTCTTTATATAAATCGTACTTTGACTTAACAGAAAAAATAATGGCCCCACCTGGGAGATTTGCTTGTGAGAAGGATCAAAGTCCTAATAATATCAAACCCTTGGCTTGATTGGTGATTTCTAACCGGTAGATTTGATCATTCTTCATCACGGACTTGAAACTTACCCATAGGCCAAAACATTGGTTTAATAAATCCATCAAGGGATGGGCCAAAGGTTCATGAGGTTAGAGTCCCAAAACGCCATATGGCATTTTTTTTATACATTTTCTTATGAAGGTCACTGTGGAGGCCCGTTGTCGTAGCCCAAACCCCATTAGAGCCTTAGTGCGGACCTGGGCTTAGCTTTTTTACCCTTATAGACCCGGAAGCCCGCCCCGATTTACATCCAGTGGGAAAGGGCTGTGTTTTTTTTTAGTATTATTCTCATATATTTTTTAGTCCCACATCGGTTTGGTAGAGAAACGTGTGAAGGAGGGTGGGTAATAAAACGGGGCTTGAGAGGTAAGGAAAAGCATACCTTTCTCGGCCTTTTGGCTAAGATCAAGTGTAGTATCTGTTCTTATCAGTTTAATATCTGATACGTGGGGCATCGCTCCACATGATATTAAATTAATTTTTCTTGGGGGAGGTCCAACCACAATAGCTTGCTATTGGGGTCCTCGTGTGTCGCCCTTGCGTTGCACTACTGCTTGGGCCGGCGCACCCCTACCAAATAATAATATCAAGTTTTGTTTACGAATATCACTATAACAAAATCAGTGTGTTTGCTAGTAATTGACAATTACAATTTTGTAGCGGCTGGACGGGTTCTATTTTTGAAAATTTTGATATTGTTTTAATAGAAAGGTATTGTAAAATATGACAGCATTAGAGTTCAGTTTAAAAATAAAAATTATTTAGAAGACAGTGCAATGTGTTCAGTAAAGTTTTCTTTGATTCGAGTTGTTTGAAAATATAGATGAAACCATGGTTTTAAAAACGGCGGTTGGGTTTCTATGATAGGCTTCATTAACAGGCCTAAGGGTAAGTTTCAAGCCATGATGAAAAATGTGAATCAAACAACTAGAAACCACCAATCAATCCAATACTCATAAGATCAGTTGTGCAAAAGTTTACTCATAACTGTTATCGATGTTATTTTTTGATAAAAATTTCAGAAAATAATAATGTTAGCTTTTTTTCTTTTACTATGATCTGACTAATTATAATGGCCACTATAATGGATGGATAACAGACATAACTGTAAGTTATCTGTTCGTCATAACATTATAACAGTTAAATTTAAACCTTGACCCTAATAATCTTCAAATGGCACTGGGATACGTGCTGCAGGCAAGGGCACTTGTCGTGCGACACGTTGACGTCCATTTAATGTGGTTTTCGGAGGGCGAACTCCTTCCACCTCGGCTTGGCTTGGCGCAAGTGTGAAAGTAGCTCCTCATAGGTAAAAAGTACCTTCTTAGCCGTCGGATTTTTCTCCAATCGGGGGCTAAGGGGAGAACCCTTTAGACGAGTCATTTTTGGGTGTCCCTTGAGCTGCCTCACCAATACAAGCATCAAGAATGACGAATCAGTGGCCCACTGCTTACAATGAACTCATTTGGGTCAACGAAGTTTATGGACCTAGAGGTGTCAATAGGTCGGATTGGGAATACCCAGACCCGCCCTGGCCAGATTAGTGGATAATAAACCATAGATAACATCAGCGGTCTTCCCTCGAACAATGCCATATTTCCTCAAACACCCTCAACCTTACCATACCTTGCAACGTCTACAATTGGCAGGGGTGTTGTGGTCATTTGGCTAATTTGGAAGAAAAATATTGAACAATAAATATGGTAGGGGACGCGCAAACACGTAGACCCCTCCTAAGTGCAATGGAGGCCGCTAACCTAGAACATAGGCCTCTTGATCACCCATTGGCCCTTAAGTACGTTTTTCGACTTCTATTAGTGCTCCCTTTATACACCCACCTTCCCTTTCCTCTCTTACTTTCCGATGTGGGACTAACAATCCCAAGACTAATATTGGTTCCGGTTCTGTGTACGTTAGTAACTGACCGTCGATTTGTGTAAAATCTCACTTCACTTTGGTGCCAGTTGACATGGAAAGTGACCACGACACATAAATTAGGTCCCTGGGGCAACCCATAGGGCTCAACAACACCGTCTAGTGGCAACTACATTGTTAGAGCAGTGGGTCATTAAGGACGCATTGCGGCTGGATGGACCGGTTTATA
This sequence comes from Euptelea pleiosperma, assembly GCA_035048495.1. Classification (NCBI taxonomy): domain Eukaryota; kingdom Viridiplantae; phylum Streptophyta; class Magnoliopsida; order Ranunculales; family Eupteleaceae; genus Euptelea; species Euptelea pleiosperma. The sequence goes on along the minus strand of CM068551.1, from coordinate 23,019,715 downwards.
GATGTGCCGGAATGGAGCAACACCGTTGATGAATCCCAGCCGGTTCTGCCGCCAACTGAGCCTGCAGTCTTTGGGAACAAAAGAATATAGACAATAAGTAGATTCTACGGTCCGCCTTGCACTTGCTTCTACCGTTAAAACAGCAGACAAAGTAACGCATATTGAGGGGACTCAAGCTTTATTGTGACCTTGTACAACGATAAAAATAGAAAGAAATTTTAATTTTGATTTTGTAGGGGTGGGCCAGCCCAAGCAGTAGTGCAACACAAGGGCGACACACGAGGACCTTTGATCCTTCAAAGTTCAATCCTTGGGGCCTGTTGGAAAGCTCATATTTTAAGGGTCTATCCCAGTTCTATCCAAGTTGAGGGATGGAAGAACCGGTTCGATGTTGTAATTTTAAAAAAGGAAAAAAGAACTGGCTCGATGTTTTAAGGAAAACAATGCGATAAGGGGGGACCAAAAGTGACCCAACATGGTTATCAAACACAGGCGAGGACCACTCGACCTGGACTGACCCCCTTTTTAGGGTTTCCAAACATGCCTTGAGCCACATAAGAAACAAATAGGGAGGGCCCACAATCCAGACCATTTGATCAGTGGTCACCTGACTCACCTCACCACCTTTGATTGGCCAACACAAATCTAGCTTTCTTAAATTGGACTTCTTTCTAAACCGTCCAATCAATAGTGTAGGAAGCGATTTCTATTTCATAATTTTTAAGGTTCTCCAATCAAGGGAATCAAGCCAGTTTGGAAGGTAGAAGATCACTTAAGTGGGGCCTCGCCAATTGAACGGTCAAGGTTGACAGTAGTGCAACACAAGTAGGGCTGCAACTTGGGCGGGCCCAACCTGAGCTCGACGAGCTCAACCCGACTTCGGGCTAGGGTTGGGTTGGCTTGTATCGGGTTTGGGCTCGGGCTCGGGCCTGATTTTTTGGAACTGGATCAAAATCAGGTTGGGCTCGGGCTGAGGCATTGGCCAACCCGAACCCGATCATTTATATATAGCCTATATGTATAATACTAGTGGGTGCCCCGTGCCATCGGCACTCCTCAACAAAGAATTTGCCAAAATCAGTGAGTGGCGGAGATCCACCGTCCATTTGGGGGAGGATTAGATCTCGGCCCTTCTTTGTTGATGCTATAAGAGGAGGTATAAGTAGGGAGAAAACCAATGTGTTTTGCTATATAGAATAGTAAATGGCCCATGCCCATGGCACTTTCTGACAGAAGCATTTGCAAAAATTGGGTGCCTTCGGCACTCAAACGGTATAACGGACTGGGGCGTTACCTTTTTTTCCATTACAACGGCTGTTATAACGGATTGTAATGCACAGAGGGAGAAAATAACAAAAATAACGGTGTTGAAATTTAAATTTTGAATAAATTGAGGTCAAATGAGGCCGATTGAGTGGCTAAAATCTAACTGTCCACATTAGATCGATGGATTTGATCTCAACCACTCTTTATCTAACCGTCCACATTAGATGGATGGATAAGATAAGAGAATACAACTGAGTTCTCTTGATATATGCGTGGGTGGCACTTTCCAACAAAGTGTTTGTCAAAAGCGGGGTGGGAGTTAATCTCAGCCATCGATATGAAGCATAGTGGATCTCATCCACTCATTATTGAAGCCATATAAGATAAGAGGGGTATGAGAAAACCATTAAATTTTCGTTAAATTCTATTTTTTTTTAATTTTAAATTTGAATTTCAACACCACTTTTTTCCATTAAAATCATTAAAATCCCTTAAAATCCATTGTTTTCATTTTTGCCCCTGGCCGTTTCAATCCGTTTTTACGGTAACACCCCTCTCAAGGCATAAAAAGTGGGGCTCCTGAGCCTGACCCTTGGGCTATATGTAAATCCAACTCATTTTATTCCTTATATGTAGGTAAATAGTAGGTGACCCGTGCCCACAACACTCATCGACGAAGCGTTTGTCAAAATTGGGTGAGTGGTTGAGATCCACTGTCCATTTGGTGTGATAAGATCTTGGCCATCCTTTATGAAGCCGGATAAGAGGGGGAGACAACCGTCCACGGCACTCGATCTCCGACAAAAGCGTTTGCAAAAATTGGGTGCCTTCGGCACTCAAACGGTATAACGGACTGAGGCGTTACCATTTTTTCCACATTTTTTCCATTATAACGGCTGTTATAACGGATTGTAACGCATAGAGGGGGAAATGGGAAAATAATAGAAATAACAAAAAATAACGGTGTTGAAATTCAAATTTTGAATAAATTGAGGTCAAATGAGGTGGATTGAGTGGTTGAAATCTAACCGTCCACATTAGATCGATGGATTTGATCTCAACCAATCTTTATCTAACCGTCCACATTAGATGGATGGATAAGATAAGAGAATACAACTGAGTTGTCTTGTTATATGCGTGGGTGGCCCGTGCCCGTGGCACTTTTCGACAAAGTGTTTGTCAAAATCGTGTGAGAGTTACTATCAGCCACTCATTATTGAAGCCATATAAGATAAGAGGGGGTATAAGAAAATCACAGTCATGACTTGTTATATAGATAGTGGGTGGCCAGTGCCCACGGCACTCTCCAACAAAGCGTTTGTCAAAATTGGGTGTGAATGGCTGAGATCCACCATCTATTTGGGGGATAAGATCTCAGCCCTTCTTTGTCTAAATAGATAAGAGGGGGTATAAGTGGGGAGACATGTTCCCTATTTTGTTATATAGATATACATCATAAATCCTCTACATATATCTCTTCCTTGCTACCCTCCATGATTGTATCTTTTTCAAGGGTGAAACCCTAAAAACCCTTCCACCTCTCTCCACCGTTGTTCTCTCCCTCACCGACCTTGAGCACTAGTGAAAATGGGGAGTCCTCTAAACCACTGGGGTTGCAAGAGGTAGCTGCGCAAGTTTGGTTTCTTTGTTGTCTACTCGATCGAATTGGAAAGATCTTGTTAAGGATGAAAAGAGTGTGTTGAGGTTGGTTCAGATGCCAGTGATCTCTGCGATTGTTTCCGGAGGTAGCATGGATTTTGAAAGAAGATTGTGGCTCTCTCCAAGGCGTCATCTTTTGTCCTCGCCTCCCGGGTAAGTTCCTCCTCTCTTTGATACATATTTTCCCCCTCTTTTCTTTTTCTCTTCTCTCTTTTGATTTTTGATTTTTGATTTGTATTTGAATGGTTGATCAAACCTGATTTCATCATTTTTCTACTTAGGAAGCCCTAACCCGATGAACCCGACTAACCAGATCGGGTTGGGCTCAGGCTTGGGCTAAGAGTTTTGAAAGTCGGGTTGGGCTCAGGCTGACCCCCAACTCAACCCAACCCGACTGAGTTGCAGCCCTAAACGCAAGGGCTACACACGGTCACTTGGTGGCTTGCGACCCGGCCCAGCCAGATCCGTTTAAAATCTCGGCCCAACCCGTTTACTCCCTTGACACAATAGTAAGTCATATTAAATTTTAGTCCCACATCGGTTAAGTAGAGAAAGAGAGGAAGAAGGGATGGGTTATAAAAGTGGACTTGAGTGTAGTGGAAAAGCATACCTTTCTCGGCCTTTTGGCTAAGATCAAGTGTAGTATCTGTTCTTATCAGTTTAATATCTGATACGTGGGGCATCGCTCCACATGATATTAAATTAATTTTTCTTGGGGGAGGTCCCATCACAATAGCTTGCTATTGGGGTCCTCGTGTGTCGCCCTTGCGTTGCACTACTGCCTGGGCCGGCGCACCCCTACCAAATCATAATATCAATTTTCTTTCTAATTGTGTAAGGTGACGACAAAAAGTAATGCAGCCCTAGCTTGGGACCGGACCTAAGCAAAGGCTGGCTGATTTGGAAATGTGATGCAGCGCTTTACAGTAACTAGAAAAAACGAATTATTATTCTGGTGAAGCTTATGTTTTTTGCTTCAAGGCTCTCTACTACAGGGCTAATGCGCCTTTGTATTTAGTTCCGTTCCGTCAGGTGGAGTTCCGTCAAGGTTCAATTCCGTTCTGTCACAGCCAACAAGGTTCAATTCTGTTCTGTCACAGCCAACTTAGGTTTCGTTCCGGGACTTGGATATAATTCCGTACCGTCACCGTTCCGAACTTAGTTTTGATTCCATTCCGTCACCGCACTCCCCCGTTCAAATTCCGCTTTAGTGATAGGCACCGGAGATTGCATGTTCTCGCCGTATCTTGCTTGGTTTCATCGCTTCCTTCGTGACCGATATGATTTTTGAATCTGATCGAATGGTCAACGCCAGGGGTGGGGAGATGACAATAGGTCATTGCGTCCTCCCAAAGTCTGAAGTTCAATCCATGGTTTAAAAAAAAGGCGGATATAACGGAAATAACGGCCGTTTATGGGAGTCGGACCTCCCCTGTTACGTTTTAACACTCAAAATATTTTCCGTTATTTTTTCATTATAACAAAGGTGTTATTTTCTAAAAAAGGTTTTACAGTAACGCCCGTTATTTTTCATTATAAATTTTATTGAAAATTTGAAATTCAAATTTTGAATTTTAGCGCCGTTATTTCCTGTTATTTTATAATTTTTGCCATTTTTGCATTAAAATCTATTATACCGGCCATTATAATGGAAAAAACGGTAATGCCACCAGTCCGTAGTCCGTTATAACGGCCCCTTTTAAACCTTGGTCCAAGCTGGCTACAGAAGGTTTCCAGATTGTCACCAGCCCATTCCCATTAAGTCATCGACGTCAGAAAGTTTTAAAGGAAGGAGATTTTTTATGAGTCAATCTTCATTGTGTGAACGGGTAACGATAAGGTATAGAACCTGAGGTAGTTCAACTACAGTATACGGTAATTTCATAACTAATGATTCATACGGAAAATATTTTATACGCCAATCACATATTGGGTACCCGTGTGTTGTATAAAAATGTTACAAGTAAATAAATAAAATAATTATCATAGTAAGTTTTTAAAATGCTTGAAATCGTTGACACTACTATACACGTCAGTTCTGGGTCCTACAATTTCGACTGTGGTTCAGTTCGGATAGTAGCCTATTACATATTCCAGGTCTTATTGGTTTCAATTCCTTTTGGGTTCAATTCTAAAATAACTAGTCCTACAACCAGAATAATCAGGACCAGTTCCTTTCGGGTATCCTGCTCAGACAGGTACCCATTGATAACCCTAATGTACACCTTGTAGCATATCCATGGGATCCATTCATAGGGTCCCACAGAAGAGGTTATTATGCAAATAACAGACCTGATAAATTGGAACAAAGTTTGCCCATGGTGAGGATCTAAATGTCCGACCATTCCCTTGGCCCTGATTGATGATTTCTAGCTGTCTTTTCATCATGGGCTTGATATTTACCTGTGCATGATGCTAAACTCTCCGGTCATATTTTGGTATTTAAGTCCATAACCGAGCCCATATACTGACTTCGTAAAGATCAAGAACATAAAAAATTGAAGATATATTTGGTGGGGGCCGCGCGAACGCGTACCCCCTCTACCACAAATTATGACGTAGACTCTCCCACTTGGGGAGATCTTAGGCGAGCGCCCCTCCTGAGTGCAATGGAGGTCGCTAACCTAGACCATAGGCCGTCATGATCACCCATTGACCCCGTCCAGGTAAGTATGTTTTTTCACTTCTATTCGTGCTGCCTTTATACACCCAACTTTCCTCTCCCTCTTTGATTCTTCTCCGATGTGGGACTAACAACAAATATGCTATTCATAGCTTGGCAACCCATAGACTAAAGCCTTTAGATTTCCTTCACAAATTGATCGGTTTTCAAAAGAAGTTGGATTTTTTGTCTAACAAGACCATAATTACCACCTATTAACAAATAGCATGGTTTTAAAAACGGCCGTTTAAACGGTTAACTCCCCAAGCCCGTTTCCATTAAAACTGTTTAAACATGTTTTGATGCTTTGAATTTAACAGCCATTTTTTCCGTTTTAACAGCTATTAAATTCTAGAAAATTTTTTGAAAAAACGGCCGTTAAATCCGTTAAATTTTTGTTTTTGTTTTGAAATTTTCAAAATTTGAATTTCAGCGCCATTTTTTCCATTTTTGTCGGTTAAAATCATTAAAATCTGTTAAATTCTATTTTTTCAGTTTACATTTTTGCCCCTGGCTGTTTCAATCCGTTTTAACGGTAACGCCCCCCAGTCTGTTAAAACGGCCTCCTTTAAACCTTGACAAATAGTACATCCATTAATTCATACATGTGAAAAAACAAGTAAACATGGCATATATGGCTTTAAAAAGGTTTAAAAAAAAATAGTACTTCCATACGGTAAACTTGTTAATTTTTTTTTCTTTCAACAGATTGTTTTCAGTGGAAATGTTTTCTTGCATCAAAATTTCTTCTTGTTTGGGATTCTAACCAGAAAATATGTTGTGAAATGCTTCAAGACACGTATTAGATTTTCGAATATCTCTAAAAACCCAAACAAAGTGGGAAAAACCCAAGCCCACAAAAACACAATTTCAAAAAATTACTTAAAAAACAAATAAATTAAACTGGCAAAGAACTCGGTTTGGTCAATGAAATTCACCAAGCTGAGGGAAAACTCAACCAGAACTCTATGGAACCAGGGTTGTCAATGGATTGGGTTAAGGTATACCCATAACCCGACCACATTATCAATTGGGACCTAGGGGATAGGCAGACCTGACCATATTAATGGTGTACCAAGCCCTGATCTGATTATTATTTTGGTCCAATAGGATATAATCAGGTTTTGGTCCAGTTGAAACTCGGGTACCCGTATACACCCCACCCCCACCCCCACCCGCAGGAGAAATTAGACCACTTATAGGTTGTTGACATGAGCCGAGTCCATTCCCAAATCAACTTTAAAAACACTACCAACACACCTGCTAGGTTTGGCGAAAGTAATGTAGAATGTAGCCTCACCTTTGTGGATAAAATGTGTCTAATACAATTCAAATTTGGGCCCAAAATCTCTGAAGAGCTTGAGGGCTGACCTATTTACACCCTAATTTACAATCAAGGCGTAAAATCAACCGGTATAACAATTAGCCGGCGTTACCATTATGACCGTCATATCGACCATTACAGCATGTCATATATCAAGTAAAAAAAGGTTAAAAAGTCAAAATTTATTAGTTACCAAGAAAAAGGTCAAAATTTATTAATTAGTTTTTTCGTCTTTTTATTATTTTTTATTTGAAAAATAAAAATAACAGCCAAAAAAGGTCAATCCTTAAACGTTTCTCGTTATTGGCTCGTGGCATGACAGAAATGACTCCAATATTATTTGATTCCATGAATGGGAATTGGCTATCTCCTTTAGTTGATTTTTTACCTCCAAAAAAAGTGATAGAAATTAAAAGCGTCAAGAGGCCTTCTAACTTTGGAGAAGTAGTTCTCTTAGAAGTTAAAAGCTAAAAATTTTAGCTTCAGGGTTAAGTTAGTTTTTAACTTTTCAAAAGTTAAAATATGAAACACATCCAAACCGACTTTTTAACTTATAAAAATCAAATAAGTTACTTACTTTTGTATTGCCAAGCGCCACCTAAATCTTGGGGTTCTCCATGTTCCTTTTATATCGCATCGGATTTATATATCAAATTAGTCCCACATCGGATATGTAGAGAAAGAGGTGAAGAAGGGATGGGGTTTAAAAGCGGACTTGAGAAACGTGGAAAAGCATACCTTTCTCGGCCTTTTGGCTAAGATCAAGTGTAGTATCTGTTCTTATCAGTTTAATATCTGATACGTGGGGCAATGCTCCACATGATATTAAATTAATTTCTTTTGGGGGAGGGTCCACCACAATAGCTTGCTATTGGGGACTTTGTGCGTCGCCCTTGCGTTGCACTACTGCTTGGGCTTGGCGCACCCCTACCAAATCATAAGAAAAATGTTGTCAGATTTGAGCATTCTTCATCACGAGCTTGAAACTTATCCATGGCGAAACATTGGTGTAATAGCATTTTTTAATACATTATCATCCAATCAATTCAACCATAGCAATGACAGTAAGGCCAGTGCTCTACCGACGTGCAATTGAGGCCTCTAAATTAGGTCATGGACCTTATTAATCACCAAGATCCCACCAATCACACATTCGGAACACATGCTTTAAACAGCCGTGATTGAGCCTCCTGCGATTTGGATTCATGTGGGCAGACATATCAGGTAATCTCATAAGCATTGGTTGTTGGCCCCACATTATGTGGCCCCGTAAATCCCACACGATGAAGATGAGGGATCCTGAAGACACACATAGGCATGAGATTGCAACTTCAAAGTCACGCGCTTTGCACCAACGCGGATTTTAGCCATAGGGTGTCGTACTCGTACCCCTTTACATGCCAACCCAATGCATCATTAGAGTCTGCCTTCGCTCCACTGAGCAGCAAAGGGACGGTCAGGGCATCCCCTTTGCATCAGTGCATGACACCTACCTCTAAAATCGTTTTTTGACATGGGTCAAACATGAGAACGTATTCTCTCAGGGCTGCTAAGAATAATCAAACTTTGACCCTACTTCTCTCTTAAAATTCCACGTGTCAACTCTATCCGGTCTACTTATCCATGAATGTTTAGCGCACCCCTTGATTGGTGATTTCTAGTCGCTAGATTTGAGCCTCTTTCATTGGATGATTTCTAGCTGTTGGACTTGAGATTTCTTTGGATACTCAGTTCTAACGGCTAGAAATCACTACTCAAGCTAATTTTTGGTGTGTAGGCCCGGAAGAGTGTACCATTTAGTGTTTCGACAAGGAGCAGGATCAAAGTTTGCTTCAAGTATGAGCAAATATTTTTTCAAAGTGGTGTGGTACCAGGCAAAAAGCATCCAGCACCATAAGATTGTACAGTTTGTACCTGAGAAACTTGGAGACCTTGGAAACCCATTTTACCTTCCATCCCTTTGATGGATAGAGAGGGAGGGTAGAACCTTTGGTTTTTTTCATGTTGTCTGAATAAGCTTTCTACACATGATTTTTGCATATCTATACTATTATAAAGCCAAAACCAGAGTTGCCACCCATACCAGCTTCGCAATATACCTCAAACTCCAATATTCCCAAATTGAACCTATATTTGCTTTATTTTTATTATTTAAATTATTCACTTGTTAATGAAGTCTCCCAAAAATATAAAAAACTTCCTTTTACGTCACCCAAGAAAATAAAAAATAAAAATACGTTCAGGATGGACCACAGTGTGAACCACGTGGAATACTATTTGAGAACACTGGTCATATGGATGTTTGGTCCTTCCCTAGGTCGACCTACATACCAAAAATCAGTCTGATTAGTGATTTCTAACCTTCGGATACGAGTACCCAAATAATTCTTTAAATCCACGGTTAACAATAAATCATGAATATGGGCCAATGGGTATAAAGTACTACTGATCAGGCTGAACTTCGATACGTGGATGCAACTAAAGATGGGCCAAATATCCATATGGCCAGTGATCTCTAAGAGTGTGCCACATGTCTCATATAGTGGTTTCTCATCATTGTTGACAAATGACGTCATGATCAGAGTTCTACTCCTTCGCCTACCTTCCTCAATGTACTCAGCTAATTAACGAGCTTCCTCCGTAAACTTCAATAATACCGCTAGATGATCTCCTAATTACTTTCCATACCATTCAATGATTTTAAACTTTTGGATCTTTGTACGTACCCAAAATAACGCTCAAAATCTACCGTTAAATAATGTCATAAAATATTTTCTGTATCAACACTTCGACGTACAAATATCTGTAAAACTTTTTCTTGATCACCACACATAACCTTATTTTATGGGCTTTAAAAAGTGAACAAAGCCCAACTCCCATTCCATGTGTCACAAGTTTATTGGTTTTGGATATTGTAAGTGACCGTATAATAACCCTTCGTACAATGTTGACTAGTTTAAAAGAGAGACATGGTCAACTAAAGTCAGATTACTTAACTTGGGTCACAATTTTTTTTTAAAAAGTAGCAACTTTTTTTTGAACAAGAAAAAAGATTTCCACAACAAAAGATTAGAAAATGTAGGTTGATTGCTTGGTCCATAAGTTTCCAAAAGTTATATAGGTGAGAAGGCGAAGACGAGGTGTTTGTGAATAACCCTCTGTGCCTTCCTCTTAGTTGTTAGACATCCTAAGCTTCCTATAGAGCCCTTCCTATGGACCCACCTGAGACCAACATGACCCCATCGGACATCTCTCTACGACCGTTCAATCTTTCTGATGTCAACGACTTCATGGTGTGGGCGTGCGACGATCAAGTGAGCCGATTTTGTGGTTGGCACACCTTAGTTAATGAAGAAGACGCTCTGGCCAGGATTCAGAATTACGTCATACCCCATCCGTGGTATAGAGCAATATGCATAAAAGACCGGTCCATTGGATACATATTGGTCCAACAAGGTCAGCAAAATGAGAAATGTAGAGCAGAAATTGGATACGGTCTGGCATCCAAGTATTGGGGACAAGGGATTGCAACAGTGGCAGTGAAGATGGTGATCTCCTCTGTATTTAGAGAGATGCCAGATTTAGAGAGGCTTGAAGCTCAAATTGTGGCGGAGAACGTGAAATCTCAAAGGGTGGTTGAGAGGGCCGGGTTCATTAGAGAGGGTGTGTTGAGGAAGTATTGGATTAATAAAGGGATAACCAAGGACATTGTCGTGTATAGCCTTCTCAAAACTGATGTATTACCTGATGTTAACTGATTATCAGAAAAATAAATAAATAAATTCTCCGAGTATAGTTAATTTTGAAATTTACATGTTGAATCTTTTTTGGAAAAATACGTCTTGCATATTAAGATAATTAAGTAATTGTCCCACAAAATTTATCATGTATTGCCAAATTTATCAGATGGGTAGGATCATCTTATCAAAGTTGATTTTTTGGATTATTTTAGGTGGGGCCAGGGGCACATTTCAGGGTGGCATTTTCGTCTGTCGTACTGGCCTGGCCGGACCAGAGGTGCGGTCCAGGCGCAGGCCGCGTCTACAAGACCTGGGCGGGGTGGGCCAAATCAGCCTATGTACATTTTTTTAACTTCAAAAGAATTTAAGGGTGTGTTGGTCAGGTCAAATTGGCTTGTCTGGCCGGTCTGGGCTGCGGTCGGCAGGCGAAAATGCCAGACTGAGGCACATTGTATGGACGATCCATGGGCATTTCCATTGTAGGAAAAGATTTGATGTCCGATTGGAGATCAAAAATCGATGTCTGGTTTTCTTAAGAACGACCACCCATAGGGTGGAACCACATGATTTGAATGGGAAACTACGTGGGCCTGGGCCTAGTATTTGGTAAATTTTAGATAGGCCCTAGTACAACTCAAATTCAGGTCGGAAACCTCTCATGGGCCAATAAGCTGGCTGTTCACGGCCTCTAAGTGACAACAGTAGTCTTTCATTAACAACATCTTTGTGTTTGCACATGATTAACTATTTTGAAGACCTCCTTTTTCTGACCCCTCTTGGTATTCACACGCTCGGCCGTGGATTTTACAGATCCAAAGGTGGTTTCAGCGCCCCAAAAAGTGATGCCAGCTCGGCACTGACAACCACCGTTGGATTCTTGAAATCCACGGTCGAGCACACAAAAAGGGACTCGAGAACGTGTTTCCTTAATGTATTAAAAAATTTGAAGTGTATTTTTGAAAAAAAGACATTGACCCACTCAAAAGCATAGATATTAAGACCGTGTTGTGTTTTCTTTCGGTTAGTATCATTCACATTGGAAAAAATATCTCATTTTAGTCCCACATCGGATATGCAGAGAAAGAGGGGAAGAAGGGATGGGTTATAAAAGCAGACTTGAGAAACAAGGAAAAGCATACCTTTCTCGGCCTTTTGGCTAAGATCAAGTGTAGTATCTGTTCTTATCAGTTTAATATCTGATACGTGGGGCATCGCTCCACATGATATTAAATTAATTTTTCTTGGGGGAGGTCCTACCACAATAGCTTGCTATTGGGGTCCTCGCGTGTCGCCTTTGCGTTGCACTACTGTTTGGGCTGGCGCACCCCTACTAAATCATAATGTAAAATTTCTTTCTAATTGTTTCACGCAGGTTCTCATTTCAGTAATAATAATATTGTTCCTGCCAGATGGAACTTGTGTGAGGCTTATGAAAATCACCATTTTGGACGGCCAGAAAATAATGTTAGTACTGACTACAGACCCGGAGAATAGATTCAGTTTGAGCAAATTGGGTCCATCGTTTTGGACGGGCAGAAAAAAATGTTAATACTGACCAGATCTGGTCCAGTTCAAGCACATACGTACAAGAAAGGTGGACCATTATCAGTATATGTACAATGTCCTCATAAAAGGTTTCCCCCATTCATGGTTTAAAGTCTCGTGATCGAGGCCAGATCGTTGGGCGCTGATTCTGATCCGGATTGGTCTGATCCAACAATGCATCTCTTCAAGACGATCTTGAAATAAAATGGATTGGTGGGCGTCAATCCCAATCCAGATCAGCCCGGTCCAAAACAGGATCGGCCGAGACTTTGAACCATGGAAAATTGATTGAATAGAACAGCTAGAAACTACCAATGGGTCTGATTTTTTGTGCAGGTTCATCAAGGGATGGGACAAACGCTCATGTGCTCAGTGGCCTGAAAGAAAGCCACATCGCATTTTTTTTGGCAGACTGGTGGATCAAACTTTGTCTTCGATTGATGGAAATAATCAGCTATTGCATTCTTACGATGATGACAGTAGGGGTCTATATAACAAACGGCTTAGATCCTCCTAGTTCCATTTATTATGTACAACATATCGATACCCTCCAACCAATACACTAATGAAACTAAAAAAATATTAATTTTCATATTTGAGTGGTTGATTGTTTACCATAAGATGCTCTTCCGTTAAAAACTAATTTTTTTTTTATCAAAGCTTTCAAGGGTTTTGTTGTTAGTCCCACATCGGAGAAAAATGAAAGAGTGAAATGAAAGTTGGGTGTATAAAAGGGGCATGAATAGGATTGGAAAAACATACTTACCTGGACGGGGTCAATGTGTAATCAAGAAGGCCTATGGCCTAGGTTAGCGGCCTCCATTGCACTTAGGAGGGGCTCTCGCCTAAGATCTCCCCACGTGGGAGAGTCTACGTCATAATTTGTGGTAGAGGGGTCATAATTTGTGGTAGAGGGGGTACGCGTTCGCGCGGCCCCCACCAAATATATATATATATATATTAAAATCATCTTTTAAGCCACGTACACCGAGTACTCAAAAGTATTGACCATGCATTTCAATAATCTTCCTCAAACGGTGAGAATTTTCCAATGGGTCCAATTTCAGCCAATCAGATGGTGAGAATTATGCTATGATGGGCTGGAACATGATATCCAGCAATAATGCTTGACCATCCAGGAGCCAAAAATGAGAGATTCAAGGGATTGATCAAATATGTTTAGGCTCCATGTAGGTCGTGTACTATGTTTAGGGGCCAGAGCTGGCTCCATCTTCCAATTAATAATCGGGGTTGGTCTGGTTATACCCAAGCCCGACCCATTGACAGCCCTAGTTGTATAAACTTTATTATCCCAACTGAACTCATTCTAAGCAGTGGACCAGTGAACAAGCTACACGTGGGCACTTGTTCGGACTGTTCCCCACCCAATAGATATTAAAAATTTGGGCTTAATTGGGCCCAGCTCAAAGCCCAAATCCCATTGGGGCCTTGGTCCGGATCCGCACTTAGCTTTTAGGTCGACGGTTCAGCCCTGCCCGAAATTAGACATCCGGAAGCCCGGCCCAATTTACATCTATAGTGGGAAAGTGCTATGTTTTTTTAGTATTGTTCTCATATTTGTTTAGTCCCACATCGGTTACTTAGAGAAAGAGGTGAAGAGGATGGGATATAAAAGCAGACTTGAGAAACGAAGAAAAGCATACCTTTCTCGGCCTTTTGGCTAAGATCAAGTGTAGTATCTGTTCTTATCAGTTTAATATCTGATACGTGGGGCATCGCTCCACATGATATTAAATTAATTTTTCTTGGGGGAGGTCCCACCACAATAGCTTGCTATTGGGGTCCTCGTGTGTCGCCCTTGTGTTGCACTACTGCTTGGGCTGGCGCACCCCTACAAAATCAAAATTTAAATTTCTCTCCATTTTTATCGTTGTACAAGGTCTCGATAAAGCTCGAGTCCCCTCAATATGCGTTACTTTGTCTGCTGTTTTAACGGTAGAAGTGCAAGGCGGACCGTAGAATCTACTTATTGTATATGTTCTTTTGTTCCCAAAGACTGCAGGCCCAGTTGGCGGCAGAACCGGCTGGGATTTATCAACGGTGTTGCTCCATTCCGGCACATCTATAAACCGGTCCATCCAGCCGCTATGCGTCCTTAATGACCCACTGCTCTAACAATGTAGTTGCCGCTAGACGGTGTTGTTGAGCCCTATGGGTTGCCCCAGGGACCTAATTTATGTGTCGTGGTCACTTTCCATGTCAACTGGCACCAAAGTGAAGTGAGATTTTACACAAATCGACGGTCAGTTACTAACGTACACAGAACCGGAACCAATATTAGTCTTGGGGTTGTTGGTCACACATCGGAAAGTAAGAGAGAGGAAAGGGAAGGTGGGTGTATAAAGGGAGCACTAATAGAAGTTGAAAAACGTACTTAGGGGCCAATGGGTGATAAGAGGCCTATGTTCTAGGTTAGCGGCCTCCATTGCACTTAGGAGGGGTCTACATCATAATTTGTGGTGACCCAAATGAGTTCATTGTAAGCAGTGGGCTACTGATTCGTCATTCTTGACGCTTGTATTGGTGAGGCAGCTCAAGGGACACCCAAAAATGACTCGTCTAAAGGGTCCTCCCCTTAGCCCCCGATTGGAGAAAAATCCGACGGCTAAGAAAGTATTTTTTACCTATGAGGAGTTACTTTCACACTTGCGCCAAGCCAAGCCGAGGTGGAAGGAGTTCACCCTCTGAAAACCACATTAAATGGATGTCCACATGTCGCACGACAAGTGCCCTTGCCTGCAGCACGTATCCCAGTGCCATTTGAAGATTATTAGGGTGAAGGTTTAAATTTAACTGTTATAATGTTATGACGAATAGATAACTTACAGTTATGTCTGTTATCCATCCATTATAGTGGCCATTATAATTAGTCACATCATAGTAAAAGAAAAAAAGCTAACATTATTATTTTCTGAAATTTTTATCAAAAAATAACATCGATAACAGTTATGAGTAAACTTTTGCACAACTGATCTTATGAGTATTGGATTGATTGGTGGTTTCTAGTTGTTGGATTCACATTTTTCATCATGGCTTGGAACTTACCCTTAGGCCTGTTAATGAAGCCTATCATAGAAACCCAACGGCCGTTTTTAAAACCATGGTTTCATCTATATTTTCAAACAACTCGAATCAAAGAAAACTTTACTGAACACATTGCACTGTCTTCTAAATAATTTTTATTTTAAAACTGAACTCTAATGCTGTCATATTTTACAATACCTTTCTATTAAAGCAAAATCAAAATTTTCAAAAATAGAACCCGTCCAGCCGCTACAAAATAGTAATTGTCAATTACTAGCAAACACACAGATATTGTTATAGTGATATTCGTAAACAAAACTTGACATTATTATTTGGTAGGGGTGCGCCGGCCCAAGCAGTAGTGCAACGCAAGGGCGACACACGGGGACCCCAATAGCAAGCTATTGTGGTGGGACCTCCCCCAAGAAAAATTAATTTAATATCATGTGGAGCGATGCCCCACGTATCAGATATTAAACTGATAAGAACAGATACTACACTTGATCTTAGCCAAAAGGCCGAGAAAGGTATGCTTTTCCACGATTCTCAAGTCCACTTTTATAACCCTTCTTCCTCTCTTTCTCTACTTAACCGATGTGGGACTAAAATTTGATATGACTTACTATTGTATCAAGGGAGTAAACGGGCTGGGCCGAGATTTTAAACGGATCTGGCTGGGCCGGGTCGCAAGCCACCAAGTGACCGTATGTCGCCCTTGCGTTTAGGGCTGCAACTCGGTCGGGTCGGGTTGGGGGTCAGCCCGAGCCCAACCCGACTTTCAAAACTCTTAGCCCAAGCCCGAGCCCAACCCGATCTGGTTAGTCGGGTTCATCAGGTTAGGGCTTCCTAAGTAGAAAAATGACGAAATCAGGTTTGATCAACCATTCAAATACAAATCAAAAATCAAAAGAGAGAAGAGAAAAAGAAAAGAGGGGGAAAATGTGTATCAAAGAGAGGAGGAACTTACCCGGGAGGCGAGGACAAAAGATGACGCCTTGGAGAGAGCCACAATCTTCTTTCAAAATCCATGCTGCCTCCGGAAACAATCGCAAAGATCACTGACATCTTAACCAACCTCAACACACTTTTCTCATCCTTAACAAGATCTTTCCAATTCGATCGAGTAGACAACAAAGAAACCAAACTTGCGCTGCTACCTCTTGCAACCCCACTGGTTTAGAGGACTCCTCATTTTCACTAGTGCTCAAGGTCGGTGAGGGAGAGAACAACGGTGGAGAGAGGTGGAAGGGTTCTAAGGGTTTCACCCTTGAAAAAGATACAACCGTGGAGGGTAGTAAGGAAGAGATATATGGAGAGGATTTATATTGTATATATTATACATATAGGCTATATATAAATGATCGGGTTCGGGTTGGCCAACATCGAACCGGTTCTTCCATCCCTCAACTTGGATAGAACTGGGTTAGAGCCTTAAAATATGAGCTTTCCAACAGGCCCCAAGGATTGAACTTTGAAGGATCATAAAAGGGTGGACATATCCAACATTAAGAGGGTTTTTTCGGAGCCCGTATTACCGGAACTCTGTAATGTGTTCAATCAATCTGTGCTGTTACGGTTGCGTAAAATGACACTTATAGGATGATCCTCACCATCAGATGAAGATGCCCAAAAAGAATGTGATTTATGAGATGATTTTGGTAATAAATCCGATTTAAATCAGCACCACCCAGCTTGAAACTCACAACCAAACAGACCCCTAAATGGAAATAACAAGGAAAATAACAATCTCCGTACAATTAAAAATCAAAATCCCAGATCCTAGCATAAAAGGGTTAATCAGCCTTGGAATCAGTAGGGAGAAAACTATATATCACCATGTCCCTTGTACTCCCCTTTTGAATTACATACTTCCTAAGGACACCCTCCCTTAGGAACCCAGCCTTCTCTAGGACCCTCTGCGAGCCCGGATTATCGACGTCGACGAGAGCTTCGAGTCTCTCTAAATGCGGCCACTCACTAAATATAGTAGAGGCAACCATCTTCACCGCTTGTGTCGCGATCCCTTGGCCCCAATATTTGGATGCTAGAACATAACCAATTTCACCTCGGCATTTATCGCTGCCGGAATTTGGTATGACTGAAATTGCGCCGATCGGCCGGTTTTTTAGGCAAATTGCTCTATACCAAGGATGAGGGATAACTTTTTCTTTGATGTAATTCAAGGCTTCTTCTCTAGAGGTGTAACTGTCCCAACTGCAAAATCGAGTCACTCGATCGTCGGACGCCCATACCATGAAATCGTCGACCTCCGTTAGATCTAACGGTCGAAGAGAGATTTCAGACAATCCCTCCTCCCCTTCCTTTGAATTTGCTTTCGAAGAAGTTCCATCCATTTTTCCTCCTTAGCTTGGTCGACTTAGCTGATGGAGGGGATACCGAAATATCCATTTTTCCTCCTTAGCCTTCTTATATAGGAAACGTCATGGAAACTGCCCTCAATTGATACCGAAATATCAATGTTGCTCGTTTTATAGACCGTAATTACGGTCTTCAACACTCTATGGTGCCTGCACAAAACATTGAAAAGGATGGGACCTACCTTCATATTGCAGCACGTCGGATCATCGATTGGTTTGATTATGTTTGGGAGATCTCTCCAAGGTGGGTTTCATCGAATGGTTAGATGCAATTTTTGCTTGCATTATTGTTAGTCAAATAATGGTCCAAATTATTATTTTTTACATTTTAAATTTATTTTTTTAAATGGCAAATAATGGTTAAATAACAACTGCCGTTATTTTCATCATAACGGGTGGTTAATACATGTAGCATTCATGGCTTACATTGTAACGGGATTGGAGCATTTCCGATGTTTTAACTGTTATTTAACCACAGTTTAAAAAACGGCCGTTATAATGAAAGTAACAGCAGTTATAATCTATTTGGACCTCCCCGTTACGTTATATAACATTTTAATGCTCAGAAAATAACCGCCGTTATTTTCCATTATAACAAAAGTAACAACTGTTTTTCTCTGAGAAAGTTTGGTAAAAAACGCAGGTTATTTTTGTTATTTCCGTTATTTTTTGACATTTTTCAATTCAAAATTTTGAATTTTGCATTTTAGCGTCATTTTTTTCATTATTTCTTTTATTTGTTTTTTATTTTATTTTTTGCCCCTGAGCGTTTCAATTTGTTATATAAGCCGTTATAATGGGGAAAAAAATAACGCCCCAGTCTATTATACCGTTATAACGGCCCCTTTTAAACCTTGATTTTAATATTTATAGCTTGGACATTTATGGCTTGTATTACTGTCTGCAAGACTCGGACCTTAGATTTCCCTCTGATGTTACTTTTGAAAAATTGGGAGTTTTGAGGTCTGAGACAAAATAATTGAGGGTAATACAGACATTTCCAGTGGTTATATTATTGGAAACTTTGGAGTTACGAAAACGAAATGAAAGGCTAGAAATTAGTGTGGAAGGCCGCCATCGTTGACTACGTATAAGATATAAAAAATGGGTCGGGTTCAGGTGACCAACAATCTTGACGAACACCTTGGTGTACTCTCATAGAAGATGAATCAATGGCTGATTTTGGTTGAAGATGATCTCTATGGTGAGGAGATCATCCTCACAAAAATTCAAATCATTCTAATATTCATAAACTGGTTTAGAAGTTGAAGAATTATGGACCGTCGATATTCATAAACTGAAAATTTCGGAATGGGCTGATTTTTTGTTGGGGTTATCTATATGGTGAGGAGATCATCCTCGCCAAAAATCAGCCATTGATTCATCCTCTATGAGGGTACATCAAGGTGTTGGTCACCCGACCCCAACCCATAAAAAATTTATTTAAAAAAAAAAAAAGAAATGAATTTGGTGGACAAGACACTGTTATAATTACAAACAAAAGTGTGGTGCGAAACATATCGGAATGCCACCATTATGTTACAGAAGTCTGCTCTTAGAATCACGGCCGGCCCTACATTAAGGTCTTTAAGGTGGTCACCTAAGGCCCCTTGGTGAGAGAAGTCCCCCAGCCTAGGTCCCACTAATCATATGGAATTTTAGACCACCCCTTGTTGGATATACAAACCAAAAATCAATCTGATTATTATCGATGAAGCCCTTCGCATCAGATTCAACTAAAATATGTTTGATATCTGCATCCCTCGCTGCTTGATGACCGAATAAGATAGCCTTCGCTTCTGCTTCCTCTAGCGAGCTAGGTCGAGAAGGGTGGGCTCCTACCAAAATAAAAGAGGGAGAGTGATCTCTAATAATAAACCCCAAACCAGCTCTACCAGTCGAGACTTCCCAAGCCGCATCTGTATTCATCTTAAGATAACAAATAGGGGGGATTGCCAAGTGACTGTCGGGGTAACTTGCTCCTCTCGAGGGTTCAGAAGTATAAATTTTGGGATCTGAATAAACAAAAGTATGCGGATTAGGACGTGAGCGGGAGAAGACTTCCTCATTTCTAGCGAACTGAAGTCTCCAAAGAAGAATACATGCAAAGGCCAACAAGAATTTGTCTCTAAAAGCTCCCTTCTTCTTGGTGCCCTTAAAACCTTGGGTTTGAAATCCAAAGGCTTCCTGTTCCAATATCGAAACACGTAATCCCACACAATTTGGAAATTGCAATTCCAATACTGAAATATAGTCCTAGAACAGGATAATAAAAGCCGGGTCCTGATAGGTCAGGTACCCACTGAGCCTCTGAGACCCCTGTTTGGGGTGTAGGGTTACTAATTTTAATATGTCTAGGGTAGGGCATGAATTGAGTTGGACCAGTCGGATCTAGGTAGATCCATATTCAAATCCGAAGTTGAACAAGTTGATCCGGATTTGATCAATATCCTTTGATTAGTATCCAAACCAAGATCTGGAGGAGGATCCATATCCAACCCATATATATATTGATAAAGTCAGATTCGACGCGAACTGAATTCTAACAACAAGATCCAAATTTGACCTGAATCCAAATCGGATATACTAGTATGATCTGTATTTGCCCCATTTATATTTGGATCTTGTTTTAAGGATCTAAACCTGCAAAATATGGGTTTGGGTTGGAGCAGATCTCAGGTCAGATCTGGCCCATTTCACGTTCTAAGTACAATGTGAGATAGCATTTGTTTTTCCTGGTTGTACTTGCGCGAGTTACATGGGTTTGACACTTTTGCAGGGAAAACTTACAAATTACAATTAGCAAAGCCAATCACACATCACAAGATGAGCCACGGGACACACTCTTATAGGACGATGACCGTATGGATGTTTGGCTAGTCCCTCGGTGTACTTGTAAACCAAAATTTAGCTTGATTAGTGATTTCTAAGCATTGGATTGGAGTCATTTACAGGGGTTGATTTTAACCGTAGAATTTAGAGCATTATTGACCATTATTTGGGGTACTATATCCAAAGGTCTGACATAACTAATCAGGCTGATTTTTGGTTGCAGGTCCAACGAGGAACTGGCCAATCATCCATACGGTCATCGCAATTTAAGAGTGTGCCACGTGGCTCATATTGTGGTGTGTGATCGGCTTTGCTCACACACGGCTGAGCGAAGGTTTACTCCTATTTTAATAGCCAAACAAGCCCTTCATTATTGGACCGGTGGGTATTATGGTCACAGATTTGACGGTTTGGATTGATGCATCGAGCGTACGGTGTAGGGGAAGGCCCCACCAGTCCGAGTAAAACCTGTATGACAGAGCCAGTCACTTACTGCCCACTATGTGAGCTACGTGGCACATTTTAGAGGACACTGACCGTATGGATGTTTAGCGAAACCCGAGGTGGACTAAAACCCAAAAATCAACATGATTAGTGATTTCTAAGCGTTGGATTGGAGTGATCTTCATGGGTTGATTTTAACCGTGGGAATTTGAGCATTATTTGGGGTACAAGATCGAAAGGTTTGATATCACTAATCAGGCAAATTTTTGGTTTGTAGGTCCACCTAGAGATTGGCCAAACATCCATAAGGTAAGCGTCCTCTAATAATATGCCACGTTGCCCATATTATGGGCTGTCACGTCTTGTATGACCGTCGCTGTCATACAAGTTTTACTCCACCAGTCCTTACGGGTTCAGCACATCGGCCTTTTGGTCTTTCCCCCCTTCTTTCCCTTTCATCCTTCGGGCGTATCAAACGTTTCTGACTTCTTTTACCCTTCACCACATTGGGAGCAAAACCTGTGAATTTTTTTGTTCTGCAAATGGCTCCTCTGAAGAAATCGAAGAAAACAAAGAGAAAATCGACAGAGTCGAAGAAAATCAAAAGCATGAGCATTGTTCCTTTAGAACCCAAGCCCATAGACTCCGACTGGTGGGATAGTTTCTGGCAAAAGAACTCAACTTCTGGTATCTTTTTTTTTTCTCACTAATTCCTTCTTGAATTTATTCTTTTTCTATTGTTTACTTCAGGAACAGAACGAATTTATCAAAAATAGCAAATGGATATTATTTTTCTGAATCAAACATATGTTTTTTTGTTAGATTTTTCATTGTTTCAAGTATTGGGTTTCCTTTAAATTTTGGTTATTTTGTTAATATTGATGGAGTGATCATTGAAATTGAGATTTCAGAAAAACCCCACATGTTAGTTCACTTATAGAATGTTATCACAATCAGAACCCTTTGAAGTGGAAACACAGAACATGATTTAACTGTTGAAACCTCATATCTTAGTCGAGGAATCTTTAACTTCTCCAACATGGGTTTTAGTTGCTTTCTCAAAAAAAAAAAAAAAAATCGGAGCCATCAACTATCTATCCTAGTTTGTGATGCACAGATGGGACGCTTGTATCTCTAGGCTAAAATGCCAAAGTTAAGTTGTAGAGGTGTCGGCGAGTATCGGATGGATTAATTGAGAGGGATTGCTTGTCATTAGAGGAGAAACCAAAAGATTTTAGCCAAGTACATTTGTGTTGATACTTGATAGAAAGCCAACATAGGTGAGAACATAGAGAACAGATTCACTTTATACCAAGCTCAAGGAGCCTAATTGATCGTCTCAGAGAGGACCTCTAGACGGCCTCAAACATGAATAGGGTGTTGTGTAGAGCACCTAGAGGGTACTGGCAAGTCAGTCATGAATGGTAAAGAGTGCACACTCCCAATGTATGTGTATAAGTAAATAGTTACTATGATTCCTCATGTGTTTAGCATTAATCCTTGAGTAGTTGGTGATTTTTATAGAATTTGGGTGTCAAACGTTGTTATCAAGTCGATTTGTATCAGGATCTTTGAAGCTATAGTAAAATTTAAAGGGTTCAAAGATGGAAGAGTGGTTTATTGACCCACCCATGGTTCTAGTGCGCTGTGACATTAAGCATCCCTTCCTTCTCCACTCAGTATTTGTCTAGCTATCTAGTTATAATGAATTCTATGTATGTTTTTGTGTGTATATAGGAGAATGGTGTTCTGCAATGTAAGGACACTCCATTTTCTAAGAATTTGCCATGTCGGGCACTTTGCTGTATTCACGTGTTAGACTCCTGACACACATTTTCAAACAAATCTCAATTTATTCAAATAGTTTGTTTTCAGCTATTATTTATATATGGTTTATGTGATTTTAATATATATCAGCTTAATCTAAATATATAATTTCTATGTTTGTGTACTTAACATGGACTAAAGTATTTAAATGATATGTCTTTCAGCATAAGGAATGAACTGTACGGATGTGTCGACATATTGGGTTTGTGGGGGTCAGTGTGTCTGACACTCCATAGCAGTGTTGGGCACAGACACACGTGTCCACGTCTTTGTTACATAGGTGTCCTCACTAAAGAGGGGAAGTTTAGATTGGGGAACAAGAAGACAAATGGCTAGGGCAATTCCTGGTAGCTGTGCAAACTCAATTCAAATTAGACTCCACTACGATATCTTCTCAGGAAATGTTAGCGCTGAATGTGTTTTCTTCTGCATGGTTTTCTGAAAGATGGAATGTTTGATTTCTCCATAACTTAAACATGCAGATTCAGTGATACCTAATGATGAAGCAGAAGGATTCAAATATTTCTTTAGGGTATCAAGGAAGACTTTTGACTACATCTGTTCACTAGTGAGGCAGGATCTCGTTTCAAGGCCTCCTTCAGGTCTCATAAACATAGAAGGAAGGCTTCTTAGTGTTGAAAAGCAAGTTGCCATCGCCTTGAGAAGGTTGGCATCTGGGGAATCCCAAGTCTCCGTGGGGTGCGCTTTTGGAGTTGGGCAGTCCACGGTCTCTCAGGTGACATGGAGATTCATTGAGGCTATGGAGGAGCGAGCCAAGCACCATCTCAAGTGGCCTGAAGCCAATCGATCAGAGGAAATCAAGGCTAAGTTTGAAGAGGCCTTTGGATTGCCCAACTGTTGTGGGGCCATTGATGCAACTCACATCATCATGACCCTTCCAGCGGTTGAGACCTCAGATGATTGGTGCGACCAAGGGAATAATTACAGCATGTTCTTACAGGGAATCGTGGACAATGAAATGAGATTTCTTGACATCGTCACTGGTTGGCCTGGGGGCATGACTGTTTCCCGGCTGTTAAAGTGCTCAGGTTTCTTCAAACTCTGCGAGAACGGGGACCGTTTGAACGGTAGCATCAGAACCATATCCGAGGGAGTAGAAATCAGAGAATTCATAGTAGGTGGGGCTGCCTACCCTCTTCTCACATGGCTCATCACTCCTTATGAAAGTAATATCCTCTCAGGTTCTATGTCTGGTTTCAATGTGAAGCACAAGGCAGCAAGGTTGCTAGCAGAGAGGGCGTTCTCACAATTGAAGGGCACTTGGAGAATCCTTCACAAGGTTATGTGGAGACCTGACAAGCGGAAACTGCCAAGTATCATCTTGGTCTGCTGTTTGCTCCACAATATTATTATAGACACTGGAGATAAACTGCACCCAGATGTCCCTTTGTCTGATCACCATGACTCTGGCTATGGAGAAGAAAGCTGTCAGCAAGTTGATCCACAGGGGGAAACCATGAGAAAGATTCTAACTAAACACTTACAGCATTGCAAACAAAATCTTCCTCCGAAGTAACCGACCTATCATCGTAACTCGTGGAGCCCACAGAGTTCTTTGTGTTGGTCTGGCTTAGTCTTGTGTATGAGTCTTCTCAATCTGGTGGCATCGAAAGTTTGGTTCCATAACACATATCAGGAGATTGAGGGCCACTATTCAGTATTCTAATCTGCTTATTCTGACATGTAAACAATTTCGGAGCTTGATCTTCACTGTCAATGGCTTGGTGAACAAAATGGAGTTACAATGTCTGCTGTTATGGGTGCTCTTTCATTTGGGGATATAGACTGTATAGTGCAAACATGCATGTGAGTGTGATCCACCATTCAATGGGTCCCACTTAGGAGATCTCCCCAAGCCAAGAAATGCTTTGATCAGACAATCTTACAGTCCAATCAATCACAATTGTTTGGTCAGTCAAAAAGGAATATGGCACATGGTGTGAAAAGATGTCCATGGAGTGGTTCATTATAGGTATGATCAGAGTCAATTTCTGGCATGGGAGATTTTCTTCCTGGGTGCGACCCATCCAATGGCGGCCCCTAGACCAGCTACGATCTCTTCTAACTGCCATGTAGGTGCTTATATTTCATAATTTAGTTTTATTTATTTTGCTAATTAGAGAAACCAAGTTTATAACTTGGGAATTTTACTTCAGTTGATTTTCCTTGGATAATTACATAATAATGTATTTATGATGTGGATTTATCATATTTTTCTGTTGTGTCAAGGTAAAACTGTTTTCAGGTCCGATTTTGATATTTGCAGGCCCCTTTTAATGTTAATGTATTAATGATGTGGACCTGATCCATAATGTTTTATCCAAAACTGTCTGAGGAGGACAACAGAATGCTTGCGAAACTTGTTTTGATGGAGGAAGTCAAGGAGGCTGTCTTTAGTATTGGTGCTTGCAAAGCCCCTGGCCCCTGATGGATTCACAAGATACTTCTATCAGAACTATGGAGAGAACCTTCAATGTGATCTTTCAGCTGTTCTTTGAATTTTTAAATTCCTGCTGCCTGCTAAATACCCTAAACCATACAAACATAGCTTTGATACCCAAAATTCCTGCCCCATAGTCCATCAACCATTTCCAACCTATCAGTCTATGCAACGTGATTTATAAGATCATTTCTAAAATCCTCACAAGTCGTCTGATGCTTACCATTTACAAATTGGTGGCCTCAAATCAAGCAGCATTCATTCATGATAAATTGATCTCTGATGATACAATCCTAGCATAGGAAATCACTCATTGAAAAGAAAGAAGAAAAAAAGGAGACATGGCCTCATGGCCATAAAATTGGACACGTCCAAGGCTTATGACATGATCAAATGGTCATTTCTCGAAAATATCCTAAGAGCCTTGGGATTCAGCGAACTCTGGATCTCTTGGATTAGACTTTGCATTTCCTCTTCTTCCTTTTCCATCTTCAATGGCTCCCCAACTTGCTTCTCCACCCCACCTAGAGGACTCAGATAAGGAGACCCTCTCACCTCGTAGCTTTTCATCATGTGCATGGAAGTCCTGTCTAAGCTCATAGCCAAAGAAGACTCTAATAAGCTTCATGGCATTAAAATTGTCAGGTCTTGCCCCCAATTTCCCACCTGCTTTTCGCAGATGACTACCTCATTTTCTGTCAGGCAAACCTTGTAAAGGCCAGAAATCTCAAGCCCACCTTAATACTTTCTGCCTTGCCTCAGGTCAAGAGATCAACTTTGAAAATTTTGGAGTTATGCTCAGCAATAACTTGCATCACAGACAGAAAAGGATCATTTCCTTTATCTTGAATATCAAAAATCCAAAAATCCAAAAATATTGGAGAAATACTTGGGCACTTTCTTTTTCATCGTAGATAAAAAAAAAAAGAAAACATAAGCCTTTGCCCACTCTCATGAAAACTCTCAAACCTGGTCTTCGGCTGGAGAGCAAAAAATCTTTTTCCAGGCAGGCAAAACCACCTTGATCAAGGTGGTGGCTAGCTCTATCTTTAATTATGTGATGTTATTGTTTTTTCTTTTTTCAGAGACTTTGTGCCGAAAAATGGATTCCTTGATCAACCAATTTTGGTGGAGGATCTCATGACAGGCAACCCATCTGCTTCACAAACTGGGAATCACATTGCACCCCCATAGCCGAAGGAGGCCTCGGCTTCATAAACTTTCACAAAACAAATATTGCTCTCTTTGCAACAAAAAAAAAAAAAAAAAAACGTGTGGAAACTCCTTGCATCCTCAGATTCCATGCTCTTAATCCCTCTCACAAACAATTCTCAAATACATCGATCCTTAACTCCATATCTAAATCGGGGGATCCTTGGTATTGGAAAAGCATCATCAAAGATTATTATTATTATCTTTTGTTATTATTATATTCATTTTTAATTTTTTTAATTAAAATTAATATTTTTTTATTTGCTTACAAATATGAGATAAATAAAAAATAATAAATTACGGATTGATTCTTATAGATTATAGATTAAAAAAGTAATAAATTAATAAAAAAGATTGATACATAAGATAAATATAAGAAGAGATAAAAAGAGATTCGTCCGCCCCCTACATATTTGATCCCCTCTCCTACAAAGAAACTTGTAACACCAACCCCATTCGTAATTCCATCAATTACTCGTCTATCAAAAAAATGAGTTAGCTCAGCTAATCCTCTTATACCCCTAGTTAAAGTTCTTGCATAAAAAAGGTCTATGTAACCACGATTATATGACCAATTATATATCACATTAAGATCACATAATCTGGCTTACTGGTGATGGATACAAGATCCATATTTTGGAAGACCCCAGGCTCAAGGGGATCACTGACTACAAAATTTCTCTGCTCGCCTTTCTGAGAGAAATTTTGAAGCAGCAAAGCAGTGGCCAATCAAATGGCGCCACAATCCGACGATGCTTTTGAACAAAACCCAGAAATGCTTTTGAATAGTGGATCATGGCACCATTTTGATTGGCCACTGCGTCGCTGCTTCAAAAAATTTCTCCCTTTCAGACTGTCACTTAAATAGAGTTGAGGAACTCACCCTCCCAAACAAAACTCATATAATGTGGTTTGTCTCTCCCCTTTGGCTTCTTACAGCCGTTTTGCTCAACGGGGAACACAACCACGCCTGAGGCTGTGGGTGTTTTATTTTGCTTTTGTTTTTAATGCAGACAAAAAAAAGGCCCCTTTTATTGTTGCTCAACAACACCTCTGCATCCTACTACCTGCAGTAAGATCAAAATCTCTGCACGAAGATCATTCATTCATGGGGATCGAGCATAATCCATGAAAAAGGAGAATAATAATAGAAAAAAAATCTAATAGAATATCAACTGTTCTTCATATATGTATTATATTATGTACTTTTTATGGGCCATATGTTGCCTATTTGACTGGTGCCAATTAACCCATTTTTTGTAACCCCTGTGAACTCCAAAACTCTTACAGAACATTAAGATAAAGGAGGCCAGGATTATGGTTTACAGACAAAAACAGGATTATGGTTTAAGATAACCCACTTCCTCTCTCCATCTCTTCATTCCAAATGGAAGACAAACCCATTAGAGCACAACATTAATTCTCACAACAAAGCAACCAACCCCCATAAACCAGAGACTCAAGTAAAATCTAAAATCTAAGTCCTCAGCACTGTACACCCGAGTATAGTGCCTTGGCACTGTGTCATAGGTGTTGCCGAGTGCCAAGTCGGTCTCTCACTCCCAACTGTCAGGAAATCCACATCAGACATTGGTTTGATGTCTACGTTCCACCGGCCAGGCCCAATCACACCACCGATCACATAGAGCTCATCCCCCAACCCAATCATCCCAAACCCAATTCGACTCTGGAAGTCTGATGCTGATGCTACCATCTTCGTTGTCTTTTGCTCCTTTTTCTGCTTGAAAATGAGCCCATGGCCCAACACATAGAGCTCCCCCCGCACCACAGCCATTGGACCCTGCAGCCACCCATAGTCCTCAACTGCCCACCTGTGCTCGGCATTCTCCAAGACCTGCACTGTCGATAATCCCTTGTGCAAGACATGCACCTTTCCACCGATCACCACCCCGGAGCATGCTGAATTATGCGTGTGATGGAGGTCTGGTATCGCAACCCATACATCCTTCTCGGGGTCGTAGATCTCAGCCTTTGAGATCGACTTCCTGCAAGTGGTGAAACCACCCGCGACGACAATCTTTCCTTTCAATACACAACATGCAAACATGGCACGAGGAACGAGCATGGATGCCCGCCGGGCCCAGTGCCGGAGAACAGGGTCGTACGACCAGACCTCGTCAGTGGCAAAGATCCCATCATGGTCCCCCGTCAGTGGGTCGACAGCATCACTGCCGCCACCAAGCACAAACAACTTCCCCCCAGTGGACACGACACCAAAATGTGCAAGGTGCCTGATCTCTGAGGGCAAAACAGGTAGGGTCATCCAGAGGTCCCTAAGGGGATCATAAAGCTGCCACAAATTCTCAGGCTCAAATGCACATACACACAACAGCTCCTCTGATGCCCCGACCTCATGTCGGGCCTTGAAGAGCTCGGGACTGTGAAGGACATCTCTCCATGAGCGGCAAACAAGCTGCAAATTGGGGTGGAGGTAGAATGGCACTCGTGCAAGGCACTGGAGAGCAACAGCATCGGGAAGACCTTCAATCAGTCCAGACATAATGGTGGTCCCTACATCCAATTCAGATGATTCTTCATTGGAAAAGTTGATTCTAGCTGTAAAATTGCAGAGAATGCAGAGCGTACAATCTGAGACATCAAAGTGCAAATTGCTCAGTTAAGTGTAAAAGATGCAAGGATGGATAACAAGAAAAAAAGATAACTTAATTACGTTGAGTACTCTAGATGGCAAACAAATTTTTACTTCTAAACATTGGAAACTTATAACTTCATCACAAAATTATACTTTTATTTTCAATTTCTACAAGCTTCTTGCTTGCTCAATCAAGCGGAGAAATTCAATCTTCACACTCAGGTTGGAAAAGATTTATTGTTAAACATCTAATGAGCACATGCACCTGGGATCCTTCAAATATTCCTTCCAAACCCTTGATTTGGATATCTTTGTCTTCGACAAGAAAGTAAAAGAGATCCTAACCAAGATGAGTTTACAGTAAGCATATCCCTCTACCGGATATAAAAAGCTGCTAGATGAATATGGAGATGCATTGACTAGAAAAACCAACAAAAGCAAGGTCTGTCTCCTACTTCCAAGATCAATGAACTTTTAACCCCCTTGATTGAGGGTGGCCAAAAAATTTGGACAAAATGGTCATGGCTCATGAATCTAGTCGACACAACCACCCTAGTAGTCATAAAAGGATCTGTTACACTGTATTTGGACATTTTAAGAAGACATGATCTATGATGCCCAGATACGGGAAGTGGGGATACGACTCGACGTTATCCCAAATCGAGGACACGGATACGGATACGAGTATCCTATTTTGTAGTTCAAAATTTTTATTTTGTCTAATTTTTTCAACTTTTTATGAAGGATATGTGGGGATACATGTCGGTAGAGTGTCCGGTGTCCGTATCCATATCGAAACGACACTGGTACGAGGCACTATTACAAGTATCTCTTTAGGTTATTAGTTAGTGGCTACCAATCCAACTCTAGCAGTTATAATCGAATTAATTTGAAGAGGATTTGGAGAAGGCATAGAGTCTAGTGGTCAGCCTTTATTTAGAATTTTGGATACAAGGAAAAATCTAGAACAAGACAGTTTCACTTCTTCTACATAATCCCTTCTGTTCAAAACCCCGATATGTTTATTCATCTTCCATCTGCACAGAAGTATGTCACATAAGCCTTTCAGCATAGCAAGGCGATATTAAAGGAAACTATTTCATGACTGTGAGGGAGCTTCGCTATGATTCAACAACCCTGTAAATGCTTTATTTTTCTTAATTCTTTTAAAACATATACAAACACATCAAAGAAAACTTGAAAAAGCAACAAATTCTTCATTTAACTTGGTTTCTTAATTTGAAAAATATACAACCATATATAATTCTTCATGCTACATCCAAAAGATCTTTGACCTATAATATCTTCAACCTCCCTTCCCTCTAATTAGGAAAAAATAAGTTAGAAATCATACTCTTTGGAGGTCTATCTCCAAGCAAGGATGAATCATGAAATACGAGCAGATTATTATTTTTTCCTTCTTCTTCAATACTCTCTATAAAGCTCTTCTCTACTCTCCACATAAACAAGACTTTCTTCTCTTCCCTACCCTTACGTGCGGTTTCTCATCATCACAAAAAGTCAGAGAGACTACCTCTCGAATTTTCTACAAGGCCCAGAGCACATTTTTTTTTATTCTTTTTCATCTATACTCTTTGCAGTCACTTATTCATCTCTCATCAAAGTAACACAATATGATCATCCTACCAGGCTACCAACTACCAAGGCTCATCCCATCATTTTCCAAACTATGAGGTACCATATTACAAGCAACATCGACACCAAGATACATCCCATGGCAAAGATCACAGATAGTCTACTATATGTTAAACAACCATTTACCCCAAAAGATCGACCTGTTGGGGGAAGGCGAAACAACTATGTATACCAACGGGTCATCGGGTCAACACAACACATGCGCGGGAACACACCATCCGCTAACACGCCCTCTCAAAGGGAATACATTCTGTTGGAGACTTGAACCCACGACCTCCCAGGCCTTAAGGCTCTCATACCATGTTAAACAACCATTTACCCCAAAAGATCGACCTATTGGGGGAAGGCGAAACAACTATGTATACCAACAGGTTGTCGAGTCAACACAACACGTGCGCAGAAACACGCCATCCGCTAACACTATATACCACTCAAATTGCAAATTTACATCTTGGGGAGGATATAGCAGCCTTAAACCAAGTCGCCATCATTATACGTGCAAGCCACAAATACACCCTTAAATTTAGCATAACCACCACACAGCCACAAACTCTACACAAGCAATGTAGTGCTATTACCTAGCACAATTACATCTTGGATACCGATCTTGTAAACTTGAATGGTTCCCACTCCATAATTCCCCATGATCACCTTGAACAAGTGGCAAAAACATTCTAGCCCAACACCCTACTGACGAAGAAATAATAGAACTTAAGTCTATTACAATGCAGGACCACGAATAAAAAACAGAGACTTACAGCAACCGAATCAGAATAACAGAGACCCCCATCATATGCGGAAGCTAATTCTCAAAGAAAATTATGAAATAATAAGGCTAAAGAGGATCCATGCGTGCCAAAGAATAAAGGGTAAGCGAGAAAGTAGTGTCGCAGCTTCTGTGCTGCCCCCAAATGAATTAGAATTCAGAAATATGATTTTAGATTCCTCCGATTCGGAAGTGGTAAGGTAGGTCAGCCCGTTAGCTAGCCTTGTTAAAATGCATTGATATTCAAAATAGCAATGTCCTTCTCATTACCCTTTCTCCAAAGTTAGATGAGACTTGCTTCAACTTGGTTCCCCCGCCTTCCTAGCCCATACATAACCTCTTTAATTAAATAATTTCTCACCTTTATATCACTCAGATAGCACATAATTTAATACTTGTACCATATTTCACATCCTCTCAAATATAAACAAAGAAACGATGTACATTCACAAAATTTTACACCAGATGGCAAACACTAGCAAGCCAATTCTAGAACCATAAACCTGACTCATTCCTTATATCTACCTTATTCAAGCTCTAGCACTTGAAATACAACTTTAATTTTCTATTTCAATCCTTTCAACAAATTCACAAGTCATCAAGCATTGTCATTCAAAAGATAGTTGCAATGCAATGGAGCAACAAGGAGAAGAAAGAAGAACAGAGGAAGAATCAGGTTACATGACACCACTATTTCATTCATTCGAATAACACTCCAATTAAAATTTTAAAATAGTTACATTTGATAAAGTGCAAATCTAACATATGCATTTTTTAGTAACAAGCTAGAATTATTAACATCTTTTCTTTGAATGCACCTTCATGTGATCAATCTGGAAAAAGTTTATTCTTTGTATATCCAAATATAATAAAAGTAGAATTCGCAGATGGGACCTCAATCAATGGGTTTGTGGCACCTTTAACGACATGACACCATAAGTGCTACTAAAAGGGTGGCTTTCAATGCACAATCTATCATACTTGACCAGAATAGAATCTTTTAACATATTAATTAACCCTAAACTCGTATTATTTGAAGCATCACTAAAGATACTAAAGTTAGATTTACCCATAATCTATTCATTTAGAAGAGTTGACCAATAGTGGAGATGTCTCGAGGTGGAACATCCAAACCTCTTTCTACCATTACTATGAAGTTTGGAGTACTCTTGCAGCTAATTTGTGGAGCCTCAACATGAATGGATCAATTAAGGCTCCATTCCAAGCTAGGGAGGAATCATCAGAACCATGACGTGAAACCTCTCGTCTTTGTGGTTCGGTGTACTTCAAGATCCATTTCAATCCTTGAAATTCAAGGCATCCACAAAGGGAATCAAACTGCTTTATCTCATGCACTAAAGAAACTTAACATTGTTACTAACACCTTAGGTGCAGCCGATTGTGTAGTGAGATTACTAGTTGGCCTTGGATGGATGATGTCTTTTGACCTTAGGAGAGCCATGATACATGTAGAGAAACCATTAGAGGCTCATGTCCTAGCCAATTTTTGCAATAATGTCAATGAAGTGATTCTGTAACCTTTTTAAGTTCCATAGCCCTTTGTTAAATATTGTAGAGGAAGATGCTATAGGTTGTAAATATATCTGCCTATAATTATTATTTTCTCTAGTTTAAGGAAGGGGCCCTACCACACAAAACTTAACACCCCCTACCCCCTTCTTTTCGCAGGTTGTAAATATATCCGCCTATAATTATTATTTTCCCTAGTTTAAGGTACGGGCCCTACCACACAAAACTTAACACCCGCTCGCCCCTTTCAGAGAGAGAGAGAGAGAAAGAGAGAGAGCGGGGGGAGGGCTGGTCGTTCCCGTCATTAACAAAAATAGATTATAGTGGTGCTAGTTAGCCAATCTTAAGCATCACTCACATAAGCAATTTCATCACTTTGCTGATGGCTTACCTCAAAAAACCAAATCAAATATGCCAAAGCTGCTCCACTCACATCCTCATCCATGGTCCCACTCCCACCGGAATATTCAGCCCTCGCTCATCAATAAAAATATACTATTTTTCTGCTATTCATCACTCTAGTGCAAAAGGGGTCATCTCATCTACCTGCCCATTAAACTAGATATTTTCTCTATTTTAGACCCTTATTAATGTTGATGACCCTCCATCCTTCGACAGCATAAGCGTCATCCAAATTGCACTTAGCATCTTATTTTTTTCATCAATGAACCAAGACTATGAAAATGAATCTCTATGAGAGTCCCAAACATACTTATACCCAAGCTACATTTCTTTCTAATGAGGGGGAAAAGACATGACATCGTGCAAACAACATACAGATATTGCACAATAAATTAGGTGAGATTAGCGCACTTCAACATAGATGCCTTAGCCTGACACCTCAATCTTGAGCAAACAAGTTACACTATGTCATACCCATACCCGTATCTAGGTAACGCAATGATGGCAATTTAGTGCTTCATTCATACTAGGAGCCAATAGTGATTGAACTATGACATAACAATTGATGTGATATGGCCTGTAGAACACTGTTTCAAAAGATTATGTATGCTGGCGACTTTTACTTTTTTCAACTTTGAAAATTGGATGTTGGAAATTCCCTATCTTTCCCAATGGATAGAGATTTGCAACTAAAATCATTCTATCCTTCCAAATGAAATAAGACGCTGATGCACTGACGTTTCAATTAGACATGGGCTTTACTTCTGATACACTAAATATAAGTATTTTGTCAGTAACTATTGGGTTGGCAAAGATTAAAAATCTTTGGATTGTTGCACCTTGAGGATTACAAGGTGTGTTTAGTTGTTAAAGGCAAGTAGCAACAATCAACGGAATGGTCTAAATTTTCACAAAATAATTAGTTGTTAAACATACCACAACCAGATCTCGGAATTGTCATTAATCCCATTTGTCAATTCATGTATGGGTAATATTCTATTTTTTGGTTGTCATGTGCCAGACTACGTACAATCTATTGTTGGCAAAGAATCGTATGTCAATAAAGATATGCTACATCCCATAGTCATTTGATTTGTGCAAGAAACTACCATTATCCACGAGCTTATCGGGATGAAAACTGACCCAGGTGCCAGATAGCAGACAATCAACAACCAATGATTGTCTCTTCTTACAACCAGATTTAGTATCTTCGTGTGCAAAAGAAACAATCAATCTTTGCTCGCGCACAAGGTGTAATGGGGATAATACAAGGGTATGACTGATAAAAAAAAAATACAAGGGTATGGATTCTTATAATTCCTGGGAAGCGGATTTCCTTAAGGTACAGTTTTGAGGGAACAGTTCACATACTCAGAATAGGGTTCTCTACTAACTATGTTGAGACCATACGAAGTCAAGAATGAACCAAACAACCTGGTTGCATTTAAACAATGAAAAATCACTCGACGTAGAGCACGGATCCAAAACAAAAACTCTATAGACTAATGGCAGCGGCATAAATCACAATCTTGATTGTATTTTTTATCTGATCTATAAATGAATCTTCAGGATTCAATAAAGCAAGAAGGCAATTATCAGAGTTTCTGTAAACCCACCTTATTGTTTTCCAAAATGACCTCTTTTTACAGAGTTTCTGAAATTGATCTATTTAATGCCACATTGTGAATTTAAGATTCTTACTCACCAGAAGTAGATTGAAATATTTATTCCTGTAAAGAAAACTCCTTGAAATCCATCAAATCCGAATTAACAATGAATTTATGCAGGAGAACAGAACAAAACAATGCCCTGAGATATTTATCTAACTAAATAAGCTACAAACATCACAAAACAAGACCAAAGCATTGAACTTAAAAATCTCAACAGTCACCTCCACTTCACAACCAACAAGAAACAGCCATTTTATCATGTGCCTTTGATTTTGGGTCAAAAACCACATCGTATTTGTTATAAAAGACATCCTATATATAGGCATTTCAGAGTATAAAGAACCAAAGTAATGAAATTCACCAAAACACCAATCCATGAAATGAAACACATTTGCATTATAGGTCAGAATTTTCCACTAAATAGAATTAAAAACAAAACCCAAATCTTGAATTGCTCGGTCAAGATTAAATTAATGTGCAAAACCCTAATGTGTCGGTCCAGCATAACTGCAGTTTTCCTCACTCTTCACATTTGGAGTAAAACCCACCCCAATATTTGCTGCAGAACATACTGCACTAACATTTTTTTTAATAAGTAGCACCCTGATGTCATTTCAGAGTATAAAACACCAAAACAAGTGAATTTGTCGGAGCATCAGGTCAAAAACTCGACCCACCCAACACATTTCATTACATGGGGCGAATTTGACCTAAAATCCACAACGACAACCAAACACCCACATCTTGAATTTCTTGATCCGTTCATGTATAAACCCCAACATCAAGAAACAAAAACACCAAGTTAAACTCCAAAACCCTAACAGTCATCCCTACCCCCACACACACTCTCTCCCTCTATCTAACATAAACAATAACTATTCTCAAATCTCTTGGCGTTTGGAGTTAAACCCACTTTGAGTTCTCTATAAAAAATAATGGGTATTCAGTAATTTCAGAAAATTTGCACAAACGAAAGCGAATTTGCAGGAAGTGTAACAAAACGGCAAGAAAATTGATGAGAATATCTGTATTCTTGATCTTAAAGAGGAGGAGAGAGAGAGAGAGGGGCATTTTACCTAGAAAAAGAGGATTGATGAAGAAAAACAGGAATCCGCTCTGTCTACTTCGGATTTTGCCGTTTGGATTGGTTGAAGGAGAGACCTTTGGAGAGGCCAAGCAGCAGCTCAGCAGCGTTGGATTGCATTTCAAGATATCTGCGTAAGCGTTTTACAGGTGCGGAATAAACGGAACATCACTATATTATTCAGTGGGCGTGAGGAGCTTAACCTGCGCTTACCCTAAACTGGAGGGAATATTCGTGCAATGGCATATTGGTTAGCGTCGGGCTCCGTTGACAGATCTAAAATGACAGGGACACAATATAAGCCACGTGGCACATTGTTACAGGACTCTGACCGTGTGGATGTTTGTCCTATCCCATGTTAGACCTACAAACCAAACATCAGCTTGATTAGTGATTTATAGGCTTTAGATTAGACTTATTTTCATCGGCTGATCTCAACTGTGAGAATTTGAGCAGAAGATTGAGATGCATATTTTGGTTAAAAACTTGTATAGTATGACATCATATTATGTACATTGGTGTATTACTAGGCATTGGCTCACGGTGCTACACCGATACTATTTTCAGATTTTGAGGAACCGGGTACGTGAGATGATTTTGAGACGGAAGACTCCGGTACACTCGAGAAGATCAGCGAGGATTTGAGAGTCGATCCCACACTTTAGAAAACTGTATTTGATTGTTTTATAACATTAATTATTTATTTTCACAGGCATGTAGTCCTTTGATTGAGAGCATGTTCTCACCTCCATCTCTCCACACTTAGTTGATTGATTGATTAAATTGTTTGAGTTATGAATTATTTTAATTATTTATTTTCTACATCTAGACTTTTTATACTTAATGGTTTTCGAATGAATCTTAGTAGTCTAATTGACATAATTAGACCACTAAGAGGCATTCATGGATCACCTCTGAGTTCAAGTACGGGTCGATCTAAGAATTTTCAGGTCGTATCTGGATATCCGGATTCAGGACGTAACAGCTGAGGTGGCGTTTCCTCCATCTTTTTTTCACTTTTTTTTTCCTAAGACACCATTTTTTTTTCCTATTCCAAAAATGCCATTTTCCAAAAGGTCAATTTCCTTATCCAAATCATTTACCCTTTCCAAAAACATACATCTCTCCCATGTGAGTTCCTCTTAGATAAACTTTTTGGTTTTTTTTTTATATAAAACAATACAAAAAAAAAAAAAACAATACAACTTTGTTTAATTCAAAACTTTGCTCTTTTGATGAAAATTAACTTTAAGTTTAATTCTGTTTCACTTTAGTCGTTGCTTACTTTTATGAGTTTTGATGAAAATCTTAAGTATAGGTGACAAATAGATTGATCCAAATGTGTTATCTGTTATTATAAAATGATTTGTGCTGACTATCGATGACCAAGAAACTATGGTTTCAAATTTTTATAGTGACTTTGCAATAATGGTGAATATAATACGGTTTTGTGTTAAGTTTTTTCCATCGATAGACCTTGAGCCTTGATGTCATAGTTGCATATTTGGTTGAAAAGCAAAAAAAAAATAATGATTTGTCCAATGAAAAACTAGCGTTTTTTGTATACAATGGGGAAATCTGAAATCAAGCCTAAGAGATTTATGTAAGTAGTGGTACACCTTATGATTTTTAGGGTTTAATTACACCTATTAACTTCTGAGAAACTTGGAAAACTTTATTTTGACATGATAATGGTTTCAATGAAACTTGCAGATTGTTGGTGTTCCTTATCAAGCAGAGAATGACGGCCGAGGTTGTTAAGTTAGTGATGGATCTGAAACTCTAAGAGTTTTGAATTTATATGGACATGGTGTTGGATTTCTGGAGTTTTTGTAGAATGCATGAACCTGGGTTTCGAAAGCTCCAAGGGTCCTGACTGGGATCCTCGCCAGCATGGCTCATCCTCAATCTTCGTCCTTGTTGGATGGATGATCAAGAAGGAGAACCTTGACGAAATTACTAAGTTTCTCGATTAATAAGTATTGTATTTTTGTTGATTCGTCTACCAAGCTTTCAGGAAAGCATTACATTCATAGTGAACAATGCTAATAATGCCCAAAACTATAGATCACCCAAACTCATTGCTACAATTTCATTAACTCGAAACCATAGATCATCCAAACTCAAAACTAAATACATACACAAATTAAGCTGATATAGGAATAAATTTGGATATTAGTCAAACTTTCCCTATGATATCTTGTTTGGATGAGATTTTGTGACTTATCGTTCATGTCAGGGTTTGGGTATAGGTCAGCTTGTGAATTTTTGGGTCGAGTCCAGCTGCCCAAATTCAGGGCGTGACAATTACATTGCTAGAGGGAGAAAGAGAAATATCAACATTAAGAGAAAGATCAAATTTAATAGAACATGAGAAAACAAACTAAAATAAATAACCCTGAAAAGTTAAATAAACAAAATAAAAGATAAAAAAAATAGTAAGGTGGCTTAGCCTTCTCATGTGGTTATATTATTAGAGAGAAAAAGAGAACAATTAACATTAAGGAAAATATCAACATCAAGTAAACATAAGCAAAGAAACTAAAAATATGTAACTCTAAAAAGTTAGATGAACAATATAAAAGATAAACAAAAAGGAAAACAAAAGTATGATGGCTTAGCCTTCCCATGTGGTTACATTGTGTTAAAGTCAAAAGAAAATAAGATCTACATCAATGAAAAAATCTGCATAAGAGAACATAAGAAAATAAATTAAAAATAAACAACAATTAACAATTTTGATGAATACATAAAAGATAAATAAAAAAGCTTGAGAAATTTTCAACTTGATAAGGAATCATTCCGCCAAACCCAATATAAGAGAGGTTAAGATATCTTAAACTCCAGAGTGAACCGAAGAATTTTTGTATAACAATTCCTTCACAATAGTTGCCACTAAAATCTAAGTATTCATTATAATTCAACTTGACATTGACCTAATGTGAGTTCATCTTTCAACAAATATTTCGACAAAAATATCATGTGAATGTCAGAGATGTAGCTCAACCACATGTTCAGTTATACTATGGTAGACGACACCTATCCATGTACAAACAGTCTTCACCAGTCCAAGAGGAGAGCCATTTTGAAGGATCTTTGAGATCTTGTTTGAAAGTGAGAAAAATTCACCTCTCTGTTTGGTTGCAATGGACATTTGAATGTTAATAACAAAAATTAAAGGAGATGGAAGCTATGGAGATAAAGGAAATTAAACAAGAGAAGCATAAACCTACCCACTATAATGTAACCTAGAGAGAACAATAACGCAACTCTAATGTGATTTACATGATACATTGCAAATGGTCATTCTTCTTTACTTGTCATTTTTATTTTCTTCTTAGAAGAAAAAGAAAAAAATAAAATGAGCAAAAATAATAATTCTTCATAATTTCACTTAATCTCTTAAAATAATGAATCTTTAGAGGATTATTTTTAAGAATTTCTGAAACAATTTAGGAGGTTAAAACATTATTTTGCAAGAGTTTCTATAGGCCTAAAGAAATTGCTTGAATGGATGATTTTTTTTTCTTAGAGGAAGGGGTATTTATATGTGCAAGATAAGGATTTTAGGTAGTTTGAGAATAAAGGTTAAGATAGTTTGGTTATTTGAGGGTAAAAGAGTAAAATGAAATTTGTCTATTATAGATATCCTAAGGAAATTTTTTAATTTGTTAGGAAAAAGTTTGGTAATCTAAAAAGTTAAAAGTTCTAAAAAATTTAAGTGTGAAGAATAAACAAAAAATGTGTGTATGTCATGATGTATGAACCTTGGTGCATCTACTCACATCAATACCATACATCTAGAGTTTTGATCAATCATTGATAAAATACCCATTTTAAGTCCAAAATTGACAAGATAAAAATATTTTGGAAGATCTTTCAAAGTACTTTTCAATGGTGGACATCTTATTAACACACAAACTATCAAAAATTAAGATCATTTAAGAATTAGTTAAATAAAAGCCTTGATCTTATAATCGAGCCATTAGATTTGGTGAAATAACTTTTCTTTAAAAGATAGAGTTAACAACAAATACTTTTATTTTGATCAAATCTAACGGTAACATCAAAGATACAAACATTTTTTATCTTTTTTTTTTTATCAAACTGTAGGATACATAGTCCCCACTTAGCACCATAGGGGCTAAAAGCAGAGAGAGAAATAGAGAGAGAGAGAGAAGGGGTGGGGTGCCCAAAGTAAAGGGGGGCATTTTTGATTTTTTTTGTTCGGATGTAGGTGCCTAAGAGTAAACCTTCCCTCACACGTGTGTGAGCAAAGCCGATTACACACCACAATATGAACCACGTGGCACACTCTTGGAGGACGATAACCGTATGGATGTTTGGCCAATCCCTCGTTGGACCTGAAAACCAAAAATTAGCATGATTAGTGACGTTAGACCTTTGGATCTAGTACCCCAAATAATGGTCGATAATGCTTTAAATACTAGAGTTAAAAGCAACCCATGCAAATGACTCCAATCCAACACTTAGAAATCACTAATTAAGCTAATTTTGGGTTTACAAGTCCACCGAAGGACTAGGCAAACATCCATACGGTCATCGTCCTCTAAGAGTGTGCCCCATGGCTCATATTGTGACATGTGATCGACTTTGCTCACACACAAGTGTGAGTGAAGGTTTTCTGGGGGGGGGGGGGGGGGGGCCCAAACGGCAAAAAAAAATGATAAACATGAAAGGGTAATTTGGACGGGTTTTGTGATTTCACCGAAATCGTCTTACGTCGCTCTTCTCCCCCATCCACCCTCACCACACCGTCAGTCTTATTTTCTCTCCAGCGTCACCGGTCGCCCTCTTTCTCCATCATTGTTGGTCGCCGAAGAGTGGAGGCACCTCTAACAGGTACTCGTTGTTGTTCGGACTACTAAGTTCGAACAATACTTCACTGTTTGGAACAGTGAATGATTGTCCGGGCTTAGTAGTCCGAACGATCAATTCAAAGACCATGACCGAGAAAGAAAAAACCCAATGTATTGTTCTGACAAGATTATTAGAAATTCTTGTTAGAATGGTTTCGAAAATGAAGTTAAAATGATTTTGTCGATTAAAAAAAATTGAATTCAAATACATACATCCATTGATTTTTCCAGATTGTTTTACTCAAAAGTTCCCAATGAGACTTGTAGAAGATGTAGAATACAACCCTAGAATCTTTTAGGTATTCTCCTTTTGCTTTTTTAATAATCTTCCTTGCTTTCTCCTGCGGTTTTGAATTTTAGAGGAGATAAGTAGAAATAGAAAATGGGCTAATTAGAGAAACAAACGGGATAAAGTTGGTATTTTATATATCTTGTGTGTGCGGGACGGGGGATATAGAAGTCATTTTAATTATAATTTAAGCGGGGATAAGAAGAGATATTGACCGGGGGTAATTTTGGTCGCACCCCTAAAAATGTGAGGGCACCCAACCTGCTGAGAGCACCCACTTAGATTTCAAACTCTGTGAGGGCACCCTTCCCCAATTTTAACGTGTAAAACTTCTGTCACAACAGGTTTGACCAAAGTCAGCCACAACCCACAATATGAGCCACGTGGCACACTCTTAGTGGACACTAACCGTATGGATGTTTGGCCAGTCCCTCGTTGGACTTGCAAATTAAAAATCAGCCTGATTAGTGATTTACAACCTTTGGATCTTTGCACCCAAATAACGCTCAATAATGCTCAGATTCCTACGGTTAAAATCAACCCATGAAAATGACTTTAATACAACGATTTAATTTTACTAATCAGGCTGATTTTTGGTTTGTAGGTCCACCGAGAGACTGGCGAAACATCCATACGGCCAGCGTCCACTAAGAGTGTGTCACGTGACTCCTATTGTGGGTTGTGACTGGATTCGGTCACAAGATACAACCTGTTGTAACACGTTGTGAGCAGAGAAAATAGTTGATGAGAAGGTGCACAAAACAAATGTTACAATGGCATTTTCGTAATAAAAAATATGGTAAAGAAACCAAGGGATTCGGGTGCCCTCACATTTTGTCGGGTGCGACTAAAATTGCCCATTGACCGGGTGTCCAAAATTCGGCTTTCTCGGGTGCCAACTGAAAGAGGAGGGCGCCCGTCGAGCGACCCTTAACACTTCCTCTCCTCTCTTCCTCGCCTCACAAAGGTCAAAACCTCACTTCGACATTACATTCTTACCTTCTTCATCCCACAACCTTTTCGTCTCTGCAAACTCTTCCTTCTTATACTCTTTCAAAACTCCTTCATTTTCTCCTAAAATTACACTCCATACCGCATGGATCCTCTCTCTGCTCTCCGAGACTTCACCGTCCGGGGCGAGTTAGACAAAATCGTTCGAGTCGGCGACGATTTCCGATTTGGCAACGACTACGTCTTCCCCTGCTCGTCCGAGACTGCCTACCGATCTAAGCAAGGAAATCTCTACACTCTCGAAACCCTAGTTTATTACGTAAAGAATCACCACATCAAGCACACAGAGTACCTACAGAACGCTCGCACACAGAAAATCCCGTCTGTAACCCTACCGGACCGTAAACCCTTGCTCGAATACCTCCAAGGCAAGGTCGCATCTAACGATGCTATCGAATTCGTCGTTCCTCAAAACCCTAAAATCGCCGATGTGATCCCCATGGATGTCGAAGAGTATCGGCCGGAGGATCCTGGATTGATGGGAATTGGGGTCCCGCCGGCTGATGAAGAAGAAGACGATAAATCTAGGGTTAGGGTTTCTGAGAAGGTCGATTATGTCTCGATGATCAGTTCTCTGGAGAGACCCTTGAAGGAT
Organism: Euptelea pleiosperma; assembly: GCA_035048495.1. NCBI lineage: Eukaryota > Viridiplantae > Streptophyta > Magnoliopsida > Ranunculales > Eupteleaceae > Euptelea > Euptelea pleiosperma. The sequence continues at coordinate 22,976,823 of CM068551.1, read as the reverse complement.
CGGGAATTGTTGTTGGAGTGTCGGCATCGGGACTTCTATAGCGTTCTTGTGGCGTCAACGAGGCGGGAAGAGGAGCGAGCACGGATGGAGTCGCAGCAGAGAAAAGATGGGTTGGTCGCGAAGAGCAGGTTGATGGGTTCAGATGATCGAGGGTTTTGGAAAGACGGGGAGGAATTAGGATTTGAATCAACCCCGAAGCCGAAGATGCATTTGAAGGGGAGTAAGATTGGGGAGGGAGTGCCGATTATTCTAGTGCCAAGTGCATTCCAGACGTTGATTACAATATATAATGTTAAGGAGTTTTTAGAGGATGGGGTGTATATACCAACGGATGTGAAGGTGAAGCAGATGAAGGGGGCGAAGCCGGATTGTGTTACGGTGCAGAAGAAGTTTAGTAGGGATCGGGTGGTGACTGCTTATGAGGTTAGGGATAAACCTTCAACTTTGAAAGCGGAGGATTGGGATAGGGTGGTTGCGGTTTTTGTGTTGGGGAAGGAGTGGCAGTTCAAGGATTGGCCTTTTAAGGATCACGTGGAGATCTTCAACAAAAGTAAGTAAGGAGGGTTCTGAATTTTGCATATGGGTTTGAATTTGAATTTCCCCTGTTCAAACTAATACTGCATTTCTATATTGCTATTTGTAGAAATATTAGAATTTGTTAAAATGGGATGGAGGGAATTGTAATTATTTATCAGAAAAATATAAGATAGAAGTTTTTGGTAAAAAACAAATATATGGGTAGGAAAATTTTAGTTACAAACTCACAATGAAATATTTATGGGTAGTTTAGCTGTGTGTGAGAGAAATGATGGTTTTCTTTTGTTGGGTTTAGAGAAATTGTGGATTTGAGTTTCCTTTATTTGGACAATAATTGGTGTAGCCTTATAGGTGGGTTGGTGCTTCTATTTGTTCTTATTGCTGTTCCTTCCCCATCTAAGAGCTGAAGGAAAAATTTTGAGTCTTGGTCTCTATAGCCTTTGAAAGAAGCATTTGAAATTGAAATGAAACTCTTAAAACGGAAAGGGGTAATTCCATAGTGTATCTGCCCTTAGTTTACACATTCTTTCAAAAGCATCACTTGTTAACCTTCACCAGATCTCTGTGAATGTTGTCTCTTAGCTGACTTGAGAGCAGAGTAGGGCAACAGAAGTAACCAACTAAGATGAAGAGTATGTTGAATCTTTTGCAGTTATTGGGTTTTACATGCGTTTTGAAGATGACAGTGTGGAGTCTGCAAAGATGGTGAAACAATGGAATGTGAAGATCATCTCGGTGAGCATATGGCTCTTCCGGAGCTGCTTGGTTCTTTTTCTCCCTCTTCTCTCCTTTATGACCTTTCTAACATTATTTGTAAATATAATTTTGGTGTGCAGATTAGCAAAAATAAGAGACACCAGGACAGGGCTGCAGCGCTTGAAGTATGGGACAGGTTGGAAGAATTTGTGCGGTCACGGTCACACACTTGAAGTGCTTCAATGTTCATGAAAAAAATTGTAAGTTTCTTTTCCTGGTATTCATCAGCCGAACTTCTTGAGTACTTTGAAAGTCATTAAGGGCATATGGGAGATCAGCTATCTTTTACCTTCACACTAATTGTAACTTCTTTAACTTTTTGAGATGTTAAGAATCTTGTTTGAATAGCTACATCAGATACTCATTAGAATTATGTTTATTATTCCTTCTACTTCTGATCAATTGGTCAAATTTTATCAGACGGAAGGTGCAACATTTCCATTATTCTAATTATTATACCTTTTACTTGTTGAATGGGACCCAAATCACTTTCAACTTCATTGAGATCCTACAGTAGGCAGCTAAATTTTTTAAAAATTGGGCAAGTTACAAGCAGTATCATGAAATGACAATATGTTCAAATAGTTTAGAACTGAATTTAGCAAGGATTCTACAACTTTAGCTTGTTCATTGTACAACTGCATTCTGGATTTGATATTAAAAATCTCCTGTATTGGTGCTTTTTTGTTTAGTTATTCTAAGACTTCTCATTCCCTCAAGCACGAGTTCCTTGGATGAGACACGTTCATAATTATTTTAAGTTCATTAACATCAGGTTTGTTTAAGGCAAGGAGTTGACTGAGGTTGAATGGTGTACCATTGGGATATCTGTTTGTGGAGTTTAAGGGTTTGGGAGGATATTTATATAACTGGAATCATGATCAAGGTGAAACAGTCATAATAGTAGAGGGGACATTTGATGTGGACGGATAGCACACCGTTGATCTATCTGAGGTAATGCTATTGTGAGAGGGAGGCAGGGAAGGAGAATATCTTCTTTGTTTTTTGATCAGCAATGAAAGAGAACTTTATTAATCAGAGAAAACCTTTTCAGGGAATATCTTCCCCAATATACAAAAAGGCCCAAGAGCACCACCTTTGGTGGGATAATTTCATTAGCGCTTTTAAGTGCTTGATAGTACAAATGTCCATAGAATATCTTTTAAGAGAAACAATATCAGAACTTTTTTTGTTTTTGATCAGTAAAGGGAGGATGTATTAAAATAAGTAAAAAAATGTACAAGTATGGTCCAAATTAAACAAAGAATTTTCGGGAGGGCTGCTCCGATGACTCTAGCATTGACTTGAATTGACGCCAAAAAGTAAACACACAATATCGAATCTTGGACGAAGGGAAGGGTCCAACATTGAGAAGCGTAGATTCACGTCGATGAATATGTCAGGCGAAAGGAATTAAGCCCTTAGCACTAGTCGGTTCTTTACGAGAACTTCAAATTTTTTTTTTCAGAGGGCTAATGAGAACTTCAATTATAGCCTTTCTAGAAGGAGTTACATGTCAAAAAATCCTCTTGAATCGACAAGTATCCAGCTTCCTTGTCCACAAAGGAGAGCCCACATTTTTTTCAGAGATTGTAGTGCAACAGCAGCATGCGCAAACTAGAAAGATTTTGTCCTTTGACTTTCAACGTTTGTGCGCGCATCTTTAGTATGCTCCATTCATCGAATTCAAGCATAAAACAATTACTTCTAGAGCAGGCTTGCAAATATAATGGTATATTTCAATTTATTTACTAGAGCAGTTTGCAAATATGCCAACCAAACCCCACTCCTCAACACACAGTCACTTGTTTAGACACACTTTAGTTAAATAAGGTCAGTTGAATATTCGGATGACCTTTGTGCTGAATATTGGTAATGCTCTCCTACTTCTGTTAGCACATTCTTGAGAGTAAGTTTGGCTGAATTGTCACTTTTAGGACTTTGTTCAAGGGGTCATGCTTCGAAAGTATTGGTTACCTTGAGCCTTTTAAGTTATATTTGGCTATTTTTATTTTTTCCTGATAAGGATATCTCCATGGAGACATCTGATAAATTGGACAGATAAACTATTGCTGGCTGTATGGAAGTTATTATATTATACTTTACTGATCAATATAGACACCTTTGTGGGGATCACCATTAATGATGTAATCTCTTTTATCCTATATCATACCCGAAGAACCATAAGATGAATTTAGAGTATTAAAAATGCATCTTTCCATTGAATGCTCACTGACATATATAGCTGCTGGAATTTGCTGGTGAATATATGTTTCTTTGTATTTAAGAAATGTTCGTTCACATATTTTGTGCAGCAGAAGATGAAGAGGAGGACGGGTGACAAATTTCGATCATTGCCATAATGTTAGACATACTCATTTGGACAAGGACAAGGATGCCACATTGAGTGCACACGGAGACATAGAATTAGCCGTTGGCTCTCATCCACTGGATACTAATATTATAAGGTTGTCTCGGAGTTGCATACTTTGGAGACTTGCAAGAAACACATGTTTACAGAAGGGTAGCAGCTTAAGGATGGTTTTGTAGGGGATGCTTCTCATTTATGTATCTGGGTTTCGTAACTTAGAATGTATAGTACATTTTGTAGCAAATGGGAAGTTATTTATCTGGTCTCTCTTTTACTTGGTGATATTGAGCATCCTCTTAACTAGATACCAAACTTAATAAATCTTGAATTCTCTAGAAAATCAAGATGATTTTAGATCCTTATTTTGTAATTTGATTAGTTATCATATTTTGAATAGACCAATTTTAATTATTTGTCTTTCTAATTCTATGATGAACTTATGATCAGCTCCCAATCGTAAAGTATAAGCAAGGAAATGTCTTTATTAGAAGGAAAGAGAGCAAGATATCTCTTCACTCTTACATAAAATAAACCAAAACAACCCCACAAGAGGTCACAATAAATAGATCACTGCCACTAAACTGAATAAAATACAAGAAGATTAACATCTAGGAGATGGGCATTGCGACAAAAGATGTAACCAGCAAAGAGAACTCATAAGCTGCTGAAGGTTGAAGCATATGATGCAACAAAGAGAAGGAAGACGAGTAGAGGAAAGGGTACTTTGGTAGAACTTCCATATGAATCTCCGCCTGTCAATGGACCAATGCAAAATATTAATATGAGATCTCTAGAAATAGAAACTACAAATTATCAATTAGTATAACCATGATTTGAAACTTGGATGAAGTTTTTTTTCCTCAAAACTACAGAAAAATGTCAGAACCCTCCTACAGTCCATGTAACTAGGTCCTTGTTTCTGTCCACATTTCAATTCGACGCCCGACACCTCTGTCCATGTCCAACTGACATAGCCCCATTGCATTTCAGTTAAAGTCTGAGATATTTAATATCTTACCTTCAATTTCTCTTACTTTTTTCTTCAAAAAATTTGCTGTGGGAGAATAATACTTACCCATCAGGCTTTTTCAAAATTTTGGATCAAATATGAATATTCGATTCTGACAATTCATATAGAAATGACTAAATGTGAGCAAAAAAATGCTCAATGACGCCTCTGTACTGTCAAATACAACTTGAAAAGCTTGTTTCTATAAACGTTCAAATTTCAAAAATTTGAAAACACGTTTTTTCAAGGTGTATCTGATGGTGAAGAGACGTCATTGAGCAAAGGTGGACTCCAAATGCTGAAATGTTGAAGCTTGAATTTTGAAATGCAAGCAGGAAGCATATGTTATAACCACATATCTCTTGGGTTAGCAATTACCTGAACTGGTGAAAATAAGGACAATAGAGGTGAGAAAATTTTATATGAGTATCTTGATACCTGGTACAGATGGTGTAGTTGGATTTCCCGCTGGAGAGTCTGCCTGAGGAGTAGCTGTTTGTAATACAGAAGATTCAAGATGACAGATTAGAATATTCTTACATAGTATTGCCAACTTATTCATGTTAGGGAGCAAACTTGTATCTTACAGTTGCATCGGCTAAGAGGTGGAGTCTGAACTTTGCAAACACCAGGGAGCGCTAGAGCCAGAGTCCGGTTGATGTTAAGCCCCATTGACGCGGCACCACCATTAAGGACCTCACACAGGCACTGTGGCTCTGACGTAACGACACTTTGAAGCTGTGAGCAGCATGAAGAAGATGGAGTTGACGAGTTCCCGGTAATGTAGTTCAGGCATGGGGACATGCTAATTATGGCATTTGTGCAACTTGTTTGAGCAGCAGCTCCTGCCCATAGCACGGTCACAAGGACCACGAACAGACCCATCTCCATCCCTTTAAGAGCCATTTGATGCTGTCGAGTTCTCTGAATATTGTCGGTGATGTACCAAAATTAGATCGATTTCTAGCTAGTAAGATTTTAGAATATCTGTGATCTTTGATTCATCTGGGTTGGGGGGAAAAGAGAGGGAATGCTGGCTTATAAAAGGAAGAACAGTGAAGGAGAGGAAAATGCAGTTCGGTTTTGTGGGTGACCAACTTCTTCTTTTTAACAGATTGTTGGTAAACAACTAAAACTAAGATGTTCAAACTTGAAACTTGATGATCTGTTCACCTTTCCATGAAATTTATAATGTTTGAATCATTTTTTCCTTGCTGATCTTTCCATGGTTTCTCTTAAGAAACTCGAACATGATGCAACATTGTGTGAGGCTTCTAACGGTTCTCACCTACTTGTGGAAATAAAGTATTGTACAGCTAGTATATGAAGGAAGATGATGCATCCTACTCCACATACTGTTCACATGGTCGCTATTTTCAGTCTTCAATTGGTGGACCACCTCTTCGACTAGGCATAGCTCAATAATTTAATTTATTGCGGAAGTTCCCAGGATCTGTGAGGTTTAGGTCATCATCCATCGTAAGAGATAGTCCACTTAATGAACGGTCTAGGATCTTTCAATCAGTCTGATTTGTGGGCTCTGCCCCATTTAAGAGGTAGCCCACTCACGAAGGCTACCTCTTTAGATTCTCTATCTCATGGGTGGCCCCATTTGGAGTTGGATTACTTGTAGTCGTGTAAAGCGGCTGGCCCATGAGAGGTTAAGGACCTGAATTTGAATTGCATCGGATCAGGCTCTAGGCTCGGGCCTATTCAAACTACCAAAGTATGGGCCCACACCCGGTGCTTGGCCCCATGACCACTTGAATGCGCGATGGTCATGGAACAACTGAATTGCAGTCTCCACCGTCATGAGTCTGATATGGAGTACCAGGCAGAACCTGTGGATATGGGCAGCACATAGTATATCTAGTGAACGTGTAGGGGGTTGGGACTGGTACCTAGTGATAGGTCTGTCCATGAAGCCCGCGACGAAAGAATACTTAAAAATCATAGAATCACCAATCATGCTGATTTACTGCGTGTAAGTACACAATGGGGTGGGGCAAACATTAGTGGCCACTTGGCAAGATTTCATATATGCATAACCAGTATTTGTGACCAACACCGAGATCTCTATCTCGCCACATGTCAAACAAGCATATGGTTTTAAGTTCTATTAGGACATGTTTAGAGCATCTCCAACCGAGATCTCTATTTTGGAGCACAAAAAAATTATTATTTTTTAATGATAAAGTGCTTTTAGAGCACCTTAGTTATAGTGTCAACTTCAACCACTCATCTCTATTTTAATTTCTAAAACAATATTCCAATAAAAAAATACCAATAAAAATATATTATTTTTTTAAATGATAGTTAAAAAATATTTAATACTAATTTCATTTTAAAGGTATCGACAATATCTTTTCAACGATACTAATTTTATAAAAATCAAATTTGTAGATTAAAAGTTATACTAATTTTGTAAAAATACGTCGGAAAGTATAAATAACACAACCTGTATAAAATTTTAATATAATATATAAAGAGGGCTAAAATAGAAATTATGGAAAAATAAATAGTGATCGAGAAAGTTATAGAGATTCATTTAGGATTTTCAAATTTGGAGACTCAAAATGGGGTCACCGAAATAGAGACCCCTTTTGTAGTACGTTAGGAGCGTGGATTCCACTTGACGGCTCTCTATTTTGCAAATATAAAGCATGGTTAGAGATGCTCTAGAAACCCAAAAAATGGGGCCACCCATGGTCAGTCCAAGCCTAGTTGTTCTGGCTTGCATTTGGTAACTGTGCTTTTTGGGCTCTGTTTCGCCCTTAAAACAGGACCAAAGTGACTTTTTGAAAAGATCTTGCAATGTTGAACTGGTTCTTTCATATCTGAACTAAGTTAGACCCTTAAAACATGCGAAACAGATCCTTATAGCATGCATGATTTTTTAATCTATATTGTTTGCTTAACTATTCAAATGAACAACAGAGATTAAATATCGTACGTTACAACCAAACAGGGTAGATTTCTTGCATTTATTTTATAAGTACAAATGCATTAATTAAAAGAAGATAGATGAGATCTCGAGACGTACAAAGAGAAAGAAGGGGAAAGAAACATCAAATGAAAAGAAAAGGAGTAAAACTTCGATGACAGGGCAGCAGATCACGGCACGTGGATTTTGTACCAGCGGACTACCTTTGCCTCACCACCCACGTACACAGGTGAGTGTTTTGGCAAAAAGCACTTGAGTACTCACCTAGGTATGTGTGTGGTGAGGCCGAGGTGGTCAGTCCATACAAATTCCACAAATTCCACGTGCCGAGATCTGCTGCCCTGTCATCAAAGTTTTATCCCAAGAAGAAGCACGGGACATCCTATACGTACTTCAAAGCATCTTTAAATCTGAAAACCCAATCAATAAGGCCGTGTTTGATTGCACGGAAAATTTTTCCGAGAAAATACATTTGGGATATGCCTTAAATGGCTGATTGATTGCAACTGAGAACACATATTTCAATCATGTGAGAAAATAAAGGTGTATTTTCACATGGAAATGAATTCTCGCCTATCTGGATGGGAAATGAATTCCAGGCTTAGTAGGAAAATTATCCAGATTTAAATGGCTGGTTAGGGAAAATTTTATAGATTTATACCTATCTAACAATGGACAGTTGTGTTTTCCTAAGGAAAAAGCAATTTTCCCACTTAGTAATCAAACACGACCTAAGAAAAGAACCTCTTTGCTTAGGAGAGATGCTACCCTAACCGAAGAGAAACACCTTAGATACTAATGATGATCTCTTGAAAAATTCGTTCTTCTCCATCAAAAGTTCTCATATTTCTTTCCAGCCATATACCCTAAATGACTTCAAACGGAAGCATTTTTCAAAGAAACTTCCCCCTAGCAGATGTATCAACTCGCAGCCAACCTCCCAATAGTCCTCCAATGGTTTCCGGCATGACCCATAAGAGACCCACTTGTGCAAGAGAATAAGACCAAATTTGTTTGAAAAAGTCACAATGCAACTAGAGATGGTATGTGTTCTCCCCACTAGCCTTACACATAACACAGTAATTCACAATTATCCACCTTTTAACAATTAAGTTCTCAATAATGAGGGCCAAGGGTACGTAATGGCAGGGCTAAAGAAGAATGGGATAATGCCTCGTAAAAAGAGCTTACCCTGAAATTCCTTCATTTGGATTGGTACTGGAGTAGCTTTGCTAAATTTGTGTGCTAATAATTCTTAATGATTTCTATCAAGGTTTAAAGGGACTGTTATAGCGGCATAACTTGTAGGTAATATAACTGTTATGGCTGTCATGAGACTCATAACGGATCAAAGAACAGTCTTTTTTTTTCCCGTATCAGAACAGTCAAAATTTTATTTTATTTTATTTTTTTTAAATTTTTCCGAGTTCATTTTCCCCATATCAATTTGGCTATCGCAGCAACTTCGCTCCATTTGTATTTTATTTTTAAAATTTTCCGAGTTCATTTTCTGCAGATTGATGTGGGTATTGAAGTAACTTTGCTAAATTCGTGTACTAATAATTCTTAATGATTTCTATCAAGGTTTAAAGGGAACGCTATACCGCCATAACAGGTACGTAATATTACCGTTATGGCTGTTATAACGGATCAAAGAACAGTCAAAATTTAAGTTATTTATTTATTTTTGTAAAATTTTTTTAGTTCATTTTTCAGCTCAAGGTATATAGCAGTTAACGACCATTATAACGACCAGACCATTATAACCATTAAATATGTTACGTTGTTTTTAGCATTAAATAACAAATAATATAACGAGTTGGAGCAAAAAAAAAAAAAAAAAAAAGGAAGAAGAAGAAGTTGGAGCATTACCGTTATAACGGCGTTATAACCAAGAAAAGTGTCTTCCAATAAACAAGAAAGGGAGCAAGAAAGACTCCTCACACATACATGTATCTAACAAACCAAAACAACCTCAGACGGGCTTCTAATTAGCACAATATTACAACTACACCCCCCAAATATGTGAACAGAGAAACAAGTTCCAAATCCCCAGAGAAAACTCAGAAGCTGGTGAGAGTTGAAGCACATGCTGCAATGAAGAGAAGAAAGACAACAAGATGAAGGGGCAAGTTGGTAATATTTCCGTCAGAGGCGTCCCCGCCTGTCGATGGGACCGTTTTAGATCCGGTTCCTGCATCCATCCACACATTAATAATACTTTGGTTAGTAAAATTACACCTTTTTCTTACCACATTTTATCGAAATTGTAAATCCCATTTATTTTCTTGGTATCCCAATCAAGGTTTAAAAGGGGCCGTTATAATGGCGTAACAGATTGGGGGAGTTACCGTTTCTTCTGTTATAACGGATTCTAAAGCACATGGGCAAAAATTTTTAAAATGGAAAAATAACGTAAAATAATGGCGTTAAAATTCAAAATCTGAATAACGGGCATTTTTTAACAAAATTTTTCAGAAAATAACAGTCACTATTTTTGTTATAACGGAAAAATAACGGAAAATAGACATCATTTTGAGCATTAAAATGGCACATAACATAACGGGGAGGTCCGAATCCATTATAATGGCCGTTATCTTTGTTACAAGGGCCGTTTCTTAAACCATGATCCCAATTGCCCAATTGAATTAATTACGCTGAGAGATTGTCCATTAATGCATTTTTTTTATATACCTGCAGGACTGCCAGGCACTGATGATGGTGTGATAGAAGAATCAGGTGTTTCATCTGAAGAATCTGCGGGAGCACTAACTGGGGAAATAACCGGAGAAGTTGCAGGTCCATTAGCAGCTGCCCACCATAGAAAACGTAAATATGTTAATTACTCTCCTTAGAAGGCTTAATTATATAAACACACAATTTCGGTTTTGCTTACCGTTACACGCACTAACGGGCGGAGTTTTAACGTTGCAAGCACCGGGGAGCGCTAGAGCTAGAGTCTTATTGATGTTGAGCCCCAATCCCGATGCGACGCCACCGCCATTGAGCACCGAGCAAAGGCACTTTGGTTGCGATTGCACGACACTTTCGAGCTGTGAGCAGCAAGATGACGACGGTGTTGAGGAGTTTCCAGTAATGTAGTTAAGGCATGGTGCCATGCCAATTATCACACTCGTGCAACCCGATTGAGCCATGGCTCCCGCCCAAAGCATGGCCACAATTAGGACCAAAACTAGACCCATCTCGATCGCTTTCGAAGCCATTTGACGCCAAATTTTCCGGTGTTGTCGGCGATAAACTGCTTGTGTGTCAGATATGAGGCTAGTGAAGTGTGAAAGGGAGGGATGTGATATATATATAGTAAGGTTTGTTCTACGTAGAAAAGAGACAAATACAGATTGGTATATTTTGGTGACCAACTTCTCCTACGCTATGGTTATTGGTAAACTAAAACAGGGTTCAGGAGTTACCCACAAATATTCAAATAAGGTTAAGCTAACGTGTCACTTTAGTCATCTAATAACCCGTCACCATCGTCGTGAGCTTTATCCCAACTATATGATCAGGTTGGCTACACGAATATTATTTCTCTATTTTTACGGCGTTCATCACTATGAGCATAGCCAAGATGAGGATGTTGAGAGTTATCGTAATAACATAATAATCCGTACCTAATATTTTTATAATGGGACTGTATTATAAGTTCAATGGTATATGCTTTATACTGAAATTAATCTACAAGATACATACCAATCTGGATACAGACACGTGTGTCGGAATCTGACACAGATACAAGGTGTTGGGCTCGGCAAACTTCAAAAAATAGGGTTTGAAGACTCAGCTAAATATTTAATTATTAATTTATTTTTTATTTTATAACGACAAGTCCATGGCAAAATATTGAGAATTTCGTAAAATTTTTACTAAATCTTATAAGCAAAACCCTATTCTCTCTCTTACAGAGTTCAAACTCCAAATTCCCTATATTGAATATTTATTTTCTTTAAAAAAGTTCAGCTAAAAAAAAATAAGTCCTAAGCGAGTAGGCATTCGAATCTGTGTCCACACATAGGGACATGCGACTCACCTGTTGGTTTGAAGAGTCTCTACAACACAGATACTATACCAACTGTAATCAACAGACTTTTATTGTAAATTTTGATTAATATGCCTTTATCGACCACTCGAAAGGATGTGATTGATCAGATGGTTAGGATCATTCGATTTAATTAAGCTCTATCCAATAAATAAATGATTGATCAATCAGATGGTTTTTGATGATATGTACATGCACTGATAAACGGTAGAGATGGGTTCTATCAAACAAAGGACTCTACTAGTGCACATTGACTATGCATGCAGTGTTCTCTAGATCAACTTTTGAGAGGTGTTTGGATTCTTATTTTAGAATTTTGGGTGTTGGGTGACAAACCCAACTCCCAATCTTCCAAATTTGCCACTTACCTATGTTTTGTAACAAAGGTGTACAAATATTCAAATAAGGTTAAGCTAACGTGTCATTTTGGTCATCTAATAATTCGTCACCATCGTCATGAGCCTAGCTGAGATGAGGATGTTGAGAATTTTAACTATAATAATGGGGTTGGGGGTCAACATACCCTATCCCAACCCAAGTTTATGTGGGAGGTGGACGCCTTATTTGCATGTCATCAAACACCCCAACAATTATTTGAAGGACTCAAATACTTTACTCCAGCCTCCAGGATGTTGGGCAACTCCCACATATATTTCCTGTTTTGCCACGTACCCATGTTTTATATATATAGAAAAACAAGAGGAATGCTAGATCTACTCTAGGGCGTTGGGTGACTAACCCAACGCCCTCTCTTCCAAGTTTGCCACGTACCTATGTTTTGTAACAAGGGTGTACAAATATTCAAATAAGGTTAAGCTAACGTGTCACTTTGGTCATCTAATAACCCGTCATCACCATCGTCATGAGCCTAGCTGAGATGAGGATGTTGAGAATTTTAACTATAATATGGGGTTGGGGTCAACCCTAGCCCAACCCAAGTTTATGTGGGAGGTGGACGCCTTATTTGCATGTCATCAAACGCCCCAACAATTATTTGAAGAACTCTTACTCCAGGATGTGGGGTAACTCCCACATTTCCTGTTTTGCCACGTACTCCATGCTTTATATATAGAAAAAACAAGAGGAATGCTAGCAAGCAATGCCTTAATGGTGTTGCACATATGCAACATCACAAAAGATAAAAAAAAATCTTAGTAAACCACCCATTTGATTTAACATATATATTTTCTTTGTCTTTTGTGGGGTTGCATTTGATGTTAAAACGCGTTGCTTGCTAGCATTCCTAATATATATAATGACTCATGCTGTTCTTACTAATAGATTACTAATGGATGTAGGGCCCACATGTAGATGAGTTAAGGGCTGATTTTTTGCCAGGATGATCTCCTCACCATGGAAATCATCCTCACTAAAAATCAGCAATTTCTAAAATTTTAACTCTATAAAATATGGACTTAAATTTAACGGTCCAAAAATTTTCAACTTGCAATTCACTTTTCATAATACTACAAATGTTGGAATGGGTTGATTTTTTTTTTGTAAAGTTGATATCCATGTTGAGAAGAATATCATCACCAAAATTATCCCTTTTTATCCCAGCCCATATATATATAGACTTCAAAAAGGGCAAAAAAAGCGTGGGAGTCAGGTAACTACCTAACTCCCCGGTTCACAGGATTTTGACTCTTATTTTAGAATTTAGATCTACTCCAGGGTGTTGGGTGACTAACCTAACTCCCCCTCTTCCAAGTTTGCCACTTACCCTTGTTTTGTGTACTGAAAAAATAAATATAAAATCTAATTTTAAAGATTAGGAAGCGGCATGCAAAATAGTATTGTTGGAGTTGGGCGGGGCCAAGATTTTGTTCAAAGGTGGTGGGCAAGGAGGCAGCAGGCATCCAAAACTTTAAGACGGAAGGTCGTAGGCAAGATTTGAGAGAGGTGCTCTTTCTACCTTTAACTATAAGGGCGTGTTTGATTGCCAAGTGGGAAAATTCAGAAGGGTCGGGTTCAGGGGACCCCCATTTTTCTGACCCCTCTTGGTGTTCGTGTGCTCGGCCGTGGATTTCAAGAATCCAACGGTGGTTGTCAGTGCCGAGCTGGCATCACTTTTGGGTGCGCTGACAACCACCGTTGGATTCCTGAAATCCATGGCCGAGAGCACGAACACCAAGAGGGATCAGAAAAGGGGGGTTATCGGAACCTGAGCCTTTCAAGAATAGGAATCTTGTAGATAGACTCTAAGATACTGATTCGGTGTAGCATGGCTACATTGAACTCTTTCGAAGAATGTCGGGTTGGGATCTAATTCTATATAGGTCGAGGTCTACCTCAAAATTTGTGTCACGATAAACACATGTGACACTCACAAAATCCAATCAAACAATTGGTCTATCGGTCACAATGCGACTTCCTTTCCTTTTTCTTACACACAATTAACAAAGGATAAAACCCAACAAGAAGGAAATGTACAATTAATCTCTAAGGAATGCCACTTACTCTTTTTTAACATACAATTCGGTCTCTCGAAGATCCTTATAAATTAATTATCAACCCAATTAACATAAAAAATCCGACAAAAAGAAAATATTAAACACAAACAATCTCTACAAAATGTGAGTTAAGTTTTGGAATTTTGGTCCAATGGGTTTTAAACCCAAGACCTCTTGGGATTTTAACTAAAGATCTTTAGAGATCTTTTGCTTTTGCCTTTTAGAGCCAAAGTGTTTTTGTTTTGAGGAGCCAAAACTGTATAAGATTGAATTAAAATTTTGGAGAGTAATCTCTGGTTGTCTTTTACTTTTCTTATTACAACGCGTGCCTCAGCCATTTTTTCACCGATAAGTGCCTGATGTCTGTTTTATAGTTTCTTGAATCAACTGCTGGTTATCTGCTACTACTGTCCGAGTACACTTTTGCTATTTACTTGGTTAATTTCATTTAATAGTTACATTGCAGTTTTATTCTCTGATTCTTTATTTTAGTGATTGATTATCTACTGATACATAAACAGGAAAAGTCTATACTAACGCAAAATAATCCGAACCTAAAGATAGATTGATTAGACTTAAAAGTTTGAGATTTTTAAAAAGTGACGTTGGATAGAGAGGTTGCTTAGACATAAAAAAAATAGATGATGAAGTCTCCCTTGTGTATAGATTTTAAAGAGTGATGTTGGATAGAGAAGAGAATCGTTAAAATTTAGGCAATCTTGGACATACCCCCATCTTATCTTTGAAATTTGACATGCCCCCTTGGTCTACTGCCATTTGACCAGAGTTGACCCGAATTGACCACCAAAATTTTAATCAAAGGGCTAAAATACCCTTATCTTCGACCTTGGAACAAGGGTTTGAGCCAAAAACCAAACCCCAAATCAAACAACGGCCATCCACCAATTGTACAACCGAACTATAAATATCATGCCATTCAACATTGCGGATGAGAAGTTCCACCTTGTGGTGGTCTCGAACTTGGTTCAGACTGGACATGGCCTTGGCCTAGCAAACTTATTAGGGAATCTATCTATATATATGCATATGACAGGCCACTTTTATATTGGAGCGGTTTATTCAGTATATATCTCGTTCCAGTCCAGCCACAATTTACAGTCAATTATTGTTCTTTTAAAATTCCAAAACTACATGGGACATGCATAGAAGGGGTTTACCGGCCGGACTCCATTGGTGTCTACGACCCTAGAAAATCATGGGCCTCCCTTCCCCAAGTTGTTTATTCGCTTGCTTATTGTACTAAAATGGCAGTGACTAATATTACATGCGGGGTCCTCAAACCCTTCTCCCTCTTATGAGGACTGGTTATCAAACTTTGTTTTTCAACGAGACATCAAAGGTGTTTGTATATGGTTGAAAGGGCTAACCCAACTCAACCTTAGGTTGAGTCGCTGAGTTCGGGTACATGACTCCCTTAGGGCTTCCCCAAGTGAGTCAAGATCCGCATTCAAATTAAGTATGGACCAAGGATGGAATCCCATGACATGTATAACGGTTGAAAAAAAGTCAAATTCACGCGGGAAAGTAACATGCCAACCCTACCTAACTTTATACTCATGGTTTCAAACAATGAATAAATTACTCCCAACTCACAAAGTTAGTTAAAGTAGTTGAGCTTCAAAACCCACTTCAAATCTACCGTTTGTTTCCCTCCACATCTCTTCTTGAACCTATCCATCTATAAATTCTCATACCCTTCAAAGTCACCATATCTTCTTCTTCCCCTTTCTCCTCCCTACGAGAATTCTTAACCCTAAGATAAACACCAACATGGACGGGTTTAAGGGTTATTTCAGGCGGATAATCGCCCTATCGGTAACGGTCCTAGCGATCTCAATTATGCCGGTTTACGGGCAGGTCACAACTGCCTGCACAAGCTCAATGATTAGTAGCATCACACCATGCATCAATTTCATCACTGGAAGTACTGGCAATGGTTCTTCACCAACTTCTGGCTGTTGTAGTTCGCTTCAGTCGCTTCTGAGCGGTAGTTCGGATTGCGCGTGTCTTATAATTACCGGGAATGTTCCGTTCCAATTACCCATCAACCGAACCCTAGCAATCTCGCTCCCAAGTGCCTGTAACATGGGCGGCGTGCCCATCCAGTGCAAAGGTGAGATTTTTGCAACATGTTGCGTAGAGGATTATGGAGGCGTGACCATTAAATGAGTTACTAATTATGAATTCGCTTTATTTGCAGCCTCCGGCACCCCTCTTCCGTCGCCAGGTACCTACGATGGCGAAGAATGATCTTAATTAGCTAATTATATAAAATATAATTGGTTCTTTTTGGCAAGCAGGGCCCTACGTACCAACACCATCCGATCGGGATTGGATGGTAGATGGATACGTGCGCCTTTATATCATTATTAAGTCTATATATTTACTAACCATACTTGATTATTGGCAGGTCCCGTTTCATTAGGTCCAGCTCCTTCCACTAGTTCTCTTTCTCCAAGTCCTAAAGGTAATCTGCTTATAAAGGGTGACTTGTCGAAATAATGGAGTGTTATTTTTGTAATTTCTAAAACTCGAGGGGCAATTTTGTCATTAAATATTACATAAAGGTAGAGGTGCAGGACCTGATTAATGATTGGGTCAGGTTCCGGTACTCTAATGTACATATTTTTATATTTTTTAAGACGAAAGAGCCCCTACTATGTGAATAGTTTAAAAACACAGAAGAAGCAAAATAGGGGTATTTTTGAAAATTGGTGTTTAGCGCGAGGCACGCAAGAAGGGCCTTCGTCCATTAATAAGTAGAATAGATATTTAACGGTCACGGCAGTAGATCCTCTAAAGCTTAACGATATTAACGATTTTCATTTTCGGGCAGCTTCTTCTGTCCCTGAAACGTCGTCACCAGCTCAAGCACCAGAATCAGATACTACTTTGGCACTATCACCGGCGTCTCCACCAGTGGAAGAAGAAACTCCGACGGCGGTTCCAGGGCTCCGGCCGGTATTAACACCAAGTTCAGCTGCCAGGCTTTCTCAAATTACTTCACCACCTCTCCTATTTGTTTTAGGGATCATGGTTCTTAAGTACTATTAAGTAATTTCTCTCATGTAATTATTTATTGTCTTTATATTTTTTGGGGGGAGGGGGATGGAATTTTATTGTTTTTGGGTTTTAATTAAGCTATTGTTTGAGTTTGTTCTTACTGTAGTGAGATTATTTATCAATAAATACATACATTTATTGAACAAGTGTCGCTTTGGCCGAGTGGTTAAGGCGTGTGCCTGCTAAGTACATGGGGTTTCCCCGCGAGAGTTCGAATCTCTCAGGCGACGATTTACTTTTTCTTAACCTCCCAACAAAAATAAGGAACAGTTTGCTTAACTTGTCCCGACTCCCAACTACCAATCAGCCTGTATTTTTTTTTGTAAGCACCAATCAACCTGGTTGGTAACCGTTGGATTTGAGTCTTTCTTATGGGTTGGTTTTTAACCATGTGATTCACCGAGTAAACATTCGCTCACACCTGTATGTGAGCAAACCGATCACACACCACAATATGTGCCACGTGGCACGTTCTTAGAGGACGATGACCGTATGGATGTTTGTCCAGCCCCCCCGTTGGATCTGAAACCAAAAATCAGCCTGATCAGTTATGTCAGACCTCTGGATCTAGTACTCCAAATAATGGTCAATAATGCTCTAAATTCTACGGTTAAAAGCAACCCATGCAAATGACTACAATCCAATGCTTAGAAATAACTAATCAAGCTAATTTTTGGTTTACAAGTCAACCTAGGGACTAGCCAAACATCAATACGGTCTTCGTCCTATAAGAGTGTGCCCCGTGGCTCATATTGTGATGTGTGATCGGCTTTGCACACAAACAGTGTGAGCGAAGGTTTTCTCGTGATTCACCTGGGAAATGAGCCAATTATTAAACCCCTCTCTGCTTAGGAAATTAGGAGTACAACTTCTATCGCAGCGTTCTGACATATGCTTCTGTCACAATGTAAATACAGGCCACGTAGCACACTCTTAGTGGATTCTGACCGTATGGATGTTTGTCCAGTCCCTCGGAGGACCTATAAACCGAAAATCAGCCTGATTAGTGATTTACAACCTTTGGATCTTTGCACCCAAATAACACTCAATAATGCTTGAATTCTTACCGTTAAAATCAAACCATGAAAATAACTTCAATCGAATCGGTTAAAAATCACTAATCAAGCTGATTGTTAGTTTAGAGGTCCACTAAGGGACTGGCCAAACATCCATACGGTCAGAATCCACTAAGTGTGTGCCATGTGGCCTGTTTTTTTTTTTTTTTTTCATTGTGACAGAAGCATCTGCCAGAACGCTGTGATAGAAGTTTTACTCGGAATTAGTGGGATGCACTAAAACTTGTGCCACAAGATGTTGTGACGGAAGCCGGTCACAGCATTCAATACGATCCACGTCGCATACTATTAGAGGACGATGACCGTATGGATGTTTGGCCAGTCCCTCGGTGGACCTAACAATAACATTTACCCAACAGTTTTCTGTTTGTTACAAGGAAAACCATCTTCCATTCTCAATCTGCCAAAGAAACGCATAAATCAGAGAAGCCATGAATCCCGTCGATATAATTTTCGTTCCGGCTAAATTTCCGTCGCCTTCGCTGCTTACACTGCTTCTCATGGTGGTGGCCACTGCCGCCGCGGTGGCGCCGCACGGAGGCTGCACTGACGAGCTGATGGCGATATCCCCGTGCTTGCCTTACCTCTCGTCTCCGCCGACAAATCTCTCCTACTCGGCCTCTTCTCAGTGCTGCGATATCTTCTCTTCGGACTTCAACACTAGTGGCGCCGCCTGTCTCTGCTACCTACTCCGCCAACCATTGCTCTTCGGCTTCCCTCTCAACGTCACGCGAATCCTCTCTCTCTCCTCTCTCTGTTCTCTAACGAATGCGAGTTCAACGACACTGATCTCTCTGGAATCTCTCTGTGAAGGTTCGGATTTACTTTCTTGAGGTTTCTCGATTTTTTTTTTTTTTTTGTTGAATTCCATTTTCCGGGATTTCTTCGCTCAGTGATCTTTTGTTTTAAGTCTTTTTGGTTGATTTCGGTGTTTGCTAAAGTGCGCCCCTACGTACTGGCGCCTAACCGGAGGAATTGCTGGAGTCTGCATTTGGCGCCGGAACGTACGTGGCCGCACAAGTTTGTTTTCTGTTGGATTGCATCAAAAGTGCCACGTGGTGCATCAGGTGATGTGTGTCCTAGAAATGTGTTGATGTATGCTCTTGAAAAATACCAGTTAACGCAATTTTCATTGGCTGCATGGATGTTTGGCTCATTCATTGGTGTGGATAGACACACCAAAAATCAGCCTGATTGGTTATCTCTAGCCATTGGATTTTACATCTGCTTAAAGAGTGATTCTAGCTTTTGGATTCATGCATTTTGTTGGGGTAAATCAATGGCTAGATCTCATCAATCAAGCTGATTTTTGGTGTGTAGAACTGCGAGAAAAGTTTTGATCCATGGCGTTCTGGCACTTATAGTTAAGTGCCACCTGTCCTGGGGTTAAGTTGCATTTAACTGTAGTTGCTTTTCTCCACTGTTAAGGTAACTACAGTCAAGTAACACCGAAAGGAATAAGCCAAACATGCACGTGGTGGTCAGTGGGCCCAAAAAAAGTATATATTACGTGGCATTTAGAGGGGCACACATCAACGAGTAATTTGCGCATTAATTTCTTTTCCAATCCATGAATATTTGGCCGTTAAAAGTTTTTGATGATCAAAATTGCTCAACGTGTCAATGATCAAAATTCAGTTTTTTGCATTTTTTTTTTAATTTGTAACTAACATAACGGCCCCGGAGCGTTATCGTTATAAGATTCGTTGTAACGGTTTTTAAACAATGACGCTGAGTACCGTCAGATTCTAGGTGGTGATGAGTTTTTGTATTTGATTGGCTTTTGTATCTGTGAGTTTTAAAGTAGTTTTATTGCTTGTAATTTGCAACAGAGACTCCGACATTGCCTCCTCTCCAAAGCACATCTGGTTCGTACAATCGTTTTGCTTTGCTTCTCTCTTCCCATCTGATTTCGCTAACACGTACGCACCGTGCTCATATCTTGCCAAAATGATATATATGGAGAGTAATGATCACATGGCCCGGAATCCATGGACGTTGTCATGGACCATGGTGCATAGTGGTGTCATTTTGGCCACCTGAACACCACTGTGCACCATGGATGAAAGTCTCGGGATCATGCGCCATTGATTGCGCCATATACCCATGGTGAGAAAAATTCCCTGGCCTGGGGGACTTCAAGCTTTGAAGTCTCCCCACCCAAAATGTCTGACACGTACCCCAATCCCTTAACCCAACTAGCGTTAAGCCCTTGGTCAGTAGTTAACAAGGGTACTTGTCAGACATTTTGGGAGGGGACTTCAACTAAGAGAATTTTTTTCCCTACCCTTGGTTACTTTTAAAAAGTTTTTTTATAAAACCAAATCCTAAACCCTCAGGTATAGGTGGCGTGCGATCATTGGGCACATGATCGCCACTTCAAAAAATTTCTCCAGATGGGCAGTCTAGATTGTCCACCTCAACCTTCCACGTGGCAGAAAACCCCCTGACTTCTTCTCAGGCTACCTTTCACCTAATAACACAGCTGATGGATATTTCGGTCTTTTACACAAGGTTGAATGACTCCAGCCTCCAGGCACTCCTTAGCAAAGTCTTGCTCGGGGGTTTCCTTCGCGTGGCATTTATCCCCTAAAACTGCCTTTAACCAAACTTAAAATCAACCCTAGTTACTTTTTTTAACATGGGTTGGGCTGTTTTGGGGTGCGTGTCATACAAAGGGAAACCTGGGGGCTAAAAAATTTCATTGAACGTTGCCATGAACATAGCGCAAGTTTTTCAGTGCAAGAGCTCTCGATGAGTGAGCCAATACTCAAGTCTTTCAAGGGTGGCCGCTTTGCCGAAAATAGACCGATTTGATATCACCCTTCAATTCAAAAAGCAATTTCTCCTTGCATAGGAAAGTGCCACCCACTGTTTGCCAAAAAATACAAACAAATAAAGCACCTTTAGGACACTCCATCTTCGGGTTGGATAGCAATATCCATGCATGCAAACACCCCCCTTGGGATATGGCACCACAGAGATTGGTTGTGCCAGGTACATTATAATGTGCATCAGTGCACGTCCCCACAACCACACGATGATTAAGTTTTCAACACTTGTTTGCAGGGTCACTGACTTCGCCACCGGAAACTGCTGCAAGTTCACCCACACCAACGAGCTCGTTACCAGATTCATCTACATCGATACCAGTTGACAACAGCGGCAGCCAGTTTCTACCTGGAATCATGTTCTTTATTGTTCCCATCTTTGCTTATCTGTAGTTCTCATCACACCTGTTTCAATACTTTTTTTTTTTAAATTCTCTTCATGCTTTGGCATTGTAGACAACTATTGAGATCTTACATTGCTTTCACGGTCTGCTTTAAATGAAGAATTCAAAAGAATATACCTCGGCGACTTTGAAAAGGAGCCCGTGTACGTGTGGAATTAATGAACAAAGTAAATGTCAGTTATAACTTGCTTCGAAGTGTAAAACACGTACTGTTGTTCAATGGCACCCATGGTGCTAGAAACACCCAAAAAATACAAGGAAATTCACGCAAATTATCACTTGCATTACAAGGGACAATTCTAATACTTCTATAGAAAATGATTCAATCAATCGTCATGTGGTTGGTGACCGTTACAGAAAACATTTAATATGAAGGATAAAAGAGGCTATAGAAAACTTGCCTGTAACTCTGCATTGATCAAAATTACTTCCAACCGTCTGACCATTCAGCTTCATCGGTAACCGGATTAGGGATCTCTTCTTCTTTGACAGACTCATCACTCCATGCCACTTCATCAGCGACTTGGGGGCTCTCTTCTTCATAGTCCTCCTGATTGTGGTCTTCTTCAGTGAAATCTTGCCTTTCAGGGAGAGGACAACCCTGATAGGAGTTATTGTCTGAACAATGCCTTAAAAGTTTATCCCAAAAAGGATCCTGCCAAACACAATAACTAAAATCAGTAATCGATCTTCAGTTCTGGAATTTGGGTTTCATCAGCCTCCAAGAATTGCGAGATTCCAATGGGGAAGTCACTCATGCAACTATAATTCAATCCCCATCTTCAACTCAAATTTAGTGAGCATTTAACATCCTCGAGAGATGGGAAAGCAAAATTTGCACATACCACCATACTGTGGGATTTTTTCCTTGTTCTAAGTGCTATATATTAATTCACCCGAATAGCTTAGCATTCAAACAATTTATGCGCACCCTCCATTACATAAATCATTTAATTGTGCATTCTTTTCCTGAGAAAATTGTTTATCCTTGGTATAAAATCATCAATTAACAGAAAAAAATGATGAGGTGGGTTGGTCAGATTGACGCACAGCATGGATCACAAGTCAGACTAGAAGCAGCTTATGCATACATTAAAATATCAAACAATATATGAATAATATATGCGCATCTGATTTTCGTAAGGTGGCATGAAAGTGTGTATCATTTTATTTTTATTATATCTTTAGCTAATATTTTGCCACCACATGAACCCAATACATAATGTAACAACATCTTTTTGGGTCCTGTACTGATTGTGATCCTTGAACAGATGCTCACCAGTAGTCCTAGGCACCACCATAAAGAATGTATGGCACATTATAGTTGCAGAAAAAAGATGGTACTTGCAGCACAAGTTTTAAGGGATTGTTGAATAAAATATACACACACACCCACCTACAGCAAATGAGTTTTCTAGAGCTAGTTTATCATCCAGACTATAAATATATCAAGGGCCTTCCTGGCATTTCATACACGACATGGGTTACTCCTGTTTCATATGTTTAACTCTATGGTGCTCAGCACGGTAAGAACATACCATGGATACGGTAGTTACAATTACATTGAAGTGTCAGGGTAACATAGGGTTTAGCTTAGGCTAGGACCAAGACACATTGATGAAGACACGTGCCGGAGTCAGACGCAGACACAAAGTTGGTGCAGTAGCCTCAGAAAACCAACAGGCTAACATGTACACAGTAATTTTGGTAATATTGGAAAGATAAGGTTTTGTCTTAATAGCCATGTCAATGAGAGTAACACACAATTCAGACATTGTTGTATGACCCAAAACCCTTTTTCTCACCTTTCCTTGAAACTGGGAGTATCATCGTTACAGAGATGGTCACACCTTTTTCCTAGTATTCTCAATGCGCCAAAGAGTCCAAACAATGATTTTCCTCACAAAATTTCCACACTACAGCGGTGAGAGGATACTTTATTTACTCTCTCTCCCATTTTCAATCTCCCACGTTCTCTTCTCAAATCTTAATAACTTGCAATGCTAAATTTTCTAACAGCTTAATATTTAAACCTCTAGGAATTCTAAAACATGCCTCTTCTAAATCTGCACATACACCCAAAAACAAAAAATGTATAGAGCTGCACCAAACAGAACTTAATTATTTAACTAGATTTTCCTCCACACAATTTTCATAGTAATCAAAGAAGAAACAAATGAAATGTGGTTTATGATGAAGAAAAGGTACTTCAAGATCACCAAGAGCCATAGTCACGTATCTATGGAAGCTACTGCTCCACAACTCAAAAACAATGCCAACATAATATGAGCATAAGGAATGAGATGAAATTCATTTGAAAAGATCATAATAACTGAAAAAGGACTAAACTTAGTATATCTATGCCCATGTGACTAAACATTAAAGAGGGGGGTTAAAAAAGAATAAGAGAGTTACTATAATGAGGACTACCTTGCTGATTATGTGTGGGTTTCCAATGATGATAAGCAACGATCTAGCACGGGTAACAGCAACATTAAACCTCCTTGGATTGCTAAGAAATCCCAGACAGTATGTTCTGTCGAAATCATTATGTTTGATGGTCGACCTGACAGTAGATATAATTATGACTTGTCTCTCTTGTCCTTGAAATTGCTCCACACTCCCAACCTTTACATCAGGCATATCCAATGTCTCAAGAGCTTTCTTTAACTTGAGTACTTGCTGGCGGTAAGGTGTTATTA
Source organism: Euptelea pleiosperma (assembly GCA_035048495.1). NCBI lineage: Eukaryota > Viridiplantae > Streptophyta > Magnoliopsida > Ranunculales > Eupteleaceae > Euptelea > Euptelea pleiosperma. Next base: position 22,952,599 of record CM068551.1, on the reverse strand, counting down.
CCCCAATATCTGCGTCACTCAAATCACTGCTGCTTGTCAGCTTCTTGATGATCTCAACTACCTTGCTTGCCTCAATCCGATTAAACCATGATGGATTACTGCCCTCTCTCTCATCACATCCTTGAATGCCGATGAAAAGAACAGGGAAGTCTTTGCTTGGAAGGAGGTTCCCCCAAGTGCCCATGGAGGAAAGTGTCTCTTCTTTACAGGCAATCAATTCCCCCTTGTAGAAAAGCTTTGAGGGCAGTTCCAGGATTGCTGGCTCACACCGGTAGTTCCTTACCAACTTCGTCACATAATTTGCATCCTCACAGTAGTAAAATTCACATTCAAACAGCCTCTCCAAGTATGATTTTCCCAATCCATAAGTCTCTGCATCTCTGGAGTAAATAACAGGACCAAGCTGCATCGGATCTCCTGCCAAAACAACAACTGTTTCTCTTCCGCAGAGATTGGATATTGGGATCATGGTTTCTGGCTCTGAGGCTTGACCAGCCTCATCCAAGAAAATATGGGAAAAGTGGCCCCGCTTGATGCCTTCTGCATAAAGGAGAGAGGCACTCATATAGGTGGATATTATGATCTTATAACGCATTAAGGCCCTGAGCGGAGGACACTTGAAGATGGACTCCTCAAAGTAGCAAAAACGAATATTATCAGGCTGAACATCCTCATAAGGACGGCTAGTTGCATTTAGTCTAAACATCTCTCTCTCTTGAATTTCGGTAAACTCCTTGCTGATGAGTTTCTCTAATATGTGGTCTGCTGCACTATTTGAAGCTGCACACACAAGAATCCAAGTATTCTTTCTGGTTGTGTAGATCTGTAAGATTGCTTCCACCAGTGTCACTGTTTTACCAGTACCCGGGGGTCCATGGATGACATAAGGTGGGGCCCCTTTGCAGCCAAGGATCATCTCAACAGAAAACATCTGCTCCTCATTTAGAAACGGAGTCAAAGGCACCACCGGGGTTGCTTTGATTGATCTCCTTCTAGAGGACTGAGATGGAAAGAGGAGCCCAGTTTCTAATTTTTCTGCAGCTTGAACAGACTGATATAACCGCCTCATGTTCACCCTGTTATATGTGAACCTAACATTGTAGAGGTTCCCGTCACGATGACACTGGTGCAACTCCTGGGAAAACTTCAGGAACACTTCATCAGCCTCAACTCGGTGGATGTACCCCTGCACAAACCACATTCCTAAATGTAAGTTTTGGAGAAAAGGTTGGCAATTTTTCTAAATTCCACTAACAATGCACACAGTAAACTAAATAATTATCAATAATTAGAATGAAAATAAAATATTGCCCAATGAGACACAACTAGCAAGCCATGCCGCATGTGGACGGCAATAAGAAAAACACAATGTATCACCAGTATTGCATTAATGTGTGTTTAAATAAAGGTTTTTTTTTTGTATAATACATACTAATATTAGGAATAATCAAAAGGAAGGATGAAAAGCCATCCTCTTCGCCTCATCCACACATGTGACATGCATCCAGGAGATAGGTTTCCCTCCTTTGACGTGTCCCACCAAGTAGATCACCTGGGACAAAAATTGAATTGACTGGATGATACTAACCATCATCTATCATATTCTTTTGGATAGTCATAAAATAAAGTCATGGCAAAGAAACAAGTTGATAGAATGGACGTTTGATCATCTGAATTGATCAATCATTGACCTAGAAGATCTCCATCTTAGGAACCAGTGGGTGGTGGTTCCATACCCCCAGAATGTGTTCCACTTCTGAGGCAAAGGCAGACATGACCACATCTTGCCATCATCCCTCCCTGACTTGAGTCTTCCTCGTGTCTCTATATGTATGTGTGTGTGTCTGTGCTACTTTTGATGCATTTTACTTTCTCTAAACTTTAATAAAATTCTTTAAGTTTTTCAAAAAAGATGGTTCATAATTTACATTGCAGCAATCAATACACAAAACGGATTGGTTTTTCAATGTTAGATACAAATTAAGAATCTAAGATAAGATATTTTAATCTTTGACAAATTGAGAAGTTCTCCCAAACGCATGCACAAAACCTTATATGGAGGAGTACAGTCATTAGGATTGTTGGTAGCAAGCTTGGCGAAGATAAAATCCCCATGCACAAGTGAAGGCCTTTTCTCTGCCAGTCCAGGGACCTCAAGGGCCAACAGAGACCCCTTCTTCCGCATAGTGACATACTCCATGCCATGGGCTCTCATTTCTTCCTGAAACAACAAATCATTAATTTTAGAGCAAAGTTAAACAAAGATATCCTTTGGTAGTATTCTTTACATAACAGGTACTAAGAATTACCTCCAGATTCAGTTCTTCCATGATTAGTAAAGTGGTGAAGAAAGGACCATAATTCTCCCTCGTTAAACCTTCTGTGATAGCCTCAGGGGTTTGCTTACTCTCCAACAACTCCCTAACATCCTTTGGAATGTCGTATAGAGGAAGCCTATACTTGAACCCTCGGGTTGCTACCCTTGCAGGACGAGAGCCTTCCACATATTCGGTCACACCGAATTGTTTCTTTTTGTGGACTCTAGAGTACGGTTTGTTTGAAGCGAGAGACTGGGAGACCTTATCTTCGGCTAAGAGAAAAACAACACGTTCGATCCTATCATCCCCCACATCAAAATGCAAGATCGTTGTGTGTAATCCGATGTCCTTTGGTTTACATGATAACCAAATCTTTAAAGTCCGGCCAGGCTGAAGCACTCTGTCCTCCAAAGAAGATCCCTCCAAGAATCCGGTGATGACTTCCACATCTGAATTAGCTGAAGGAGGTTCCATCAGTGACACAGTATATGAGTCCTCGTGGTTTGAACCATAAATCCTAACTGTCCATAGGTCAACTGGTTCAGAAGTTGTGTTTGTGATTGTAATCGAATCAGCCGCAGTTTCTCCTACGAGAATAGATTGAGGTTTCCCTCCAACAAAGGGAAACGGGACAGATATAACAATGGGCCCCTCTTCAATTGGATCATAGCTGCATACTGATCTATCATCCTCAAAATCTATAAAACCAACTTCACCCTTGTCTCCGATGACAGAGCATTCCTCGTCCCAATTATCCTTCCAAATGGTACCCATCACCAAATTGATATCGATACCAAGTAAGACCTTCAAATCCTGAACAAACCCATTAACAATCACAACTCATTTCATCATTTAAACCAATAATATAAGCATTGCCACCATGAACAATAATTGTGCATCTAAACCTATCCACTAAGAAAAACCCATTGAAGCTACATTGACATACAAAATAAATAACCAGTAACAGCCAGACTCCATAGTGAAACATCTACACAAAAGGGCCACTCCATATTGAAACATCTACGCAAAAGGGCCTGAAAGAAGAACCAAAATCACACTGAACAACACAACCCACATTACAATAACCGAATGAACGGCATCCAATAACATAAATAAAAGCAACAATGCAAAAATCAATACAGTAAACAAAATCTAAGAATTAAATCTCGACTACCCAGATGAGAAAAATGGGGGAAAGATTAAGAAAAATCATAAAAAACAACAAATTTTGGCTACAAATGAGATTGAAATACAAGAGATAAAGCAACAAATTAGGGCTATTAAAAAAAGTAGAAAAGTAAGAGATACCCATTAAAGATTGATACAAAAGAGGTTGAAAAGAAAGCGATACCCAACAGAAGAGCTTCAAATGCAACACGAGATGAAAAAACAGAACCCACCTTTGATCAAAACCTCCAAGAGAGATTAGAGAGATAGAAAATGGAGACTTTTCAGTGAATTTTGAGAGAAAATGGGGAGAATCCAGTGGATTCTGGTTCTTCTCAAATATAAAAATGGAGAAGAGAGTGGAGGAGTCGATGGTGAAGCGTCTTTCTGCTCCTTCTGGACCTTCTTCCCTTTCTTCTCTCTCAGATAATCAGATTGTTTATAAATTTTAGCTGTCGCATTGCCCCAGCAAAAAAGTGTGGTCGCAGTATACAATACCATATTTTGATGTGCGACCCACGTCCTTTTTTAAATTCGAAAACTGATGCGGACCCCACGTCTGTCTTTTATTGCTGTATCAATGCGGCAGCGAAAGTTTTATTGGTGTTATACAAAGGAACATCCCTAAAGTGAAGGCCCCACCCACACCATTATTGTGCTATGTAACCATTTGATTTTCACCTGGCGGAATGATTATTTTTATCTTTAGCCTCTTCCGACGAACTAAAATTTCGCTGACTACAGACTATCAGCGAATTCGCTGACTGCAGGATAGCTAGCGACACGTACCTCAAGTGCTTTTGCTTTTCCAAAACGAAACGTCGCGAAACGGGAAACGAAACCCGAAATGGATAATTTTTTTTTCACACGTCGCTGGCTTGTGGCAATCACCCGCAGTAGGCGAAGTTATACTACATTTGACAGTATTTAACGAAATGCCCTAACAACGATGTCCTTGTTCCGCTGACCATCCAGATGACCGCCCACAATAAGAACCACGTGGCACACTTTAAGAGGACTGACTGTATGGAATGTTTGTCCAATCCCTAGACGAACTCTACAAACCAAAAATCAACCAGATTGGTGATTTCAAACCTTTGGCTTGTACCCAACTAATGGTGAAGTTCCAACGGTTAAAATCAACCCATGAAAATGACTCCAATCAAACGCTTAGAAAACACTGATCAGGCTGATTTTTGATTTATAGACCCATCTATGGATTGGCCAAACATCCATACTATTAGCATCGTCTAAAACTGTGCCACGTGGCTCCTATTGTAGAGGCAGTCATTGTGGGCGGTCAGCGAAGTTTTACTGAGGTGCTTTCCTAATTTGTTAGGTGCAAATAAAAATTCCCAAAAGCCTCGTACAAAAATAATTTCAATATAGTGTTATCGGGGACAAGGTTTAAAAGGGGCCGTTATAACAGACTGGTGGCGTTACCGTTTTTTTTCCATTACAACGTCCATTATAACAAATCGTAACCCTCATGAGCAATAATGAAAAATAACGGGAAAATAACGAAACAAATGGTGCTGAAATTCAAAATTTCAAAAACGAAAAAAATAACAGAAAATTAATGGCCGTTATTTTTTGAGCATTTTTACAGTACGTAACATAACCGGAGAGGTCTGAATCCGTTATAACAGTTGGATGTAGAGGCGCTTTTAAGCAAGGTTTAAAGGGGACCATTGTAACGGTATAACGGATTGGTGGTTATAACAGAAAAAACGCTCAGGGGCAAAAACGGAATATAACGGAAAAAATGGTGCTGAAATTCAAATTTTTAAACGGAAAAAAACGAAAATAACGGTGTTTTTTTTCACAAAAATTTTCAGAAAATAACATCCGTTACTTTCGTTATAACGGCCGTTTTTTAAAACCTTGCTTTTAAGCATGGCAACTGAACAGCATTATTGAGCAAAAAAGAGATTGGGCTCAGAGGCCTTTGATAGCTAAGGGTGGGGCCTGAAATAGAGTCAAGTCATATAAGTGTCTCATTCTCAAAAAGAAAGTCATATAAGTGTCTCATTTTTATTTGATAAAGCGTACCTCGGCCTCGTCGAATTGGTTTTTGTGGAGCTCAAGGTATATTTTCTCCAATGAAAATGAGCAACGACGGGCTTTCATGCTTTGATGGGAGTAAAACTTGTGTCACAAGACGTTGTGACGGAAGCCGGTCACAGCATTCAATACGAGCCACGTGGTACATTATTATAGGACAATGACCGTATGGATGTTTGGCCAGTCCCTCTGTGGACCGGTAAACAAAAATTCAGCTTGATTGGTGATTTCTAAGCGAATCGATTGAAGTTATTTTCGTTGGTTGATTTTAACGGTACCAATTTGAGCATTATTGTGCGTTATTTGGGTGCAAAAATCCAAAGGTAATCACTAAGCAGGCTGATTTTTGGTTTGTAGGTCCATCGAGGGACTGGCCAAACATCCATACGGTCAGGGCCCCCGGATCGTATGCCACGTAGCTCGTATTGAGTGCTGTGACCGGCTTCCGTCACAGCATCTTGTGACACAAGTTTTACTCCTTTGATGGTGTTGCACGACAACAAAAATTACCTCGAAAACTATACCTTGAATTAAAATATATATTTTTTCTTGTCTTCTGGTTTTTTGCTTGAAGTAAGACTTGCCTGACCACCCACAATATAAGCCACGTGGAAATTTATTAGAGGACACTGACCATATATATGTTTGGCCAATCCGTAAGTGGATCTACAAACCAAAAATCAGCTTGATTAGTGATTTCAAACCTTTGGATCTTTGTACGGAAATAATGGTAAAGAACACTCAAATTCCTAAAGTTAAAATCAACCAGCGAAAATGACTTCATCTAACGCTTAGAAATCACTGATAAGGTTGATTTTGGATTTGTAAGTCCACCTAGGGATTGGCCAAACATCTATACGGTCAGTGTCTAATAAATTTCCCAGTGGCTTATATTGTGGGTGGTCAGGTAGCCCATGGTCAGGCAAGTCTTGCTCCATTGCTTGCTAGCATTCTTCGAGAAATTTTTTGAAGCGGCCGGATTTTAGAAGCAGCAATCATGTGCCAATGATCGTGAGCCACACATATATATGGTTACTTTTTAAAACTAAAGCTTAAACCATGGGTATATGTGGCACAGGATCATTGGCAGCATGATCGCTGCTTCAAAAAATCCCAATCAAGCGACTACCAGTTTTCAAAAATTTTTTTGAAGCAGCAAAGCAATGGCCATACATAGTTCAAAGTCTCGGGATCGGAGGCTGGATTGGAGGGCTCCGGTCCCAATCCAGATCAGAGGCTGGATCGGTCGGATCGGCCAACTCGCCCTGAGATTGTGTGAAAATCCTTCAAAAAAACAGAGAACTCGGTGAGATAGACATGGTTTGGATCGGATCGGTGGGCTCCGATCCCGATCCAGATCGCCCGATCAAGACCGGGATCGGCCGAGACTTTGAACTAACCACATACCGCCACAATCCGGTGATGCTTTTGAACAAACCCAGAAATACTTTTGAAAAGTAGATTGTGGCGCGATGTGATTGGCCACTGCTTCCTGCTTCAAAACATTTCTCCCTCTTTTTCGGGCAGTTCTTATCAGAATTATGATGCAGAAGTCCCTCGAATTGCAATGTAGTAGACTCGTTTGGGCCCACTTTCCCCTTGAATGTCTGGCCCACACTATGATAGACCTACGCACCAAAAATCAGTGTGATTCCTAGACATAGGATTTAAGCATTTTTTATCATGGGCTTTATGAATAGGCCTATGAATTGGTTCCAAGCCCATGATGTAAAAGTCCTCAAATCCAATGGCTAGGAATCACTAATCACAGTGTGTGGGTCCATCAAGATGGGGCCCAAACATTCGGGGAGCACTGGGCCCGAAAGAGTCTACTACGTGGCAAATTGAGGGACATCTGCATCAAAATTTTGATACAGAAGCCGGTATCATAGATTTTTCCCTCTTGGGCCAGTGTCATAGGAATTTCGAGCTGCCCTTTACACGCGGCAGCTGAGTTGGTAGGCCTCAGAAAATTTTTGAAGCAGTGGCCAATCACATTGCGCCACAATCAGCTCTTCAAAAGCATTTCTGGGCTTGTGGCGCAATGTGATTAGCCACTGCTCCACTGCTTCAAAAAAATTCTCGGCCCAAAAGGTCCGCATGTTTTCTATGTGGCAAGAAGAGGCATTTTAATTTGCTCTTATTTCCAAATGATATTTTTCTAATTCTGGAAATTGATTAGTTTTCAAGCTGAAAGTTGCAAATTATACCTGTAGAGAAGTTCAATGACAATTCTGTTGGAGGAAAAACCCACCAACAGAAAGACTAATTCAAGGAGAGCAAAAAAAAAAATCTTTCTATTAAAAAATAGTGGTGCATGTGATTCGACGTCAACGCGTATGCTCTAGCATCCCGTAATTTTGGTATATTATATGTTCGTAACAAATAATAAATAAATAAATAAGATAAGGTTTCAAATAACAAAAACAACAAGCGTAATGGTTGGGCCGCACGTGACTGTTATTCAGGCTATAATTGTTTTAACCGTGTTGTAATAGTGCCCAAGGCTTAAAAGAGGCCATTTTAACAGTATAACGGACTGGGGTCGTTACTGTTAAAATGAATTGTAACCGACAAGGGCAAAAAAAAAAAAAAATTAAAAAATAGATTTTAACGGAAATACCAGGCAAAATGAAAAAAAAAATGGCACTGAAATTCAAAATTCCAGATTTAAAAATGAAAAAAAAGGAATTTAAAGAAGAAGAAAAAAAATATAATTTAACGGAAATAACAGCAGTTTATTTTTTTCCACAAATTTTTTCATAAAATAAATGCAGTTAAAATAAAAAAACGACGCCCTTTATTTTCCAAACGTCAAAATGGTTTTTAATGTAATGGGCTTGGGGCTTTACCATTTTAACGGCTGTTAAAACGGTGTTATTTTAAACCGTGATAGTGTCTTCTAAACTTTTCAATTTTCTTCAAAACGTTAATACTAAGTTTGGTTTCTTATATATAATAGTCCAAAGAAAAAACTTGCCGATCAAGAAAAGAAAAGGAGAATTTGGAGCAAAGTCGGAAAAGAAGAAACTCAATAGAGTTTCTCGATCGGCAAGTTTCTTGACCTCCCCCACTACTTTACGTACCGTTGTAACGCGCAAAAACTAATGACCGATAATTTTTGAAAAAATTGTTAAAAAACGTCCGTTATTTTTTATAATTATTTTTTTGTTATTTTCCGTTATGAATTTTAGTGCCTTTTGTTTGTTTGTTTGTTTTTTTTCTTGTTTTTTGCATCTGTGCGTTACAATCCGTTAAAACGAAAAATGTAACACCCCCAGTCTGTTATACCGTTATAAGGGCCCCTTTTAAATCTTGACTTGGATTAAACAAGAGATGATCGTTGTAAGAATGAGACTGAAGACCGTACTTAGAGTTGGGAGGCTCGACGCAAATTATGTTTTTGTTTTTTCTTTTTCGAATATAGCACTAGTCTTAGAAAATTGGTTGAATTAGTAAGACCCAGTGCTAATGTTTAAAGCGTCCATTGTAACGATCTTATAATGGTTCTGTCATAACGGCCGTTATAACAGATCATATATATATTAAAAAGTCAAAATATTAATATTACTAAAAAATAGCACAAACACAAACCTATACAATGATCATATCTTGTTTGTGCAACCGAAGGGTGTTTTGACCTAGTATTAGGATAAATATATAATTTGATCCTCTGTACGTGTCGTTGTACAACAATGACACGGACACATGTATTGGTGTCCGACACGAAGCCTTTTAATAAGTTTGACACGCAGACACGTCCATACACATGTATCATAATATAATGTTTAAGTTGTATTAAATTATTTATTAATTAATATAAGAAAAAAATCTATGAAAAGCAAAAGAAAATATTTCTATATAACGTGGGGCTATATTATATAACAAAACATGACAGTTGTCTCCCCCTCTTATCGGGCTTCATAAAGGATGGCCGCGATCTTATCACACCAAATGGACAGTGGATCTCAGCCACTCACACCCAATTTTGACAAACACTTTGTCGATGAGTGCCGTGGGTACGGGTCACCTACTATTTACCTACATATAAGGAATGAAATGGGTTGGATTTACGTATAGACCAAGGGTCAGGCTCAGGAGCCCAACTTTTTATGCCTCGAGAGGGGTGTTATTGTTAAAACGGATTGAAACGGATGGGCAAAAATGAAAAAAATGGATTTTAACGGAAAAAAGTGGTGCTTAAATTTGAAATTTGAAAATTAAAATTTTTTTTAAAAAATTGAATTTAACAGAAATTTAATGGTTTTCTTATACCCCTCTTATCTTATATGGCTTCGATAATGAGTGGCTGAGATCTACTATGCTTCATATCGATGGCTGAGGTTAACTCGCACCCCGATTTTGACAAACACTTTGTCGGAAAGTGCCGTGGGCACAGGCCACCCACGCATATATCAAGACAACTCAGTTGTATTCTCTTATCTTATCCTTCCATCTAATGTGGACGGTTAGATAAAGAGTGGTTGAGATCAAATCCATCGATCTAATGTGGACGGTTAGATTTCAGCCACTCAATCCGCCTCATTTGACATCAATTTATTCAAAATTTAAATTTCAACACCGTTATTTTTTGTTATTTCTGTCATTTTCCCATTTCTCCCTCTGTGTGTTACAATCTATTATAACAGCCGTTATAATGGAAAAAACGGTAACGCCCTAGTCAGTTATACCGTTTGAGTGAAAAGGCACCCGATTTTTGCAAATGCTTTTGTCGGAGAGTGCCGTGGGCATGGGTCATTTACTATTCTATATAACAAAACACATTGGTTGTCTCCCTACTTATACCTCCTCTAATCCTCCTCCAAATGGACGGTGGATCTCCGCCACTCACTTGATTTTGGCAAATACTTTGTCGAGGAGTGCCGATGGCACGGGGCACCCACTAGTTGAATAACATAATAGATATAAGTAGATTTATACAAGAAAAACTATCAAATAATTATAGCTGTGTTTAACAACTTAACAAAGTGCTCTATGGAGGATGGAACACACCAACCCCTTCTTAGATATCATTTATTCAATAAAAATATTATAAAATAGGACGACCTTGCCGTCTGTGTCTTCAGGATATGTATCAGGATGTGTCGACACGTGTGTCTGACACACCAAAAAAACTTAAAAGTGCCGTGTCATTGTTATATAGAAATTTAGGCTGCGTTTGGATAAGTTTAAGTCAAGCTTATTGCTTATAGCTATGGGTTAAGCATTGTGTTTGGGTAAGAAAGGTTAAAATGATCGCTTAAAAAGTTATGAAATGACTATAAGGATATTTCTGTCATTTAAAAAGTTTATTAAAGGTTTAGTAGTCATTTAGAATTTGTATTGAAGGAAAAAGGGGATGTAGCTCAGATGGTTGAGTGCTAGCTTAGCAAGCGAGAGGTACAAGGATCGATACCCCGCATCTCAAATTTATTTTTGCTTATTTTGTAGTATCTAGCAAATAAATAAAAAATTTGTATTGAAGGAATAGAGGGGCACTTCAGGTATTTAAAGAGTTTTACTTAATTTGTAGAAACTGCTTCCTGCATAAACTATAAGTCGAATTTCAATGGCTTCTACTTAACTTGGAAAAATTAGCAAACTTGGAAGAACAACTTTTCATAAGCTATAAGCTAACTTTTAGCTTATTTTAAGCTTATCCAAATGCAACCTCAGTATTTTCATGACATAGTTCACAGTTCACACTGTATGTATATATTTATGTTCATCCCTTGCTCAAGAAGATTAGAATCATAACTCAATGATAAGAATCACCAAATCATCTATAAACCAAAGGAGCTTAGTTTTCTCCCCCTCTTATAGGCTTCAATAAAGAAGGGTCGAGATCTTATCTCCAACTGGACGGCGGATCTCAGCTACTCACCCGATTTTGCCGATCTATAAATTCATAACATGATACACATCATCATCAACATTTATGCCTTAATCCCAGCCTATGTTGCATTGATAGAGTACGGGTGTCAGAGTTTGACAAGGGTGCGGAATGTTTGAGTCAGCAAACCATATTACAATATGATTCGTGGACTCGACAATATACTTTAAATAATATGAAAATATAATTTTTTAATATAATAATGAGAATATAAAGTGGATAATGTGATAGGATATCTTAAGATTTGTATCATATCACTACACCAAAAAGCAAGAAATATGACACAAAGAAGGCGCGAAAAACAACGGACTATGTCCGTCATTACTATAAGGCGGACAAAATGATGAACTATGTCCGTTGTTTTATCTTATGACGGACTTAACCCGTCATTGATTCGTCCAAATAAAATGACGGACTTAAGTATGATACAGTGTATCGTATTTTTTAAGGAGCTATGTTAATGTGGGTCATGATGTAATAAAGTTTGTGGAGCCCGTAGTAATGATTTTGTTAATCACCGATGCCATCTGGACCCACGAATTCTATTCCCCATTCCCCATTCAACTCCATTTAGAGCTATATCTTCTGTCACAGCTTGTATCTTTAGATCGTTAATTACCGCTTAATTCCACATCGTTTTCGGCTTTCCTCTTGCCCTTTAGAGCCTCCATCTGGCGTTAAAGCGCTCTTTCAGTAGTGCCATCATGGGTATTTGTTGTAGAAGCCCAAACCATCTGAATTTTATTTTATCCCCTATTGAAGTTATTCTTTGATTTCCTCGATGTGTTCATTTCTGATTTTGCCTTCCCCCGTAACATGGTACTTATCCAAGAGGGAACATGAAGTTAAGCAATTTTATGTGAATTATCATCTACATTAGTTTGGCTCTTGAAGTAGAACCACACACAACCGTTAGATGATCATCAATTCATCACCTTTATCTTATCCATGATCTATATTGCATTGATATGGGTACAGGTGTTTAAGTACTACAAGAACATTTTCAATTGCAAAAAGATTGGACTGGTGATTTATGATAAGGGTCGGGCACCAATGACAGCCCTAAAATGACAGGCTCCTGTTACATGACACAATACGACCCACGTGGCACACTCTTAGAGGACTCTGACCGTATGGATGTTTGGCCAATCCCTAGGTGGACCTACAAACCAAAAATCAGCCTGATTAGTGAATGTGTGTTCTGGCACATGTACTTCTAGGGGTGTAAATGGGTCGGCCCATGAGATATTTTGGGCCTTAATTTAAATTGAATCAAAATGGGCCTAGAGCTTGAGCCTATTCAAAATTTATCAAGAGCCAAGCCCAGGCCGACCCATTTACACCCCTAGGTACTGCAAAAGTCCATGCAACATAACCATGACTTTGGAAATGGAATCAGCCCAAAATTTGGTTTCGTTCCTTACAAATGCCTCAATATATATACGACAAGCAATAGAGGTTACATGTTTTCAAATCAAAACTGAGTACTGGGTCGGACTCAGGAGACTCGTCTTTTCACTCGTATTCTCGAGAGTGGATTATGAGAATCAAACGGTGGTTGATAGCACTGAGCTGGCATTCACTTTTTGCTTAAACAAAACCACCATTGGATTCGTGAAGCCCACGGCCGAGGACACGAGTGAAAAGACTAGTCCTCGGAGCCTTAACCTTATTAATAATAACGGTGTTGATTTGTATGTAACCAATCCGAAATACCTGAATGTTTTTTTAAAAAAAAAAGTGCTAAAATCCAACGGCTAGTAATTCATAATTATCAAAATGTTATACGTAGAACTGACTGTACCTAAAAGTAGCAACGGTTCACGTACGTTGTAAAACAACACACACCCAGAAAAAGCCATTGATCACCTATAAATGCACGGACCCACTCTCCCTTTCTCGACAAGAAATCAAAGAAAAAGAGAGACAGATATGGCAAATAGGGGTTTTGCGTTGTTTATATTCTGCCTTCTTCTTCTAATGAAGATCCAACCCCATGAAGCAGCACTCCAATTCAAAATATGTCGTAAATGTATGGAACATTGTAGGGCCAAAGGCCACGGTCATGCTCACTGTAAATGGTTGTCGTGTTTCTTTGTTTGTCGTGCTGCACCCACGAAAACAACTGATAAAGGTAGGATAAGGAGAACATTAATCTAGAAATATTACGAGGAGGAGCTGTTCTAGGATCACTTTTCAAATGTTTTCATCATGGGCTTCATGTACTGGCCTATGGGCGGGTTTGAAGCCCATGAAAGATAAGTGCTTGAATCCAACAGCTATAAATTACTAATCAGGTTGGTTTCTACTTTCTAGGACCACCTTAAAACGTGGCCCAAACATTCAGTGGGCCTGAAACATTCAGGTGCATCCGATTCATGCGTCATTCTCCATCAAAGAGGTGATCACAGGGGGGCTAACCCTTTGATGAGATAAAGGGTTCGATCCCACTAATCGTACGGTCTCGATCAATTTCGAGATGTACATTATGATAATACCTCCACATTTCTTCCGGGCTATACTCCTTAACATTTACTCTCTTGTTTATTTGTCCAGCAAAGCCTAAGGGCCCGTTTGGCAACACCGAAGTAAGTTACTTTTTTGCTTCCAAAAGTAACTAATGGGCCGCACGTGCATTATAAAATTTTATTGTGTGCCTGGTGGTAATGGGCCTAATTTGATACACTTGATGGACCATACGTTGGACGTTTAAATGGGTTTGGATAATTGGCCCATCTAGACCTATGAGTATCGATATTTTATACCAGATATGCACCAAGCACAATAAAGAAATGAAAAAACAAGGATATGTGTGGTTAAAATGGACTTGCAAGACAACTGATGCAATATTGGCAAACACTGGATATGAGGACCAGAGTCCCTCTCCAATCTTTGAGATATGTGTAATTTGGCCTCGAGATCTGTGTAAGAAGAATGTTGATAAAGTATGGGTTCTGGAAAATCAGAAATGCAATAGTTCAGCAAAGTAGGTCTTACTTTATTGATGCAATTTGCATCTCACCCAATGTTTTCAAAATATTTGCGTCTCACCCTTTGACCATGGTCAACGTCGTTAACCATAAGCCAGTCTTCGGATGGACATCCCAATATTTTTTAAATGACTATAGTGACCTTGGGTGAGACGCAAATATTTTAAAAACATTGGGTGCTATGCAAATTACATCAATAAAGTAAGGGGGACAAGCAAAAGATCTTTCTTTTTTGAGGATTTTTTTTTTTTGTTTTGAGGATTGTGAGCTCTAAGAGTGTGCCATGTGACTCATATTGTGGTCCCTCGTCATCATTGATGATGAATATTAACGTGCTTAACAACCTGTGAAAGTTCCTTTTATAGTTCACAATCCTCAAAAAAGGTTGAGCCACAATCCTCAAAAAAAAAAAAAAAATTATTTTGCTTGTCCCCCTTACTTTGATGCAATTTGCCTTAGCCTTACTATTAATAATGGTGTTCACTTGTCAAATCACACTGATTTTTGATTTGTATGCAACCAATCCGAAATACAGGAATGTTATTGAAAAGGGCTCAAATCCAACGGCTAGTAATTCATCATTATCAAAATGTTAACCGACTCTACCTAAAAATAGCAACGGTTCACGAACGTCATAAAACCTCGCGTACACTAACAGCACACACCCAGAATAAGCAATTGATCACCCATATATAAATGCACCCACTCTCCCTTTCTCTTCCGATAGAAAGATATGGCGAATAGGGGTTTTGGGTTGTCTGTATTCTGCCTTCTTTTTCTTCTTCTTCTTACGATGCACCCCCACGAAGCGGCAGCAAAACAAGACTGTGCTACCTGCGAAAAAAATTGCAAGGAAGATGGCCACAATGAATTTTACTGTTTCTTCAAGTGTGATTTTAAATGCTCCATTCATCTAGGTAAGATAACGAAGATATGGGGAATTCCCACTGACCCATGAATGTTAATTTGGTGGATCAACACACCAAAACACAGCCTGATTGGTGATTTATAGCCATTGGATTCGATCACTTTGAGTCCAATGGCTAAACATTTATGGGTCAGCTGACCCACATGGAAATTTTAGGAATTTTTGTATCTAAGTTTTGAAATATAATTCTCTATCGAATATTTTTCCATGAGAAAGAGGGATGTCTTGTGCCAACAATTTGACCATGTGAGATTATCATAGCCGTGTGATCGAAAGATAGTTACAATCATCCGATCATCAAGTGATTCAAATGGTTCTCAAAATCTCACACCCTAGGTGGCACCTTAAATCAAGGTTTAAAAGAGGCCGTTTCAACTGTACAACGGGTTTGGGGCGTCACCGTTAAAACAAATTGTAACAGACCGGCAAAAATGGAAAATGGAATTTAACGGGAAAAATGGGGTAAAAATGGAAATTCAAAATTTCAAATTTGAATTTCAAACTTTCAAAAACGAAATAAAATAAAACAGAAAAAAAGGAATTTAACGGTAAATAATGAAAAAAATGGCTGTTTTTTTCCACAATTTTTTTTATAGAAAATACGGCTGTTATGCCGTTAAAACGAGAAAAAAAACGAGAACGGTTCTTAACGTAACGGGCTTGGGGCATTACAGTTTTAACGGACGTTAAAACCATGAAAACGGCGTTATTTTAAACAATGCCTTAAATCATCCACTTAAAACATCTAATCACCCCATTTAATAGATTTTTTAAAAATTATTGTTAAACCTTATTTTGTCAGCCCTCTAAGTTTTAGCTCTTGATCAGATGGTTAAGATCCTCTGGTGCGTCCTATTTATGGGTCATGATCCATCAAAGAGGTGCCCACCAGGGACTAACCCCTTTGGTGAGATCACGGGTTCGATCACACGAATCTAACGGTCCCGATCCTTTTAGAGATGTACATTTCTTTCTAGGATACACTCCTTAACATTTACTCTGCTGTTTATTGTGCAGGGAAGCCCCCAACAGACCCCCCGAGCTCTATAACAACCTAAACAGGGATGCAGAGAGCAATAAAAGACGAAAATAAGGATCACCATACAACTCAACTCGTCTTATTTCCTGTCCTTAGATCTTCTCCCTTGTGATGAACAAACATCCTTTGGATGGTAAGCATGTAATATTTCATTATTTTTTCTATCATAAATAAGTGCAAAGGAGATTAATCCTCTCTGATGAGATTATATAGAAAGTGATAATTGGTTGTCTCTTTGGATTAATCTAATAAAATAATTATAATTAGTGGTTAGGAGCGTGGTTTAAAAGAGGCCATTTTAACGGTATAACGGACTGGGGTGTTACCTTTAAAACCAATTGTAACATGCAGGCGCAAAAATGAAAAAAATAGATTTTAATACAAAAACGAAAAAAAAAAAAAAATTTAACGGAAAAATAACGGATTTAATTTTAAAGGAAATAACAGCCATATTTTTTTCCACAAAATTTTCCAGATTTTAACGACCGTTTTGAAATGAAAAACAGCAGTTATTTTTCAAGCATCAAAACGGTTCTTAACATAACTGGCTTGGGGCGTTACCGTTTTAACGGCCGTTAAAACAGCGCTATTTTAAACCATGGTTAGGAGCACGGTTCTAAACACTCCGTTATAATGGGTCACATCTGAGTAAAAAAAAAAGTGGGCAATATTATTATTTTATTAAATTTTCTAATTAAGTGGCCTCAATAATGATCAAATAAACGTCTTTCTTTACAAAATAATGGTTGCTATTTTTTTTGAAATCTATATAACAAAATGGGTAAGTTGTCTCCCCCTTATACCCCCTTTTATATGTTTCAACAAAAAAGGGCTAAGATCTTATCCCCAAAATAGACGGTGGATCTCAGCCACTCATGCCCTATTTTGGCAAACACTTTATTGAAGAGTGCTGTAGGCAAGGGCCACCCACTATTTATATAACAAGTGACAGTGGTTGTCTTATACCCGCTCTTATCTTAAATGGCTTCAATAATGAGTGGCTGAGGTCCACTATGCTTCATATCAATGGTTGAGATTAACTCACGTCCAATTTTGACAAACACTTCGTCGGAGAGTGCCGCGGGTACGGGCCATGCACCCACACATATAACAAAACAACTCAGTTGTATTCTCTTATCTTATCCATCTATCTAATGTGGACGGTTAATTAGATAAAAAGTCAATGAGATCAAATCCATCAATCTAATGTGGACGGCTAGATTTCAGCCACTCGATCTGCCTCATATGACCTCAATTTATTCAAATTTAGAATTTCAATACCATTATTTTTTGTTATTTATGTTATTTTCCCATTTCTCTCTCTGTACGTTATAATCCATTATAACAGCCGTTATAAAAGAAAAAACAGTAACGCCCCAGTCCGTTATACCGTTTGAGTGCCAAAGGTACCCAATTTTTGCAAACACTTTTGTCGGAGAGTGCCGTGGGCACGGGCCATTTACTAGTTTATATAACAAAACAGAGAAGTTGACTTATCTCTTATATTATCTTATCTGATTTCAACAAAGAGTGGTTGAGATCTTATCCTCCAAATGGATGATGGATCTCAACCACTCACACCTAATTTTGGCAAACGCTTTGTCAGAGAGTGATGTGGGCACAGGATCACCCACTAGTATATAATGTAATGGGGTTGGCCATTACAATAGTTTTCTAAACCATGGTAATCTATACTATTATAAAGCAACAACCCTGGGGTTGTTGCCACCCATGTGACACAATTAAAAGCCTCTCTATTATCAAAGGCAAAATCTTCCCTTGACAAAAGTTTAGAGTACGGTTGTGCACAGTTAAGGATGTCCAACACGCCCACATCCCTCATCAATGAAGATGAGGGACAATAGTATAAGCCACGTGGAACACTCTTAGGGGCTATTGACCACATGAATGTTTGTCCATCCTTAGGTGGACCTATATAAGTCTGTTTAGTGATTTCAAACCTTTGGATCTTAATACCCATATAATGCTCAAACTATACGGTTAAAAATCAACCTGTGAAAATAACTCTAATCAAATCCTTAAAAATCATTAATAGGCTGATTTTTTGCATGTAGGTCCATCTAGGGATGGGCCAAATGTCGACACGGTGAGTGATCTCTACAAGGGTGATATGTGTAAGGTGCTGCCACGTGTAAGGTGCACGTCCATGTGGCGTTCCCCTGGTGAGTTATAAAGAGTTTATATTTGGTGTACTTATTACAATGTAGTACACAAGCGCCCAATCCACCGCCCACAAGCCCATCAATATCAAGGTAACAAACATATGCTTTAAATAATTACGACAAGAGGTTCGCATTGATGAGTAGTATGGGCAGCAGACGGTGGATATTCTTAATGTGACCTAAATTTGGCATATCTTAGATACATGCTATCACAATGGTCCTGATGGGCCTAGCTTGGTACTTGATGGGCCTTACACTTGGACGTTTAAATGGGTTTGGATAATTGGCCCATCCCAAGCTGCAACGTGGTCACAGGTCCTACAATTTTGATGCCACGTGTAAATCGCCTTAGCTGGAAACGATTTGTTTTTGTTGTGACACCCCTAGACCACCCGCCCTTGATTTTAAATTAGAGGGTGTTTTAGTAACACCCCCTGAAATTTCGAAGTAATTAGTAATAACCCTTATATTTTCAAAATTTAGGAATACTCCCCTTGACCTAGTTTAACCATCATTTGACTAACGTTAAAACGTGACATGCATCATGCGCCTGTTAATGCACCTATAAAAGACTATAATATTGTAAGTACAATGCTAACCGCGTGTGATTCAAGTCCGTTTTAACTTAATTCAAACACTATTAAACTAGGTCGAGGGGGGTAATCCTAAAGTTTGAAAGTATAAAGGGGGTATTACTAATTACTTTCAAATTTGATCAGGGTACTAAAATACCCTACATATATAGATTTGACACAGCTTTGTGGGGTTAAGATTCAAGGGCTGATTTTTTGTGGAGCCCATTCTGAATTTTCTAGCTAGAAATTTTGGAATTGGCTCTTCTTTCTTTTTTTTTTTTCATAGGATGATCTTAATCACAAACATAAAAACAAAAACTCATCTCCAGGTGGACTACAAAATTAGGTCAAAATCCATGTCAAAATTTCCCAACCCTAACCTATGTGTGAGGCACTAGGAAATGATCAATAATGTAAGGGAATTGATTTTTCCAGTGAGCTTTTTACCTCTTCCAGTCAACAAAAAGAGACAAAGTAGTTTGATACAACATTGTTATGCCATCTTTTGCCTCTATTTGATTTTTTGTGATTTGACATAGGGTCCCAGAGAAATCTTGATTTGAATCACTGCCTTGCGCGTTCATGACAATACTCGAGGAAGAAGTCGATCCAACTAATTCCGTGACAGCAGCCCTTGTCAGATGGGGAGGGTTGTTAAGTGTTATTCGGAATGACTTGGCGTAAAGGGCGTGTAGCAGTCGTCTGACCCTGATCACTACACACTGATTCATTAGAGGGGGTATTTTGCTAAATATGAAAAAAATGTTAATTGGAAGAGTTAAAAGATGGGCATTGCTCAACCCATGTTTTGCACCTTCTGCTATATTTCTTGTTCAACTTCAGCTCCACCATAATATAGTTAGCCTTCAAACCATTCAAATATCAACACTTGGCTAGGCTAAGTCATGAAAATGCTACATTTTAAAACATGTAATGATAATCTTTTTTCATTGTGTGATGAAGCAAATTTTTTGGTTTTATAAAATAGAAAATTAATAAAATTTAGGGGGGTGTATTGGAAATTTGGTAATCAGGATTTATAGAGATTTTTGACAATCTGTGTTGAAAATTTTGATATCTATTTAATAATTGACAACGGCCACACTGCCAAACAACACACTCTCGCTCCAACAACAATGAGGCTGTTAGGACCTTAACTAGCCCTCAAGCCGACATTCCTCCCGAAACGATATCTTGTCAGAAGAGGGAAAACTTTAGTCTTTATACCACGATCGACATCACACTACGAGCTCTGTGATTCGATCCCATGACTTTTTTGGCTCTAACGGCAATTGACCTCACACCCATAAACCCCTACCATGCCCTTAGGGAGCGGCACCAAACATAGGCATGTGGCACACAAAAAGCATTGGACTTGCAGGATCCAGACTCGTGAAAATATAGATGAATGACATGGGAATAAATTAAGTAGTTAAGAAAGATTATTTTGGAAATATGACATCGATGTTTTGAATAATTGGTAATTAAAGGTTCATGCTTCTTTGGGGTGTGTGCCGAACGAGGAGTCCGCCGAATACATCCAAGTATTTAAACATGCATAGTTTATACGAAACAATCTTTATTTACAATTCTAACGACAATCGATAGATAGTCGAGAGCAATGCATATATATAGTAGGCAACATAAGCTTATGATAAAATTGTACTCTTCATCCTAGTGATTGTCGTCGTCCCTAGCTAGGTCTAGATATAATGTTGATGGTCATCGGGATTCACACGACAATAATCTCAAAGATCATCCATTCCTAGGAACTATGATGCTATAGCTACAATATATCCTATTGAGGATGACACTATCATTTTCCTTCATGCAAGGTCTGCACGGAGAAAACCCCAATATCGTTCAGATCGGCGGAACGGGATCGGCCGAGGCTTGGAACCATTTCTACACCATAAAATACAAATATATGTAGCCCATTGTTTAGGAGGTTGTTTAGAAGAGAAAAGAGAGGTTAAAGGAGTTGGAAACGACTTTGTCCAGTATAGGGAAATAGAGGTTGAATGGTCGTTATAACTAATTTTGTTTCAACACGAACCCATTTTTAGCAAAATCTTCCCATTTTTTTAGATTTTTTGTTACCCAAAAACAGCCATGTATTTGCCTATAAGTACCTTCCATCCCCTCCTTCCAAAATGTGAGTAAAAGAGAGATAAAGTGAGAGAAAAAGAGAGAGAGAGAGATGGCAAAGCAGATTGTTGCAGTGTTTCTGATGTGCATTGTGCTCCTTGCAACGGTGCACTTACGTGAGGCAGAGGCGGCCAACTTCCCAGCAGAATTTGCGTCATGTTTCAACGATTGCAACGATGAATGCAAAGCTGGGGGGACCCGCACCACAGCCTGCGAAATCAAGTGTGATAGCGACTGTACGGCTAAGGAGACCGCTGGTAAGTACACTTGGCACATTTCTACGTACCCAAGTGGGACCATAGATCATTCATATAGCTAGAGCTGTTGATGTTTCAACTTTCAATCAAGAGATTTCCTTGTGGGACCCATTAAGTTTGTGTTTTTTTCTTGCTTCCTTAATTTTGTCTAACCTTTTTGATATCTGTTGTGTGCAGCGATGCTGAATTTGATCCCTCACTAAAGCAACCGTGAACTTTGAGGATGGAATAAAATGCAACGCGGAAGTCATATTTCCTATTTTCACTTCCAATGTTGTAAAAGATGCAAATAAAATATCAATTTTGGTGTAACCCATGTAACGATTTCTCATTATTAATGTCCCATTTTTTTTAATTATTAGCTAATGTTGTCTCAATTTGTTATTTTTTTCATATTCCCTGCTACAAATGAACAATATATACAATCTCAATCCGGATCGGTCCGATCCAAAGTTGCTCGAGACAATATGAGACTTCTTTAGGAAACAGTGATCTCGGGCAAGACAGTTCATTATTTTTTGGATCGGATCGGTGGATGCTGATCCTGATCCAGATTACCTGATCTAGAACGGGATGGGCCGAGGCTACGAACCATGCTTAAGATATAAGCAAGTAAAGGTAAATCAATTTCAAAGGTTTTTGGATCCCATCTATCTCCTGTGGCCAAAACAGACCCGGTCAAATGATCAACCTACCATGTTGTATGTATGTAATATGTATTAATGGGTTGGGATTGGATTGGGCCTAGGTATGCCCAGGCCTGGACCACAAACTATTGACAAGGTCCTAGCCTTACCGGGCCTGAGTGGGACTTCTAGGATAGACCGAGCCCAGCCCATGAAAATCTATATAACAAAACAGGGAAGTTGTCTCCCCACTTATACCCCCTCTTATCTGTTTCAACAAAGAAGGGCCGAGATCTTATCCTCCAAACGACGGTGGATCTCAGCCTCTCACACCCAATTTTGGCAAATGTTTTGTCATAGAATGCCATGGCACAGGCCACCCACTATCTATATAACAAAACAGGGAAATTGTCTCCCCCTCTTATAGGCGTCATAAAGAAGGGCCGAGATCTTATCTCCCAAATGGAGGATGGATCACAGCCACTTACACCATATTTTGGCAAATGCTTTGTCGGAGAGTGCCGAGGGCATGGGCCACCCACTAGTATCTATCAAGTCTGGGTCCACCATGAGCCCAGCCCGCCAACAGACTAGTAGTGTGGGTTAAGTTAATTTCTAATAACTCTTTACCTAGACGATAATTTTGAGTTTTTTTTTTTTTTTATTATTTCAAACTCTAATTCGCTAGTTAAAATATAATGTTAATATTATCATTGCAAACTAATTAGTGTTGTTAGGGCCCATTGAGCATATGGGGGCTCACTTGTCATGCCCGAGCTTGGTCTGCGGGCCCATTCGACATATCCCACTCATCCAAAAAGTCGATCCTTTTCGTCCATCCAAGGTTAGAGGTGTCAATTTGTACTTGGGGAACCCATACTTGAAAGGAACCGATCATTGCGATTTTGGGGCTAGCTATTTTAGAATCGAAATCGAAAAGACCTGGAAGCGATTAAACCCAAATGATACTGATAGGAACCGAAAGGTTCCGGTTCTTAACACACTAGTACCCGGTCCAAATCGGAACTATACGGCCCGGAACAAAAGAGGTTAGTCTCCTCTTCAGTGGGTTACTTCTATAACATTTTTTGATTTATTGCTCCATGTGTCGCTCATCCATGCAGGTTGACGGGTGTGTACGTGACGTGTCCACCACTAGAGGACGCGTCGCCGCGTCCGGACGTAAAAATCACGTGGTACGGATAGAAGTACTACATGACAAAATAGCTCAGGAGCGATATTTCCGATGGGATGATAAGATATGTGGCGAAGCGACATGGCTAAGGGGCCAATATTTTAAAGGGTATTGTCGATATATTGTGAGTACAGCTGTGGACATGATATTTCGTCATTTTGCGAGTCTGGCCAATGTTTTCATACCTGGACCCGTTACCGGTTCACTAGGTCGCCGGGTCGATTGGGTCAACTCGTTACATGGCAACTCTTTGGGTCCACTGACCTATGAAATGTTTTTCCCGCCCTTTGGTGGACCACCCCGGATCTTCGTTTATGGATCAATAAGGTCACCGGTTCGGGTCGAATGGGTTAAAAGAATGTGAAAGGGTATTTTCACATATTACTGAGTTGGGAACTCATCAATCAAGTTATGTGACCAGGTCACCAGTTCGACAGGCCGGGTTTAATAACATTGAGTCAGACCATTGTTTTAAAACTCGAGGAGTCAACTTAAAACTCGTCTGTGTTGACTTGACTTAGATAAACTTGGTGTGTTGTTTTTCTGTAAAAAACAACACACCAAGTACCTTGTTTTATAATCGACACACTAAATAAATTTCCCGAACTCTTTCTCAACACAAATTCAACTAAATCTTATAAATTCTACTTATAAAAATATTTTATTTATATATTAATATTAATATATTACTCAAGTCGAGTTACTTCGGTAGACTTTTGAGTCGAGTCGAGTTTTCGAGTTTTCAAACACTGAGTCAAATAAAACCTATAATGCCACGCGGATCACTATTTCGGGCCCATTGACCTTATGATCGATGTTTGGCCCCCCAAGACCCATATATACACCAAAAAAACTCAGTTCGATTGGTGATCTATAGCAGTTAGATTTTAGCACCCAACGAATAAAACTCAATATCCAACGGCCCGAAATCACCAATTAAATGCTGAAATCAACAGCTAGAAACATCCTACTAAGGTGATTAAGAGCAGCTTACAAAAAAAAAAGGTAATTAAGAGCTGAACCAAGCAGGCATGGATGTCCAACAACCACTTTAAATTGTCCAACGACAGGTGACCCTTTATCTCAATTCTCAACACATGGACGAAAAAGTCCTCATATTTTATTTCAACTCTAGTTCATCCACTCTTCTTCAGTTCTTTGACATATCTGCCAACCTGGTATTTTTGTCTGCTTGTACCACGTGAATACGGCGTCGAGATGCAACGACGCGTCTTCGTGCATGCAAACCATAACTGCCACATCCTGCACTACTGATCGGACGCGGAGATACTTCTCTGCATAATAGAGACACGTCAAAGTACACTCGTCGACCCGCATGCAAACCCAACTCCCAAGTGTTCACGTACTTGCATCTTCGCCACCTTTTCTCTCACTATAAGTAGCAGACCACTCTTCACTCTCTTCCTCATCCAAGAAACAACAATGGCGATAAAAGCGAACCTTCCTTTGCTTTTCTTCCTCTCTTTCTTCCTTCTATGCGCAACCTTGTCTCTCGCTTACGAAACAAGAGATCCTGAGCAAGAGCTCCGGGATTGCAAGCAGCAGTGCCAACATCATCAGAGCTACCAGGAGCAACAGCGGTGCGAGCAGAGATGTGAAGATCGATACAGAGAGAAGCAACGCGGCGGTGGAGGAAGCAACCCACAAGATCCACAACAACAGTACCAACAATGCCAACGTCGATGCCAGCAACAGGAGCGAGGACAACAGCAGCAGCAACAATGCGAGCAACGTTGCGAAGAACAATACAGAGAGCAGCAGAGAGAGCAAGGACGTGGCGGAGGTGGAAGCAACCCACATGATCCACAACGGGAGTTCCAAGAGTGCCAGCGTCGTTGCCAACAGCAACAGCGAGGACAACAACAGAGGCAGCAGTGCGAACAACGTTGCGAAGAACAATACAGTGAGCAGCAGAGAGAGCAAGGACGTGGCGGAGGTGGAAGCAACCCACATGATCCACAACGGGAGTTCCAAGAGTGCCAGCGTCGTTGCCAACAGCAACAGCGAGGACAACAACAGAGGCAGCAGTGCGAACAACGTTGCGAAGAACAATACAGAGAGCAGCAGAGAGAACGAGGTCATGGAGGTAACCCACAATGGGAAGGGCAGCAACAACAAGAGAACAACCCTTACTTCTACGACCAACAGAGCTTTAAGACTCTAATCAGGACCCAAGAAGGTAACGTTAGGGTTCTTGAGAGGTTCTCCAAAAGATCGGAGCTTCTTCGAGGCATCGAAAATTACCGTGTTCTTGTCCTCGAGGCCAATCCAAACACCTTCATCGTGCCTAAACATTGTGACGCAGAGGAAGTTTTCTTCGTTGCTAAGGGTACGTATACGTAATTTCTCTCCTTTTTTTCGAAGGAGAATTACCACCGTTGAATACTGATTGATTTTGATTGTTTTGATAATTAGGGCGTGGAGCCATTACCTTAGTGCGAGAAGACAACAGAGAAACTCACAACCTACAATGTGGAGATGTCATGAGGGTTCCTGCTGGGACTACTGTCTACTTGATCAACAGAGACAACAATGAGAAGCTCTGCATCGTTAAACTCATCCAGCCCGTCTCAACTCCTGGCCGTTTCAAGGTGAAATTACATAGCTTCATCTATAATTTTACCTTCCCTTACTAAAATATATGTGTAGATGAAAAACTTAACGATCGTTTCTTGAATTCAGTCATTCTACGGCCCAGGAGGAGAAGACCCAGAATCGTTTTACAGGACCTTCAGCGACGAGATCCTCGAAGCTGCTTTCAGTGTATTCCTTTGATACTTTTCTTATTAACTATATCTTGAAAATTGATTTTGTAATTTTCATGTTATTTTACTTTTTTGTTCTTGAAAAACAGACACCAAGGGATAAGCTGCAGAGGTTGTTCGGACAACAGAGGAAGGGAGCCATCGTCAAGGCTTCCCAAGAACAGATAAGAGCTATGAGCCGACACGCTTCATCCGAAGGTGGACGCTGGCCAATCGTAGCTGGTGAATCAAGCGGACCATATAACCTGTTCAACAAGCGTCCCTTGCACTCTAACAACTTCGGACAGTACTTCCAGGCCAGCCCCGACAACTACAAGCAGCTCCAAGACGTCGACGTTACCGTCGGCTTCGCAAACATCAGCCGGGTAAGTCTAGAACTATTTCAATGCAATAATTACTGAATCGGCCGAGTCAGTCAGTAGTCACAGACTCGCAAGTGTGCTTAAATTAGTATCGCTCTTACCGAATCGAACTTGATTCGGGATGAAAACTTTGATCGTGATTGGTCCGGGTCCCTTGATCATGACTGATCCGGGTATGAAAACATTGATTCCGGGGATATTGGTTCCAATATCGATAAATTTAAATTTTGAAGACTACAGACTACATTTATAAATCGGTCGGGTTCCTATCGGGTCCCTATCAAACTACCCAGAACCCGAACCCGAACCATTATTTTCGGTCCAGGTCCAGTTCCCAAAAATGTGGAAGCGGGTAAAAATGGACACCCCTACTTACAAGGTGGTGTTGGGCCTTCCTTGGCTATTATAAAAAATGTTACAAAGGGTATTTTGATGATTTTCAAACAGGGAGCAATGCTTGGTCCGTACTACAACTCGAGGGCAACGAAGGTAGCAATGGTGGTTGAGGGGAATGGGTACTTCGAGATGGCGTGTCCTCACGTGGCTTCTTCCGGTGGGCATCAAGGCAGAGAAGAGGGTGAACAACAAGGCAGACAAGAAGGTGCCGGCCCACAGCACCAGGGACGCGGCATACATTATCAGAAAATCACCGCACATTTATCAAAGGGTGATGTGTTTATAGCCCCAGCTGGACACCCAATCGCAACCGTTGCTTCCGGCAATCAGAACCTGCAGGTCGTCTGCTTCGACATCCACGCCCAGAACAACGAGAAGCACCCACTTGCAGGGAAGAACAACATAATGAAACAGTTGGAGAGAGAAGCGAAGGAGCTGTCATTCAACATCCCAGCAAAGGAGGTGGAGGAGATGTTGAACAATCAAAAGGAAGCTTTCTTCTTCCCTGGACCCCACCAACGCCAAGGACAAGGAGGCCGAGCTTATGCATGAAAGACGGCGGAAATCAGTTAATTATCCAGATATATAAATAGGTAGGTAGTAGTAGAGTTTGGTGGTTGGATAAGAGAGGCTTGTGAAGAAGAGTGTATGTATGAAGAGGGACTACGTACTTACGCATGTAGATGATGGTGTATGTACTACTTACTACCATAAATAAGAAAGTGACTTGTTACTTTTCTCCAATATTTTCTGTGCCGTTTCTACTGTATCGCATGTGTTTCTACTTTCTTTAACAATTTCGATCGGCCTACCCACAGAGAAGAAGATAAAATCTGTTTGTTAGAGAAAAGGAGTACGAGCATTAATGGAGAGAACGACTTCTCGCTGGAGATGAAGTGATGAAGTTTTCCAATTGAAACGGAGAGTGGAAGATTCATTGTTCCGGACTCAGTACTGCGCTATTGGCATTAGAGACTGTTTTGGGCTTTGGACGACGTAGTAGCTAGATTGCACGAGTACGAATGGAACAGAACTTCTTGCTCTTCCAGCCATGTATGCAGAGGGGAAAAAATTTAGATGCTAACCAGATGTTTAGCCCACTCCTTGGTGGACATGCATACAAAAAATCAGCCTGATTGATTTTCTCTAGCCATAGATTTTAGCACTTATGCGGGATTTATTCTAGACGTTGATTCAAGCATGCTTTTTGGGTACAAAATCCAACGATTAGAAATCATAAATCAAGCTGATTGGTGGTCAATGAGAGACCTCTTCATCTCTAAAATTCTTCCGAGAGAGATGAGTACATATATAAAGATGAGTACATATATGTATGGAACGGGTTGTTCCCTTTAACAGATAAGAGAGCAAAAAACAGTAGATTTGTAGAAGTAACCTACTCTTTAGGTAGCCCTTGTCCTCTCCTCCACATGTCACAATATGATACTTGTCCTCTCATCCACATGTCACAATATGATAGGGGTTGAGGCATCTCCTCAACCACCACGCCGAACTGCGCAAAATATACAGCAAGTCTTACTCGTTCGGTCAGTTTGATTTTGTGGCCATTTTAATGTTATAAGGGTACTTTGGTCATGTAATAAGTATCTATGTCAACGTTGTTGACTGGAGTCAAAGCAGAGGGACATATAAATGAAAAAGATTAGATGTCTTGCCAAATTCGACCAGTAAATTACATAGGGTTGAAGTCTATTTTTTCATTTTCGGCGCTATCAACCACCGTTGGATTTTTGAAATAATCCATGGCCGAGATTACGACTCTATCAACCACCGTTGGATTCTTGAAATAATCCATGGCCGAGATTATGACTCCCCGAAGGGGGAAAAAAGGGGCTCCTGAGCTAAATTATTTTCTGTTGTTCATTGCTTTTTGGGTCAGCCACGTTATAATGAATAAAGATAGTTTATATTAATATTAAATTATATTATATAGGTATGTAGATTATCATTATACCTATAGGGGAAAGCCAGTGCGATGCAGGTGAACCCGTGAACCTTACACATGGAAGCACCTTACGGAGATTCGTAGAGATCAGATCATTGACTAACGTGGAAGCAACAGTGGCACATTCGTAGAGATCATTGACTGTATCGATGTTTGACCCACCTCTAGGTGGATTTGATTGGTATGATTGGAGTCGTTTTCGTGGGTAGTTTTTTAACCATAGATTTCAAGAATTATTTGGGGTACTCTGATCCAAAGGTTTGAAATCACTAATCTGACTAATATTTTGGTATATTAGTCCACCTAGGGATGGGACAAACATCCATAAGGTCACCACGTGTTTTATATATACCAAAATATTAGTCCACCTAGGGATGGGACAAACATCCATAAGGTCACCACGTGTTTAATATATACTAGGTGTGCCGGGGCATTTAAGGAGGGAATGCTGATTTATGATTTATGAAATGGCATGGGAAGTAGTTATTTGATCCAAAAAGGTTGTTTTGTTTGGACGTGTGGGCCTGCTCCAACTTCTAGCTTTATAATATAATACTTATTATATATCTATTATTATTTTAAAGCCAAAACTTAGGTATGCAACACGACTTTCACCTAGGCACCTACTAGTTTCATTAAGAGAAAACATTAGCTTGCCCTATGGCACTTCAAAATTTGAAGTCTCCCCACCCAAAATGTCTGACACGTATCCCTATCCCTTAACCAACATGTGTTAAGCCATTGGTTAGTGGGGTCCAAAAAATGTACTGTCAATAGTACTGAAACCACTTGTCACATGTTTTGGAAGGAATGAAGTCCCTAGGCAGCAAATTTTTTTTTTCCGTTCATTAAATATCCCTCTTCATCAAAAACAAAAAAGTTCATTAAATGCCCCTTTAAGGTACTCACGGCCATTTTCATGTCATCCATTGTATTTTGATATTACCCCTTAATAAATATTTAATTACATTATATTCCATCATTCTTATTTTTAATACAACCCCTTAACAATTAGTTAATTACTTACTATGTCACTATTTTCGTATTTTCAAAATAGTTCCTTAATAAAAGTTAATTACTTTATGAAAATTTATAACTCCCCTCCTCTTCTTCCTTATTTCCTTTTCATCTCTCTGGCTTTCACATTCTAAAACTCTAGGCTTCTTTTTTTATTCAAGCCTTCCTTTTAGAGGAAAACCCAAAATGTCTAACCTATTCCTTAATGTTTTTAGGAAAAAAAAATTGATTAGCGGTATATTGCCAAGACAGCTCGTTGGAGTGCCGCCTATCTCCAAAGACTAACATGCATGAGTCTCATGGCTGGCCGACCACCACAGACATCCAATTTGAGAGTTAAGAGCGTCAGCCAAAACCCTTCACGTGTTGTGATTTAAAGTTGAAGAAAGATGCATTTTTGTCCTTTCCAAAAATCTAAGTTATTAAAACAAGGTGAAAATGGTCAAATGACAGTGTGGTGGGGGGTCAAAATGTTTTACTTTTACATATCATTTCTTCTATATTTTCAAAACAACCCCTTAATAATTACATATATATCTATTCAACATAGACAACTTCAAAATTTTGATTTTCAAATTGGGCCTTAAGTTGCCACAATTTAGAGATTTGCTCCTCCAAACTAATCTTCCAAACTACCTTTTGGGTGATCACCCACATGCAGCGTACACATGGCCCACTAGTTTATATAGAAAGACAAATGTTTTTATAGTATTAATTAGGTATGCAGCATCTCAAGAAGTTGATAAAAATTGGAAAATACGAATTTTTTTAGTTTAGCGAATTGAATATCAGAATGGTACCAGATTGGCACTGGATCTGACTCAAACCCGATTCAGTGATACGACCCACTTAATTTGAAAACATTTTACAAAACTGGTGTGGGTCCCAGCCCGCCCCGCCATGGCTCTGTCTTAAATGAATCCAATTTCAAGGTATCCAAACACTATAAATTTTTTCCAGAAAAATATTGATTTTTCCCCACCTCACCAAACAAAATAATTCATTTTCTTTTTTTTCGTATGCTAACCTGAAACACCTAAAAAAGAACAAAGAAAAAAAAACCGGAATCCGAATTTTCCATTAACCAAACGCAGCCTAATAGACAAAAACAGTAACTCAAAGCTAGCACTAGAGCACGCTGTTCTCCCTTCATAGAATGTGTGGTGGGGTATGCCTAATTGCAAGTTTATCTGCTCAATAATTTTATATAAAAACGTACAGAATATAATCAGCGGGTGGCCCATTAGTAAAGCCAGAAACAGCTAAAATAGAAAAACCCATATACAAGCGCTCATGAAAAGAGACTACTAGGGTGTGGCCAGGACTGTACACTCTTCTTGATAAATATCCCTTCAATGTATTCTTTCAACTTCCCCACCTTCCCATCTTCATTGTCATTATCTTCCTCTTCTTGTGAGCGCGATGCTTGGCTGCGACCCTCAGCTTCCTCTTTGCATTGCGCTTTGGATTAATGACAGCCATTAGTTTCTCTTCATGTTTCCTCTTGTCCCTCTTTTCCTTGAGATTCTTCCTAATCTTGTTGTATGCTTGCAGGAAATTTTCGACACCTAATATTCGCTGTATACTTTCACGCACCTCTTCTGCTAATTGCTTAACATCATCTGGTGAAAGATCACCCCCAAAAGTGTCACATAATGAACAGGCGAGAAATATATTAGATATTCTTGCTAATCTTAGTGACCGGCTTCAAATAAATCAACACAGATGCAAGCTAAGTCATACCAACGTCACTAATACAGGGCATATAATACAGAAAGTATGCCGCAAAGTTGGTCCCTTGGAAAATAATAGAAAGAAACTACTGAACAGGGAGATGACAGAAGCACCTCAAACTATGAAATCCCCCCTTTCTTTAACAATATCCTCTGAGTCCTCTTTCTGTCAACGACGCTGTTGAGGATTGGTTCTCAACAGCGTCTGTATGTGCCACGAGGCACACTATCAGACACCACTAACCGTACGGATGTGGCCCACCCTTTGGAGGACCTACTGACTGGTTCAGTTGGAATTGATATCCCAAATAAATGCTCGAATTCCATGACTAAAAATCAACCCGTGAAAAAACTCAAATCCAACAGCTAGAAATCACCAATCGGGCTGAATTTTAGATCCACCCAAGGATGGGCCAAACATCCATATGGTCAATGGTCCCTAAAGGTTTGCCACATGGCACATACAGCCACTGCTGAGAGAGTAATTCTCTCAATGTTGTTGACATAAGGCGGACTCATGATCTGCTACCAAAATGTGGTACACTAGCCAATACAGATTAAAAAAGATCTTAATTGATCCTCTCATTGCTTTTGTTTGATGAGTTAGGATAATGTCTTACACCCACTGGTGGAGCCCACATGGAGATCATGTTGGACAATCTAACCGCAAAGTGAGTTGGCCTCGCTATGATGATCATCGTCACAAAAAATCGATCCATTCCAACATTACTAACCATATGAAAAATCAACTTAAACTAGCAGTTTAATTAGATAGTCCAGATTTTTCAAATTGAAAACATTTCATGAGGTTAAGAATGTCGGAATGGACTGATTTTTTGCGAGGGTGGTCTCCATAATATGGGCAACTCACTGTGCAGTTGGATTGTCCAACATGGTATCTGTGGCTCCCATCAGCGGATGTAAGAATTGGTGTACATTTATATTGATAAAAAAAAATTGATGCACATTTATCCCTACTCTTGTTTAATTTCTAGTTTATAAATCTAAATGTGGCATTTTTTATCTGGATACATTTTGAAGAAGTAATACTATAAAGGAAGAGAAAGATTTTGACAGCATTTCCACAGAATGGAGAGAACTAATTGTAATATGGCATTGAGAAATAGCTTATATATATACGATAGTCTATAGGTATAGGCAGTAACAAGCTTAACTCACCCCCAATGACTTTTCCAGCAAATCCTTGACAGACTTTATACAAGGGTAGAAGTATGTGAATCGCATAATGCTGGCAGCCCTCCTGACCAATCTGTGCGGATATCAATCGAAAGCAGTTGAAGACAATCTTCATCTGCAGGCATGGTATGCAATATAAAGTTAGATCTTTTTTACAAGGATATGGACATGGATGAGTCATGCATCTAAAGTTCTGCCGGAAAGGAAAGTAAAAAACATGGAAGCTCTTGCAAGGTAACTTCCAATGAGCCAGTAATAGAGAAACCTAATCCTCAAGCCTCTGGTTGACGCACCTGAATATCTTCCATTTGAAGAGCCACCTTCCCCATTCTCTTAAGCAAAGGTGAGACGAGCAGTGATTGAAGATCCTCACCGCTGTCTTGATCATTTTGATCCTTCACACCGGAGGTAAGAGATGCTAACATGCTTCTTCCTTTTCTTGAACCAAGCAAGTGAAAAGCCTTGAGAAAATGGCTTCGTTCGTGCAGTTCAAGGGTAGACCAGAATTCATGTAGATCTGTGCATTTGCTTTGTCCTGCCAACGTATGAACACCACTTATTGCAAACACAAGATTTTGAGTGATGAGGTTGCATGCTGCATCATCAGTTAGGTGTGCCTTAAGTTGGCAACAGAAGGAAACGGCTATTGCAAAAAGTCTACTCGGCTTCATGAGTAACAAAGTCCCTAGCTTCAACTTCTCACAATTAGCTCTGCTAGCCTCTGATGCCGCTGCAAAATATGAGGCCACAAGGCGGCTCGATATGTTACGTAACCACATGTGTGGATGCAACAGGAACCCACAAATTGCTTCCCATATCTCCTGGAAAAGAGAACAAGGAAAAAGGAGTTAATAAGAAAGAGAATAACATTCGAAAGAAGTTTCAGGTACATTATATTAATGCATGCTGCTATATTTGTGGTGGAAGCAATTGTGCTATACCTCAAGATCCCTTTCCAAGTAAAATTCAGGTAACTGAAGTAGCATCTTCTCCAACATAACAAGTGAGTAGTAAGCCTCTTTCCAGAACGGAATCATAGCTTCATTAGAGCGATCTGACTGTTTATTTGTAACAACATCAAGAGCAGAATTCAAAATGTTCCTTGCCAGGGGCAATACATTGTTGACATGTCTCTGAAAGCCCTTTTTCAAGACTTCAACCAGTAATCCTAAGACCTGTACAAACACATCTCAGAGCTGTCAAGTAAAGAAAAAGACAGTACACTAAACATCGAAAGCAGCACTCTAAAATGATCAATCTTTGTGATTTTACCTGTGCTGCAGCACTCCACAAATGTTGCTTGTCACCCTTATACCATGAGAGACTGAATTCCAAAATGAGATGAAGTGAATGCTGGCTTGTACGTCCAATCAAAAGCTTTATCGCCACACCAGCCATGGAGCGGACTTTATTATCCTGGTCATTAGCTAAACAAATCACTAAATGGAGGAAAAATGTCTGCGCCTGCCCATCCAGAATGCTTTTTGGAAATTTGATTATAATGGCATGTAACATTTCAAGCACAGCTTCTCTTCCAGTCGAATGCTCATAGCTGCAATTTGTGAATTCACAGTAAGCCAGACTGAAAATTTAAAAAAATAGATTAGTGTCAGAACCCTACCTCAGATTTGCAAGCAAGAAGTCCAGATGCTGTTGCAAGCGTTTCTCAGAAAGATGATAGTCAAGCAAGAATTGCAATAGAATTTGGCTACACTTCTTACGAACAGGTTCTAGATGACTTGTTACCATCAATTCTGCAACTCGTGTAGCAACATCATAGATCTCATGGATTACCAGCTTTCGGCCAACAATTGCCTTTAAAAGTGAAAGGGCGATGAAGGAAGGATTCCTTTCAAGGTCAACAAAAAGTGGAAACTGGATCAGCATATGTAGTTGATCACTGGAAAGTGTAATTCTAGTGCTTCGCAAGAGCACTGTTAGCAATCGTAGACAGGACTGCATTAGAGGACTGCTAGTATTTCCCGACTTTTGGGCAATATCCAATAGCAAAGTCTTGATTTTATCAGCCTCAAATTCAAGGGATGGCAATGGCAGCCTTATCAATGGAGCAAGGCATCTGAGAACTGCAGATAAGATATCTTCGTACTTGGAACTCAGACAGTTACCTAGCACTTTAACAAAGGGGTCTAACATCGATAACAATTGCTCATCTTTCTTGTTCAATTTCATATTCTTCAGCCGATTATGCAGTACCCCAAGAGCAAACACAGTAATAAGATGAGAACTTTGTGATTCATGGCCAATAACCCGGTGCACAGAATTTCTTTTGCCGGCCACTCTATTGCTAAATTGTTTATTGGGCTGAACAATTGATGAACCTTTAGCTTGCAGAGTTTCTTCTGTGATCCCATCTTCAATGAGGCCATATACAAAGATAAATAGGTCAGTCTGGTCTACAGACAGGTTGCATTGGATACCTACAGCTATGTTGTTCAACATTGTTTCAAGTTTTGCTTTCATTTTTGGTGTAAGATGTTTCTGCAGATGAGCTTTAACGGGTGAAAGCAGCTTCAAAGCATGGCTTTTAAATGTAACACTCTGGGCAATCAGCTTCAGGGTTTCAAAAGACTTACGCTTCCTTGTTTCTTTCATTTTTGAAGCAATCTTTTCAACGTCTTTTTCCTCAGCAACATCTCCAAGAATATCATTCTCGGCGACTGAAAGGAGCTCTTCCAAACAGTAATCCAGTTTTCCCGTGACGGGATTCACAAGAGCCTTTGACAATAAGAAATTGAGAGTATATCCCAATACATGCAGCTCATATCCTCGCTTCAAGGTGGCTCGCAAGACTTTAACTATGAACTGCAAGTATTCCAGACCTAGCTCCTTCAAACATGCAGCCAAAGCGGATCTGGCTTCATCGCGTATACTTACCAAACGATTCTTTAGGAAATTAGAAATGCGGTGAATGATGCTCGGAAGTTGGGATTCCATGGTATCCAATGGTAGTAACTTTAGTAATTTTAGTGCAGCGAGACTGATGTTAACATTGACATTCCCCGAGTCAGCAGTTAGTAACTTCTGTATCTTAGGAAGTACTGTTTTTTGAAGGCAGGCCTGTATCTCAGTAGGGTTCCAAGAATTAGTCCATCTGTTTGATGTGGTAGAGGTACTTGTTCCTACAATACCAGGATTTGAAACCTCACCAAAAGTATCTTTCGGCTCTTGATCATAACAAGTGTTCGAAAAATGGAACTGGTCCAGAACAAAGCATATTAGTCGTAATAGGGCCTTGTGTTTGTCCGGTCTCAAGGTCATCTCTTTAAAGCATCTAAGTAAAAATGCACGGTATGAATCCCATTGCATGTGACCAGAAATAGCAGCAAGTGACTCCAAGCACGCATTTCTAAGATGTTCATGCTTTCCATCTTGTACATCAAACAACATATTGAAGAAGAGGGGTACAAATACTCTTTTTGTGATGATCTGCAAGTTATAGTGACACTTCAGCAGGTTGAGCAGAACAACCCTGATGACCAATTAAGAAATTTTAGAGGGGATAAAAGTCTACCTCTGAGAAGTCACCAGCACCAATGTCCTTCCTAAAATTTGCTAATGCCCTTGCTCTCCTGTGTGTCTGTAACAAGAAAATTGTATTTGAATAGATGAGGAAAAAAAGGAAAGAAAAGAAAAAAAAACAATTTCCAGGGAAAGAATGCACGAAGAACCCACCTGCAAGTGAAGAATATTGTAGAAGAAGTCTGCTTCTACATCTTCACGGCACAAGTCCTTAACTGAATTTAAGGTTGTTATCTTAGGAAGCCTCAACACCATTTCTCGTAGCAAAGAAATCCATTCCTGAAATCATAACCGATCCAATAATTAGCTACAGAAGTTTGGAAGTGCTTCAAATGATTAAATTACCGAACTCCGATGATGAATACCCTTTGAATGGAAATCGCCTTGCTCATTGCTTCCCCCATATGTTTCAAAAAGAATTTTCTCATAATCCGCTGAATGCATGCTTTGGTCCACCAAGCTTCAGGAGTCTCTTGGCAAGTCTTGGCTTCACAGCCTAAAATTATGGCAGAAAAGCGAACAAATGAAAGCAACAAATTGTATGCACTTTGCCTTAAAATCAGATCTTCCGATGACATATCATATATAGAGTGTGACAAGATGACCAATGCATGGTCCTCTCTGACAGTAAAGAAGAATTCTTTGTGGACTTTTTCATAAGCAGTAACTCTAGCGTCATAATCAAATTCACTGATTTCTGAGACAGACATTGAGTTCATTTCACGGACAAGTTTTGCCTGCATTCCAATCAAGAAGCATGAAGATAGTGATAATAGCTGAATTAAAAAATTAAAGATGTTCCATCTATAGCAACATATTAAAAAAAACACTCAAATGGATGGGTATTACCAGAAAGGCTACAGAGGGATCGTTTGCAGCAAGACCATCCAAAAGATCACAAATGGACAATCTTATATCCAGTCCAGCAGAAATAAGAAGTGGAGCAACTGCGTTCAGAATTTTTCCAGTGGTTTCACATCCCAAAACTGGTAAGATCCCTTGAATGACATGCAAACCTTCCAAACACATATCTGCAGTAAACAATTAAGATGAGTTTGACAGATGCATGCAAATGATTCCTGAGGAACTATCAACAGTGAAATTTCAGCAATATTTCTCACCAGAATTTTGAGCTTTCTTTCCTAGGAAAGGGAGCACAATATCAACAAACTGTTTTGCAGCCAAAGGATCCATTATATACTTTGATAATAGTTTGAAAATTCTAAGCTCTGTCTTTCCAAGCCACTTGATCGAATTCCTAGTATAGCAACAGGAGTTAGTCCTTAGAGGATTGTCCAACCACACACAAAAAATAAAGGAGCTGCACAAAAGAAAGATGCTTCATCACCCACAATAACAAGAGAATCAATCATGGCAAAACCAAGTTGAAATTCGACAGCAGTTCGTAATAGCACTCCTATCAAAATCTCATAAAAAGATTTTTCATGATTCTGGTGAACTTCTGTGCATCCAAACATAAGGCATTGGCAAAAAAATGAAGCAAAATAATTGCAAAAGCGCCTTCTATGTTGATAACCAAATGATAATAGATAAATGAAACCTATCACATCTAGCAAATCATGCCACAGCACATAATAATAAACTAGGGAACATGATGCATCCTTGGGGAAAAAAAAAGAACTCACATTTGAAAAAACTCCAATAGATTCAACAAATTCGAAATCAACAGTTTGAAAGATATAGTCTTCATTAAAATCACAAGAGGGGAACACATGGCCAAAATAGATACTTGTCATATAAGTCAAACTTAACACGCTAACAAACCATTGAAACGAAATCATACCTCTGGGTCTCTATGTGGCACTGAAAAAGACTGTGCAAACTGCAGATGAGTGCCTCAAGGTTAGGCAGTAGTACTCTTTTTATTGCAAGATCTTCATGGTTATCCAAATCAATATCAAGATTCAAGAGGTTCTCAATGAAGCTAAGAACAGAAGTTGTAATAGCATTGGATGCTGTCTTTACAGTTAAAATTGAAAATATAGTAGGGACAAGACTTCCATCCCGGCTCAATAGTGAGACGAGTGTGTGGCTTCTACTCATCGCAAGAAAGCATGAGAATAGTGAACTTGGTCTCTCACTACTAGAACCCTCCTGCTTGAAACTGTCAATCAAAGCCTTGACTGATATGAAGAATATGTCCCAGAACTCACAACCAAAATCATGATCCTCGTACTTACTGAGAACGGAAGAAATGATCTTCAGGCATATAGATCTCAGATCCTTAATCTGCTTTACAGTTGTACTTGTCTGCACCAAGCCACATTGTGTCAGGAAATCGTCATTTTCTGTTGCAACTCAATATTAGTAATGAAAAAGAACAGCTTCTCTAGCGTTTCAAAAGTGTGTTGCACAATATTTTTCTAATCAGTTACCTTTTTCCAGTGGGTAATAAGTAACTATTTTTACCGAAAACAGATCTAAAAAATCTGGACAGTCCAATAATAAAGGTAACAAACAATTTGCAGAATCCAGGTAATACCAGAAGTCAAAAAACATTCCTGCTTTTTGGACAAATTGGTCCATGTAGCTTAACCGGCTGTTTTGGCAGGTCCAACTAGCCCGTCTGACCAGTTTTATTTTATGTTATACCTTTCTATAAATCAGCCTCCAGTCACCACAACATAAAATGGTTGGACAACTAAAGTGTCAACCAATCAGTTTTAGGAACACAACAATTACTAGGTACCCAAGCTCACCACATTGAACATAGTCAAAAATCTTACCATGATTGGATTTGCACCGGACATCTCGTGTACTGTCAGGTCACCACTAGACAAATTTTCGATTAGAGAAGGTTCATTTCTTTTTGTGCTGTCAAGGCTCAATGCGCAGCTTTCCAATATCCGGACAACAATTCCCATTAATACATTAAGGAAAGGTCTCACACGCAATTCATCAAAAGATTTGAGAATATCTTCAATTACATGCAAGAACCCGTATCTCTTCTTCCAAGAAATGATCTTTATATTATCAACAGTGAAATACTTTAAAACACTGGATGCTCGAAATTCTTCAACAGAACTTTCACATGAGATCCAAAACGAATTACCGAAACCTTCACATCCATTAGAAATGGGTTGTAAAGGCTTTATTAATAAGGAGAAAAAGAGAGGAAGCTCGCTAACATCAAGTTGTGCCAAGAAACAAAGAACTGCCCTTCGGTGATGTACACTCGCATGCTGCCAGAGAAAGCACATCAAATGGAGTATTTTAGGATCTAATGGTCTATAAGAAAAATATAAATGGCATTAAGTTGTACAAGCCCAGTGATCATAGGGCTGCAACTTGGGCAGGCTCAACCCGAGCCCGACGGGTTGAACCTGACATTAGGGTTGGGTTAGGTTAGCCCTTTCAGAACTTGGGTCGGGCTCGGGCCAGGTTTTTAGTAACCGATCAAATTGGGTTGGGTTAGCCCTTTCAGAACTAGGGTTGAGGCTTGGCCCAACCCGAACCCGGCACACAAACTACATATATGTATTAGACTATTAGTATACCGACAAACATCCACACTAAATTTTGGCAAATGCAGTAACTCATGGATGTTTGTCCTTGGCAATCTACAACCCTTGTGTGAGATTACAAAATGCCTTGAAACTACATTTTGGCATTTTATGTGATCGGTTGATATTGAAAATATCGTGTTTTCTTTGACGATTGTTTTTTGTTATATCTTTAGTAACTTGTATGATGCATTTGACCAATAAATTACTTTAATATGAAAAAAAAAATAGCAATCTTTCCAACCACTTAAAAAAATTTAAGAAATTGACCAACCCAACCTTGGGTTGGGTTGGGCCAGGGTTGACCCCCAACCAAACCCGCCCGAGTTGCAGCCCTAGGTGATCGAAAAGGAACAGTCCAATTAAACATATAAATCCTACCTTTCGTGAGGCGAGTGTCTTTAAGTTTCTGACTTTTGGTATCAGCAGTCGAATAACTAGAGGAATTAGATACTCCCTGTGTCGTTCTTGAATATGATGAGATTCTTTGGACAACGTCCACGTCGCAAGTTCTTCCCGCAAATTTTTTGAAGTGACCAAATTTTTTAGATGTTGGTCATACGGGAGCAAGAAATCATCTTTCCAATTCAATAGGCAATCAAGAACCTTCATTTGTATGTCAGCATCATTTTCATCAAGAAGCCTGGCAATCAAATGGAATTCACCAGTTACTAAAACCACTACTAAGTTGATTGCAACTTTCAACTGAAAAAACTGAATGCCATAAAAAGCTTTACAGGAATTACTATAGCAGTAATACCCAAAATAATACTAACCTATTAATCAAAACCTCCTTTACAACTTGGCTTCGATATAAAGACTTGGGGTTCCGCATCAGTTTCAACAAGATTAACCATTCTTTAAGAACCCCCCTCCATTCTTTGCCTTTACAAGCATGTGAGTTAAATGATCCCACACTGCAGTATGAGGATTAATGGAAAAGCCACCAACATGAGTGAGATTAAAAAAGTCAATAATGTTCATGCACGTTAAAAAAACCAAAGAACTGCAAAATCCAAACAAACAAGTAACTGGGTACCTCACAATATCATCATTAGTGTAGCCCAAAAACTGAAAGAACAATGGTATAAGTTGTCGAGACCGAGACTCTGCAACGGTCTGAACTTTTTGTAATGACTGCAGCAACAAAGACAATATCGTTGTGTATGGCGTGCTATCAGAATCAGGAGTGACAAAGGAGTTGAAGTACTCAACCAGATCTGAAATCAAATTTCAAGGTGAAAATTAGAACCCTTAAAACTGTAGGAATCAATACTAAAACTGAAGTGTGGCAATTTGGGTATACTACTTACTACTCAAAATGGTCCCAATTGTTTATTTTATTTTTAAACAATTGATATTACACATGGAAAAAGAACATAAGAAACAATTAGGGCAAAGAGGCCCCAATTGTTTATTTTATTTACATCCCAACTCCTTCTCTAGCTAATAAGTCATTCATCTTATCACCACTCTGTATGGTCGCGAGATGTACAAATCCAGAGATGAATCAAAACCATTGTTTCCCAAACTGACACATCTCTAAGGACCTTACACCTTATTAGACACCTTGAAGCATGAAACATCTAATGTTTGATAATACATGAAAATCCACATAACAAAAGAAAAGCATTCAAGTAACACGACAAACCACGAGACAAGATGGCTCATACCACTTGACTTGCTGGAAGATTCAGCATTCACTCTCTCAAATTGTTTCTCATAGGTGAGAAATTCCAATTGACATCGTTTTAGATAATGAATAAATCTGTCCCATACAAGCCCAACATATTTGCCCATAAGAACCGTAAGGCACTCTAATGCTGGCTCCCATAGGTGGCCAAACCGCTTATGAAAGATGCCAATGATCCCATTCAGTAGAAGGGGCACATAACCTTCAGAGATCCTTGCAGCAGAGAGGCCCATCTGTATTCTATTGATATATATAATAATCTTCCTGCTTGTAGAAACTGACAGAGGAGTCACCTCAATTGACAGCAGGAGCTGAATAACCTGATTTTTAGAGAAAACAACCCAAAATTAACCATCAATAGCAAAAAAAAAACTCCCAGACAATTGAAAATACATACATTAATGCACTTGGTATCCTCGTAGCATGGCTGACAAGCTTCAGTTTTCAATTTCTTTTCAGTGGGCTGATCACTTGTAGACAATTGACAATCAAGAGGTTCGTAATGGCACAATATCCTTAGAGTCGAAGTACGGATCGCCTGATCCGGAAGGCACAAATTATCAGCAAATAAATGGATTGCATCGATAGCTTTCTCTGCCTCAAGCTCTGGAGGAAATATTTTATGGTTGGCATCTTCTTGGCATGTAGACCTATCATTTGCATCACGATAGAACGGTAGAAGGTTACTGTACATACTTCTATCAACATGAATCAATATTTGCCAAATCATAACAAAAATAAAAACAAACATTTGTAATCGCAACAAGACAACATAGTATTCCAAAATATATCAATTTTTAAGGTGGATCACTTACCCATGCACAGAATCCAAAAACTCAGCTACCGCAAACAAAACCTGTGAAGATGATTTGTATCTTTTCGCAAGACGCAAGAAGTTGATTGTTTCTGTAAGCCCAGACTTTTCACCCAAATGTAATTTATGATAGGAAGCCAGTGCGGCACCAACTAGGCTTTGCCAAGTGCGTTTAGAAACACCTGCAATTTTGTCTGAAAGAATTTGATACAAGTTATATGCCGTATAGCATAGAGAAAATATTGTACATCGTACATGTTAAGGGGATGGAACCCACAATTCAATGGGTCTCATGCAGGAGATCTCCTAGCCAAGATCAACTCAATCAGCTGAACCAATCTATCTCATTTTGAATGGCAAAAAAATTTATGGCAATCAATACTGAAAAGTCAGCTATTATCATCCATTCAGGTTGATTTTGGCGTAGCATGCATGTGCAGCACATATACTACCGTTGTATATTGTCCTCACCAAGTCACGGTCTACCAACTGGATACTTCAGATTTCCTCTAAAGCAGATTTTTTTATAAAGCATATTGACAAAATCACTAATCGTATTATATCTTACCAGCTTCAGTTAGCAGAAGTCGATCAAGTGCATCTACTAAATCCATTATTAAGGATGGATTCGCTTGAACACCCAAAACATGAGGGTAGCAAGTGAGAATTCCCCAGAGTACAGCCAACTTGGACTCATCGAAGTGCATACTTGATGGATCCCCATGTACAATATCATTTATAACTGCAGTCCAATAGCAAATAGACTCCCTCAAGAAACTGCACATCCTTGAAATCTTCTCTTCGTATGTTCCGTCTAAGCAGTTAGAAGATTGCATTTTCACTTGCAGTCTCTCATAGAATGTCAGCATCAGATAAATAACTTCTTCTGACGATGATGGTAAAGATTCAACCAAATTATTCATCGCACTGAAAATTCAATAAATAAATTAGAAGCATGTATAACCAGACAAGGAGTCACAAAATGCATCTCAGAAACAATAGGGACATCAATTGTACCTTATTATAAGACTTTGGAAGGCATATAATACACAAGGATCCCTTAGAAGAAGTTCTCTAATAAAAGTCAGCAAACTGAAATCCAATCCATAAAATCCTACTGTCAAAACATAAAAGTTCTACCAAGTGCAATATTTAATGATGCCAAACTAGTTCCTCAGAAGCCTTACCTTTTGTTTCTCAGCTCAAACACAGGAGCCCATTGCAATGAAATGCTTGAGATGGCTGATGCGTCATTAGAATGGTGGATCCCATCAAGAAGGCAGAGCATTAACTGCAGAACTTTATCAACAACTTCACAAGAATGATCTTCTGCCTTTACGATGCCAGAAGGTATGATGAATGTATGTATGAGAGACCTCACAAGTTCAAGAATCGGTTGATAGTCTGTAACAAATAACAATGTAGGGATCATATAAAAAAGAAGTACATTTACCTGTTTGAACTGAGAAAGATAGGCAACCTACTAGGATTACATTGGAACGATAGCGTCAACTAGTCAAAGCAGGTTAGTAGCTCACCAGGAATTTTTCCGCCTTTACAGAACTGAACAGTAGAATTAAGAAGAGACAATAGGCGACTCAGATGCAACAAGCTCCCATTACCGACACAGCCAGATATTTCATCGAACAAGCAATCCCACATCAAATTCAACTCCTTGGGATGGAGTTCTTCACATAATCTTTGAAAGGCAGCAGTTACAACTTCAACAACAGTATCTGAACCTGCAGAAGAGCTGCACATTCAGGGCCACAATAGGACACAAGGAAACCTGTAAAAGAGACTTCATGGAACTGCGAAAGTAAATTGACTCTCTGGTAGAGGGA
The DNA here is from genome assembly GCA_035048495.1 of Euptelea pleiosperma. Taxonomy (NCBI): domain Eukaryota; kingdom Viridiplantae; phylum Streptophyta; class Magnoliopsida; order Ranunculales; family Eupteleaceae; genus Euptelea; species Euptelea pleiosperma. The sequence goes on along the minus strand of CM068551.1, from coordinate 22,908,344 downwards.
GATAAGCCATGAAGCTACATATTTGGATAAATGATTTGGCATAAACTACAGACAAAAATACGGACACAAAAAAATGTAGCAGGTCCTTATACACCATCATCTCCAAAAATCTCAAATCAAACGATAATATTTCAATATGGCAAGCATGAAACTGTCAAGCCTAGAAGACACTTCCTCTAGTTACTGTTGAGCACTAGTTAATCTCCTAGAACATGGTAACCTTACAGGATGATCTCTACTGTACATTAATACGTTTATCATTTGTGTGAAAGCATAAATGGTTCAGTATCAAACTAGTATCCCATCTGGAAAGTTTGTCCATAGACATGTATATTATTTTGACTAATAGTAGAACAATGGTTGAGTTTTTACGAATAAATTTTAGCAAATTACTTTTTAAAAACAGAAAATATGAAATTTACCATATGTTCTGTGAAATACTTCATTTCTACTAATTCACCTTTGCTCGACACACCAAGGATTTTGGTGCAACCCTCAGGATTTTTTTTTTGTTTTTTCTTTCCTAACCTGCACAATATTAGTTTAAACGTACCCATGTATTAAATTATGTTATGTTTCCACAAAATATACCAATATATTTCTATTTCCATATAATTTTTTTAAATCTTATATTCAAAAATATGTAAGAACTATTTAACTATCATGAAGGATCTGTATATAGTACACTAGTTGTAAATAAGACCATGGTTTAAAGTAACGCCTCAACTCCATTACATTAGTTCGAAAATAATGACCAAATCCAAAAAAAGGGGCCTAGCACTATAATGCCCATTATAACGGAAATAACAGTCATCATTTTTGAAAAAAAATGCTTTTATACCATTCACAGCTTTGAAAGTTCTAATTTGTCTCAACCTAGTTTTTTTACAACTAGGGAGTAGGTTCATAAATTGAATAAAAACCTCGACAATCAATAAACACTAAGGCAAGATATGACTTGTCTTTTTCCCTGAACATCTAATTCTCGTGCCTTTGGTTAGCAAATGACAAGGCGGAACTCATTGCAAAGCAAGGCGATGACAGGACATCAATGTACTCTGATCTGATGTAACTTCACCATTACAGTTTGCCTTTGCTTTATGGTTTTTCCTTTTTCTTCTTTGCTCTTATTTCCATTCTCTTCCTTTGTATTCCCTCTATTCTTTAATAAAAAATTATTGTTACCGATCCAAAAAAAAAGGATAAAATTAAATCATACAACAGAATCTGGAAAAGTACAACAGCTAGATAGACATCAAACAAAAGCATGCTAACGAGAAACATATGTTGATGGCTAATTGAAGCCTTGTACGAGAACGAGAGCTTGCCTTGGGTGAATTTATCACCAATGCCAATGATGGAATTGTCCATCAATAACCGCAGCACTTGTTCAGCTCTTGAATGGAACCTTGATGAAGTTCCTCTCATAGCGTGCCATAGCAAAGCACTGACCCCAGATTTTCTCACATGTGATGGTTTCTTGACAACTTCAATTGTGATCTTTCTAATACCTGTAAAATTCTAATGTTAAGCTGCCACCCAAATGGTATCCAAACGCATATATAAATAGTAAAAATACAATCATAGACCTGCTAATTTGCACATACAAAAAGGAGAGAAGAGGATACAGCAGTATCAATAACTAATGACATAATATCCATCATGGATAGCATGGTCCATAGTCCATATTTTCCTTAAAATGCATTTCTGCCAATGAAGTGCACAGAGAAACACTCAAGCAAAAAAGCATACATGCCAATGTGTTTCTCAAATCAAAGAAGTGCATTCCCACGAATAAAAACAAAGTTTGGTGAATGTCCAAAGACGTGCATAGGTCCCATATATATCCTAGAAATGAAGAGTACGTAAAAAAAATCCTTCTTGAAACAATTAATGAACACAAACTGACATTTTAACCCACATGACATGGAGGCCAAAAAAATGGTTGAACACATTTTTCTTCATTTTTTTTATTTTCCAAAGGGTATTTTTTTTTTATCGGTAATTTTCCAAAGAGTATTTAGCACTTATTCCTTTCTCTTTCGATTTTCACATCAGAGTGGATGCCACCGCGGAGGATGATCAACTTGATTGATTGAGCAACTGAAGAATTTGTTCATAGAGACATAGTACATTGATCCCTTCACCTTTTCTTTGTGTAGTTGGAATGAATGGAATAATCATATTTTCCAAGACAATATAGTACTCCAGCAGTGATCTTTAACGGAATCAAGCTTTTATCAAGAATGTTTATGACTTGTCTACCATGAAAAAGCTTCAAGGGTATAGTCGTTTAGATATTTGGATTTTAATTAGAGTGCGGGCACTATCCTACGAGGAAGAGAGTGAAAGAGCCTTTGAAACCAAGTTGGGAAAAGGTGTTAATCTGAAAATCAAGCTTAATTTCAATGGTTGTTCACTTTGTAACACATGAACGGCTAGTACCAACGTATTTTCAAAGATGAACTGGGGGCTATATGGGTGCTTGGTCTTATGGGCTATAAATACTAATGATATGAAGATGCTAGCTTTTGGAGGGCGTGAAGCCCCTCAAGGTGGGAACAGATTCTTTTACTGCATTTCTTGGCTACCCATCCGAGTGGCCCTTGGGAGCTCATTGATCAAATTGTAGATTTAACATCAAGGTTTGATTTTGCATAGTCATAATCTTTGTTGCACAAATGATTAGCTAGACTTGGTCTAAGAAGAGACTTGAAATATAGTGGGGGAAGTGTTTCCTAACAATTTACTTTTCCCTTCATAAATCATCATCCTCCCTATCAAATAGAAAAGAAAATGTTTGAAGCCCTTTTTCTTTTCAAGGACATCAAATAGCTGGATGGGATCAAAGAGTACCCACGTCCCATGCAACCTAGCTCCTAATTCTTCATAAAAAAAAATATAGTGGATAATTCCAGCTAACAGCCTCTTCATGCTAAAGATTAAACAGATACAGATTGAAAAGTAATATGCAGAACCTGATTTTCAACTTTAGGATATACTGCAAAACATTTTAAAGCAGACCAGTACCATCGAGTGAACCACATTTCATATCTAATACACAAATGCCGTCTTCCTGATAAGTCAATGGCACTGCATGGAAAAACAACAGCACAGAATACCTTTTATAAGTTGTTCAACAGGTGCGTTCCTTAGCAAAAATGAAATAGCCTCTGCCATGAATTCTTGGACATAATCCTTCGGGTAATATCTTAAATGAACTGTAATCCTTCAAGAACAAGAAAAAGGTTACAATTTTAAAGGTAGACAAGTCCATGACAGATTTGAAACATATTAAAGCATAATGAGCAATAAAATCAACAAGTACTCTTTAACCTCCAACTTTAATATCGGCATTCATCTCAATAAGCCCTTGTACAGTTCGACAATACCTTTTGAGCTTATTGTTAACTTTTCATTTCGAATTCCATAGAATGCAAGGTCAACATCTGTAAACATAAATAGGGGCATTTATCTGTGTAACTACACATACAGTTAACGATTCACCGATTCTTTGCAGTAATGCCTAGAGAGGAAAAACCCATGCCTAAGCATTCAGCCCAACATTTAGATGTGTTTCAGTAACTTATCATCACATCAATTACTGCACTGGCCAGCGAATGATGAGACATCAATATGTTAGGGGGGGGGACGAAAACACACACACACGCATTATATGTCCTTCATTACCAGGATCTGTAGGAGGGTCCTGAAGCAGCTCCTGGACATTGGATCGCACAAAGAAGCTTCTTCTTCTTCTATAAAAACTTACATTCTCTTACAGGGATTAAGATAACTAGGAAATAAATTCCGGTTTCGAGGTTTATTTCGACAATCCCGGAAATGGAAATATTTCGAGCAGTGTGGAAATAATACATTTTTCATGGAAAGGATGGAAATATTGTGGAAATTTTTGTGAAAAGTTTGGGAAATGAAAAAACAAGCATAAAAACACACTCATAAGCTATCAAACCATCTGTAGTGTGGAAATGAATGACCATAGCGGTCTGTAATATGTTGAGGCGTGTATTTGATAGTCAGTCAAGGTATTATTTAACTAGATAACTATTACTCAATTGTTAATTATAAAAAAAAAAAAAAAAAAAGGTCATAAATAAAGGTATTAACGAATCCTTATTAACTTACGTTAATGTCTTAATAGTACTATGTATAATTTTAGAAAACATATTTACTAATAATTTATACTATTTGCTTAATTTTTTGAATGTTTAAAATTTTTTCTGAAAAAAAATTAACCCAACCAACTTATAGAACGGGCTAAGTATGCAACATATAATCAATTTATGCACAATCATGAATGTTTAGGATAAAAAGCATTGAAATTGGGGTTTTCCCCAAATTTCAGATTTTCATCCTAAATGATCTTCAGTCCATGCACAAATTCAGTGTAAATGCATCATAGATTCATAGATTTGATGCATTTACACCAATTATATCAATTTGTAGCAAGAAATTTTATACATACATACATTTCAAATTTGAAAAAAAAATCCAAAACGGGATTCGATTTGTCCTCTCGATCAACACGCAAACCAAGAAATCTAAAATGGATTGGTCTTTTTTATAAAATGTGTATATATATATATATACACACACACATACATGGAAAGTAGTTAAATGGATCAAATATGGGATTTGTAGTGGTTTTAAGCTAAAATGGGATGTTTCGTACCTTCGATTGAAATGTTCCATACATGTCGATACATTTCGACCGAAATAATACATATTTACATTATCAATTGATCAAAAACATGTATTGAAACATTTCGTGAAATTGAACATTTTTTTCATGCATGTATTATTTCCTGTTGGTAACCTAGAAGATGGAAATATTTCGATAATTTCGCGAAATTTATTTCTACGGATAACCAGAAGAGGCCATGGAGAGGCTTATCTACTCTTCTCCTATCACCTCTAAGACCCCTCAAAAACCCTCCCATCTCTCCCTCGAACCAGCCATGGTTGCCAGATATCTCAATTTTCCATTGATTCGCAGGAAGTTGAGTTAGTTTGGCTCAATTTTCTTCAAGCAAGAATAGTCACCCTCTCCTTTCATCTTCTTCTACATTCTCTACAAAATTTCTTGTTTGATGATTGATAAGTCATTGTCTTCTTAGTTTTTGCTTGTCAATTTATCATCTTCATCTCTGCCCATCAATTGGCTGCTCTGGTTGAACTCGAACAGAACGAGTAATTGGTGAATCCAGTTTACTTGGTCTTTCGAAAAAAAAAATATTAAAAATGAAACAAAAACGACATGAGCAAGCTAAGGATAGATTCCAATACAAATATCAAAGGAATATCCCATCCATGGCCGAGAGATCGGCCAGAATATTAGCACATCTATATTTTTTTTTTTATAAGTCGGAATGTATAGATAAGAAAGAGAGAAGTACAAAAGGCCTAAGAGGTCGAGATGACCTACCAAAGGCAAAAACGCCAACAATAGCGCCGAAAGCAAAAAGAAAAGCGAAAAAAATGGTTAGGATGGATCTCTCTTACAAATAACATCCCACCGGAAAACGAAGTCCTCAAAAAACAGGCCCTAGCACTCCTTAAAAAATTTGGACCACAAAAATAAGAGGCCTTTGATGTTCAGAATAATATTCTCCACCGAGATCTCCCTATTCTTGAACACCCTAAGGTTGCGCTCCTTCCACAGGCCCCAGCATATCGTGAAAGGGAGCAATCGCCATAAAATGTGGCCTCTACAAGAGAAGGAACAAGTGGTCCAACTGAGGGTGAGCTGCACCCAAGCCATGCCAAAATCAGCCATGAAGGCTGCCCTGGCCACTGTGCAGTGAAGAAAGAGATGATTGATCGACTCCCCACTTTGCTTGTACATAGAACAGAAATCAACAATAATCATCTTGCGTGGTCCACAGTCAAGATTTTGTTCATGGAGGCAGCCCAATAGAAAAAGGCAGTCTTGGATGGCACTTTGGTTCCCCACACGAAAGGGGCCGGGAAATTGTCTACAACAGGCAGGAGAAGAGATTGGTACAAGGATCGCACAGAAAACTTGCCGTCTTTCGACCATCTCCAAATACTTCTATCAGTACCTGGGAAGGAAAGTAGCAATCTTGTAGGCGATGCAGAAGACGGGATACCACTTCAATTTTCCAATCAGTAAGTCTTCTTCTAAATCCAAAGTTCCACGCCATGTTCTCCCCTTCGTGAACCGTACATAGACTCACCGCTCGGTTCTTATAGTCAGAAATGGAGTACAGTTCGGGAAAATCAATCATGAGAGGGTTGTCTCCGCACCAACGATCCCCCAAAAATTGAACTCTTATCTCCAATGCCCACCTTGTAAGAAATCCCGTCATAAAATTTGTTGAAGTGCTTCATAATACCTCTCCGAATCCATACGAAGGTCTTTAATATCCACTGTATTTTCAAGCCTCCACGGTCCTATTGAAGACCAAACGCCCAAACTAGTGCATCTTTCGAGTCTTTGTCCACAATTAGTGGATCATTAAAGTGAGAAGAAAGGACCTTCAAAATATAAAAAGTGCACGAGCTTTTGGTGGATGCACATTAGTGAGATCTAACGGTCAGGAGCTGCTTTAGATTCTCCTATGGGTCCTCAAGGCCTAAACCCTAAATTATCCCCAGATACATATATATGAACAATGATTGTTGCCTACATTGGGTTCGATAGGAATAAAATGCAACCATTGTAGGGGCTTCAATGTTGTGTACCAGAATCATCTTCCTTGTAGATGCTACTATGGCAACGAAATGGATCGAGGGCTATTCCAAAACTACAATCAGAAGGCTTTCTGAGATGACCTTTTACTTCTTTTTATCAAAAACCCAAATTGTATTAAAGTATGGAAATATGCACCGAAGAAGGAAAAACATTCCCTACAAAAGCAGAAACATTGAGAAAACAAAGCACAAAAAACACCAATAAGAAGCCTAACAAAGGGACTAAATGGGCGGAATGACAAAAATCCCAATTGTTAGTATAATCTTCACACTTGACTCCATGGAACTACTTCTAAATAGATGCCATGATATGACTAAGCTGCCAACAATAAAACAAAGATCCGGAATCTCTCTGGATATGTCTTCATACGGCTATTGCATTCCTTCTGCAATCCCCAAAAATGGTTGTTGCAAGGATTTTATCACTACACCCAAAAGCCCCACTAGAACAAGATAAGAATACACCTACAACATTCTTAGGAAAGGCCATAGACAAACCAAAAGCTGAAAGGAAAAAAGCTCCACACCACTCAAGACAATCTCCAATGCAAGAGTAGATGATTCGCGCTCTCTTCACTCTCCTTGCACATAACACACCTATTAGGGATCATCATCTTGCAATGGTTGAAGTAGTCTACTGCCATAATCTTATCCAATATTGTTATCCATAAGAAATTCTAGCTGGAGTCGGCTTTTCCCCCATACAGAAGGAACAGATTTGGACTCTTCAAACATAACTAACAACTGACTATAGAAAGAGCACACTGAGAAAAGACCTTTCGAATCCTTCTTCTAAAAGCGATCATCGACTTGATCAATTGATATCTGGGCTTCTTAAGGTGCTTTAATAAGGATACACATTCTTCTATTTCCCTCTCCAGGAGATTCTTTCTGAAGGTTGGGCACCAAACTATCTCCTCATTTCTCCTGACGAAGTATCTATTGACTATAACTCTTTCAAGAACCAACTATAAAGGCGAGGGCACAGATCCCATAAGGGACCAATCCCTCACCAATCTTCTTTCCAAACCTTACTCTATCGCCATTTCCCACCTTGAACAATACTCCTCTATTGAAATCTTCGTATAGGTCTTCAGAATACATTTCCAAATACCAACTCCATACGAGCTATCCACCTTCTTACCGTCCCAATTATGATCACGAAACCCATATTTTTGTGCTATGACACGCTTACACAAAGCATTGGGTTCCTCATTGAATCTCCACAGCGGCACAGCCATTTCCACAGTAGATCATAATTTCTCAGTCTATGCAACCCGACACCCCAAAATTTCTTTGGACGAAAAACCAACTTCCATTCGACCAAGTGGAACTTCTTCTTAATACCTCGCTCATGCCATAAGAAGTCTCTCTAGAGCTTTTCCAAATGTTTTGCAACAAAACAAGGCATCGTGAACAGAGACATATAATATTGCAGGAGGTTCGCCAAAGTGCTTTTTATCAAAGTTATTCTCCCTCCAAAAGACAGCATGCTTTTCTTCCAACAAGCCAACTTCCTCTACATTCTTTCTATGAGCCCATATACTTGTAAAAATGGATCAAGCCCCCAAAGGAAGACCAAGATATAAAATTTGGAACTTCCCAAGCTTGCACCCCCAGCATCTTGCATACTTTCAAAAATACCATCTTCACCCTTGCTAATACCCACATGCTAACTTGATGCAGGATGGGGGACCATTCTGCGATCAAATAGGAGATCTCCGGAACGCATTGGAATAGCTTGGCTTAGCACCAAGATAGCTTGGATTCAACTCCAAGAGAGAGTTCTCAAAGAGAGTTTTCTATTTCATTCCATCATAATGAAAATTTGCATCCTAATGAGATTATATAATAACTCTACTAAACCTAATCTAATCCTGGTCATCCATCTAATCCAATGGCCCAAATAAAAGACTACAACTTAAACAACTAAGCAGAATTACAATGAGACCCAAAAAATTTGGGTTAATGGCAAAGACTTAAAAAAAATATAATAATAAGCCTAAAAGCAATAAAAAAGAATTATCAAATAGAATGCTCCCGCATCATGACTCTTTCTTATGTTGACCCTAAGACCTGACACTGCTTCAAAGCGTTAGAGAAAAACAAGAAGGCCGATTGCCTCATCCTTGTTGGCATCAAGGAAAATGATGGTATCGTTAACAAATTGGAAGTGGAAAATCACAAGAGCACCTTCGCCGACTTTAAACCTGAAATCTACTTGTTATCCTCTGCCTTACAAAAAAGTTCACTTCAGGACTCAACCACCAATATGAACATTAAGGGAGATAAAGTCTCCTTGCCTCAACTCCCTAGAGCTTCCAAAAGAACCTTTTGGCACCCTGAAGCAGGACTAATGATCGCTCTGCTATTTCTGGGAAAATGAGAGAAGATGATATAGCGAAAGAGCGAAAGATGGTGGGAATCACTCCATTGGCCTCACACCAAATCAATCAATGGGGAAATCATGCACAAAAGCATCTTCAATCTTCAATATTCGTTCATCATAATGCATTGATTAAATCAAAGGGTTACATCACTATTTATAAACGCCCTAACGTAGCTTTCTTAATTCTAATCAACTGAAACAAGAAAATCCTGCTACAATTCTAATAGATGTCATCAATCTACAAATCCTAATTAGAAATAAAATCCGATTTAATTGGAAAATCAGAATTTATATAAATAGTAATATCGTGAATTTACTATACATAGTAAAACGAGATTCCGCCAAGGGCTCATTGCAGTCCATTGCAATCATTCTAAATAGCCGCACGTCGTCATTCAAGTGTTCATCTTGACGTTGGTGGGTTCGTCCCAAGTCAAATAAAGACATTCGCTCATAGACAAAGAAAAATTTCTGATAAAAGATGTTGACCATTTCTCTCCATGAATGCACACTAGCCGGCGGGAGAGTGCTATAAAAGTGTATGCTCACCCCGAAAGGGACTTCAAAAACTCTCATAGTCGAAGGTCGACATCTCCCTGAAATTTGTCTAATGCTTCCAAGTACCGTGACACATGTTCATGAGCATTTCATTGTCTCATGTACAGCAGGAGGTTCAGGCTAGAATATCCTTTCGGAAAAGGTTTATGTTGGAGGTCCGGCAAGTATGGAGGATGATGCTTGTATAGGATGTCATATCTGCTTGTTTTAGCTCGTTCTTCCTCAAGGAGGAGAGTCAAGTTAGCCATCGTGACATAATTTGCCGAAGAGTTCATGTCCAAAAGTTGGCACATCTACGAAAGGTGGGGCAGACATGACATGGGGATCTTGAGCCAGAGGGACATAGCGGACATTCGTGTTTCGAGCTGCGGACGTAGATGCTCCTCTATTTTCAACGACATCATCCATGATGAGTGGCGACGACGGAGGTACGAAATGTTGACAAAAATATTGTAGCAACGTTAACATTTCCTTTTGGCCATGAATTAGCAAGTCTACTACTTCCATCAGTGGGGGAAAGAACTCTTCGATAATACGTTGGTAATGGGGGAGAACATTCGATTGTAGTGGCGGCATGTTGGGCATAACTTGTTCTTGACCAACAAGTTGATCAGTGACTTGCTCAGTTTGGTTTAAGATCTCTTGGTGCCCCGATCGTGTCGCTCTCATGTCTTGTAGGATAACTTTCCCCAGCGGAGTTGCCAAAATGTAAGTAAGAGGATAAGGCGAATGACAAATATCTGTGAATAGGGAAAGGTAGTCCAGGAGACCCGCCTAAGCTAAGTCATTAATCATTCGAGTTCCATCTTCGTCAAACCGAGAGAGCATAAGAGATCAGGACAACTGGACATGGAGAGAATGAGAGAGGTATTCGGTCTTGCGAAAAGTGTCCCCCTTTCCTTTCTCTGCAAAGATATTTATAGACTCGGGTCTAAGAGGCGAAATGATTGAAATAGCCTCGTCTCATGTGGAAGTCGCATGGCACCTATAACCATATTGATTGGTCATAGGTGTTGGTTGCTCATTCGTGTACTCTTCTCTCTCTGTATTTCAATCCCTAAGGCACATCTATGTGTCGACGTCTTATGTTGAAGTCTCATGTCGACACTTCATGTCAATGAAGGGATGAAGTCAACGAGGTGCCTTCACGACTCATTACGACATCAAGACCATGCCCTAAGAACTTATTTCTCGACTTCCAATCCTATATCTCTTATGTCACCCAAGTGTTGACTATGCATCATTGCCCTACCTTTAGGAATTCTACGTGGCTCTAACTTTCCCATGTGACATCCACGTAAGCACATGCATATCGAAGCATCTACATCTACACATTTGGCTTCTAAAGTTAGATAACAAAACATGGAATAATAACAACCCAAAAAACAATTCACACTAACTTATCAAAAAAAAAGCGTCCCACTAAGTGTATGGGTGTTAGGGAACATTAGACCTTGCATGCCAACATATCACTTGGAACTACAGACAAGTGCACCAAGAGGTTCATAAACCATCATTTGCGCTTGCATGATAATGGGGCAACCCCTTGTTGCATGCTTGTCCCCAGATATTGAAACCTTTTCTTAGGATGTAACACACACACAAGTTGTGACAACACTGGTTGGTATTTACTAGTTACTAATCACATTGTGAGATTTGCTTCTCCTTTATTTGTCTAAAAAAACAAAAGATGGATTTGCTTTTCCTTGACATCAAGCCATGTGCACATTATCAAGCTACCTCAGGCAAAAGGGTCAATTTTGCATCATAAACAAATGGTTGGACTAAAGTCTATGTTTTCGGTCTGCTAGATAATTCGGTGCAAATTGGCTTACTAGGAGAGACATTATTTCTATTTTTTAAATGATCTTTGAACAATGAGAATCCTAAGGACTTTAAAAAGATGATAAATAATGTACTCAGTTCCCACCGGTCAAAAACTTGGCTTGTTTAAATAAATTGTGTCCGTCATCCAAGCTTGGATTAACTTTAGTTGTGAGTTATTGACGCAAAAAGTGTGGCATAATTCTTAAATTATTGTATTAAATAAGTATTGCATTATTAAAATTATATTCATGAAAATTTTGAAAAGTCACGATTAATAGCATTCAATGAGTCACCTCCACACCATTGCTTTATTTGATAACAACCATGAGTTCCCTTTCAGCACCACTGGACCCCAAAATGTTCAAAAAAGTACCCAATTTCCGAAAAAGAGTTGTCGGATGATTCAAAGAGTAAACCAAGAAAGTCATCAAACAACTTACAAATCAAGGTTACTTATTACTAGGGGTGTCAATCCGGCCCTATTGTAAGGGGGCCCGGCCTAGCCCTACCCTTTGAACGCCTTAAAAAGAGGGTTTTTTATAAATTTCACGCCCTTAGGGCTCAAATATGTAAGGCCCTTCTAAATAAGGGCCGGGCTAGGGTCACACTAAAGGGGGCCTTGCCCTACCCAGTCCTTAGTAAATCATCTATGTTTTATCTATTTTTATATATTATATTCCATAAAACAAATCATTTAGTGCCTCTTTTTGTTTTAGAAAATGACACACTAGGTGCGTGGTATATTTAAAAATTAAAACTAAATTAAATTACATTTCTTCAAATAAAAGATGGGTTGTTCTATGGTCACTTGTCGTTGAACACTTAAAGTGTCCAAGTGTTAAAGAGAGTTCTAGGCTACCTAGGGAATCTAACCCTGTTTTGAAAAACAAAAATACAAAAGAAATGGGGGAACCAGTTGGCGTGGTATCGCGATTTTCTTAAGTATACGTGTCAGGACATTATTGGTGGACACTACAATTATCCTAAAAATATACAATTTTGGGCAATTTCCAAACGATTAAGCCATTACAAGATTATGACAGGCTCAAAATCGTTCTTATTTAACCAACAAGGGGTTGGTGAGATGGCCAGGATCACGCCTCAGGAAGCGGAGGTCCTGAGTTCGAATCCCCTCCTTGATGGCCACCCTTTAGGCTTAGGCCCAGCTTACCTGGTGTGTGTGGATGAGAGGTTTGCACGTGCTCAAGGGATTTAGTCGGGCGCTAAGAGACCCGGATACCCTTGGATCACAAAAAAATCGTTCTTATTTTGAAAATTTTAAGAATGGTTCAGAATTGTTTCAAAATGACTTTTTTTCTAATGTAAATTTATAATATATCATTTATTTTATCGAGATTTTGAAAAAGACTAAAATGTTCCATTTTCAAACCTTAACGGTTCACCCCTATTACAAAAAAATTGTGATCATTCATTGAAAAATCTACATAGATTAAACCGAGAAAATATGTTACCAAGCCAAGTGCATTATTCAAGCATCCACTTTTTTAATTAAAAATTTCTATTTTTTAATGCTCTTCTTCTAGGCCCTAGCCCTACCCTAACCCGGCCTTGGCCCTTGAGGGTAGGGCTAAGGCCTAGCCAGTTCAAACCCTCTAAGGGCTAGGGCCTCACCCTTATAAGTGAGGGTAGGGCTAGGGTCAGGCTAGGCCCTACCCTGACCAGGCCCTTTGACAGCCCTACTTATTACCCAACTTCAACCAAGATAGGACAAACTTGAGAAATGGAGCATGGGATCGTGATTCATTTAATATGAAAAAGAGCTGGGCAAAGGATTCCTTCCTAGATTTAGATGGGTAATTAGCAAAGCCCTGAATCATTTTATGCTAACATGAGGGAATATGAAGTTTAACAATGCTAAGAGAGGGCCATTTCCTTAAAACAAATGAGCTACAAGTGGTAATTTCCGGCCCAGATTGGTTGGTCATGGGCGGTTGCCCAGAAATTGGTCCCCAAAGCAATTGGTTAAAATAATTCCCTAAAAAAAATGAAAAGAAAAAAAAATGAGACAAACCTAGTACTATCCACATAGAAAAGAAGTCCTAGCATGGGCAAATGCATACGAGTATTCTAATAGCAACTTCAAAAAATTTAACGAACTCCAAGCAGAGCCCATGTTATTATGGTGAAGATAATTATTAAATACACAGAGTAACAATTTTGAAATTCTCGAAAATGCCATCATCATATCTCCACAAATACTCTACAATGTTTGTTTTAGAAATCTTCGAAGTAGTTCACTTACTAAAGTGACAGTTACTTACTTGAGAACGTGAACAATGTCTCGAATAAGATACTTTTGCAAGTACATCATGATATATGACCATGATGTAAAAATCTGCAAATCAGAGGACCCGGTTCAAAATTAAGATTGATTTTTAGCTGTGCACTTGCTATGTTAAGCAAGCAAAAAATAAAAATAAAAAGGTTTGTCGACACCCTAGCTCAAACCTGCTCAATGATTTCAGGTTCCCTTTCAGCACCATTTTCAAGGAGACCCACTAACGCATCAGAAATCCTCGGCAAAAAACTGCAAAAAATTCATGATCACAAGAACTGAGTCTAAACAAGATAAGGAATCGAAATAAACATCCTTATAAGAACAAGAATACCGTGAGAAATAAACGAACTGCAAAAACCAAAGTCTGTATGAAGAATACAGTATCTACGCATGCATAAACTTCACATTCAGAGAAAAGAAATAAATATTACAAGATAACATTTAACGGCAATGGAATAAGGCTGAATGAATGCAAATGTACTAGAAGAAGGCCACAGATTTACCTATTAATTAGATGTTATCTAAAGGGAGAAAAAGAACTTACGGCAAAAAGTCCTCCAGAAGATCTCTGGAAAGAGCCGCAATCAACCTGTAGAAACAGAACCCCTATTACTTCCACACTCTCCTCAAACAACATGAACCGAACCAACAAGAGTATAAAACATAAGGGGAAATGAACATAAACCAACTTTGTATAAATGATATTTTTCTTTAAAGAGATGGGAGATACAAGGAGAGAGGAGGGGAAACAAAAAGGGTTTAGGTATCTCCTTTGGCAAGGAGATCGACTGTTGTGTTAGCTGACCTTGGAATGACGAAGAACAAGATGTTCATACTCGAGGCCAATGTACTGAATTTGTTCGATGACGTATGATAATCTCTAAAAGCCGTTCTATTTTTACCAAAAGCCCATTTTAAAGTGTTTCATAAGTCCCCTTCAGCAATATTGGTCTCTAAATCCAAGGCCTAATAAATTTAAAGTCCTTGAAGAAGTGGTAATGCTTCGGCCTTATTAATCACACTCCCCAAGTGGACAGAAGTACACACGATTAATCCTCCTCCTCATCCCAAAAAATGCTCCCAACCCCATATGGCATTATTGCCTATCAAGAACCCATCAAAATTGACCTTAATTACATTCTCCTATGATGGGCACCAATCAACAACCATTTCATGAACATAAGGAAAGCACAAAATTATCAATCCCATGTACCTTAGGAAATCCATATGTTCACTCCTCTAAATCCTTTGATGAAAGGACACAATCATGTCCCATCACTTTAAAAAATTTTTCTATAATCAAGGGCACTATTGAAAACTAATTCTCGGATATTCTTCTCTTCCCAAATTCCTCACAAGGTTACAATAAGAGAGGATTTCCATAAAACACGGACATGCTTAACCCAAGGTCCACCTTGTCATTGGTTAATCAACTCATAGAAAACCCACTAACTTGAGGAACCAACTTTGAATCTCCTTCTCAACTTTACAATGAACTAATTAATTCCACCTTTTTTTTATGGGTCAAGGTTGAAGCATAAATATTTATATAAAGGAAAAGGCCAAATATACAAAAGTCACTACACAAAAGATAAAACGGGTAGCAGCCCTGAAAACAACCAGCTATACAACTATCTTAAAAATTTTAAATTTGTTACTTGTGTTAAATCTTCTGACTAGAAACAACAAATTTACAAAGGCAAGTCCTTTAATCCCCTTAATTATTGAGACGAAAAGTATAAAGTGACTTTAATTCTCTCTATCAATGCCTCCATTGAGTTATTCTCAAAGATGCGTATGTTTCTCTCCTTCCAAGCATCAATGGAATCAATCTCCAAAGAATACAGCCTTGGACTTCAAAGGCATCAGTATATCAACTTTCACCAAGGAGAGTAAGAGTAGCTTGCCAAATCTGTCACACAGTCGGGATTAATTGTAAGTGCTGACTATTTTGAGACCACCGTCCACACGAAAGCTTTAACAATAGGGGGAGCAATCAGTTTCCAAACGTTTGAGACTATGAATGGCATAGGATTAGCCGAGGTAAGACGTCTAAAGAAAGAGTTAGAAAAAGAGCCATTAAACTCCCCCTTCATCAAAATTAGGGGATAAGAAGACATCATTTATTGGACTCCAAGAAAGAATTCAACTCTACATGAAAAAAAGAAGACATCCAATTGACAATGGCATTTCATGGTGAAGCAAGTAAACTCCTCTGAGCATAACAAGTTCTTTACTACATGGACATAGTCAGATATCCAAAATCAGTGTTACACGAACTCTTCTAAACAGGCAAAGAATCAGGTTACATTTGGGTTTCATCCGTGGACGAAACTGAAAGGTTTCGTTGGTTACAGATGAAACTTGATGAAACCAACTTAAAACGAACAAAACCCTGTAAATGGCTTCAAAAAATTCTAAAAGAATTCTCCAAAAATTCAGAAAAATAAAAAACATATAAATGGAATAAATTTTTAAAAAAACTATACCCTACATTTATTTTATAGCCAAGAAGAGTGACTTATAGTGTTATCAAGCTGAACCAGAGTTTGTCTTGTAAACCTGCATTCCAAGTCCTCACTCTACACTATTTCATATAACACTCCAAGTAACTATTGTTGGGTGTAAATAAATATAGGATGTATTTTTAATAACTTCAATAATTTTATATGTTTTTTTATTTTTTCTGATTTTATGTGCTTTTTAAGATTTTTTTTAAGGTATTTTTCAAACATTTCGTAAGTTACACGACTTTCACACGGTTCCGTTTCTTCTAAAACATACAAAACTTTTCAGTCGAACCAACGAAACAATTAAAGTTTCGGCCGAAATCGACCGAAACTATCCCAAAACCCTATGAACCTAAAAACCCATATTATCTTGTTTCATCCCCTACCAAATCCAAAACGTTTGAAATTGGAACATTTCGGGCAAAACATTTTGGTTTCGACCGAAACTTTGAACCATGTAAAAGGTGTATTATCTGCATCAGACACTTGTCACATTTCGACGTTCACAGTGTTGCAGATAACCAAAATTGTTCACCTTGACAAGTCTAACTCTATCGACACACCTTAGATTCGACGTCTGCGTCCATGTCCATGCACCACTGGCAAGAACAATCTCATAGACTAAAATGATTATGATAAGAGAGTGTATGCCATAATGTTTGTATCTACATTATATGGACACTTCAATTGGATTTGGGTACCATATTGGGTATATATGATCCACCAACATTAGTGCAGCAAATTCGAAAACTCTCGCACATGCACACTCTCCAAATGCTATATAACATGCATTACATACGTTTTCGGCAATGAATTTTCATTCTTAAGATTAATTGATTCTAGGGATAATTTTGCCAAAGGTACGCACATCTATGCTTTTTTTTTTTTGATAAGTACGCACATCTATGTAGTTGACCCAATTCAGAACAAAAATGTTTACATTCATATTTTTTTGATAAGGAAAATGTTTACATTCATATCACTGCAACTGTATAGAACCCGATTTTCATAGGGTCAAGTTGACCTTGGTTGAACCATAATAGTCATAACATATGACCAAAATATATCAGTTTAAATGCACATGACCGCCAATTTCTTCCAGCCATGGTTTCAAATCTTGCCCAAGACAAAGTTGACTCGCCCGAGACAGCAGAAAAGTTCCTCTTTTTCACATTTGATCGTCCGAGACAAGTTGACTCGGGTAAGTCAACTCGGTCTCAACCCCAGACAATCAAACTTCCTAGACTAATTTTAAAACCATGTTTCCAATGCACGACAAAACAATGACAAGGCATACCAATGAAACTCCACAAGGGATAATGTAAACTATCCCATTGCATCTTCCTTTTCAGTTCCAAGTACATAATAAAAATACGTGGTAAAATGTATATGTACTCCTATAGTATCAATTAATCTTTGCAATCTAGTTGATTCCATCCAATTAATTCAAACTCTGATTAAGAAGAAACATGAGAATTGGATGCATTTTTAAGACTACAATGGAACTTGTATGATATTAATGGTAATGTTTGTATTCAGTATTTACTTTGAGAGTGTTTCACATTGTCCAAGATAAATTTGCTTTTACCACATCAGAACAGCCAGTCCATTTATCCCATTCCCTCATCCGCATCTCTACCCTTGAGTGTCACACCATGCATCACCAATTGCAGCTTGCAATTACATCTCATTGCCATAAACAAATTTGAAATGATCCACATAAACCCCTACTAGTTCACCTCAGACATCTGTCTAAGGTGCCAACGCATTGGGTTTGGGTCGATAATCATTATATCCAGACCTAACCTGATTATTGATCGGGTCTGAAAGATGAACCTGGTCCCAGCCATATAGCATAGGGCTAATGGTAGTCTGGTATTAGGTCTGATAATTGGACAAAAAAGTTGAAAACAATGCTGCCCTGACCACACTCAGTAACTAATGAGTCCATAACGACTAAGCAAAACCTGTTAATTCTGTCAGGGTAATCAGATATGCATATGCCAATATGGAACATCATCTTCTTCTTCATCATCATAAGCTTTTTCCCAACGGTATGGGGTTGGTTGCAGGAGTCTTGTTCCTCCATTCAATCCTGTCCAAAGCCATCTCTTCTGTTAAGGCAAGTTTCTTAAAATATCATCATAGAACCTCATTTCACGTCTGTTTTGACCTTCCTCTCGCCCTTTTAGGCCCTTCTACTTGCACATTCCTCCACACTGATGTTGTCATTAGTCTTCGTTGTACATGAACAAACAATCTCAATCGGCTTTCCCTCATTTTGTCACTAATTTGGGCTACTCTTATATTTTAACGAGCCGTCATTTCTAATTTTCTCTTTACTTATCTTACCACACGTTCATCTCAAAATCCTCATCTCAATTATACTCATTTTATGAACATATTGTTTCTTAATTGTCCAACATTCTTCTTCATAAAGCATTGTTGATCTCATTGATGTCTTATAGAATTTTCCTTTTAGTTTGATTGGCACACGTTGATCACATAGCACTTCGGAAGCACATCAACATTTAGCCACACCACTCTAATTCTATGGACAACATCAATATCTCCTTCCTATGAATAATTAAACCAAGGTAATAAAATTACTCACTTCGAGGTATCTCCTGGTTGTTAATTTTAATTGGTGAATCATCTTTATGTGCATCTTTACTAAAAGTGCATTCCGTATACTCTGTCTTGATTCGACTTCTTTTAAAACATTTAAATTCCAAAGCATTCCTTCAGAGTTCTAGTTTTGCATTTACCTTATCCCTAATTGTGTCAACTGATACTATGTTAGATAACATACACCAAGGGGCATCGTCTTAGATATGAGCAATTACTTCATCTATAACTAAAGCAAATAGGTATGTACTTATGGCTGATCCTTGGTGTAATCCCATTGTGATTGAACCAATATGCTAAACATAAGGAGATTAATAAATATATAAACAGAGCATAGATCAAAATGGAAATCAACTGGGATTGCCCCTA
The DNA here is from genome assembly GCA_035048495.1 of Euptelea pleiosperma. Taxonomy (NCBI): domain Eukaryota; kingdom Viridiplantae; phylum Streptophyta; class Magnoliopsida; order Ranunculales; family Eupteleaceae; genus Euptelea; species Euptelea pleiosperma. Next base: position 22,889,029 of record CM068551.1, on the reverse strand, counting down.
TTTGTTTCCAGGTATTACACTGGTTTGAAGTGCTGTAATTCAGATTTTTTTAAGTCATCGAAGTGCAAGGATTGCTGCCTTGGTGATATGGTGACAGTTTGCACTAATGCAAGAACCCTTAAAACCAAAACTTAACGACAGTGATGGTGTTGTTAGAATTACTCTACATTTTGGGATATTAGAATGCCTTGATCAAGTAAAAGTAAGCAAAATACAGTATAAAACATTAATAAGCTCAAAATGTAATTTAAAATTTTAAATAGACTCCACTCCATCATTAAACATAAAAAACCATGGACAACATACCTGAGTATGGCTTCAAGTGATAACCGCGCTTTGATTTGCAATCTAGAAAGAAGTTTAGACATAATTGTATCTTTGTGCAATAAAACTTGTGGTAGTGTTTGTACCCATGGCATCATTTCCTCGTAAAATGAAATGAAATCCTCTGCGGTATTTAATTCCTGGATTATAACACAGATAACCAAGAACATTAATAAATTGACTTAACCGAATCACAGAAGCCAAGAAAACAAGATAGAGTTTTCTACGCACTCAAATACAAATTCTTTCAATCAATCGCTCTTCAAACAGGGTTTTTTTCTGCTAAATTCTCACAGCCGATCAAAAAAAATCTACAAATTTTTAAAATAACTTTTTTATAAGTACTTTTTTTTAAATAACTGCATTTATCAATTGTAACAAAACAAAGCGTACCCGCCATTGAACAAGGCAGTCTCGGAGAAAAGAAGACCCATCAGACGGCTCGGATTTCAGCGAGTCGAGACTTCGAAAGACGTCGATCTCGATTTCTTCTATTCGCTGAGTGAAATTCTTAAACTGGAGAAATTTATTAAAAAAAAAAAAAGTTAGCAATCGACAACAGGAAAAAAAAAAAAAAAAAGGAACTGAGAGAAGAGAGTCAGAGACAGTTCATAAACCCTAAGATTAGAATAACAAGAAGGAAAATTAAGGTTTTGAGAGCGTACAACAAAGCGCCTACGGCCGGGAGATTTGTTGAGAGACTTCACGGCCTGAGACTGTGAAGGCGTCGCCATTGGAGAGTATCTTCGAGCTTGAAAGAGGAGACTTTAATGGAGAATCTGCAACTGAAACGAGAGAGATGCAAAGAAAACGAAGTAAGAGAAAGCTCAGCTTCTCTGTTTCTTCTTCTCGCTTATCTGCTCGTGAGAGAGTTGAAACCAGAGAGAGACCATCAGTCCAAAGCCCAGAGGGGGCGAATAGAAAGCGAGGACGCGAAGGCAACCAACTGAATTAGGGTGGGAACGAAATTGGGGGGTATTTTTGGCATTTTAGAAAGAAGAAAGAAGATTTTGTACTACGCAGGGTACCAAATAAAATAAGACCGAGATCTTTAAGGCTGTTGATTTTACAGTCCATGTAATTTATCTCCTACCGTAGACCTTCGGTCACAGCCCACAATACGAGCCACGTGGTACACTATTAGTGGACTCTGACGGTATGGATGTTTGGCCAGTCACTCGGTGGACCTGCAAACCAAAAAAAATTTGATCAGTAGTTTTTAATCATTGGATTGAAGTTATTTTCATGGGTTGATTTTTTGTATTTTTTATTTTTTTGTAAGCATTTTCATGGGTTGATTTTAACCGTGGGAAGTTGAGCATTACCGAGCGTTATGTGGGTGCAAAGATCCAAAGGTTGTAAGTCACTAATCAGGTTGATTTTTGGTTTGCAGGCTACCGAGACTCACGTCCAATAGTGTGCCACATGGCTCTTATTGTGGGCTGTGACCGGCTTCGTTTACTCCCATACCCTCCCACATTGGCCCACAATATGAGCGAAGCCGATCACAGCCCACAATATGAGCCACGTGGCACACCCTTAGTTAACGCTGACTGCATGGATGTTTGACCAATGACTAAGTGGACCTACAAACCAAAAATAAAACTGATCAGTGATTTGTAAGCGTTGGATTGAAGCTAACCGTAGGAAATTTAGCATTATAGAGCGTTATTTGGGTGCAAAGATCCAAAGGTTGTAAACCACTAATCAGGCTGATTTTTGGTTTGCAGGTCCATCGAGGGAATGGCCAAACATCTATACGGTCAGTGCCCTCTAAGGTTTACTCCTTTTACTATAGTCGGACTCTTGCCGTACGCCTTTTTAACTGTACTCCAAGCGGCTACCTTCGAGATGTAAAACCGACCTGATTAACGATGACTTTTCTCCCAATTTGTTCATCAGTTCTTCATACCCTCATATTATGATTATTGAATCAGGTTAAATATTGACCGTTCATCTCTTTAAGTTGGACCCGTTAAACTTTCAGCTCCCACTCCTATAACCTGCACCTGCATACAAAATGAGCAAGGTAAACTGTCTTTTGAGTGTGCACGCAAAAGACCTTAAAGTTTCGCCTTCTACCCATAAACCTTTCTTTGTCGGACTCTTTACCAAAACCCTTAGATCAAGATGGGTGTGAGTGCTTGCACAACCATCTTGACCGTCCACGTGCAAGTCCTATTTAATATAAGACGTGTTTTACTGTTTTAAGGCCAAAACTTGGTTTACCACACGACGCGCACAGGATATTCACCGAGTTACCTATTATTTCTTTTGTTTCCACACGACGTTTACTCGGGCACCTATAGTTCTTTTGTCTTTTCGGGCAGCCGGCGTCATATTTGGTTAACAATGAGCCCAGGTTTTATTAAAAGGATCCTTCTACGGGCACCCACGCACAAAAAAATGCCCGTATCTCTCTCTCAAAGAAGAAAGAAGAAGAAAAAGGAGAGAGGGCCTGTGCCAATTGTTGTTGTCAAAAATGATGTATGAAATTGTTGTCCCCCGATTATATATATATCAGATTTACTTATAGACGAATCGGATATTATCAGATACTAGTGGGTGCCCCGTGCCATCGGCACTCCTCGACAAATAATTTGCCAAAATCAGTTGAGTGGCGGAGATCCACCGTCCATTTGGGGGAAGATTAGATCTCGGCCCTTCTTTGTTGATGCTTATAAGAGGAGGTATAAGTAGGGAGACAACCAATGTGTTTTGTTATATAGAATAGTAAATGGCCCTTGCCCACGGCACTCTCCGACAAAAGTGTTTGCAAAAATTGAGTCAGACGATATAACGGACTGGAGCATTACTGTTTTTTCCATTATAACGGCTGTTATAACGGATTGTAACGCACAGAGGGAGAAATGGGAAAGTAACAGAAATAATAAAAAATAACGGTGTTGAAATTTAAATTTTGAATAAATTGAAGTCAAATGAGGCGGATTGAGTGGCTGAAATCTAACCGTCCACACTAGATCAATGGATTTGATCTCAACCACTCTATATCTAACCGTCCACATTAGATGGATGGATAAGATAAGAGAATACAACTTGATTGTCTTGATGTATGCGTGGGTGGCCCGTGTCCACTGCACTTTCCGACAAAGTGTTTGTCAAAATCGAGTGGGAGTTAATTTCAGCCATCGATATGAAGCATAGTGGATCTCAGCCACTCATTATTGAAGCCATATAAGATAAGAGGGGTATAAGAAAACCATTAAATTTTCGTTATTTTTTTTTTTTTTTTTTTATTTTCAACTTTCAATTTTTTAATTTAAATTTTGAATTTCAGCACCACATTTTTCCATTAAAATCTATTTTTTTTCATTTTTGCCTATGGCCATTTCAATCTGTTTTAATAGTAACACCCCTCTCGAGGCAAAAAAAGTGGGGCTCCTGAGCCTGACCCTTGGGCTATATGTAAATACAACCCATTTCATTCCTTATATGTAGGTAAATAGTAGGTGACCCATGCCCACAGCACATCGACAAAGCGTTTGTCAAAATTGAGTGTGAGTGGTTGAGATCCACCGTCCATTTGGTGTGATAAGATCTCGGCCATCCTTTATGAAGCCGGATAAGAGGGGGAGACAACCGTCCTGTTTTGTTATATAGATTCAATATGTTAATCGAATTCGAATATTGATTAAGAATTTTTGTCGCACTTCCAATCGAATTAGATATTGGCTATTTTTTGGATTCAGATTGGGACATGATAATATTCAATTTGAATATTGATAGTCCTTCTAAGCACCATGCAAACATGACCCATAATTTGTATACTTATATTTGTGCTGTGTATATATTTAATATGAGTATTTTCAAGCGGACTCAAGTTTTAGCTAGAATGTTTTTTTCATCGGTGTTGCCATCATCTCTAGTAGCGGTTCTTCCGAGACTGCTGATCATGCTTCATTTTATACAAATTACGAACATCGTCCAGTGGACTAGAGTCTAGACCTAGAGACGGTATCGTCACCGGAATGATACCATGATCATTTTCCTCTCTTTTTTGATAATAAGTTTTGAGTCTTGGTTATTTGGTGTTTTGAACAGCGGGCCCTGGCACACTAGCCGCTTAGCTCAGTTTAGAGTGTAACTTCCTCTTATCGGGAGACTAGTGGGCGGCACGTGCCCACGACACTCCCCGATTAAGTATTTGTCAAAACTGGGTGTGAGTTGCTGAGATCCACCGTCCAGTTGGGGGATAAGATCTCCAACTAAGTATTTGTCAAAACCAGGTGTGAGTTGCTGAGATCCACCATCTAGTTGGGGGATAAAATCTCCGCCCTTCTTTATTGAAGCCTATAAGAAGGGTATAAGTGGGGAGACAATCACTATCACTTGTTATATAGATAGTGGGTTCAATCCCACACATTGCCACAAACTAGTCCCTAACCCAACTGAACCTGAGGCCTGCATCAAGGGATCTCTTGTTACTTTTTATTGGATACTAGAGGCAAGATGTTTTTTTTTTCATTGGTAGGCGGCAAGAAGTTTAGCTTTTGAGCTTTTCGACTTTCTAGTTCAAAAAGAGAGCAGTTGCACGATGTCTTCAAGATTGTGTGCCTGTCCTGTGAGGAGTTTTTTGGATTAGAATTTCCTTCTAAAGCGTCAACAATGAAGAGCTAAAACATATTTCTATGAGTAGAGGCTCATATGGAATATTCTTCATCTTCATGTGCAACGTTGCGGGGGCTAATGCCGAAGCTTAAATGAACAGTGCTTTTGTCGAAACCTTGAAGTTATATGGGCTTGCTTCCAGCTTACCCGTCAATGGAAAACGGAAATGTGTTGCAGTCACGAAGTTTGGCATTGATCCGAGGACAAAAACATCGATAATGTAAGATTGATCGGTCTAATTACCAAGTAAAAGTTGGGTATATATATTTCTATTGTCATGGGAAAAAAATGTGTTTCTTGTGTTGCAGTCATGAAGTTCATCGTTAATGAAAAATATTTTGGAAATTAATCCATTTCAAAACCAAATTACCAGTTGGGTGTTTCTGGTATGATGGGAAATTTTCCATCCATTAATGAACTTGGGTATTAGTTCACTCCAAATCCGTCTTCCGCTTTATTTTCATTGTTCAATACTTCAATGGTAGTCGCTACAACATCACAAGGGATGTGGGATCCAAACTCAATCCGATTTTGATTGGGGTGACCCTCACCCAACATTTAACCCAAGGTTTAAAGGGGACAATTGTAACGGTATAACAGACTGGGGGCATTACCGTTTTTCCGTTATAACGAAAAAAACGCTCAGGGGCAAAAATGAAAAAATGGAAAATAACGGAAAAAAATGGCGTTGAAAAAATTTCAAAAATAGAAAATAACTGAATATAACGGAAAATAACAGAAAAACAACCGAAAAAACGAAAATAATGCCCTTTTTTCACAAAATTTTCCAGAAAGTAATGGTCGTTATTTTTTGGACATTTTAACGGTCCATAACGTAACGGGGGAGGTCCGAATCCATTAAAACGGCCGTTATTTTTGTAATAACGGCCATTTTTTAAACCTTGATTTAACCTGCTGATTTATAAACTTGTTAAATTTGATATGGAAAAAAAAAGCCTACAAATTGCCAAGCCAAATAGCAAATGGATTGAAGCGGCGGGTTTTTTGAAGCACTGATCATGCGCCCAATGATCGTGCGCCATATATATATATATATACATGGTTTTGAAGAAAAAAATTTTAAAAGAGTAACCATGGGTATATGTGGCGTGCGATCATTGGCGCATGATTGCTGCTTAAAAAATCCAGCCGCTTCAAAAATATTCTCTAACAAATGGGAAAGAGTGACATCCCACCAGGTCCTCCTGTACCGTAAGATGCCCTCGTGGCGATTTTTCATTGAATGAATAACGGTAAAAGTTATACATTTTTTTGTGTCTAATTGAAAAGTGACACCACGGCACCTTACCTAAATTTTAGGTATGGAATGCCTAGTGGGGGATCATCACTCAAATGAGACAAGTTTTTCTCCCCAATACATGCATTTCTGGTCAATTCAAAAGATGACCTACTCACTAAAACTACGTTCAATGCATTAGACTCAACATCTCGATCCATAACCAACGTTGTCGGATCGAATTAGACCAGATCATCGTGTCAACTTGATCCACTGATACCCCAATATTAGGGTAAGCTTTACCTGAGGGGCCATTAAGGCGGTCGCCTAAGGCCCCTTAGTGAGAGAAGGCCCCCAGACCAGGTCCCACTAACCACATGGATTTTTAGCCCACCCCTTATTGAATATACAAACCAAAAATCAACCTGATTGATTATCTCTAGCCATAGATTTTAGTACTTCTAAGACATGATTCTAGCCGTTGGACTCAAGCATATTTTTTGGGTAACAAATCCAATGGCTAGAAATCACCAATCAAGTTGATTTTAGTGAGTTTATCCACCAATAGATGGGCTGAACATCCATGCAGTCATTGGGCCCAAAAAAAGGATTTATGTAGGGCTGCAAGAGTCATCTGCATTGACTGCACCGGGAGTCCTTGCATCTAAATTTTTTTCCTAGTATCAAGATAGCTTATAGTTATGTATGAAATGATGCTTTAGTTATTTAAAAATGTTATGAAATGATTAGATGGATATTTCTATCATTTAAAAGTGAGTAAGCTCAAAATAAGTTCAAAGTCAGCTTATAGCTTACGAAAAAGTAATTTTTTTCTGGGCCTCTAGCCAATTTTTCCGGGTTAAGCAGAAGCCATTGATATCTGACCTATTGCTTATAACTTATAGCTTATGCAATTAGCACTTGTAAAAAACGCACATACTTAAATCAAAACTTTAATAAAAAATTTTAAATACCTAAAATATCATTTTGTTCCTTCAATACAAATTCTAAATGACCATTAAACCTTTAAAACTTTTTAAATGACAGAAATATCCTTCTAATTATTTTATAACTTTTTTAAATGACCAAATCATCATTTCTTACCTAGACCCATTGCTTTAACCCATAACAATAAGCTATAAGCTACCAGTTAAGGCAATAAGTCAGATTTCAATGACGTCTGTTAAGACTTCTGCGTAACAGATTACACAAAAAAACAAGAAAAAATAAAAAGGACTTCTGCCTAACAAACAAATAAAAGTAAAACCTGGAAAAAATACTTTTCCACCAGTTCTAAATTGACTCATTTTACCTAAATTCAGGCGGTGGAGGTGGGAGTGCTCAGTCAATCCGTTGAAAACAGGGTTATTTCGGTAAATTAATAGCTTTCAAAGGCAGACGGTAGGTGGCCTTCAAGTACCCGTCCAGGAGGGAAAATTAAATCCCAACCGCTCTCTCTACGACGCGTTCCTGCGAAGCTTCTCACTCTCCCGGGGACTCTGCGTCCTCCGCCCTCTCTGTCCGTCTCTGTAAAACTGACCTTCTCTCCCAAAACTATAGCTCTACCATAATTCCAGATTCCTCCATTGTTCCCGAAACCCTAACCACAATGTCGGTGAAACGCAGTCGGATTACTAGGTCTTCGAGCCTCGGAGAGATCTGTATGTTTGATCAGGTTAAGCCGATTGAATCTCCAACGTCGCTGTGGGAGAAACGCACTGCATTACAAAATTCTGTAAAGATTTTGAAGCCATTGGTAGTGAAATTAGATCAACCTCGCGGGAGGATTCTGACGCTGGGGTCACCGGTTCGGGAGACCAGCATGGAGGGATCCGAAATGAAATTTGATGGACGGATTGGTGGATTTCTTGAGGCCTGTTGTTGTTGCAAGAAGAAGATCGGCGAGAAAGATGAAGTCTTCATGTATAGGTGAGGATTTCTTTCATTTCTTGTTCTGTTTGTTTTAATCTAGTGTGACGTGCTTTTGTGATTTCTAATTTTCTAGTATCTGGTTTCAAATCTATATGTTTTTGTTTAATTAAAGTTCTATTGTTTTCGATCGTTCTTGAGTTCTTCCTCTTTTCTGTTTTTTCTTTTTGGATTGATGTTAATCATTTCATGTTCTTGATTCATTTTTTCTCAAATTCTCTCGAATTTTGTGTACAAGTTTTCGACATATTTATTCCCGAACTATATTCTACTTTTAGATTTTAGCTTATTTGCAGAAGAATGAATTCTCTAGATCTATTGACAAACTATACAAACTGTATTGATGCTACTACTTCTTACAAAGAAGGACGAAAAATCTGTTATAAAATCTTCTTACTGTTTTCTTTGTTGTAGTCTGTAGATCAGTTACAGGCATTGTTTAAATATTAATATGTATCATACTTTCTCAGAGAGACATGTCCTTCTCTGAAGGGTATGATACAATACACATGGGGTAATTTATTGTAGGGTCAATACGATATTTATCAATATTTATTGTTTTCTGGGTCACTAACACTTAGTATCATGGTTGAAGGATGATTCAAAATTAGCTATTTAACTTCTGAAATATCAAATTTGTGTAATCGCTCATTAGCATCTGTGTTCCTTTACATAATTCAAGATAATAATACTCAAAATTGTCACAATTTAATACCACGCTATACCAGCTGACTGCTGCTGCCCCCTTTTGCGCGTCGAACATAACCTTGTTAAATTTCCTTGGCCCCTCTGTTACTTGCTGTTTTTAGGCCCTCTTGGTTCAATGCAATGCACTCACTTGCCACGGTGTTACGATTACAAGTGATTGGTTGGGGGTGTGCAAATGAGCTGGCGTGCAAGTGGTTGCCAAGCCCTTGCAAACTCTAAGAAAATGGATTGAAGCATTTGCAGCCCAAAAACTGTAGTAAGTGACTGCAATGCAACTAACCGTATTTGCACTGGAGTGCAAAATGCATCCCAGTGCAGCGAACCAAGCAGGGCCTCAGTGTCTGTCTTGAAGTTTTGTGTTCAAATCTGAGACAAAGTTGTTTCAATATTTATTTGTCTTTTCTTTCTTTTACTTTTCCTTCCTTTTTCATGGATAAGCAAGGATTGATTCCTGGACTTAATGTTACATGTTTTGGGGTTATTAAATTGATGATGTATATATTCACCATTTGCAAATTGAGTTTTCTTTTATTTGGCAATTCTCAGTCTGGTACTTGAATTAGCTATTTTTTTTCCGGAGATATTGTGGACACTAAGACTTGATGATGCAGTTACTTGCGTGCATTTTGCTCTGCTGAATGCCGAGATAAGCAGATTGCGTTGGACAAAGAAGTGGAGGAAGCTTCTGGAAAGTCAGCTGAAACTGAGAGTGAGTGGAAGCTCAACAACGTGAATGGTCTGGTTGGTCCTCAATCTGGAAATGGTACAGCATCTTAGTTGCATATTTAACAGCAAGTCAGCATACTAACTGCAGCAGTGCACAGCTGTCAGGTTTTTGTGATTAGCTTGCACTTTTGTATAGGAAGGGGTACCATACATATAGTTCCTCACTGCTGAGCAGTCATTGGTCTTGTACAATTCCACTTTTTGTTTTAGGATCACACGTACTAAGACAATTTTGAATGCTTGGATTTGATTCTATTTTTGATCCTGCATCTAATGAATATTGTGCAAGTGGATCCCAAAATATAAAGATTTTAGAACTTCGTAATATGCTCATTTATGTTCTTTAAATAGTCTTAATCTTGTTAAAATATTTCTGCTCACTTGTGTACACATGTTGACATTTCTAACTCAAACTATAGAACTATATGTCTGCAAACAGAAACTAGAATAGTAGACATTGTATGGACTTGGCTTCAACCCCATTGGCCTGAACGTTGATGGGGCCAGTTTGGCAATCCATGCCAATGAGTTGTTGTGCCACATCTATGACTCTTGTGGGAATGTTTTTTTACTATGCTGTCTGGCCCTCAGGATGAGATGGTTTTGGGTAATCTAAGCATGGAAGATGGGTTGTAGGTGTGCAGAGTACGTTGATGGTTGGTCCTCGTAGGGATGAATCATCCGACAATTGCTTGGCCTTTTGTGGTTCATATTGTTTACCCTTATACAGAGGTATATGCTCTGGGAACATCGATAAGTCCCACCTGGTTCTTGGATCCCGGCCCTTCTCTCTTATCAAAAACAACTTCGATACATATACAAATTACCAATTACTTATGAAATTTACAGGCTCTAGCTTATGACTGTGGCAGAATGATAGGAGCTAGTCTCCCTGCATCGTTCGTTCCATCTTTATAAATGACAACACAACAAATGAGCATTTTAATCCACCCCTATTAAAAAATGCATTGCTGATCCTCTCCTATTCTCCTATTGATGGGGTGTTTGTGAATCCTTGCTGATTCACAAGGAACATGTGAAAACTCCTTCCTGCCATTCATACAGGATATATGAGGAAGGTGGATCCCTTGCAATTTTCATCATCCAAGCCTTGTCCCAACTATTTGAGTCGGATGAACGAATCCTATTCCACCATTCCATTCTATCCAGAATCATATCCTCCATTAATGTGTAAGCCTTCAATCATTTCCCACTACCTCTACTCACGTTCTTTTTAGCAGTCCCTGCTCTTTTTAGAGCTTTCAACATGCACCTGTGCACTCTCCATTAGTGCTGTCACTGGCCTTTGTTGCACATGACTAAACCGTCTTAATTGGATTTCCTTTATTCCTTTTGGAGCTATTCATAGGCTCCCCCCTGTGAAAGGATTTGGCAGAATTGTAGACTGGCTACCAACCTGATGTAACCTCCTCTTTCTTGTGGGCTTGGGACTGGCAATCCAGTGCCAAATATCTTGACACTGGAGATTTTTCCCTTGTGTGAAAATGTTTCTTCCCGTGGTTTCAGATTATTGACAACTATGCACAACCCAGATAATGCTTGCCTGTAATATTAGAGCTTCATACTAGTTTGCAAAAACTCAATGAAGTTGAAATTGACTATTGAAAAACTCAAGGAATTACATCCAATCAATTACAGATTGGACGAATCGATTTAATATTGTCTAAAGCCATCTCTTCCATTTTGGCCATGTTGTCGTCTTTTTAGGTCCTTCGACTTGCACATTCCTTCTCATTGGTGCTGTCATTAGTCGTCATTCTACACAACCAAACCATCTCAATCGTCTTTCTCTCATTTTTTCACTTGTTGGGGCTACTCCTATATTTTCACAAATGCCTTCATTTCTGAATTTGTCTTTCCTTGTCTTACCACACATCCATCTCAACATCTTCAACTCAGCCAGGCTCATTTTATGGACATGTTGACATTTTGTATATTGCAGTGACATGTATGACGTTGATCCTGTCACGTGTAGGTAACACACTTTAGGGGCAATCAGACATGTCCTAATCATTAGTGTTTTCTTTTAAGTTCAAGTTTTGGTCTTTACGGCACCTCAAATAAACACGGTGTTTACCTTGCTGATTATGCAAAGAAGTCTATTTCAAGTAGTCTTTCCATTGTTCCTAGATCTGCGGCCTTCTCTTGGTTGGTTCTTAGGGAATGAATTTTATTAAAAGACGAGTTATCCAATTTAGTATTTCGATTACCAAGGTGTTTGTTTGTTTTGGCTCAAATAGGTGTGACCATGGTCCATCTCCTGGTGGGTTCCTTTGAAGGTTTTGATCCTTTGTCTACATTCTTTTGGCATGAAAGGAATAATCTATTTGCTTCTTTCACTGGCTTAATTTCTTTAACCATCTGGTGCAACGTCTTCAACTGAGACCTTGGATGGCACAAATCTGGTGCCGTAGCCTTAAGTTATAAAGCACATGATGCAGGAGCATCATGTCACAGTGATCCCGAGTTACACTGAATTAGTGAAGAGAATCTAAGCCAGTGGACCCCACAAGAGTAGCTTAAGATCTGTTTTATTTTAATTAGAAATTTCTTCTTTAGGAAGTTAAATTATGATTGTTTAATGTGGTTAGAACTTACTGTTATTTTCGTCCGTTGTTTTCTGAGCATTAGAACTGTTCATAACATAACGGGGTAGTTCTGAATTTGTTATAACAGTAGTTATTTTCGTTATAACAGCCTTTTTTAAACCATGGTCTATACCAATCTGGGTCTAGGAAAATCCAAGGTGTTACAGAGGGGGGCCATGAAACGTGGTGGCACCACTCCACATCTGACATTGTGGTATAGTTGATAGAGAAAAAGGGTATTCTCGTCAGGCTAATGTATAGATCATGGTTTTAAAAACGGCCGTTTAAATGGTAACCCCCAAGCCCGTTTCCGTTAAAACCGTTTAAACATGTTTTGACGCTTTTAATTTAACAGCTGTTTTTTTGTTTAATCTTTACTTTTCTTCCTCTTAGAATATGCTTCCTAAAAACTCTTAAAAACTTAGGGCGTGTTTGATCGCACGGAAAATTTTCCCGAGAAAATACATCTGGGAAATGAATTCCCATCTGGATGGGAATTCATTTCCGGGCATAGTAGGGAAAATTATCCAGATTTAGATGGCTTGGTAGGGAAAATTATACATATTTCAAATGACTATCTAACAATGGACAGTTGTGTTTTCCCAAGGAAAATGCAATTTTCCCACTTGGCAATCAAACATGCCCGTAGTCTTCTATTTATTCTTTCCCTCCTTCCATCTCCAATCAATTTTCTAATTACTATAAAAAAAACAAACCGGAAATTTTCTGTTAGAATATATTTCTTAAAAATAATGCTCACCTGTTAGAAGCTTCATCTTACCAGGCCCGACGTGGTAAGCAGTCAGACCTTGGAAATTACACCCAGGCCCAACCCACTGGCTGAATTTCTTAGCCCAAGCCTGGCCCAAAGCAGACCGGGCCTTAAAACCCATCCGCCTGGCCGGCCCATTTGCAACCCTACTTGCAAATAAATGGATCGGTTGTCTGGATTGGCACTCCGAACCTCTTCATTTTCTTACAAGTGGCAGGCCCAAAGAGTTCATGCATTTCACCACCTTACCCTCTCCCTTGGCAAGTTACATCTCAATAACACTTTGCTGCATGGCAAAAGGTGGCATGTTTCCATTCTCTGAGGAAAAGTTCATAACGTGGACAAGGGCACGGTACTCCGTGGACAATCCAAAAAGTTGCCTAGTCTTGTAGATTGGCCATGCTAACGAGTAAAACTTCTGTCACAACGCAAAATATGAGCCACATGGCACACTATTAGTGGACACTCACCATATAGATGTTTGGCCAGTCCCTCGGTGGACCTCTAAGCCAAAAATCAGCCTGATTAGTGATTTCTAACCGATTTGATTGAAGTTATTTTCATGGGTCGATTCTAACGGTAAAATTTTGAGTATTATTGAGCATTATTTGGGTTGAAAGATCCAAAGGTTGTAAATCACTAATCAGGCTGATTTTTGTTATAACGACTGTTATTTTTCATTATTTTTTTTCCATTAGTTTTCTGTAATAAAGAAAAACAACGACTGTTATTTTCTGGAAATTTTTGTGAAAAAAATGGCCACTATTTCCGTATTTTTCTATTTTTGAAAATTTGAATTTGAGCCCCATTTTCTCTGTTTTTTCTGTTTTTCCCCTGAGCGTTAAAATTTGTTATAACGGAAAAAAATGGTAATACACCCAGTGCGTTATACCGTTATAACGGCACCTTTTAAACCTTGCTCAAATCTACAAGAAATTTAACTTCCTTAGCACTATTATATACGTCAGTACCTGTTTAGTCTGTCTGGTTCGAGTACTAATGTACCCAAAACCAGACCCGATCACATGCTTCAGTTTCGGGTTCGGTACTAAAAACAGGTAGTCCTTGAACTCAAATAATGGGGACCCGTTAATCATTTGGCCATTGACACCCTCGCAAATTAGGGTATGAAATAGGTCGGATCTAGGTAGGTCCAAATCTAAATCTGACTTTCCCTGTGTAAACCTAAATCCATATCCGCCTCCAGTCCAGAACACAAGCCGAATACAAAACATGATCCATATGCGACACAATCTGTATAGATTCATGAGTCGGATCCACTACAAAATGACTACTCATAGTAGGACATAATCGATCGGAGGCTCAAACACAGAATCTACATTTTTATATGTACTTGTTGACAATCACTTTACTCTAAAAGTTTAAGCTGTTAGAGGGAGACGTAGCAATGTCTACTAAAAGGCTCACGGGTTTAATAGAGGCAAAGTGTTGGACACACATCCAAACAACATACTCAACCAACACCCACCTCAGCATTTTGCCAAGGATTAGGGTTGGCAATGGATTGGACCGATCCAATCCGAAAACACCAGGTCGATCTAGAATTGTACTTTTTGTTATCGGATCGGTACTAGATCGAGCCGATATCTATACTATATATTTAATATGTATTATATAGATATATATTTAATTGCCTAAAGGTATTTAAATATATGCCTAAAGATACCATATACCTATTAGATTCGATCGGGTTTGGATCAATTGGATTTCTTATCAGATCGGTACCAAATAAGTACTAATCCGATATGAACCGGATCCATTGCCAGACCTACCAAGGACTTAAACCCACAACCAACCGTGGTTCAAAATATTGGGATCAGTCTCTGATTTGGAGGGCACCGATCCCGATCCGGATTTGATATCAATCAGATCAGCGAGACTACCCTGGTATCGTTCAGATTGGTGGCTTCCGATCCTGATCTGGCCCGATTGAGAACGGGATCGGCCGAGGCTTCGAACCATGCAACCAACTGAAACCTTGCTCTGATACCAATTGTCAGTCCTATTTTTCTTGCAACGGCCCTGATCACAACCAGGACCAGATTACCAGAACCATATCTGACTTGTTTTAATTTCAAATCCTATCATAAGGATTAAAATCAACAAAACACGTGGCTGGTTCGGGCTGACACGTCCCATTCCATCCATTAGTTAAAATTTCAAACATCTGTCCTATCTGACGTGTATCTACAGGACATAAAATCCATGGAACACACTGGTTCGTTGGATTGCAAATCGTCAGGTCTAGTTTAAGAGATCTCCCTCATAAACTCTTTCCATGTAGAGTATTTGTAAGTACGTCTGTGTGAGAACCTCGTGAAAAAAATCACGAAATGGGATCTGCACGTGAGATCCATCGAATCGTTACTTCACTCTTTTTCAGTCATGAAATCACACAAGAAACTGAGGGACGGATGGGGCTCTTTACCTTGTTGAATCACCCAACCCACCACCTCGTGTGCTCCTGACGCCTTGCATTACAAGCGAAACCCCAACTCCCCCATTGTCACTAAATTCAGAGATGTGTTCACAATGGTTCAAAAAGACGGCTGTTTATAACGGAAAGTAACGGCCGTTATAAAGGAAACGTTATAACCAACTTATGTTTCCTTACAATGGAGGTCCTGTTCCACGGTTTAAGTCTTTTTTTTTTAAACCTCCCTCAACTTCTAACCAACAATGAACATAGGATTGCCTCGAATAGGAGTGCTCTATTCTTCACGAACGAGGTTTTGGGTTGGCTCGGCTACATATTGAAAAATCTAAAAGGTTTCGACGGTGGGAAAAAGAAAGTAAAGAAGGAAGAGATGGGAAAGGCCATGAAAGGCGTGCAGTAGAATAGCTCTTCGGTGACACGGTTGACAACCGAGAGTAAATGCATCTCAGACCCTAGTTGCTTTATTTATCGGCTGTGGAGGGAGTTGGCTCGGCGTAAGTCTAATAAAGTAAAGTTGTCACAGACCTAATTGCCGTCGAATTCTAAGCCAATATATGACTTGTCTGTTCAGGTGAAAAGTTATGTACTAAGTTTGTCTCTCAAGACCGTCAATTTTTTTAATAAAAATAGACACCTATTGCTTCATTAAATGTCATTCTCTACCAAGAAAAAAAATTGATTAAATTCCTTGTTAACCATAACACTATTTTCATATCATAATTACATTTTCAATAAAAACATAGGTCGGGCTCAAAGGACCCCATTTCTGACCCCCTTTTTTGACCCCCATATTTGTGTTCCCACGTCGAAGATGAATCAATGGCTGATTTTTGGTGGGGATGATAACCTCACCATATAGATCACCCCAACAAAAAATCAGCCCATTCTGAAATTTCTAACCCCATCAAATGTGGTTTTAAAGTTACACGGTAAAAATCGACGGTCCATAATGCTTCAGCTTCTAAACCAGTCTATGAATATCAGAATGATATGAATTTTTGTGAGGATGATCTCCTCACCATAGAGATCATCCTCACCAAAAATCAGCCATTGATTCATCTTCTATGTGGGTACGCCAAGATGGGTCAAAAAAGGGAGTCAGAAATGGGGGTCCCTTGAGCCCGACCCTAAAAATATATGCAAACCACTTAATTACATTTTTATTTTTTATACGACTCCTTGCTAATCATTTAATTCCTTATCACGCCATTATTTTTATTATTTCTAAAATAATAATTACATATATTAAATTGATTATTTTGGATTAAACTAGATACTAGAACATGAGATTTTCATATAAGCATTTGCTGGTAGTTTTTTGGCTCCCCCAATCTATACTATTATAAAGCCAAAACATGGGTTGGCAATTATGCGGGCTTCAAATAACATCCCATAATTTCGAAGGGTCTGGTTCTGATGACCAACAGAGTTCAAGTTTTTCTCAGCCGTGGATCCTGAGAATACAACGGTTGTTAATAGTGCTGAGCTGGCATCGCTTTTGCAAAAGCAAAACCAACGTTGGATTCTCGGGATCCACGGCCGACAAAAAACATGAACTTTTTTCCTTCACTTTTGTCGGTCATCGGAACCTGTTCCAATTTTGAAACTCATTAGTTTTCTTTGTATTATTTACTAACCAGAGGTTTCATTCATTTTTTGTCTGTTGGTGTGTTGCTTAAAAAACACATAAATGGTGAGTCATTAAATGAATTTTTACATAAATTTTATTAAATGCCCATTGTTAAATATTTAATTATATTTTCGTGCCATCATTCTTATTTTGTAAAACAACCACCCCTCGTGACTACATAATTACTTCCCATGTCATTCTAATGCTTATAAATAATGTTAAAAATCTATGATTAAGAATCAACCTAGGAAAACTACTCCAATCGAATGCTTAGAAATCACTAATCAAGCTGATATTTTGCATGTAAGTGTGTTATGTATAAGATGCACATGCGTTGTATTTAAGTATTCTTTTAAATGTAATGGGTATTTCATTAAAAGAAAAACCCTTAAAACCGGCCTTTCCTTTTATAGTCGGGGAGATAATACAAGAGATAAAAAGGTCCTTCATTGTTGACATCCGAGGGTATTTCTGGGAGTAGGTTGAGTCAGCCTCTTTTAGGGGGCGTTTGGGAATGAGAAGTAAAAGCACTTCTACTTGTAGTAGAAGTTACTAGTTAGTTTTTTACCTCCAAAAATGTCATAGAAAATAAAAGCGTAGAAGGCCTTCTAATTTTAATTTTGAGAAGTAATTTCTCTTAGAAGTTAAAAGCTAAAAAATTTAGCTTCAGTTTTAAGTTAGTTTTTAACTTTTCAAAGGTTAAAATATAAAACACATCCAAACTAATTTTTTAACTTTTTGGCTTAAACGTCAATAAGTTACTTTTTTGTGTGTTGCCAAACGCCCCTCAGCGGCGAGCGTCATAAATTAAGCGGGAAATTCTTCACGTAGAACAATGCGTCCGCCGATATAAGCACGTGGTCACTCTCAGTCTAAATTCCCCCCACCGACTAATATCTCTCGTTCCGTTATTTTCATGCGTGAGTAACTGTCAGCCACTTTGTGGTAAAGTGGCAGTTTGGGACACGTGCCCAAGATGGATGGCGTGATCGTCCAAAACGTTACTTGATACGTCAGAAATTGCCATTAAAAGGAAAAGTAAACGTACGCATCCCCCTCCCCCAGTCCCTACCCCCCCCCCCCCATGGGCGTACGATAGCACGAACATAAGTGGATATTAAATTCGATAATAAAGAGTCTTAGTAGGTCCTTGTCTCACCACACGTAAAAGATTTTTCTAGGACAAATTACGTACAAGAAGTCTGCTGACAACAGGAAATGACAATAATACCCTCATTCAATTTCTCTACTTCATCCTTCATTTCATCTGTGGGAAGTTTTTTTTTAATTTCTACCCCCAAGAGAATGTCCAAAATTAAGATTTAATTGGACGGTCACGATCATTTAATCTCCCTATAAATTGGAGGCAAATGGTCAATCTAAGAGATGACCCACCGTATGAACGTTTGGCCAATCCCTAAGTGGACCTACAAATAAAAAAGCAGCCTGAATAGTGATTTCTAGGCGTTGGATTGGAGTTATTTTCATGGGATTATTTTAACCTTGGGAATTTGAGCATTGTTGATTGTTATTTGAAGTGAAAGATCCAAAGGTTTACAATCACTAATCAGGCTGATTTTTTGTTTGTAGGTCCACCTAAAGATTGGCCAAACATCCATAAGGTCAGAGTCCTCCAATAATCAGATTTTCGTTTGAGGACACAAGACCTTGTAGCGTGCTGGACACTAGAATTTGTACCACAGCAAACGCGTAAAGGGGTATAAATAAGCAACCCCAAGCTTCTCACGTGCCATGAAGCCTGAAGTCCCAATTTTTGCGGTGCTGTTCTTCGATACCGACTTTGGTATCAAAATTTTGATGCCAAAGTCCCTCAATTTGCCACGTAGTAGACTCTTTCGGGCCCACTGACTCCATGAATATTTGGCCCACATCTTGGCAGACTCACACCAAAAATCAGCGTGATTGGTGATTTCTAGCCGTAGGATTTGAGTACTTTTCATCATGGGCTTTACGAACATGCCTTTTAACTGGTTCCAAGCCCATAATGAAAAAGTGCTAAAATTCAATGGCTAAAAATCACTAATCATGCTGATTTTTGGTGTGTGGGTCCACCAAGATGTGGGATTTATATTCATGGAGTCAGTGGGCCCGGAAGAGTCTACTACGTGGCAAATCGAGGGACTTCGGCATCAAAATTTTGATGCCGAAGTCGGTATCATAGTTTTTCCAATTTTTGCTAAGAAATCGCAAACTTGAATTTCCTTACACGTACGGCCCATTAAACCGATCGTGCGAAGAGTGCTCCAAAGACAGTAAGCCCATGACGTCATTTTCTCATCAGGTGTCAGTGACAGTCAACTACGTCAGAAGATCACGCATGCGTAAGCACTCGTACAGGTGCGTGGTCGACTCCACCGCTGACGTGGTGATGGGGCCCACAGTGGTGACCACGAGGATGTGAGTTTAGATGTTTCCAAACAAACATTATTGCGTAAAGTAAAGTCTGGAAAAAAGTGAAAATTGTTTTCAAAAATTCATTTTAAAATAATCATTAAGGATTAGTTGCTGCTGGTGCTTCTAGTCTTAAATTGCTGAAGTCTTCGTCTCTTGCAGTCCGCCCGTGGGTTGAACCATAGAGCCCTACTGGTTCGATCCAAAGGGTTGGGACGTTAATTTCGTGGTTGTGTTCAGCGACAGAGCCAGAATTTTGTTCGGGGGCCACAATGCTATGTAGCATATTGTATTTCTAAGGCTTTCTTGCTACTATAAACGGAAAAAAACTTTAGATTCCGAGGACTCTCTTGGTCCTACATAGCGCATTGTTTTGGGCCCACTGACTGGATGGATGGGAATGTATATACAAAAAATCAGCCTGATTGTTTATCTCTAGCTATAGATTTTAGTACATTTTTATGATTGATTCTAGCTGTTGGATTCAATCATGTTTTTCAGATACTAAATCCAACGGATAGAAATCATCAATCAAGCTGATTTTTATGTGTGCTTATCCACTAATGGGTGGGTTAAACATCTATGTGGTAAGTGGGCCCAAAAAATGAGCTATATAGGGCCACCAGAGTCCTCTATATCTAAATTTTTTCCTAGACACGGAAGCTTCAAAGAGGAACAATACTTGAAAACTGATCACTTGATTAGAAATTGTTATATAAACTATTTTTAAATATTTTTCAAAAAAATTCTCAACAAACTGTATAAGAAAAAAAAAAAAATTTCAAAATAATGGTCGTGATAAACTGATAATGGATATTAGGTTTTTTCATGTTTCCTCGTTTTAATGGGAAAAACATAATGGGGTTGGGGCGATACCATTATAATAGTCATTTTTTAAACCACGGTATAAAGCAAGGTTTTAAATGGTCTGTTATCACAGTCCCATAACATTACCGTTATCACCATTGTAAAAGGTCACATTACTCACTTTTCATTAAAAAATGGTCATAAATATTAATTTTTTTGTTATATTTAAAAATAAAATCTCGATAACTTTTTTTTTTCCTCGAAAGTAATGGGCGTTATAACGGAAGGTAAAAAGTGTTAGAACAGGAAATAATTTAATGGGGTATGGGCGTTACTGTTATAACTTCTGTTTACTAAATCATGGTATAAAGCAATATATTTACTATTGAGGTCTTTAAGCTTTTTAATTATGGATCATTAATTTCAAAGAAGCTACATTGTCGATCTCATTTTTTTTTTGAAAAAAAGGTCCAATATATTTAAAAAGAAACAAAAAGCCCAATCTAGATGCATTGTGTGTTTGACAAACAACCTAAATTAACACAAAAGTTCTAGTTGATCAACGGCTAATAGGTAATGTGACAACCTAGTAACAACTCATATATAGCTTCTTTTTTTTATCAAATCTTTTCTTCTTTCCAATATTTCCTGGGACAGAAAAACACAAAGTAGCCGTTATGGAAATCAGAATTCAAATTTTCAAGTCTAAAGTTGGTTGACTTGCACCTTTAATGAGACACTTGAAAGTTGGTTACAATGTATTCTACTTAAGGAAGACTAGTCTTTTACTTTGGATGATCTTTTTCTTTTGCCGACTTTTATAATTCTCAAAAAACTAAAAAAAAAAACGGGTTTCCGTCCGTCAAGTAATCGGTTGCCCATCGACACCCAATAATCAAATCAGACTAGGTAAATGCATGGTTTAAAAGGGACTGTTATAACGGTTTTATGGTAAGCGACCATTGTTGTTATTTTACTAGACATTGACATTTTAATGCGATAAAAGCGATAACGATATTGGGGTGTTTCAACCGTATTTTAAAACTGTGGAGAGTAATTTGATTAATATATTTTTTTAATTATCTCACTTTGATTTAAGCAATAGGTGCGCACCTCGGTTATATCCTTACAAGCTGCATCATTGCGCCAAAATGAAATTTGCAAAAATTATGAAGTAAAGAAAATTAAGACAGTTAACATCTCATTCTCGATTTTGAACCGATGCCCATCATTATTATAATCGAATGTCATTTTTTTCTTTTTGATAAGTCCAAGTATGATATAAAAGGGAGATCAAGATGATCCAAGTATACAAAAGAAGGAAACAATGAAAAAAAAAACCACAAACCGCAACTTTCTCCTTAGAGGAGCATCTAATCTGAAAACCAAATCTCCAAAATAAATTACTCTCATTTCAAGAAACCGGCTGCCCAAAATAAATAGAAGTGCCTTGATGTTAATAAGAACTTCCTACTAAGAATTTTCTTTATTTGTAGATACTCTTCCATGGAGAACAAACTCGACCTCTTAGGTCCGAGAGAACGGCACGTGGCAACTCTTCTAGGCCCACTAACCCATGAGTGTTTAGCATAGAAGATCACCCCATGGTGGACCTACACAACACAATCTAGCCTGATCTGTGAGTTCTAGCCATTTGATTTGACGACCCTACATGAATCCAGTAACTAGAATCACCAATCAAGCTGATTTTTGTTTTTGGTGGGACTGAAAATAGTTGCCACATGGCTTTCTCTTATGGCTAGGAGATAAAGTTTGTTGTACTGGTACGAGAGCAATTTCTTTTCCAAATTGGTATGGGAATAGGAGTAGCTGACAATGGTCAAATTGGTCCGTATATTGGTTGAATTTGGGAATACGAGCCGTTTTATTTTGGGTTTAAAAGCAGTCGCTTGCTGGGGAAAACGGAAACCAAGGTCCCTACTCTACCCCACTAGATTCTTTGTCTCCCTATCGACTGTAACAAAAGCCTATCCAAATCAAAGAAGGAAAAAGTGAAAAATTAGGTTAAAAAAGAACCGTCCCAAACCTTCGTGGAAAGAAAAAAAAAATCCCCAAAACTCTCCCTCAAAGAATGTTAAAAGATCAATTTTTATTTGCGTAATCCGTTGCAGGACTTGATAGAGCCGTGCCACATATGGTAACACACAAGGAGCCGTCCGATATGGAAATACACAAGGAATCGTCACCTATGGAAACGATTATAGAGCCCCTCTCGGCCGGCTCCTTGTGTGTTGTCATATGTGGCACGACTTTATCAGGAACTTGTTAATTGTGACGGTTCTAGGTTTCATTAGTTTTGATTCCAGTACTGAAATAGGTGATCTCAAAATCGGGATAGACGAAGCCCCGGTTCACTGTTAGGTACATTTGTTGTATAAAAAATATAATATGTTTTCCATTTTCAAAGTCTTAAAAAAAAAATTTGACATCTTTAGCGATATCGATTCTAATTCTAGTTTGGATTGGATACCTAGGTTTAAAAGGGCCGTTATAACTGTATATAGGACTGGGGGAATTACCATTTTTTTCTGTTATCATGCCCGTTATAACGAATTGTAACGCTTGGGGGCAATAATGGAAAATAACAGAAAAAAATGGGGCAGAAAATCAAATTTTGAAATTTGAAGTTCAAATTTTCAAAAACGAAAAAATAACAGAAAATAATGACCATTTTTTCATTAGTTTTAATTGTACATAACAAGGTTTAAAAGGGACTGTTATAATGGTAAAACGGTCTGGGAATGCTACCGTTTTTTCTGTTATAACGAAAAAAAATGCTCAGGGGCAAAAATGGGAAAAATAGAAAAAAGGGCACTGAAATTCAAATTTTGAATGCCGTTATTTTCTGGGAATTTTAATGGTGCGTAACGTAATGAGTAGGTCCGAATCAGTTATAAAGCCGATTTTTAAACCTGACTACATAATGTAACGGGGGAGGTCCGAATCCATTGTAACGGCCGTTTTCTAAACCATATTGGATACTAGTGTGCCCAGAACCGAACCCTAGAACTGAGATAATAGAGAGCGAGTCCTGTTCGGAAGGGACAAGTATTGTCAAATCAGGTCGGTGGCTCTGTTCCCTCTTTAAATCAAATAAATAATTTAAGGGTCGGTTCCCGTGACCAACATTTTTTACCAACACCTTGGTATACCCTCATAGAAGATGAATCAGTGGCTGATTTTTGGTGAAGATGATCTCTATGGTGAGGAGATCATCATCACAAAAATTCAAATTATTCTGATATTCATAGACTGGTTTAGAAGTTGAAAAATTATGGATCGTCAATTTTTACTATGTAACTTGAAAACCACATTTGACGGGGTTAGAGATTTCAGAATGAGCTGATTTTTTGTTGGGGTGATCTATAGGGTGAGGAGATCATCCTCACCAAAAATCAGCCATTGATTCATCTTCTATGAGGGTACACCAAGGCGTTGGTCAACGACGGTGGATCTATTTTGCACATATAAGGATATTCAAATCAACGGTGTAGAGTAGACATGACTGTACTTCTCGAAACACTCTATCACGATTCTTCTAAAAAGTAAAAAGTACTACTCCCATAGAATTCCCGTTTTCCTATGAAAATTAGAAAAGAAAGGAAATTCTATGTCACGTCGATCCGTATATTAGGGTTTTCAGATACTTTTTTCAGGGTAAAACTTCGGTCACAACGAGTAATACGAGCCACATGGCACACTATTAGAGGGCACTGACTGTATGGATGTTTGGCCAGTCCCTCGGTGAACCTGCAAACCAAAAATCAGCCTGATTAGTGATCGAAAACCTTTGGATCTTTGCACCCAATTAACGCTCAATAATGCTCAAATTCCTACGGTTAATATCAACCCATGGAAAAAACTTTAATCCAACGCTTAGAAATCACTGACTAGGTTTATTTTCGGTTTGTAGGTCCACCTAGTGATTGGCCAAACATCTATACGGTCAGCGTCCTATAATAACTTGCCACGTAGCTCGTATTGCGCGTTGTGACCGAAGTTTTACTCCTTTGGAACCAAAGCACGTCCAAATTTTGCCGTGTTCTCTTTCTCATCATTTCTCATCGAATTTCTCTAGAAAATGTGAATATTCGGCATTTAAGAAATTAGAAATGTATCTGGTGCTGCTTGGGAGCATGAAATCCCATACTTCCACCTCCTAGGAGTAAATCTGGGATGCATGGAATACATGGATGGGCGTGTGATGACATTGATTGATGCGTCACACATATGAGACCAGATGTTATAGAATAAAAAACTCAATGGGATTATCATAACCACATGATCTACCATGAATCGATCAAAAGAAGTTTTGAAATTGAAATAAGGGTCGTGATGTAACAATGTAGACCTGACTTTTTTTTGTGTTACTCACCGCTGCCATCTGGGCCCACTGACTGCATAGATGTTTAGCAGTTGGTTTTGATACCAGAAAATGGTTGAATCCAACGGCTAGAATCATGTCTTAAAATATACTAAACTCTAATGGCCAGAAATTACCAATCACGGTGATTTTTGGCTTTTATATCCACGAAGGGGGATCACTTAGTATGCAACCAGTGCCAGTACGGTTGGATGTCCCTTGGAAAATGTGTTATTTCAATGTTTTTAAAAGAAAATATTTTATAAATTAAAAATACATTTTTCAAGGTTTAGATTTGTCCCCACAAAGGGGGGGCTAAACATCCAATGTTGTCAGTGGGGCTAGAGGCCAGCCGTGAGTAACAAATATCGTGCCTAGCTGGTCAGTGGGGCCAAAGGCAATAATAGTGGAGTAAAACTTCTGTCACAATGGGATTGCAAGTCACACAAACACAGCCAATGAGTTCTCGGCACGTACACCTAAAAAGCAAAAGCAATGGGTAAAGCACTTGTGTACGTGCCGAGAACTCATTGGCTTGTGATTGTGTGATTTACAATTTCGTGTGATAGAAGTTTTACTCAACTGAGTAAGAACCATGAGAGAGAGAAAAAAAAGAAGAAGAAGGCCGCGGTGGTGGCAATAGCGGAGTAAAACTTCTGTCACAAAAAAGTTGCAAATCACACAATCACAGCCAATGAGTTCTCGGCACGTACACCTCAAAGCAAAAGCACAAGGGTATGTCGCAAAAAGCAATTGTGTACGTGCAGAGAACTCATTGGCTTGTGATTGTGTGATTTATAATTTGTTGTGAAGTTTTACTGGCAATAGCGGGGTGGTGGTGCAATGGTTCAAATCTGGCCTAACATCCATATGGCCATTGTCCACTAAGAGTGTGCCACGTGGCTTGTGTTGTGCATTGCAACCGAATCATCTGTTAGAACACTGTGATAGAAGTTTTACTCTTGAATCAAAGGCGGATTCGCCGGTTTGTGGAATTCGCTGATTTAATAGGACGAAAATAAAATTGGGTGGTGAATGGTGATGTAACTAGGTATACCGGAGATCTTTTCAAATGCGGAAGCGACATGTCTGGTAGTCACCGATGCCATCTGGGCCCATTGACCGCATGGATGTTTAGCACACCCCTTAGTAGACATTCACACAAAAAATCAACGTGTTTGATGATTGTGAGCGGTTGGTTTTAGTACTAAAAACAATGGTTGCCTTTAACGGCAATAAGAATGCCTTAAAAAATGCTGAAATCAAATGGTTATAATTACCAATCAGGGTATTTTTGGTGTGTATATACACCAGGGGGTGGGATAAACATCCATGCAGTCAGTGAGGCCAGATGATAGTGGTGAGTAACAAAAATCGTGCTTCCCCATTTGAAAAAGTTTCAGGCATACCTAGTTACATCTTTTTCCAATAAAAAATTTACCATATTAAACTGTACCAGGAATAAAACTTTGATGACAGCCTTGCCATCAAGGCCGATGACAGGGCACAATATAAGCCACGTGGAACACTCTTAGAGGACTCTGACCGTATGGATGTTTGTCCAATCATTAGAGGACCTAAAAACCAAAAATCAGCCCGATTAGTAATTTATACGCGTTGGATTTGAATTGTTTTCATGAGTTCATTTTAACGGTGGGAAATTGAGCATTATTGACCATTATTTGAGGTATAAAGATCCAAAGGTTTGTAAAAATCGGTTTAATTGTCCATTGATGACAGTGAGCTGTCATTGAATTCCATGGCAGCTGCAGAGTTCTCGGCACGTAATGCGAGCGATTTTTCCACGTACATGTGAATGATTTTTTATTTTTTATTTCAAAAGCAAAAGCCCATAGGTACGTGGCAAAAAATTGGTGTACATGCCGAGAACGGTGGCGGTCATGGGGTTCGATGACATCCACTGTAATCAAAGTTTTACTCCCGAAAAACGGAGAGGCCATTGGTGTTTGGGACGGGCACGGAAAACAGAGGGAGCAGGGAGACGTAGACATGTTTCCTGCGCACAGAAAGAAAAGAGAGTAGAACTTGGCATTCGTGAGCGAAGTTGCTGACGGACCACAGTATGAGGCACATGGCATATATGCTTAGAGATTTCTGACCGTATGGATGTTTAGCCGATGTCAAACCTTTGGATCTTTGTACCCCTAAATAATGGCTCAAATTTCACGGTTAAAAATCAATCAATGAAAACGACTCCAATCCAACGCTTTAAAATAACTATTCAAGCTGTGATTTTTGGCATGTAGGTCCACGTAGATTGGAATGGGCCAAACATCCAGACGGTCCTCTAAGAATGTGACATGTGTCTTATATTGTGGTACGTCAGCAAATTCTACTCGAAAAGAGAATCCCCTTTTCGGTAAAATCAATCAGGTTTTTGCCGAAGCGGTAAGTCTCAAACCTGTGAGCCACGTGGCATATTCTTAGAGGACTTTTACCGTACGGATGTTTTGCCAATCCTTAGCTGGACCGACAAAAAAAATATCTGGACCTACAAACCAAAACTCAACCTGATTAGTGATTTCATACCTTTGGATCTTTCTACCCCAAATAATGGTCAATAATGCTCAAATTCCCGTGGTTAAAATCAACCCATGAAAATAACTCCAATCCAATGTTTAGAAATCATTAATCATGTTGATTTTTGGTTTGTAGGTGCACCTAGGGATTGGCCAAACATCCATACAGTCAGTGTCCTCTAAGAGTAACCCACATGGCTCACATTACTGTCACCGGCCTTGATGATAGTCCGCTGTCATCAAAGTTTTACTCCCGTAAAAGGATGGGGAGGGACGCAGTTTAATGGGTCCCCTCTAGGGGATTACCTACCATCCTACTGGGGACTGCTTATGGAGTTGGAGGGACTTTGCACGAGCAACTGTCTGAACTCTGAAGCTGAATAAAGGAGGGGCGAGTCTAACCATACGATTTGTTGACTTTTTGCAACATTGTGAACCGTTGAAGGTTCAAAACTATACAACTGCACACAATTTGTGCCCCTGCAATCAGCCCTCCTGTAGTTGGGACCTGCTATACCTCTTGCGTCAGCAATCTACCGGTTGAATGATCCTAACCATTGATCAAACATCAATCGACTCTTTATAAGATCGCACCTCTCATGTCCAAACCCGATCCATTGGATCCCATACTCGATCCAATATCGGAGCAGATCAGGACATCAGATTCACCCGATCCATTAATAGCCATATATTAATTTATAATTTGCAATAAAAAAATTGATCCAATAGAAAGGTTTCAGTTGATTTTTTAGGACCAATTAGGGGGTGGCTGGAGGGGTGAATCTGTAAATAGTGTCAACTCAAGGCACAATTAGAAAATCAAAATTTTAAAGGGCTACCTACATAGTTATGTAGGGTTATTTTGAAAAAATAAAAGTAATGTCATAGAAAGCAATTAAGCTGATATTAAGGAATTATTTTGAAAATATATATTCTACTTAATTATTAATGGACAAAGGCCCTTCTTGGGTGCCTCCCACTAAATTCGATAATCTCAAAGATATCCCTATTTTGCTTCTTTCCTTTTCACTAATTTTATTCACTTGTCGGGGTTTTTCGGTCTTTTTGGTGTCAAAGAACACGTCACCCTGCAAGCACATGTCATCCTACAGCTCATTCAATGTTAAAAAAAATTCCTATTACTAATATGACCTTCGAGTTTTTTAAATTGATAAACATTGCTTCGTTAACTTTTTCAATTTTTTTAATTTATAAGGGTGCTTTGGTCATTCAACATTTTCACATATTGACTCAACTCAAGCTTTTCCTCTAAAAAAAAATATAAAACTCAACTATTAAATCGTTTATTGACTTCTCACATGTCACCTGAATTCTGTCCTTCGAAAATAGTAGATGGCGGTTTCCATCATCAAAGTTGATGACGGTTCCGTAGTGTGAGCCACGTGGCACACTATTAGAGGATATTGATCGTAAGTGGTTCATCTCTAGATGGACTTACGTAACAAAAATTGGCTTAATTAGCGGTTCCTAACCTATGGATCATTTGGGTGAGTCCGTAAAAGGTGCATTTAATGAATTTTATTTTATTTTGGAAATTTAGGCAACTAAAAAGTGCTTTTTGTGCAAACCCTAGTTTTGACTTTAATAATGAGTGGAACTTTGATAAATGATGTCCCTCATCAAAATTGATGACAAACCACACTATAAGCCAAGTAACACTTAAAGACCATTGACTATGTATGTTTGGCCCATCCCTAGTTGGACTTACCTACCAAAATTCAACCTGATTAGTGATTTATATCTGTTGGATTAATCTTTTCTATAGGTTATTTTAACAGTGGATTTCGAGTATTATTTAGGGTACTTAGATCCAAAGGTTAGAAATCATTAATCATACTGATTTTTGGTATCTAGGTTACCTAGGGATGGGCCAAACATCCATACGGTCAGTAGTATCTAAGTGTGTGCCACCAGGGCTCATACTGTGGTCCATCATCAACGTTTTTTTTTTCTTCTTGTCATCAACGTTGATGATAGACCTCCATCATCAAAATTCTACTCTTTCATATTTTCATATTTTTTATAAGCAACTAAAAGGTGCGTAGGTGAGTGTCCTGCGAACACCGTGAAGGGCATGCCCCAACCTCAGTTTTGGCTTTAAAGTAGTAATAGTTACTGTTAGGAGAAAAAGAGTAATTTTATGGTTTTAACTTTTAAGTTACCATGTGAGCCACCAGAAAAAAAGGTACAAACCCATGACTTGATCTTGCACTTGGACCATGTGGTTATTTTGACACGTGAAAAATGGCACTTAATTTGACACGTCTTTGTAGGGCCGACAAAGAGATGAGCCCAGTGCTGATTTTTTGGTGAGAATAATCTCCACACCTTGGAGATCATCCTTGCCAAAAATCAGCTCATTTTGATATTTTACCATGGTTTTTTTTTTTTATCTTCAATCAAAATCAGCCCTTAACTCATCTCCATGTGGGCCCTACAAAGACGTGTCATTTTTCACATGTCAAAATATCCACCTGGTCCAACTGAAAAAACCAGCCGATTATGAAATTTCTAACCGTATCAAAAGTGAACTTAAAATTAACAATGATATAGACAGTCCAAAATCTTATGACTTGGTGATCTACTTTTCATAGGACTAAAATATCGAAATGAGCTGATTTTTGGCAAGGATGATCTCCATGGTGAGGAGATTATTCTCACCAAAAAATCAGCACTTAACTCATCTTCATGTGGGCCCTACAAAGACGTGTCAACATAAGGCGTGTCAAAATAACCTGACCCAAACCTTTGTTATCTATTGAACAATCATACATCAACTTTTGTCACTTCTGGGGGGTCATTCCATTCATAAAAATCAAATAAAAATAAAAATAAAAATAAACATGGGCTATTTGGTCTTTTGGCAGTAGCGACAGATTTGAAATTTTACAGAAGAGGTTCGACTACAAATAACCCTTCAAGAAAAAGTCAAAAAATATTGAATCCCACTTTTGTACTTCTCTTGAATTTCCAATTTTCATTTTTTTTTTCTTTCTTTTCTTTTTGTGGATTCTAAAGAGCCTTCAAAATTATGACTTCCCCATGTACCTGTCATACCTGTAAGCTGTTCTGTGCTTTTCTTCCCCTTAGCTTTTATAACTTTTTACACAAACAGATTGGAAAAAAAAAAAAAGGAATTGTGGAGGGATAATCAATCAAAATTACCTTTTTCAGTAAAATCATAAGCTGTATCAGAGCAAGAGCATCATATCTATGATAACTTCCATTCCTTTTTTGATCACTTTGGGATGAGTATCCATCACATCTCCACCTTCTCTTTTTTGATAATTACAACAAAAAAGAAACATACCCATTTGATTATTTTGATCATTTTCATCTTCTCTCAGTCTCAAAGAATAACTCCCTAAATATTTTTGTTACAAAAAGAATGGAATGAAGAAAAAATGAATAAAATAATCTACAGATACCCACTTCGCGCTTTTGGGTTGAGCAAGTTTATCCTGCAAATTCATAAAAATTGCTGTTAATTAATGGGCATGAGTGAGAAGTTTTAATGAGAAAAAGTAATTATAATCATAAATTAAGTGGCGGGTAATTACCAACTTTCTTACCTTAAGCCAGGACAAAGTTGCTCGTTTCGACTTTTGAGGCTCCAAGAATGTCGGATTTGCTAAGTGGGTACTTGAATCAGGCAAATGAACTGGCTAATTATTTGATAACTAGGACTTGGCGGTGAAAATATTGTAAATTTCTGTGTGAGGTGATTGTTTATTGACAAAATTACAAAATTTGTACCTGTTATCAGATAAAAAGGCATCAAGACACTTAAATCAACGGCAGAAATCAAAGAGATAGAATTGAAACAAGTACAATTGCAGCATTTTGAGAAAAACGAAAAAAGAAAGAAAGAAAAGAACTGACCTTTTTTCTTTGGTTTGAGAGAGATGGGGTGTCTCCATCACCCTTTGAGGCAGAGGTTTTCTTCACAACAATCTCAGTCTGCTACAGGGGACCATTAATAGATAAGAATAGGGACAAGCAAGAAATGTGCTCAGGAGAACTTTTGAAGAGAGAAAATGTGATTTATAACATCACCTTCAGATAATATGCCAAGCACAAATTCTATGTGAGACATGGATGTTGGGTGGATGGATTCAAACAACCCACATTCCAAAATTGCCAAAAGAGACCCAATTTGGTAGCTTTAAGTTACCTTGCTATGGGTTTAAACATTGTGAATTGCGGGATCCACGATATTTAAGCCAGATAATAACCTACCTAATGATTCCCCAACATGAAAAATACAAAATTTTGTAAATAGTTGGTGAAATTAAGAAGTAAATAGGGTGATTACCTGTTTGGTCAAGGAGATGATTCATCTTTTGAATTCACAAACGGATCGAAATTCGTCGAAGGTATTTGATAGTTGCAGGAAAGCCTGGTTATAGCCCATAAGAATCATTTCAATTAGAGGGGAACAAACTAAACTGCAATAGAAAAGAATTTTGTTTGAATGTTTCCTTGTTTTCGTACTTTACCTTATGGGAAAATACAAGAATTAGTGGCTTTAATTCGCAGAATGTTGTCTGAAGTCGAAAACCCAAAGTTCTCCTGAACCCAAAACCATCAATTCTCTCAGCATACATCTTCCTAAGAACAATAAAGAAAAGACTCTGAAAAAGAAAGAATAAAGTAAAGAGAGAGAAAGAGCATACTTGAATTTGGGAATTTACAGGTTTCCCCCACCATTTAAAAGAAATTAAGTTCAGCATATCCATGTGAGTGTTGCAACATTTCTTCCACCTCAATCCGCGAACTAGAGCAACTCATGCTTTTCTTAATTCGGCTACAACCGATTGATTCAACCTCTGCTGCGAAGATGCTATAAACCGGTCTATGATCTGAGAACCTATTCTCACCACGAACATAAGATAATTGATGGAGGCCTCTTCCATACCACAAGATACGGTCACACCTTCAAACACAGACAAATAGCTAAATCAGTTCCTCATGCAATTGCGTACCGATAAATGTATATAGGGAATCATAATGCCAAATTATCATTTTCCTTTCTTTTCTTTTTACTGTATCTGAAGTTTTTACCATGCGGGGGTCCGTCGCTTCTCCTTAGGGTATGTATCGTCCCCTGCATATCTATCTGAATTATTCGAATATTTGTATGTGGGGGGGAAATATATCTTCCCTTCATTCCATCCCTCAAAGACACGACCTCGCTTCTGTTCTAACCGAAGCTGCTAAAAAGAGCAGTCAAAGGTTCAGATTGGCAAGTTTCCACAATGGAAAGAAAAGAAGAATAAGAATTCATATGGAAAAATAAACCTTACGAAAAACCCAAGTAGGCTAAGGTTCTTCGACACAGAGAACACTACTGGTAAATTAAGTAATGGGAGCAGAATAGATATCTTGCCTGGTCCTTTTCTAGCAATGCCCTCCAGTTGCGCATCTCGACAAGTGCCTTTGCAGAACGATGTGAGAGGGCGATCCGGTAATTCAAGTCTCCAAGCCATATAATTCGACTAGACCAAGAGGAACGCCAATTAGAATATCAGAGCCAGAAACAAGGCAATTTCCCTCGTACAAGCAATCTTCGTTATAAACAAAAATAAATGCTTTTAACCACTAGAATAATTAGAGAACAATGAGGATGCAGAAAATTTGTGAGAAATAGAAATTTCAACAATAGACTTAACTTAACGGATTGATAAGCAAGGGCCTTACTCATGCTCAAAGATTGTTTCGGGGCATCTCTCGTCCCCTAGACCTTGAACCCGTGGAAATCTCGTCTTCCTCAGGATCTCCATGACATCAGAATTCCGTCGCAGTTCGTCACCCTCCTTCTGCCCCGAAGTTAAATGACTACAGATGAAGCAGAAGCTCGTCTGGTGCAAAGACATGCTGATCGAAATCGAACCCTGGAAAACCCAGTAAAATTGCCTCATTTGCTTAATTCTTCACGATTGGATCTTGAGATACAAGAAATCCAATGAAAGGAATTTTACAAACAAAAATACCTTGATTCATCTAAACAATGTACCTTATTTCCGAGATATCCCATCAGTCCTCTGCCAACACAAGAGACTTTCATGCTATGAACATCATTTGTTAGATCGTTTCTTACCCACACCGTGAGAAATATTCCAACCATCTGCTTACTGGCGAGCAAACAGTACCTTGAGTGCCCTGATGATCTCTCTCTATCCTCCATGGACGTGGATCCACCATAAGACATTGGTGAGAAGACTCCAGTACTTGGCGAATCTCCAGGCACATTGTCATCATCAGAGGAACCCCATCTGTAATTGGGGTCGTAATCGCTCGGTCTGTGACCGAAAATAACCCGATCACAAACACTGAATCGCCGATCAAGTCGAGGTTGTGAGACTGACATGTCATTGTCCATTCTCATGCTGCGACTTAACGATTGGAATGAACGGCGTTGGAAGAATGATGAGGCCTTCTGCCTTGTTGATCCCTCAAAATCGGCATCCAATTCTATAATCGGATCAGGGACTGGAGAAGGTGTGTGGCAACCCCCACTTCCACTGGTGCCAGGGAGGTTGTTTAGAGTCCTTCGTATGAGAGCCAGCCATTTTCTGGCAGGGCCAATGTCTTCTGCACCCAAAACATTTCCGGCGTTTAAAGGAACTATTTCCTGAAACCTGAAAGAAAAGGGGATCAAAGAGGATTCTTTTAGTCTTGAATGAGTTGCAGAGTTAGAGAAAAAGAAAAGAAAAAGAATAATTAACACGTGAACATACCCAAGAACATAAATATCTGCAGGAGGTGAAGCATGGAGCCAATCTTCAAGACTCAAATAACTTGGTGGAGTTTTCCCACCCACATTCCATGTAGCTACATAGATCCTACACCCCAGTTAAAAGAGAAAGGAAAGAACGAAAGAAAAAAAGTTAAAACCAAATCCACAAACTAAATCAAATCAGAAGAACAGAAGAACATAACAAACCTGTAATTCTGAACATCAACTTGAGAAGTGTCGAGATCGATCTTCCCTCGCCGGCTCCGATCAGAGTTCCTCTTGCTTTTCTTGACTGTGTATGCTTCCTCCCTTCCAGAGAAGCTGTTCCTCCATTCTCCTCCATCACCACCTAAAGCAATAAATTCACTAAGTTTTAAAAGTTGTATTTAAAATCACTGTTATTGCCACCAATCCACATCTTCAAATAAAACAAACAAAACTGAAAAAGAAGAAAAAAATTCGAACTTTCACCATCCAATCGAGAAATTGTTACAGAAGATAAACCAAAACCCAGTTTTTCTTTCTGGGATTAAAGCTAAGATTCCAATGGACAAAGCCCTAATTTTCCATCAAATAAGAGAACGACCCACCTCCGTAAGCAACGTCATCAGCGTGAAAGTCCTCAGTTTTGCTCTTGATATTGAACCATTTCTTAACAAGAGTTTTGGACCATGAGAGTTTGCTTTTCTTCGGGTTCCCATCTCTCATTGTTTCAGTACTTCTACATGCAGCTCTCGACCTTAAAAAGACGATTTTTCGCTTATTTCGGATTTCTGAATCTTGTTTAGAATCGACAGAGATATGAAGAGAAGATCAAAACAGAAAAGCTCAGCAATTCAACGAAAAGAAACCCAAAAAATTTCTGGGTTCTCTCTAAAAAGACCAGACGATCAAATATAAGAAGCCTTGTGTCTGGTTTTTAAAAACAAGCTCACTACTTCACAAAAAAAAAGCTGGAAACAACAAATGGGTATTCACCTATTCCTCTGTTTCCTCTGTTTATCATCGAAAAACAAAGAACTAAAGAAGAAAGATGAACTTCACAGTGTTCTGGTTTCTGGGTTTTCTACACTAAGTATGATTCAAGAAACCCAGTTGTAATCTCTAACAAAAATGGGTTTTTCTTCTCTTCCTCTTGTATGTAGAAAACAGGGGACTGAATAGAAGAAACTCAAAAATTCAAACCAGAGACTGAGAGAAAGACCACTCTAATGCGTGGAAGTGAGAGAAGAGGAGATTCGGAAGGCAGAACAAGACAATGCAGCAGACAGAGAGAAAGAGAGATAGAGATAGAGAGAGGTAGAGAGAGGTTTCTCTCTTCAAAACCTCGTTCCCAGTACAGCAAAGTATCGAATTTGAAGAGAATAAAGTGGAGGGGGGGAGCTCCATCTCGAGCCTTTTACCCCAAATCCAAGGCCAGCCCAACATGAGACAATGGATATATCGGTCACACCCCTCTTGCATTAAAAATAGCTCGGGTAGCTGCCCGTCCATACCTTCTCTCTGCACCACCTCTGCCCGCGGTCAGCAAAGTTAAGGTCAGCTAATACCCTAGTTGTACCCTTCTCTCCATTTGGTCTTCTATGAGAGAAGAAAAAGCAGTTAAAGAAGCAAAAAAGATAAAGGGAATGTAGGAGTTTGTTTCTCTCTTTCTTTGGTTCTTCATTCATCTTTCAATTATTATTTTTTTTTTTTGAAAAATCAAAACACACAAACACACAATCTGTTGTATGTGGGGATGTTTGTAGGGAATGTTCAGACTTTACAGAAATTTTTTGTATGTGGAAGGAGGTTTTAGGGTTCTCCAATGAGGATTTTTGGGGTTTGGAAGTTTTGAGGATTTCTAGGGTTTCTTGGTCTTTAACTTTAAGAATGTATCTCCTCAAGACCCTCATGTGTTACTTTTTTGTGGAACAATGTGCTAGTTTGTTCCCCTACAGATTAGAGTTGGGCTTGCAATTTTGAGATTCTTTTTGGCTCAATCTAGACTAATGTCTAGGGCAACTAGGGCAGTTGTGACTCAAGAAAAACTAGGGCAGTTGTGTGTTCCAACTTATGGTTTTTAGGGTTCTTTATATTTGTTTAGTTATTAGAAGCTACCAACTTAAGTGGATTCTGTGCATATAGAGTACCCCCATTGCATAGGTATAGGATCTTGTTTGGCCATACTGAGTTCTAGACCCTAGCTCGATTCGCCCCCCGCCCCACCGGCCACGCTCGAATCTCGGGGATCGTGTAATTATCTGTCCCCCCTCTAGCCTGTTACCTGACTAGAACAAAGTAAGTTCTTGGTTTAAGCTCTCCATGTTTCAGATATTACTTGACTATCCTTAAAAACACATGCCTCATGTGGGAGACTGTGTTGATTCCTTTGGTTTAGTCTTAATTTTCAAATTTCCAAGGTTTTTAGCAATCAAGTATTGTATTAGTTTATATGATTAACGATTAATTTATCGGGTTGACGGCGGCGGAACAGTCCAAGGCACAGTCCCCATAAGCCCTACCCCCTTCCCATCTCCCAAATGGGAATACCCTAACAAACCACTACCCTAGTGAACCTTCCACTAGCATGATTGCCATCTGGGTCCCATTTACAGGTGACTTAAGACATCTTTAGGTCATCATCCTAACTGTCCAATTAAAAGCTTAGGTGTCCAATGACATGGCGTCGATTATCAGTGTGACCTGGACAGACAAATTGCCTTTCCTGTCAATTCTCTTTGACATGGACTTCCATATGAGTTCTGTCCATCAAGGTGATCTAATCAACATAAAACCAATGACCCTCATAATGTGGTTGGTGATGGGCTTTTTATATGAATTCTAGAACAAAAAATGTTCTTGTTTGCTTCTCCTAATGTGGGTCTTAGGAATCGTTTTGAGGCAAATAAGAAAAAGTGAGCACAGAATAATACGACACAAGCATGTAAAAGTCAAGAGTTGCATCAACTAAAGAGCAATGGGCCCTAATGGTAAATGGGTATCTAAAGAGCTTGCGACTAATGGGCCCTACACTAGCAATCTTTTTTTTTTTTTTTTTTTTTTTTTTGGAGAGGGCTTTGATCCACCATTTTATTTGAAAATGGGATCTAAGGGGGGGCACCATATATTTGGATTCAATAAAGACATCATGATTTTATGATTCCATTCTCATTTACAAGACTGGTACCTTATCTGTTATCTGATGCCACGTGGGTTGTCGCTTTACAGCCGTATGATTATTCCGAGGAAAAAAAATTAATCCAAACCATCCAAAGTATCCAAAACGTTTGCCTACACAACATGCAAAGCATAAAAAATCATGATCAAATAGACTTATTTGTCACGAAATTAATTGTCTAAAGACATAGCTCGTAATAGAGTGGAATGACGAAATAGGATTCGTATCGCCGACCCAAATAGTTAAATAGTTAAGATAAGGCATAGATGATGATGATGATGATGATGATGTGTGATTAGTTCGCTCAACCCATGAACCACATGATGCATCATTGGGTCCTGAAAGGTGACAAGACCTAAAAAAAACGATACGATTGCGACCATTCAAATGGGACCAGAAAGAAGTCTATAGATCGGATGGTGGTGATTTATAAATCAGTTTGAGAAGATTTTTGGGAAGAGACCCATTGAATTGTGGGTGGGTCCTAGTCTTTAGATATTTAAATTCCAAGAAGAAGAAGAAGAAGAAGATCTTTTTACTTTTTGGTGATGTTCCAAAAATGCCCTTCTTTCAATCAAATGGAAAATCATGAGTCACGAGGCAGTCAAAGGGCGATCTTTGATTATTTTGGGCAAAGTATCTCTCTTGGGGTTTTGTTTCTTTTGCTTTTCAGCTTTGAAACTCTTCTTAAACCCTCTTGCTTAGCTTTTACTCCTTTTTTTTTTTTCCTTCTCTCTCACAGATTTTACCCGTTTAAGGACTT
Source organism: Euptelea pleiosperma (assembly GCA_035048495.1). Classification (NCBI taxonomy): domain Eukaryota; kingdom Viridiplantae; phylum Streptophyta; class Magnoliopsida; order Ranunculales; family Eupteleaceae; genus Euptelea; species Euptelea pleiosperma. Next base: position 22,851,181 of record CM068551.1, on the reverse strand, counting down.
GTTTGGACGTTTTCATTTTTTTTTTTTTTTGGATTCGGCTTTCTTCTTATGTCATTTTCTTCAGGCACGGAAAGAAACAGTTCCAAAGCACCTTTGGTAGAGGAAGTGTACTTATAGAACATAGTTTCTGACGTAGACCTCTCTCTAACGTGTACTATTTACGTATTTGGATTTTGGATAATGTACAGGGTCGTGATGTAACAAAGTATACCTCACGCTGACTGCTATCTGGGCCCACTGACCGCATGGATGTTTAGCCCACCCCTTTGTAGACATTCATACCAAAAATCAGCTTGTTTGATGATTTTTAGCCGTTGGTTTTAGTACTCAAATAAATGGTTGAAGCCAACGGCTAAAATTACATCTTAAAAAGTACTAAAATCTAATGGCTAGAGATTACCAATCAGGGTATTTTTGGTATGTAAATCCACCAAGGCGTGGGGTAAACATCCATGCGGTCTGTGGCCAGAGGGCAGCGGTGAATAACAAATATAGGGATAAAACTTTGATGACAGCCCATGACAGCCACAGAGTTCGCGGCATGTACTCGAGTGCTTTTTGCCACATACCCAAGTGAATTAAAAAAGAAATCTTAAAAAACACTAGCCTGGGTACGTGTTTGGTCAGGCCGAGGTGATTCGCCTGTGCCAAGAACTCTGTGACTGTCATCGCGCCGATGATAGTTCACTGTCATCGAAGTTTTACTCCAAATATAGCGCGATCTGACGCTAAAAAGCATGAGGTATACGGTCTGATGCCAAAAAGCGTGAGGTATACGGTCTGATGCCAAAAAGCGTGAGGTATACGGTGTTACCTCTTTTTCTAATGTATAAGCAGTATATCGGTAGCCATGTCAGACCTGAGATCCAAACCGACCAGACCCGATAAACGCACATTTTCTAGGCTTGGATCCTTAAAACTTAATCCGAAAAAACGTGGTTACGGATTCAGATAAAAGTTTACTTGAGTTGGGTTCGGGTGGTTTTTGGTCCCTGCATTTAGGTGGTTAGATTGGGTCGGATCCAATTTCTATCCTTAATCCTTACTATGAATAGCATTTTGTTCTGCCTCATGACCATATCTAGGCCGGGTTTGGATATTCGTATGTGGATCTTGGTTTGGATTCTGATCAGGAGTTATGGATCTGAGTCCATGGGTTTAGAAGTCAGATCTAGATATGGATCTACGGATCTACCTAGATCTGAGTCATCTGACCCGATTCCGATCCATTTCATGCCCTACATGCAGGGGTTGGGGAGTCACCATTTTGAAGGGCCCTCACTAGTCACTAGGGAGATCTTTTAGGTCAGAAATCAATGCAACTGAAAGATTACAACCATCTTGATTTATGGCCTGTTTTAATTATCTAAAGTTATTTTGGATTTTCTTGGGGGAACAGAATAAATTGGATGGTTGTGATTATACTAGCACACCTGACTTTTCACACAAGAGACATCTTAGGGGACCCATGAATGGTAGGTCGTGTGAATGTGTGCCATCTGTCCTCATATCATGCTTGCAGGCACTCAATTGCCTAGAAAAAAAAAAGGATGATGGTCACGTCAATATTGCCACTTGGCACTCTCTAAGCCACTGCCCATGAATGATTGGCCCATCCCTTGATGAACCTACATGTCAAAAATATCCTGATCTGTGATTACTAGCCATTGGATTTGAGTCTTTCCTTTATCGTGGGCTTCATAATAAGACAAACAACAAAATACACCCCAAATTACAACGAGAAGAGCATTCCAGGAATCTTCACTCCAGACAGGCAAGGGTGTTTTAAGGCCATGGCCAAGCCTAGTGTTCAAACTAAGGCCCCACATAATTGGGCTTGGCTTGACCTAACTTTAAACTAAAAATAAGTTCGGGGCCTGTTTAGATCTCCATGTTTGCCCCAAGAAGCATGGTTCGAAATCTCGGGGTCGGTTGGCTCCGATTCAGATCCAGAACCGGATCGTTCCAGCTTGCCCGAGACAAAGTGGGACTCCTTTGTGAAACGGTGATCTCGGGGTGAGACAGAGCCTGGTTTTGGATTGGATTGGTGGGCTCCAATCTTATCCGGATCGCGGGATCGGCTGAGGCTTTGAACCATGCCAAGAAGAAGAAGTGAGATTTTTGAAAGCTGTCTCATGCGAAATATATTTTTTCCCAAGAAAAATGCGATCTAAACAGGCACATAAGCTCAACTCAGAAGTAATTATCGAACTCATATTAATCTTAGGCCAAGCTCGAATTGTTTTGATGAGTCCCGCTTATATAGGACCGGGTCCTATACAAAGTTTAATAGGACACATCCCCAAAATGCCACATAGCATACTCTTTTGGGCCCACTGATCCATGAATGTTGCCCACAACTTGTTGGACCTACAAACCAAAAAAACAACAACCTGATTTCTTATTTCTAGCTGTTGGATTTGAGCTTCTTTTCGACATGGGCTTCATAAAACAGGCCTATAAATGAGTTGTAAGCCCATGGAAAAAATACTCGAATAATCAAATAGCTAAAAATCAGCAATCAGGCTGAGTTTTGGAGTGTGGGTCCACCAAGGGGTGGACCAAACAGTCATGGGGCCATTGCCCCAAAAGAGTGTGACAGGTGGCATTTTGAGAGGGGTCCTATCAAACTTCGCAGAAGACCTAGTTCTATACAAGCCGGATCAAGACCAGCCCTAGTGCATCCGTACTTAAAACTCCATCGTGGAGAAGAACAATAATCTGCAAACGTTTCAGAATACGACAATTAGGAGAGGCTTGTGGCCCCACTAACCATATGAATTTTTGGCCCATCTCTTGATGGATCTAAACATGAAAAATCAGCTTGATTAGTGATTTATAGCCATTGGATTTGAACTTTTTTTCATCATAGGTTTCTTGAACAGGCCATTATTGAGTTCTAAGCACATGATGAAAAATGGCTCAAATCCAACAACTAGAAATCACCAATCAGCCTAATTTTTTATGTGTAGGCCCACAAAGGGATGGGCTAAACATTTATAGGGTCAGTGAGCCCGAAAGAGTGTGCCACATGGGGACATTTGCAGACCTGTGAGGCATTAAAGGTTTGCAGACTAGTTTTTCTCCATCGTGGGTGCCCATCAATTTGGATCAGCCAAATGTAAGGACACCCTTTGGATGGGAGTTTTTTTTTTACTGGTTCATTGCGTCATCAAAGAAAGTGATGCCACAGGTCCACACTATTCAGAACCCAGGAGAATATTCTAAAGTGGTGCGGACCCACCTAACTTTTTTTTTTGGTAGTTAAGCCTGTTTTTAAAGAAATCAGTAACTGGTGAAGGCGGGTTTTGAACACAGGTATATGATATCATCACCTACAAACTTTACCAACTGAGCAAGCTAGCACCTTCGGACCCACCTAACTTGTGGCCCTGAATATTTTGACCACACCTTTGTTTTTGGCGCAATGAGCCGGCAAACCCTGTAGACGAGCCATGGGCCAAAAATATATTAAAGTAGTTGTTTATAAAAAAAAAAATTGAAGTAATTAGACGACTGATTTCAACTGTCTGATCAAACAAACTCAAAAATCCCCATTATGATTCTTACATTTGCATCATCTGTCTATATAACAAAATACAGTTGATCTTATAAGAGATCTTCCCATTTATCTCCTGTGAACGATCAGATCTTCGCCTCTTATCCCCCAAGCCACAAAAACAGAACAGATCTTCCCCTCTTACCGTTTTAATGGCCGTTACCAATTTTTTTTTTTCACTCAGATGCTACTAATGTGAGCTGTTATATATGTTATAACGGTAATTTTTTGTTTCTTTTTTGTGATCTGTTATAACGGTAATGTTAAGTGTCCATTATAACAGACCATTTAGAAATTAGAACCTCGATTAAGATCACTCAATTGGTATGATTTGGGATGTGGCATCATCAGGTGATTGTCCGACATTTCATTTGTCCAAGTGAGGCCAATAAGTACCACTTGACATAGATCCACAAATCCAGGACTAGCATAGGGGCCTTCCTTAAGCTATTATAAAGCGAAAAAAATAGATATAGTACAAATCTATCTATACTATTATAAAGCGAGAATGGGTGTTGACATCCATGCAGGGCTTCAATCAATTGCCTCTCTACTTCTCATTAAATGCTTATTTTAAAGCCAAAACTTGGGTTAGGGTACATCCCTTCACACGGGCTTGCTTCAGGTCGTCCAGTATGCCGACGTCCCTCTTAGATATCACTGACCGTATGGCAGGGCCGTCTCGATACAAGTTGAGGCCTAAGGCTAAAAGTCTATATAAGGCTTTTTTATATTTAATATATTAATATATATATATATATATGGTATTAATTAAAAAATTAAACTCTATATATTATTGAAAATCTTTATATAAAAAATATTCTTGATAATCTAAAACTATGGAAAAAATTTAGATACAAAGGACACCCCGCGCAATCAACACTAAGGACTATCGTTACCCTACATAGATCATTTTTGGGGCCCACTGACTGCATGGATGTTCAGCCCACCTATTGGTAGGTAAACACACTAAAAGTCAGCTTGATTGATGATTTCTTGCCATTGGATTTATTACCCAAAAAATATGCTTGATTTCAATGGCTAGAAACATGTCCTAAAAAGTACTAAAATCTATGGCTAGAGATAATCAATTAGGTTGATTTTTGGTTTGTATATCCAATAAGGGGCGGGCTAAAAATCCATGTGGCTAGTGGGACTTGGGCTGGGGGCCTTCTCTCGCCAAGGGGCCTTAGGCGACCGCCTTATTAGCCTTAAGGTAGAGCCAGCCCTGCTGTATGAATTTTGTCCCATCCTCCCTATGTGGACCTATTTACCAAATATCAGCCTGATTAGTGATTTCAAACCTATGGATCTGAGTACCCCAAATAATGCTCGAACTCTAAGATTAAAAATTAACCCATCGATGCGGTTAGTGATATCTAAGAGTGTTCCATGTGTAAAGTGCACATGGTGTTCCCTATTTTTTTTAATGCGACAAATCCCAACACTGAGATAGATCCATTTCCAAATGGAGCTAGCTAAGAAAGAAGGCTATATTTAGGTAAAGAATGCGAAGCTTTTCTTTGGAATAAAAATAGGGTGGAATTTTTTGGGGCCAACATAAGGAAATGGCCATAAGAAGTAGTTTTCATCACTGGATTGAACATCACCATTCACTAATTTCACTTCATTGACCTTTGTTAAAGACCTTGTCACATCCATCCTTTTCATCTTCCTTGCCTTCATCACCTTCCATGTTGCCTATCAAATCATGAGGTCTTTGTCAATGTTTCACCATCTTATCGTCCTTTGAACCTTAACCACCATCTTCTCTCATCCCCGACCGTTGATAGTTCTCCAGGTTTAATCGTTCTAAAGGAACATAATGAGAACAAAGTTACGTTGTTTTCTCAATGTCCCCTCTAGCTTGAGTGGGGAAATTTTTTCAAGCAGCCATCATGCGCCAATGATCCCGTGCGCCACATATACTCATGGTTACTTTTTGACAAGTATTTTTTTGAAACCAAGGTATATTTGGCACATGATCATTGGGCGCATGATCGCAACTTCGAAAACCCGGCTGCTTGAGTGGGAGTAGAAGAACTGTCAGTGAGAGCTTCATGTGGAGGAGTTTTAGGGCCACTTGTCATTGGAACTTAAAGCGTTCAATTCTAATAAGATGGTGAAAGGTGGAATGAGAGTCATAGGCTACTTAGAGTCCATTTTCAGTTACTAAATCATCTCCGTCACTAAAGCCTGTACACTTGACAAGCACTCATGAGTCCATGACAACCCTTTATTTAAATTTTTGCAAAGGAAAAAAAGGATGTAACAAGGTATACCTCATGCTTTTTGGAAGCACGGTTTTGTTACTCACCGCTGCCATCTGGGCCCATTGACCGCATGGATGTTTAGCCCATCCCTTGATGGATACAGACACCAAAAATCGCCATGATTGGTAATCTCTAGCCATTAGATTTCAGTACTTTTTTATGGTGTGATTCTAGCTGTTGGATTCAATCATTTTTGTTACTCAGTACTAAAATCTAAGGGGTGATTCTAGCCGTCGAATTCAACCATTGTTTTGAGTACTAATACCAACGTGCTAAAAATTATCAAACAAGCTGATTTTTGTTATGTATGGCTACCAAGAGGTGGACTAAACATCCATGTCATCAGTGGGTCCAGAATCCAAATGACAGTGGTGAGTAAAAAAAATAGTGCTAGCTTACATATTTTGCCATAAGCTACAGCTTGTTAAATGAACTTTTTAGTAAAACAGTCTTGTCAAGGTTGTCATGGGTACGTGTCAAGTGTACAAGCTTTAGTGATTGAAACAGGTTACTAAAGCAAGTGACCAAAAGTGGACTCATGAATAAGATTTATTTTTTGAAAAATAAAAGAAGAGAGAGGACAGTTGGCAAGGTCTCTAAGTTTCTTAGGCACACATGGCATAGTGTTTTACTATCCTCAAATGTGACATGGACAATGTCGTTTCTGATCTTCTTCTCTTTTGTTATAAACTAGTGGGTGCCCCGTGCCCCCAACACTCCCTGATAAAGCATTTGCCAAAATCAGGTGTAATTGGTTGAGATCCACCATCCAGTTGGGGGATAAGATCTTGGCCATCCTTTTATGAAGCCGGACAAGAGGGGGAGACAACTTCCCTGTTTTGTTATATAGATCCTTGCTTCTTCTTTAGCTAAGCATGATTCATTAATTCTAAAATTAGTTAAATAGCAATGACTTTAACAACTTTTAATTTATATATATTTAAGAGTCTTTTAGTATTTTATAATGAAATACGTCATTTGTCATTTGGAACCCAAAACCTGCCTCAACCCATGTTAAAAAACATAATCAAGGTTGAGTTTAAGGTGGGTTAGAGTAGGTTTAGGAATACTTGTTCTGCAAAGGAGGGTCGTTGGGACCCTTTGCAACAACTTGGATGGAGCCAAGGCTAACTCGTCCCTTCCCCTATATATTAATTGTTATGTTATGTGGAGCTTGATGATGCTAAAGTACTGTACATGAAGGCATGACACTGCGGCCTAGAGATACCGCGCGGGGGGGGGGGGGGGGGGACAACGTGCCCCCTATTTTTTATTGTAAGTGGAGGTCTTTTACTTTAAGGGCATTTTCGTACTTTTACATAGAGATACGGAGACCCTAATTTCATCTTGGGGTTATATATATACCTCGGTTGATCATAGACGAGTATCTATTGTATTGTGTATGTTTCTTTTCTTGCATCAGAGCATAGTGGAATCGGTGTGGATCCGTGGACGTACCTCAATCTAGAGGGAACCACGTAAATCTCTGTGTCGTGGGTGATTGCATCTTTGTTCTTTAGATTGTTTATTGTTTCTTCTTCCCAACATTAATTGGCGAGAAGCTTATGAAATTAATACTTCTTTTTATAAGTTTTAGTTGAAAATAATTTGATAACTTGAGTAGATATACATGACTCTATGAAACTTAACTTGTTATCCCCAAAGGCCCGTTTGGAAACCCAAAAAATGGAATCAGACAAGGATAATCTAGGTACATACGATTGTTCTGGCTTGTGTTTGGTAACCATTTAGGGGCCAGTTCTTGCATCCCTGAACTAGGCTAGGCCTTGCAAGCATGAGGTTTCCAAACAGTCCCTAAAAGCTATAAAAAAAAATAAAAAAAACTATATCATCCTAAATTAGTCAATCACTGTCATCAGTTGTGTACCATTTGAATGTTGGCTTTCATTGTTAATAATTTATTTTTTTAGTTAAACCTAAGATTCATAACAAGAATGGTAGATAGGCTATAACCATAGCCATAGGCCCTGCTTGGTTCAATGCAAATCAGATGCAATGCACTCACATGCCACGGTTATGTGATTACGAGTGATTGGTTGGGGGCGTGCAAATGAGCTGGCATGCAAGTGGTTGCCAAGCCCTTGCAAACTCTTTAAGAAACTGGATGCAAGCATGTGCAGCCCAAAAACCGTGGTAAGTGACTGCAATGCAACTCACCGCATTTGCACCGGAGTGCAAAATGCATCCCAGTGCAGCGAACCAAGCAAGGTCATAGGAGAGCTTCGGGTGTTAATGGACCGGGATGATCCAATGGGCTTTTAGGTCCATCCTGAATGGTCTCGAGATTCAGATGATTTAATAGGAGCGACAGGCAGGGGCTTCATTATAAGGCTTCCTAATAATTCTTGGGCTTAGAACTGGCCCAAATTTAATGGCATGGTCCGTTATATCCATTAATGTGCTGGGCTTGCCGTAACATTTAACAAGAAATTACCTTAAACTTGGCCCAACGTCAATGGCAGGACATGTTATATCTAGTAATGGACTCGGCTTGGTTTAAAATTTAACAAAAGTTTACCTTAGAACAGGCCCAAACCTTATGGCTCAGCTCGTTATATCTATCAATGGGTTGGTCTTGGGCCTGTGACGGGTTGGACATGGCTTGGGCATAGCTACATATATCTCAGACTGGGATCCGGCAGAGCTGGGCCCAATCCAAAACCGCCCATTAACACCCTTTATAATCTCTTAACCCATCCTCCTGGGAACTAAAATTAGTTAGTTTAAAAATTTGTGTGAAATTTTTTAAATGTTAGCCGTCGATCACCTTGGAATTCATGCACCACACTTGACGTCAACAAGATTCAATCAAGCGATTTTGCTTCTCAGATGGCTCAATCATGCGATGCTATCTCATGGACAGTTTAATCAGGTGATGCTACCCCCTACATATACCAACTAATGTAGTAGATCTCCAAATCATGGTTTAAGGGGGTGTTTGGGAAGAGACTTGTAGTAGAAGTTACTAGCTGATTTTTTACCTCCAAAAAAGTCATAGAAATTAAAAGCGTCCGAAGCGTTTTAATTTTTGAGAAGTAATTTCTCTTTAGCTTCAGTTTTAAGTTAGTTTTTAACTTTTCAAAGTTAAAATATGAAACTCATCCAAACTAACTTTTTGGGTTAAAAAAGCCAATAGGTTACTTATTTTTTTTGTGTTGCCAAACACCCCCTAAAAGATGGCAGTTTTTACGGTGGTTTTTTTGAAAAGAAGGCAGGTAACAAATGTAACGGACGTTACTTAGAAAATTGTTTTTTTTTTTTTATTTTATCATTATTGAGGTTATTTTAAATAATAAAAACAATATCCTGACACTTAGATGTGTGACCCATTATAAGGGTAACGGTAAGGAACCGTTATAACAGACTATTTAAAACCTTGCTCCAACGTAAAAGCCTCTACTTGGGAGTTGGGAGTATGGGACAGGACAATTTGAATGAGTTAAACGTAATAGATAATTTGCCAAGGCGTTCTTATAGAACTGCCAAAAAATGCTATGTGGCATACTCTTTATGGTCCACTAGGAATATTTGGTCCATTCCCTGGTGACCTACACCCTAAAAATAGCTCCATTGGTGATTTCTAGCAGTTGGATTTGAACAATTTTTCATCATGGGCTTGGAGCCCATTCATAGACGTGTTCATTAGGTACATAAAAAATGCTAAAATCTGGTGGGTTAGAAATCACCATTCAGGCCGATTTTGGTGTGTAGGTCCACCAAAGGATGGGCCAAACATTCATAGGATCAGTGGACATGAAGAGTTAGGGCTGCCATTTGGGGTGGGGGGTGGGGTCAACCCAAACCCAAACTGATTTTCAAGGTTGTGAGCCCAAGCCCAACAAACCCGAGGTCAACCCATCAAGAGCCCGAACAAGTTGCAGCCCTAGGAGTATGTCCCGTTGCATATGGTGGGGGACTCTCGTATGAGACCCACAGAGTAGTGGTAAACGTTGGAGTAAAACTTTTTTTTTGGTCGTTAAGCCTGTTTTTAAAGAGATCAGTAGTGAAGGCGGGTTTTGAACCTAGGTCTATGGTATCATCACCCACAAACTTTACCAACTGATAAGCTGGCAGCTTCGAGGCCAATGACAGTGTGCAACATGAGCCACGTGCCATACTCTTAGAGGAATCTGAACGTATGGATGTTTGGCCAATCTCTACCTGGACCAACAGACCAAAAATCAGCCAGATTAGCGATTTCTAGGCGTTGGATTGGAATTGTTTACATGGGTTGATTTTAACCGTGTGAATTTGAGCATTATTTGAGGTACAAAGATCCAACGGTTTGAAATCATTAATCAAGCTAATTTTTGGTTTGTAGGTCCACCTAGGGATTGGAAAAACATCCATACGGTCAGAGTCTTATAAGAGTGTGCCACGTGGCTCATATTGAGTGCTGTCATCAAAGTTTTACTCAAAACTATGCATACTATTCAAATGACGAAAATACCCTTCTAGTATTTTACTGTACTAGAATACCCGGATTCGGTCGAAGTTTTCCCCGGTTCGAACAGCGATAGACTGGTTCCCTCTCTGTCTGGGATGCTTTTGTCTCGCATTTCAAAGTTCAAGCAATCGAAAATCGACCTCTCGTTTACCCTTCGAACTGCTCTCTCGATTCGTTTTAGATGTCTTCGAGAGGCGTCAACGAATATAAACATTTCTTCTTCTTCACTTCCTCGCCAGAAAATCTCCTCCTTTGTTGCTTGTAATCTCTCTGGTTCGTCTTCAAACCCTACTTTTCCTTCTCAGTTCTTCATTAATGCGTACTTATTTTTATGTTTCTCAATTATCTCATTGTTTTGAATGTTTGATTTATTAGGTTAGAAACTATAGGAGAGTGCATAGAGATTTCTTTCTATTTTTGCTAAATTTTATCTCCTATTAATTTGTATGGATTTTCTCATTTGAGTGTAATTTCTCATAATAGATATTAAGGGATGAGATTGCAAGAAGTGTTCTCTGTAATTTTTCCTTCTTAAATTTTCTTTTGAAATAGTACAATGTTGATAATTATTTCATAGCAAATGGTTCTGCATAAGCAATGGGTTCAGGTTTATCTGTAGGGCATGCGTGTGTGTGTGTGTTTGTTTGCGAGTCCAAGTCGACGTCAATTTAAATGGGGCGTTATTGTATGAGGCCTTTCGGTGCCAACTTGATTTTTGGGAGTGGCAATAACATGTGATCATACTTCCGCCTTGTCATACTGTGCGCCTTTTCATACTTTATCAAGCACCAGCTAATTCCCCAGAATGTTTGGTTTTCACTTGAGCGACTCATATTGGGGATGGTCTTCTATTTGGCGGCACAACTTGAAACTTTTTGCAATCATTCCACTTGAGTACTTCACTTTGATGGGGTTTTCATATTTTTTTGTTTTGCAGATAATATGAGGCCCTTCCAGATGCACTTGGATTTGAACTTTCAATCTTTAATTGGTGTTTGTCGTAACTTGAGGCGGTTCAGTAGCACCTCGGGTGCACCAAAGTTTGACTTTACTGACTTGACGTAAGAAAACTAGAGAGCAAAATGACTTGAGCTAATAATAGTTGTGATCTTGTATATATATTATATGGATGTTATAGTCCTCCAATTGTATCTTTTTCCATTTTTATTTCATATTGGTAATTGAAATGAAGGGGCATTCTTGTTATTTTCTCCAATCAATGTTTTCCCTGCATGGATTTTCAATTACCCATTCTTTTCAATCAGTTCTTAGTTTGTGTTTGATCAAATTTATTTCCCTCTGATTTGCATGTACAAATGATGCTACCCATCTTTGGCCGTTATTAGCTAATTGCAGTGTTTGGATTTTTAAATTATATTGAACTCCATGTTTACTTACAGTCGTCCTCATTCATGGTACCCAAATGCTCGGAGAAAGAAGCGCAATGTTATTCTGCATGTGGGTCCCACAAACAGTGGTAAAACACACCATGCCCTGAAACAACTAGAGTCAAGCTCTTCAGGTATTTTATAACGTTTAAGTTTTACCAGCTTTTGTCCTCTTGTTCATTTCTGTAAGTTATGTATAGTCTGTATAGAGGAAATCCCAGAGTCTTGGACATATTAAGATCTTTGCATTTGTTTTTGTTCTCTGTAGGAGTATATTGTGGGCCTTTAAGACTGTTAGCTTGGGAAGTTGCAAAAAGGTTAAACAAGGCAAAGGTTCCTTGTGACTTGATTACAGGACAAGAAAAGGAGGAAATTGAAGGTGCAAAACACAAGTCTGTGACTGTTGAAATGGCTGACGTGAACTCCGATTACCACTGTGCTGTTATTGATGAAATTCAGGCACGCCGATGGATAATCTAGAACTCTTTATAACTTTATATTCTGTTTAGCTTCATGAAGGTTGGCTACATATTGATTGGTAATCTAGACAGCACTTCTACGTCACGTGTACATTTTCCTTGGTGTGGCGCTAAATATGCCCAATACTATCTACATGTTGATCAATACTAATAAACTATCATATTCTTAGCACACACAAACAATCATGCTTGGGAATCTAAGCTTCTGTAAATACTTCTTAGGCATTTCATGCTCTTAACAGTTTCAGTTTACATGATTTTGTAGATCATGCACGTAAATAAAAAGAAGGGTCATGATACTCGTGTCCTACTGTTATCTGTGACTCCTGGTCCATGCCTATGTCAATTTTAAACCTTAGATAAATGCCAGGATGTCTAAGGATGGAAATTTGCAAGAAAAACACGGAGAGGACTTGGGGTGTTCAATAACCTATTTCACAATTATATCATGATAGGAATCACTATTCTTGAAATTTAAAACAAAAGGATCAATAGAGGGCATTGATCTCTTTTCCTTATGGGGTTTTCTCCTTAACAAGGCTCAATCAATTTGAAGATATATCCCTGTAATGGAGATAAACAGGAATAATGAATGTAGTTGTACAGATAATAACTAAATTGACCCTAATGCATGTCCACTACCCCACCAAGCAATATTATGATCCTAATATACATCGACTGTCTTGACACTTCCCCTCGGGCTGGGAATTATGTCATTAACAACTTGTCTAAAATGAATTGTAACTTGGTTTTACCAGTGGCTTTTGTAAAGGCGTCTAGTAGTTGATCGGTTGATCCTCCGTTTGATGTAAAGAGTACACGTCTTCTCACTGATAAATATTTTCTCTTACAAAATGATAGTCCACCTTGATGTGTTTGGTCCGTTTGTTAAATATTGGGATGTAAGATATCTATATGGTGGCTTTATCATTATCTGCATATTTGTGGGCTTCAACCATGATCGCATTTGTGGGCATCTTCAACCATTCAAACATGCGACCAATGCTAAGTTTTAAATTTTTGCCAAGTCCGAAGAATTTCAGTTGACTCATTTTGGTTTTTAATGGTATTCATATAAGTCAAATATGCAAGTGACTCAGCCAAGTTGTAAGTGACTTGGGCTCATGGGCACTGCATTGTGTCAGTTTCAGTGTTGGCCAAGTCTTACACCAAACCAACTTTTTAACCCTTGACCATCATCTTCTTTTGTCCTGCACTCTACCTTTGCCCAGATCAATCAACAGCATATTGTTTTTTGCTGTTTCAGGCCTCTGAGATATCACCTCAAAAGATGCACCTGTTGTATAATGTTTCACAAGACTCAAGAGCACTTGTTTAGTCATGTCTTAGTGTGTTGAAAACTTGAAATCTGGAGACATTACAGAGGTAGAGTAAAGAATCCAATGTCTAAGAGAGTTATTGAGGTATACGAGTTTTCATAAACTGCTTTATGTTGGGAAACATGAGGACCCTGTATGAACTGGCCATTGTGTTTACTGCACAAGCTAAGAAGCTCAAGAGATGTTAAGATCAATTTTCCTACCTGTTACTTTCCAAAAAAGCTACCTGCTTTAGTACAGGATGCCTAACAAATCCCTTCACTAGGTGAAACATGATGGTTCTACTCTATCGAAGACCTCATCCCCAACTTTCCTATTTGCCTAGTCCTATCTAAGTTTCATTACGAGCTTCCTTCGAGAAATTGGGATGCTTTTTTTCGTTCTAACTAATGCCTATAATGTCAAATATCATACTCAGGTTCTCTTTCACAAATCTAGAGTATGAATGAACTAGGCATTCTCTGTGCATAGGGAGTGCCTTTCTGTAATATCATTTCTTTCCTGTTTCTTAGTTAAGTTTCAGTCTTCTAGAAAAAAGGAACCCCAGACTCAACATAATCTGCTATAAGAATGATGTCATCCACAAATATCAGTAGTATAGTAACACCTTCCTGTGTCTTTTTGTGAATAAAGAGTATTCAACATTTTATTCCTCTAGAATTCTCTCCCCTCCAAGGCACCCTTGAACTCTGGAGCTAGGCTGTTGATGAAGTCTGTTTGAGCCCATATATTGTCTTTTTCGCCTTTCTGGATATAGGCCATTGATGAAGTCTTTTTGTGACTTGGATATATGCATGCATTTCTTGAAAGTTTCTGGCGAGAAAGCAAGCATTAAGTACAACAAACGCAACAACTAATCTTTGTGCAACCTTTGCCAGGAGCTGAACATACTGAGTTTAACTTTTTGTTGGGTAGACTAAACAATTTGGTGTTGCCAAAAAAAGAAGGTTTTGGTTTTGCCACTGGGTAAGCTTGTTTTTAACGAGATCAGTAGCTCAGAGGTGAAGGCCGGTTTTGAACCCAAATCTGTGGTATCGATGCTTCCAAACCTTACCAACTTAGTAAGCTGGTTCCCTCAAGAGTGAAGGTATCTAGGTAACTGATCCCTGTGCCTATGCAAAACCATTTTTTCCTGGACTTCAAAGTGTACACCAACTTGCATCCAATTATACAACTCACTTCCCCTTTGGCAACAAAAACAACTTCCTAGTGTCATTTTTTCAGTAGCTTTCATTTCCTCGTTCATGGCTTTCCTCCACTGGTTAGAGCCTCGAAAGACTTCTTGATTCTCTAGTAGATTTTAAACACATTTAATAGGGATGGGCAGTACACGAGCTTTTACCTTATCTCAAGGCAGTTTGGAATTCAATGTTAGAATGATTGGTAACATGTATTGCATCCATAAACTAAACTAATTTAGAAGCGACAACTACAGAACCCTACCCCTTTCCATTTTGAGGGAATTGTAACCCTACTCCTTTCCATTTCGAGGGAATTGTGTGATTCATGCATGATTTTCACTGAATAGGATTCAAGTTGATTTAAAAATTGTTTTCCGTGAGAATAGAAATTTAATCTTAAGAATTGTAACATCCCATTTTGTCTTATATAACTTGAGAGTCATGAGCTTTAAGAAAGAGAAGGGCAGAGTTCAAGGCTGTTGTTCTAGTGGGAAAGAATGAGCAAACATTTAGAGGCAGAAGTGGACAGCTTTGGAGAGAATTTTTATTTCCAAGATTCTGCATGTAACAACAAATAGCCTTTTTATTGAATGACAAGGACTTCAAAGTTCAAACAGCTGTGTTTCTAGTTAATTTATCCATTTTTAAAGAATGAAAATGTCAACGAGAAGATAATTCAATAAACAAGGAGAAAACAAAGAAAAACATAAGATCAAAATAAGTGACATGAGGAAACAGAAGATGGTAATATCACATGATCTCGGGGAGAAAATGATATGGTCTATGTAACAATGACACGGACATGTGTGTCGGTGTTTGACGTAGGTATAAGGTGTCTGATACGGCATCTTTAAGAAGTCGGAAATGCGTGATGCAGGACAAATGTGATGGCTTTCAACTAAAGGTTGAGATTAACCAAAAATTATTAAGAACAATAAAATAATAAATTCTCATGCTAATCACTCGCAAATAATCAGATTCAAGCAAATAAATTTATTAAAGCTCAAGGTCTTCACACAATCCTACAATATTAGACCGGTTACTTTAACCTTGAGGATCTAATGGAAGGTGGAACTTCCACAAGCTTAGAGAATCAGTTAAGGGCTGAAATAGGACTGGAATGGGTAGAAAAGGGTTAGAAGGACTTTAGGGGTTTGAGAATGATAAGGTTTGATTTTGAAGAAAAAATTAATTCATAACTGTGAACAGTAAGTGGACTATTGCTGGATGTGCAAACACAGTGGGGAATCCGTGGACCACTTGCTGATTCATTGTGATACGGCCAGAGATGTGTGGAGCGCTTTCTTGCTTGAATTCGGGATGACATGGGTTATGCCGGGTCTCTTATGTCTCTTTTCTACAGCTGGAATTCTAAAGCTTTCTCAACCAGGGGTAATATTTTATGGAGGATGCTTCCGTTTGCCATTATCTGGGGCCTTTGGAAGGAGAGAAACCAGAGGGTTTTCGAAGGAAAGCAAGCCGAGCTTCATAATCTTATCTTGAATATTAAAGGACTGATGTTCCTTTGGTTTAAGAAGTTCCAAGAATGTAGGGGTCTATTTTTTGAAGACTTTGTTTTCCGGTGGGGCACTATATGTACCAAGGAAGGGATCTAATAGGGCTGTTTTGTGTCTGTTTTGTCTCTGTTCCTAGGATAGGTCATCTCGACCTCTCCAGTTTGCCCTTGTTTTGTTTAGCTTTGGCTTTGGCTCTTAATATAGTTTATACTTATAAAAAAAAATAGTAAGTGTGAACAGTAATGAATAGTAAAGGGCAAGAAGTTTAGGGTTTTAGGGATGGATATGATAGGGTTAGGGTTTCACAAACTTAGGGTAAAAGTGTTGAAATTCAGCACAAAAAAGTGATGGAGGAAAAGAAAAGAAGATGAAGAGAAAGAGGAGAGGTAGAAAGTACCTTTTGGAGACCGAGTAGCTTGGATTTGCACCAAGGAAGAAGAGAACAATCCGTAAGAGATTTCTCAAAAGCAAAATCAACATATTTCATCATTAATGAAAAAGGACATCTACAAGAGTTTATATAATAACTCAAAATAACCTAATCAAATCTCAACCAGCCATCTAATCTAATAGCCACAAAAAAATACAATTTAAACTAAAAAGCAAAATTTCAATGAGATCCCTAAACTTTGGGCTAATTGCAAGGACACCTAAAACTCTAAAAAATATCAAAATAAGCCTAATAAGCAGAAAAGACTCTAAAAACTCCCTACGCAGTCCAACTGCATTTTTCCAATGTGGAGTCTGCATGATGCACATGCATTGGGGTCTTCAAACTCTTCTTCCTTGTTTTCCACTGGTAGAACCCATGTGATGCTTTGATGTTCGCATCATGCAGACATGTCCGAATACATGCATTATAATATAATATTATATCATGCATCTTTAAGAAGCTGGATACACGGAAATGTCCATACACATGCATTATAATATAATATTTTAGTTATGTTTAAGCTACAAGTTTTTTTGTAAAATAAAAATTAGAGAAATATAGAAAAAGTAAAAGAAGGCATTTCTATAAACCATGGAGCTATCAATACCATATTAAATATAAGTAAATTTATAAAAGGGAAAACTAATAAACAACTATAGCTATGTTTAACAACTTAAAAAAAGTATCGTGTGGAAGATGGAACACACCAACCCTCTTTTAGAAATCAATTTTATATTAAAATTATTAAAATAAAGAGTGACATGACCATACACGTCGGGATGTGATTCGGCAGCTATCGATACACGATATGTGTATCCGTAAGTTTATGTGTCCCACACGGGAAATCCACTAAAAGTGACGTGTCCTTGTTACATAGGATGTTGTGTATGCTTACAACATAATTTTTATTGTACTTGCTCTCGTCATTCTGGCTAACTAGTGCAGATACGACTTCTGGAGAGACTTTCTCCCCGCTGCAGTTGGAATTAACTATTGCATATAGATAGAGATGGGAGTTCTCGAGAAGAGTAGGTCACTTTGCAATCCCAAACTCTAGGATCTGCTCTATTTCAATGAGATTAGCGTACTAGTTACTGAAGCACATTTTGAAGAATAAGTATGTACGGAACATTTTCTCGATATAAACACTTATCTATCTCATGATTGTAACAGAACAAAGCACGTCCGAAGAATGTGCTGTACACTAGGATAACGTTTCTAAACTAACAACTTGCTTCATTTGATTTGTGACTTTTCAACAATGATACTCAGACCTTGTCTTGATCTATAGATAAGGTTTTTGTGCTTGGGTATTATTCTGGATTGCTTTTGTGACCTAAGATTTTTATCCCTTGGATCTGTATCTTGATGCAATGTGCTCTAAATCCTACCAACAAGTAACGGTTGCTGAGTAATGAAATTGTATACAGCTAGATTGTTTTGCAGCTATTAGGTGTCTGGCATTTTTCTGATGAGTTATGTGTACATAGTCTTTTAGTATGCTTTTAAACGTTATTATGCACCACTATCTCTTATCTGGCCAATTGGCACTCGAATCAATTTGTCTGAGTGCTTTAGACATCCCACTAGATTGAACTTCTACTGTGCAGTTAGTTCCTCAAATTTCTAATTTAAGATCCTGTCTAGAGGTTGATAAAAAGTTCCATTTGGACAAGCAGTACAATTTTGATGATTCTTGAAGCAAAATATATACAAATTTTGTTTCTGTTGTTTGTTCTTATCGTTATCTTTGCTGTTTTCAGATGTTAGGATGCAGGACAAGGGGTTTCTCATTCACACGTGCATTATTAGGCATCTCTGCGGACGAACTTCACCTTTGTGGAGATGCTGCAGCTGTTCCTCTTATTCAGAAAATACTTGAAGCAACTGGTGACTCCATCAAGGTATTAAACTTGTTTGGCAGGTGCATCTGGTCCATTTACTTTTTATTTTTAGTTTGTCGAGAGCACGGTTCAAAGTCTCATTCCAGAAAGGTATTGAGATGGTACATTGGTGTATATATCATCTTGTACCACAACCCTAATTTAAGTAATTTAACCTTGTTTCTATAGTATATGTCTTTTATAACACGCATGAAAGAAAATAAAACCCTATTTTTGGTTAGTTAAGCACTATGTTGCATTGATGTGGGTATGGGTGTGAGTGTCTGATTCAGCAAACCTTGAACAATAGGCCTCATGGCTTATTATATTTTAAATAATGTACAAAGTAGTTGTTTTTTACATAATAATAACGATAATAGTGGATAATGTGATAGGAAAAAGTAGTTGTTTTTTACATAATTATAAGGATAACAGTGGATAATGTGATAGGATATCTAATGATTTGTATCATATACTTATAGACAAGAAAATGCATATATAGTGTTATATTTGTCGCATTTCAATTGTAAAGCTAGAACTAATAACCTATGGCAAATGTTGATTAGTATCTTGCAAGTATGGAAAGAAAAAAGATAATCAAAACAGAATTTAGAAGAGTTGCCCCAAATTCCATGTCGCGTTGGATTCCGACACGTGTCCAACACAGGTACTTTGCCCGTTTAGAAGAATCCATGCAACATAGGTAAGCATTACATCATTTAACTTAATTTATATCTGTATCTTTGTGTCTCGAGACGTATCATTTTTTTTCTCAATGTTTCATTTTGTGGTGTTCCGTCTCGGTCAAGATGTGTTGTTCCTTCAGATTACCAAGACACTGAACAAGATCGCGATTTTAAACCTTGGTGGAGAGGACATTTATGTTACTCTATTTTCCCAAATAATGAATTTTTCTGGTATGTCGCGTGTAAAGCATAGGTAAATAAATTGTGTTGGGGGTTAAGACTATGATAGATTACTATTGGAACTTTTGATTTGGTTAAAGTTGCATGTTCATCATACTTCTAGTCTGCTTTGCCGCCACACGTGCCTTGATTATTAACTAGCACCTAGTTTTGAACTACATGTTACCACTTGGGTCAACCATTAAGCACATATTTCTTAACTACATATGCTCCTACTGCAAGTAGACGTTGGACAATCATTTCCAGCATTACGTCATAATAATGCTAATTTTCCTTTGTTTAGAATCCCGAGAAGACTCTAACCTGTATTTATGGTAAAAGTTTCATAAATTTTTTTGATTTTTTTTAAATGGCTCAACCACATTTAGTGTCATATTCATTTAAAATTCTGTATAAACTTTATCTTTTTATTGATTACGATGCACGTGCACCTTGCACGTGGCACACTCTTAGAGATCATTGACCGTATAGATATTTGGTCCATTTCTAGTAGTATTTGGGGTACTCAGATTCGAAGGTTAGAAATCACTAATCAGGCAGTTTTTTGTTATGTAAGACCATCTAGGGATGGGCCAAACATCCATAGAGTCCGTAGCCTCTAATAGTGTGCCACGTGGTTTACAATGTTGTCCGTCCTCAAATATTTTCTAATGATAGGATTTCAGGCGCCGCGTTGCGGTTCAATAAATGCTTCACGTTTGAGTTGAAATGTTAAAATTATGTAATGACAAAAACACCACTAAAAAGTAAAAAAAAATGAAAGAAGCAATGTTTAGGAATTTAAGGAATTTCAGGGCCATTTTAGGAATAAGAATTTTTTTTAATTTTTTTATTGGGAGAGGAGCATTTAATGAGCTGCAGGTGACATGCCTTTTGACACTAAAAGACCAAAACACTCCTGCCAAGTAAATAATTTAAAGAGAACAAATGAAACAAAATAGGGCATTTTCGGGAATTCACCTTACGCACGCAAGAAGGGCCTTCGCTCTTTAAATAGTAGAATAAGGGAAAATTGTGAGGTGTTGTGTATGTTGCTTCCATTATTTATTCAATTAAGTAAATCACAAAGCACAAAAGTACCTCCAATCGTAGTTTAAAATATCATACCATATCAATACATACTGTACAATATGTATTGGTCATCAACTTACTAGTGTGATATATAAGTTAAATTTCGGTACATATCAAAAAATTATTTTTATTAATTTTCTGATTCATAAATGTGTTGTAAAAGGTACTGTTATTGGAAAGCATGAATTTTTTTAGCTTATCTAAGCATTAAACCTAGTTGAGTGTAATGTGTATCTTAGCTTATAGCGAACAGAAGTGTGTTTTTTTTTAAATATATATATGGCTGCAGGGGTAGTTTATGTGCTTTAAATTTCATGTTTTTAGGGTATTTATGCATTGAACATAGTTTAGAGTAATATATCAATGTCTATCTTTGCGTATTTTGATTTTTCAAGTGTATCATACCGTATCTATATATATCGTCCAATACATATCGGTTTTCAGCTTACTGGCACGCTCAACATTATCGATATTTTTAAACTATGCCCTTGAGTGGCTCAGAGTGTAACATGCCAACTCATCTTGTGGAGAAAAGGACCTTAATCGTAACTGCCTACACTTCATCCATCTAAGGACACCCTAAGTAACTCAGCTCTCAGACAGAACGTGGATGGTTCTTTATGCATATGTCAGACCAATCTAGAATTACATCAAACTGTTCCTTACAAATCCAGTGTCACATGAAGATCTGGAATCTCCTTATGCGCACAAAAGAGATACAGGAAAGAAGTCAACTCTCATTGCAACCTATGCCCTTACTTTTTAGTGATCTCTTCGATGACGAGCTTAGCATTTAAGTATGCAATGCAATTACCTTTAACTTTCAATGTACATGTGGGCATTTTGTTCCGGTTTTGGAAAGACGTCTAAGTTCAAGTAACCAATTTTGTAACATTCTTGCTTTCGATACATGGTGTATTTTTAGTAGTTTTAAGTTATAACATTTATAATGAGATACAATCTCTATGTTGGAAGGTCATCCTGTCCTTCCACTAAAGCTAAATTTGATTCTATGATGGTTAGTATCATGGTTCAAAGTACATGGTATCGTTTCGGTATTGTTCATGGGCGATACCGAACATATCGGAAGTATCGTTCGGTTTCGAAAGAAACTTCGTTAAACCGAAACGAAATGTTAGTGCAAATCTACACATAAGATGAAGTATCGTTCGGTTTCGGATGAAACCAACCGAAACTTATGTAGTTTCGTCCTATAGCGGAACCGAAATGAAACAGACGAAACGTTTCTGTTTCAGTTGAAAACTTTTAACCATGGTTAGTAGATGTATATTTTTTAATTAAATGATTGTTTTATGGTGGTTTGAGTTGAATTAGAGGAATTAGGGTTAGGGTTAGGTTTGGAGAAGAGAGAATAGATAGTAGAGATGAGAGAGAGAAAGGATGTCTATTGTGCTTAGGTCACAATGACTCCATAAATCTTATTTATATGAAAAGGGAATAAGAAAAGACAAGTTACCTTCACATCAATGGGTATTTACATAGCAACCCAATACGTATAAAATACACATCTACGTATAGAATACGCATCTGATGATACTCCCCCTCAAGTTGGTGCATAGATATCCCGCATGCCTAACTTGCATAAACATTTGTGAAGCTGCCAACTGGGAACTCCTTTAGTGAAGACATTCGCTACTTACTCATCGGTCTTCACAAATGGAGTGCAGACTTGTCTAGATACAATCTTCTCCCTTATGAAGTAACGATCCACTTCAATGTGCTTAGCCCAATCATGCTGTACCGGGTTATGAGCAATACTGATAGCAGCCTTGTTGTCGCAATACAAGCTCACCGACCCCGTGACTGGAAAACCAAGCTCAGCAACCAACATCTTCAATCAGAGCATCTCGCACAAGCCATGGGCCATTGCCCTGAATTCTGCCTCTGCACTAGATCTGGCAACAACAGGTTGCTTTTTGCTCCTCTAAGTAACTAGATTGCCCTAACAAAGGTGCAATAGCCTGAAGTAGATCGCCTATCATCCTTGACACCTGCCCAGTTTGCATCAGTATATGACTCAACTCTCATGTGGTCATTTTTCTGGAAGAGAAGGCCTCTGCCAGGGGCAGACTTGAGATATCTCAGAATCCTGTGTGCTGCCTCTAAATGGATCTCCCTAGGAGAATGCATGTACTGGCTGATAACGCTGACCGCATAGGCAATGTTTGGTCGAGTCAAGGAGAGATAGATCAACCTCCTAACCAGTCTCTGAAAAACCCCCCACATCAGATAAAGGCATACTATTCGAGTCGGCCAACTGGTGGTTCTGCTCTATGGGAGTCTCAACTGGCTTAGTTCCCAGCTTGCCAGAGTCCTGTAATAGGTCTAGAACGTACTTCCGTTGTGAGATGAAGATCCCTTGACTGGATCTTTCAACCTCTATGCCGACAAAGTACTTGAGAAGCCCCCGATCTTTAGTCTCAAATTCCCCTGCCAGATGGTTCTTCAGCTTGGTCACCTCTTCTGCATCATTCCCTGTTAGAATGATGTCATCAACATAAACGATGAGGGCAGTAGTGTTCTTCCCTAGATGCTTCACAAATAGGGTGTGATCGGCTTGGCTTTGAGTATACCCCAGCTTCTTCATTGCTAGATTGAACCTCTCAAACCAAGCTCGGGGAGACTGCTTAAGCCCATAGAGGGCTTTTCTCAGTCGACACACCTTGCTGCCATCCCCTGGGGGGTTGAATCCTGGTGGAGGTACCATATAGACTTCTTCATATAGATCACCATGAAGAAAATCATTCTTTACATCTAGCTGATACAAAGGCCATGCTTGGTTTGTTGCTAAAGACAACAACACCCTGATGGAATCCATCTTTGCCACAGGTGCAAAGGTCTCCACGTAGTTAATCCCATAGGTCTGAGTATAACCCTTTGCTACCAATCTAGCCTTGTACTTCTCAATCGACCCATCTGCCTGATACTTAACTGTGTATATCCATCTGCACCCAACTGGTTTCTTGCCTCTTGGCAAATCAACAAGCTCCCATGTCTTATTTTTGTCTAAGGCACGCATCTCCTTGACCATAGCGGTTTTCCATCTGGGATGTGCCAATCCTTCTGCCACAGAAGTGGGAATAAGAATAGTGTCCACAGAAGTAATGAACGCCTTATAGGAAGGAGATAAGGCATCGTAGGAGACAAAGTTGCTCAAGGGGTGTTGAGTACAACTACGAGTACCCTTCCGTAAAGCAATGGGGAGATCAAGAGCACACGCATCAGTGGAAGAAGAAATGATAGGAACAGAGATGGAAGATAGGTTACCTGGATCCGAGGATGGAACCACTGGTACTGGATCAGCAATGGCCTTCCCTCTTTTGCGATAGACCTGAAGCTCCCCCTGCGCTCGAGTAGCACTATCAGACACCATAATAGGCTGAGTAGGTTGCTCGACAACCAACGGGAATGGAGGAGTCATTGATACAGTAGGAAGAGGACAAAGATCAGACCTCTCTTCACTACGTCTCCCCTGAAGAGAGGTAGGAGAGAAAAAGAATGTCTCTTTGCGAAAGGTGACATCCATGGAAACATACTTCTTGCCTGTCGAGGGATGAAAACACTTGTACCCCTTGTGAGAAGAAGAATAACTAATGAAGACACACTTAAGAGCTTTAGGATCCAACTTGTTACGATGTGGACCCAGAATGTGAACAAAGCAGACACACCCAAAAATGCGAGGGGTGATAAGGAATAAAGACGAGCTAGGAGCAAGAACTTGGACCGGAGACTAGAAGTTGAGAGCACGTGAAGGCATCCGATTAGTTAGGTAAGCAGCGGTCAAAACAGCATCGGATCAATAGGAGCTTGGGACATGGGCATCGATCAAAAGAGATCGAGTGACCTCTGTCAGATGACGTATGTTGCGTTCATCTACACCATTCTGCTGAGGGGTGTAGCTGCAGGAATTCTGATGGCAAATCCCATGATAAAAAAAGTACTGCTGGAGACCTCCAAACATGTACTCTCCACCTTGGTCAGATCGAACGACCTTGATGGAGGCGCCATACTGTGTGTGGATCATCTTATGAAAACCCTTGAAGATGGAATGGACTTCATCTTTGGTTTTCATGAGATACACCCAGGTACACCGTGTATAGTCATCAACAAAAATAACAAAAGAACTGGAGCTTTTATTACCTCTAGATGGATAAGTGGATCTACAATGTTTGGAGAGCTCACATGTCTTACAGTGTAACTCAGAAAAAGAAACAAAACTAAACAAAGCAGGAAATAAGTGTTTCAAGTACTGAAAAGAGACATGCCCTAGACGAGCATGCCAACATAGAACAGAAGATAAACTACTAGTAAGACTAATATGAGATTGTAGTGCTGTTGGCTCAGAGATACGTCCATCCAGAAGATAGAGGCCTTCAGCTTCACGTCCAGTGCCAATTGCCCTCGTTTCCAGATCCTGAAAGACACAGGAGGAAGGAAAAAAAGTCACACTACAGTTTAGCTGACGGGTAAGGGAGCTCACAGACAACAGGTTAGAGGTAAAAGTAGAACATGTAAAACAGAGGATAAAGGTAAATGAGGGGAAGGAAGGATATTTCCTTTCCCAGAGATAGAAGATAAGGTACCATCTGCAGTTTTAACCTGATCCCTACCAGAACAAATAGAGTATGTGGAAAAAAGGGAAGTCGTACCCGTCATGTGTTCTGAAGCCCTGAATCAATGATCCAAGGAGAACTAGGAAGGGATATGGACACATGATGGGCAGGTCTAATGTTACCTGACTGGGCAAAGGAGGTCGAAGGAGTGGCAGAAGGACTGTCCAGCTGACTCAGCAACTGTCAGAGAACAACAATCTTAGCAGTTGAAATACCAGCAGGAGCTACCAAAGGACTAGGCTGTGAATCCTGAAGAGGCACAGGAGCATCCAATCGAGCAGTATGGGCTCCCGAGGATGCTGGCTGGCTAGGGCAACCATGGAGCTTCCAGCACCTATCTCTCATAGGCCCTAGCTTACCACAATAATCACACTTGGGCCTTTACCTAGAAGAAGACTTCCCTGAAGTCGTACTAGTAGGAACATAAGACACAGCCGTAGGAGAAGGCTGAAAAGAGCGACCCCTCTGAAACTGCTGATGCTGAAAGGGGGAGGAGCAGAGGAATTGGCAAGCGCTGATCGCTCGGAAACTAGATGCTCATCTTGGAGGGAAATCCGGCAACTCTCATCGCTTTGAAGATATGCATACACCTCGTTGAGAGAGGGAAAATCTATTCTGCTGTTCAAGATCTGAACACGAGCAAGCTCATAAGATGGATTGAGTCCAGCAAGGAAATAAAAAATACGACCCTTCTCCATATACCGCTGGTAGGGAGCTATCTTTCCTAGATGAAGAGGCTGATAAGAATAGTAATGATCGAGCTCCTGCCACATGGTGCGAAGAGCGGTGTAGTACTGAGAAAGGGACTTCTCCCCCTGTCTGAAGTGAGAAATACTCTGCCGCAACTGAAAAGCCTTTCTAGCATTCTGTTGTTCTAAGAAGGTCTTCCGTGTAATCTCCCAAACCTCTCGAGCTGTCCGCATAAACAAGAAACTCTGGCTGATGTCCGGCTCCATAGAGTTGAGCAGCCATGACATAATAGTAAGGTCATCTGTCTCCCATTGTCTATACAAAGAATCAGTCCTGGGAGGCTCAACTGTATCCCCGTAGTATAACCAAGTTTTCCGCGGCCCCCAATGAACAACTGTGCAGCCTGGGCCCTAGCGTAAGTAGTTCTTGCCATCTAACTTCACGGAGGTGATCTATAAACTGGGGTTCTCATACGCCAAGTGATACACCATAGGGCCTCCAGTACCAATGGAGGGAGTTTCCGTGCTCACTTCTGATGCAGAAGGAGAAACCAAGGAGGGTGGAGTAACCACAGGAGGTGGAGGATCTGCCATGAAGAACTACAGCCAAAAAAGAACACTAACAACCACACCGAAGATCAATAGATGGCCAGAAAGGGACATAAACCCATCTGATGAAGCCTCAAAGAACAAATAGACCAAGGATATCCACTAAAGAACCCTAATACCCAAAAAAGAAGGTAATCCAAAGGGAAATAATACCCTTGAGTAGTGCCGGTGATCAAGCAACACAAAAAAAGGCCTCAAATAAGCATCATAGAAGGGCTAATGGCAGCGAATAGCACCTTATGGATGATCAAAAACATCCTAGAGCCACTAGAAAGCATTCAGGCAAGATCTGAGATCGAAAGAGGGAAGATTGAGATCTAACAGAATGCCTAAATAAGTTATTAATAGTGCCGACGGTAACTAGTAGGGGAAGAAGTTCTCCTACAACCCTCAAATCTGGATGAAACCCCTCGAATAGGGTATCCACATGTTTGTTAGGTTGGGGGGACTAGATCGAAGCAACAAGTCCCCCTAAAAAAGTCATTTAGGTCCCAAAAAACCGACTGATTCACAAACTGGTTTTTTCGAAAAAACTCAAGAGAATGATCAGAAACTACCCCAAATGGATCCAAAAAATTCCCAAAAAATGATAGAAAAACAGAGAAAAAAATCCTCTATCAAGTGGTGAGGTTTTCAGTTGACCTCGATTTCCGTGTCCATATGGCTGATGATGTCAGCCGTACAGTCAGATGACATTGGCAGACGCCAGATTGCCCCTGGTTTGTCCCCAAATGTGCTCCGGCAAGCCCCGGCGGCGGATGGCTCTGATACCAAGTTGAATTAGAGGAATTAGGGTTAGGGTTAGGTTTGGAAAATAGAGAGTACAGATGAGAGAGAGAAAGGATGTCTATTGTGCTTAGGTCTCAATGACTCCATAAATCTTATTTATATGAAAGGGAATAAGAAAATACAAGTATACCCCTCACATCAAGGGGTATTTACATCAACCCAATAGGTATAAAATACGCATCTACGTATAGAATATGCATCTGATGACAGTTTGTAGGTCCATGTTATACCTTAATGAATTCCTTCATAATTGTCAGGTCATGCTTTATACCTGATGCTATGGTGCTCATTGCCATGTAGACATTAGAATTATCTTCTTGTATGTTTTTGACTTTTAAGCATTTTTTGCTCTCTAATATATTTCTTTCTTGTTTTCTGCTTTCCCTAGGTTCAATATTATGAGAGGCTCTTACCTCTTCTTCCATCAAAGGCTCCTCTTGGATCCTTCTCTGACATACAAACAGGCGATTGTATTGTAACCTTTTCGCGGCGTGAGATATACAGATTGAAGGTCTGGAATTACTTCTCCTAAGATTGTTATTTTCTTATACTTTCTATATTATGAAACCAATATATTAATGGTAGAAGAGTTCTTTATTGAATTCTTTTGGGCCCAAGCATCACACATAACTTGGATGCTGGCTTTCAAATAATGTAGAACTTATGCTGTGGGCGACTCATTCTCCAATTTTTTATTTGAAATAAACGAATATTTAGGAGCAGTTTGGGTGCTGGAAACAGGAGCACTTGAAAAGGTTGTTCCCAAGGTTGGAAAACCCGAGATTTGGAATGACTTGCCCAACCCTCTAAGCATGATTTGCACAAGTTGACTCGCAATTCAGCAAGTCAAGCATTTATCTTATTAAATAATAAAGAATATTTTAAAAATGTAACAAATTACAAAAGAATAAAAACTAGGGGAAATGTGCAAAGGAAGACAACTCTTTAAGAATTTTGAAGGGTTTTGATTAAATAAAAGGGATTTTGTGGTTAAAAATTAAAATCTGGTGGACAAAATACAATATCCATCATTGTGAGTGGAAACCAACCTTGATTTTCATACACACCATTGTTTAAAAAGTATTCAGCCCTGGCACTCTCTTTGGATGAGGAATAGGACAAAAATCAGACTTTCTAGAAGATCTCAGCTGTACGATCTAGAAACAGCCAAAAGAGTTTTGAGATGTTAAGGTTAATGCTTTAGCTATTGAGGAACAAAGGGTGTCCGGGTCAACGAATAGCGGCCCAACCCTATAGGTCAACATAGTGAGCAGAGATTTGAAAGAGAAGAGGGTTGCAATAACAAGTACACGAGCTTAGGATTTTGGCTGTTAATATCTTTCCTATCAATGAATATTTTACCCTTCCAAGGCCCAGGAAAGGTTTTTTTGACTCTAAGTCTCCAAGTTCTGTAGTGACTTGGGCTGAGTCTGGAATTTTTTAATCCTTTAGCCTGCTCGAGTCTCCTTGACTGTTGAATGGCCAGTCTTAAAAAATATCTCGACTGCAGCAACTTGGTCAAGTCGAATCCTAGTCAAAAACCGAGTTTCCCATCATTGGGTGGGTCTTATTTTTCGGTTGTTTTTTGTTTTTCTTGCTTGGTGAACAATGCATGAGGAATGGCAGGCCCATGAATTTGGTTAGCAATGGGTGTGCGAGAAAAAAGCACGGATGCAACTTCCTGGGGATGGGATAGTCGCAAATCTTTGACATTGTTGCAATGTCCTTACACCCAAACCTCCCCTAGATAATTCTTTCACACCATATTTTAGTCATGGTTTAATGTATTGGACCATCGGTATTGGTAAGATTAGCAGTGACTTCGGATAAACATACCTATCTTGGATATGCTGGAAAATTATTTAAACATAATCAAACATTCAGACGCATTATGATTATTCACAACTAAACTCCATCTAATTCCTTAATTAAATAGATGTTTTAAGTACTAATATACGGCCTATAAAAAAAGTACTAATACTACCATTAAAATCAAGATTTAAAATCTGTCTTATTCAACTTATTGATATGTTATTAGAAGTCATATTGTACGGGATGGTACGATACATTGGAAAAATCACAATATATATCTTTGGCACATTACACTAAAATCTTTACATATAAACTATGTATTGTACCAATAAGTTACTAGAATGAAATGTCTCCTATGAGACGGTATGATACTTTAAACCATGGTTGCAACCACCTAAATTAAAGAGAACGAAGACATGTTATCAAGTATACATCAATATGTAGCTGATATACATAATTGAAAGACTAATAATACATGATGATGTAACATCTAAGTGGGTGCATGGATAGCTCTATCCTGATATCCTTCAAAACCACGCTATCCCTGGAATGGGGTGTTTTTGGGGATAAACGTGTTCTGAGAAGGAAGTCATTTTGTTCTTATCTGGATAAGGGTATGCTATCCCTGCACTCACATGCCCCTAAATGATCAACATTGTCACAAAGTGACTACTGATCATGAACTTGTTTCTTATCTTTCTTGCTGTATTTTGTTTATGCAGTGTTATCCCACTTGCATTTAGTAGTATAAGTTGTCTAACGTCATCTGATAACTTATTATTTATTTAAATCTTCTGTTATATGACTAGAGAAAAATTGAAAATGGGGGGAAGCATCTTTGTTCTGTAGTTTATGGCTCACTACCACCAGAGACTCGAACGAGACAGGTATCTAGTCCTCCTTGCTTTTGAGAAACTTGATCTCATGGTTCATGCAACTCGTTTTCTTCTGGTTGATGTTATTAAAGCCTGTCTGGCTGCCAGGCCTCCTGCATTGCTGTTATATCTCTTAATATCTATCAGTTATATTTTCTAAATTCTAAGTTATACGGTTACCTTTGGTTGACATCAGAACTTATTTTGCGCCCATACTTCACTTAACTATGTGTGATTTTTCTTCATTTTTCTATTCTTCCTTTTCAGCCCATTTTCCATGTATTATCCTTTCTGAAACGTCTACATCTATTTGAAACCTTCTCTGTGGCACATATGAGTGGTAATACCATTGGGAAAAAAAAGAAAAATAGAAGAAGAAATACAATAATTACTTTTTTGTACTTCCAAATATAATTTTATCTGCAAAGAGAGATCTTGTATTGCACTGCACCTGAATGTTTAGTCTTGTTGGATAATAATTAGTTTGGGCAAGACCCTCATTTTTATTACCACCATTATAAGAAGTTCACTTCCCTACCATCTTCCTGATTACTCACATTTTCCACTCAAAGAGTTTGGTCAATGTTCTTAATGGCCTGAGGTAACTTTTAAATAACGAACTGAATAAAGAAAGTACAAGAGTTCTTATACATATATTTGCTCTCAGGCTTGTGACTGTGCTGCAGTACTCCAAATATGGGTCTCTTTACTTGTACTTTTTTGTTTTAAATTATTTTTTATGGTAGAGTGAGGTAGACAATGTAGCGTCACTTTTTATTCTGTATATTTCATAAGATATAGCTCTTAAGTAGGGTTTTGGTTAAAGGAGAATATTTGTTCAAGTCATAATGGGAGCTTTGTGATGCTTTCCATGAAAGTTTTAGCAGGAGGGGAAAAGTACACAGCAAAGGTTGTAGGATGACCATGCAGAGTTCTGCATGGAATTCTTTGCTTATGACACTGTAAAAGAAAAGAGAAACTACACAGCGTACTTATATCCCATATAGCAGGATTTCATAGAGAACATGCCCCAACGACTTGGAATTTGAATGAACTTACAATTTCTCTTGATTTGGGATTAACTTTTGCACCATAGCTAGTTAGCCACTCAAACTATGTGATTCTGACAAACTGAATTCTTATTTCTTCTTCAATGCCTTAAACTATCTAAGGCCTCAATTTGGGGAATCTTATTGTTGAAGTGCTTCTAGTTACATTATTAGTTGGGCATCTGGGAAGAAATGGGTACTTGGAGACTTTTTCATATTAGTTGTTGGGCCTCTTCATGAACAACTCGTTCTCACTTATCTCAAGGTCGGCAAATGATATGGCTGATGTCCTAGCAAAATATGGAGTTTTAGGGATGAGTTGTGCTGTGGTGTTGAGATGCAGGTGTAATCCTTGTTTCTTTCTTTTCTTATTCTCATCTTTTGTGTCCTTTTTTTTTAATTCTTAGTTACCGATAAAAAAGTGAAGGAAGAAGAAAGAAGAAAGAAGAAAGAAAGAACAACATTTTCACTTGGTCGATCATCCTTAAAGAGTTCAAGGGAATTACATACTATATCTCAACTATTTATGGAAGTCTTTTTTATTGAGGTGGGCAACTCTATAACCATGATATTGTAAGTAGGCCTTTTTGTGTATTGGGGTTCTTCTCTTTTAATATTTATACTCCTTATGGGACCTTGTATGCATTAGGGATGTAAGTTAGCAAGGGACCCTAGGTTCCTCCTTGTGTTCGGGGTAGTTTGGGGGAGGTTAGCTCGACCTCTCTTGCTGCCCCTTTGTATGCTGGTTTCGTTTTCAATAAAATTTATACTTAAAAAAAAGAAAAAAAATTATACTCCTTATCTGTATTGTTGGAAGGTATCTCA
The DNA here is from genome assembly GCA_035048495.1 of Euptelea pleiosperma. Classification (NCBI taxonomy): domain Eukaryota; kingdom Viridiplantae; phylum Streptophyta; class Magnoliopsida; order Ranunculales; family Eupteleaceae; genus Euptelea; species Euptelea pleiosperma. Next base: position 22,819,381 of record CM068551.1, on the reverse strand, counting down.
TCTTGAAAGGGCTGTAAGGTCACCCATACCACAACTTCATTAGTGCTTGGTTATTTCACTAAAGGACCTTGAAACTCCAATTTATCATCATCATCATCCAAGCCTTGTCTCAACTATTTGGGGTCACTACACGAATCTTGTACCACTATTCTATTCTATCAAGGGCCATAGGCAAACACCTTCAAAGTTATTTCTCACTACCTCGATCCATGTACCTTTTGTCCTTCTTTCCTCTTTTTAGAGCTTTTGAACTGCATCAGTGACTAGTGAACTCATTCTCACTGTTGCCATTAATGGCATTTGTTGTATGATCAAACCTGTCTCAATCCACTCTCCTTTATTTTGTCACCTATTGGAGCCACTACTCGATTCGTTCAGATACTCATTTTTTATAATGTTCTTCTAGTCTTGCCACTCATCCATTTCAACATCCTCATCTCAGCCACGCTCATTCTATGTACTTTCTTGATTGCTTAACATTATGTTTAATGAACATGAGTTAGTCACATAGCATTCGGAAGCACATCTGCATTTTATCAACCCAACTATGGCTATGGAGGTTTGGGGAAGAGGAAGACAGTTTATGGAGGAAGGCTGTAGGGAGTAAGTATGGGGTGGAGAGTTTCAGTTAGGGAAGTTTGCCAGTTATGTCTTCTCACGGGGTTAGCATGTGGAGGGGGATTATCGGGTCCAGGGATGAATTCGAGAAGGGCATCGTCTTGAAGGTGGGTAAAGGAGATAGGATCCGATTCTGGGAGGACAAGTGGTGTGAGGAGGAATCTTTGAGGGAGTCTTTCCCTTCTTTATTCGCCCTATCTAATCGGAAAGGTGCGATAATTCAGGATTGTTATGAGAGGACTGACGGGGGATCCTCGTGGAATCTTGGTTTCAGAAGGAACTTTAATGATTGGGAGTTGGGGAACCTTGGTTTGCTTCTTTTGAGGATCGGAGACAATCCTCAACTAAGTCTGGAGCTAGACCATCGCACGTGGAAGTGGGAGCCCAAGGGGTCCTTCACAGTCAAATCTTTCTATCGAAATAGTCTCTCGGAGTCTGGTGAGGAGTTCCTAGTTTCATTCGTTTGGGGAGCTACCATTCCTTCTCGAGTGAAGTTTTTCGTGTGGACTGCTATTCGTGATAAGATTCTTACGGTCGATCACCTTATCAGTAGGGGTATAATGATGCCAAACAGGTGTGTCCTGTGTAAGTGCAGAGCCGAGTCGGTTGATCACGTGCTGATTCACTGCTCTTTCTCTTCCAAGATCTGGCAAATCTTTCTTGGGTTATTCGGGGTGCAGTTTGTTGCTCCAGGCAACATTCGGGGTTTTTTTCCAAGGGATTGCAGACTATTGTTTTTCCGGTAAAGGACGTTTTTTTGTGGAGATCCTTGCCGTTCGCTATCATGTGGTCTATCTGGAGGGAAAGGAATCTCAGGATATTCGAAGGGAGAGAGGAAGGAGTTGTCAAGACTGTGCTCCAAGTGAAAGCTCTTCTTTATCTTTGGTCGTCGGTCTCTCCCCTTTTAAAGGGTTGTTTTTTTGAGAGGGTAGCCCGTCTTTGTTTGCCTTCTTTGGGGTTTTGTCCCCCTCTTTAATATATACATACTCACTTATAAAAAAAAAAAAAACTATATTTTATGGGTAACATCATCAATTTTTTCTCTCACCTTATAAATAATAGAACTGAGATGACTAAAATGGTTGGTTTGAATTGGAAACGTCTCCTAGTCTTTTTTATTTGATAGTAGAATTATCTCCTCTTCATTGATATTAACAAATGCCTAGTCTCTTTGTATGTCCTTACTAAAGTTTCACTCCACTTACTGTTTTGGTTTAACATATATTAACACTCTTGGATTCCTCAAGACATCCCCCCATAGTTCCAGTTTTGCATTTACTCAGTCTCTAGTTCTGCAAACAACATGCGCCAATGGATCAATTGATGGTCTAAGACTGGTGATGTAAATTTGGTGCCAGAAAGTATTCAAAGTATGATGACAGGCTTTCCATTTACTTGCATTCAATACTACCGCGAATATTGTATTACTTCGTGAACTTTCACATTTGAATATTCTGCCGTTAATTGGCTGTTGCTTTTATTGTAAAGATTTCTTGTCTTTCTTCTTTTATAATTGCTAAATTTTACTGCAAAGAATTAGCTGAGTAAATATGCTCTTTAGGATTGCAGGCAACAATGTTCAATGATGAAAGCAGCGAGTTTGATGTTCTTGTGGCCAGTGATGCTATTGGCATGGGTCTCAATCTGAACATTTCTAGAATCATATTTTCGACTTTGAGAAAGTTTGATGGTGTAGAAATACGGGAACTTACTGTACCAGAGATTAAGCAAATTGCAGGTACGCTGTTTGGCGAAAGATATTTTGGGGTGTGCAGATTTTCCCCTGTAAAGGCAGGGGATTTTCTTGAGCATGGAGGGATGAAGTCGCAAATCTAGAACATCCATTTGATAGTCGACCCTCCAGATTGGTCTCATGGATGGTGTCTTTGCCAAACACTTCCTCATGCCCTTGCAATGCACTCTTTCACCAACAAATAGCAGCTTTCAAACATATTCCATCTTTTGAGAATAGAAAACAAAGGCAAAAGGTAAAAAAAATGCTGTCTTTAGCCACCTGACAGATGGCTTTGGGGCTGAAACTTGTGACATGTGAAAACCCTGCCTGTGCAGGAATTGGAGACTGCCTTATTACCCCAGAGTACCTTTCCTTATCCTATCATCCATTTTCTTAATAATTTATTCTTTTAATGCCTTGAGAATTTTGTTATAGTTTTGGCATTATTCCAGCAACTATCTCTCATTCATTTGTTGCACAACCCCGTACATTGAGAGTTATTCCCAATTTATGTTTTCTTTTCTAGACACGTACATCAGTTTTTTAGTCTCACCTTTGCGGGACTGAAAATTGGTAAATCACATTGCAATAATTTGGTTTCTGTTTCAGGAGCCAGAAACTTCAGGACCTCATACATACTGTGGTTGTCAGATTCAAGAATCATAACAAAATTGTTATAGGGTTTGTGTGAATAGAATTGGATTCCAATAGTGAATCATAATTTTTTTTTTTGATTAGGCAAAAGTATCATTAAAAAGGGGACGAATCATAAGATTTTGCTGTCAAAATAAATAAATATTAAAAAAATTAGAGAAAATAGGAAAAAATTCAAAAATAATATTAAAGGCGAATGTCGTTAACGTCCTGAAAATGACTCCTCCCTAGGGTCCAAACTGTTGGATGGTCCTGGCGATTGTGATTCATGTGTTGTGAATCCCGAGGACCATCCAATTTTGTGGACCAGGGAGCATCCTCCTCAGGATGACAGCAAAACAGCTTCATTTCCATCCATTCAGCACTGTTCTAGAAGGTGAAATCTGTAATCATGCGTACAAATAAATGTTTGTCAATGATGAATATATTATTTTTTATCGAACATGTATACTTTACGCAACTATGTTAGCATTCATTCCAGCAAATTATCTACAAAACGATATATATCAAAACTAAAAGAAACTGCATATATAGTTTGAAATCTGAAAGCACTAATGTTTAGAACTAAAGTCTGTATCTATTAGATAATAAGCAGCCTACGCAAGTAGCATGTGAATTGACTGAATTGTGGAATCCAAATTCTGAATTGCACGATTTAGTCAATTCCACGACAATACTACCAGGATTCTGCCATCCAAGGATTCGTGTCAATTTCGACTAAATCAAATCGTGAATCATAAGATTTAAGGATTCAAATTCCAATTTAACTTATAAAGAAATTTGAGGATAAATGATAAGATATCTGCTATTGGCAACTCTGCCCATGTTATGCTTACTTTTTATGTTTCATTTTGTTCATTGGCTTCTGCATTCCCAGGAGTCCTATCTAAAGTAAAGAATAAGGTCCATCTCTTTTTTCCTCTTTTTTTTTTGGGTAGGCATCTTAGGGCCGTCATCGAACCATTATATTAGACATGATGTAATTCTTTACAAACAAAACTCAAAGTTCTTTGTGATGCATGCCTTTGTGCATCATTGTAATTGGTAAGTGTGCTTAAACATTGGGATCAGGTTACTAGTATACCACTAAACCTATGTAACAAGGACACTGCACTTTTAGGGTTTTTGCCGTGTGGGACACCTCGACACCCGGACAAGCATGTCGACACTTCCCGACACACGTCTGGACAATTATGGCCGTGTCACCCCTTGTTTTAATAAATTTTAATATAAAATTGATTTCTAAAAGCGGGTTGGTGTGTTCCATCCTCTATACAATAATAAACTAATAATAGTTTCTGCTTTATTTTTCTATTTTTTGTATTTTATTAAAAATTTAAGAATTCATATATATTAATATATTTTAATAAATATATGTACGGACGTGTCTCCATATCATATTTTTTTAGGTTGCCGTGTTGGACACCGACACCCGTGTCACTGTCCTTGTTACACAGCTAGTGTTTGATTGTGGTATCAATATTTTGTGGTCATGTCACAAGAAGACTATGCCAATATGCATTTCATGTTCTTTGTGTTTCATGAATCTGCTGTTATCCAAAGCATTATCTGTTCAACCACCCTTGTTTTAACATATCTATTGTTCAGTTTGTCACACGTTGTGAATTATTCTTTTTCTTTGAAATGATATCATACGTCCTGACTCTTGTTGGTGATTCAGATGGCTTACTGGTCTTCTGCTTGTAGGAAGGGCTGGCAGGTATGGATCTAAATTTCCTTTTGGTGAAGTGACTTGTATAGACAAGGGGGATCTACCCTTACTTCATTCATCACTGGAGTCTCCATCTCCTGTTCTAGAGGTGATTCTTTTATCCTCGAAGTGGCAGCTGTAATACGTTTGTACAGATTGTTTTACACTGAACCTTGATATGGATATTTTTAGCAGTTAGTCCTCAATTACATCATTCCTGCTAATTTTAGACTTAGAATGTGATTGCTTAATACTTATACATTTCTTCTCTCCTAAAATTCCACACATTTTATCTAATGCAGCATGCTGGATTATTTCCTACCTTTGATCTCTTGTTCTTGTATTCACGTTTGCATCCAACGACAGGTCTCCACCCAATTCTGGTAGGTAACAGCTCCTCCATTTCTCTGTGTGTGTTTATATATACAAATTTATATGTGTATGTGTATATATAGCAGGAAAATTAACATATTCTTAACCAAGGTCTAAAATATTGTTCTGCCTCGTTGTCTTGGTAAGCTGACGGAACGAGACAATGGAAAAAGCACTATATGTCTCTATTAGATTAAACCCTTTATTAATGCTTAATTAGGCTTTAAATTTCTTTTTAGCATTTATGCGTTATAAAAATACATATACCATGACATTAAGGTTCTAAACCAATTTTAGTACTTAAATTAGGCTTTTGGCATGGGACAATACATTCCCCTATGTATTGCTTGGTCAATGTTTAAAAGGCGTTGGAGGCATAGGAAAAAGCCTCAAGGTGTGTCCTAATTCCTGAAAGGTGCATTTCCAGTGAAGAGCATAGAAGGCGCATTGAGGTGTGCTGAGGCGTGCCTAGATGCGTACGCTTGATGCACTAAATTTTATTGTTTACTAATATTTTGTATATTATCCTATTATTATTATATATGTTATTAAAAACTAGGTACAAGAGGCTTATGCCTCGCATTTCTTGATGTCCTAATGCCTCGCTTCACGCCTTCGAGTTTTAAAACATTGGTCTTGGTATTCTACCAGAACGAGACTTCTCAACTGAGACAGAACAAAGCGGAACGAGATTTTGAACCATTTTCTTAAGCACAAAGAGCATTTTTTATCTGTGATTATGGTTGCCATGTTGCACGTGATCATTGTTTATCTTGTTGAATCTGTGGGTCATCCCTTGGGGTAGTTACAACTCAATAATTATGTCCTAAGATTCCTAACCATCTGATTTTGGCTATGTAACAATGACATGGACATGTGTTGGTGTCCGACATTGGTACGAGATTACGAGGTGTCTAACACGACACTTTCCATAAGCTCGAAATGTGGACATGTTTGTACATGTGTATTGTAATATGAATAAATTGTTGATATCCACTTTACTCTAAAAGCTTAAGCTATTAGAAGGGGGCGTAACAATGTATACCAAATGGTCCACAGGTCTAACAGAGGCAGAGTGCTGGCCACACAGCCAAACAACAGACTCTAACAACATCCCCCTCAACACTTGTCCGGGGACTCGAACCCGCGACCTACTGGGACTTCCTGCTCTGATATTATGTTGACTAACCACTTTACTTTAAAAGCTTAAGCTGTTAGAGGGAGGCGTCCTTCCGCTCGGAGTATTTCTCGAGAATTATTTCATATTCACAGAAAACAGTCTTTTATTTTTGTAAGCTGATTTTTGTGTGTGATTATTTTCAGTTGGATGCCTGCCATGCTATAAATTTCCGTATTCACCCAACCAACTGGTTCAGGACAGTCTTTCTTTTCTTCTTTTTCTTTAATATTTTATGCCTGTGATTCTGTTATACAGGAACATTTTCTAGAGAATGCAAAATTATCCCCAAACTATTTTATTGCTAACAGCAAAGAAATGTTGGTATGCTTCTACCTCTTCTTCATCTTCTTCGTCTTCATACATCATTTACAGTATGTCATCCGTTTGCAGTTTAATTCAAATTGAAGACTTTTTACATCTAAGATTTTCCTGCAGCTGATTTTACAGTTTGAAGTACTGACTACGCTTTATTGTCAACAGAAAGTTGCTGCTGTTATTGATGAGTTACCTCTTGGATTGCACGATAAGTACCTTTTCTGTATTAGGTAAGATCTTTTTCCCTACTTGGATACAAAACTTTGTGTTGGAATATATTTCTTGAGTGTTGTTTCTCTGTCAGTGATAACAAGAAATCACCCATTTATGCATCCATTCAACCAGTAGAAAGTGTTTACAAGTAACCTTCACTCACTCGCACAAAAGCGAGCTTAATGTGTTTTATCAGAATGCTCCATCCCCCCACTCACCCACCCACCGACACACAAAACAAAATAAAAATAAAAAGAAAAGACAAAAGAAGGCCCTCCTTCCATGCCAAATATTGGTTACCATCACATATCCCTTTCATGACGAACAGTGGGTCCTGTTTAAAGCGTCGGTTAAAAATTTGGAGTCAACTCATGATTCGGCCCAAATGAACCATTTTTTACCTATACCATCTCCAAAGTTCAGGTGAATTGGCTGGGCATAAAAAATAATCTGACTTGGCTGACTTTTCTGAGTATTTGCATGATTTGGTTATTTGCTGAAGTTGCAGTGACTCATCGAAGTCATGGAATCACAATATAAGGAAGTATAACAACCAATTTTTTATATATTTTGAAATAGTACTACTACTACATTTGCTTAAAATTCATCTGAGTCAGTAAGTCAACTCTCCCAAATCAAGCTCTTACGTTTGGGATAGTTGATTTGGGTTTCTGAGTTTTCCAACGTTGATTTATATGTGCACGCATGTTTGCCAAGTTCACTGGATTTCCAACAAACTGCAGACTGATCTAGTGAACTAATAGCATGTTAGATCAGTTTTATCGTAGTTTCACCAACTTGGTTGGATAACAGAACTACTTATTTCCTTGATTTGCAGTCCAGTTGACATGAATGATGACATTTCATCTCAGGGTCTTACACAGGTATTATCCATTCTTAGTTATTGAATATTTTGTGGGTACTTTGCTCTGAATGGGGATAACTTGATCAACCTGTCATGATGGACCAGTTTGCACAAAACTATGCAAAAAAAGGCACCGTTCGATTACGAGAAATATTTACACCAGGGACACTTCAGGTGCCCAAAACACAGACTGCACTCAAAGAGCTTGAATCTATACACAAGGTAAGATTTTTTATTGGTATCATCTGTGGTTCAGGAACAAAGTAGCACCAAACTTCTAAGTCTGTAGAAAATACAAATTCTTAACTACTCATCCAGAAAGGTTACTCATTCCTAGAATTTCGTCAAATGATGGAAAAAGCTTTCAAGGCATGTTTTGATGCAGATTATTTCACACCCTATAGATCTCACCAGGGTCAACCCCCAACTGAGCTTCAGGGCAAATCCACCTTTTACAGGAGTTGAAATGTGGAATAGAACTAGTTGAGCAGGAATGAACTCCTCATCCTTACACGGCCAAACAGTTTGTTAAAGACCTGCACTCGATTAGGTCTAATATGCCAGATACATCCAATAACCTACTCTGAATATCATTATATACTATTCACAAACTATGAGTGTGTTAGCAAAAAAAGGTAAGAAGTTATAAGGGGGATATGCTTGAAAAGTTCAGTTTATATTTTTGAGAAAAGGGCCTGTCCTTGAAGCACTGTTAAAGAACTTGGTATACATTATGTTTGGACAGGTTCCCATTATACAAACTGGCTGAGTCAACCATCAAATTGACCAACTATTTTTATTCAATAGGTGACTTTTCTATAGATTTGGTCAACTCAAATGTTTGGAATATGAAAATATCTAGGTTTTTGAAACATAGCCTAAAACCAAAGATTTGTTGATGATTATATCTGTTAGAGGAGGCTTGCCACTAAATGCTCTTTCCCTTGCTTGGTATTACAATCAAAGGTCTTGGATCTCTATGTTTGGTTGAGTTTCCGATTGGAGGATTCGTTTCCAGACCGCGAGCTGGCATCTTCACAAAAAGCGATTTGCAGCCTGTGAGTGATAAACTAAGCCTTTTGGAATTAGTTATTTTCATTTTACCCGGGATTTGACTTTTCTGTATCCAATGGATAGGTTGATTGAGGAGTTCTTGGAGAGACTCGGTTGGCAGAGACCAAGGGCAAGAAGGTTTCCCCCTCGCACTGGCATAAGATCTCTACTTTCCCAAGAAGTAAGGCGATATCTGTGAGATATTCCCCGCACTACATATTTCCCTCTATTTCCTTTTCTTTTAAGCTTTAGCTTTCCATGCAAAGTTTCGTGGCATTGATTTTGTACTGTTGTTTTTTTGCATTGTCTAATAATCCTCAGGTGACTGTTGTATATTATTTTCCAATTATTTAATCAAGAAACTCTATACAATGCAATTGAACAGAAGAGGTTCAGTTCCAATTTTAGAGCAATCCGTGGATGGAAGGGAAATGATAAAATATATTGTGACTATTGGAACAAGAGTAGGTGGTTTTAAACCTTAGCATCTCAATTCAGAGTCCTATTTTGCTTAGTCCAAGAATATTGCTTGAGGTGGTTTTAAACCATAGCATCTCAATGCAGAGTCTGTTGTAATGATTCAAAAGTCCGAGACATCGGTCTCGGGGTAAGTGAAACGATAATGCATTGGGATTTGTTTTGTTTCTCTCACCAATTCTCTTAATTGTCATGTACTGTCTCAGTCAAGACCTCTTTTTTTTTTTTTTAACTAAACTGGGGTATACCTCGAAATCGAGATTTTAAACCATATTTACAATGACGATTAAAAATATAATTAGGAATCATAAAACTATATTAAATTAGAAAAATGTGGATGTAGGGCTTAGCACCCATCAAATTTCAGGTCAGTCAGAGGCCTAGAAGACCTCCAACCAAGGGCTGCAAGTGGTGGTTTTATGAGATTCTAGATTTCTGACTTTTCTCAGATTTATACCTAATCATAGAAAAATCATATCTCAAAATCTAACCGTTGGATTGACCTAAAATTTGAGTATGTTAAGAAAAGAATAGGGCTTAACACTCCCAAATTTTAGGTCAATAGGTGGTCGAGATGACCTCCAACTAAGGGCTTAAGAGAGTTGATTACACATGCTTTCAACTGCAAATCATATAGATTAACCAACTACTACAAGATAATTTTACCATTAAAAACATCATCCTTTCATAAAATAAGATAGTGTAAATCATACACATGCCATGAGAGAGAGAGAGAAGAAAAAATATTAAGGTTACTTGGAGAAGAGATTTAAAAATTTAAAAGTGATTTCCGTACTACAGTTAAACCTATTTATTTAAGGGTCAGGCTCAGGGGGCAGTATATGAATTTGAAGTTTTGGAATGAGATGCTTTTTTGGAGGATGGTCTCTATGGTGAGTAGGGGTGTCAACGGGTCAGTTCCGGTTCGGTTCCTAAGGTGGCCAGAACATGAACAATCGGTTCTGGTTCTTATCAGTTCGGTTCCTTAACAGTTCTGGTTCTCAAAGTGATGGATCCGGAACTGGAACCGATTATGTATTTATGTCGGTTCCGGTTCCGGGTATATTGGGCCAAATCTTGAGAATATGGGAATTTTTACACTATATTTATTTATTGGTACCGGTTGTTATCGGTTTCGGTTCCATATTAGGCTACCCAGAACCGGAACTGTTATTGTCGGTTCGGTTCCAGTTCCGATTACTTTTTAATCGGTTCCCAAAAATGCGAAACTGGAACCAGTGTTTTCGGTTCCGGTTCTGATTGGTTCAGGTTAAAAGGGTAAAATTGACACCCCTAATGGTGAGGAGATCACCCTCACAAAAATTCAAATCATTCTGATATTCATTGCATGGTTTACAAGTTGAAGAAATATGAACTGTCTAATTTTTAAATGTTAACTTGAAACCCACGCTTGATGGTGTTAGAAATTTCAGAATGGGCTGATTTTTTGTAGGGGTGATCTATATGGTGAGGAGATCATCCTCACCAAAAATCAGCCATTGATTTATCTTCCATGTGGGTACACCAAAATTGTGTGTGAAAATATGTCGGCTGAGCCAAAACAAGTCCAACAAACATAAAAGTTCCAAATCACTCTAGGTGTTATTCTGTTAACCAAACACCCAAACAAAACATTAATTACAATATAATTAATTAATTTTCTTTGACAATAATCAAATAAATGTACAAAAATACCTCATAAATTCACTTTAATTATTTAAACACATAATTATTAAATAAAATAATTCAGGGCATTACAATAGACATTGGGTGATTGTATACTGCATTGTCTGTTTACCAAATAGAAACTGTATAACTTATAACCATGATTTAAAAAAAATAAAATTGTAACAGCTGTTATAATGGTAACACAACCCATTACGTTATTTCGAAAATAACGCCCTGGCTCAATTTTATAACAATTATTATTTTGGGAAAAAAAAGCGTTAATTATCAAGGTCATTTAGAAAAGTTAATAAAATAATAACAGTGCCCACTTTTTATTTTACTTAGATGTCAGCCTTTATAACGGAGCGTTTAGAGCCGTGCTCCTAACCAAGTTTTAAAAGAGGCTGTTTTAATGGTATAACGGACTGGGGGTGTTAACGTTAAACGGCCGTTAATCGAATTGTAACAAACGGGCAAAAATGGATTTTAATGGGAAAAATGGAACTGGAATTCAACATTCAAAATTTAAAAAACGAAAAAAAAAAAAAAAGAAACAGAAAATAATGGACTTTTTTTCACAATTTTTCTAACACGAACAAAACGGCCGTTATTTTCTAAGTGTCAAAATAGTTTTTAACGTAACAGGCTTGGGGCGTTACAATTTTAAAAACGGCGTTATTTTAAACCATGCTCCAACCACTAATTATAACTATTTTATTGGATTACTCCAAAGAGAACCAATTATCACTTATCTATGAACTTATGAGAGAGAAGATTAATCTCCTTAATTTGTACTTATTTATGATAGAAAAAATAATGAAATATTACATGCTTATCCATCCAAAGGATGTTTGTTCATCACAACGAGAAGATCAAAGGACAGGAAATAAGACGATCGAGTTGTACGGTGATCCTTATTTCCATCTTTATTGCTCTGTGCACCCCTGCTTAGTTTGTAAAATATAATCTGCCTTGGGTGTCTTTTGGGGGATTCCCTACACAATAAACAACAGAGTAAATGTTAAGGAGTGTCGCCCACAAAGAAATATGGAGGTATTATAATAATGTTCATCTCAAAATTGACCGGGACCGTTCGATTGGTGAGATCGAACCCGTGATTTCACCAATGAGGTTAGGCCCTGTGGGCACCTCGCGTAAATCAGATGCACCAGAGGACCTTGACAATCCAATCAAGAACTAAATGAGATGATTAGATGTTTCAAGTGGATGATTTAGGGTGCCACCTAAGAAAACTCCCACGTAGAAAATTGATGATCAAATGATCGTAACCATCTTTCAATCATACAGCTATGATAATCTCAGATGATCAAATTTTTGGCACAAGACATCCCTCCTCAAATTTCCATGTGGCACAATCTTTCAGCACTCCTGACCCGTGAATGTTAGGCGGCTTTGGCCCACGCCTTAAGGTGAGCCTACAAACTAGAAACCAACCTTATTAGTGCTTTCAAACCCACACATAGGCCTGTCCATGAAGCTCATGATGAAAAGTACTCGAATCCAATGGCTATAAATCACCAATCAGGCTATTTTTGGTGTTTGGGCCACCAAACATTCATGGGTGAGTGGGCCCAAATTAAAGAGTATCCTGGAACAGCTCCTTCTCGTCCTCCCATCCGGATGGCAGAGTAATTTTCGAGATTGTTTTCCATATCTTACTTACCTCCACATAAATATCGACGACACTTGGGGACACAAGGATAAATTTTGTTGTCGGCCGCACACCCTTTTTTGCAGGTTTCGTAACAATTTCGGCTGCAGTATATTTCCTTGTCCCCGTCAAAGAAACAATACCGTACGGCCACCGCTTCACGGGGGAGCATCGTGAGAAGAAGAAGGCAGAATATAGACAACCCCCCAAAAGCCCTATTTGCCATATCTTTTTCTTGGAAGAGAAAGGGAGAGTGGGTGCATTTTTATATATGCGATCGATCAATGGCTTATTCTGGATTTGTGTTGTTAGTGTACTTCCGGTTTTATGACGTACATGAACCGTTGCTATTTTTAGGTAGAGTCGGTTCTACTAGATAACATTTTGATAACGGAAAATTACTAGCCATTGGATTTTACCACTTTTTGATAAGAGTATCTTCCTGAAAAGATGGTTTACACTTTACACCAAGGTTTAAAAGAGGCCGTTTAAACGGTATTACGGACTGGGGGCATTACCGTTGGAACGAATTGTAATGGACAGGAGCAAAATTGGAAAAAAACGAAAAAAATGGTACTGAAATTCAAAATTTGTAGCATTTCTTGAATGAGCTTTGTACCACTTTCTTCTTGTGAATGTTCACAAGCAGCGGAAATCATCGTATTGTATGTTGATAGCCGACCAGCTTTCCCAAGGATATAAATCAAGAAGGTTCCGCAACCAGGTACCGCAACAGGACTGGTCTGTCGCGGAAGGGTTTTCGCGACAGAACAGGCCTGTTGCGGAAGGCCTTATTTCTTGTAGTGAAGGACAAGTACCAGGAGCACAACCATTTCTCTGCATCCTCTCATAAACCTCCAAGCTTTCTTGGGTTTCCTTCACCTACCCCAGGGAATGCATCACAATAGTATAGATCACGACACCCTTTGGCCTACAATCATCGAGAATAGCATCGACTTTGCGGAAATCCTTCTCACTGCAGTAGGCTCGATCAAACTAGTATAAGAAATCACACAAGGATAAACCCTGTTCCATCTCTTCCCTAGTCAACCAGGCCTTGTCCAGCTTCCTAGCTTTGCACCTTCCGTGTATTAAGATACTAAAAATATGAATCAGGAGGTATCGTATTCTTGAACTACAAAAAATGCATCCTGTGCTTGCTCAACGCTTCACTCCTTGCACAAAGTGTCCAAGAGAACGTTCATGCCTGAAGAATCCTTGCTCAAACAGAATCGCTCCATTGCCTGCAATGTCTCTGTTGCATCTATCCGTCTATTGGCCCCTGTAAGCCCTTCTTATGAGCTTACTCATTGTTGCCAACGAGATCAACCCTCCCAACTGAACCAACTCCCACATGAGATTACTGGTTCGATTTTCCTAGAATGTCAACCATCAAGTCATACGAATCAGCGAAATGTTTATAACCCATCTGCATGTGGATTGTGGACCCACTTAAAGAAACCAAAAGCAGAGACTAGCACTGGTAAACCTCTTCAGTAGTTTTTCAACCAAGCTCCTTAAACATCGACACTGCAACCATCTCTAGCTTGGACAACTACTTCAGGAGACACAACTTTTGTCGTGGATTTGGAGGGACTTTTAGTGGCGGCCATATATGGGCTCGCCGCCGCAAATACCCTGTTTTCTTGTAGTCACGACCATGAACGTTCTGGTTACAATTACAAGCCCAATTCTCAATTGTAGGAAGCACAAAATCATCTTCCGAATTTGCAAAAGAAAAGCTCCCATCTGGAGGATATTTAATCCAATCGGGAACGTGGGGCGACTCATTTACGTTGCAGAAACCCTTGAATAAGCTGTAATGCACTCCATTAACCAGGTAAGTAACACCACCACACTGTATTATAGATTCTTCGCGGCACAGAACGTGTAAAAACCTAAAAAATTCTGAGTTCTGAGAGCAACTTCGATAAACCCTTTATTTATTTAGAGACAAAATTACTCCAACATAGATGGAAGCAAGAATAATGAAAGAAACCCATCAGGGGTAGACTGTAATCAGCTCATATAGGATTAAAAAAGGGAATTTATATCATTTCAGCAATGATTCAAGAAGAACCCATACGTTCCTAAAAGCCTGGAGATGGTGAAATAACAGTTGAAGCAGTTAAAAAATCCATGTGGGTATGTCTCTAATCAGTAGAAAAATATATTGTAAAGGAGATTAAGAACAAAAATACGCAAAAACATAGAAGTGACTGTAGGTAAAGAGAGGGTACGAAGTCCGGTTGAGCCTTTACTCGTTGGCCTCACGGGTCGGATGTCGCAATGTTGAAGGGTGTCCCCACACCTTTGGATGGGACTAACTCCGGTCGTGTGCACCGACCCCACGGAAGTTGCCCTACGCACAACTGGGCAAGTCAAGAGGCCCACGAGTTTCGAACACACAATCAGAGGGAGCAAACCCCTATCGTGGTTTTATGGGGATAGGTCTTTTACCACACAACTTGAGTTGTTACTAACAAAAACCCTCCGTTAAAATCTTTACTATATAAGGAAAATAATCATGGCCCAAACGTAACGGCTGGTGTGTATTCTCCCCCTTGTGTGTGGTCATGGGTTCAAGCAATGGTGGAGCCAAGGGGCAATGGTGCCCACCCTCAATTTTTAATTTTTGCACATACCTAGGTGGTCTACAATTTGAGTCAGTGCAACACTCTTACGTTGATGATCCTCGACCCTCAACTTCAATGTTTGGCTCATCCCTAGGTTGACCACAATATTTGCCATGTGCAACACTCTTAGATACCACTATTGCATGGATGTTTGGCCCATCTTTAGGTGGACTACCTAGAAACTAAAAATTAGCCTCAGAACTCTGTACTTAAGTGTGCTTGGGCAAGAGTAATACTAGGTTGGGTGACCTCCTGGGAAGCCGTCGTGTTGCACCCCTTGAAACCATTTATACCAATACTAATGCACCAGCTCCACATCAAAACTTTGTAGTTAATCATGCTTGAACAAGAATAGTACTAGGATGGGTAGCTTCCTAGGAAGTCCTCGTGTTATACCCCTCGAAACTATTTTCTAACAAAAATTTTCAAAAAACAAAAAGATCAAGTACCCCAAATTATGCTTGAATCCAACTAAAAATATTCCCATGAAAAAGAGTCAGATTCAATGGTTAGAAATCACTAATCAATATGGTTTATGGTCTGTGGGTCCATGTAAGGATGGGCCAAACATTCATACGGTCAGGTGTCACACCCCAAATTCGTGATCTATGACTCGACCCGAATATCTGTGAGTCGACTCATTTATCCGAATTTAAGGGTGAACTAAACAAGAAAAACATAACTTAAACAAGAAAATTAATAGATTAAAATATATTAAGATTTTCAATCAAAGTTTCCAATAACTAACGTCGTCTATAACGGATAAGATCAAAAGAAACATAATATCAAAAGAACCGATGACCTATGAGTCACGATTCATCAAAATGTTGCATCTACTCTACGATCCAAAATAATATAAGGTAATGAATTTTATTACAAGAGTTCATAAGCAAAGAAATAATAAAAAATTAATAATGTTTATCTTCAAGGTTTGGCTCTTACTCCTCGGGTTCATACTTTTCATCTCAAAATTTGTCAACGGGTTGCAGTTTCTCATCGTACCCTTCCTCGTACGTCTTGGTCTCATCTACATCTGAAAATTTTGGTTGTAGGAGTGAGCCAACCATTCACTAAAGTTTTTCACCTCGAACATAATTCAAACAATACAATTTATAGTCATGCTAGCACAGATTGAATTATCAAACAGTAATGTTATGGTCATAATAAATTCATGGACAATTAATCAAAAGTAAAGCACAACCCACACAGGGGGTTTCTTTTTTCACCCACACAGGGGGTCTTTCCGGGGTTTTCGGGTCTTTTACCCTGGAGAACTCACTCCCAACTTGTTTTATTGCTTCTGAATCAGAAATACAATGCATGCCTTCATTTATATAAAAATTTACGAAAATATAAATATCCACACAGGGGATCTCAATTTTAACATACTATCATACTGGCAAGCAAAATTATCATGATACAAGGTCTATCGTTTAATAATCAATACATGTCTGCATACTTCTAATAAGATTTGTAAGGATCATGAGGGTACCTACCTTCGATCGATTCCCAATATTTCACCTTAGTTCTTTTAGTTGGTCCTCTTCACGTAGATCCGATCCCAAAGTTATTACATTGCTACGCTCGTCTGTGTAAAAATCAGGGTATCATCGTCCCTATTATTTTATTACTTTTCCAAAATCTCACTTAAAATGATAACACTAAGCTCGTATATAGGATTAGGTCGATGTAACCTAATGGGTTGTTAATTTAGACCACCCAACCAATGGGTTTCACCCACAAGTCATGTAGCTCGTGAATCGGATGGTCATAAACGAATAAAAAGACTTTAGATATGCAAATAAGGGTTTATAGAATTGGTTTTAAATAACCTAATTAATATTGTTAGGAAAGTTTCACTTAATCCCAAAGGATTCCATAAGGGAAATACCATTCATTTTAAGGAGTCGGGATCCCAGCTCAAAATAATACATATAAAGAAGTGAAATGTGTTGTATACTTGAATGAAAAAGAAAAAGAAAAAGAAAAATAAAAGAATTAGGAAAAGAAAAACAAATCTTGAGGTGTTAGAGCTCTCAAAGGAACTGATAAGGCAATCATCCAACCGTTGGTCTTACAAAGAGTTAGGGTGGTCTAAGAATCTAATGGACTGAAAAGAATTATGGTGGTGGTATGCAGTAAAGATAAAATAAGAAAATAAAAGAACCCAGTATTATGAAAATAGTTAAGTTATTGTCGAGGGTTTGAAGAAAGTAAAGACAGTCAAGAATGATCATACCCGAACAAGAGCGCCTGCATGGTTGATGAAAAGTTGGGGATACGTTGATGTTGATCGCACGAAGGAGCTCCTCGAAGATGACTCGAGAGTTGATGGCTACAACTTATGGGATGCGACGCTTCTAGCCCACACGATGGAAGTTGGTGCCTATGCTATTGCGTGACTGAGTTTTGGGTGGGAGACGCCTTTGTAGCAGGTAGTTTTAATCGGCTAGTAGCAGCGATTTTGAGGGCCGTTTGTTTATGAAAGAAGAGAAGCATCCGTGGTTAGTCGATGGAGGAAAGGGTGGATGCCGGGAGAGAGTTGTTTGAATAGGTTAGGTTTACAATTAAGGTGTGAGTTGTTGAAGTGGAAGAATCAACAATTGATTTGGACGGTTGAGATATGTTTGGGTAAAACGTGGAGTGTAGACGTGGAAATGAGGGGAGGAAAGATGAAAGGTTCAAGGGTTGATAGGGAACACGTGTGTTATTGAGAAAGTTAACCACGTGACTTGTTTGTTGAGAATGGGATTTATGGGATGGGTTTGTTATGGTGTGTTGTTGATACACCAAAAGATGAGTTTGGGTTGGATGGTGGTGACAATTGGAAGTCTCAATTTTTAAGTGAAAACAATAAAAAATTATAAAAATGTTGTTTTGATAAGGTGACATGTGTTATGTAAAAAGGTATTAGACTTATTTTAATCAAAATATATCTTATGATATGTTATCAATGACTTGGGTTCTATGTTTAATTACTTGCGTACTTAAAGGCTAAAATGTATATTACATAATAGTTAAGCATTTAAAGATACATATAGCACTATTTATCTATGGGTAGCCCATTAATTAAATACATGTTATATACAATCATGATAATATTAATTATGGTATATAACATGTATCCTAATGGTAAGGTACATGCATTATCATAATGTAATTACACACAACCACATATATACGTACTTTAATGCATACACACATATAGTTTTTTTTTTTTTCTTAAAAAATCATATACTTTATTAAAAATTGTTCTAATTTTATTTAAATATTATTTAATGCATAATGGACCCAAAATGGTCGTAGAAATTATACGCCTCCCACGATACCCATGTGAGCCTGCATGGACTCTAAAACTCAATTTACTCAGAAGTGGCCGAAATAAAACGTAGTTGTTCTAAAAGTTAACCTAAGACATTTAATGAAGAAAAAAACGTGAAAAAGAGTCTAAGAACTTTCATATGGACCAAAATACTCCTTTAAGGATTTGTAAGGTTTTACATCAGGGGTCTCTAATAATGTACCACGTGAGCCGCACTAGGGTCCGTCATCAACATTGATGACTGATGTCCGTCATCACAGATTTACTCATAAAATTGGCTCACAGTGTGGGAGAATAATTAAAAAGTTGATGAGCTTTAATTGCCTATTTCTGTCGCTTGCCACTTTGCCCACCCTTGAACAAAATCCTAGTTCCGCAACTCAGTTCAAGCCCAGAGGGTAGGTTTATTTCGTATTGTTGTTGGTGTTGTGAGTGGTCTGGCCTCAACCATGTTGCCATTTAAAAAAAAAAAAAACCAGAATCTGTAAGGTCTGTAGAAATTTCATGCTTTGAAAGCTGGCCCAACTTAGTGACAAACAGAACCTAGAGCAACTGGATCTCGGTTGGCCCTATTTTGGGGTTTTCAAACAGGCTCTAAAGATATAAGTCCGAGTTGACTCGCCGAGTTTCTTAACATGAGTTCATTGTGTCCTTTATTTACCAAGTACTAACCCTAACTCTTCGTCTCTTAACGTTCGTTGGAATCAAAAGCTTTTATGAGCTTGAAGATTAGTATTCTCTTCCCTGCCGAGTAAGTCTTTCTTTCTTTCTGCCTTCTCTGATCTTTTTAGGGTTTAAATTGTCTTCGACAGACTCACAACTTTCCTGAAACGCTAATCTCAATCCATCTTAAATTCGTGGGAAATCGAAAACCCTAGAAAATATAAGCAACGATATAAACCCTAAATCGAAGAAACGGATTCTATTCATTCTTTCTTCTCAGCTATCCTTGAGATATTAATTCTCTGAATGGCCAATGTAGTAATCATTTCTTCATTCCAGGGGTACTTTTCATTCGATACCATGAAGAGGGCAATACCATCATCCGATGAATCTTCTTCCTCTTCGGACTCAGATTCAGGTTCAGAAGCTAATCCTAATACAACAACGAAATCAAACAATAAATTTGCCAAGAAAACTATGTCCGAAGGTAGTTATTTCAGTTCCTCGTCTTTTTTTTATATCCTAATTGGTTAGATTTATTTCAGTTAATGTTGTTATGCTAAAGGAATCCGATTTATGCTAAATGGGAAATTGAGGTTTGGGCCTTTCGGACGTTTGTTTGTGACCCCTACTTGTTAAATACCGAACTTATGGAAGAGAATGAACAATCATGCTGACTGTCTCTGTGATCCACACACACATGTTTGATCATAATGAGTGTAATGTCTAGCAAAACTGAGATTTAGGAGAAACATGTCTTCTTGTTTTTATTGATCTTGATCTTTTATAGAATCACACTATTTTAATTCTTGATCATTTTTATCAATGGTCCATTAAGTAGGCTTGGAAATTTAGCGGCTTCCCTGTATAATGCTATCGTGCAATTAGGATCTAAGTTATACCAGTTTCTTGGCGCCTTCTTCCTTTACACTAGAGTGGGTAAGTTAGTTTCCACGGCTTTCTTAGTTTCTTTGTTGTGAAATTCGACAGATACCTACAATAAGTCCTTTTTTTATGTTGTGATACTCTGGTCTTGGAAGAAAACTAATGATAGACTATCTAAGTGAATCCCACAAGATTGTAACCCTCCTACCTATGCCAATTTTAAAATTATGGAAACAACCTTAATTATCAGAGGGAAAGAAATTAAAATCACCTCTACATTTTACCAGGCTCCTCAACATCAACCCCATGTGACTGGATAATGAACACATGATCACCTCTCATTTATTCTTACCATTCTCATTGCCTTAAGTTACACTGTTGTCATCCCACTTTTATTTGTTCATGTAGCGTGTCAACTTTTTCCTGCAGTAGTTTCTTTTAATCTTTTTAAGTGCTGACAACATTACTTTGATCTAGATAGCCTCATTAACCAAATGCTTTGGTCCATACTTTATTTCTTCTCCATTTCAAATGAAACGATTCAGATTTTGGAATAATGGAGATAACTGGTGTGTTTGTTTGTTTAAAGATTATTAAGATTTATGAAAGGGTTTTATTTTCTAAATAAATTATTGGAATAATCCTCGAGTACTGGAAAGAATGAATGAAGGGGGAAATGTGCATTCCTGATTATACATCCTAATAGTCATTGCCAAAAGAATGTCAGGAGGCCTTGGAGCCTGCAGCTTTGAAGATTTCTGCAGCTGCAGGTCCCAAATATAACGCCTTTAGAAGATTTCTGCTACTGAGGTCTAAAAATTGATAAGATGAACCAAACTCAGCATATTTCCACGTGTTTTTACCCATATACCATACGTGAGAACGTAACTTGTCCTTAGGATCCCTTCAGTATATCCCAAAATATTTATGTTACCTACTTTCTTAGTTTCTTCATTAGAATTCTCTCCTTTAATCACAAGCAGTGTCAAAGTGGCGTAGAGCATGCTCTATGGTGCAGGTGCAGTAATCCGATGAGCAGAAATTTGTTAGAATACATGAAGCGGATCCCAATCCCTCCTCATCCTGGGTCTGCCATCCATTCACATGGCAGGGATTAGCCAAATCCATCAAGCAGTTATATGGCAACCCCTTTGTTACCTCACCAATGTCCACTTAAAACAGTGGGACCAAGTGCCACTGGATGCCATCATCCACCCTTGTAAAGCTGAAGCCACCATCTGCCTCATGGGAGAACAAGTCCACAGACATATTTCTTCTCACAATCATCTAGCCAAACTTTGGCTTTTGGACCCCATGGATCACTCTTTTGTTGATCCCATTTCAAACCCATTATACAAAACCTATCTGTTTCCATTTAGGTACTTAGTTTAAAGGGTTTTGTCCAACATTTTTAGACATGGTTTTAGATCCATGTACTGCGAATTCAGGAAGGAACACATGTTCTTTTTTTACTCTCTTTTTCAGATATTTTGTTGATAATCTGGGTGATTTACTTATCAAAAAAAATAATCTGGGTGATTTCTGTGATGGTTTAGACATAAACCTAACACTCTGGAGCAGTGAATCCAAGGAGGGAAAGGTGCTCTCAACTGTCTTATAAGCTCATATAGTTCTCACTTCCAAGTGAAAATCTACAGTCTGGATCTTGTATGCCGCTTGCATTTTATAAACAGAGAAGGATGTGGTTCACATTCAGATGTGGGACCTCCCAGAACCCAAGCTGATCAGATGCTGTAACTTTCCAATTTATAGAGTTGTGTGGACGGTGAGATAATATTTGCAAAATGGTCCAAGAAAGGGCTAGATTTCACAGTTCCATTCATTTGATCATTGATTTTGACCAAAGAGACATCCTTGGTGGGATCCAAGTATGATGATTTCTGCAGGACCTGCACCCTTGAATGTGCCCATATGCAAAGCTGTGTTGTTTGTAGAGACCCTGGATCATTTCTTTTCTTAAATTTCTTAGTTATCTCAACCACACAAATTGATTGACCTTGGTTAGTTGAATGAATACAGTTAAGCCTGGAAAGGGAAAGGGTGGCGCCATTATAGATTTTGAAGCTTTAAGTCGGCATGGCTACAGAGGTGGACTCTCGGTCTTGAGTGTGCCACCACCTAAGGTGGATGACAAAGACAAAGATTGGTCTTGGTCCACAGGCAGGGAGAGTGGTGCAGACAAGGAGATTAAAGAATCGTATCAAGAGCGACAGAGAACTAGAGCTGCAATAAGTGAGGGAGAGATATTGATGAACGTGCAAACTAGGAAGGAGAAGGAGGAGAAGAAGAATCTTTCTTTCTCACAGAAGGAGAAGAGGAAGAGAGAGCTTGGTCAGGCCAGTAGGGGTAAGAATTATGTTGAAGAAGAGAAGAGGCTGTTGAGGGAGAATGGTATCTATTCTGGATTTGATTCTTGATCTACCATGCCTTTAATCAAATATTCCTCAACTTGGAAGGATGTGAAAGCTAAGGTTTGACCTTTTTGCTTATGTAAAAAGTGGGCTTTGCTACAAGCTCATAGAAAGGAAAAGGAGGAGCCTTAATCTGTACCTTACAATTCTCAGAAAACTCTGGATTTACATTACATAAGTTACAATTAAATTAATCTCTCTTTCTCACGAATAATCGCTGAAAGAACACTAAGTGTCATGAAAAATGTAACTGATTATTGGCTCAAATCCTCAAACCACAATTTTCTGACTATATATTTCTCACACTAACTTTGCATAAGAGTGTCAATCTGAGGTTCTTAACGACATGGATAGGTATCCTGTGACCTGTGCTGATGAGCGCAATAGATTTCATGCTGTGTCGACTCGAGCACATTCCTCTTCCTGCTCATCAACATTAATCAATGCATTAGTTAGTCCGGGCATGCATCCTTGGGTGTGCAGCTTATCTCATCAGAGTCTAGCTAGCTGGGCCATTTGCAGGTGTTTCTATCACCAGGGGTAGACTCATGAATTATCCTGTTCATCTCTATTGAGCTGGATAACTTTGCTGGTGTGGTGCTTTTACACTGCATCGCTGATCCCAAGGCCAGATGGAGCAGGAGGGTTACATCAGGTTGGCAGCAGGTGTAAAACTTTACCATACCTATCATGAATCTTGATCCATTGTTTGACTTGGCAGAAATGGCTTTAGACAGAATTGAATTGAGGAACATGATTCTGTAGCTGAACCCCTATAACTGGGATGATGGTGACCTCTATTGAGCTGGATCCAGGTAGCTTCGTCCATTATCCAGTGGAGGCATGTATGCAAATGGATCCCAGTTCTCCGAGGAGTCAAATCCATTACTCTTTCAGATGCATAAGCTGTCGGATTGAATTTGTAGTGGATCCAACAAGCAGCTAAAAGAGCCACCCAAAACACATCATTGGCTCCATTGGTAAGTTTTCAATGAGGTCATGGGCTTCTCCCAACAATCCAAGCCAAGCAGATCAAACATACATCTGTAAGGGAACTATATGCAGGAAGATTCCGAAATCATCCTTCACAGAACTGAGAAGACACTGGCCTTGTTTCATAAACCCACTGTGACTTCACATGGTTCCCTGATCATGTCATCAAAGAGCTTCATTAGTTACTTTTAAAGCAAATCCGCTGCCTCATGGTTCCAAAACAACCTACCCCCGTAGGACGAAAAATTTTAGATTCCGAGGACTACCAATGCAGAGGATTCTTGTAGCCTAGACCATTTTCTTGGGCCCAAGTCTGCTTGCTTGATGATTTTAGCCGTTGGATTTAGTATACTAAGATCTATGGCTAAACATAACCAACCAGGTTGATTTTTGGTATGTATAACCAAAAAGGGCCATTCTGTCAGTGGGCCCAAGAAATGCGCTATGGTGGGGCCACACGACTGCATCTAAATTTCTTCCTTGTAGGAGACTTAGACAATGGTGAGATGGAGGACCCACCTGTTCGCTTCTGAAAAAACAAATTAAGCCAAAGAACCAAAACTGTCACCGATCTTTCCCTCTTAATTGAAACGAAAAATTATATTTCATGAGCACTCAACGCAGATTAAGAAGTTAGTGAATATGTATATGATCCCAACCGTTAAAAGATGAATCTCGATTAATAAAATAATAAAATAATAATAGTACCAATTTTTTAGTCAGATGTGACGACCGTTATAACAGACTTAAAGGACCATTTAAACCGTGCTCATAGCCATGGTTTAAAAAATGGCCGTTGTAACGAAAATAACGGCTGTTATAACTGATTCAGACCACCCCCCGTTACGATATGTACCGTTAAAACGCCCAGAAAATAATGGCTGTTATTTCTGTTATAACAAAAATAACGGCCGTTTTTTGAAGAAAAAATTGAAAAAAAAAAATGGCCATTGTTTCTGTTTTTGAAAATTTCCCGCCATTTTTTCTGTTATTTTCCGTTTTTGCCCCTGAGAGTTACAATTCGTTATAACAGAAAACCAGTAATACCCCAGTCTGTTATACCGTTATAACGGCCGATTTTTAAACCATGCTCGTAACCACTAATTATCACTATTTTGTTGGATTACTCCAAAGAGACCACCAATTATCACTATTTATAAACTCATCGGAGAGAAGATTAATCCCCTTTGCACTTATTTATGATAAAAACAAAAATATAATAGAAATATTACATGCCCATCCATCCAAAGGATATTTGTTCATCACAACGAGAGGATCTACGGACAGGAAATAAAACGGCTTGTACGGTGATCCTTATTTGCCGTCTTTTATTGCCCTCTGTGCATCCCTGTTTAATTTATTATCGTTCAGGCCGTGGTCTCATCTTCGAGCTTCGCTGCACAACAAAAACAGAGTAAATGTTAAGGAGTGGAGCCCAAAAGAAATATGGAGGTATTATATGATTTCATCGGGACCGTTCGATTGGTGGGATCGAACCTGTGATCTCACCAAAGGGGTTAGCCCGTGTGGGCACCTCTTTGATTAGTGATTTGTAGGTGTTGGATTGAAGCACTTATCTTTCATGGGCTTGTCCATGAAGCCCATGATGAAAAGTGGTGGAATGCAAGAGAAATCATGATCGTATAACAGTAATTTCCTGATCTTACCTGTACATTTATAACGGCACTTGAAGAAACAGTAAATAAAATTGTGGTGGGCCTTACAACTATGCTTGCAGTCTTTGTAACAACGTTTATAGCATGGAACACAGCGTTGGTCTTGGGCTTCTGCTTCATGGGGGAGCATCGTGAGAAGAAGAACAATGCAGAATATGGACAACACAAAAGCCCTTTTTGCCATTTCTTTCTCTCTCTTTTTTTTCTTTGATTTCTTGTTGGATTGATGAAGAGAAAGGGGGAGTGGGTGCATTTATAAGTTATCAATGGCTTAATCTGGGTGTGTGCTGTTAGTGTCCATCTGGTTTTATGACGTACGTGAACCGTCGCTATTTTTAGGTGGAGTCTGTTCTACGTGATAACATTTTGATAATTATGAATTACTAGCCGTTGGATTTGACCACTTTTTTTTTTTATGACATTTATGTATTTCTGATTGGTTACAAATCAAAAATCAGTGTGATCGGTGATTCCTAGCCACTTTTTCATCATGGGCTTGGAACAAACCCACCCATGGACCTGTTCATGAAACCCACGATGGCTAGAAATCATTAATCACGCTGATTCCACTGTGGTGTGGGACAAACATTCAGGGGGCTAGTGGGTCCGAAAGAGCGTACTGCGTGGCAATTTGAGGGACTTCTACACCAAAATTTTCATACAAAAGTCTGCATCATAGAACGGTCCTCCAATCGTGCATAGCCCATAAATTGTACTAAATTCGACATTTTTCACTGACTGAGCTGACGGTGTAGATTGGTTGGGCGCCTCCCAAGATTAGTAGAAATGGTTTACGTTATTGTAGCCTTGGGCTCAGCCCATGATAAGAAACTCCTTCGCATGTACAATGGAAATTGGAAACAATGTAACTCGGGCAGGTTGGGTCGGGTTCGAGGTCAACCCTAGCCCAACCCGATTTTCAAGGCTCCTAGCTCGATCCAATAAAAACGTATTAAATGGCCGCATAAAATAATAAAATTGGTAAAATTCAGACTTTTTAAGGCTAAACGAGTATAACATTTCAACAATGACCGAATTTTTGACCAAATTTTTTATCCCGAAACCAAATTAAACTCGAACTTTCCCATTTCGAATCTTTGCCGTATACCGAATTGTTAACTATGATCCAACCCAACTCGAGGTCGGGCCTAAAAATCCCAGTCCGAGCTCAGCCCGGTCGGGTTGGTCGGGTTGGGGAGTTTGGTCAGGACTAGAAGGTTACCCTAAAATCCTGCCTAAGAAATCAACGGAAACCCAAAAGAAGGAATGGCGATTCGGTTGGAAAACTCCATTGTTAAGCCACCGTTCAGGTCGAAATCCTTAGCGTCCTCACCCCAGATGTAAGTCATCCTACCCATCTCCTTTTCTAAGTCTATAACCATCAGGGAGGATATCATCTATTTCTGCACACTGCCTATCCTGCCACATACCAAAATCCCCATAGACTCAACCGTAAAAACTGGCACTAAAATGAAAATGGGTTGCAAGAAACTCCTTAAGGTTGCTAGAAATTTTACCACATGAACAGTCAGGTACAGTCTGAGGGTCTTCTGAGAGAGAGAGAGAGAGAGAGAGAGAGGGGGGCGTGCAGTGTACAACATCCAGCACGCGGTTTTGCAACATCTGACCAGCAGTGTGCAGCGTCCAGCCTGTGTGTGTGAATCGGGACAGGGTTGGGTCTGATTGCACGAGACCTCAGCCCACACGAGCTCGGGTTATGGAAAACCTGACCCGAGCCTAATTCGGGTACTGAAGAGGCCAGCCCAACGCCGGGTTGAGCCCGCCAAGCTCTGGTTGAACCCGCCTAGGTTGCAGTCCTAAGGCATTTGGGAGCAAGCTTCGAGTTTGGCAGATAACCACTAGCGGGTAGGGGTAGCGGTGTTAATAGGTCTCGGAACTAGAACTTATTACATAGGCCAATTCTTGCTCATGTTCTCAAATAAGTGGAACCGAAATCGAAACCGACAATAACTGGTTATCCATCAAGTACCCATGGTATTATTGATATATAATATACACACACACGCCTTGGACCCGGGCACCTCTACCCACTCGAACGCCTGTGGATCAACCCGTTTACCTAAAATTCAAGGTGTGATAAAAATAAAATATACATAATTAAACTATGATAAATAAATATAAACAATAATTAAAAAAATTAAAAATATAATTATAATTATATTAAATTCACCAAAATGTCAAAATAATGCAAAATCATTAATAAGCTATTACAGTGAACTAAATAAAGTTAAAATTGAAGTTAAACTTTTATTTTGGTCAAAATCATTGATTAAGACTCTCTATAATTACTTAGAATTTATATCAAATATCTTTTGTAAAAGCACTTAAGCCAAAACATTCATTTAATAGCATTTTGAAAAAATATTTTTCGTAATTTAATTAAAAGTTAATTTTTTATAAAACTTTTGAGAAATTATCAATAAACTATTTTGTTCAAGAGTTTTATTCTGTAAATAAGTATAAGCAACTTTAATAAATGAAGTTTAGCAAAAAATAATGTTTTTGTTGTGAATGTGATGGATTTCTCATTACTTTCATTGATCAACACATACACATATATATAACCCTTGATCGGGAGATT
Source organism: Euptelea pleiosperma (assembly GCA_035048495.1). Lineage (NCBI taxonomy): Eukaryota > Viridiplantae > Streptophyta > Magnoliopsida > Ranunculales > Eupteleaceae > Euptelea > Euptelea pleiosperma. Next base: position 22,791,639 of record CM068551.1, on the reverse strand, counting down.
ACAATATTGATAGTGATATTGTAACCGATGCAAGAAGAGCGGCGGTCAACCGTCTGTTACAACCATTACAATTACAACATTCCCCCTTGTATGTTCGCCGTTTTATTAAAACTATCTCGTTAAAACTTTGTCAAAAAAACATTGTATGATAAAACATGATCGAATGAAAAAGAGTACAATGTATCGACAAATCAAGGTGGTGGTGATGAACGCGTTTAAAACTACTTCATTAAAATTTTGCTTAGAAACTTATGTAAAGGATAGAGTACAGTGTACAAAGATCTTTTTAGAATACAACTCTCTTCTCATAATGATGTTCCGCTTGATGTAAACAAGAGTATAAGTATGTCAACTGAAAAATCGAAGAGTCGATGTAAACCGATGCAATTAAATCAATTTCTTGAATGTCGACATTGGTAGTGCATTGGTGAATAGATCTGCAAGATTGTTGCTAGAACGTATTTGTTGGACATCAACATTGCGACTGTTATACTGGAGCTCGTGATTATAAAGAACTTTAGTGAAACATGCTTAGTTCTTTCATCTTTGATATACTTGTCTTTAATTTGTGTGATACAAGATGCAGATCCAACAAGATATAGACCGTCTATATACACTATAATGATGACAAATCTAGTTCTTGATTCCTTAATGTAAATGCACGGGCATATTGAATTGTTTAATCCATATTGTAATTTGATTACGTACAAGTTATGTCGTTTTTAGAGATTTGCTTCAGGTAGTTTGAGTCATTCTAGGATCTTCATATAGGTATGTGTTTAACATTCCATATAAATATATTGTAACTATGCCCATATATAAGATGCATGGTAAGTCCTTCTGAGACTTGTTACTTATTAATAACCGAAATGTAATTGCATTCATCATAGGAGAATGCATTTCTTCATAATCGAGTCTATATGAGAAAATAGATTGCAAGTTCATATTTGTACAATGTTAGAAGTTTTAGAAATTGTTGGTTTTTGGTAAGGAGATCATCCTTACTAGAAATCAGCTAACTCCTCTGCGTGTGGTCCCCACTACCTTGTGACATTTTATAAGTCAAAAGGCATCAGTAACATTATCCAATCCCATATATATCTCAGATAACTTTTATAAAAAAAAACCCCAAGATTAAATCAAATTTTAAAAAAGAAACCTTATTTTGGCAAATGCTTATTGTCTTATATCTTATCTTATCTAATGCCAAATGGGTGGTGGATCTCAGCCACTCACACACGATTTTGGCAAACGCTTTGTTAGAGAGTGCCGTGGGCACGGGCCACCCACTAGTACCTTCCAATTCTCAGAAAACTGGATTTACATTACATAAGTCACAAATTACAATTCATATAATCTCTCATTCTCACCAATAATCCCTGAAAGAACACAAACTGTCAGGACAAATGGAACCGATTATTGGTTCAAACCATGGTTTAAAAAAATGCCGTTTAAATGGTTTTAACGGCAGGAAATAAGACGACTTGTAGGCTCTAGGCTGTGGGCTCTTCTTTGGGCTTTCCTGCACAACAAACAACAGAGTAAATGTTAAGGAGTGGAGGTGTTATATGATTAATGTATTCCATAATATACATATTGAAATTGATTGGGACCGTTCGATTGGTGGGATCAGGGCCGTCTCGATGCAAGTTGAGGCCCAAGGCGAAACTTTATATAAGGCCTTTTTTATATTTAATATATTAATATATATGATATTAATTTAAAATTTTCTCTCTATATATATAGTAGAAAATCTTATTTAATAACTATTCATTATAATCAAATGCTACGGACAAAATTTAGATGCAGACGACTCCCGTAGTCCTGTTGCAGTTCATGCAGAGGACTCTCACAGCCCTACGTACATAGGTCATTTTTATGTTCAGCACACCAATTGGTGGATAAACACACTAAAAATCAGCTTTATTGATGATTTCTAGCCATTGGATTTACTACCCAAAAAACATACTTGAATCAATCCTAAAAGTACTCAAACATATGGCTAGAGATAACCAATCAAGTTGATTTTTGGTCTGTATATCCAACAAGCTAAACATCTTTCTCTCGCCTGGGCTGGGGGCCTTCCCACACCTGGGGCCTAAAACGACCGCCATGGTAGAAACTGCCCTAGGTGGGATCGAACCCAGCCGTTATCTTACCAAAGAGGTTGGCCCCTGTGGGCACCTCTTTGATGGAGCATAACGTGTAAGGTTGACTTTCATGGGCTTCAAATCCATCCATGGGCCTGTCCACTTGCCCATGATGAAAAGTGCTCGAATCCAATGGCTATAAATCACCAATCAGGCTATTTTTGGTTAGTAGGTCCAACAAGGTGTGGCCCACCAAACATTGATGGGCCAGTGGGCCCAAAAGAGTATCCCACGTATAAAAATTTTGATACAGAAATCTAAAATCCTAGAAAAGCTCCTCCTCGTAATTTGCTAGATTGTTTTCCTTATCTTACCTTTATCAGTTGTTTTCGTCCGTAGACAATTAAAAATACACGTAAAAGCACAGTAAGCAGCTTTGTGGCCTTTGGCCTTACAATGCATTCGGCAGGTATCGAAACAATCCACGCACTGGCCATAGGCCCTGGGCCCATAACAGTCTTCTGCTGCTCCTTCATGGGGCTGCATCGTGAGGAGGAGGAGAAGAAAAAGGCAGAATATAGACAACCCAGAACCCCTATTTGCCATAACTTTCTCTCTTTTTTCTTTGATTTCTTCCTAGATGGAGGAAAGAGAAAGGGAGAGTGGGTGCATTTATAGGCGATCAATGGCTTATTCTGGGTGTGTGCTGTTACTGTACATGCGGGTTTACGACGTACGTGAACCGTTGCTACTTTTAGGTAGAGTCAGTTATACGTAATTACTTTTTGAACTATGAATTACTAGCCATCGGATTTGACCACTTTTCCATCATGGGCTTGGAACCAACTCATAGACCTTTTCATGAAGCCCACGATGAAAAAGTGCTCGAATCCCACTCAAGGTTCGAAGTATCAGCCGATCCCGGTCTGGATTGTGCAATCCGGATTGGTCTGAGAGGACCCCCAAGACACTGATCCAACGCGTGTACCGGATCATGCTGGATAGCCCGATCCAGCTGAGTTGGCCAAGTTGACTTACCAAGTCAAACTTTTTTTGATTATTTTTCTCTGGATTTTTATGATTTTTTTTTCATCCAAAGAATTTGAAATGGATCAAGTCAAATTTTTAATGATTTTTCCACATTTTTTTGCATTTATTTATTTTTTTGATTTTTTTTTAAATGTGTCTCAGATCAAGCTGGATCGGTCCAATCCAACCGATCCGGATTGGGATCGGAGGTGGCAGATCCGACGGCCAATCCCGAGAATTTGAACCTTGATCCCACTAGTTACACCAAAATTGCAAAACAACCATGGTGTGGGACCAACAATCAGGCGGCCAGTGGGCCCGAAAGAGTGTACTATGTGGCAATTTGAGGGACTTCTGCATCAACATTTTGATCCAATTGCGGCCTCCCGAGTTGATTAACCATGCATATGGCGTGGGATTACGGTTCTAAGACCTCCATTACATTGTTTAGCTCCCTTCCCTGTATAAATATCTTGAAAATTAAATGGTTTTTATACAAGGAAACAATACATAGTAGAAGGGGTGGAGGAGACCGGTGGTGGCATGGCTGCACGGCCGTCTTGATACAAGTTGAGGCGTAAGGCGAAAACTCTATATAAGACTTTTTTTATGTTTAATATATTAATATATATTATATTAATTAAAAAATTAACTCTCTATATAATAGAAAATCTTTATTAAACAACTATTCTTGAAAGAACTCCGGTTGCAGTCTATGCAGAGGACTCTCGTGGCCCTACATAGTTCATTTTTTGGGCCCAATGACTGTGTGGATGTTAGCCCACCTATTGATGGATAACTACACTAAAAATTAGCTTGATTGATGATTTCTAACCATTGGATTTACTACCCAAAAAAATATGTTTGAATTCAACGGCTAGAATCAATCCTAAAAAGTACAAAATCTATGACTAGAGATAACCAATCAGGTTGATTTTTGGTTTGTACACCCAACAAGAGGTGGATTAAACATCCATGTGATTAGTTGGCCCAAAAAATGTACTGCGACCTGGGCTAGGTTCCTCTCACAAAAGGGCCTTAGGCAACCGGCTTAATGGCCTTAAGGTAGAGACGGCCCTGCATGACTGCTTCTCATTCTCGTTCTCGTTGGATAGTTGTACCTTGCAGCATCCTTTTAACGGTAAATACTAACTGTTGTAACTGCTTATTTATCTAATTTTTTTTAGGGTTGATAGGATGTTTGGCTGCACAGCTTTGGAGTGTGTATAAGCCATCTATACCCCGATCAATGGCCATTTTTTTGTGGGAACAAGATTTAATTAGCCTATAAGAGACCGAGACGTGAATCCAATAGCTAGAAATCACCAATCAAGTTGATTTTTGTGTGCATGCCCACCATGGAATGGGAAACAATTAGTAGGGTAAGTGGGCCCCAAAGAGACGTGGCATTGTTGGCCTTCATAACCCAAAGAGACCACCAATTATCACTATCCATGAACTCATCAAAGATAGAAAAAATAGTGAAATATTACATGCTCATCCATCCAAAGGATGTTTATTTGATCTAAGGACAGGAAATAAGACAATTTGGATGGTGATCCTTATTTTCGTCTTTTATTGCTCTGAGCACCCCCGTTTAGTTTGTCATTGTCTAGGCTGTGGGCTCGTCCTGGGGCTTCCCTGCACAATAAACAACAGAGTAAAAGTTAAGGAGTGTAGCATAGAAGAAATGTCATAATGTACATCTCGAAATTGATTGGGACCCTTCGATCAATCGACCCGATGTCACCAGATCGAGGGGTTAGCCCCTGGTGGGCACCTCTTTGATGGATCGAGCATGACCCATATATAGGACGCACCAGAGGACCTTAACCATCTGATCAAGAGCGAAAATTTGGAGGGCTGACAAAATAAGGTTAACAATAACTTACAAAAAAAATGTTTAAGTGGGGTAATTAGATGTTTCAAGTGGATGATTTAAGGTGCCACATGGTCAAATTGTTGGCATAAGACATCCCTCCCAAGGTTTAAAATGGGCTGTTATTACGGTATAACGGACTTCCGTTATAAAGGATTGTACCGCACAGGGGCAAAAATGGAAAAAATCAAGTAATGGAAAATAACGGAAAATAGCAGGGGAAAACGGCACTAAAATTCAAATTTTTAATAAAATTTATAATGAAAAATAGGAAAATAACGGTCGTTATTTTTGTTATAACGGAAAAATAACAGAAAATAATGGTCCACGTAACGGGGAGGTCCGAATCCGTTATAACAGCCGTTATTTTCATTAGAACAGCATTATTTTAAACAATGATCCCTCCTCATTTGAAAAATATACGATACAGAGAATTGTTTTCCTTATCTTACCCTGATTAGTTGCTTGAGCTGGTGGAGAGCCGGCGCAAACAAAATTGCACTTGACAAAACAGAGAAAATCACCATAGCCGTCGACCCTGCAACTTTTATAGCATCTATCATGGCACCTTTGGAAATGTCTGGCGCCTGCTACTTCATGGGGCTGCATCGTGAGAAGAAGAAGAAGAAGAAGGGACAATATAGACAACCCAAAAGCCGGTCTATTTGCCATTTCTCTCTCTTTCTTCTTTGATTTCTTCGAGAAAGGGAGAGTGGGTGCATTTATATATAGGTTATCAATGGCTTTTTCTGGGTTTGAGCTGTTAGTGTGGATCCGATTATATGACGCACGTGAACCGTTGCTATGATTAGGTGGTGGAATGTCCGCTTCCCGTTCTCGTTGGACCTTGCAACTTCCTACTTAACGGTAAATACCAACTGTTTTAACCAAGGTTTAAAAGGGGCCGTTAGAATGGTACAAGGTACTGTGGGTGTTTCCGTTTTTTCCCGTTATAACGAAAATAATGTTCTGGGGCAAAAACAGAAAAAAATGGTAAAATAACAGAAAATAACGGAACACACTAACTAAGAGTGTGACACATGGCTCTTAATGTGGTCCATCAACAACTGGCACCTATTATTGTGTCAAAATTCAATATTTCCTAAAAAGAAAAAAAAAGTTATTAAATGTCTTCGCAGACTATTATTAAAGAGTAATGATCACATGGTCCAAGATCTATAGACTTATCATGAGCATGGTGGAGTCATTTTGTCATTGTCGAAAATTACACCTCAATTTTCGTGAAAATAATTTTTAGTTAATCAAGTATTTAAGTAAGTCCGGTACACTGGACCAATATGAACCACGTGGCACGTTCTTAAAGAACACTGACTGTATGGATGTTTGGATCATCCCTAGGTAGACCTACCCTAGTAATTTCTATTCGATTGACGAGTATTTTTCTCCCTAGAAAAATGACAAGTGGCGCGTCATTGTTCGGAATTATTTTAAAAAAAAAAAAGAATTTGATCTCCGGTTCTTTTTGACAATTTTTAAAATAAGATTTCTTTTTTAAATTTTGATTTAATTTTGGATTTTTTAAAAAAAAATTTATGTATACAATTCTTATAATAATGTTTAGAAAAAACTTGATATATTAACACCAAGGTTTAAAAGGGGCCATTATGACGGTATAACGGATTGTGGGCGTTACCATTTTTTTCCATTATAACGGATTGTAACGCACAATGGAAATAAGGGAAAATAACAAAAGTAATAGAAAATAACTAAAATGACGAAAATAACTGAAATGACGAAAATAACAGCGCTAAAATTCAAATTTTCAATAAAATTTATAATGGAGTTATTTTCTGAACATTAAAACGGTCATAATTAACGTAATGGGGGAGGTCTGCATCCGTTATAATGGACGTTTTTTAAAACCATGATTAACACTATATTTTGGTTCCAGACATCCAGGTCTTATAGGTTTCTATTTTAGTTCGTTTCACATGCAAAATATGATTGCAAAAAGATACAAAGAATTGCAACCCTATACTCTAATATAAGGAGTTCCAATCTTATCCAGATGGATGAGGGCAACAAGTCTAAGAAGGCCATAATTGGCCATGTGATCCACAGCAGCATTCGACACTTTGTAAATGTGATTAATGGAGTAATCAAACTCCTTCAAAATATCCATAACTTTCCACCACCACCACGATTTCAAATGCCAAGGAATGAAAATGGTTTTAGTGATCCAAGAAATCACGAGCTTCAAGTCTAAAATCAATTCCACTTCTGAAATAGTTTGTACCAGAACCAGGATAATTGGTTCCAATTGTCTCATACATATATGGATACACAGGTCCATTCTTGCCAGCATCACCCCACATAAATCTTGACACGAAAAAAATGAGCCAACGGGTAGAATGGTGGCCTGCCACACCCTGAGACGACAAAAGTAGTAATAGGATGGATGCCTTCCTAAGAAAGTCTTCATGTTGCAACCTTTTTAAGCTCAAACCAGTAGCTCAATCTATCAAGAAAGCACCACGACTCACACAAGAAAACGTGCATAAGTTGTCGTTGGGTTCCCTTGTCTGCATTACTCTGCATCTCTATGATCGTTCTTGTTTTCATCATTATCTAGATTTATATAAAAGAAACTATTATGGAGTTGATATTACAGGAAGAAAATAACTGACCAAACAAAAAATTTCAGATTCCCACCCTACAGAATGTGGTTGGATATTTACAGCTCTCTCTCTCTTCTTGTGAAGTTAGTATTTGATTCCCATGGAGATTACAGTCAAGATAGTGCCGCAACAGATCCCTTGAAGAGGGTCTTGCATATGGCTCTGATAGTATCTGGAGTCGTCCTGCAGCATCCTCCTATGAGGGAAGCTCCGACCTCGTGCCATTTGTCTACACATGAGACGAAATCTTCATCCGAGACCCCAGTAGATTCCTGAAAGATAAAAAGAGGGGAAAGAAAAGGTGTAAGCTAAGCTTGGCCATAGCAAGGTTTAAAATCCAGTCTAAGATAATGGGATGCCTGGAATGTTATGTAATGTAGAGCCTGATGGTGCTAGAGTATTGTACAGGAAGCCATGACACCTCTGTGTGGATACCTTTTGGGGAGGTCTTTTTCCCTTAAAGGTGTTTTCGTACTTTTACATAGAGATACGAAAACCCTAGTTTCGTTTTGCGGTTATATATACCTCGGTTGATTAGAGACGATTATCCATTGTATTGTAAGTCTCCTTTTTTGCCTCAAAGCATAGTGGAATCGGTATAGATCCGTGGACATACCTCAATCTAGAGGGAACCACAATCTCTGTGTTTGGTTGTTTGCATCTTTGTCTTTTGTTTGTTTATTTGTTCTTTCTTCCCAAACCACTAGAAGATCAGGACACAATTCAAGAACATAACTTATTATCCATTTTTTTTGTGGTTTTCTAAACAAGAAGCTAATATGAATGAGAAATGGACATAGCATAGAGGAATAGGGGACAAATTTAAATTTAAATATGCAATAGTTGTAAGAGATGACTTGCTATTCAAAAGAGGTCTAAACTTTTTGAGTCCATCAATCACATCTCAAACACATAAGTTACTATCCTTCAAGCGGTACTATACATTTGGCCCACTTGTTCACCATTCATGAATCCGTGGATGACGTCTTGGATGGGCCATAATGGTTCAACAGTTGAGGGAAAGGATGGTACTTGATTGTTAAAGATGCTCCTAAAGGTTTGTTCTTTGGGTTCAGTTGAGCTTGTAGTTCAATTGGCAGGTGCTATGGATCACAACCATGAGGTCATAGATTCAATCTCAGGTTACCCATATGAGGAAAGATGGTGTGATTGTTGGGCTATTTCTCATCCAAGTGGTGACACAACGATTTAGTAGTCAGATCAATACATAAGTGGTCTATGTGCACAGAATAGCATGAAGCACCCAAAAAAAAATCTTATGTCCTCCAGATACACATCATTTCCTTCTAAAATATAGGGCAACGATTTAACAGCAGCATAAATAGAAGGGCAATTTTTAAAATCCTGCAAAAACCTAGGTATTGTCTTGGTAACCAAAATGGACATCTTCGGGGAATGACATCATGGTCCCCCAAGTCATTGGCTTGGATTCCTGTAGAATGTTAATTCCCATACTTTTGAAGACTACCAGTGTCCAAAAATGTAGTGTCAATTCTTACTTCTATAAAAAGATTCAGCGAATCAGTAAAAATACTTAAGACGCAATGACTCAGTCAAGTTACTTGTGTCCCAGGCGAGCTATCAAGAAACAAAATAAGCGAAACTCCTGTCCATATAACTTTATAGAATTGGCAGAAATTTTGACTTTTTATGGATTATAGAAATGAGTTGACTTAGTCAATTCACAAATCAACTTGCAAAGGTTTCCACATCATAAATATGATAATCACAACTTCATATGATGTAAAAAAGAGCAATTAACTTGTGAAATCTGAGGTCTTGCAGTAGAAGCAAATCAGCTTTTGAATGTAATAAAAAAGAGTAAAGGAGGAAACTCACTACCCACTCCTTTCGATCAGCATCATACGTCTCACCGCTGTTTGGGTATATAAGTATCGGTTTAGTTGTCACCTGCAGCATTGATTACCAGAAGTTACTCAAAAAAGTGGAGTGTGGTATGGGAATAAAATTATCAAGAAGCAACTTAAAGTGGTTCAACGACCAAATAACTGGCAAAAGCAACATATACTCCCTCCTGACTTTTTGGCAAACTAGACAAGGATTTTCCAATCAACAAGAAGTATTTCCACATTATTTAGAGCTTGTAGGATAAGTCTTATTAAAGGGTGGCATTGCTGGCAGGTGGATAGTCATCCAGAGCTTGTAGAGGCTTGTCTTAGAAATGTGTCAAGTCTAACACAAATGCGGTTTTAAGTCTTGACTGAGAACGAATCACGGTCCTTAAGTAACTTGGCCATTCTTATTCTTCTTCTTGTTATCATTGACTTGGCCGAGACAGTCCTGAGATTGAGCTGACTCACAACAATCCAGGTTCTGAGACCGAGACCTAAACCATGAACATGAATCTAAAATAAAAGTTGTAAATATAAAACAAGAGTGTGGAAATGGTGCATTGGCTAAAGACAGCTTAGCTGTATTGGATAACAGTGCTAACACCAGAACACTTCTAATTTCTCCCACTGTGCCGTTCAATTGATAATGTTTCCCTTTCAATTATCCTTAATGTTCATCTATTTTTAATATTATAAAGATAATAGTTTCCATATGGCTAAAGTTATGTGCAACAGCACTGTAGACAATAATGTAAATTTAATTTGTGCAACTACGTTAGCAGCATGTTTGACCCAACTTTCAAATTCGATACAATAGGTTATTAGAAGAACCAAGTTTTTTCTTTTTATTTTAAGAGGTTTAGGATATAGAGCTTAGAATCACCAAACCTCAAAAAATGGCATATAAGAAGATTGATAAAGAGTTTTAACGGAAGACCTATGACCATGTTCTGAATGAGAGCCCCATTGCTTAGAATATGAGCACAGCAAAATGACTGCAAATTCTCTAAGTTGGAAAAAATCTTGCTTAAAGAACAGCAGCTTAAAGTGTCATACCTTCTGAATGGATAGAATCAGTCCATGAATAAATCTAGGAGGGGTACAGTTGATTCCGACGGCAATAACCTTCTTGCAAGAATTAGCAATTGAGGCACACTCAAGCAAAGAATCTCCGCTGACCACATTGACACCGTCCTTAGAATTGAAAGAAAACCATGCTGGAATCTTGATGTCATCTTCTTCAAGAAGCTCAGCATAAGCCTACGAGCACCAACGAAAGCCAAGGCATAAGTCCAGTAGCAAACCATAACAGGTGCCCCCGTAAATATAACTGGATCCATCATTCTCAATAAACCCTGCTACCCTGCGGTATAAGTGACCCACTAGATTGTCGATCTTGATCATAAAATGTGTGGACCACCTCTTTGTGGGGCACCGGAAAAATATCAGGCCAACCAACCACTCCTAAATGCTAGATGCATCAACCTTTTCATCACAATTCACCTACCTTTTCAGATTGTCCAAGTTCGGATCTAGATCAAAGGTTCGGATCCTCCAACATCCAAGACCTGAGCCCCAATTGGACAGTTCAGATAGGGGACTCTGTGGGCTAAGTGCAGAATGGGGGCAGAGTTCATTGAGGATGATAAACCCCAGGTCCATCCTATATTTATAAAAGTTAAAAAGTGAAAGTAGACGAAGGGAATAAAAGCTACCATCTGTCTATCACCAGTATAGCAAATACCTGAGCTTCTAGCTTATTCGGAATTGTTTCAAAGGCAATTAGGTCAGCACCTGATTCTGCAAGAACCTGAACCCTTCTCCTATGAAATTCTTTCAAAGTTGCTAGCGTAACTGCTTCACCATAGTCTCCACTGTGAGGTGGCACAAGGGAGAAGAGAAGTTTGTTAAGACTTATGTACTGAATAGATATCATGGTTTTTCAGTTCACACAAAAGGTACTGAACCACAGCTTGAGATTCTCAGTTCTATTTCAGTATGTGTGAGTTCATACTTTTCCCTGAACTGCATGAACTGAGATTGAGTACCAAAGAGAAAAAGAAGTCTTAAATCTTAGTCATCAGCAACAGATGTAAGCAAGTTTATAGTTGTTGGATTTTCAATTGCCTTTTGAGGAAAATTTATTTATTTATTTTTTTTGCAGAGCCAATTTCAATGTAGGTATGTGCGTCCAATCAGGGATAATCATATGTACATGGCACCAGGGGGGGATATGATTTGGCAGAAGACGGCCCCACTCTGCTATGCAATAGACGTGGTCCCTGATCAACCGTGCACATCAGAATCAGCTCTAGATAAAAAAAAATTACTATTGCTATAGAGAGAACATAAAACAGGACTGCTTGCATCAGGGCAGTAGGAAAGGAAGAAACTGTCCTCCCTGCCCGTGTTGTTCATGTCATACATAGAGATACATGGTTTAAAAGAGACCGTTATAACAGCTTAAAGTAGGCGACTGTCACCGATATTTTACCACACTATGGTGTTTTAACGGTAAAATAACTACAACAGTATAGGGGCGTCACCATTGTAATGCTGTTACAATGGCCGTTATAACCGTTTTCAACCATGATAGGGGGTTGTGGACCAACTATTCAATGTCCCAAATAAGATATCTCCCAGCCTGAAAAATTGCATGTGCCTTCAAACAGGTACTTGCACTTATGTGACAGATTCTGTAAAGCTGCAATGATACAATAGGCCAATGATTTAACAGCTTTAAGGCTAATTAAATATAATAGTACCGCAGCAAATTATTGGATTAGGGGAGCATGAAAATATAGACAGGAGCCTTGGAACTGTTATATTAAATTAGTACTAGGACCATCACATCAGTGAACATAAATTTGCAAATAAACAAATAGAATCTCTTAGAAAGAAAAAAAAATTAATATAAATTTACAAGTAAAACTCAAAAACCAATAATGAATTATATTTGGAATATTGTAGACATGAACTGCGTGAGTTGAAATGAAGCAACTAAACCAACTCATACAAACTAGGACATCTCTTCATGGCATAAACTACTAAACCATATCCAAACCAAAGAAAACTGTAAGTGGGGCAACTACTCTAAAATCAGAGTCAACCAACCTGTACTCGGACCCATCAGCTAAATAAGCCCCATAGCTTCCTACAGAAGCTGCAACTAGGATCGGACGTTGTTTGGGAGCTCTTCCATTTCCAGTGCCATCATCTGAACTATCTGCACATCTCTCATAATAAATGTCACGCGCTTCTCGTGCAATTTCAATGCTCTTTTTCAGCAAAGCTTCACTTTCTTCTCTAGAGTAGCCTTTAGACTCAAAACCCTGAATGGTAGCCTGTGTCACATATAAAATGACTAGTAAAAATTTCAAAATTCTCTTGAGACATCATTATATATTAAATACTGTTGAAAAGGAAAGAAAACCCAAGTACCTGATAAGATGCCGTAATTATAATATCCGCACCTGGCTTCAAGGTAATCTAGGTGCACCTATTCCATTAAGAGATACGGAAAAATATAAAACGAGGATCCAATTGGGCAAAACCACACAAGAACAACAAAAGAAAAGAACGGAAAAGAAAGAGAAGATGTAAAGATTAAATGAAAAAGAAAATGAACTTGAAAAAAAAGAAATTAAGCATGAAGAAAAAAGAAGCAAAAATAGCAAATACTCTGGAACAAGGGAATTCAATTGTCACCAGACTCAAAAACATTTCAATCTCGTTTAAGTTTCACCCTCTACTGGAGAAACCTATATCACCAGATGCATGTTACAGCCAAAACAATAATAGCCGGACTCGTCATTTATTACTCAAATAACGAATCTAAGGATACTTCACCCTCTACTGGTGAAATATATATCACCAAACGTGTATTCCAGTTTAAAAAAATAATACCTGGACTCGTAATTGCTTACTTAAATTTTTTTATTTATAATGAATCTGAGGCTACTTCACCATCTACCAGTGCAATTCGTATCACCATATTCATGCTATGCTACAGTTAAAAACAATAATACTGGTACTTGTAATTTCTTATTTAAATATGATTCTTAATTCACCCTTCGCCGGTAAATCCATATGGCCAAATGCATCTTACTGTTAAAAAAACAACACCCAGATGCTTCTCTTACCATATATTTGAGTCCTTTTGATTTTGTTACTTTTTTTGGTTGGGTAAACATCCAAGTACTTTTAACATCCCCACATGATTCTGTAAGTACCCCAGTGTTCATGTCACTTTCAGGAATTTATGTATTTATACCATTTACCTCAGATTCTAGTAACTTTGTAAAGCTACTTCCAAGCAGGGGAAAAAGCGCAGTAGTCATTAAAATTCATCCCAAAAATCCAACCAATAAATTATTAGACAGAAGAAACGCAAAGATTAGATGTAAAAAAATTGACGATCACTCATTTTCATTTGTGTTTATTAATGTAGCAGACGACCTTCATTTAAATTTTCCATAAAAATTCGATCTTTAACAAAATTACAACCAAGTCCATTACGAACAGGAAATTTAAATTTCTTACACATGCAACAGAAACCCTAGAATCATTGAAGCTTACGAAATTCGAGAAAACGAACAAGAAGATCGAAATCGATCGATAGAACTAACAAAAAGATTGAAATGTTGAGAAAAAAAAAAAAAACAAAAGATTACCCTTCTGATGAGGTGAGGTGTACTAATGAGGCATTTGGTGCTCCAGAGAGGGTCGTTGAGGTCTGCACCGTGTCGTTCGAGCTCCGTCGCGAGGCCCCCATCGATCACGGCGTAACCGCCGGACTGTCGGAGGATATCTGACAATATCGACGAGGATACAAAGTTTTCGAATCCCATAGCAGAAGCAGATTCGGCGAGTTTCGGGCAGTTCTAGACGAGATGCGAGTTTTCCGGCAGGTGGAGTCGTCGAGTAGAAAGATTGCGCGCGTCGATACAGGAACAACAGAAGCAGGGATGAGATGACAGATTGATGCCACGCTCGTTAACCATTTATAGTGGAAGGTAGTGTTGAATTACGAATATGACCTTAAGCTGTTAACTGTAAATTTTATCATAAATTGATGGAAATTACCCGTGGACAAAATAAACCCACTCTAAGACCATACTACCCCTGTATTGTTTTGATCATAGATTAAAAAACGGCCCTTATAACGGATTCAGACCTTCCAGTTACATTATGTACCGTTTTAACACTCAGAACATTACGGCTGTTATTTTAGTTATAATGGCCGTTATTTTTCCATTACAATGAAAATAACGTCTGTTATTTTCTAAAAAAATGTATGTCATTTCCATTATAAATATTATTGAAATTTTGTGAATTTTAATGTCTAAAAATCACTAATCAGGCTGAAAGGTCCACCTAGGGATTGGACAAACATCCATACGGTCTGAGTCCTCTTAAGAGTGTACCATGTGGCACATAATTGTGTCCTGTACAGAATCCTGTCATTTTATGGCTGTCAATGGAGCCCAACCCATAACAAAATAGGGAAGTTGTCTCACCCTTTTATAGGCTTTATAAAGAAGGGCCGAGATCTTATCCCCCAACTGAACGGTGGATCTCAACCACTCACACCCAATCTTGACAAAAGCTTTGTCCGGGAGTGCCAAGGGCACGGGCCACACACTAGTATATAACAAAAAGGGGAAGTTGTCTCCCCCTCTTATCAACCAGATCTTATCCCTCCAATGGACGGTGGATCTCCACCATTCACACCCGATTTTGGCAAATGCTTTGTCAGGATATGGAAGAACTGTGAAACCCGCCAAAGCCAATAAAAGCACTACAACCCACTGCTCACTCCCATAAGGACATCGAACCTAAACACCATGTCGGCAAAAAAAAATCTATCTGATTTTATGCTATCTAATCGTTTTTGCGGAAGATTTATGCTATATAATCTTGTGGTTACCCAAATGGCCCTAAAAGTTTAACATTTTCGAAATAAGCATAAGAATAAGAAATAAAAGTGTGCAGTAAATCGAAGGTCATTATGGTCATTTGATAGAGGTCTTGCAGTCAATTTAAAAGGTTTCAGGGATGTAACATAAATTGGACAAAAGTGGGGGAGTTTTTTGATAAATTTCTTCCCCCGAAAATGGGTACAACTGTGCAAAATAACTTCTAGTTATTCGCACAAATTAGTTTGGAAAATACTGTGTCAGATTTGAACCTGGTCTGGAACACGGCATCCTTCATGTCCGCCAAGACTGTACAAAGTCCACCTGCTATTTTGTATTTTTTTCGAGAACCAGCAGGCCCGCTGAACAGAGCCTTGTTAACGTCCAGGTTCATTCTAAACATTATCTTCAATTAATATAATCCTGCACAAAAGCGAGTCCCCGGATCCCAACCGTTTAAAGTTCGTGACCCATACGTAGCAATTCAGCACAGGGCAAAAAAATACGGAAAAATTCGGATATAATTCCAAGTTGTCATTCGAAAATTCGGCAGTAAATAAAAAATAATTTTAAAACAATGGTTTTTGCATTTAAAAAATTAAAATTTTTCAATAGTTTCAGGAATAATTCGAGTATAATACGGTTCCTCGTAAAATATGTTTTTTTGCCGCTAAAAAAATCAGCCCATTCTAACATTTGCAGCCTTCTGACAAGTGGATTACAAATTGAAAAATTTTGGACCATCCATTTTCACCGTTAAATTTAGGTCCATATTTGATAGGGTTATAAGTTCTAAAAATTACTAATTTTTGGTGTTGAGATCATCTCACCAAAAAATAACTCGTAATATCTGCATGTGGGCCCCACTTCCATTAATATTCTATTAATAAGAATCGTATGAGTCATTCTGTGTGTTCTTAAGCAAACACCTAAAGCACGGAAACTGGTTGTACAAATCAATTTCCGTGCTTTAGGTGTTTGCTTAAGAACCTAAAATTGCTTTTGGGAGTGGATAGAGATGGTGGGAGAAATCTAGTATTCATATGTTTACATACCTTAAGTATGCAAACATTGCATCCACCATCGAATGCTCCTTGAAAAATGTGTTCTGAATTTATAAAATATTTTTTTTAAATATTGAAATAACACGTTTTTCAATGGGCATCCAACAGTGTTGTCAATATTTTCATACTTTTAAGTCTGCAAACGTATGCAGACTAGATTTGTCGGGTTTGTGGTGCTCAAGGGATGGGCAAGGAAATAGAGTGGAGGACAAGTCTTACCACTTATCCATTTGGGCTGATCTGGCAGCTGATACTACTTAACGTAAGGAAAAGGAAAAATAGCTTGTGGAGCACAATTGTTTCTAGGTTTGTGGGGCACATAAAATGTGCCATGTGGCACAATCTCTTTGGGGTCTACGGATGCATGAATTATTGGCCCAGACCTCCAAACTAAAAAGCAGCATGGTTGGTGATCTATAGCCATTCGATCTGAGTACCCAAAAAAAGTGCTCGAATCAATGGCTAGAAATCACCGCACGAAAAACACTGGCATCAACAGATAGGTATCACAAATCAGGTTATTTTGGTGAGTGGGTCCATCAAAGGGTGGGCCAATAAATCATTGGTCATGTGGACCGAAAAGAGTGTACTGCATAGTACAGATTTATTTTTTTCACTAGTGGAGGGAGCATCTGTCATGCACGTAATGATCAAGTAAAGATAATGTTTTTTAAATTACCCTTATACCCCGTCATTAAAGGTGTTATTTTGGAAATTTTGGCAATCAAGGACCCTTGTCCCTAACTTTTTTCACTTTTTAAATTATAAGTCAGTGTTTCACCAAACAATTTTTAAATTCAGCAACTTAATTTAAAAGTTACTTTTTGCTTCCACTGGTTTGCCAAACGGGTCTTAATAGTTGGTAAGTGAGTCTTACAGGGGCTTTCATTAAAATGGCAAGTATATAGAATTATAGATATGCAGCAGAGATATAAATGTTTAAGGACCTGTTTGGAAACAAAATATGGAATCAGTCGAGATCAGTCTAGGTTTAAGGATTCTGGCATGTGTTTTGTTTTTGCAACTGTGGAGACCACATTTTGGGCCTCGTTTTCAGATTTTACCCTAAAAAACAGGACTAGAGTTAGGTGAAACACTAGTGGTCGCCATGATATTTGTGATGAACAACGAGTTCGAATGAGATAGAAAATTTGATGTTGCCATTGACATGTCCTTCTTTAAGTCGAATCACCTAAAAAACTAGGGTTTCAGGAGTCATGCTTAGCGAGCAAATTGTCGCTGGCTCAAATTGAGTTTTTGATAGTGGAAATGATGGAGCTGAGGGATTGACAACATCGACGATGGAGTATCAGAAAACTAGGGTTTCTTCGGAGCTAGATTTGGGGGGGAATCGGAAAGAAAAATGGAAAGTAGGCCTTTGGACTTGCAGTCTAGTGGCTAAACCCAACCAACCCAATTGGGTTAGGCTCGGGATGGGATTCTCAAGCCCGCCCTAAGGCTGGGCTCAGGCACGGGCTTGAAACCTTGAAGATCGGGTTGGGCTCAAGTTGACCCCCAACCTGACCCAACCTGCCCAAGTTGCAGCCCCAGTCTGGGCAGCACAACACTATAGCAAAGAAGAATCAAATTCTATGTCAATTGTTTGAGATCATCATATAATGACATTTTGTACATTTGCAAAATAGCAAATTCAAGTAACAACAAGAACCATCCTACTCAATGTTTTTAAACTCGGATCGAGTCAAAGCGGTTCAAAATAGAACACAGAACAACTAGGATAAACAAAATTGAGTATTTTAGTAATAGAAAGACATTAAAATTTTTAAAAAGAAAAAACATTTAAACTTTATCGTGCACTTTATATTCAAATATTCAATTTGGACATGGGAGAAATAGAAAAATGCTACAATCAGAAGAAAAAAAAATTGTATATTCAAATATTCAATTTGGACATGGGAGAAAAGTAACAAGATCAAAAAAATGGTATTATTGAAAATTTAAGGAAAATGAAAATCGAAAGAAATTCGAGAACAAAATAGAATAGGAGAGATTAAAAACAGATTTGAGAATAATAAAAAAGGATATTTATTTTCTCCTATACAAAAAAGAAATTCGGGTTCTTTGGCAATTCACTTGGTCAATGTACACCCGGCACAGCTGGTCGAGCCGAATCTTAAAACACTGATTCTACTACTTTTAACATGATAGTAATCTCATCTTCCAAATGAAAAAAGGCTTTTAACTGTCATTATTAATTGCTCAAATACTTCAAATATTATTTGTTCAGTGTGCTAAAGAAGCCTGCGGTATACGATGTAAGACCATCTACAAGCTAGCAGTTTGAAAAGAACTGCTTCTAGACCTAAAAACCTGCTTCATTGAGATAATAAAAAATAAAAAAAATCAAGGACCACGAGCTTTGCTGAAACAGAAACACCCATGAACCTGGTCATCAGGTATCATGCCTCCTCCCTTGCTTGTATCGATTGCCTCCAACAACCTCACCACCTCATCCATGTCAGGGCGTTTTTCCGCGTTTGCATCCCAACATTTTCGCATTATGTTTGCGAATGAGCTCGGGCAACATCTAGGGATTTCTGGTCGTAAACTCTGTTGAGACCCATGCAAAATCAAACTCCATCAAAATCATCAGTTATCTTGGTAACATCAACTTCTAATTATAATGAGATAGTGAAAGACAAGCATATTCATTCTCCTATAAATCTCAATTTACTGCAACACCCAATGATGATATAACACACACAACCGATCAAACAAACACATAACACAGATTGCAAAAGGAAAAAAGAACACAATTAATCTTCTCCTGATTCGGAATGTAATAGTTTTGGAAAAGTAGCATCTATTCTACTTATTAAAGAGAGAAGCCCGTTCTTGCGTTATAAACGGATGAAATCTCAAAAATACCCCTATTAATATTTTGCCAAAAATACCCTTACCTTGTTCATTTGTATTCTTTAAGTTATTCATTTAGCAGGGGTCCTTTGGTCTTTTGGTGTGCTCATTAAATGCAGTCTCTAATAAAAAAATAAAAAACTTCCTCTCATCTCGAGTCAGGCTGACAATAAAATAAAATAAAACGTAGGTTTATGACGGACCACAATATGAGCAACATGGCACACTCTCAGAGGACAGTGATCGTATGGAGGTTTGTTCCATCCCTACATGGATCTACACACCAAAAATCAGCCTGATTAGTGATTTCTAACCTTTGGATCTGAGTAACCCAATTAATTCTCAAATTCACGGTTAAAAATAAATCATGAAAAGGACTCTAATCCAATGGATAGAAATCACTAATCAGTCTGAATTTTGGTACGTAGATCCAATTAAGGATGGGCCAAACCAGACATTTTTTTTGATAAGTATAAGTTTATTC
The DNA here is from genome assembly GCA_035048495.1 of Euptelea pleiosperma. Taxonomy (NCBI): domain Eukaryota; kingdom Viridiplantae; phylum Streptophyta; class Magnoliopsida; order Ranunculales; family Eupteleaceae; genus Euptelea; species Euptelea pleiosperma. The sequence continues at coordinate 22,771,785 of CM068551.1, read as the reverse complement.
AAAATAGCAAAAAGAGCCGAAAACAAAACAGCCAACAAGGTCGAGATGACCTCCATAGGCACTCCAAACAAGGGCCCAACCAGACATGGCACACTCATAGAAAATGAAAATGCTTGTCTTTCATTGTCTCGTTATAATAAGCAAGTGCAATTTGAATATAAAATGCAATTCTAATACATAAGAAATTTACAAATTGCAATGTAATAATATAATGGTTATAGTGGAAATGTGCTTTCAAAGTGCTATGTGATCGATGTGTGCCAATGACAGCATACAGTGAGGAGGGATGTGCAAGTCGAATGACCTAAAAGGTGAGGGAAAGGTCAAACCGGACGTGGAGTGAGGTTCTAAGATGAGATTTTAAGAACCTTGCCTTAACGGAAGAGACGGCTTTAGACAAGATTAAACAGAGGAACAGGATTCGTGCAGCCTTACCCCATACCATTGGGAAAAGGCTTATGATGATGATGATGATGAATATAACAATAAAATGGTATAAATGGCACAATGTTATTAACGAAGAGGTGTGACCGAGACGTTTCAATGGCCTAAAACATCGTAAGCCTGACAAACACAATAAAAAATAAAAAATAGACAATTTTGAATAAAAAGGAAAAAAATCCATTTTATATATAGGGTAAGAGACTTTTCTCCTCCTCATCGTCATCATAAGCATAAGCATTATCCCAACTATATCAATTTAGTTAAAATACTCTTGTTGCTCCATTCAATTCTATCTAAAGCTATTTCTTCCGTTAAGGCAACTTTATTAAAATCTCCTCCCAAAACCTCAATCCACGTCCTTTTTGTTCTATGTTATATGGAGGAAAGATACTTTTCTGTTGTTTTTAATTAACGTAGAATATGACAACTTAAAATTACCACCTGCAGCATATGTGCGTGAGGTGCAGTCCTCTTACATGAGGTGCCGAGACACGCATGATGTGTATGCCATTTTTAAACCCCGAATGCATAAGACATTTGCCTCATGAGCATTTTCCCTCTAATTAATAAGCCTCGAGGCATTTTAGGGAAGCCTCACGTTGAGGCAAGACTCATGGTGTAAGCTTTAAATGTCTTTTAAAACACTGAAATGAAATTAATTAAAATGATTAAACAATCGGGCAATTACATTATAATAGCAAAGATAACAGTCATTGGGGTCACCATGGAACTTTTGGTTATTTCCAACAGTCAAGAGTCAAGACAAGACTAGGTCTCTTAGACTTAAATGTACGAACCACAAATTGTAGTGACTAACATATTTCTGAAAGCCCAAATTATGCAACGCTTAATAGAAAAATACATGATATCATGCCAATTCACGTAGGTCATATATTTCAATTCTAAAACATCAAGAAAGCTCAATTCTATAGAAGTAATGAATGTAAGAGTATGATATGAAGCAGAGCAGACTACCCAAAATTATTTCCTAAGTTCCATGTCTGTGACACAAATGTAAGGACAACTTGAGAATCTAATGATCTGAAACCTAACAACATTCCTAAGTACTAACCTGTCGAACAACTGCGGATGAGACTTCAGCGAAGCTTAGATTAGGGTATGGCATGTCACAGCAGTAGATTTCCCATAAACATATGCCAAAGCTGTACACATCACATCTCCTATTGTAAGGTTACCATCGAGGACCTACACAAAATATTTTGTTAGAAATTTGAAAGATAAAATTGTAGCAAAAAATAACAATACTTCTCAAATTTTAGTGACCTGGTTTTGGTTCATGTGAAACCCAAAGTGTCAAAAACTCAGTAGACATCTTTGGAAGTTGAGTCAGAGTTAAAGAACATTCTTTGGAACTTTCGACCAAGTAGATCTTAGTCATTTATTTATCCTCCAAAAAATTCTCGTTTATAAAACCAAGTCCCACAATCAAAAGTGCGTTAAGAAAGATTGAATACCTCTGGGGCCATATACCCTAGGGTACCAGTTTCTCCAGTCATGTCACTTGGATTTTGAGCTTCAACGACGAGGCTACACCAAAATCGGCAATTTTTAGAGTTCTCTGAGCATCTAGTAACATATTCTCTGTTTTAACATCACGATGTACTATCTTCTTTGAATGTAGATAGCTCAAACTGCAAATTTAAACAAGAGCAATGTAAGTCCATTTATCAAGAGTCCATCGATCCATAGAACTTTTCAATTCAAGAATGATAGAAGATTGACACTCACCCTCTAGAGAGATCCAAAGCAAGTTGAATAACAATCTTAAAGGCAAGTTTTTTTCGTGTATTTCTTATTAAGAATTGCTTTAGTGTCCCACCCGGAAGGTACTCCACAACAACACAACATGCTCTAGAAGGAAGGGAATCACGACCGTCACTTGAAGGATTTTGGAGAGGAATCTTAAGATTTGAAGTTCCCATTGAAGCTCCAACAAACTGCAATAGAGAATATACATAAGTTATTATTTGACAACAAAAGTTTAAATATCAAATCAAAGGACACAAAAAAAACTACATCCTATACTGTTGTGGTCCTCAAAGACCGCAGTATGGTATACAAAATTTAACTAGCTAAGTAGAAACAACTTAGGATGACAATTTATAGCCAATGGAAGCCAAATCCGCCAAGTCGAACAAAATTGAATAAAGTCCAAACTATCTCCGACTTCACCGAAATATCATCAATCACTATGGTCACCATTACTCTTTAAGGACTTGAAGAATACAATAAGCAACACACACACACGTGTATGAAAGAGAGTTTACCTTTGTGACGTTTGGATTGTCAAGCTTATGCCAAACAGCAACCTCTTGCCGAAATGATGCCCGAAGAGCAGCAGTTTCAGCGGTTGTGGCGATCCCATCCTCTCCCCAATCCAAAAGCTTCACTATAATATTAAAAATAACAGCTTAACGGCAACATTAAGTATGGTTCATCAATAGTTCTAATTAATTATTTGAAGTGTTAGTGAATCAACTTATTTTGATATCACATTTCAATTAAGTTGATTCTCGGTCAAAAGAACACAATTAGGTGGCGTTTGGTAAATTAAGTTTCAGATCTAAAAGCTTAAAGTGCTTAAGATCTGATAGCTTAATGACTTATGTCTGGTTTGGTTTGTTTGGTAAAGATCTTAAGTCTTAAAATTAAGTCAAGGGCATTGTGGGTATTTTGAAATGTTTATTAGGACACTTTCGTAAGTTTTTAAAAGAGAAATCTTTGAGAAAAAGGGCATTATGGGTATTTAAGAGAGAATCTTAGAATCTCTTTTCTAGATGCTCTTCGCCGAAACCACTTACTGCAATAAGTCACCCCCTAGCTCATTTTTTGCTTAAGTCTTAATTTCAATGATTTCAGACTTAAGTGCTGAAATTTATTGTTTACCCAACGCCACTTAATCACTTAAATCACCTCATTCGGACTTAAGGTCTGAAAAGAGTTTTACCAAACGCCACCTTAGTATATGTGTTCTTTATATAAAATAAGGGTCGTTGTACAACCTTTACCGGAGAGAGGGAGTGCGCCTATTTCAGTTTAAAAAGAGAGACACGAGTCGATGCTCTTGTAAAACATTCTACAAATTTACTAGATTTAGTTGTCCTCTATTAACCAAAAAAAAGAAGCATGCTATGTTTTCCGTTCCACTAATGAGTAACCTCAACATCTCAACAGCATCTGTGACAGGTATAGCACAAAGAACTTTCGACCATTTCTCACTTTTGACCTATTTCCAAATTGCCAGTTTTACCTCCAGGTCTAGATTCCCTCCCTAAACCCCACCCCATAAAAACACACACAAAAAAAACATGAGGAAACTCCCGCTCTAATAAAATACATGTCATAGTGGTTATTATTTTTTGCTGCTTCTATAGTTTTCTTTGGCAAAATAATCTGAAAGTGAATTAAAAAGAAAAAAGTCTTTAAGAACTTGAATTTCAATGTCTCTCTAATGGAAGTTAGTCGTGGATGGCGTCTCCTTGTTCTAAATCATTTCTAAATGGAACCAACACGAGGACCATCCTTCTCCTTGTTCCCTGCAGCAGATCTCTAGCGTGGGTTCTCATCACTTCGATCAATCAATAAAATTATCTTTATTTTCTCCATTTTTGTTTTTCTTTCTAACTCACCATAAACATAATGATGTATTGGGCGTCAGGTCTCAAACTCAAATCGTCTAGGAGAATCAATACATTGAGGTAACGTATGCATTTTATTGTTCACAAACCCCTTCTTTTCTTAATTTTTGATATATTCATTATTCTTTCAAAATGTTGGTTACATTATCCTTTCCATTTCTTTTTATAAATTTCTTTTAATTTTTTTTTTAAGGAAAAGAATTAGATCAACTTAGTCTAGTCATCGAGCCTGTCTTTGGCCTTCATTTAATCAAATTTCTAGTTTTAAACCTTGTTTTCACAGCCTTCATATCAATCAAATCAGTCTCAAGCATAGATTCGGATGATACATTGAATATCATGTTGGTTGGAGATTTCGACATGTAGAGGCCAACAATAATTTCATTCAATCCTAAATTGATACAAATATCCAGAAAAAGGTTCACTCATTACCGTTAGATATAGAAAGATTCCCAAGTCAAGAAGGTAACCCGTTAACAACTAAAATTTGGACTCGAAGCTTATAAGAACTGTATACCAATTTACAAATTTACATAATCATGCATCTAAATAAAAGCCAAATATATCACGAAGATAAAAAGGAACATGAAAACTGTGGAACAACCATTGACTAAAGGCGTGTTTGATTGCCAAGTGGGAAAATTGCATTTTCCATGGGAAAACACAACTGTCCATTGTTAGATAACCATTGTAAATCTGTATAATTTTCCCTACCAAGCCATTTAAGTCTGGATAATTTTCCTATTAAGCCGGAATTCATTTCCCATCCAGATAGGTGAGAATTTATTTCCACCTGAAAATATGCATTTATTTTCTCACATGATTGAAATATGTGTTCTCAGTTGCATCAATCAGCCATTTAACGCATTTCCCAGATGTATTTTCTGGCGAAATTTTCCTGTGCAATCAAACACGCCCTAAATCTAAAACTATAACCCAAATTCTCAAGTTTTATAATAAAAAAAAATTAAAATATATTGAATATTGGGGAGAATGAAAAACGAGAAACTACCTGCAACATTTTGGCCATCGTAAACACCTCGGTATACGGTACCATAAGTCCCATGAGCTATAACATTCCTCATATCCAATTTAGACAAATCGATCTCCCATTCTTCCTTTGGCCTTTGGGCCTCCATGCCCCTCGACCAGATTCTGCTAAGGTGCTTCTCCAGCTGGTCATCAAGCTCTTCAAATCAATCTTATCCGCTCTGAAAACATATCTTTGTTACTAAAACTTCCGACACCATTCACCTTCGAACTCAATGCTTCATCTCTGATGTCTGACTTCTCAGCTTTCCCAACGCTTCTGTCTTTCTCACCAATCAAATCCATTTTTGTGAACCCTAACAGAAGAATCAAAACCCTGAATTCCTTACACCCACCTTCTCTTTAATCTAATCCAAAAAACAAAATCATACAAAAAAAAAAAAACAGAATTATTTTTTAAAAATAACAAAAAGACAATCTAACAATTCACCCCCCACGAAAAAATAAGTAAAAATGATAATACAGAGAGATGGAATAGCTGACCGAGAAATGAAATCCTAGAGAACCAAGGCAAAGATTCAATGCTTAGCTCTTGTGGAGGGATGGAGATCAAATGGGGTTCGATGGATTACGTCAATAAGTAGGGTTAGGGTTTCGTGGAAGAGGATCTAAAGAAGGAAAAAGTAGTAGTCGAAGAAGAATGACGGAGAGAAATGAGGGGGGCATGCGCGCAGAAGAGAGAAAAGCGCGGGTGGGTTTGATAAGAAGTCCATCCCTGATTCAAAAACCAAACCACCTCCCTCCCTCTCTCTCTCTCTCTGCCGTCCCTCCTTTTTAACGAATTTACCGGTACATCATTGGAAATTTAAGGGACGAAAATACCCCCATAATGACCATAAAACCCCTTTGGTCAATTGATCTAATAATGAGCATTGCTTGCGTTATATCAACAGATAAATTGCACTAAACAAAGCAATAAGTATGACTTTTAGGGTGTGGTCCCGTCGAAGAGATTGTCAATTGATTGAAGGGTTAAGATTAATCGATAGGTCAGGTGTGTGTGGGGACCGCATTTTTTATAGAGATATCGAGAACCAACTTACACTGTGTTACCCTTATGCGCATCAGGCTGCATTTAAAGAAATAGGGTAATTTGTCCACGAATTGTCGTTAGTTGCCAATGCTTGCTGCATCTGCCACATGCATTGTTATAATCAA